>OX244014.1:7500-1402239 GCA_945859715.1 Apamea sordens
GCCAGAGTCCCCGTTTGGTAGTGTTAGTCCAGGTTTTTACATACATTTTGGTCGTAAATTCAGTTTTTCCAGGAAAATTCCCGATTTTTCTTCTGGACTTCATCCAGAAACGCCATAGTCAGCTAGCCCGCGCGGAGACGCGTCTTTTGACACCTCACACGTGCGCCTAGCTCACATAAAATTTTGCCCACCCACCCGCCCTCTGGTCTATAGGAAGGTAGACGTGGGGTTTTCGGCAAAAAATATTTTTTCTAAATTTAGCTCTTCTAGCGACGTACACACACAAACTTGTTTATAAATTGTAATTATACTTGTTTTTCGAAATAGTTAAGGAGTTTTAGTGTAATTTTTAGTGTAATTTTAATAATTTTAAACTACTTGACCGACTCCTGTTTACAGGGCTCGTCTTAATTGTAAGTTTTACTTGTTGCTGATCCCCCCTTTACAGGGATACAGCAATATATAATATTTTAATCTATTGGAATTTATTATTTAATTTGTTTTAATTTATTTTAATCGTAAATTAATTTAATTCAGTATTTTATTTTATTTTATTGTATTGTCTGTGTTCCCCTCTTTACAGGGACACAGCAACATTTAATATTGTAATTTATTGAAGTTTATTAATTTAATTTATTTAGATTCATTTTAATTGTATTGTGATAAATTGTTTTGTGATTTAAATTTGTATTTGGATTGTCTGTGTTCCCCCCTTTACAGGGACACAGCAACATTACCAGTGCCCTCTGACCGGAGCTTCATATGAACCTCACTTTTACGAAGGCCACCGCCATGTTCCGCACACCGGCAAAGACAAATGCGAGCTCGCTGGTCACCAGGGGCTCACCATGCTCGACGGAGAAAGCTGGACCCTCGCTTCCTAGCGTGAGGCGAAGCATCGGAGAATGGGAGGCAGGAAAACCCGAGCCCCAGGTGAAGTCTCTGGCCGTCCCGACTCCTGCGCCAAAGAATTCGGAGACCGGAGGAGCCGGACCGGAGTCGAGGTACCCCAGTCTCACAGCAGAGGCGAGAGCTTGCCTAAATAAAGCTAAGCTTCATTTAGGCAACTCTCGGAACTTGAAAACTGAAATAAAGACTGGGGTCCTGGACGCCATAAACCGGCTCTACGAACTGGTGAAGGAGTCGGAGCGGAGCAGGACTACCATCGAGCCGGCACCTGCGGTCGCCCCGGCGATCGCGCCTGCGGTCGTGCAGGCAGTCGCACCGGAGCCCGCGCCTCTAAACCCGTCCACGGAACCTCCGACAGAGCTGATGAAGAGCCTCATGGAAGGCCTTCACTCGCACAAACTGGCCTTGCAGGAGTGCCAACAGCACACCCAGGCTCTGTCGGAGCAACTCCAGCTGGTCCCTCGCTATGTTGCAGGCCAAGGCCCATCATTCGCGGAGATCGCCGCCGGCCCGAAGCAGAACATCCGGGAACCTCTTCACTCGGTCATTGTATCATCTAAGAATGATCAAGACACCGGTGAAGAGGTTCTTGAGAAGCTGAGGACGGCGGTCGATGCCAGAAATGAGGGCACGAGGGTAGAGCGGCTGCGCAAAGCGAGGGACCAGAAGGTAGTGGTCGGGTTCAAGACCAAGGAGGAGATGGTGAGGGTCACCGAGAGGATTAGGAGGACGGGCAATCTTGTGGTAGAAGAGGCCAAAAACAAGGACCCGCTTGTCATCATCAGGGACGTCCTCTCCTGCCACACGGATGCCGAGATCCTCCAATCCTTACGGCAGCAAAACACCCACCTAGTCGGGGACATTCCTGCGGATGATGTGAGGTTGGGGGTGAAGTACCGTCGAAGGACGAGGAACCCCCACACCTGCCACGTCGTCCTGCAGGTGTCCCCCACTGTGTGGCAGAGGCTGACGACGGCGGGTCGCGTGCACATCGACCTGCAGCGGGTGCGAGTGCTGGATCAGTCGCCACTGGTCCAGTGCACTCGCTGTCTGAGTTTCGGCCACAGCCGAAAATTGTGCACGCAGCCCGCCGACCTCTGCATCCACTGCGGTGACCCCCACCTGCGGGATGACTGTCCGTCACGCATGGCAGCGGAGGCGCCGCGTTGCCGAAACTGCCTGTCGGCCAAGATAGAGAAAACCGACCACAACGCCTTCGACGTAGAGTGCCCGGTGCGCAGCAAGTGGGACGCATTGGCGCGCCTGTCGGTGGCTTATTGCTGAGGTGGATTCGGGGCTCTCCGGAAATGAGGACCGCAGCGGTAGTGGTTTCAAATCTCTCAAAAAAGAAGAAGCAAATTGGAGCCAACTTCGTGAGAATTTGGCCCAATTAAACGCTGATCTTGAACATAAACTAAATCTACCGTTGTGGTCCAGCGAGCTCGTCGCAGATAAGATTTTAGTTAGGGAAGTAATAATAAGTATAAGTAGAATAGGCAGTAAATTTAAGCAAATTGTAGTAAGAAAGTTAAGAAAAGAAATAATGTAGTAAAAGAAAATATGACTAAATAATATATTGTATACATATTAGGTTAGGCATAAAATAAATAAAGTTTAAATTAAATTACAGACAGAAATAGAACTATAAGGAGATTTTAGAAACAAATTAAGATACAAAACTTAAATAAATAAACAAAAGAAATAGAAATTATATTATTATTATTTTAATTTTATTATTATTGGATTATTATTATTGGATTATTATTATTGGATTTTATAGAAATTAGTTATAATTATTTACTAGACTTTTATTTACTATTACTTTCCAGGCATTTTATGGTATCGCTGAAATTAGGTGGCTGTTTACTATCTTAGTAAAATTTAACGTGGAATAACGTGAGGTGTATGCTTCCAGGAACTATCCACTTCCGATAACAGGACCACTTGCAATAAAGCACGAATAGGAAGAAGCATGACACGCGCCTGACAAGGGCTCTGATTATGTCAGAGGGACACCTGGCAAAGGCAGGAGTGGGTTTTAGCCGGTAAGAGTCCGGCACTGCCCAGACTGGCTCATTAGTGAGGCAGTCTGGGCGTCCATGAGGATTTCCCACTCCTGCCAAAACAAAAAAAAAAAAAAAAAAAAAAAAACCTAACCTAACCTAACCTAACCTAACCTAACCTAACCTAACCTAACCTAACCTAACCTAACCTAACCTAACCTAACCTAACCTAACCTAACCTAACCTAACCTAACCTAACCTAACCTAACCTAACCTAACCTAACCTAACCTAACCTAACCTAACCTAACCTAACCTAACCTAACCTAACCTAACCTAACCTAACCTAACCTAACCTAACCTAACCTAACCTAACCTAACCTAACCTAACCTAACCTAACCTAACCTAACCTAACCTAACCTAACCTAACCTAACCTAACCTAACCTAACCTAACCTAACCTAACCTAACCTAACCTAACCTAACCTAACCTAACCTAACCTAACCTAACCTAACCTAACCTAACCTAACCTAACCTAACCTAACCTAACCTAACCTAACCTAACCTAACCTAACCTAACCTAACCTAACCTAACCTAACCTAACCTAACCTAACCTAACCTAACCTAACCTAACCTAACCTAACCTAACCTAACCTAACCTAACCTAACCTAACCTAACCTAACCTAACCTAACCTAACCTAACCTAACCTAACCTAACCTAACCTAACCTAACCTAACCTAACCTAACCTAACCTAACCTAACCTAACCTAACCTAACCTAACCTAACCTAACCTAACCTAACCTAACCTAACCTAACCTAACCTAACCTAACCTAACCTAACCTAACCTAACCTAACCTAACCTAACCTAACCTAACCTAACCTAACCTAACCTAACCTAACCTAACCTAACCTAACCTAACCTAACCTAACCTAACCTAACCTAACCTAACCTAACCTAACCTAACCTAACCTAACCTAACCTAACCTAACCTAACCTGAGCGAACCTAACCTGAGCGAACCTAACCTGAGCGAACCTAACCTGAGCGAACCTAACCTGAGCGAACCTAACCTGAGCGAACCTAACCTGAGCGAACCTAACCTGAGCGAACCTAACCTGAGCGAACCTAACCTGAGCGAACCTAACCTGAGCGAACCTAACCTGAGCGAACAAAAAAAAAAAAACGAAAAAAAAAAAAAAAAAAAAAAAAAACCACGCATTATGGTCCACATTACGGTCCGAATTTACCTCAGTTGTATGTCACGGCTTAGATTTAATGTACCGTTTTGATCATTATAACTGAAACGGTACCGAAAGAAACTTTAATACACGAACACATTCACATCGACAAACCTTCGCAATTTTAAACAATAAATTTCTCTCGGCAAAAATAAAATACCCTCGCCCGGCGCAATCCTATTTCCAAAATTAAGACGCCAACGGAATCTGCGGAGTAATGCGTAACACACTTTCAGTAGCAATGGGTTTCAGTTTGACAGTTCAACAACATTCATTGCGTTATTTACGTTGTTGAGCAGACAAACTTTTCGAACATATGAAGCAATGCATTAGTAATATCCTTCAAAATGATTCAAATGTCAATTATTCCTCCGACAGAAGGGGAGAGCAGATTATTATACACTATATGGGGAGACGGGCAATTCTCGTTATTTTAAGAACGTTCAGTCTGATCTCACCTGTCTAAAATTGACAATTTTTGACAAGTTTTTGACATTTGCATGTCGCCGAGATGAGACTGCGACTAGATTTGATCGTTTTAGATTACGAGAATTGGCCTTCTGCTATCGGGGGCACATGATTTGCTCATCCGGTGGTTGTGATCTGATCCTTATAATTACACTCCGCTCCGATGTTAACAGTTACTTTCCCCGACGGCAATGTGCAATTTGAAATAATGGACTCAGAATCTGCAAACTGGAAAAGATCATTATTTTCCAATGTTGAGAATTAAATACATTACCAGGAGTAGATTGATATACTTATCATATTTTTAAAACCACATTTCGATAAGTAAATATTAGTTTTTCGTTTCATCTCGTTGCCCATTTTGTATTTATTTTACAAAATTGACTATTCGATATTAAGTCTCCCCGCTAAGAAACCCTGTCCCCCAAAGATTGAAATCATTAGATTTGCCCTGACCGTACTTAGTCACATTGATGACAAGTAGACGAACCTAACTGAACACAACATCGATATATGTATTATAAAAGTGCATTGCTCGCTCTTTGATTGAAACTAGTACTAATTAGTACTGTAGTAAGCAGATTTTATTAATTAGCTCAACTAACTTGGCTTACTTCAATACGTCTTTAGGCGCGTTATGGCGCCTTGTTTATTTCAAATGAAACTCGGTCCAGTTGTACAGAGGTGCATTTGTATCAACACATAACAAGCGATAGCGGTGGAATGCACGTTATCAACATAAGATAAGCAACGGTGTTAATAATTAACCTAGAGTGGAGTAATACACAGTTCTTATAACTCTATTCAAATTCTGAACTTCTGGCTAACTAGTAGATACCATTGACAACCCTTCTAGTCACAGTAGTAGTGTTGTCTCCTACATCTAACAGTGGGAACCACAGACAATTAGTTTGGTTTGCCACACCAACCCCCACGGAGAAATAAAAGGTATACACAGGAAAAAAAATAAAAAAAGAACAATATAAGATAAAAATAATAAATCTAGAATGTCCCTGAATTTGACCCGTCGGTCAGCTCTGGTGGTGACAGTGTCTGAAGGGACTGGAGTAGTTGGTGTGGAAGGATTTGGGTGTGTGGAAGGAGAATCTGGAACGGGAACTAAGACAGGTGGTGAGGAAACTAGTTCAGAGTCCAGGTATGCTGGTTTAACACGGTCTATGCTGACCGTAGCCTCTCTTCCGTTCATCTCCAAGGTAAGGGTTTTGTCCCTTCTCAGGATACGGTATGGGCCAGTGTATGGAGGTTGAAGAAACCCGGTGTGCGCGGCTCGCTGGGCCGCGACACCGGGGACGAAGAGCCCCGCCCGATGCTGGACCGGGCGACGCCTTTGCCAAATATTGGCGATGCGTCGTCCGGTGCGCCGTCGGCCGGTCGTGCTGGGAGACCCACCACCACCAGAAAGCCCGAAGAGGAGGAGAGAAGGAGAGGGGGGGGAACGGGAGCCGCTGTAGCCCACCGACGGCCCCGGCGCCTGCGCGCGATGCGCCACCGCCGTCGTCGAGCCGTCAACCCGCGGTACCCGTCCACCCCGCCGCGTTCCGCCCGGTGCCCATAGAGGCCCCGGGGTCTGCCGCGAACCCAGGCCGCGCACCGCATGCGCGTGCCACAGTGTCGTCGGTACGAGTGCCTGCGCCCGCGCGCACCGCCGCACCCGCTGTGCGCACCGCCGCGCCGCTGCGCGCGCCGCCGTGCCCCAAGTGCCGCCCGCGCCACCCGCGCAGACCCCCGGGACATCCGCGCGTATCCGCGCACCCCCCGCTCGTAGCGCCGCGCCGCCGCGTATCGTGCCGCCACCCATGCCCGAGCAGAAGCAGAAGCCCCAAGCCCTGCCAGCTTCGCGCACCGCCACATCCGGCCCCCCCCCTTTCTGGCGGGAGCGGCGTCAGCGGAGCAGGAGCGGCCAGCAAGTGCCGAGCCGTACTTTCGCCCGGCACATACCACCACCGCAGCCCCAGGACCTGACTCGCCGGCGCCACCAAGAACCTCGCCGTACGACTCGCCCGGCATGCTTTCGGCGTGCTCGTCGAACGCGGGGTCGAGTGCGTCGCTCGCATCGGTGGGCTCGGCCGCGTCCGGTCGCGCAGACGTGTCGCGAGACACGACCCCGCGATCCGGTCAGCGGTCCACCGTGGGAGCCAGAGACGCCGAGATGATGTCGCCGGCACCACCATCACCAACACCGTCGCCGGAGGGTTTCGGTTTCGAGCGAGAGCTCCGATTCGGAACCAGACCCCAACGGAGGCGGAAAAGCACACACGAAGAGGAGGAAGAGGCGAAGAGGTACTGCCTTGACCCGCCGCGGCCACAGCGCGAGAGCGCGCCGCGGGGTCGGGGCGCGCCTCCGTCGTCCACCTTCGCCGCGGTGGCGCGCCGTACGCCGCCGCGCTCGCCGTCACCACAGCCAACAACCTCGGGGGTAAGTACACAATCTTTACCCCCCGCCCCCGATGCATCCGATGCGCAGCAAACTGCCGTCCCCGGCCCCGCTACTAAGCAAAAGCCGGGAAAAAAGCTACGCTTCCCGCCGCTGGTAGTAGAGAAGTTGCCGAACTGGGCGACACATTTCAGGGCCATCAGTGCCAAGATGGGCCGACCGCCAAACGCTCGTCCATACGGGGGTGGAGTACGCTTCATCCCAGACAGTGAGGAAGAGTACCGGCTGGTCCAGCGGTACTTGACGGGCCTTGAGAAGGACAGCGGAGTTTCCTGGTTCGCCTACTCGCTACCAGCGGAGCAGAACTTGAAGATCGCCATCCGGGGGCTACCAGCAGACACAGACCCGAAGGAGATTGAAGAGGAGCTCCGGACGATGGGATACCAGCCGGAGTACGTCCACCACATTAAGGGGGCGGCGGGAAGACCCGGTTGCGTATTCCACGCAATATTAAAAAAGACACCAGACGTCCGGGCAATCTATGACACCACCGTGTTTATGTACATGCGGGGTGTCAAGATTGAGGCTTGGCGTGGAAAACGTGGGCCCGCACAGTGCCACACACAGATGCCAACGTTTCCGGCACAGTTCGCATATGTGCCACCGCCCGCTCGCTTGCGTGAGATGCGGGGGCGAGCACGCGGCGCGCGACTGCCCACGCCCGCGGGAAGAGCCGGCCACCTGCGCCAACTGCGGTGGCCCGCACCCCGCGTGCAATATGAAATGAAAATGAAATGCCCCGTATTTCAAAGAGAGATACGGAATAAGCGAGCGGGGACCGCCGCTATCACGGCCACTACGCGCCAACCACAAGCGGCCCAGACACGGCCGCTAGACACGCCTCTGGAGGCAGAACAAGGCACGACGCTGATGGCGGCGGCCAACGAGCCCACAGGGAGGACCCAAGCCTCCTCCTCTAGGCGGAGGAAGAAGGGACGCAGGGGGAAAGGCCGGGGTAAGAATCCCCCCCAGCGACCGAGCAAGAGATCCCAACGGCCAACCCTGCCTTACCCAGGACACAGGTCGTGAAGGAAAACAATAATAATGCTACAACTAGCGCCGGCACAGCGCCGCGGCAACAAACTGACCTACAACAGTTCACAGAAAAAGCGAGCCGCGGCGCCTCCAGCGCAAACATCACTAGAAGCCAACCCGAGAAAAAGGAATTCACGACCTGTGCCATACAATTGCTGATGGACCTTATTAAGGCCATAAGGCAGGGGCAGGAAGTGGAAACGGTCATCCTTGATGGTCTGGCCACGCTGTTGACGCTGTACCATGGCTAGACCATTGAGGGTGATCCACTGGAACGCCCGCGGCCTAAGGGATAAGGTCGCCCCCCTCCGCCACCTCCTTCGGGAACAGGACGTCGACGTGGCGCTAATAAGCGAGAGTTTCCTGGGACCCGAGGACAAGGCCACCACCGACGCGCCCCGTCGCGTGGTAAAGGTGGTCTCTAGCTTCCTCTCGAACAGGACTTTCAGGGTGGTGGTCGACGTGGAGCTATCCGGCGCCCGGCCGGTGCTCGCGGGTGTACCGCAGGGCATGTCAGTATTTACAGTATAACTTATACAATAGTAGCACAGAGGTGAAATCAAAATGTTAATAAATAGTCACCATGAGAAAACACATTCATAGCAAATAGGACACACAAAATCAAAATATATCATACAGCACACGGGCAAGTAAAAGTAAGATGTTAAACTAAAGGTAAAAATATTCTCCAAAACGTCTTTTTAAATTATTAGCATTGCATCCATGCCTTCAATGGAATAACCAGAATAATGACAAATCGAAACATGCAGATTGCACAAAACAAAAAAAAATGCAATTAAATTTTTATGTTTAGGCATGCAATTAGATTAAAATCAAGCACGTAATGTTCTTAAAGAAACACAGTATATTATAATTTACTCTGTGAGAAACACCGTAGTATTGAAGGTAGGTACGAATGTCCATCCATGCAGAGTTGAGAAAAAAAATAATAACTTACAGGTTTCTGTTGTCACACTATTGGATACGGAACGCACCTTTGCGTTTCTAGTTTCACTGGAACGCAGCCGGTGTACGTTTGTAGAATGTAGATAGTGATGACAGGAGATATTATGTGTCAGTGGAAAGTCAGGTTATGTGAAACTTCGCGCGTTAACTTTGAAGTTTACTTATAATCCGCACAAGAAAAAATGGCGCTGCCATCGCGGAATTAGATAGTTAATTGTTCTTGTTTCAGGTGGGTAAAGTTCAAACACGGTGTAATTTGGCACAGAAAGTATCCACAGCCGAACACTATCTCGTTGGTCAATGCACTAATAGCACAAAAGTTCAAATACTCCTCGATTTTCGTGGGTAACTTCACGTAATGGCGGCGAGTAGGTACCGACTTGGACTTGTTCATGAAGAAACCCGCTGCCCGGTGTGAGTGTGAACTCGTTGCGCTTCACAATACTGGATTCCAATTATTCTTTTAACACTGATAACTTCTTCTATAGTCGGGGTCACCATTTTAGGCGCGTTATAGCGCCTTGTTTATTTCAAATGAAACTCGGTCCAGTTGTAAGTACAGAGGTGTATTTGTATCAACACATAACAAGCGATAGCGATGGAATGCACGTAATCAACATAAGATAAGCAACGGTGTTAATAATTAACCTAGAGTGGAGTAATACACAGTTCTTATAACTCTATTATTCAAATATTCTGAACTTCTGGCTTTAAGGGCATAAAGGATAACTAGTAGATACCATAGACAACCCTTCTAGCCACAGTAGTAGTGTTGTCTCCTACATGAGCCTACATCCCGTATTATTATTATACTCTTTGGCCTACATAGCTAACAGTGAGAACCACAGACAATTAGTTTGGTTCGTCACACGTCAACAACTGCTACATTCATACCATACCTACCCTTTGCCTACGCTAGCGTCATTTTGGAGGGTTTTTGTTTTTTTAACTATTATTCACTGCTAATAGGTAGCTCGACACTTTTTAAACTTTCGCCCCATATGAGTTAGTTCTTCTTACCTCTACCCTCAATCGTCAAAACGAATCAGAAATACGACTATGTTTTGACGCGGTAGGCGAATCTAACGATTTAAATGTTTGCCACTGCCATAGTATAAAGAGAGGAAGTACGTTATCTTCATACAAACGCACCGCGCGCGGCTTGTATGTGTGCGCCAAAGTAGATACTTTGTGATTTGTGATTTGTGAAGATTTGTTTAAGTGTGCGTGCGGCGACGCATAGATATGCGTCGCCGCACGCACACTTAAACAAATCTCGGCCCGTTTCGCAGCGCGCCAGTCGGGGCTAACATCGCACGAGGTTCGCGCGTCACGGCTTTTCGGCACCGCTAAATGAATGAAAAATGTGTGATAATCGCAGGAGAACGTATTGCTGTGTGTTTGGGTGTTTATTTTATCCTTTTTGGAACGAAGTTCCTTATCGCGCGATGCGAAAGGGGGCTAGACGAAAAAATATAAGACCAAAAGTTGGAACGACACTTTTTGCTATAGTTGTAAGCCGTGCGGCGTGCGCGTGTTTCTCGGTCTGTCTCTCTCTCTCTCTCTCTTATAGAAAGCAAGCCAGTTATACTTCGTTCCATCCGGGTGTCCCTTGACACCTCTCATTTTTTTTTTATAACTATTACTGCCATGAATCTTGAATAAATTTCTGTGTCTGTTAGGAAAACCATTGTTGAACTTTATTGACTAATGATCACTGAATTAGTAATACAGAGATATGTGTTATCTTTGGCAAGGGCCGGGCTTTAAACTAATGAATTGGTGACAGTACTATCAGTAACCTACCGTTTACTCGTGCTCATCACCGCCCCGCGCCACCCGTCTGCTGGTCCGTCGCTCTTTCTTTCATCGTGAAAGGTTTCATCATCGTTTAAGTACCCAGACAATACAAGTAAAAAATACAACTTCCCGACCCTTGCCAATTTATTGGCACTGAATTAAAATTTAACTAAAAGTGACAACCCTGAGACAGTAGGCAATTATATCGCGGATTGTGCCGGAGATAGCCTACTTCCTCTCTTTATACTATGCCACTGCTCTTTACACTGACATCCGCCGTTTCGTTCTGAAATAATGAGCTCCTCGTTAAACTATTTACTACATCATATTTTTATTGCGGGGTTACAAAAATATTGTGAATGCCTGAAGGCACTCTTCAGGCACAATTCAATTTATTTAGGCAATTCAAGGTTCTCTAAACATCTTTATTTTTTGTACAGACGCCAGCAGGTCAAGCTACCCGAAACTGTCTGTAATTCTTATCTATATATATAAAATTCAAAGTCCTGACTGACTGACTGACTGACTGACTGACTGACTGACTGACTGATAGATCAACGCACAGCCTAAACCGCTGGTCCTAGAGACATGAAATTTGGAGGGTGTGTTCTTCGTGAAGAGTAGGCATCCACTAAGAAAGGATTTTTCGAAATTCTACCCCTAAGAGGGTGAAAAGGGGGGAATTCATTTGTATGAAAAATCTTATTCCTTGAGTTAATAAAGTTAAAACTTGGCACGAATACTTATCTAAATAAATTATGAAGATTGTCAGGTTTTTTTCTTCTAAACTACCCCCTAATAAGGGATTGGGGGGTTTCAAAGTTTGTATGGAAGAATTTTAGCACGCAGTCCGATTTACTCGAAACTCAGTATTTATACCTAATATTGAAAGTAAAGAATAATGTATATCAGGGTTTTTAGAACATCTACCCCTGACGGACTAAAATGGGGTAGTCAATTTTTCAGGGGAGGATTTTACTGCATGGCTTGATTAACTCGAAAATTAGTATAAATAATCTTTGAGTCAAGTTATGAATACATCCCAAACGATTTTTTTTTAATTCCACCCCTGTGGGGGTGAAAAGCGGGGATACAGTTTATATGAAAAATCTTCTTCATTAGGTTAATAAATTTGAAGTTTTTCAAGAATACCTACTCGCCTAAGTAAGTAATAAAGTTTATCATTATAAGTTTTTCAAAACTACCCTTCAAAGGGGGATATAGGGGTGTTGAAGTTTGTGTGGAATAATTTAAATGCGCAGTCCGATTAAATCGAAACTCAATGTTTATACTTAAGACCAAAAATAAAGAGTACCTAACATGTATCAGGGTTTTTCGAAAATCTACCCCTAACGGGTTGAAAAGGGGTAGTTAATTTTACAAGGGAGGATTATAATGCGTGGTTTGATTAACTCGAAAATTGGTATAAATAACCTTTGAATCAAGTTATGAATAATCCAAAACGATTTTTCAAAATTCCACCCCTGTGGGGGTGAAAAGGTGGGGATACAGTTTATATGAAACATCTTATTCATTTAGTTAATAAACTTGAAACTTGGCAAGAATACTTGCCTAAGTAAGTAATAAAGTTTATCATTATAAGTTTTTCAAAACTACCCCTCAAAGGGGGATATAGGGGTGTTAAGTTTGTGTGGAAGAAAGTGAATGCGCGGTCCGAGTAACTCGTAACTCAGTATTGATGGTTTTCACAAAAAATAATTAATAATAAGTATGTAAAGTTGTCAAAAATTTACCACTGACGGGACAAAAAGGGGTAGGTAATTCAGTTTTTAAGGAGAGGATTTGATCTTGAAACTGTATGTTACATTTTCACGCCTAAACCGCTGGACTTCTAATTTGGCATAGAGATAGGTGGCATCCTGGGGAAGCACATACATTTTATGCTGTTAGCACGTTCCCGTGGGATAATTTCCGACATCCACGCGGGCGAAGCCGCGGGCAAAAGCTATCTATATATATAAAATTCAAAGTCCTGACTGACTGACTGACTGACTGACTGACTGACTGACTGACTGACTGACTGACTGACTGATAGATCAACGCACAGCCTAAACCGCTGGTCCTAGAGACATGAAATTTGGAGGGTGTGTTCTTCGTGAAGAGTAGGCATCCACTAAGAAAGGATTTTTCGAAATTCTACCCCTAAGAGGGTGAAAAGGGGGGAATTCGTTTGTATGAAAAATCTTATTCCTTGAGTTAATAAAGTTGAAACTTGGCACGAATACTTATCTAAATAAATTATGAAGATTGTCAGGTTTTTTTCTTCTAAACTACCCCCTAATAAGGGATTGGGGGGTTTCAAAGTTTGTATGGAAGAATTTTAGCACGCAGTCCGATTTACTCGAAACTCAGTATTTATACCTAATATTGAAAGTAAAGAATAATGTATATCAGGGTTTTTAGAAAATCTACCCCTGACGGACTAAAATGGGGTAGTCAATTTTTCAGGGGAGGATTTTACTGCATGGCTTGATTAACTCGAAAATTAGTATAAATAATCTTTGAGTCAAGTTATGAATACATCCCAAACGATTTTTTTTTAATTCCACCCCTGTGGGGGTGAAAAGCGGGGATACAGTTTATATGAAAAATCTTCTTCATTAGGTTAATAAATTTGAAGTTTTTCAAGAATACCTACTCGCCTAAGTAAGTAATAAAGTTTATCATTATAAGTTTTTCAAAACTACCCTTCAAAGGGGGATATAGGGGTGTTGAAGTTTGTGTGGAATAATTTAAATGCGCAGTCCGATTAAATCGAAACTCAATGTTTATACTTAAGACCAAAAATAAAGAGTACCTAACATGTATCAGGGTTTTTCGAAAATCTACCCCTAACGGGTTGAAAAGGGGTAGTTAATTTTACAAGGGAGGATTATAATGCGTGGTTTGATTAACTCGAAAATTGGTATAAATAACCTTTGAATCAAGTTATGAATAATCCAAAACGATTTTTCAAAATTCCACCCCTGTGGGGGTGAAAAGGTGGGGATACAGTTTATATGAAACATCTTATTCATTTAGTTAATAAACTTGAAACTTGGCAAGAATACTTGCCTAAGTAAGTAATAAAGTTTATCATTATAAGTTTTTCAAAACTACCCCTCAAAGGGGGATATAGGGGTGTTAAGTTTGTGTGGAAGAAAGTGAATGCGCGGTCCGAGTAACTCGTAACTCAGTATTGATGGTTTTCACAAAAAATAATTAATAATAAGTATGTAAAGTTGTCAAAAATTTACCACTGACGGGACAAAAAGGGGTAGGTAATTCAGTTTTTAAGGAGAGGATTTGATCTTGAAACTGTATGTTACATTTTCACGCCTAAACCGCTGGACTTCTAATTTGGCATAGAGATAGGTGGCATCCTGGGGAAGCACATACATTTTATGCTGTTAGCACATTCCCGTGGGATAATTTCCGACATCCACGCGGGCGAAGCCGCGGGCAGAAGCTAGTACTCTTATACGCCTAAAGAGTGCCTTCAGGCATTCACAATATTTTTGTAACCCCGCATTAAAAATGTAATGTTGTAAATAGTTTAACGTTGAGCTCATTATTTCAGTATGTAGCTAATAGGGGTTAAAGTATGAAATTTCCGTTTTATTGTAATAGGTACTTCGAATCGACATAGAACCTTCATGGTTTGAGATTTTTGAGTGAAACTTTTTTCACATGGTACATAAAAAGTTCTTCTTTTAAAAAATGTGCAACATTTGATTATCGACTTTCAGTTGTTTTTTTTATTCAGCTTAGACAAGAAAGATGGATACTTCGAAAATTCGAGTTATTTTTTAATACGAGTTCCGACGCGGAACTAGCGCGGCAGAAACAGTTCGCAATTTCAATGTTGCGTTTGGAGAGGGGACTGCTAATGAACGCCCATGCCATTTTGGTTAAAACGCTTTCGTGATGGAAACTTTGATTTGAAGAACGAACCACGTGGAAGACCGCCCACACCACACAGGTGAATAACAATGAATTTATAGAGATGGTGGAAGCCGATCCGAGCCAAACTACCCAGGAATTAGCAGTATGGTTTAACGTTACCTTACCAATAATATTGACTCATTTGCGTCAAATCAATCAAATAAAAAATATGGGAAATGGGTGCGCCTCATGATTTGACTGATCTGCAGAAAGAAACGCGTGTAACTTGTGTTACCTTGTTGAATCGATACAGAAATTAAGGAATATTGGATCGAATTGTGACATGTGATGAAAAGTGGATTCTTTACGATAACCGTAAGCGAAAAATGCAATGGCTGACCCCAGGTCAAACGCCGCAACAGTGTCCTAAAGCAAAGCTTACCAATAAAAAGTTAATGGTAACCGTTTGGTGGTCTCAGCATGGTGTTATTCACTATAGCTTTCTCCGATCTGGTCAAGCAATAACGGCAGATGTCTACTGTGTCATACTCCGAACAATGATGGCAAAACTAGCAGTGAAGTGAAACAGCCCCGATTTATGAATCGATCTTCACCATTATTGCTCCATGATAACGCGAGACCTCATATAGCACGAGAAACCGTTTTAACTCTACAGGAACTGCAATTAGAAACCATTCATCACCCTCCGTATTCGCCAGACCTTGCTCCAACGGACTACAATTTTTTTCGTGATTTGGTCAATTTTCTACTTGATAAAAAGTTTTCTTCTCAGGAGGCAGTACAAAATGCTTTCACACAGTTTGTCGAATCTAGATCACGAGAGTTCTATTCTAGACCTTCCTATTAGATGGCAGCAATGTACAGACGCCAGCACATCAAGATACTACAATGTGTCAAATTTCCTTAATAGTTTTTCAACTTTATCGCTGAAACATTAAGGTTCAAGGTTGATGTGAAAATTTTGTCAGTTTCGGGTAGCTTGACCTGCTGGCGTCCGTACCTATAGATAAGCAAGCATCACCTCTGTACCTATTTTTTCTGTTCTGATTTTAAATGTCTGTTTATATGTATATGTGTGTACATAAATGGTTAAATAAATAAATAATAATGGTAATTATTTAGAGTAAATAAATATGTCTACAATTATTGATTGTATTTGTAATAAATATGTTAAATTAAAAAAAAAAACGAATTTCAATTTTTCGCGAGAACTGCCCAGAGAACTTAATGTTGGGTAGCGCCCGAAGCCAAAGTTGAAAATGAAGTTGGCAACTTTGTCAACGGTCTGTCACTGTCAACGTCAAACTAAAATTATTGTAAAAAATCGATTGTTATTGTTCTTTTTCTTCGGCGTTACAGGTCTCAACTTATTTATGACTGTTATATAGTAGTAGTGGAAGAAATACAATACAAATCACATAAGAAGAGCTGCGCCGCCGCCACTTGCAGCTGCTTCAGAGAGTATTAGTGAGCAGTGTCCAGTACTGTTCAGTAGGAACATCGCGGTCAATATTTACAGCCGCGTATGTTGTTATGTTATAGTAAAGAAATGGATCATAACTTCACAGATTTCTCCAAAAACGGTGAGTTTATTTCATAATTATAGTGAACGAGCAGTTGTATAGATGCAGCGCGATTAATAAACAAAATGTTTTCATAATAACCTAATAGTTTGTTTATTTCCGAAGCTTCGGATTATTTATACAATATAGTCGCGTTCTTGTTCAGAACTGTGCTATCTTCTGTTTTGATAATTTAGAAGGCTACTAGAAAATAACTAATAATGTCAAGTAACACTTAGTAGGTCCCGACTCTGTGGCTGCGAGGAAGGATCATCTTTTGTAATATGTAATGCCGCTCATAACGTACAAGACGTGCGAGTGTCAGCGTGCCTGCTTGTGTATCACACGATGACACGACCACACAAGACATAGTAATTGCTGACAGATTACTGATGATCCCAAATGATATGAGTGTTGACCAGAATGCAGCCACGTCAACAGCATTCGCATATTCAGTTAATCAAACATAAGCATAACGGTTTTTTCCACATGAATGTTCCTTAAGAAAGAGGGGCTTGTGGCTGAATGATAGCGGCCACACGGGGTTATCAAAGGTTAAGCTACTCTTGCTGTCATCAGTTTGTGGATGGGCAACATTCCATTACATATCCAGAACCCTCTGTTCCATGATAGGATGTTAAGCAGTTGGTCCCGGCTGTTATTCATAGATCTTTGATAGTCATTATGGGTATTCAGAAGCCTAAAAGTCTGACAACCAGTCTTACCAATGGGTATTGTGTTACTCAGTTACTGGGTTGTGGAGATCTGATAGCTACGTCCGGTTAGATTGGGAGTCGACCTAAACACGGTTGGGAAAAGGCCAGGGCGATTATAATGCTTCTTAAAAATGCATTTCATGCTTGAGCAGAATTCTTTTAAGCGGTGTTCATATTGTTAGTATGTATGATCTCGTTGGTTAATGTTGGTCAGTGTGGCTGGACCTGGACATCACATTGCCTTCTGTGATTGAAGCAAGTAATGTGTTGTTATGTTGATTGTGTATGTTTGTATGTTTCAGATACATTCAGCTCATGGGTGAGTGGCAGCAGTAGAAGGCTATATATGCGACGATTCAATCCAATGTGGTGGTAAGGGCCACAACACACACGCCGTTGTTACAGACATGTGTAGGGAACTATTTTTATTGATAGCATCCACTATTTTCGTTTACCGTGTACACGTAAAACAAGTTGTACAGACATCAATAAAAAATAGTTATCTAAAAATGTCTGCGACAGCGTCGGTCGCGCCGTGACGCGATGTGAAGTCGTATCGTGTGTGTTTTGGCCTGAAGTCCTCTTGGCCGATATTACTCGTACTGAATTGCTCAAAGAAAGGATCCAACTTATTAAATGTTGAAGCTGCACTTACACTGCCAATGATTGCGGGCGACAGTCGCCAGAGGTAGTGAAGCAATTTCATTATAGTTGGTTCCAAAATTATCTGATAAAAGAATAAACAAACCCTGTCCAAGTGCTATTCTTACGTAACCGCCCGCTAGAGGGAGTTAGCAACACATTCATCTGTACCCAGAAGATTTCAACTTTCTCACCATGCAGCCATGGTTTCAACATTATTGTTTGTTTATTATTAAATTGTAATTGTAAAATCATCCACGAAAATTCAGGTAGGTTAATTAATCTCATTTGTGAAATGAAAACATCTTTATTTGTAGGTGATTTATAATTAGAATAGGTACTTATTGGGTTTAATCATTCAATTAATCAAATAAAAGCACTTACTTTGTGTGTACTGCCTAAGTGGCACTACAAACTGGCGTCCACAGGGAAATGCTGACATTATTATCAGATTCTTTAGGAACAGACCACAATGAAGTTGTTTGCACATGATGGGCACTCGATAGCTCATGTGGTGCGCTATACCTAATATTGAGTTCATTTGGCCGCGTAAGCGCAGTTGCCACGTGTGACGTGCATGACGTGTGACGTGTGCTTGGCGTGTCCGCAGACGTCGAGCGGCGACATCAGCTCCAGCACGGACCGCGTGGAGCGCGCGCCGCGGCCCTCCGGCGCCGGGCCGCACAAGAGGCCGCACTATGAGAGCTACTGTGAGTACCGCCTGCCAGCTCCTCACTGCATACACTCGCGTACAGAATGTACTTCGGCGAAAGCGCCAGAATAGCTCGCGACATTCTCTTACGTTTTTTGCAATTTGTAGGTCAATTTAAGAATATAATAATAATAATAATAACAGCCTCGATCAACATCTATCGAGGCTCTCGTTAGGCGGTTGGATCAAGGGCCTGATTCAGAAGGCAGTACTCCTCGATACGGCTCGTGTAGGGTGCATCCATAACATAAGTACTGTATGCAAATGTAAAATGTCAATGTAATGCAGAATGTCAAATTAAACTTAAATGCATAAGATGTCAGTGAATGCTCAACGGGATGAATCTAAATAAAAATGCAAGTTGTCCGACTCAAACCACGTCTAATTGAACACTAAATGTAATATACATAAAATGTATAGAATAATGCAATGTGTCAGTGTCAATGCACTGCCAAATGTAGGTCGCGTTCAAAGTGCAAGTACGCGAGCCTACCGGCTAACTAATTGCAATAATATTTTAAAATCCATGTACGTGTACCGTACAGCTCGCATTGTGAGGAAGTTTCTATCTCTGGAGCCCTAACCACCGGTAGCTTGGACTCTGCTCCCGACACCGGTGGATCACTATTTTTTTATATTTTTAAATGTTTTTTTTTTATACTAATATTTAAAAATGTAACAAAATAAGAAAGTTAAATGAATAAACGAAATAATAATAATATCCCTGGACATTTCACACAGCGCCATCTAGTCCCAAGCTAAGCAACCTAATGCTTGTGTTATGGTAACAAGATGGCTGATAAACTACTTATATACATTTTTTTTTTGTAAATACATACATATTATAGATAGAAAAACACCCAGACTCGGAACAAATACATGTAGGTCATACAAATATTTGTTCCGTGTAATATAGCGGGCTACCTTAGCTTATCCCTCTCAATAAAGTCATTCCATGTCCGCCAAGCCAACACACAGCGTGAACCGCTGCGCTGGCTCTACCAGATGCATGCCATTGATGACATTTTGCACAAGAGTTCCTTTTATACTGAAAATGAGCACCAACTCTGTACAGCTGAACGGATGCGTACGCATCTCCATACATAATCGTTGTTTTTCTGTGGTCAAAAACTGAACAGAGCTGAATAAGTGTGGTTAGTCCCTAAGGAAAGAAATTCTTTTCCAAAAGGGGTAAAATAGTGGAAGAAAGTTTGTTTGTATAGCACTTTGTCATATTGCATTGGCCGATGGGAAATCTCACTGTGCGCACTCGGCTTGCGCTTGTCTTACATAATTATCAAGTTTCGGAACCATTAGTTACAAACTTAAAATTCCATAGCACAATTTATTTAAAGTCATTTTTATTCCACACTAGCTGACCTGCATCCTAACTGCATACCACACTGTCGATCTCAATCTGAATCATTTTGAAGGATATTGCTAATCCATTGCTTCCTTAGTTCGAAAAAAAAAGAAATTGTCCAAATTTCAACATTGCATATTTTAGGGGAGCCCACAGGGTTCTTGAGGAAGCACATGTTAATAGCTGAGTAGGCGACTAGTTAATAGCTGAGTAGGTGCGGCGTGATGAGAGAACACCGAAAATATATTTGAAAAGTTTCTGATAGGAGTCCCGGAGTCAAAAATAAAGTGATCTTCAGGGCCGTTGATTTTGTTACGATCGTGTGCGGCCGAACCCATCATGTAACAGGCAAATCGGAGTTTTCAAAGTTGTCAGATTTAGGGAAACCTAAATCTGACAACTTGAAAAATTTCGATTTGGACAATTTGCAATACTTAGCCAAATCGGCCCAGTTCTGAAGTGATGGGCTTACCGACGAACAGCATTTCATTTTTATTTATATATATATTATAGATAGTCACAGACATCAAACGAGTGGGCGCTGTCACTGTTGCACTTGCTTCGATGGTCAGATGCCGTCACATTCACACAAGAATATGTGACTGAGGGGGGTTAAATGTAATGTACAGAAAAAGCAACATTGCTGTACCCCGTGGCACGGCAAGCATCTCACCATTACTGATCACCACGCCGCGGCCGGCTTTCAGACCAACTTCCAACATTTGCCCAGTAACTGTGTTGTGGAGGTCAGATAGTCAGTTGCTGCATGTACAATGTTGGCATTCAGCATCCGGTTAGACTGGAAGCCGAACACAGAAAGCCAGTTAAACTTGTCACCAGAGAACCAAACAGATAGCTTTCAAAAGATAATATTGTAATGTTACAATGTCTGTTATGAGCAGTTCACAGGGCGCCATTCATAGTGGCCGACTGCGGCGGTGACGTAGCGTTGTGTTAGAGCTTGCTTGTGCTACAAAGTACTGTGTGGCACTGTTGTGTGCCTCGGTACCAGCGTGCAGCAGCCGCCTCACTCCAAATACTCCGAAACAATATTAGTCAAAGTGTAGTAATATGTATAACCGACCAGCTTCTGCCCGCGACTCCGTTCGCTGAAAGTCGTAAGACACACAATACAGGGTTAGTTTGCAAACACCAGTGTGGCACAGACCATCAGACTGAACAATGTTCTCCATGAGACCAACATCGTAATCGCGAATAACAATGGAGTCGTCCGCACGTCTATGTCGAGTAGGTATTGAAGTTCTCTACGGGACAGTTGATACAGGTTTCGCGTCTGAACAACTTTCTCCAGGGGAGCACATAGTATGTCGCTCCATGGAGAACGTTGTTCAGTTCGATGGGCCCTTCAATTTGGCTGGTCTTTGAACATAAACCTCCTTGCGCGCCCGCGCTGTTCCGTAGCTTTCGCTTAGCTTTCTTTCTGATCTTTTTCTATTTGCTCGGCTCCTAAGGGTCGTATCGTATAGCGTGACCAAAACTTTAACCTTTCTCAAGCATCAATGAGCTATCAAATGCGAAAGGATTTTTTCAAATCCAGAAATTAAAAGGACGTCGTACCGCGCGGTTACAACTCCCGATCCCACCAGCCACCGATATAACTAGGAGGCCACGACATATGTAACTAACTGTGGGTACTCGTGAAATGTGCGCGCGTTAGGGTATATGTTCTGTGAGCGCGCGACACGTTGCTCAGCTCGCGAGTGCTTAGTCGTTCAGCAGTTGCCGGGAGGCAGGCAGTGTTGTGTCAGTTGATGTATGTGCCGTTCCCGTTCGTGATGGTGTGCCCGATGGACGCAGGTAATGTTACTTACTACATGTAGTGCATATTACACACCGAGTCGGCACAGGAGCTCCTTGGCAGGTAGCTATCGGGATTGCGAGTGCTCACACAAACCATTAACAACGCTCAATCAATATGTTATCATCATGATCGGTATAAATATTTTGTATAACGTGTTAATCCCTTAAAGTACACTTGTCCTTCAAGATAAAGGAGCTCCTAGCATGAAGGGCCGCGTCTTACTCATTTGTGATAGCCATATGCCATCTTTTATTAAAAAAAACTCATGTTAACTAGGAAAATTTACAAAGCGCTCTTCCCCTCTCTACTTATTTAAAAATGTGCTGTGCTCATTTGCCCGACAGGGTCCATAGTGGTTTCTATTATTTTTTATTTTACCACTTGTAAGTGTATGTACATTATGGATTGCAATAAACGATTTGAGACTTAAGTTTTTTGGTAAATAATTGTTAACTTACTCAGTGACATTCACACTTCAACCGTTTACTTTATAAAACTCTCGGCAATCATTCTAATTTAAACTGAAGATTTTGTAAGAATTTGCTAATCCGTTACTTCATATGTTTAAAAAAAATTAATAATCTGTTCGACAGTATAAATATATAAATGTATACAACGTGTTTTTTTTTATATCCTATAACTCTAAGGGGTCATTGTACTCATCATTATGAACAACTTTTACTATGGGACCAAACCTGAAAGCGCGAAAAAAAATCGGCTGTTCCCTACATTTATGTCCGTATAACTCATCAAAATGTAGGGAACACCAGATTTTCGTTTCGCGATTTCGGGTTTGGTTCCATAGTAAAAGTTGTTCATAATGATGAGTACAATGACCCCCTAGAGTTATGGGATATTAAAAAAAACAATTTGTATAACGCAACTAGCTCCTGCCCGCGACTTCGCGCGGAATGTCTGCTTCCCCGCCCCGAGCCGTCGCAACGCGTCGCGTCGCCTGCCCGCGCTGTTACTTCGTTTTCGCTTAGCGTTCTTTCTTCTTTGGGACTTTTTTTCTTTCTGCTCGGCTCCGAAGAGTCGTGCACGATGTTAATAGCTTTTCTGAAGAATTGGGCTAACAATCAAATGCAAAAATATTTTTTCATAATAATATCAGACTGTTGTTCCAGGGATTAGTCATAAGAGCGTTCAAACAAACAAACTCTTCAGCTTTATTATTATTATTGCCAGAACTTGACATAGAAACAATCGTAAACCAAAATTACGAAGAGAAGGAACGAAGTATTTAAAACAACCGAAATCAATAGAACGACATCCTACTAATTTACATCACCCAATGGCAATGCCGACAATGTCATCAATCCGCGTAAAGTATGAAGACCGCTACTCAGAAAAATTACGTATTTGTACAACGCCATCTATGGGTAAATGGATAAAACGTCTGCACAAAGTTGATTAAAGTTGTATTCGTGAATGTTTTAGCGGCATGTTGAGTTTTAGTAATTTTCTATTATCTCCGAAACTATATGACCATTTGACATACTGTAAAGGGCAAATCTTATCTTTATAATGTCCTTGTGATCATGAAATAATATATTTTGATAAGGATTCATAAATAAAAATTATATTTTCATCCAAACGTAAGCATGTGAAAGAAATACTTAAAAAAAAAGTGATTAAAAGATAAAATATAAAAGATAGAAATATGGTGTCGGGGACTTTTTTGTAAAACTATTTAAGGCGGACCAGATTGCAAACATTGTTTTTAGTTATATACAACTGTTGAGGCAGCGCATGCAAATAATTCTGTTTTAAGAGGTATTTCTTTCCGACTTGCTAGACAAAAGTTGTGATAGCTCGTCTAAAATGCATGATGTAAACATAATTTATAGCCTATAGCACTCACACATAACGTAGCTTTCTACCAGTGAAAACATGTATATACTTGGATCATTAACTCCGGAGATTACCCCCTACATACATACAAACAAACAAACAAATTTCACCTCTTTGTAATATAATAATATTAGTAATATATAATAGATAAATGTTATTGAATTGACAAAATGAAAGACATTGTAACTGTCAGTGTGTTACGCTCTGACCCCGCAGCTGGTTGTGCTGGTTGTGGAGGACGACTAGCCGCCATGTATAGGATTTACAAAACAAAAAACAACCGACTTCCAGATTTGTTTAAAAGTAAGCAACACGTCTGTATGTATTGTTCTGTTCGTTTCTATAAGTGTGACAATCTTTTGGGGGATGCAGTAAGGTAGCCCGCGAAATTCAAATTTATTTACGTTTTTGCAATTTATGGCTTTACAGAATTATAATCATTAGAATCGGCAATAGAAATCATTTCATGAAATAGTCATTCAATAGATAATATGAACTTAGAGAGATGTATTGATGATTTTTATGATTATAACTCTATCAAAAAAATCCAAAAAAAAAACAACCGACTTCCAAAAAAAAAATCACTACAAAGTGAAAAATAACTTTAATTTCGGAAGTCAAAAAGAGCTCATTTTTAACAATTTTTCTTTTTCTTATTTTAGGTACCTAGGTATCTATTAAACCTTAACTGATTAATTGTTCAAAATGATGACCATTGTTGCAATACATAGCTGGATTCGACTTCTCAAGAATTGTACCGCATTCATTCCAATTAGAATATTTTCCAAAGATCGTTTCAAGTCATCACTTGCATTGTACCGTGTACGTGTTTTTGTAGATTTCGAATAATACTGTTTATTTTTTCTTCAATATCAACGGGTGCGATTCCTGGCTAGAAATATTGTTTTTTCATCAATCCAATGATGCAGTTTTTTTTTCATCAAAGTCGAGCCCGACACTCGAACACTTTTCGCTATTCCTCATAGTTTCAGGTCAAGTCGTTTTTATTTTATTTTTCACTTTTTAGTTGTGTTACCTACCCCACAGACGCACAACACTAATTGGAATGTTAATAATAGTGACAGGAAGTTATTAGAGAATATTAGAGATATCTCTAATCTTTCTTGCAAGTATACATTTATATGAATTTGGTGGGGTGGGTACAGTCACGAGCAGCAATATGTCAACACTTAGGAACTTTCAATTGCGATTTTTTCGTGAAATAACGAATGCAACGTTGAAATACGACACATTACATAAACCTATGAGTTCGTAACAAAATAAAATTTCACTCAAAAATAGAGGAGTAAATCGCTTTTAAATAAAGCCGAGTGTATACATACTTTTGCTCGTGACTGTACAACCAAAAAGTGAAAAATAAAAACTGTTTTACAAAAAAATAAACCAACTTCTAAAACAAAAACACAACGAAATGAAAAATAACTTTAATTTCGGAAGTCGGTGTAAAAAAACGAATAGAATGAGTTTAGATATTTATTTCAAGTTAAACTAATCTCTTCACCACCCTTGGTTGACTGGTAGAGACTGCCTAAGGCATTAAGTCCGCCTTTGTACCTTTTTGTGCGAAAAGTTTAAATAAATAAATAAACAAATATCAACTAACAATAATCTATGCTATATACAATTATATACAAATATATAATACGAAAAAATATAGAAAAAGGCAGGAGGTCATTGGGCATCAAAAAATTCGTCCGCATCACTGTCAATGGGATAAGTGCCCAAAAGGCTGGCAGCATTACCACGTTGGATGGCAATGCTGATTCTTTGGGCCAAAAATAGGCCAGCCTTCTGGTCACGTGAAGAGTCAACCAACCGCTTGGCGATGTCACGAAAAATTCGATGAGCACTCGGACCCCAAGGCCCTAGTGTTTCAACCCCAAACGGCTCAAACATATAGCTCCCAATAAGGTTGTTATATTTGCGCCGTTTGAGGTTTTCTGCTCCTGCAGCAGCCGCCCCAGCACAGCCCACCGTGCTAGGAAGATGGGATGGCGCGAGGGTGTCGACACAGGTTGCATCCCACACCAAAGGCCTACCCAACTTCCAAGGCATTATGGTCATTCCATCGGGCCTCTTTCCATCGTCGCGTGCCAAGCCATTGGGTTCTAAAACAGCTGGCACCCCGGCGGAGACAAGAGCCCGACGGATGATGTCGTTGATGCTGGCGTGCCTTGCCATCCGTCCAGCGCTCTTGCTGCAGGTTAGGTCATGGTGTCCGAGGCAGTCGACTGCTTCACCGCATTGACAGCGATGCGGAGCTCCACAAGGAGCGCCCAGACGCAAACATGTAGCGAGCCGGAATGTGGTGTCACCCAGCATAGTGCCTATGTTGGGTGACGGTAGCGCCTGAAGCCAGAGGCCCGACTCCCATTCACCCACAGCCAGTAGGCGGGCACGCTCAGCAGTATTGGTGGACGTATTAATAAGTTTATTCCGTACCAACCTGCAGAGCGGCTCATCCCACTGTCTCTGGGAAGACGGGTTCTCGGGCTGAACCGTGTCCGGGCAAGCCACTTTCCAGGCGTTCACCGCGTCGGTCAAACACGGCACTTCAGAGTTAACCTGAGCAGGAACCAAGATTCGTGTGGTTAACTTTTCGGTGCTGTGGACCGAGGAAAGGAACGCCGGTAGGCTTACACTAGAAATTTTGCGGACGCCGAGCCCACCAAATCGAATGGGCAGTGTGGCTTGCAGCCACGCTCGGTCGTCCAAAGCCACATTAAAAATAGAAGTAATAGTACTGAGTAGTAATAGTAATAGTACGAATAGAATAGAATAGAATATTTATTTGCTAAAAAAAAAGAATAAAAAAAAAAACAAAAAAATAATAATAATAAAAAAAAAAAAAAATATATATTTTATTTATTTTTTTTTTTGAAAATGCGGAACCGACGACACCGACTTCCGAAATTAGTTATTTTTCCCTTTGTAGTGTTTTTTTGTAGTATCGTTTTAGAGACCGACTTTTTAGGACTGAAGTGTTTTTATTTTATTTTTCTATTTTTCACTTTTTAGTTGTGGTACCTACCCCACAGACACACAACACTAATTGCAATGATAATAATAGTGACAGGAAGTTATCATCATCACGCATATTACCATCACCTTCTTGTTTAAAGTCGGCTGAGAATGAATATGCGCTGTGTTACAGACGGCGAGCCGCCGGCCAAGCGCGCCGCGCCCTCCATCCGCGTCGGCAGCGGCTTCAAGTGGAACCTGCAGGTACACTACCCGTACTTACTTACATTATAAATGCCAAAGTAACTCTGTCTGTCTGTTACCTGTGCCTAAACCACTAAATCGACAAATGTATTGAAAAAAACAAGATGGCGGCTTTAGTTCCAATTTTGGCCACGCGCCAGTAGATCCTGGTTTGTTAGGGTTTGACGCAACAATATTACAACGAATGGCATAGTTTTTCAATGGCATGGTCAAAGTTTGAGTTTTTTTTTTTTTTTTATTGACAATGGGCTCACTCTTGACCTCAATCCAGCCCAGAGGCAGGGATGAGGCAACCTTATGGCTTTATTACAATTAAATATCAAATTCAACCTAGGTACAGACATTTCAGTTCCAACGGCGCCCTCCTGTCAAAGCATTCGACAAGTTCCTGGCAACAGTGTGTGGCAGTGTTTGTTGGGGCGTATTATTATAACTGAGTGAGGAGGTATTGTGTGTGCAGACGCTGGCAGCAGCCGCCGACGCGGTGGAGTCGGGCGGCAAGTCGCCGGTGTCCGCGCTCAACGAGCTCGGCGTGCGCGTCGCCTACAGCGTGCTGCGCCAGGGCGGCCCGGCGCACTGCCCCAGCTTCCACGTGGCCGTCACCGTGAGTACACACACTACGCAGTGTTCACCTAGTGTCACCTAGGACACACCTACACTACGCAGTGTTCTAGTAGCACCCTGTCGTCAGTACAGGAAAGCGACCGGCAACACATTGTTTCCCTCCACCTGGTTGTACCCGTTGTTCACTTTGAACAACTGTGCCTGAGACGCAAATCTACTAATAGCTTGTTCCTACTGATATGTTCTCCGTGAGTTCTGCTTCATACATTCCCTAGTGCGCCAGTGTGAAGAGCGACGTCTATGTAGCTCAAACCGGTAGACAGTGACACACTTTATATTGTTCTCATTTGTCTCTAATATTTTTAAGTGAATGTCATGCATGCCTGTTATTTGCATGGTTACGGTCTACGGAAATGCCAATTTGAGATGATATTTAATTTTAATTGTAAGTGACGGTGCTGTTGCTGTGCTTATCATAAATAAATAAGTAATCATGACATTACTACATACCGTTCGATTACAATACAATACAATTTCATGCCGAATACTAATGACTACAACCACAATTCGCAATCCTTGGCATACCAACGGATTCGCGCGCGCATTGTTATAGCGAATAGATTTGTGCGTCTAACTAAAACATTAGACAAGGACACAGCAAAAATAACACAGTTATTGTTGTGTCCTTGTCTAACATCTGCATCGCCAATCGCCATCCTGTGCTGTGCACTTCGGCGCCAGAGCGACTAACAGGTATATACTCAGTCGTGTTTTACATACGATCGATCGCGATAAACACAAAAATAAAACGTGATAAGATAGTTCGCGCATGACTAACTGTTTTATCTCTTTATTTTTGCGTTACAAGTTTTATTTAATGAATAGCAACATTAGTGTTCAGCCTTTAAAATACATTAAAACAATGATGTAGTGTTTAATTAGTTTCCTGCACTGACGCAAGCCACTGCTCTGTTTGACGGCTTGAGTGCGAACTCTTGTGTTGTGAGTGTGTGAGTGTGTAAACAAACAAATATCGCGTGGTGCTTCTCTCCGTCTGGGCGAGCGGACCGTGACACACACATCCATACTCATATCGTACTAGGCGAATGTGACCTTTTCACGGCTAAACCAGTGAACGGATGTCGATAAAATTTGGCAAGGAGATAGATGGCATCCTGGGGAAGGACATGGCTGCTTGTAGACCCGGTAGCACGTTCCACGTGCTTGCGCTTGTTTAAAGCACGAATTAAGCGTCCTTCACTCGACATTGTGTACAAACAGTGAGTGTGTCGTGAGTGCCTCGCGAGCTGTACAAGATGTCGGAGTTCGACATAAGCCCTCGTTTGCTGTCGGACATGAGCGCCGCGCTGCTCGGGACGCGCGACAAGCATCCCATCAGCGTGCTGAACGAGCTGTGCGTGGGATTCCGCTTCACAGACGTGTGCAAGGTCGGCGCCGAGCACACGGCCACCTTCCTTGTGGTGGTGACGGTAAGTGTACACCCCCGCCGAGTGGAGGGCAGAGGGAACTCGCCGCTAGAGGCGCTAGTGTCCAGTGAGCTCTCTGGAAATGTCAAATGTCACTGAACGTTCACTGTTCGCGGGATTTTCTATAGCGAATTTTTAGTAATAGGGAATGTGCATGTATTTTTATTCGATACTTTACATCGCCATATTATTATAATAGTTAACAAATATTCAAGAAATGCCGAAACAAACTCGGAGGTCAGTTTCTTTTGAAGTCCAAACATTATATTAGGATGTTATGTATCTAACAATGCAGGACCATGTCTGGAAGGGCCTTTTAAAGAAAGAGCCATTTCAGCTTTGAGTTGACCGGTCACGAAAGACGGCATGCATGCGTCAGTCGTCGTGTAACTCAACCCAATTTTAGGGAGCTCAACGACCCGTCACGCGACGCTATCAGATCTGTAAGACATTTGCGTAGGCCATATACAAAATTCTCAAAACCGCCAGACAGTTATAAAGTCATGTAGTAAACCTAGCCTGCATGGTACTTCATATTCACAATCCGTTGTCTGTTTCGTGGTTTGTAACAACTTAGGATCTAATTTGATAGCACTTGGAGGAAGAATTACATTTGTCTGCGTCATTCTTGCAATTTTCTTTGGTCTGAAATAAACAATTTGATTTGATTCAGGAATATTATAATGTAAATATTTTGTAAGTTTTGAAATGTAATAAAATAAACATAATGAAGTAATGGCTCCTTAAACATATCAAGACATATCGAATGTGAGTACTGACCGGACCTCGCTCGCCAGAGCACGACCACAAAGCCTCGGCTTAACACTGAAAATCAGCGAATCAAAAACTGTCTTTAAACGAATGTCCAAAATATTGTTGGCAAAAATATGATTTTTAGGGTTCCGTAGCCAAATGGCAAAAAACGGAACCCTTATGGATTCGTCATGTCTGTCTGTGTCCGTCTGTATGTCACAGCCACTTTTTTCCGAAACTATAAGAATATACTGTGGAAACTTGGTAAGTAGAAGTGTATTTTGTGAACCGCATTAAGATTTTCACACAAAAATAGAAAAAAAAAAACAATAAATTTTGGGGGTTCCCCATACTTAGAACTGAAGCTCAAAATTTTTTATACATCAAACCCATACTTGTGGGGCATCTATGGATAGTCTTCAAAAATGATATTGAGGTTTCTAATCTTATTTTTTTTTTTACTCTGAACTCGGGAACAGCGCTCGCCTGTCTGCGGGAGCCTTTACTATGTGTTCTTGTTATGATTGCTCTTTGATGCCGATGCCTCGTTTAGTGTTAATAATTTGTACCAGTTGTAGTATAGTCATTTTATTCCAGGTACAATTATGATTACATAACATCACGCCTTGTTTCCCCGAAAGGTTGAGCAGAGTGTACCCATAGTGCATTTCGCTAGTTATGTTTAAGTCCCATGTTATCTGACCCGAGATCCTATGCGGTTCGTCTCCGGTGAAGTCCTGGTGGATATTATCACAGGGGACTTAAACTTAACTAGCCATCACCCGGGCACAGATAGACTCCGGGCTGCTACTGAGAAATTCTAGATAAAAAATCCCAAGAACACTTTTCCCGAGCTGGGAATCATACTCCAGAGCTCATGCTCAGCAGTGGCGCTTGCGACTACTAGACCCACGAGGCAGCCAGTTAACTATGCTAAATATTGTAAAACATTTATAAAGAGTCTCTTGCTTATTTCTCTCGTCACGAAACTATGTTTTGGAAGGGACGACCAGAATCGATTCTGTTTTTTTAAATGTTGACTATCAACAGTAGCTTTCAGAGTGATTTGCCTTACCCAAGACGTCTGTGAGCTTCGCCAAGTAATACCGCCCTGTTTACCTACGATTACATGTACCGTAGGTGGCAGACATGCGCTTCGAGGGCTGGGGCCACAGCAAGCGCGAGGCGCGCGCGTCGGCCGCCCGCGCCTGCCTGGCCGCGCTGCTGGCGCGCGCCGGCCGCGTGTTGCCTGCGCCCTCGCCGCACCAGGACTTCACCAGCGACGAGCCGCACAGGTTCCCGGGTGAGTGGACAACATTACAGTGCCACAAGCGCGACGCGCGCGTCGGCCGCCCGCGCCTGCCTGGCCGCGCTGCTGGCGCGCGCCGGCCGCGTGTTGCCTGCGCCCTCGCCGCACCAGGACTTCACCAGCGACGAGCCGCACAGGTTCCCGGGTGAGTGGACAACATTACAGTGCCACAAGCGCGACGCGCGCGTCGGCCGCCCGCGCCTGCCTGGCCGCGCTGCTGGCGCGCGCCGGCCGCGTGTTGCCTGCGCCCTCGCCGCACCAGGACTTCACCAGCGACGAGCCGCACAGGTTCCCGGGTGAGTGGACAACATTACAGTGCCACAAGCGCGACGCGCGCGTCGGCCGCCCGCGCCTGCCTGGCCGCGCTGCTGGCGCGCGCCGGCCGCGTGTTGCCTGCGCCCTCGCCGCACCAGGACTTCACCAGCGACGAGCCGCACAGGTTCCCGGGTGAGTGGACAACATTACAGTGCCACAAGCGCGACGCGCGCGTCGGCCGCCCGCGCCTGCCTGGCCGCGCTGCTGGCGCGCGCCGGCCGCGTGTTGCCTGCGCCCTCGCCGCACCAGGACTTCACCAGCGACGAGCCGCACAGGTTCCCGGGTGAGTGGACAACATTACAGTGCCACAAGCGCGACGCGCGCGTCGGCCGCCCGCGCCTGCCTGGCCGCGCTGCTGGCGCGCGCCGGCCGCGTGTTGCCTGCGCCCTCGCCGCACCAGGACTTCACCAGCGACGAGCCGCACAGGTTCCCGGGTGAGTGGACAACATTACAGTGCCACAAGCGCGACGCGCGCGTCGGCCGCCCGCGCCTGCCTGGCCGCGCTGCTGGCGCGCGCCGGCCGCGTGTTGCCTGCGCCCTCGCCGCACCAGGACTTCACCAGCGACGAGCCGCACAGGTTCCCGGGTGAGTGGACAACATTACAGTGCCACAAGCGCGACGCGCGCGTCGGCCGCCCGCGCCTGCCTGGCCGCGCTGCTGGCGCGCGCCGGCCGCGTGTTGCCTGCGCCCTCGCCGCACCAGGACTTCACCAGCGACGAGCCGCACAGGTTCCCGGGTGAGTGGACAACATTACAGTGCCACAAGCGCGACGCGCGCGTCGGCCGCCCGCGCCTGCCTGGCCGCGCTGCTGGCGCGCGCCGGCCGCGTGTTGCCTGCGCCCTCGCCGCACCAGGACTTCACCAGCGACGAGCCGCACAGGTTCCCGGGTGAGTGGACAACATTACAGTGCCACAAGCGCGACGCGCGCGTCGGCCGCCCGCGCCTGCCTGGCCGCGCTGCTGGCGCGCGCCGGCCGCGTGTTGCCTGCGCCCTCGCCGCACCAGGACTTCACCAGCGACGAGCCGCACAGGTTCCCGGGTGAGTGGACAACATTACAGTGCCACAAGCGCGACGCGCGCGTCGGCCGCCCGCGCCTGCCTGGCCGCGCTGCTGGCGCGCGCCGGCCGCGTGTTGCCTGCGCCCTCGCCGCACCAGGACTTCACCAGCGACGAGCCGCACAGGTTCCCGGGTGAGTGGACAACATTACAGTGCCACAAGCGCGACGCGCGCGTCGGCCGCCCGCGCCTGCCTGGCCGCGCTGCTGGCGCGCGCCGGCCGCGTGTTGCCTGCGCCCTCGCCGCACCAGGACTTCACCAGCGACGAGCCGCACAGGTTCCCGGGTGAGTGGACAACATTACAGTGCCACAAGCGCGACGCGCGCGTCGGCCGCCCGCGCCTGCCTGGCCGCGCTGCTGGCGCGCGCCGGCCGCGTGTTGCCTGCGCCCTCGCCGCACCAGGACTTCACCAGCGACGAGCCGCACAGGTTCCCGGGTGAGTGGACAACATTACAGTGCCACAAGCGCGACGCGCGCGTCGGCCGCCCGCGCCTGCCTGGCCGCGCTGCTGGCGCGCGCCGGCCGCGTGTTGCCTGCGCCCTCGCCGCACCAGGACTTCACCAGCGACGAGCCGCACAGGTTCCCGGGTGAGTGGACAACATTACAGTGCCACAAGCGCGACGCGCGCGTCGGCCGCCCGCGCCTGCCTGGCCGCGCTGCTGGCGCGCGCCGGCCGCGTGTTGCCTGCGCCCTCGCCGCACCAGGACTTCACCAGCGACGAGCCGCACAGGTTCCCGGGTGAGTGGACAACATTACAGTGCCACAAGCGCGACGCGCGCGTCGGCCGCCCGCGCCTGCCTGGCCGCGCTGCTGGCGCGCGCCGGCCGCGTGTTGCCTGCGCCCTCGCCGCACCAGGACTTCACCAGCGACGAGCCGCACAGGTTCCCGGGTGAGTGGACAACATTACAGTGCCACAAGCGCGACGCGCGCGTCGGCCGCCCGCGCCTGCCTGGCCGCGCTGCTGGCGCGCGCCGGCCGCGTGTTGCCTGCGCCCTCGCCGCACCAGGACTTCACCAGCGACGAGCCGCACAGGTTCCCGGGTGAGTGGACAACATTACAGTGCCACAAGCGCGACGCGCGCGTCGGCCGCCCGCGCCTGCCTGGCCGCGCTGCTGGCGCGCGCCGGCCGCGTGTTGCCTGCGCCCTCGCCGCACCAGGACTTCACCAGCGACGAGCCGCACAGGTTCCCGGGTGAGTGGACAACATTACAGTGCCACAAGCGCGACGCGCGCGTCGGCCGCCCGCGCCTGCCTGGCCGCGCTGCAGGTCTACTGGTGTCTAACCTATCAACAGCCATCCCAAAACATCAGTGCAGTGCAATGTTAGCGACCTACGACATCGTAAATGACTGCCTATTAAAAGTTTAAGCCATTGTAAGGTCTTTAAACATTATTTTGATCAAAAACAGAGTCCACGCTTGTGGCATGTCGAAGCATCGCACCGCTCCAACGCAGTACCGCCCCGGCACCGCCTCCACCCGCTTGTTGCCCGCGGTGGCACGCATACCGCTGCAGGTGTTTCGTCGCTGGGGAGCGGGCTGCTCGCTTGAAGCGCACGGTCGGCGCGACGTGTGACAGCTGCCCACTATTCTGTGTTGTCATCGCAAAATTAACTTGAATGAAATTAATTGAACCCTGTATGTATGTGTTGTTCAGTGTCAGAGTTCCAATGCCTGGAGCCGAAAGTAAAGGCGCAGCCCCCGCCCGAGCCCGCGCCCCTTGCCGTGCCCCCGCCCGCGCCCGTCAGGACTGAAGTCACCAACGGAAAGGAAGGTATACTTCATACGAGTATGTGTTTAGCGCGTGTCCGTGTAGTTTCTTACCCGTTCTATCCATACGAAGCTTCATATTTCTGATGATTATGATTATGGTTTAATTGAAATAAATGCGTTGGGTTTGGGTTTGAATTTTGCGGAACGGGTCGTACAAAACGAAAGAACAAAGAGCACGATCGTAGAATGTATTGCATTCAACTGGTGTTTGACTCCCTCATTGACTAGCAGGGTCGCCTCCACGTTCATGTAGCTCTACAGCGGACTGTGTCACGGTCGTAAAATAACGCTTAGCGAAGCCGAAAGTCACTTGTTCTCCCTGTTTGTAGCGGACAGCAGGAGCGCGTCCAGCAGCCGCTGTCGTCCTGGGACAAAGTTCCAACGTGTTTGACGTATGTTCCCTACTACCTTAGTCGAGTAACTCTGCTGGTGGCACACGTCACCACGCACCCCCGAATGCGTATCGTAGCGAAATGACTGAACTTCACACGTTTAATTTAGTAAAAATTAAATTTAAAAAACCCCCGACACAAAATAATAATAAAAATAGTACGAATGTAAAAAGCCTAAAACAATTTAAAAGAAAGGTATAAACGTGAAACCCTATAAAAAGAAAAAAATAACCTTGAAATTATGACCCTACGTAAGTACTTATGTATGAATTTTTTTGATTAAATATTGTCCCGTCGGGGGACCGCTCTAATTATTAGCTTAACGTTCTGTTAAAGTTTAAACATGTATAATGGTGAACAACCGAACAACCGGGGAGCAGCCGGGGGATAATTGTAGACTTTCGTTGTAATAGTAAAAAGTGTTCAAAATGTTATTTAAACATGGTATAATGGTGAACAACCGAACAACCGGGGAGCAGCCGGGGGATAATTGTAGACTTTCGTTGTAATAGTAAAAAGTGTTCAAAATGTTATTTAAACATGTATAATGGTGAACAACCGAACAACCGGGGAGCAGCCGGGGGATAATTGTAGACTTTCGTTGTAATAGTAAAAAGTGTTCAAAATGTTATTTAAACATGGTATAATGGTGAACAACCGAACAACCGGGGAGCAGCCGGGGGATAATTGTAGACTTTCGTTGTAATAGTAAAAAGTGTTCAAAATGTTATTTAAACATGGTATAATGGTGAACAACCGAACAACCGGGGAGCAGCCGGGGGATAATTGTAGACTTTCGTTGTAATAGTAAAAAGTGTTCAAAATGTTATTTAAACATGGTATAATGGTGAACAACCGAACAACCGGGGAGCAGCCGGGGGATAATTGTAGACTTTCGTTGTAATAGTAAAAAGTGTTCAAAATGTTATTTAAACATGGTATAATGGTGAACAACCGAACAACCGGGGAGCAGCCGGGGGATAATTGTAGACTTTCGTTGTAATAGTAAAAAGTGTTCAAAATGTTATTTAAACATGTATAATGGTGAACAACCGAACAACCGGGGAGCAGCCGGGGGATAATTGTAGACTTTCGTTGTAATAGTAAAAAGTGTTCAAAATGTTATTTAAACATGGTATAATGGTGAACAACCGAACAACCGGGGAGCAGCCGGGGGATAATTGTAGACTTTCGTTGTAATAGTAAAAAGTGTTCAAAATGTTATTTAAACATGGTATAATGGTGAACAACCGAACAACCGGGGAGCAGCCGGGGGATAATTGTAGACTTTCGTTGTAATAGTAAAAAGTGTTCAAAATGTTATTTAAACATGGTATAATGGTGAACAACCGAACAACCGGGGAGCAGCCGGGGGATAATTGTAGACTTTCGTTGTAATAGTAAAAAGTGTTCAAAATGTTATTTAAACATGGTATAATGGTGAACAACCGAACAACCGGGGAGCAGCCGGGGGATAATTGTAGACTTTCGTTGTAATAGTAAAAAGTGTTCAAAATGTTATTTAAACATGGTATAATGGTGAACAACCGAACAACCGGGGAGCAGCCGGGGGATAATTGTAGACTTTCGTTGTAATAGTAAAAAGTGTTCAAAATGTTATTTAAACATGGTATAATGGTGAACAACCGAACAACCGGGGAGCAGCCGGGGGATAATTGTAGACTTTCGTTGTAATAGTAAAAAGTGTTCAAAATGTTATTTAAACATGGTATAATGGTGAACAACCGAACAACCGGGGAGCAGCCGGGGGATAATTGTAGACTTTCGTTGTAATAGTAAAAAGTGTTCAAAATGTTATTTAAACATGGTATAATGGTGAACAACCGAACAACCGGGGAGCAGCCGGGGGATAATTGTAGACTTTCGTTGTAATAGTAAAAAGTGTTCAAAATGTTATTTAAACATGGTATAATGGTGAACAACCGAACAACCGGGGAGCAGCCGGGGGATAATTGTAGACTTTCGTTGTAATAGTAAAAAGTGTTCAAAATGTTATTTAAACATGGTATAATGGTGAACAACCGAACAACCGGGGAGCAGCCGGGGGATAATTGTAGACTTTCGTTGTAATAGTAAAAAGTGTTCAAAATGTTATTTAAACATGTATAATGGTGAACAACCGAACAACCGGGGAGCAGCCGGGGGATAATTGTAGACTTTCGTTGTAATAGTAAAAAGTGTTCAAAATGTTATTTAAACATGTATAATGGTGAACAACCGAACAACCGGGGAGCAGCCGGGGGATAATTGTAGACTTTCGTTGTAATAGTAAAAAGTGTTCAAAATGTTATTTAAACATGTATAATGGTGAACAACCGAACAACCGGGGAGCAGCCGGGGGATAATTGTAGACTTTCGTTGTAATAGTAAAAAGTGTTCAAAATGTTATTTCCCATAAGGAACCAGTTCTTTTTTCTGTGGCCGTCACTTTTGCTTTTGGGTACGAAATGAATTATGTGTTTTTGAATATTATAATGTAACTTTCAGTACCACCACGGCCTTGTACATGCACCCATAATGTTTTGTGTGCTTTTCATTGCGCGCTACCTTAAACAGCGATTTGTCACGTCAAAAACAAAAGTCGTTTCCCTGTAATAAGTTCCACTCAGCGTTACGTTGATGTATAGACTGTGTAGGCGACGACTATGTGACAGGTATGTTTCCGGCAGGCCCGGTGCCGCCCACAGACACCAGCTCGCCGGTGTCGTCGCTGTTCGGCGCGGCTCGCTCGCCGGCGTCGCACAAGAGCCCCATCAACGTGCTGTACGAGAACTACTCGGGGCTCGCCTTCACCTGCACCTTCGGTGACGGGTCGCCGCTCACCGAGACGCAAGGTACTATCACTGTCACATCTGTCACCGAGGCGCAACATCCGACGTGCCGCACTGACACAAGCGTCGCGTCAGTCCGCGGGACTGCGGGACACATCACACAAGACGCGACGCGCTGCACCGTCGCATTGGTCGCATTAGTAACTCGGCGCGCCGGACGGAGTCTGCTCTGTGTTCTTCTGTTTCACTGGGCAGCTCATCTGCGATCTAGATATTCAAAGAGTATTGACAGTCGCAGACTCGCAGCGCAACTTGTTTACACTAAAACATATTCTAAAGCTACTATTATAAAAATATATCTACAGGGTTAAATTAAACTAGTTAGTGAAACTTCGCAGACTTGACGGATATCGATATCTAAACGAGAAAGAACAAAAAAAATTACTCATACCTAAGGTCGTTCACCCCAAAAAAGGACATCAAATGTTTTGTTTTATACTGTTTAGATATCGATGCTCATCACGTCTACGGAGTTTCGCTAGCTAATTTAATTTGACCTTGTATACATATTATAAAATAGTAGCGAAGTCCAAACTGCCCAATGTTTTTTCTTTAAGTAATTTTAGCAAACCTTAAGTCGAGAAGTAATTCTGGGAACGATTCTAATTCCGTAAAAGTCATTTATAGTTATTTATTTTTTTCTGTTTGTCTATTTCTGAATGACGTATTCTAGCATCACGCAAAAACTACCGGGATAGATGTTGTTCAAATTTCGCTTAGGTATTCTCGAAATTATTCCGTAAGTTTTATCTCGTAAAAATGTGGCTTTTATTGTGATGTCTTACGACTTCCACGCGAACGAAGTCGCGGGCAAAACCCAGGGGAAAAATAAATCTTTTACTCAGTATTAAAATTGGTAAATGTTCGTTTTGCTTTTATAAACTTTGTTTTTCTAATTAGATTGTGGTGTACAATAAAATGACTGAGGAAATACGTCTTCCGTTATCATCTATATCTATTCTATATCTATACTTATAATAATCTATACTTATAATAAGAATGTAAAAAAGTTGTGTCTGTACATTGAATATATTTAAAAAAGAATAATTGAGGGGGGTTAAGAAACAGTAATAGAACACGAATCTAATAAAAAAAGTCTGTCTGTTTGTCTGTTTATCTGTTTGTCTGTTTGTACACGCTAATCTCCGGAACTACTGGACGGATTTGAATGAAACATTTTTATTATCTAGCTATTAAACCTGGGCAACATATAGGCTATAATTGATTTTGGAAACTGGAACACCTGATGCAGAACCTCAACAGACCAGCTAAACTATAAGAGTTACATAAATGGCGCCTTAGAAAAAAATGTTGTGTCTGATGAGCATTTTCTGCTGAGAGAATAAAATTGAAGATCGGGAACACCTGATGTGGAACTCTTAGAGCACAGCTAAACTATAATATATATAGGTTTGACATCTTAGCAAAAGTTATTCAGTCTGATGAGCATTTTCTGCTGCGAGAATAAAACTCGAAGATCGGAACGTCTGATGTGGAACTCTAAGAGCACAGCTAAACCATAACATATATAGGTATGACATCTTTGCAAAAGTTGTTCAGTCTGATGAGTATTTTCTGCTGGGAGAATAAAATTCGAAGATTGAAACATCTAATGTGGAACTCGGAGAGCACAGCTAAACTATGGCATATACAGACATGACATTTTAACAAAATTTGTTTGGTCTGATGAGCATTTTCCGCCGAGATAATAAAAATCAAGGATCAGGAACATTTGATGTAGAAATCACTTTATACTAATATATTAACATAAGCTGGGAGTACCTCCACGCGGTGAAGGCAGTAACAGTTTGGGACTTCTTTCCGATGACGATGGTAAATCATTGAAAACTTGGCTTCACTGGCTAAATCTCCCATTTATATATATATAATAGATATGCCTTCGGGCTTGTGTTATTTGAGTGTTTAATTTCCTTTTCCATTTATCTTCGAGACACGGTCTACCCGGTAACGCAGGGGAGCAGTCACTTAGATCTTAATTGAAAAGTTATTAAAGTACATTAATAACCATAACCATGCCACGAAAGAGGTCAAATCTTTCGCAATGTTCCAAAGGAGCTAAAAGATTGAAGATCATTAGATCCCAAGAATCCAATGAAGAACGCCAGGCAAGACTTGATGCTGTTCGACAACATCAGGCCTCAACTCCTCTCGCCCGGCAGGAACTTCTTCGGATCGTGAAGCACGACTTAGCGCTGATCGTGAGCGTCATGCATCGTCTCGCGTTTCTGACACTTACACACAAAGAGAATCACGCCTGCGTTCTCAGCGTATTTACGCATCTACATCTACCTAGATGTAGATGCGTAAATACGCTGAGGTCTCTAGAGACCTCTCTAGAGACCAGTGAGGATCGTGATGCGCCACTGACCGCTGATCGTGATCGTCATGCATGACTTCTAGGTCTTTAGAGACCAGTGACGAACGTGAAGTGCGACTGGCCGCTGATCGTGATCGCCATGCATTGTCTCTCGAATCAGAAACGTTCACAGAAAAAGCATCAAGCTTGAGTTCTCAGCGCATTCGCACGTTGACTTTTAGATCTCTGGAGACCAGTGAAGAACGTGATGCGCGACTTACGGCTGATCGTGGTCGTCATGCATTGTCTCGCGAGTCGGAAACATTCACGGAAAGCGAATCACGCTTGAGTTCCCAGCGTATCCGCACATCCACCTATAGGTATCTAGAAACCAGTGAAGAACGTGATGCGTGACTTACGGCTGATCGTGATCGTCATGCATTGTCTCGCGAGTGAAGACAGACACTGAAAGTTGCTGGTGTTGATTTAAGAACCGGCTGTTTTTCTCATGGCCAACTTTATGTTGCTTTCTCAAGGGTTAGCAACGCTTCCGGGCTTTATATTCTGGCACCCGACGGAAAAACCAACAATATAGTTTATATAGAATTTTTAAAAAATAGTAATGTTAACTAATTGATATTAATTTCACTTCATAATTTCGGAATGAAAATAATTCTACCTTTTTATTTTAATGGAGTTATTACCTACCCAGTCTACAACACTTAATCTAAGTTATACCAAACTTAATCGAAATCCTTCATCGGTTTTGACTGATTTATTGGCTGACATACCAACGCACAGTTCAAACTCTTGCCGAAATTCCTATCGGAACGAGAAAGGGACTGGATCCGCGCACGAAGTCGCGGGCAGAAGCTATCTATACTTATCAGCAATATTTGAACAACTGCGGACGTACTTTGGCTAGTGTTGGTATTTGCGCAATAGAAAAAGTGTGCAGTTCACTCACATTATGATTTTACGAACAAATCGATCACACTAGACGACACTTCCTGAGCACATGCTCCGCACTGCTACTGCGCTCTCTTCGCCTCGCACGAACAGGCTAGACTCTGTCGAGCGCCGCCTGGTGGCGCTGGCGTTCCGAATAGTCAAACTAATGACTGACGTATTTCCGACATTTATCTATCTATCGTATCTATACATCGATGTTCGTGTCTGTAGGTGTGACCACGCTGTTCTTGTAAACTACGCAACGGACATTGACGCTGTTTTCACCATTATTAGCTAATTTATTCCTGAAGGTTTACGTGTAAAATACATTAATATTGAACAACACGCTCACCCGGGCAGACACGAAATGCGACTTGAATTTTGAATATGCATGGAAGATTCCAGTTCACTATGTCGTGTCACAGTACTCACAGTGCACGCTGTACAGTGGTCGGTGACGACTAACGAGTGTGTTGTTGCAGCGCCGCTGCAGCTGAGCCACAGCATGCGCTTCAAGGTGATCTGCCAGATCAAGGACAGCAAGTTCGAGGGCTACGGTGAGTTACACACTACGCTAGGTTATTCACCACCTTACCCCGAACAGAATGCTCTACTCTTCACACCTTCTGTTAGATTAGGAAAGCTATTCGATTATAATAACTTTTTTGCTGTAAAAGGAATTTTTTGTTGAGATTCCAAACTCCAATGACATTATTGCCAGTGGGTTGTTACAATATTATTGGCCGGCTGGAGCTTTGGGTTAAGGGGCGTGTTGGAGTATAGCAAAAACAAATCGATCCTACTTCAACACTATCGTCTTTCTCTTTCTAACTCGTAAATATTATTTTTTTATATCGAGCCCGCCCTTACCACTTGACCGAAATCCTTACTTTCGCATAGCGACTGTACTACTCTTTTAGCCTTGTGTGGGATCACACGTCTCACGTAATATTAGTAAACACACCTTCCAATATATAAATATAAATGGGTAATAAACGTTTTATAATAAATCCTTATAACGGCCTTTCCTTCGGTGTTCCTCCATTTATTTATTATTTATTCATCCTCACACTGGAACGCCATACGGCAATTACACCAATGGAGCAAAACATCACTAACTTTATGTGCTTCTATTAACCCTAACATTAACATTGCATGACGTACTCGTATAATTAGACATGTCGAGCAGGTGGTGTCAAAATGAGTTATTTCAACGTAAATGTATGTTGACAGGTGCATCATGCATGGCTCTATCGTTGTAACTAATTATAATATTATTATGAACAGAATGAAATTGAAAACTTGCGCCACATCGAAATAGGAGGTGTAGTAACTGTTACATAATCATTATAAATTGTCATATCCCAAATCTACATTCTTGAAAAATATTCAAATATTTCAATTTGGCGCACCTGTTCAATTTCATCGTGTGTATTTAAGTTATAAAAATATGATGAGTGGGTGACTTACATTAGTTGCATTGTTGTCTGGCCGAATTATTTACGCATTCTCATGTCGGCGGGAAATACAAGGTCAAATTAAATTACCCAGCGAAACTCCACAGACTTTGGCTGGCTAACATCAGTATTAAAAAAAAAAATTGTTCGGTTGGCGGAACCCCGTCAGGAACGAAGTTCCTTACGAGATTCTCGCGCGCACAGACACTCGTATACATTATAAATGTTTATCCAGTGCGCAAACTAGTGTGTGGCAGAGCCAGTGCTTATTTCAATAACCGACAAAAAATTTCAACGCTACGGGTTTCAGAATCATGTCCTGAATTCATGGTTACAGTTTGCGCACTGGTTAAAAATGTATCCTGTGTAATAGAAAGAGAGAATCTTTTTCCTTACGTGACGAATTCTACCAGTCAACTCCTACCGCAAGCCGCGTTAAGGAAGTTCATTCCAAAAAAACTGATTTTTAATCTCATGTTGCAAGCAATAAGTATCCTACCTGCGGTCGTTGACACATAAAGAAACATTAGAGATGGATCACATTCGTCGAGCCATCGCGTCGTTTGTTCGCTAGCTAATTTAATTTGACCCTGTATACTGGACAGTGGATATATTTGAATATTCCTGCTCACCCTCGCTTCGCTCCACTGCGTTAGGGTCGAGTAAGAAGCTGGCCAAGCTGGCGGCCGCGCGCTCGGCGCTGGCGGCGCTGGAGCAGGGCGGCGCGCGGGACGGGCCCGCGCCCGCCGAGCCGCACGCCGCGCTGCACCAGACGCTCGCCGACCACATCGGCAAGTACGTACTGCTCCACGAGTCACGTCCTCATCATCGTCATTCTCCTGCCGCTATCCCAATTCATTGGGGTTCGGCGCAACGTGTATTTTTCTTCCATACTTCTCTATTAGTTGAGTTGCTTATTTCAAACCTAAGGGAGAATTGTGCAGCGGGACTGGACGAAATCCTGAGTAAAATCATCAAACGATACAAGCAATTAGTCACTCCTCCCATTACGTGTACCTGTAACCTAGCCCTATTTACTGGCGTTTTTTCGGGTCTTTAAAACTTCTCTAATTAAACCCATCTTCAAGAGCGGTGACAGAGAGAAATACTATCAATTTTGTCTAACAGTCAGCCTAATGAGCTTTCTGGAATCAAAAAAACCTCCGTTCAGCGTCGCAGTTCGGTTTTCTTTGCTGAAAATCTACTGCTAACGTGGGTGCATGAGCTTACTAATACTATTTTTTCCAATTCGGGCTCCCGAAAAAGCAAATACTTCACCATATTTTGGATCTGTCTAAGGCCTTTGATGCGGTCTCTGTCCCGCATCTTTTTAAGAAGTTAGACAGGATTGGAGTGAGAGGACTTCCCCTCTTACTTTTTGAAATCTATCTGAACAACCGTACACAGAGGGTGAGGATAGACAACTGGACAAGTGATGAGGTCTATGTAAGCTATGTTGTTCCGCAAGGAAGTATTCTTGGACCCTCACTGTTTTTAGTTTATATCAACAACCTTTGCCATCTATAACTTATTGGATTTCTTCAGGTATGATTTTAATTTAATTAGATTTATAAGGTTGTTTTACAATGCTCTCTCCTCAGACTGGTGAACGAAAAGTTCAACGAGCTGATGAAGAACGACTTGGTGCACTCGAAGCGCAAGGTGCTAGCGGGCATCGTCATCACCACGCACAACCGCATCGACGACGCGCGGGTGAGTCGGTAGCGACGTCTAGTTGACCTAGTACACATCACGGAATGCTATGGGTGCCTGCCCTCACTGCCGTCTCAAACATTCCTCCCATATAACAGAAGTCATTGTGAACCGGCGGTAACTGCTGCCAAGGTTTTGTAAATCGAATTGGAGTCTATCTTATTATATTCTTTTATTTCTTCTCTTATTTTATTGCAAAAAAATTATAACTTGTTTGTTGTATAAATTCCCGCCTTCTTTGTAGAATCACCGCTAAACTACTGCCGACACCCGCCGCCGGCACACCCATGATGGAAATGTAATATTTGGAGTATAAACATGTTCTAGGTGATAGCGGTGACGACGGGCACCAAGTGCGTGTCGGGCGAGCACATGTCCGTCACCGGCCGTGCCGTCAACGACTGCCACGCCGAGGTACGAGCCATTCACGTCATAGCTGTACAAGGATCTATTGGCGAGTGGCCTAAATCAAAACTAATGCCGCCATTTTGTTGTTTTAATACGTTTCACAATCGCACAAATGTTTCCCAATAGATGCACCAAAAGATCCTTGTAACATTCGCCCAGACTTGTTTACATAACAGTACATTACACAAGTTTTTGACATTATCGTACATTACCTGAAGATTTTGACACTATAATACTTTACCCGAACTTTTTGAGGTTACAATAATAATTAATTAATTTATATCAGGTAGTAACACCCATTGCCAAAAATGAAATCATATCGAATCAAATCATATGAAATTACAAAACATTGACACCTCAAGTTTTTGCAGCATCTGTTACCCGCCTACCAAATGATCTAGAAATTAAATGAAAGGAGCAGATTAGCGTTCATGCTTATGTCATTTGTCGGTATCGTGTAAGCGTGGAATGAAACGAAAATGAACAGTCACTGGAGTGAAGCAGTCAGTCGTCTGATATCGGCTTGAGTGCGTGGTTGAACCGTGTGGCTCCGTTGTGTGCAGGTGGCGGCGCGGCGCTGCCTGCAAAGGCACCTGTACGCGCAGCTGCTCATGTACGCCAACCAACCAGGTTAGTCGCCACACCACACTCGTATCGCCACACCACAGCTCACTCTCTCTCACTACACTGGCCTCCACCCACAACTCACTCTCTCTCACCACACTCGCCTCCACCCACAGCTCACTCTCTCCCTCACTTCACTCGCCTCCACCCACAGCTCACTCTCTCTCACCACACTCGCCTCCACCCACAATTCACTCTCTCTCTCTCACCACACTCGCCTCCACCCACAGCTCACTCTCTCTCACCACACTCGCCTCCACCCACAGCTCACTCTCACCATACTCGCCTCCACCCACAGCTCACTCTCTCTCACCACACTCGCCTCCACCCACAGCTTACTCTCACCATACTCGCCTCCACCCACAGCTCACTCTCTCTCACTACACTCGCCTCCACCCACAGCTCACTCTCTCTCACCACACTCGCCTCCACCCACAGCTTACTCTCACCACACTCGCCTCCACCCACAGCTTACTCTCACCATACTCGCCTCCGCCCACAGCTCACTCTCTCTCACTACACTCGCCTCCACCCACAGCTCACTCTCTCTCCCACCACACTCGCCTCCACCCACAGCTTACTCTCACCATACTCGCCTCCACCCACAGCTCACTCTCTCTCACCACACTCGCCTCCACCCACAGCTTACTCTCACCACACTCGCCTCCACCCACAGCTTACTCTCACCATACTCGCCTCCACCCACAGCTCACTCTCTCTCACTACACTCGCCTCCACCCACAGCTCACTCTCTCTCACCACACTCGCCTCCACCCACAGCTTACTCTCACCACACTCGCCTCCACCCACAGCTTACTCTCACCATACTCGCCTCCACCCACAGCTCACTCTCTCTCACTACACTCGCCTCCACCCACAGCTCACTCTCTCTCCCACCACACTCGCCTCCACCCACAGCTTACTCTCACCATACTCGCCTCCACCCACAGCTCACTCTCTCTCACCACACTCGCCTCCACCCACAGCTTACTCTCACCACACCCGCCTCCACCCACAGCTTACTCTCACCATACTCGCCTCCACCCACAGCTCACTCTCTCTCACCACACTTGCCTCCACCCACGGCTTACACTCTCTCACTACACTCGCCTCCACCCACAACTCACTCTCTCTCACTACACTCGCCTCCACCCACAGCTCACTCTCTCTCACCACACTTGCCTCCACCCACGGCTTACACTCTCTCACCGTACTCGCCTCCACCCACAGCTCACTCTCTCTCACTACACTCGCCTCCACCCACAGCTCACTCTCTCTCCCACCACACTCGCCTCCACCCACAGCTCACTCTCTCTCCCACCACGCTCGCCTCCACCCACAGCTCACTCTCTCTCACCCGCAGCACATACACACAAGTGTACACAGACTAGGGCTTGCGCTCGACACTTGATGACGACCAAAAGCACAAATGTGGGCATACCAATTCACATGTACGGTCACCTGCACGCTAACGCTACGGAATTAAGACATAGAGGCGCTGTCAATGTTAAATTGTGACCAACGACGTGCAGTTGACTGTAAAGTAAGATCTGTTCCAAAACTGTCTGATGACGATGTAAACAGATGGCTCCGATAACGTACCTGTGGATGCCAACTTGTAGAGACACTTATAAATTGAGTGGTTTCATTTCATTATTTAAACACTTGAACCCGAAATTCTAATTTAAAATCACATACATGCTGTGGAAATGTGTTCTTTGCGAAGTATGTGCGTGTAACTATGAGCGATAGGCGGAGATGTGATGAGGTAACGTCGCGGCGTGAAGGTACTCGCAGCTCAGCGACGAACATGGAAGAGAGGACGCTTGGAGGGTGCATGTGCAGAGCATGAGTGAGAGCGTCGGGGACTCCCTAGAAGGACATAGTACATGTATAGTGCCCTTATTGGTGATGTTCTTCGGAAAGGTCAGATGCGAAGTACTCGTAGTGCTGTATGACCTGGGCCAATTCCCGTGATTAAAAACTCTAAATCTAGTCGCAATGCCATGCAATGTAGGGAAATTAGAGGACCTTTGACAGATTGGGACTGAGATCAGACTGTGAACGTTCTTAAAATTACGAGAACGGCCCCTCAGATATATGAACGTAAATGAAGTAAAACGAGTATGTAAGGATCGGTGCAGGGCGCTCTGGAGTGTCTGCCTTCGAAGTAAAACGAGTATGTAAGGATCGGTGCAGGGCGCTCTGGAGTGTCTGCCTTCGAAGTAAAACGAGTATGTAAGGATCGGTGCAGGGCGCTCTGGAGTGTCTGCCTTCCCCCAGGGAGGAGGCGTTAGCTTGTATGTGTAAAACTATAAGTTTTGAGTGTTCAGACCCTAGCCAGACCATAGAAGAAAGCGACCTAGAACCTCTCCTCGGCGGAGGCTTCCAGCTGAAGCCCTCTCGCCAGGTGCACCTGTACGTGAGCACGGCGCCGTGCGGCGACGGCCGCATCTTCTCTCCGCACGAGCACCACCACGCCGAGCCCGACAAGCACCCCAACCGGTGAGTGCTGCAGACCTTGATCGACATTAAACCTGATACTGATATAATCTCGCGGTTACCCTGCACGGGCTCGCTTTCATGTTAAACGATTGCGTGAAAAAATGGTAATGTACTAAACCGATAGACACCGGTACATTGATACTCAATGATGAACATTTCGGCTACAGACTGGCGCGCGGCCAGCTGCGCACCAAGATCGAGTCGGGCGAGGGCACCATCCCCGTCAAGAACTGCAACAACGTGCTGCAGACGTGGGACGGCGTCATGCAGGTACCTACAGCACCAACTCATACGGTGGCACATTCAGTTAGCTACAACTTATGGTTTTCTATTTATTTAGATCTACCAAGAACTGTTTGTCCTACTAACCTCTTAAGAAACATGTGTTTAAACTTTATACCGTGCAATCATTATTGCATGTAAACACCACATGACCAACAGTAAATTATGTTAATTGAAAGATTGACAAAAAGGATTCATGTTTCTTCTTTTGGATCAACGATCGGACTTTGGACGGATCAGTGTGGTGGCACTTTACAGTCAGTTGAGAAAATTTGTTGTCTTTTTTTGGTTTTTCGTATTTAGCTATCGATACCTATCACATCTGTCAAGTTAGCAAAATAATATAACTAATTGTTAACTCGATGTTTCAAGTAGCTACACAAACTGCGGTCGATGACCCCAAAAACAATCATGATATCCTTTTTTGTTTTACTTTGGTTAGATATCGATACCCATGACGTCTGCGGAGTTTCGCCAGCTAATTCAATTTGACCCTGTAGATATATTTTGATGATAGTAGCTGTAGAAAATCCCACAGAAAAGTACTACCGGGATTTAATATTATAATATATAGATAAATGTGGAGCTCATTGTGGACCCCATCGGGCACAGCCAAATAGTAGCAGAGAGGAAACTTTGAGAAGTCAACTTATTAGTGTTATTGACTATACGTATGTCATGTTGTTTGGTTCCGGTTGTGATGTTCTGCTGTTGGGACTTGTTATGCTATGTTGTGGGTGGTCCTCAGGGCGAGCGCCTGCTGACCATGTCGTGCTCGGACAAGGTGGCTCGCTGGTGCGTGTGCGGCCTGCAAGGGGCGCTCCTGTCGCGCCTGCTGCGGCCCGTGTACCTGCAGTCGCTGGTGCTGGGCTCGCTGCTGCACCCGCACCACATGTACAGGTGAGTGCGCCGCAACATCTAAATAACGCTCATTAAACATGTCAAAATCCTGTCAAATCCAATACGAAACGTGTTACGCTGTTGGTAAACATTTGTGCAATATAGTTTTATGAAATGTTTTAAAAAAAACAAGATGGCGGTGTTAGTTCCGATTTTGGCCACGCGCCACCGTCTCTTGTACAGCTATAGATCTAAATAATAACTAAAGTGACGCTTATCAAGGACGAGCTGTGCGCCCGTTGGGTTTCCCCGTCTGCAAATATTTGTTTAACTCCTCTAAAGGAGTTAAACAAAAATTTGCACTTTTCTAAGGGATGAATTTTCAAAAATACTTCTGCTCACCTTCTGTATACAAGGAACTCTTGTGCAACATTCCAAGCTTCTAGAGCCAGCGGCTTAAGCTGTGCGTTGTCTGTCAACGCACACGAACGAAGAAACGAAGGGACGAAATTCTTTAACGCGTAGGACTTGGAAGGTAAAAATAGTCTCGTAACGGAAAAGCGTTATGCCCCCTCCGTGCTACTTTCTATTGTTTTCATGATTTTCGAAGGTGCGGAAGCCGATACTGAGCTCAAAATGATGGCGGCTGCGAGCATTTGAAAATGTTTTAGCACAAGCCAATAGTGAGGACAAAATAAAAATACACACACACACACACACTAGGGTGGGATATAAATAAAACAGCAGTGAATATTTAACGACACCTATATTAACAACTATACTATGTACACGACAGTCTACTCGATGGAGAAGGGCGCCGCGCGGTGCGTGAGCAGGTAGTACGTGCCGCGGGCCCTGCGGACACAATATCATATCGTCACACCACACACGTCACTTTGATCACACTACACTCAGGGAACCGGATTGTTGGACTAGAAATAGAAACACAACTGGTAAGCGTTGGTTTGCTAGGGAAGCGTTTCCATCATTAGTATAACGGCCTGTCAAAGTCACCAGTATTTGACATCAAGGTGTCAAGAAACGCTCTGTATTTGGACAGCCGTTATAGTGAGACCCTAGGAAAGCAATACCAGCCCTGAGTGTACAGCGAAAATCAACCGGTAAGAGGATAATAATGTTATGGATGTACGGGCTTCATGTATACGACTGCAACATGCTTATTATAAAAAAACTGTATAAGGAACATTACTCTCGGTGCGGAACTAGTTGATGACCGATTACTAACAAACTATATAATATTACAAAGAAGGAAATTTACAAGTTACGCGTGGAAACAGCACTCTCGAAACTTTTGTGAAACACAAAACACATACATTGGGTTTTGTTGATACACGCCAACTCTACCAACTATCGGTGGCTCATCCAAGTATACACCTCCACCCATCTCCACCCAGAAGCGTGCCTGTATACCTACCCGTAACAGCCTATCGCCCGCTGCCGATAGTCAGCCGGTCCCCCTTGGGGGTGAGTCCGAACAGCCGCTTCACGAACGCCATGAGCTTGGACTCGTTGCCGAGCTCCAGCGAGTACGTGACGGGCGCGAGCTGCGGCGGCGCGATGCCGATGTAGTTGTTTCTCTCCTTGCTGGCGTGGTTCAGCTCTCCGTTGCCGCTCTTGACGAGGGTGTTGATGTCTCTGACCACGCTAATGATCGGGATCACGCTCTTGCGGTTCTTGACGAGGAAGTTGAGCGCTCGGAAGATGAAGTTGTCTTCGTTGTCTGATCGGCTGAACAGCTGTAGGAATCGTTTCGGTCGCTTCTTCGCGTGTCTGTCTGTGTGTTTGTGCGCCTCTGTTGTAGTTATCTCTCCTTGATTGTGGGTTGTCTGTCCGTTGCTTGCACGTCCCCAACTGTTCGGTGGTTCAATCTTCTTTACGTCATCTTTGACTTGCTTTCCGTTATGTTTGACATCGTGACGATGTTTTCTGTTATCTGTGACTTGTGTAGTTGTTTCATTGTTAATAACATTCACAACAGGTGTCCGTTGTTCTTTAGTTTGTGTGTCATTAGTAGCTGTGTGTATGTTGAGATGCTGTTCGCCTTTGTTCGACACTTCGTGGGTGTCAGCGACCAATGTCTTAACGTCACGTTTGACGCGGTTCTTACGTAGATTGTTGTCACTAGACGTGAAGTACCTCACATTGTGTGTACTGTTTATATCTGTGTGTACGTTTGTATGTATTTTTGATTTCTTTTCTAAGAATTTGGTTCGTCGAATATGTTCCACCACATGATTTCTATCAAATTCTTTTGTATCTACTCCAGTTGAGTCCAGTTTTATCCTCTTGGAACCGGTTCGAAGCGGTTTAATCTGATTCATATCGGAATGGTCTTTGCTATAGTGGGGATGATTCTTGCGTGACGTTAAGTAGTAAGAGTAGAAGCCTCGGGTCTGCTCCGTGCCGTCACCTGTAAGCGTGGAGTGATCATACAATAATGTGCGTTACGCATGTGCTGCTACAGTGCAAAATGGTGCGAGATGGTGATTTCATATTTACATGTCTAGAAAGGTGAAAATCGTGGGAAGCTGGTGGTTTGCCAACATTTACTATACATTCTGTGATATAAAACATCGAACAAAACCTGAAATGCGCGTGATCCATCTTTGAAACTACCTTGAAGCATTATTCAACCGTTGAAACCTTCTAAAAGATACAAGTGCGAAAAAGGTTCACAAAACAACTTTGAAGTCAAGCGGCTCCAGTGCATCGCATTTTCATACGAAAAAGTGCGATGCGACCCGCCTGTAGAGTGCGATGGCTCATAGAAAATGTCCGACAGCGATGAAGGAGGATTTTTGCAATGCGCTAGCCTTAAAACCTCAATGTGCAACCTCTCGCTCCCTCCCACGCCCGGCTACCCTCGTGCCTGTCTTACTTGTGGTCGAGCCCAGCGCCCATGCGCACAGTCGGTCCGTGCGCACAGCGGCCCCGCGAGAACTCCTTCCAGGACGGACAGGCGGTGGAGACGAACCCGCGCGGCCGCAGCACGGACTCCGCGTAGAACATGTACGAGCGCCAGTGGCTGCAGAAGACTGCGGGGAGCGGGGGGCACGGAAAGGGGCAGTTAGTTAACATGTTAGATGGGGGTTCAACATTGTGTACGATGTGATTGGTTATTGGCCTGTTAGATCATTCGTATTCTCTCATATCGGTACGAGCAGTGACTGAAATTGTAGCACCCCACCTCGGATTGGTTGGCAATAAAATATGCTAGACAGCAATAGGCTAGTAGACAGAGCTAATTTCCTGTAAGTACGTCTGGTGGAGGGTCCTGCGCCTCCAGGGACACGTGAATGAACGAGTCAGGTTGCTCGACGTGTACTCACACTTGTTGAGCAGCAACTGTTGCGGTATGACCACCTCGAGCTCGCAGCCCGGCTGCGGGCTCTTGCCGCCGTTCGGAAAGAAGTCTGCGTGGCCGATGGGCTCCTTGTACCCTGGGAAACAATCAGTCTCATAATGAGGCCTACAGGGCCAAATTAAATTACTTAGCGAAACTCCGCAGACGTGAGGCGTATCGATATCTACACAAGATAAATACAAATAAAAATTGGCGTTGCAAAAGTGCTGATTCTCGCCACTAAAGGCGTATTAATCTCAAAAGAGTTTATTGAGTGTTAATCCACCACGCGGGCCCACCGCGGGTGCTGGACGTCACATGTCTGCGTATTTTTGTTGGTAGCACATGCCGGTATCCTCGCTATGTTTTCCTATACCGTTTTGGTAGCAGCGGGGATTGCATAAATTGCACAAAAGAAAATGCCTGACAGTCTGGGTTCGAGTCGGGGACGTTATCACTGGGCATTTATTTTAATAAAACCATTTACAGGCATTTTTCAACTGTTAAGGAGTTGGTCGCTCAGAAAGATGAAGCTAATTGCCCCTTTTCAAAGCGTAGTAGGTTCCTATGGAGAAGAACGGGCAAGAAACTCCATGGAGAGAGAGAGCTCAATCTTTGGGATGCGTTTGTGGTGCCTTACCGAAGATCCCGGCGTCCGTGTGTATGACGTCCACGAAGTGCGCGTCAGTGGTGTCCAGTCGCTGCTCCAGCGGCAGACCGCTGAACAGGGGCAGCGCGGGGTCCAGCCCGGTGATCCGCGACACGCGACCTGACGGGGAGCAACACACACTTAGTGGATCATTCGCAACGAACTGGTTGTTTCGACTGCCCGTTGGTCTCGTGCTCGCTTGCGCGACCGACAGCGTGGGGTCCGGGCTTCGATTCCCAGGTTGGGCAAGGTGTTGTTGTTTTTCCATTAGGAATTTCTTATTAACATCTCGGAGTTTAGAAGTCGGCGGCGTGACACCCCCGTGCCTCCGTGCGCACGTTAAGTCGCTGGTGCTGCGACCCTTGCGCCTGAACTCTCTCCGGTCGTGTCGGATTGCGTGATGTCCCGTCGGACTGAGAGTGAGGGAAGAGAAAGTGCACTATAATGTGTCCCGCGCTGGAAGCTGGTCTCCGTTGAGGTCTGGAGGACTACTGTAGCCAGTCCACGTGTCCGTGCCATCCACGGATCTTAACGTCCTACTGCACACGTATAGCAGTCGTTACGTGCGGCGTGCCGCTTCGTCTGATGGACTGCACATACAACGAGTGCTACAAGGATCTTTCGGCGCCTGAATGACAACTGCACAAAACCATTGCCCTGTCAAAGTCATCCAAGCGCCGGAAGCTCCTGCAGCACAGCACAGTATACACAGTACCTGTGGTGAGCGCGCTGCCCGCCACGCCGGCCGCCTGCGCGCCCAGGCTGTGCCCCACGAAGTGCGTGTTGTTCAGCTGCAGGCCCCTGCGCAATAAGATGGCATTACTCACACGGTGTAAGCGGTCACAGTAGCTTCTATAAATACTATAAACAAAGTCGCTTTTCATCAAAATCCACTTAGTGGTTTTTGCGTGAAAGAGTAACAAACATTCGTGACTATACTGAAGCTGTTAAAGTGGTTGCTTACCGGGAGACCATATAGTCGACGAAGGCGGCGGCGAAGCGGCCGATGTACCAGGTGTTCTGCGCCGCCGTGAAGTACCAGGGGCCCGCCTCCAGCCGGTGCGCGTCCACCATGATCACGTTGGTGTCGCCGCGCTGCATGTACGCTGCGCAAACAAGCGGTGTCACTACATCTAACACACGTGACGTCACGCGAGGCCCTGGGCTCTAGCCGGCTAATAATATTATAACCCGCTGGTCAAAAGTGAGTCGCATTTGGAACCCTGTGAAAAGTACAGTATTCTCCTCGGGGTAAAAGTGTCTTCGTCTTGGGCCCCTCACTTCGCCCAAAAGTGAATTCTAGGCTCCCTGCGCTCGGGAGCACCAGAGTCGTTCGTTACTCGGGATACAATACAGACCCGTGGCAACTGCTTGGACCCCTTAGGGAATGAATAATCTTCTGTACGCACCCTCTCGGAGCATGATGCCGCTGCCGTCGTCGGGCTGCTCCATGAAGGCGTGGAAGTAGACGACGGTGGGCGCGCCGAAGTCCATGTTGGACGCGAACAGGCGCTCGTCGTCGCCCGCCACCAGCTCCTGGTACACGGTCGGGTTGTGTCTGCAACACACGAGCACATGCTGACTGGCGCACGATATACCGAGTAGTATGTATCTGGAATGCTACTTCGCCAAGTATTCGTGAGCGTGTATAGTTAGCGTCGCTCCTAGGGAAGCGTGGCTCACCTGGTGAACAGCTGGAAGCCGATGTCGCTGGAGTCCTTCACGAAGGGGCACTTGGACTTGTCCACCGGCGCGATCTGCAGCAGCGCGTTCTCGTACTGCACCCCCGGCGGGCCTGCGGGCCACGGCACAACAAAACATTTTATTTCACATAAACCTACATGGGCACTTATGAAACGTCAGAAGCTAGGTGCACGGTTCCAAATTCCAGTGTTTGTAGGTACGGGAGGACATTGTAGCCTACACTGTGTGCCTGTCAACGTTACTCCTACTCATACAAGGCCTTCAATGTTCTCACATTCACATAAAAACCCCCTTCCCCTCATCTCGTCGCATCGCATCGCCTGCCCGCGCTATTAATTCGTTTTCGCCTAGCGTACTTTCTGCCTTTTTGTTTGCTCGTCTCCTCAGAGTCCTAGCGTGACGTCAGTGCGCTCTAACGCACCAACCCGAAGAAGAGTACCATCGACACGAAAAGAAGAAGCACGCATCAGCCCGCGCTGGCTACATGAGCGCTGTCGCGCACTATGGCTGCTCGCGCTGAGTGAAGGCAACAAAGTACCACAGCAAGTTGTACCTCCATTTTGAACAGGGTTAGGGGGGAAGCGCGCGGTGGCCAGCGAAATTCAATTTTTCTTACGTTTTTTGCAATTTGCAGATGAGCGCCATGTTGAATGTTGATTAAAATATGATCGGCGAGCGTAACAAATATGACTTAGATACCACATTCATTTAGCAAGTCGTTTAACGGGCGGGTATTGTTAACGCCAGAGTTAAGGCGCAGTTTGCCATTAATGCAGGTGTAGCGGTATCTACAACGCCACATGCGAACAACGCGTCATACTGACGTCACGCAAATCCTGCATCTCGCAAGCAGAGTTTACCGTGCAGTTAGCATAGATACAATTTCCCAACATCAATCGTTGGGCAGTTGCCGGCCAGACACAACACCTTTTTTTTTTTTTTTTTCTCGCTGAGAAATGCTTTATACATCCCCGTCCCGCGGGGGACCGAGACGGGGTATGTGGGACTCCCTGTCGGAAAGGACAGTATACCCACTAAAACTCAGCGGTGTTCCTACAAACGCCGTAATGGGAGGGCTATGGGAAATCAATACTTCCACGGCCCTCCCGGCGCACGCCCGCCAAGATGGTATGGCGGGCCCCGCATGCCCCCCAGGTTGGGGGGCTACGGGAATGGCCGGGAACACCTGGCCATTCCCGTCCCACAAGGTGGAGGCCTGTGCAAAACAGGCAACGGAGCCCCCGCACCCGTTGCCTGCTGGCCTCCACGCCCGCCTAAGAGGCAGGCCCCGCATGCCCCCCCGCGTTGGGTGAGCTACGGCCGCAGAGGATAGGGAGAGCGGCAACGAAACACCGACACTCCTCTTCCCCTGCGGCCCCGCCGCGTCCGCCATCTCACGGTGGCGGCCCCGTCAAGGCCGCGGAAGGAAGGGAGAACCCCTCCCGCCGCGGCCTCTGACCTCAGCCGCAATGTCTCCCTCACGGGGGACATCGCGGCCCGCCTCAGGTAGGTCACGATGTCGCGCAAGCGGCACCGCAACCCACCCGTGGGCCGCTACGTCCCGGGCTAAACCGCACAGCCCGGACGAGCGGCCCCCGCTGGGGTTCCTCTTAGCTTCACCGTGGCCCAGCTCGCCACGGCTACTGAGCCCCCCCGCCTCGACAATGCGGGAACCCACCGGGGGGGGCCAGACACAACACCTGTCTGGTCGGAGGATCCTCCCTTTTCTATGGAGGTTGAGTGAACTTTACACCCTGTTCCTCATACCTCTAAACAGGTATTGGAGCATCACTATACTGTCACCCCTGTCTAGTCGTTTCACACAGTCCATTTCCTGCCACACGTCGTCGCCGCAGACTGTAATATTTCCGTCCATTCACGCATTTTAGTGACTACTGAGACCATAACTACAAATCATTCGAAGGCAAGCTCATCACAGTCTCACTTGTAATGGAGAATCAACTATATAACACTGCGTTAAGGTTCATAATTCGAAAGCACTGGCGTCCCATATTCATATAAGTTTAATATGTTAAAACCGCGAGATGTCGTAGAAACGTCGTGCGGTGAGTTCGTAATAACGTAAAACGCTTCGCAGGAGAAACGTGTGATGCTCGCTCGTACACTTACATAACGCACAGGCGCAGGAGCGGCGCGCGGGATCTTAATAGAACGCATTTGTAAATGTTACGACTCGATATACAAACGAAAATATCTACATTATGTATACATACTAGCTTATGCCGGCGACGTCGCCCGCGTGAGTTGTTTAGTTCCCCGCGCGTCCCCGTGGCATCGCATCGCATCGCATCGCCTGCCCGCGCTGTTACTTCGTTTTCTCTAGGCGTCCTTTGTAACTTTTATCTTTTCGCTGGCTCCTGGGGCTCGTAGCGTGTTAATCAAATGTGCTATCAAATGCAAAACCGTACCGTTACCGTCGGGTAAGAACCCAATCACAGTTGGCCCGAGCTGAGAATCAAACCCAGGAGCCCACACTCGGCGGCCGCGCTTGCGATCACTAGACCAACGCGGCACTAGGACACTGATAAGCGACGTAACCACAGATATAGGACGTAACGTACTCATAAGTGCGCCGCAGGAAGGCTTATCCAACCTGCTGCAGTCCGCAGCTCGTAACGAGCGCTGCATGCTCCTGCCGATACCGGGGCCCGTTTTTCCACATTTTCATAACAGCCAGTCGGGCCGGTTCACTTATTGCACAATTTTACATATTTGCGCGGTCGGTAAAAGCGATTTTCCTTGTATTCCTTATTAGAACGCGCTTCGAACTCTGAGCCGTTCTATTGGCCGGGACATGGCCAGGCCGGACACCACATGTCGGCGCTACTATTAAAAATGTCACGTACAGTCACGAGCAAAAGTATGTATACACTCTGCTTTATTGTAGGCACTGATTTAAAGAGGCAGTTGTAAATAGCGGTTTTGGTAAGTTAAAAATTATAAATGGCACGTTTGATAACTAGTTCAGCAGTTAAAATTGAGCAGTAAAGTAAACAAAAATGAGTACTTAATAAAAAATAATGAAATGGATCAGTGAATATATAATTGAGCAGGAAAATAATTAAATGGGCAGTAAAAATTATTGAACGAGCGGTTACGTGTGGGCAATGATATTCTAGTAAACAGATATGTTATACACTTACAAAACAACTGAAAAATGTGTTCCGCGCCGAGAGGCAACACACTTACACACTTTTCATTCATTTTACATTTCACTACAAGTAAAAAGGATAGAAAAAGGATAGCTCGATAAAAACCAATAAGAAAAAAAGTGACAGCTAGATGTTGTCAATTGCGCGTGAATGTAAACAAACATTATTCGGGCCACCAATCACAGCACGTTGGCATCATAGACTAACAAATTAACTAGGCAGAAAGTACAAACCGCGTGTACAGAATTTGCAGTCGGGATTTGTGCCTATGCAACGAATAAACACTATTAAAAGGTAGGTAGGTGAAAAATAAAACACGTTTTAAGAAGAAAGAAATATATATATTGTAAAAATAATCATACACCTTCGAAAAGATTTAATTTATTTGTTTTCTGTCTCTTAGAGAGCTTTTTTATTTCGTGAGCGGAATGGAGGCGAACTGTTGTATACTTATCAATTATAGTTTTTTTGTTTAATTTATAATTAAATATATCAAACAAAATTATAAAGAAAAGTTATTAAAAGGGAAACTAGAACTCTGCTGTAAAGATGACTTTACTGCCTAATATTCGCATCTGTACTTTTATTCTATGTCCGGAGTGCACGCATCCTTGTCGTTCTTACGACAAAAAATGTATTTTCCATCTCTTTCTTTTTTCTAACCTCCAAATATCAGAATATTAGGAAAATAATTGATATATATTAATAAATCGAAGTATATTGTGTACTTCTGTGTGGTATGAGATCCCTTGTGTTTTATTAACTTTGGTAACATAATTGGTACACTTTTTATACACAAGATGGCATTTTGGATGATAATTACGTAGTAGCGCGCACCGTCTATCTCGTAGACGTGCGCGACACAGACTAAAGGCAATACGTCCCAATTAGGACGTTTTCTAGTCTTCACGATTTGCGCGCTCATAACATATCTGTTTACTAGAATATCATTGCGTGTGGGCATATATTTAAAATGTTTGGTTTTGTATTCAAAAATATGTTTCTAGCTGTGTTGTGTGGCTGGCTGGCTGCGTTGTGTGGTCACAGTTCTAACCTAACCTAACCTAGCTGTTTCGATGTACCGGACCGAACTATTTATCGAACCTCTCATTCCATCATTTTTACCGCTCATTCCGTTATTGGACTGCTCAATTATTTTTAGAATTGACATTGTATGATAAAATAACCGACTAATTGATTTTTTATTACTGTCCATGTTTTACTGTCGCAATAATTAATCAACCGCCATTAAATTAAATAACTGCTCAATATGTTTTTCAACTGATCATAATAACATCTCGAATATTTAAATAACAGCTCAAAAAATTTGCTCTCTTTATTATATAAAAGCGATTTACACCTTTATGTTTAATGAGATTTTATGTTGTTACGAACAGCATTTTCGAACCCAAAGGTTTATGTAATGTGTCGTATTTCAACGTTGCATTCGTTATTTCACGAAAAAGCGTACCTAATTGAAAGTTGCCAAGTGAAAGTTGACATATTGGAGCTCGTGACTAAAAAAAATATTGCTGTTCCATACGTTTTGACCGCGTAGGTATTGCACTTTTCTATGAAACCGAAGATTTTTTTTTTAATAACTGACGAAAATTTTTTACGCTATGGGGTCTCTAAACTCATGTGCTGAATCCATGGTTACAGTTTGCGCGTCGATGTGCCTGCCACCCTGTATAACTAGAGTGCCTTCAGGATCTTCGGCGCCTGAATGACATTGTCAGTAAACCTAATAGCGTTGTTAGGCGTTGTAAATAGAATTAAATAAAGTGTGCGTGACCGCTTTGTTCCTTTAACGTACCTACACGAACACGATGGATTTTGATGTGGTTTTCTCTATCATAGTCAGCCTATGATGTTCCCACTGCTGGGACACAGGCCTCCTCTCGGTGGAAGGAAGTGGGCCGTAGTCCACGCGGGCCCAGTTGGCGATGCCACATGCCTTTGAATTCTTGCTCCAAGGCCTGTGTGACTGTGTGTATCGCTCCATGGCATTGTCAACTAATGCTCTGTCTGTCTACAACAAATGTGTCTAATCACAATGACATTATGACGCCATTAGCAAACATTATGTGACATTCGCATTATGACATTACTTTTGCCCACCTTGTATCTCCTTATCAAATTCGTTTTTGTTTACGTGTACGTGATATTCCAAACCTGAGATGACCTTACAATGTTGGATTTATTTGATAGTTCCAAAATACTGTTATACGTTACTATTGGCAGCGTTTTCAATTATTGACGTATTGTCATCTCCGCAGTCAGTTCGTCTCTGTTGTGACGCTGATCGTTCCGGACGTGTGCACTGCAGCTCCCCATCACAAGACATGTGTACCGTGTGGCGCTCGGTGGCGCTCGGTGGCGCTCGGTGGCGTGACGATATGTATCGCTAGGATTATGGCTAATGCAACGTTGAGTAATGGATGTAATCAAGCGTCGCCACCTTCCGGTGCACAACTTACGATCGTTCCCTCTTGTGAAACTAACTAAGAAGATAACAAGAATGTCTGTTCCCAATGTATTTGCGGTCGACGCGCGACGCAGCGTGTGTTCTTCTTCCATACAACTCTGCCACCTTAGCTTTCAAGTTTTATCATCTCTCACAGCATTCTTCCATCGTTTCTAGCGAGCTAGGGAGCGTCGACATTTCCTATCTGACTGGACTACCTCTGAGAACAAATTGCGAAACAAACGCAGGGGCTTACAGTCCATACATAATCTTGATCAGACCATTTGAGGAGCATGTGGATTAGTGTCTAAGATGGTGTTTTGATGAAAGAATCTCACATATTTGAGCCGACCTGTCCAGTCAGTGCAAGAATTTGTCAGTAATCGTCAACTCAAAACTTGAGGAGCTCAACGACTCGACGAACAATACCAAAGAAAGGACTCTTAGGTAGACCCCATAAAGTACTCAGCTGTCAGAGCAAGTGTCAGTGCTTGCGACAGAGTGCCATTGGAGCGTGACAATGAGCTCAGCATGTATTAACATCATTACAGTATCGGTAATTAGCGCATTACTGAACGCGTGTGTTTGTGCCGAATGCCTGCCTTTCAGGGCGAGACCTCATCTGTTGCACGCGCCGTGCTTGTGTGTGCGCTGCGCTTGCGCACGGCTGTGGTAACTGTTACAAGTGGCTTGTGGTTGATACTGAACTATGTAACGTAGCGGCCACTGGAGCGGACAGGCGTTTGTTACCAACTAACAATGTTGTGGTTGTGGCGTCTGCTGCAGTCATGCACGTGGCGATGTGCGCATTGATAGACACAAAGATAGAATACAAGTATATTAGGAGTATGTAAGGATCGTAGCAGGCGGCGTTCTGTAGTTTCTGCCTACGCCCTGGGGGAGAAGGCGTGGTGTATGTATGCACTCGTGTCGGTAGAATAGTGTTCATGACGTAGCAGGCCATCACTCCCTGCCCCTGTCCCACTGTACGAGTGCTCGACGCAACATGTCTTTCCTTCCACACTTCTCTATCGCTCGTCATCTCAGTAGTCACCCATTTCTAGCCATATTATCATTCATAATTTATTATGTAGGTGAGTAGGTACACCATATCCAGAATATCCAGCCTCAGTCGGTTGGTGAGCAGAGAGTTATATTAGTGCGGGAATCGAACCCGCGATCACTGCGACAACCGCGGCTCACAGAGAGCACTTCAGCAGATGTGGATACATACTCACAACAAGCAACGACGCGACGTCAGCCCCCATCCGATACCCGCGCCCATAATACACTGTATAATCTATGGCCGCGCCCGTTACGTCATGCGCTTTCAATCACAATCCAAGGGGTTTGGGGGCAATTTCTTATTCATTTCAACATAGGTTTGAAAAATTGCTCTTCTCAACAACGTAAATAATGCACCGACCGTGACTATGTCGATTACAGGAGCAAGTAGTCTAAAGCCTGGTACACACGAGACGTCATTTTGCGTTCAAACTAGCGATAATGATAGAAGGCGACGCGGCGCGCGGCGCGGCGGAGATCTGAGGGGCATTTCCTTCATTTAAAGCGTTCAGAATCTAGTCACACTAATCTAACTCGGTGACAATCGAATGTCAAAAATGTAGGGAAACTAGAGAGTTCACTGACAGATTGAGTCACATTACACACCCTCCTCCAGACCGTACTGCGGCCAATCTCAACAGAAACTACCCTTCGGCGCGGAGGTGTTATAGTGCAGGCGTGTGTGCACGACACGACGGGAGAGCATGGCTATCGCAGCGCCAACTTCCAAACTCCGGGCTGTTACTAATGGAACCCATGAGCCCACGCTCAGCAGTCGACGCAGCACGACACCGACGGGATCACTCGGATTAGAATGCGGACGTATCTAATACACCAAAGTGATTCAAGTGTGGACCAAGTGTTATAAATAAATAATAGGCAGCAATGATGATGTACTCACGGATGACGGAGAGGAAGCAGGCGAGCGGCACCACGGACTGCATGCTGGCACTTGTACACTAACTACTGTGCTCTCTAAATAAAACTAGTAATGTCGAAACTGTCCTTAAAGCAACGCTACTGGAATTATTCTAGAAATAACTAATTTAAATTGTAAACGTAAACATTTTTACTAAAATTAAAAATAATAAGCTTCTGTGAAGTATGATTGCAAATGTATGTATGTCGAGATAGCGCGAGCACCGTCTGGGCGCGAGCGGGCCGCGACCCTTCGAGCCGCGCCGGTAGGGGGGCGAGCTGGGGATAAGTAACATTCATGTCAAAAGCATTTCAGCAAACACAACTAAATCAGAAATAAAGAAAGTACGTTTATTAATTTGCGGTAAACATTTATTTATTTAGGTTAACCAACAATTATAATAATAATAATACAAGTGCAACAATTAATTACAGGTTAACACCACATGCACAGAAAACGGCTTCACATAATCACATAACATATATTTATAAATTATTGAAATTAGAACTTCTACATACACTGAATAAGTATTCCAAAACAATAATAAAGACAACGATAAAGAAAAATTTTCATAACATTCAATGCCGTATACAACATATAAAAATAAAATTTTAAAAAAAATCATTGGTATGTGACTGATTACTGATTAAATTATAATTGATTAAATTGATTACATTATGATTAATTATTAATTGGATTATGAATAAAGATACTGACCATAAATTGATATGAAAATAAAATTAAAAGAATGAATTAAAAAGAATAAATTGAATACATTGAAAAAATTGAAAACAGGTATAAAATTAAAATAAATATTAAAATTAAATCGCCAATGGATTGTTTACAAAAGCTCGTAGATATTTATTTATATTATCGTGGTGCACATCTACTAAGTCACTGCGGCCATTAAGGATTCTACACAATCTAGGTATCGGAGAATTTGCACCAAGTACAGACTTTCGAAGTGGCGGACACAGGGGTGTTATCTTATTCCTAGGATATCTAGAAGGCGCGTGGAATCTAATAAGCTTCAATAAACCGGGGCAGTCGATCTTATTGCGCAACAGTTTGTACAGAAACAAAGCATCGGTTATATCTCTGCGCATAGACAACGCTTGCATCCTGAAATGGCACAGACGGACTCTGTAAGAGGGCAGGCGGTTAGATTTCCCCTCACTAAAGGCTAAATGCCACGCAAAACGTTTCTGTACCCTTTCTAGACGCAACATGTGAGTGGCATAGTGTGGTCTCCACACAGCACTACAATACTCCATAACACTGCGTACGAAACTGTTATATAACATTATCTTGGTGCTACTTTTACGAAAGCCTTTGGTGTTACGAAGCAGGAACCCTAACATGACGCAGAGAAAGAACAAAAACACAAAAGAACAAGTCGGGGGAAAATAGTCGTCGCATCGACGCAAAACGGCCATCAATCAGCACAATAAAAAAAACAATCTAAACGTCTAATCTAAAATCTGTGTGGTTGCTAAAATTTATATACTAGCTTTTCCCCGCGGTTTCGCCCGCGTGGAGGCCGGGAATCATCCCACGGGAATGTACTACAGAGATAAAAAATATCCTGTCCAAACCCGAAGGTCGTGCTGTACTCGTGTGCCAAATTTCATCGAAATCTTTTCAGCCGTTTAGGCGTGTTGCTCTTTTAGATGTGTGGTGTTACACGAACGGATAGAATAAGAAATGAATACATAAGAAGAAGTCTGAAAGTGGCCCCGGTCACTGAAACGTTGTGTGGACATCGGTTGTCATGGTGTGGGCATATGATGCGGAGGAATGAGGGAAATGTCGCGAGGGGAGTGTTGAGGATGAATGTGGAAGGCTCTAAGAGTAGAGGAAGAACAAAGAAACGATGGACGGACTGTGCGTGAGATGATATGGCTAGACTCAAACTATTTATTCCAACTAAACCAATTACAGGTGCTTTTGAATTGTCAAGGGTCAGTCAGTCAAAAAGATGAAGCTAGTGGCCCATTCCAAAGCGTAGTAGGTACCTATGGAGAAGAACGGGCAAGAAACTAGATGGACACTCTTTTAAATCCCAATAATATGGTTAAAAAGTATTGGTTACATCTTTCATGTTAAAAATTATACATGTGAGAACGATGCAGAACGTTAAAAGCGTCCCTAATGAAAATATATAAAAAAATAACAATTCAAATATTAAATTAAATCAAAATAAGCCATGGCAGCAAAGAGTTGACCAGTCCCTACTGACGGCGCCCGTTCACGAACATGACGCATAGATTAGCACCATTCAGCTCAACCATTTTGAAGGGAGCTAAATGATCCAACACATGCGCCACCATCAGCGAGACATTAGAGTGAGCATGACATGAGCAGGACCAGCGTTTCGCCAAGCATTTTTGTCAGCAACGTAATCCCCCAACTAATACTTAATATGTTTGGCTGCATAGTGTGCGTTTTATGTAAGATTTAAATTTCGTTTCATTGAGTTGGAGTATGTGGGGAGGTATTTTATTGTAACATTTTAAACAGTATCCCATGAAGGAAGAGTCTATTTTAGCCAGTCCGAAATCTGGTTGAACTAATTGGTCCCTATTTGTAGTTCTATGGGTGTGTCTGTCACCTCTTTTACTGAAAATATCAAAAAAAAATCCTTACGTACATGATGTTTTCATAGATATATTGACAAGGTACCGTCATGATATTAATACATATCATTAAACAGTTCCCTTAGAGAATCGCGCCTGCGGAGGCCATAGAGTGCTCTGGTGGCTCTTTTCTGCAGAATAAAAATAGACCCCATAGTAAACTACCGTAAGACATGGTACTATGAAAGAAACTGAAATAGACTAGCCTCGCGGTATCTACATTAGTAAATACACGGATTGTTCTTACAGCATATGCTGCTGAACTTAGCCGTCCTGCAAGAGATGTTAAATGAGGACCCCATTGCATCCTTGAGTCGAGCGTGATCCCCAGGAAAACAGTTTTATCGACGAATTCTATTTTCTCTTTATTCAATACTATGTCAGTCAATAGAAAGGGGGTGACTACTGAGATGACGACTGACAGAGAAGTAGGAAAATACACGTTGCGCCGACCACATACATCGAGAGAAGGGCACGAGAATGATGATGAGTTGTGCCTAGTAACACGCTCATGTAAGTACCACTACTTTCTATGTGAAGAAAACAACATCATCAACATAGAAAAACTGGATTAAAATCGATTGTTGAAGCTCACTCGAGTACTAGCTCGCGTGCGTCTTCTATCAAATACAAAAAGAATCACGTAAATCAGTTCAGTGACAGTTGATCACTGAGACATCGGTGCAAGTTATAGTACACGGAGAAAGACGACTCGTCGATTGCATAACCGCCTCCTTTTTTGAAGTCGGTTAACAAAATCGATCGTTGACCAGTATCTGGCGCTCGCTTTCAGTCAGTTGCACACGTCCTTGAAGCATATCTCCATCGTGTACCCTTCTCAGCGTGACGTCGCGCGAGTGAGCCGAGTGAGCGCGCCGCAGGGCCGCGGTGAGTCGGGGACAGTCGTTACGAGAACTGGTCGGCGACGGAAAGTGTCGCAACCTGCCCATACCTGGAAAACTTGCTATTTAATGAAGTTATGCACATTTAGCTCGTTTTACTAAGTGGGTGAGTAGGCCTGTATATCCTAGCGCGCACTTTCCTTTCCTTATGCGCATGTTCTAGAAATATCATTGTTGGTATCCTACGCTACGGCGGCGCGTCCTGAACATAACGTGGCCAAGGAACCCTCCCTGTGTGAACCTCACCGATGTCAGTCAGCCGTTTGATATTGTTATCATCATCTGCCTTTTCCTAACTACAGCTACAACATTATGGAATGCAAATAAATATATGAATATGAACTATTTTTGTGTTTGGCTCTCAGTCTAACCGGATGTAACTGAATGCAGAATGATGCAATATTTTACGTGGAGCGACTGCCTGTTTCACCTCCACAACCCAGTTACTGGATAACACGATATGTCAGACTTTCGGGCTTCTCAAATACGTATACAGGGTTAGTTAGCCGCGTGGCCAAACTCGGAACTAACGCCGCCATCTTGTTTTTTTTGCATACTATTGAAATTTCACAAATGTTTATCAGCAACGCCCCCTGTCTATGACATCAGGCGCCAAGAGATCCTTGTAGCACTCTGCGTACTGTGTAAATCTGCTGAACAATCAAGTTGCCTGAGTGTACACGATGTGCTGCTCGTTGCAGAGCGATCTGCGGCCGCATCGAGGCGTACATCTCGTCGCTGCCGCCGCCCTTCCACCTGCAGCGCCCGCTGCTATCGCGCGCCGCCAGCACGGAGGCGCGCACGCCGGCGCGGGCGCCCAGCTTCAGCGTCTGTTGGTGCTCCACGCAGCAGGTGACCGATATGTGTTATCTGTTTACAGGGTGGCGGGACATTGCCACGCGATCAGTTACCATTCAGGACATGATCCCGAACGCCCAAGCGTTGAAAATGATCGTCGGTTTTTAAAAAACAAACAAAGATTTTTTTCTAATAACCGATGAAAACTTTCTGCGCTAGGGGCTTGGAATTGAAAAGGACACCGAAATGGGAATTATTAGAGGCACATTCGTTATATTAGTGTCCTTTAATATTTTATGGAAATCGAAACCGGGAATTAATTGGGGTTCGAAAAAATACAAGTCGTGAACACAAGTTGACTGGTTCGAGTCGTGCTTCCAGCTGCCCGAGGTAATCAACGCGACGACGGGCAAGCTGGAGTGCGGCCAGCCCTCGCTGCTGTGCAAGCAGAGCATGTTCGCGCGCTGGCACTACCTCGTCAGCAGACTGCCGCTGCTGCCACAGGTACACTACACGCAAGCCCCCCACACACCCTCCACCTACACACCCCCACACACACCCTACACACATACCTCGCCACACACACCACATAGGTACAGTCACGAGCATAAATACCTTACAGATACGCAAAATTCAAAAGCAAGTTTCGTATTGTGAAATAACGGTTGCAGCTTGCAGAACAGACCTATTTCTTCACAGTATGATTTTGGAAATAATATGTTCGCAACGCCTTCAAATTTCTGTGAAAACTAAGCGAAAATCGCTTTTGAATCTTTCGTAAGTGTGACTTGTGACTACACACACCACACACCCTCACCGCTCCTGCAGAATATGCAACTTGACCTGTCATAGCAGCCTTCTCAGCCACCAATGAGAGATCAGAGAGCTGAACGTAATCATAGTTATTATGTCGTCCATGTAAACTCAGTATAATCCCCAAATGATGATCCCAGATGTAAGCAGCAGCCGTATTTGACGGACGTTACCCTAATTTGAAAGTTTCTCGTGAGTTTCAAATGGCATCATCATCATCATCAAGTAATGGCACCTGATGATAAGCCGTGACCAGATCCGTCTCAAATACACGATGATTGTATAGATAGTGCGCTCAGAGAGGTCGCACGTGTAGTCGAGTATATCTTGTATTAACTGGTGTGCCGCGCGGGTGACTGGCACTCTGCCCGCAGGACGTGGAGCCGGACAGCGTGATCCCGGAGATGCCGGACAAACCAGACACGCTGCTGTACAACGAGGCGAAGCAGATGTGTCCCACATACCAGGTACTGTACGAACGTAGCTCATCTTGTGCGAGTGCCGTAGTCGATACGCACATCCACCACCTCGCGCCTGTCCCGCGAGGGCGAGGTGACCTGACTCGTGCGAGAGCTTTGTACTGGAATGAATTCCGACTTGGCTTGTTGTTTATTATTAGTAATGTGTGATTTCCGTCACGACAGCTCGCGAAGCAGCGGCTCATAGACGCGTTCGAGAAAGCCAAACTGGGTCGCTGGATCAAACGTCCCTTAGAGCAGGACCAGTTCGTGTGTGAGATAACGGACGCCGAGCCTTCCCTCCTGTTCGCTTAGGCGGGCCCGCACGCCGCCGCGTGTGTCGCCGCGCGCCTCGCGCCCGCGGGCACGTCCGCCCGGACGGCGAGAGCTGAGAGTGAATGTGGCGTACAGCGCGCGCGCGCAGCTTTAGCGTGCGACGGTAACCATGGTATCGTAGGCACTAGGTCTCTTTCGTATTTCAACTACCGCAACAGTAAGGCACGCGGTGTTAGTCATAGTGATAAGAATCTTTTACCAAAAAATTATAATTGTAGTATTAGTAGTCGCTCGGTTCAAGCTAGGCTTAATGATGATAACGTAGGTCTTAAGAGATCTGTTTCAGATCACAATCGTGTTAGTTCTAGTGTTGATGACGATCATTATTGGGAGGGACTTGATGTTGGGGACAGTAGCAATGATCGCGGGCGATCGGGTAGTGATGGAGAGCGGGATGATGGTATAGACAGCACACGGCTGGTACACGAGGGTGTGAAGAGTTCTCTCCTTCTCAGGAGGCTACGCATCTACGAGAAGATCTGCACGAAGCACAAGTGACGAGCGGTGACCGACACCTGTTCGGTAGCGTGTCGCTGCAACGCAGTGGCACTTTGAGTGATCGTCGAAAGGTCTCGTCTGACCAGATACCGTCAAGTCCCGGAGTATATTTTTCTGTTGTTTTTCTCATGTATGTTATCGACAGTAGTGATAGTGAGCTACTGCCCTGGTTACCGAGTGCCCTGTGGGCCGTGGGGTCTGCTGCTGGACACCTATTTGCTTCTAAGTTGATGGACTAATCTTTTCATTGATTCGTAATTGTTCAAACTATTTTTAAATTGATGTTTATTTTACGAAAGTTCTTTGACATTTCGTAACGTCTTGGTACAAAAACATCCATCTTGAGTTATTCACTATATTGTTCTTATCTCAGGACCGAGTGTAGTTTCACTTCTTTGTTCGATCTTATAATCGATAAATTCTACATCTAGCACGTGGATGTGTTTCTCGCACGGCGGGCTGTGCTGGCGCCGCTGCTGCGGCTGCCGAGACCCTCAAGCGGTGCAAATACTGTAATCTTATGGGTAACTACAGCTTCGAGCCGTTTGGTTTCGAAACGCTCGGGTCATGGGGCCCGAGTGCGCATCTCCTTTTTAAAGAAATTTCTCGCAGCATTGCCAGTAGTCGTGGTGATGCTGCCAGTCTTCTGGGCAAATTTCCGGATGACAGCGATGCGGACGAGTACTTCGACGACTAAATATCCTTTTGTTGTTGTATTTACTTATATAGTTAGTTAGTAAGTCTTCTACATTATGTTGTTCGTTCAATCGATACTAATACTTTCACTTATAAGTCACGTTCAAGTCTATTCAATATAACCAAACATAGATTTTTCTACTTAGATGTTTTACGGACTCTCACTGTTATGTCATAGGTGTATTCACGATGCACGGAAGTGTAGACCATAAGACCAAGTGCCGTACGTGTGAGAATGGATGAGCATGTATGTGTGATGTATGAGTGTGCAGCCGGACGTTCTCGCGGCACTCTTGCCGGCAGTGATGTCTACCAAAGCGATGTTACACAGTTTGCACATAGTCCTGATAAGTTGAGATGTATCGACGACCACTCCCTTGCGGCACCGACCAAGTCTGTCACCGCTCCACGGCAGGACAGAGAGAGACAGCACGAACATGGATCAGCTCGTTTGTGGCTCACTGCAAGTTCACTTGACCAAGCAATGATTTGTTTAGATGGTTGCCATCGTTGTTGCACGGTCAGTCTAGCTCGATTTCGAGCAATTCTTTATTATTCCCTCAACCCATTGTCAAAAGTATTAAACAAGGCATGAGATGGGTCTTATCTCGTATAAAACTAAACCGACTATCAGATAGTTCCCTGCCAAGTATCCACGTGGAGTGGTGTCCCGCAAGGGCGTGCGTTGTGGCCGAGTGTGGCCCAGTGTGCGCCAGTGTGTACAGTCAGAGAACAAGGGCCGGCGCAAACCTGACGAAGCGCCGCGCAGAGCGGGTTTTTACTGCCAAGCAAATATAAACATTGTGCGTCTTATTTATTTTTGACTTTATCAAAAATAAATAATCTGATACTAACCTCCGACGCGCTCCACTGACCGTTTTCTTACGCTCTCGGACTTTACGAAATTTATCTATTTTCAACTTTATTTGTACAAGGGCAAGGTTGATATTTGTTTGGCAGCGAACACCACGCTGAGCTGCGCTACGCCCGGTGTGCGCCGGCACTAAAGCCAAGTGCACCGCGCCTGACACGTAGTATGAGTCCGCCTGCCGCCCGTAGGGGCGCTCGGGATGTTTGCAAGTTGCTTAACGTTTCCGTTCCGCTGCTGTACACCGCGCACAAGCTTTGGTAGTGTATCACGTGTCGCGACGCCACACGCGGGCGGTGTCGACCCGCCTTGGAAGCAGTGTACGCACACCACCGACACGGCCGACACGGCCGACACGACCGACACGACCGGCCACGTGTCGCCAATGTTATAGTATTAAATAAAACTCAATTCAAAATCTTACATAATGTACACTCACTGCCACTCACATTCACTCAACTATCAACCTTCGCGTTATGGCGTTTCAGTTGAGTGACCATTGGAAAGGCCCTAAATCATAGTTGCAATGGAATTTGAACTTTGTCATGTATGACATTGAGCTTCAAGTTCCGAAACTTTATAATTGTATAAGATTCTGAATTGTATGTTAGTCACTCGGAGTTACCTTCAACCGTAGCTGTAGCTCATATCGATGTAAGCGCACTCGTAGATGTAACAAGCAAGTACTTATGATCATTTGTGGAAGATTACAAGAGGCACTTTTTGGTGTTTCAAAAAAATATGTTACTTAATTCAACCAATAATAAAATTTGTACTAATAATTTTTGTAAAACTGTAATGTAGATATGTCTTGTATCCCGAATTCTCAAACGAGCTCTACGGCGTTGTCGAGTCCTGCCGCTACAACACACCGCGAGTGAGAGACACGAGACTTCAAATTAAGTAGCGTTTGAGAATTCGGTTGTTAATATGTCATACGACGCTACAAGGTTGTTCTGGCGCGCGGCCAAAATCGGAACTAAGACTGGGCGTCTAACGACCCGTAACGACAGCCAAAGATCCACGAATGACAGCCAGGGCCAACTACTTAACGTACTGTCCGAGCCACGGAGGTGTTTTGGTATGTAAAGATGGTCACCCATCCGCCGTGGGCGTGATGCGGATGTGACGCATGTTTCTCAACTTGTTATTTTTTTGTTTGTGTTCTTTTTACGCACATGTTTACCGGAAAAAAACGGTTGTTCTTTCTTTCCATCCACGGCTTTTATTAGTTAGCCACGAGCCCTGAGTGTTGACCAATGAATAATAATAAGAATAGTTAGAACCAATGATAGTGTTCCTTGTGTTGTACACACATGTTGTGCACCGTTATGTTATAATATAAGACGCAAGTTACCTGGCGACGCGCGACGTTGTGCAAGTTTAACATTACATTGTAAAGCTAGTGAATACGTTGTCCACAGACTCGGGCCTTCTACTAATGTATTAACTTTAGAACTGAATACATAAATAGTTAAACACATAATGCAACTTTAGCAACTAAAGGCCAATTTCTCGAAGTAAAAATGCTCGCAAAATGAGTGTGACAAATTGTCAAACGCGCGCAAAATATTGCGATTGGCTGACCGATTACCAATCACAACAGTTTTCGTGCGCTTGACAATTTGTCACACTCATTTTGCGAACATTTTCCTTCGAGAAACTGCTCTTAAAACAAGTACAAGCCTGGCGAAATGTTGGTGGTCCCTTTGTTTGTTGCTTGTACTCCAAGAAGGGGCTGACAGAGGTGTTTGTACAGCACTGTCCACCCCTTGTTGGCGTACAAGCGTGACGTTATGTACCTAGCACAAGTATTTATTATTGCTTAAACTAAGTTTAGGTTGTGTCCCTCTAGCGGTAGAACATGAAACTAGTAGCTTCCTTCAACATCCATTCTACTTTAAAATATAGTTTCAATTGATTTTTTCAAACAATTTAGTATGTGGTTGACTGTGGACCCTCTGCATACTATCTAAATGACGAAGCACTGTTCTCACTGCCAACTAAATTAAATATAACAAAGTGCACGTTCAAATAAATATAATTGAGGGTTTATCTATTTTCAACTTTATTTCAACACGCGCAATGTCGATATTGCGCTGCGCTACGCCAGAATTATGTGCGTCGGCCTTTGATCCGCTGTTAGTTCCTCGAGCTGCCGACAGAGGAGCCACTGCGTCACATTTGTTGTTTATGTCTACTAATTGTAAGTATTGTTACCGGCACGTAAGTTGGCAAGAGATTTTGTAGTGGAGGAAGTTCGCGCATGTAAAAATGTATGAAATTGTGCGTGCGCGAACTTCCCCCACTACAAAATCTGTTGCCAACTTACGTGCCGGTAACTATAACTGGTGTGAAGATATTAATATATTATTTTTCAATGAAAGCTTTCTACCGTACGTGTTAGAGTAATAAATCATGTCTTTGTATTTTGTTGTTTTATTGTGAGAGCGCCCATTCTGTCAGCCATCGTAAATAATTTATGTGGTGCATGCTGGATAAAGAATAGCATAATCAGCCTACAATGTTATCACTGCTGGTCACAGGCCTCCTTCTTGTGAGAGGGAGTGAGCCGTAATCAACCACGCGGGCCCAGTGCGGGTTGATACATGTCTTCGAATGTTTTGTTTCAAAACATGTCGGTTTCCATACGACGTTTTCCTTCACCGTTTTGAGAGCACTCGTGACGTAATAATTTACACAAAGTAAAGCGCCTGTCAGCCTTCGAACCCACAACACGTAACTCGCGGTCGTTGCCACTGGGCCAGTGGGCCAGCACTGCTCTCAATAAAGAGTATTCTTTTCTATTTGAATTCTTAGGGCTGATTGTTCAATCATCTGATAACTTTATTCGAGGAAAAATTTTGAAATTTTGACAGTTACTTCATACAAAAATGGTCAAACGTCAATTTTATTCCTCGAATAAAAGTTATCTGGCGTTGGAATAATCAGCCCTAAACCGCAAGAATTAACTTTGACACCCTCCCGCCATTGCATCACCTCAGTACAGAGGTGATGACGGTAGGAGGGGGTGCGCTGACGTCTTCCGAGCGAAGTCTCAAGTTAACTCTTGTTATAATAAACCGTTATAAACAGTTTTATAAAGTAATTACTATTGGCGCTTTAAAAATTTAAATTGGAAAGCCTTGGAGGAGACATGCCCTGCTGTAGGACACAAAAAATGTATAAAAAAACCGCCCAAATCATTGCTGTGTGCAGACAGCGCCATCTCGTGGCGACAATAAATGCCGCTAGCCTGCTGCCAGTCTCCACTCAAATATCAGAGATGGCGTAGCGTGCGCTACGCTAACTGACGCCTGCAATAAATCTACAATATTCTAAAGAGGTTTCGTAACGAGTGTCATTCATCGTTCTCCTACCGCTACCCCAATTTATTTTGGGGTAGCCCAACAAGTCTTTTTCTTCCACATGAAACTAGTGTAATTAAAAAAATCATTATAATTAGGACTTATTTTACAATGCGGGTTACGTTACGTCCAACACTGGGTGTTGGACGTAAAGCGTCTCCAGCCAATCTGCAATAACAGCCAGGATGCTGTTGGTGCTGAGCGCCCCGGCGCATCGCTCGCGGAGCTCAGCGTGCCAGCCGTCAACGTGCGCATCCGCAAACATGCCCGATGCATTGCACCAGCGCGGCAGCCCCAACAACGCCCGGAACGCGCAATCTCAACAGTAAATAGCCTTCGGTGCGACAGATATTATAGTGCACAAGTGTGTGACACAGGTGCAGTCACTTTTCTCTCAGTCTCATAGTCCGATGGGAGCCACACGACCGGAGAGAGATCAGGTGCAAGACCACGGGAAACTGCTTATCGTGCTTTCCGGGGCACGGAACTATCACACCGCCAACTGCAAAACTCCGGCCTGAGAAATTCCTAATGAAACATACATTCACTTATACTTCCTGGCAGCGATAATATTTCTGTTCGGCGATGGAAAGCGATACCGATATTATATCTGTCTTATCTGGAGGATAGCGGGTCCACCATTTTTATCATTTGTCTTTATAGAAGCGCTATTCTGACCTAGCAACGGAAACTAAATAAATTAATCAAATTAAAACTCACATGTGTTATAAAATTAAAGCCGTTTTCCCTATCTGTCTGTGTGGTCGCGTTGTTCTCCTAGACTTAGCTACGGACTTTGATGCAGTTTTTATCATCGTTCAGAGAATGAATTCCGGAAGGATCATGTGCATAATATACATCAATATTAAAGGAGATTGGGCGGAAAGGACATCTGCCCTGAAGCCCTCTTGTTTGTCTGTACGTAAGGAGCCACAGAGATCTAAATGAGTTATTGAAACTAGTATTTCGTCAATTAAATAGGTACCTTATTAATTTTTTGTTTTGTAAACATTATCTTTGAAGCATATGAACGGACATTTTATAACATTGGCGTTGTGTTAGTAGCAAAAGCTCTTCCATTAGTGTATATCTTATGGCTATTGGGTGCCAAAAACATTCGTAATCTTCGGTGCCCAAATAGTCACTAATTTAAGTCATTAATAACTCCAAACTGACTAGCAATTGGCAAAACTCGTGTTTGTAACAAACGTTCTCCTTAAAAAGCTTTTTCCGTAGGTGTAGGTATATCTCTTGGCTCTTGGGCTTCAGGGCAGAACCCCGTAGTACGGTGCCCGTTCACCTTTTCAAGATATGAACTTGGGACTGGGAAGCAGGGCGGATCGCTCGTGTTCAATAAAACAAAGAACGTTGGCACAGTTCATAGAATTTATTTATTGATACAATAAACGTTTAGTTTCGCTACAACATCGCGCTGCACGCGGACTGCCGGGGACAGCAGACATCTTACTCACTACGACTTTGTCTTTTACAAATGTTATGTATCTAGCTACAACATGCCACAGTTAAGTCAGTAAAAATGATTGTTATACAAATTGACTACCAACTTGTGAATATTCAAATTAAAAATATCATTCTTTTGACAGTTGTAATGGCCTTACCAATTAGTTTCCCTGACTGTACAACGTGTAATAGCAAAAATGAAGGGAACATCGACGCGGACCCCTAACGTAGAAATAATAAACAGTTTAAAGCGAAGACTTTGAAAAACCTAGATAAGGATTAATTTACCTTTTTGTTTTTTTCTTCTTTGTTCTCTGTTTCAGGATCTAAATTACATGTAACAATTTGGATACTAGTAGTTGATATAAATTAGGGTAGTTTTCTTTTAAATTTTTTCTCTATCGTACGTACAACTTTCGCTTTGCATGCTGAGTTTACCTATAAGTGATTGTACACTATTGTTTATCTCTTTTTGCTTGTTTTTTATGCCTATGCATAACTGGTGTAAACAATCGTTGGTAGACCATTATATAAATAAATAAATATTTAGTCGCTTACCAAAAAAAGAATCAGCTGTTTCATAGAAAAGTGCAGTAACTACGCGGTTAAAATGTATGGAATAACTTTTCTTTACGAGGGGGTCAGAATCGTGTCCTGCACCCGTGGCAACAGGTTGCGCGCCGGTGTCCGCGTCGTCCGTGTCGGCCGTGTCGGCCACTCGGTGTAGGTGCACATAAATTGTTACATTTTCAGCTAGCTATTACTCTACGTAGTGAGAACGTAACTGTGCACAGGCAGACCTCGTATGCTATCAACAGAATTATCACAAAATACTTGCATTCGTTACTACACATCGTAGTCCTTTCGTCCTTTTGGCATAGTTATCAACTAGCAGAGACAAACGTCTATAATGGTCGGTCGAGTTGCCGCTTACCAGTAGTACAGTCAGGCAAATATATTGATTAGCACGTTGACACATTGTGTGTCGTGTTAAAGCAATTTACTACAGCTGACAAAGAATATGCAACGGTGCAAGGTTTATTGCCGCGCGGCTGAAATCGGAACTAACGCCTCCATCTTGTTTTCATCATCATCACCATCATGAGCCTGCAGCAGTCCACTGCTGGACATAGGCTACTCCTATTGCACATCACCTCTCATCTTGTTTTGTCAATTCACAATGATAGAGACAATTTCACAAATGTTGGTCAACAACCCTGTCAATGTCATTCTGGCGTCAAACAATCCACTCATTATAATAATTGTGGTTTGAATATAACGGACAATTTAAGTCGGTAGTTTATTTTCTAATAAAAAAATATTTACATAATTTAAAATATCAATCCGTTTCCCTCACTGTACAGACGCCAGCACATCCAGCTACTACAATCTGTCACATTTTCAACTTTATCGCTAAAGCATATTGGGAAAATTTGACAGTTTCGGGCAGCTTGATGTGCTGTCGTCTGTACCTACATAATAAATTGGTAAGACTTTTAGTAGCAATACTCGATCTCGTTGGCTTCGTCACCAGCAAGGAACTTGGCCCTTCGTGAGTGGCGCGGGTCGTAATAGATAACCCTTATCGCTCTGTTGGGGACCCACCATCTACTGTCTTCTTGGTTCGCATCAGTACGAACTCCTCGGTAATATTCGCAAGTGTGCCGAGCAGTCCTTTCCATAGATTTAGTATACGCTAGTAGTATGCAGGGTCTAATTAAATTAGCTAGCGAAACTCTACAGATGTGATGGGTATAATAATATATCTAAACACGACAAAATAATAGAGATTTGTTTTTTTTTTTTTGGTCAATGCTGGTAGTGTTGTTACTTAAAGTGGGAGATGGTGAAATCTGTTGCATCGTGTTGAGATATCGATACCCACCACGTCGGTGAAATTTACACAACAAAAAACTTATTAATAACTGATATTTTATGTGACTTTCCTAATATATCTATGGACTACACAGTATCGGCGGTTGATGACGCTAAGGGAAAAACATCAATCAATCAATCATCATATTAATTACTTTTTTGTTAGATATTACCTGGAGTTTCGCTAGCTAATTTATTTAACCCTGTATACTAAATCTTTGGCCCTTTCACAGTTACTTCACCTCTGACACACAACAACCTAACATCTACCTTCACGTAACGAGATTACCTACTAATTTTGATACTGACAATGATGTCAAATTGTAAAATCAAGAGGTAAAATTACTAAAGGACTTTGGACATGTAAAATACTGCTATATTCAGCTGCATCCGGTAAGACTGGAAGCCGACCCCGTTAGGAGCAGGCTGGCAGCAGCGCGGAGCTCTACAGCTCTAGTGACAGCGGCAGTTGGCCAGCGCGGCGTGTATGAGGCGCGTGAGCTCGGTGTACAGCAGGCAGGCGCGGCTGGCCGGCTTGCAGATCTCGCGGTGGTCCACCGACACGCCGTGCAGCACGCCCACGCCCGCGTCTGCGGACACCGAACATTTTCTCAATCTATTTATAGTTCATTGAAACGGTACAACACCAATTACATTAATTAACATAGCGACAATAATTACGTTGACAATAATATGATCTAAAACTAACATGGAACAGTGGACTCCCTTGCGTACTTTCTCTCACAGAACATCGCAGAAAAGGACAGAAGATTAATATTAGTTTAGTCTTGTCAAATTAGTCAGCGCCTGACGTAAACTGACGTATTTTTACTAACAATTTTTTTAATCACGTGTAAACGGTCTATGGAGTATCTTAATTTGACAGGACTAAAGTAATATTTATCTTCTGTCCTTTTCTTAATGAAATAGAAAGAAAATGATGCACTGAACTTAAATTTAGTTTAGTTTTTTTTTGAACAAGGGAATCGGCACCATTGGCCCTGATTCCCTTGTTCACAAACTAAACTAAATTTAAGTTCTGTGCATCTTTTTCTAAAGTTAATTAAAATTAACTTTTGTTCATTGTATTATGCTTTTAACTCAATACTCTAATGAGGGTGTAGGAGTACGTGACCACACGAAGTCGGGGTCAGTTACACGGTTGCACCACAGAACAGATAAAAGTTTATCTGTTCTGTGAGTTACACCATGTATGTATAATATAACTACAGAACGGCTGGAGCTGGATCGATTGTTATGGTCTTTGGATGTGTAACAGAATAACTATTATAACGTCATATGATTTGTACAAACAAGTCTGCTCGAGATTGTGCCCTCCACGGTTTTTGAATTCCATTTTAATTTTCGTACGCGTCACAACCGAAAGCGATCATCGCATGACGTACGCAATCAAGCAAGTATTTAGTAGAAATTTGGGGATGTGCTGCTAAAACCTACATAAATGATATTCAAGTAATACAAAACAAACTTGTTAAAACTCTCTACAATTACCACTACTTAACATCAACTAAACAAATATACAACGACACTAAGATATACAACATACAACAACTATACATACTCAAAACATGCATTTTAATAAGAAAAATTATATCACAGGAAACCCACTCTCAACTTACTTTCAAAAAAAGAAATCACGGATACCACACCCGAAATCGCAACAAGTTAGAACTCAGGCCACCCAGAACCAATTACGGGAGGAAAAACATTTTATATGAAGGAACAGTGTTGTATAATAAACTGCCAGATGATATGATTAATGCAAAAAGTACAAATATCTTTAAAAAAATGTTAAAAATTTATGTATCTCAAATTTAGTAATTAACCATCTGTACTTAATTTCTCTAGAACCCTATATATATATATTGTTATCGCTTCGCAGTTTAATTGTATCGTCGACCCACGGAGTCATGATGCAATAGTGTATGATTTATTTGTAATCTCATATTATAAGTGAACTGTTTGTGTTCTTTATGAGAATAAATATCTTTAAACCGAATCGTCGCGCGCTCGGCTATACGAACATGACGCGCGCGTCATCATCAAGTAACATTGGACGTCATAACTAACAGGCAGGTGACGGAATTTGAAAAACCAATGAGTAATGTTCCTTGTGGAGTGTTTGCCCCAAGATATGAATACAGCAGCGAAATATTAACATTAACAACGTCATTTAATTTTTCATGTCATGGCGGCTCTCAAATGTGATTCAGATTGTGAATGATAGTGTGTTGCGCAATTAGGGCGCGAGTAACTGTTATCTCCATTTTGAAAAAATGAAGGATTATTTTTTCATTTTCTCTGAAAATGGCCTCATAAATAGACTTATCACGAAACATTACAACTCCCTCCGCGTCGGCCCCGTTCGCTCACCGGCGGAGTCCTCGCTGACGATGCGCAGCCACAGCACGGACATGAGCGTGCGGCCCGTCTCCACCAGGCTGCGCACCAGCGGCCGCGCGCGCCGCGCCGCCGCCAGCCAGCGCGCCTGCAGCGCCAGCACCAGCGGGCAGTCTGCCAGAGGGACATTCGTAACCAAAACTGATTCGTTCCCACAGACAAACCGTGACAATGTTTTTGTGGGGTATAAGAACAATACAACAGCCAGTTTTCTGTAAATTCTTAATTGGTATTGGGTAAATTGTAACAGTAATTGTATTGACAAAACAAGATGGCGGCGTTAGTTCCGATTTTGGCCACGCGCCGAAAGATCTATGAAGCGTTGTCAAACCGATTCTAAGATAGTCAACACAAGTGCTGAGCGTACAAGTTAAATGGTTGAAGGCATCTAGTGGACATGTTACCTTTAGCGATCTCCTGCAGCTCCACGCTGCGGCTCGTCAGCGGCGTCTTGATGTCGGCGAGCGGGGAGCCCCGGTGCGGCACGGAGTAGAACATGAAGCCACTGCTGGCGGACCAGAGGGCCGCGCGCGCCGACAGCGGCGCTCGGGCTTCTGCGGGCCGACGAGGCAATTGTAGTACCGACACATATACATGTATAAGCGGCGCGACGTCGCGTCGCCACGCAAAGAAAATTGTACGGTCAAACCGCCATGACGCGCAGTGTCCGTCATGGCACAGTATTACAATATTAATACTGTGGTCATGGTGCATTGTTTGTTATGAACTCGGAGGTACGCTCCACACCGGGCGCGTCCTATGATCGTTACGGTCACAAATTCTAAATTCATTCACATTATCATTTAGAATCTGAATCATTTTGAAAGATATTGCTAATCCATTGCTTCATATATTCGGAGAAATTGTCGGCCCACAACGTAAATAACGCAACGAATGTCGTTGTACTGTCAAATTGAAAGCCATTGCTACTGATAGAACGTGTTAACCCAGTGCTGAGCTAACAGATGTAACAACGACACCTACCTTCACTGTTTGAAGACAGCACGCCAGTGTCCTCTGTCGGCGCCTCGTGGTCTCCAACATTCCTACATTGTTCATCTCTTCTCACGCTAATATCGATATACCCTGAGCTCTCATTACATCTATCCTGCTTGTTGTCTAGAGCGTCGCCTTGTTGCGAGTCATACATTCCATCGCCACGTTCGACGTTGTAGTTGATATCTAAATCAGTATAGTAATCAGTGCGGTTGCCATCATCTTCGTTAAAGCGACTGTTACCGGAGTTATTGTTGTTCCTGATCTCATTCATTTCGTCTATACTTCGTAGCTTGGTCGCAGCGAGTGCGGAGCAGCTGCCATTGTTGTGTTCCTTTATAAAGTTGTTCAGTAACTGGTTACAATCAGCGCTGCTCTGATCTTTGCTCGTGTGAACTATCTCGTTGTCATTATATATATTATACTTATTGTCTACACTATGTACATTATTATTTACATTATATTCTCTATCACTTTGGTCCTGGGAATTGTTACTACTTTGTTGCTGAACTGCACTTTTTTCCATTTTCAAGTGAGCTTCGTAAGCTGAAACAAACAAGATATGTTCTTTAGATGTAGATTCCACTTCCTCAGACCAGCTCGGACCACTTCCTCTGACCAGCTGGGACCACTGTTACGCTTTCATATCATTCCAAGTCTCTATTTACATAAAGCTACAATATTTTTATCTCACGAAGCGACGCGCGCTTTTCTTGTGGTAACCATGTGTACAAACACGCTGTGAATGTGTGCGTGAAGAGGAGAAGAGGTAGCACATACCACACATACTTCCGACTTCGCCATTGTGTCGGTCGGTACCGAGAGCTCTTGCACACACGAATTCACAGCGTGTTTGTACACTTGGTAATATTCACAGCGTGTTTGTACACTTGGTAATATTCACAGCGTGTTTGTACACTTGGTAATATTCACAGCGTGTTTGTACACTTGGTAATATTCACAGCGTGTTTGTACACTTGGTAATATTCACAGCGTGTTTGTACACTTGGTAATATTCACAGCGTGTTTGTACACTTGGTAATATTCACAGCGTGTTTGTACACTTGGTAATATTCACAGCGTGTTTGTACACTTGGTACTATTCACAGCGTGTTTGTACACTTGGTAATATTCACAGCGTGTTTGTACACTTGGTAATATTCACAGCGTGTTTGTACACTTGGTAATATTCACAGCGTGTTTGTACACTTGGTAATATTCCCACAGCTGGGACACAGGCCTCCACTCTGTGAGATAAAAATACTGATTATGTATAAAGAGTACCTACACTACCAAAGAATGTTTTTAAGAAAGCCGGGAATCTGGTCCATAATGAAACATACGCAGTGAGCTACTGCGGCTATCAATACTCGTGCCTTCCCTATTGTCATCTAACTAAGAGTTGTATTGTTTGTTCAGCCAGCCTGGCTCACTACACGTACCTTCGCAGTAGATCTGCTTGATGAACAGCCCCCCCTTGGAATGCCCCACCCACACGATGGGTCTCTGCCCCACGCCAAGTGCCAGCAGCTGTTCCATCATCTGTTCCGCTCGCTCATGCAGGCGGAGTCTGGACACAAACATTATATTTATTGATACCATCATCATCATCATCTGCCTGCCCAACTATGTTGAGGTCGGTTTCCAGTCTTACCGGATGCAGCTGAATTTCAGTAATTTACATGGAGCGACTGCCTATCTGACCGTCACAACCCAGTTAATGAGTAACACGATACCTCGGTGAGACTGACAGTCAGATTATAGCAAGGTCTTGATGTCACAGTAGATTGTCGAATCCGCTGTTTTACATAACCGCTAGCAGTTTTATGAAACAGCTCCATCATGTAAAACAGCTGAATGACCGTTTTGCGATTTTCCATAAATACCTACTGAACTTGAACACGCAGAATTGCATAAACGTTTTGCGTGTATCAATGCAGCGGGACAACGATTAGAGGTTTTGTAAAACAGCGTGAAATGAAACAGCAAATTTTAGATATCAGTTCTAAAGTTTGACGGATATAAGTACTCATGGTTTTCATTGACACACTGGTTTGTTCCGGGATTGTCCGATCAGTTCCGGCACTCACAAGCTGACCGAGCGACCGAGCGATCACATTTTAGGCTCATTAGGCTTATTAGGGGTTATTATTAAACTGTTAAATTTTATATTTTGTTATATTTTTAAACCATGTTTTTAATAAAATAAATATTATTTTATTCTATTCCACCCGAGTATGAAAGCTACCTCGTCGGGAATCCCGAAACAAACAGCTGTAAACAAGATAAACTAACAGGTTCACAGTGTAGTATTACTAAGTGCTCAAACACACGAGTGACGGGCGTCGACGATAGAAGCAACTGTATCCGTCGACACTAAGCGACGCCCGCCGTCGACGTCTCTATGGTGCTCAAATACACGAGCGCCATGTCGTCGAGGGCCGCAGTTGCCTGTCGCCGAGGCGTGTCGCTCGTGTGTGTGCACACTAGAGCTAGCCAATTTAATTTAACCCTGTATATCCAAATTGGACGTCTCGGAACATGGTGGCCGAGTAACGCATCTCACCTCTTAGTCCCCTTGACCCACAGCGGCCTCCAGAGGTAGGGGTCGCTCGTGTAGTTGATGGAGATGACCCTCGCGCCCGGGAAGTCCTCCTTGACCCAGTCCCTGGGCCAGCAGTGCGAGTAGCAGTCGTCGCACACGCAGCCGCAGCCCGCCTCGCAGCCGCCCTGCGCCCCCTTGCGCACGTCCGACTTACACTTACACACCTCATTCAAATTACATTTACAATTTACAGAATCACATTTTGACCTGCCTCCGTCGCCAAAATTACATTTGTAACCGTTCCGGTCGTAATTACATTTAAATGTGTTTACATCACAGTTAGTATCACAGTCGTTTTTAAATAGTTCCGTGACGAACTTCGCTTGGGTTCCGTAGCTGTCCACGTCCACTTGCAGCAGGGTGTTGTTGTAGAATTGCTCCGTTATCAAGGAGTTCTCGTTCGGTAGGATCGTCTTAAAGCAGCCGTTGATTTGTTTGAATGTCACGTTTTCATTTCGGTTAGTTTCGTTAATATTTGTTTCGTATGCGTACATATCTTGCGTGTGCTCGTACGAGCGTTCTTGCGTGTTATCGTGCATGTGTTTTTTCTCGTCTTGCGTGCAGCCGCATGGCTCGGTGGAGTGGTTCCTCAGAGGCACTTTGGTGGGATCTAACTTGTACTTGGTGCGCCATTCTCCTTGGCGCCAGGTGTTGCCGAGGGAGCCTGGAATGGAACAATAGGGGTCAGTAAACATGGATGTAGGAAGCTAGAATATAGTATCAAGTGACAGACCGAAGGTTTGATTTCGGCCAGTTTCGATTTCGACCGAAACTGACGTGAGGCGTTCGTGAGCTGTCTTTGATAGAATACGACGGCTGACAGATATACAGACAGTGTATACTTAGTAATGGGAACCCATTTTCACACTTTTTTAACAAAAACAAAAAAATAAGTATTTCCTTATTACAGTCTCCCAGAGGAGGCCATGGTGACCAGTCTCAACGGAGACTAGTCTTCGGCGCGGGAGATGTTATAGTGCAGGCGTGTGTTCCCTTAGTTATAGTGCAGGCGTGTGTTCCCTTAGTTATAGAGCAGGCGTGTGTTTCCTTAGTTATAGTGCAGGCGTGTGTTTCCTTAGTTATAGTGCAGGCGTGTGTTCCCTTAGTTATAGTGCAGGCGTGTGTTTCCTTAGTTATAGTGCAGGCGTGTGTTCCCTTAGTTATAGTGCAAGCGTGTGTTTCCTTAGTTATAGTGCAGGCGTGTGTTCCCTTAGTTATAGTGCAGGCGTGTGTTTCCTTAGTTATAGTGCAGGCGTGTGTTCCCTTAGTTATAGTGCAGGCGTGTGTTCCCTTAGTTATAGTGCAGGCGTGTGTTTCCTTAGTTATAGTGCAGGCGTGTGTTTCCTTAGTTATAGTGCAGGCGTGTGTTTCCTTAGTTATAGTGCAGGCGTGTGTTTCCTTAGTTATAGTGCAGGCGTGTGTTCCCTTAGTTATAGTGCAGGCGTGTGTTCCTTTAGTTATAGTGCAGGCGTGTGTTCCTTTAGTTATAGTGCAGGCGTGTGTTCCCTTAGTTATAGTGCAGGCGTGTGGTGCCTTAGTTATAGTGCAGGCGTGTGTTCCCTTAGTTATAGTGCAGGCGTGTGGTGCCTTAGTTATAGTGCAGGCGTGTGTTCCCTTAGTTATAGTGCAGGCGTGTGTTCCCTTAGTTATAGTGCAGGCGTGTGTTCCCTTAGTTATAGTGCAGGCGTGTGGTGCCTTAGTTATAGTGCAGGCGTGTGTTCCCTTAGTTATAGTGCAGGCGTGTGTTCCCTTAGTTATAGTGCAGGCGTGTGGTGCCTTAGTTATAGTGCAGGCGTGTGTTCCCTTAGTTATAGTGCAGGCGTGTGGTGCCTTAGTTATAGTGCAGGCGTGTGTTCCCTTAGTTATAGTGCAGGCGTGTGTTCCCTTAGTTATAGTGCAGGCGTGTGTTCCTTTAGTTATAGTGCAGGCGTGTGTTCCCTTAGTTATAGTGCAGGCGTGTGTTCCCTTAGTTATAGTGCAGGCGTGTGTTCCCTTAGTTATAGTGCAGGCGTGTGGTGCCTTAGTTATAGTGCAGGCGTGTGTTCCCTTAGTTATAGTGCAGGCGTGTGGTGCCTTAGTTATAGTGCAGGCGTGTGTTCCCTTAGTTATAGTGCAGGCGTGTGTTCCCTTAGTTATAGTGCAGGCGTGTGTTCCCTTAGTTATAGTGCAGGCGTGTGGTGCCTTAGTTATAGTGCAGGCGTGTGTTCCCTTAGTTATAGTGCAGGCGTGTGTTCCCTTAGTTATAGTGCAGGCGTGTGGTGCCTTAGTTATAGTGCAGGCGTGTGTTCCCTTAGTTATAGTGCAGGCGTGTGTTCCCTTAGTTATAGTGCAGGCGTGTGGTGCCTTAGTTATAGTGCAGGCGTGTGTTCCCTTAGTTATAGTGCAGGCGTGTGTTCCCTTAGTTATAGTGCAGGCCTGTGGTGCCTTAGTTATAGTGCAGGCGTGTGGTGCCTTAGTTATAGTGCAGGCGTGTGTTCCCTTAGTTATAGTGCAGGCGTGTGGTGCCTTAGTTATAGTGCAGGCGTGTGTTCCCTTAGTTATAGTGCAGGCGTGTGGTGCCTTAGTTATAGTGCAGGCGTGTGTTCCCTTAGTTATAGTGCAGGCGTGTGTTCCCTTAGTTATAGTGCAGGCGTGTGTTCCCTTATACTTAACTAGAAGTCAAAGAAGACATGCTGCTTCTAGTATCAGCAAGTATGGATCTATTCGCTTTCTGGGAGATTGATACGTGCTCAAAGGGCAAATGACGACACGGTTAGCACAGTGGCTGAGAGATCGACTGCTGCGCTGCGTGTCGCGGGTTCGATTCCCGCGCGAAACAAATATTTGTATTGCCTTAAGGTAGTTGTTCTGTGGATCGATTCTGTAAAAATCTCACCGTGAAAAGTTAGGTGAAGTGAGCTTAGAGTGAGCTGTTAATAGTGTCAATCCCTAGCATTCGTTGGAATGACAGCTCACTCCACGCTCACTTCACCTGAGTTTTCACGGTGAGATGGTTACAGAATCGCACTGCTGTTATTCCGAGTCTGGCTGTTTGTGTATATGAGTTTAAATGTTTGTAAATGCACCCACAATACAGGAGTAGGTAATTCTTAGTGTAGGTACAAAGTAAAAAAATAAAAAACCCCAGATTCATCTTAGCGACTGTGCGTTCGGTCACAATAGCAAAATCAATAATAAGTTTCAGTTTCGGCCGAAACCACAGAATAACTAATAGTACTAACGTATCGAAACTACAAGAGGAGCCGAAGGTTCAGTAACGGTTTCGGTATTTCGGTTGAACACTAGAATTAATAATGCATGTATTCAGAAGTCCGAAAATGTAACGATCGGCCTCACCTCCGAATAATGTTAGCTAGTGACAAGGTTGTGGAGGTCAGCCGGCAGTCAATTGTTTTAATGTTATTTTTAAGCAAGTCGGTAAGTATATAATTTTATTTTATTGGCACACATATGTAGTGTTGTTCATTACGAAAGGTTGTAGTCCTTCTAAAATTCTAAAGTTCAAGCAGTCGGATCGTTTGCGGATTTCTTCCGTGTTTGTTGTATTAATTAATGTCGTTTGTTCATTTATTGAAGGGCTTGTGGCTAAGAAATAACAGCCGCACGGGTCGTCCATTGTGATATAATGTTCTCTATCAATGTTCTCTATAAATGTATATCATCATCTGCCTTTTCCCAAATATTCTAGGAAGACCTGCCGCCCGGGGTCCGGGGAGACAGTACTCTAAGTAAGGAGTCTCACCGTACAGTCCGTGCACGAAGATGACGTCCAGCGAGTGCTGTGCGGGCGCGTGCAGCACCGCGCACTCCACCAGCGGCTCGGGGTGCAGGTGCTCCGAGCCAGCCGCCCGGGGCTTCGCCACACGAGCAGGTGGCTTGCCGGCTAAGGAGAAGGTTACATCATTATTTTACGCGATTATGACGCTGACAATAGACATGGTCTGTTCCAAAAGTATCAAATACTCTTGTGTGTGAGCTCACCGGTGATCTGCGGCGGGCGCGGCAGGGGCGCCGCCAGCAGGCGCTGCAGCAGCACGTTGGCGGTGCTCCACAGGCACGACACGCACCAGCGACTGCGGGAGAACAGAGGGGTGGTCAATAACAATATGCACTGCTTCGAAGATCTTCAGTCGCCTGAATGACATTGACCGCATTGTTAGTAAACATTTGTAAAATTGTCTCAGAAATTGTATTGAAAAAACAAGATGGCGGCGTTAGTTCCGAGTTTGGCCACGCGCAATATGATGCTTGTAGCGTTGAAGCTGGTTATTAGTGTTATTACTGTTGCCCGCGACTTCGTCTGCGATTCAAGATGGAAAGTAGACTATATTCCACTCCAGGTCCCGAGCTATCAATCTGTCAAATTTCATAACGATCCGTTCAGCTTTTGCCTTTGTGTGAATGAGTAACAAGTAACAAATACAATTTGTCACATTTATTAGCCGACTCCTAGTGCCACTCTCAAATATAAATATATGATGTAGGTAGGTACTATCATTAGAGACCCCTTGTGATCTTAATACATTTTTGCGAAGACGTGAGCGGTGAGGGGCTCTACAAGGAGTATCTTAAGCTATTCTTAGCACGCGTCCAACGATATGTGTATTAGATATCTATTGTCTGATTAACTAATGAGAAATAATTTTATTTTGTGTAAATAGGTTTATACCAGTATAGTACGAGTACATACTAATCCGTACATTCTAATCTAAAGCGCTAAGGTTAGAGGTAGCACGAGATTGAAACTTTTTTCAAGTTTTTTTGCAATATGCAGGTTAGTGTCAGGTTGTATGTTGTATAATCATTGACATCATCAATACAACCCTCTCAGTTCATATAACTAAAATCATTGACATCATCAATACAACCCTCTCAGTTTATATAATCCTCATCACATCATCTGCCTGCCATTTCCCAACTATGTTGGGATCGGTTTCCAGTCTAACCGGATGCGTTTTACATGGAGCGACTGCCTATCTGATCTCCACAAGCCAGTTACTGGGTAATACGAAACCCCTTGGTAAGACTGGTTGTCAGACTTTCGGGCTACTGACGACCTGTAACGACTGTCAAAGATCCACGAATAGTGTGAAAGTTATTTCATGAAACAGTCATGAAATAATTTACACAAAGTAAATTGCTTGCTTCGGTTCGAATTCGAACCCACGACCTACAACCTCATGTAGATGGTTTAATTGAAATAAATGCTTCGAGTTATTAATTTAGTATGACGTCGCATAATCGTTATCGTCCTGTGGTTGCACAGTAACGTGGTCGGTCTCAGGGTTTCCCCAGAAACTCATGAACTATGTATACTGTTACGAGGCATTACAGACTACAGTTTATTAACGACAGTGTATATTTTTCTGAGCAGAGGTGGCTCAGTGGTAGCGGCCGCGACTTACGAGTTGTAGATCGTAGGTTCGAACCCAATAGGCGCTTTACTTTTTTTTTCAGTTTATTTCGTTGTTATAAACCCCGCGCGGAGAGAGCTCAGCTGTACAAACGAACTGCAACTGTTTTGTGTGACATGAGTACAACACGAGTATAATAATAAGAGTTAGCTGGTTTGAACGCTAATCTCTGAAAGTACCGGTTGGAGTTGGATTTGTAAAATATGTTTGCATTTGATAACCCAATTGTTGAGGAAGGTAGGCTGACATCGCGCCACGACCCTTAGGAGCCGAGCAAAGAGAAAAATACAGAAAGAATGCTTAGCGCAATTATCGCGGGCGGGTGATGCGTAGAAATGTATAATTAAAAAATAAAAATTATTTATGATCAAGATCATAAATCACTTTATTTGGCATTTCTTGGCCAAAGAATCAGCATCGCCACACAGCGTGGCATTGCTGCCAGCCCTTTGGGCACTGTTCCTGTTGACAGTGATGCCGACGAAGTTTTTGATGCCGTACGGTATGGTTCTTTTTACATGTACATATTATTATTTTAAGTGTCAGCTTATATTATGTAAATATTACCTTGATTAATAAATCAATAAGTAACAAAAAACAAAAAAATACAAACTTCATCTTTATAGTGGTTGAAGGGGTGTTGGAATTTAAAGGAGGAAGGAACTCGAACAGAGTCGCGGCAAGACATGACATACTAGCAGTATTTTCATATAATAGGTAATCCTGTTAGCGAATGTTGTATACGTAGGTGAGTACCAGGCGCGCCCGTGGCCGGCGCCAGGTGTCGTACTAGTCACGTAGGGCTTCCGACCCTGACCGTGCTCTTGTGCTAATAATACAATACGTGTTCTTAGGGGTCCGCACTCAGTGGTGGAATAAGAGAACCCTAAGGTGCTTTTTGACGCATTGATAAATGCATTTTCTGTTTTTTCTCCAACAAAGGATATACAGATTATTACAGATATAAATTCTATCCTCCTACCTAATATTATAAATGTGAAAGCTTGTATGGATGGATGGATGTTTGTTACTCTTTCACGCCACAACTATTGAACGGATTTGGATGGAATGGAATGTTCTATGTTACTAAAAAAAAGTTTACCATTTTAGGTGAAAATTCTGGTAGTATGACATCCTGAACCAGCAGTGAGCGAGCGTGGTGGACGACGTGGACGTGGCGGACGTGGTGGACGTGGCGGACGTGGTGGACGTGGTGGACGACGTGGACGTGGCGGACATGTGGACGTGGCGGACGTGTGGAAGACATGAACGTGGCCATAGATATAGTTTTTCTCATTTCTATGAACGTGGCGGACGTGGTGGACGACGTGGACGTGGTGGACGTGGTGGGACGGGGTCGTCGTTCTCTGTCATGAGAACAGACTTGGTCTTCATCATCAGCCTACAGCAGTCCACTGCTGGACATAGGCCGCTCCTAATGCACGCCATTCAACTCTGTATTGAGTTTGTCTTAGATTAGGAGATTAGGTTTGACTGAAAATCAGTCAATGAATGGTCACAGATCTCTTTCTAAGAAGCTGTATTTAGGGTAAAATTAAATTAGCTAGCGAAACTCCACAGAAGTGATGGGTATCGATATCTAAACACGATACAATAAGAAATAAATTAAATGGATAACAAAATATATAGTCACCGACCGCAGGTGGCATTTGAAATATCAGTTTAAAAAAAACAATTTTTACTGGTTTAATCTTCACAGACGATGGGTATCGATTAGAGATGCGCCGAATAGTGGTTTCACCGAATACCGAATAATATTCGGTTAAGTTCTTACCGAACCGAATATACTGGTTAAGTGCGTACTTAACAGTGCAGGGGTGTTACACAAGTGAAACGATCGCTGGCTAGCAACGCATTGGTTTATTCGAGAGTTGGACTACCCGCCTAGCCTTTTAACTAAACGGCGGCCGTTCAACTGACGGCTTGAATGATATTCAATAAATTATAGTTTAGTTTGGAACTGTAACCAATCACATGCGAGCCGAACTAGTCGCAGTAACTAAGCCAGGGCACCCCGAACAAATGGGTTAGGTTAGAACTGCTGTGCTCAACCGCGTGCGAGCCGAGAGTGCGAAGAGAGGCGAGCACTACTTCCAAAGGCCAGGCGGTTGACTAAACGGCTAATTGAACCTGCGACAGATATAATTATTATGTCAGGGCTCGAGTGCTAGGTACACTACTTAGTACGAGCGGAGCGGACACTCGTGCTACAAATCGTATTACTACATAAATATAAATAAAGCCTACGCTTGCACAAGTCGACCTTCCCTTACAAGGAATGCAGGTGATTGAAATTATCTTTAAAACGTATAAGTTTCTTGTCCGTTCTTCTCCATAGGTACCTACTACGCTTTGGAATGGGCAACTAGCTTCATCTTTCTGACTGACCGACCCACTAAGGAGCATTTTGCTTTTTCAACCGGACCAAATTAATTAGCAATTTTACGTAGGTAACATAAGATCACGCTTGCATTCCCCGACGGGTGGCAAAGGTGAGCCTGTACGAGTAGTCTCATGCATCAAGATCAAAATATTATAGTACTAGCGGCCCGCCCCGGCTTCGCACGGGTAATTAACAAATATTTCAAAATTATGATACAAACACATAAACCCTTCTACTTGCGTCAGGTAGCTAAAAAAAGAAAATTATAAACAGGTTGACAGTTGAATATTATTATTTTCATGAACTTTTGTTTTCATTTTAATGATGGTTAAAAATTATACTTTATCGATTCTACATTACTTATTTTAAAATAACTAATCCTATGTAAAACTGTTTTTATCTTTCTCTGGTTAGGTTAGGTTAGGTTATGTGTAGGCCTCCACCAGTGTGGGACGGGCATGACCAGGTGTTCCCGGCCATTCCCGTAGCCCCCCAACCTGGGGGGCATGCGGGGCTCGCCATACTAGCGAGGCGGGCATGCGCCGGGAGGGCTGTGGAAGTAAAGGCTATGCTGGTTTCCCATGGCCCTCCCATTACGGCGATGTGGGAACACCGCTGAGTTTTAGTGGGTATACTGTCATTCCGACAGGGAGTCTCGTTCCCCGCGAGACGGCGATGCATAAAGGATTTCGCAGCGAAAAAGTTTAGGTTATGTGCAGGTGCATTATGCGTGCAGCGCGGCAGCGGGCAAACCGGCTAGAGGGCGATGACCTTCCCGAGGTCGACGTGTACGAACATGTTCGAATGAATATCGACTATAAAAGCTACAAGAACGAGGTAGAATGTTCCAGTATCATTACGACCATTTGTGACTTGTGACGTGCGATTATTGAATATTAAACGGAACGGACGGAAACGAAGGTTTGGAAAATGGCATCAGCAACTTCTGAAGCCCCAGTCTTTTCTTTAAAACGAGAAAGAGTCGAGTATGAAGAACCCGCGCCGGGCACAAGGGGCCGCAAAGTCGCCAGAGCAAGCCCAAATGATTACAGCAATGTAAAACTAGTTTCACTATTTTGCGAAGAGCGAACTTTTAATGAACATGACGCTACGTTCACACTGTTGAACTTGAACACGCCTGGAGGGATCGAGCTCCTCATGCGACCAGGAGCAAACGCGCTGATCAAGACAACTGTCGCCATTGCCAGAGCGCTCGTGTATAGTGAGACGGTGAGCCAGCGGATTGAAAGATGCAAGAACTATCAACTGAAGCAGAACCCGACCGTCAACGAACCAGAAATGATCATCGAGGGATGTGACAAACTGACATCGATGTTGAAAAATAATGACATTGATGTGTCAACTTTTGCGCATGTGACGTTCAAACATCTGACGAGGCAAATCGGGAAAAAGAACAACTTGTTATTCTACGGCCCCCCGGCGACCGGCAAGACGATGCTGATGGAGAGTCTGGTGAACCTGAACTACAACGTTGCGCGCCTGGCTGGCATGCCAACGAACAAGTCGTTTTTCGCGTCACTTTTGAATCACAACGCTTGTTTTGTAAAATGTACACTCTTAGAGCTGCAGAGCAGGCTTGTTCCGCAGTGGTCATTACTGGCCGCTGGCTCGCCATTGTGTACAGAGGTGGGCAAGAACACGGTCGTGAAGAACTGTGTCGTGTACACGTGTGCCGGTGCGCCGGCGCAGGGCGCGCTGGCGGCGCACACGACTTCGTTTTGCTTCAACAAGGAAGTCAGTGAGTACGCGGTGTTTTCAGTGTTCGTGTGGCTCAAATTGTGGAGTGATTTTGGATTAGAGATTTAATTATGGCAATCAATCTGCTGAGCCTTGCCCCCACTATGTTCAATTAATCTGCTGAGCCGTGCCCCCACTATGTCATGTTCGTGAACGGGCGCCATCGGTTGAGACTGGTCATCTCTTAACTGCCAGGGCTTATTTTTAATTTTATATTTTACTTTGTTTCTTTACATTGTTCTCACATATAGAAGCAATAAGAATAATGTACCCAGGATTTTGTAAAAATATCTTGATTTAAAAGAGTGTCCGTGGAGTTTCTTGCCCGTTCTTCTCCATAGAGATCTTACGCTTTGGAATGGGCAACTAGCTTCAACTTTCTGACTAACTGACCGACTATTTAATTTTGACGATTCAAAAGTGCCTGTAAATGGTTTAATTGAAATAAATGATTTGAGTTTTTTTGAGTTTTGAGTTTTCAATCAATCTGCTGAGCCGTGCCCCCACTATGTTCAATCAATCTGCTGAGCCGTGCCCCCACTATAGTCAATCAATCTGTTGAGCCGTGTCCCCAGTATGTTCGATGGGGTCGTTGCGTAACACACTATCAGTAGCAATGGCTTCTATTTTGACAATTCAATAACGTTCATTGCGATATTTACGTTGTTGAGCAGACGAGTTTTTCGAACATAAATGAAGCAATGGATTAGCAATATTCTTCAAAATTATTCAGTTTGTGATTAAATAATAGTATGGTTACGGTCGACATCCAGTCTATCCGGATACAGCTGATTACGAGTATTTTTATGGAGCGATTGCCTATTTGACTTTGAAACCCAGTCGCATATTTCCCCGTTGTTTTTTGTTGTGTTATTGTACTTCTCTGCGTCATGTTTACCAGGTGAATATGTTAGCTGCGTTTAGTATGTGTACCTAACTATTGTGTGTTCGTTTTAAAGCAAAAATAACATGTTTTTTTCTTTGTTTTTTTTTTTCTTTTGTCTGAAACTTGAATTAAGTAATTATTTCAGATAATTTACCTTTCATTGACGCCTACTCAACTATCTACCTTAGCGTTATGTATTCTAATTTCTTTGATTGATCATTTTTAACAAAAAGGTCCTAGAAATGTTGATTGCAATGAACTTTGTCATGGCGATATAATAATAATCATTTCATCTGTGAATATTATAATTATCATTGCAGGCAGGGGACATAGACCTTTCATAGTTCAAGGTAACCGATCCACTATAGCCACCCACACCCATAGCCCAGTATATTTTGTTTCCATGTTCTGCAAGAGTCCTGCACCAACCGGGGGTTGTCCTTGGGACTTGGGTGCACTTGCATGGTGCTTAAAGGGATAGTCGTCGGTTGGTGCCTCCTCATCATTTACAATTGTGTAAAGGACCTCTGCGAGTTGGCTTCGGCCCCTAGTACGCCTTTCAAAGGTTCGGGACCCCAGGGTCCCGAGATATGTCAAAGACAACTAAAATAATAATAATTATATTCTTTATTTTCAGACAACAATGATGCAGCGTGTTAGTAAACAATAAAATAACTTATTACTAGTATTAGTACTTAAACTACAACACAGAACAACACAGACAGACTAAACATTATTGTGAAAAGGACTATATCAAATTAATGTTTAGTGATTGTTCTTCTCACAAAACTTTTAATAATCGGAGACTGTCGGAGAGTCGATACTTTCCGCTGTAGTTTTTAGAATGCTGTTACCACTCGCCCGCAACCGTGACAAAATAAACAAAAAACGATATGTCCAGAAAACATTATATATACTTATAAATAAAAAAATGATATTTTGTTAATATTCTTTTTTTTTTAAATTATGTTACATTCTCAAGGGTCTTCCAATCGGATTTAAACGTCATCTTTTACGTCTTCCAACTAGGTTAAAACGGTTGACAAATTGTAAAATTAACTATTATTCGTTGGGTAATCGACATTTTTGTCGATAGCCTTCGTTAGTGGATCAACACAACCACACATCACTAGCTCGCCGCAAGCAAGACAGCACAGCGGCTGTACTATGCGACGCTCCGCGTAAATAAAATAAAGTATCGTTGAGTATTTTTTACATTGCTTGTCCACTTCACTTAGCGACATACTTACTTTTTTATTTTTTTCAGGATGGGAAATCTAGGTACCTAGTGATTAAGAAGAAAAGTATTAAAAAAAATTTTAAAAAAAAGGAAGAAAAAAGACAGCGGCTAAAATAGTACAGCCGCTGCAATATTTGAAAACAAAAATAACGTAGTAAAACCAAGAAATATTTTACGATTTCTTGTTTTTCATGATTTTTAAGACAAATATAGTAAAATACTTGTACTTAATGAATAATAGTGCGGTGCTAATGGTGCTATACATGTAACAAATGAACAAAGTGTTTTATCAATTATCAGACCCTAAGAAAGTGCTACGAAACTGTGTAAAAGTGCAAATTGACACTATTCTTAGTTATAACATAATCTATCTCGTAAAATATTAAGTTAGAGTTAAATTACTTATTAGTCTGTTAGGCTAGATTGTAATCCATTACTAAGAACGTTAGTTCTTATTAATAAAGAAAAAAAAAAAACTTGTACTTACACAAATGGTAAGTGATTCCATGAGATACGAAGTTTTTATTTTTACTTCGGTTTTTACAGGAAACCATTGAACAAACCGGCATTTTTATATTTTATCACGATCACGGTCGAAAGCGCACTAATTCGCGAAGACGGCCATTTGCCTAGTTTATGATCGCGTTGATCACACCGCGACGACACAAACCCGCCTCCATACCATTTCCCCGGTTTTTTACATTTCTATGATTGATACTGTCTGTATTGTCTGTAGCTACATAAAACAGGAGGGAGTTCTAGATTTGAAATGATTTGACAGAGATTAGGATGAAGTAACGAGCTAAGAAGTGGCATGTTTTTTTTTATCGTTTTTTTATTTCGTTCCTAATTTATACGTTTTAAAATATTTCTTTACAAAAAGTTGGGGTTGAAACCCTCGGGCCGTGGGGTCCGAGCATTGCTTTTTCAATGAACTCTCTAAACGGCTGGTTGATACTTCCTGTGACCCAAGGGCTGGCTTTTACCTTGGCCAGAGGCTAAGCATTGCCATACAACGTGGCAATGCCGCCAGTGTCTTGGGTACATTACCAGTCGACAGCGATGTGGAGGAATATTTCGACGCAATATTTGTTTTTTAATAGTTTTTCTTAAAATAGAAAAAAAAATGTATAAAAACATTTAAAAATATAAAAAATAGTGGTCCACCGATGTCGGGAGCTGCCGGTGGTTAGGGCTCCAGAGACAGGAACCTCCTCACGAATCACGATGCGAGCCGTATTGAGGAGTAGGTACTGCGTTAAGTATTTATATTATGTACCATTGTGATCTGCACCTCTACAACTGGTTATGTAAATGAAATTAAAAAATAGTCGTCCAGAGTCCACACCGTATTTTGGCCACGTGCGGCAATCTCAACGGAGACCAGTCTTCGGCGCGGGGTTTACCTACTAACTATGAATATACATTATGGTACGCAATAAAGAATTGAGAATTGAATTGAGATATTATAAGTGCACAGTGTGTGCGCACACACAGGTGCACTCCCTCGTCTCTCACTCTCATAGTCGATGGGACGGCATCGGCAATCCGACACGACCGGAGAGAGATAAGAGGGGCTTCTCGTAATTTTAAGACCGTTTACAGTCTGATCTCAGTCTCAATCTGTCAAAAAATACTTCTAATTTCCCTACATTTTGACAAGTTTTTGACATTTGTTTGTCGCTGCGACTAGATTTTGAACGTTTTAAATTACGAGAATTGGCGTTCAGGCGCTTTCCGAGGCACGGGGTATCACAACGCCAGCTTCCAAACTCCGGGATGCTACTAAGAAATTCCTTGGAAAAACTCAATAACAGTGCCCGACCCGGGAACCGAACCCAGAAGCCCACGCTCAGCAGTCGCGCGCGACCACGACACCGACGGGCAGTTGAAAACAAAGTAAGTCAGTAAATGAAGTAAGTACATAATGTATGAGTAGGTACACAGTATCAATCAGCCGGTTGTTTGGCAGGCCGCCATGTTGCGCGCCATTGTGCGAGGTCAATGACCCGCGCACGTGTGTGTTATGTAACAGTCGCTATGTACACAACTAACGACATGTTCAGGTGGTAGACTGTGTGTACATAATAATCATCTACAATAAATTATTTTTAGTATACATATATGCGTTAGTTTTTTACATTTCTATGTGCGAAACGGAAACCTGAATATTTTTACACCATGTTGTATTTTTCCTTGGCAAGCGTATTACTATGGTACGGTAGTGTGGGACGAACGGACGCAGGGACGGACTGGATGCGGAAGACGAAGGACAGGGCGTGTTGTGGCGCAGCCTGGGAGACGCCTATGTCCAGCAGTGGACTGCAATAGGCTGATTTGATTTATTATCTCAAAAACATTTAAAAGGTTAAAAGTTGGACACCGAGCGACAGTCAATAGAACTACAGGGAAATAATCCTGTATACTGAAATAATAAAGTTAAAGAGTTTGTCTGTTTGAACGCGCTAATCTCTGGAACTGCCAGTCGGATTTGAAAATATATTTTTGCATTCTATAGCCCACTTCTTGAGGAAGGCTATCGGCTATTTAAAATCACGCTAAACAGCTGGAGCCGAGCAAAAAGAAGGCTAAGCGAAAACGAAGTAACAGCGTGGACGGGCGATGCGATGCGACGCGGTGAGTCGGATAGTCCGCATTAGGTTTTCATGGAAAGATAAATTGGAAATGTTCCCCGGAGATATTTAAATTATTTTTTTTTCCTTGTGATTTCTGTATTGAAACAGGATTGGGCAGGATATTGAATGAAAGTTGTATTTGCGACGCGACGACGTGGCAAATAGAACGCTACCTAACTTGACTCACTATACATACATACATAATCAGCCTTTAATGTTCCCACTGCTGAGACACAGGCCTCCTCTCTTCGAGAGGTAGCAGGCTGTAAAGCTCTCTGCACACAGCGCCAGCGGGCGGGGCGGGGCGGGGCGGGACGGCGACGTGGCGCTGAGGAGTTGTAATGTACCACTAGATAACGGACGACGCCACACAGAGCCGCCCCGCTCGACGGTAACCGTCGCGCCCCGCCGCCGCCGCCGCGTCACAAGCGGCGGGGCGGGGCGTGGCGGGACGCGAGCGCGTTTTTGATTTATTTCATGCACCCATTTCAGTTTACGTTTTGTTTTTTCTTAGCTAGAGCAATTGCTTTTACTATGACACTATCGCCGCGCCAGCGGCAGCGCCGCGTCGCCGTCCCATCCCGCCCCGCCCCGCCCGACGCGCGCCCAGTGCGAGCTGGTAGATGTCACATGTCTTCGAATTTTTGGTTCTAGGACATGCCGGTTTCTTCACGATGTTTTCCTTCACCGTTTTGAGAGCAGTGGTAATGAAATAATTTCCACAAAGTAAAGCGCCTGCCTGGGTACGAACCCACGACCTACAACTCGGTAAGTCGCGGCCGTTACCACTGGGCAAAGAGATTTAAGATAGGTACGTCTTTGCCACTGGGCGACCACTGCTCCCCTTTCTATACACAAAACCTACAATTTGAATGAAATTAAACACGATTATCCTGCTTTTGTGACAAAATCAAATAAAAGTAAAGACATTGTAGATAGTTGGAAATACTTGGAAACCTTTCTAGAAATTGCCGAATTTGCGTACATTTTTCCTCATCGCGGAATGTGACCTCGTGACGTTCCAGATGTAAATGTAAGCAATACTGACCATACCAATTGTATTCTATTCCAAACTCGAATTCAAAATTAATTCTATTCTAAATTCGTATAGCAACAGCACGGTGACACACTGACGCTACGCTACGCTACGCCACACGACGATATTTTTACGTGTTATCGTGTTTCGTGTCTATGAGTAATAATAGGTCACGTTATCTCTGTCCGTGGGTGTCGTTTCGTCAAAACGATTGTGAAATCATTAAGTTTGCTCGGCGGCCACATAAATAATATTGGTTTTTCTTTACACAAGGAATATCGTTGCCTTGTCATTTTGGGTGCGTATACGGACACAATTGCAGAGATCCTGACCCAGCACCCTAATTGCGTAACAGACTATTAATCTCAAACTGAATCATTTTGAAGGATATCCCATTGCTTCATATGTTCGAAAAATTGATCTGCTCAACAACGTAAATAACGCAATGAATGAATGTCAAAAGGAAAGCCATTGCTACTGGTAGTGTGTTACGCAATTACCCCGCAGGTCGATAGATTAGATAAGTCATACAAATCCATGTAAAATCGAACCTACACCTTGTAGCACACAAAAAGCGACATGCCGCTACTGCACCGTTAAAGTTGATATAATGTTATCTATATCTATTCTATACTTATAATAAATCTGTAGAAGTGAAAATTCTGTACATTGAAAATATCCAAAAAATAAATGGCATGGTGTTACTTGACCGACACCGAACCCAAAAATATGATTAAAAAAATTTTTGTCTGTCTGTCTGTCTGTCTGTCTGTCTGTCTGTCTGTCTGTTTGTTCAGGCATCACGCAAAAACTACCGGTTCGATTACGATGAAACTTGGTATAATTATTCTTTAATATCCTGGGCACCACACTGGGTACTTTTTATCCCGGAAAAGTATATACAATAAAAAACAAACTTAATTTTGCGGTTCGATCCCTATACCCGACTACCACTGTCTGTACTGTACCAACCGCAAATACTAAGTTTGTCGTAGGTTGGGTCACCCGCAGTGGAGTTCATTTTTATTCCTTTTAGTTTTTAGAGTTATTTAGGTTTATTTTTATATGAGTCGTAGGTATAGATTTTAATTTTAAAGTATAGGTAGTATATTTGATAGTGTACGTAGTGACCGTAGGTTATTTTATAATACTGTTAGGTAGGTTTAGTCATTCGTATAGATATTAGTTTTTAGGGATTTTGCTTATTTATTGAGTTTAGATTAGTTATCATCAGAAATAGGTTTATTTAGGTAGGTAGGTATTTAATTTTCTGTTATTGAGTTTTTTTTTTTTAATTAGTGAGGTACTTAGGTGAAGATATCATATAGGTACCCTCTTAATCACCAATAATGAGACACAATTGGTTTTCTATTGTAATTAGCCATAAAGGGCCCGCGACATAGATGGCATTCTGGGGAAGCACATACATTTTATCCTGTTAGCACGTTCCCGTGGGTAAATTTCCGACATCCACGCGGGCGAAGCCGCGGGCAGAAGCTAGTTGCTAATATAAGTCTTTGCAGTTTTAAAATGATGGTTGTTTATATCCAGTACTTTCTTTAAAACAGAATCTAGACACTTCAGCAGCACCTGGAATTGTAAGATAGTTCAAAATGATTGTTAATGCGTTTATGAGGTAAATTGAATGAGATAAGATATATTATAGTGTTTTTTTGTGCGATCATCGACCGCAGTTACTGTAGACACTTGAAATTTCAGTTTTATATGTGTAACCTTCACAGGCGTGATGGGTATCGATATCTAAACACGAAAAAACCACATAGAACATATTTTCCCAACTCATACTTCAAGTAATAACAGTTCCCAGTGTATATAATATCGATACCCATCACGTCTGCAGAGCTTCGCTAGCTAATTTAATTTGGCCTTTTAGTGTAATATCATTGATACCAATAATATTTGATGAATTAACTGTCACTATCCGTTTTTTACTTGTGTTAAATATTGTTAGAAAATCCTTTGTTCTAATAGTATTTTTATTTTTTTCCTGCTGCCTGCGATACATACATGTTTATCCTAGTACAGGCACCAAACTTTGTAATAAGTACCTACTACATTGCTTCTAAGATTTATATAACTTACCGTTTTTTTATTTTTTGAATAAATACATATTTATTTTTTAATGTTTCTGTAAATCTCTCTCTAATTGACACGCTTGCTTGACAAACGGAGTGTCGACAGCGAGTGTTATTTAGGCACAAAAGACAGTTCTATTTTCCATCTACTAGTTCTTTTGACATCATTATTTACAAAGTATGTTTATGTTTGTACTTAGTGATGTAAGTAATTAATGTATTTTGTGTTTTAATGGTGTAACAATTCAATATGTTTTTAGTTTTAATTTTTCTAATTTGGTTATTAGTATAGGTTATTAGTTTAAGTTCTTAACTGTCGCATCAGGGTAAACCCTGTGATGATAGTTTAAGCTGTTATAAAAAATAAATAAATCACTACGATATTTGTTTGTTTAGTTATTAACATAGGTAGGTAAATACAGCTACTATTACACTACCCCAATTTGATAGCGTATTTAATTATTACAAAAATCTTAAATCACTGACAGACAACGCACAGCCTAAACAGCTGGCTCTAGATTCGAGACCCAGAGAGTTACGTTGCATTGTTGAGAGTAAAATCAAAATTCTAGACCCTAGACTAGACGCTTGAAATTTTGCACAAGAGTTCAGTTTATAACGAAGGGATTTTTGAATATTCACCCTCTAAAGGCGTATCTATCTATATATATAAAATTCAAAGTCCTGACTGACTGACTGACTGACTGACTGACTGACTGATAGATCAACGCACAGCCTAAACCGCTGGTCCTAGAGACATGAAATTTGGAGGGTGGGTTCTTCGTGAGGAGTAGGCATCCACTAAGAAAGGATTTTTCGAAATTCCACCCCTAAGAGGGTGAAAACGGGGGAATTCGTTTGTATGAAAAATCTTATTCCTTGAGTTAATAAACTTGAAACTTGGCACGAATACTTATCTAAATAAATTATGAAGATTGTCAGTTTTTTTTCTTCTAAACTACCCCCTAATAAGGGATTGGGGGGTTTCAAAGTTTGTATGGAAGAATTTTAGCGCGCAGTCCGATTTACTTGAAACTCAGTATTTATACCTAATATTGAAAGTAAAGAATAATGTGTATTAGGGTTTTTTGAAAATCTACCCCTGACGGGCTGAAATGGGGTAGTCAATTTTTCAGGGGAGGATTTTACTGCATGGCTTGATTAACTCGAAAATTAGTATAAATAATCTTTGAGTCAAGTTATGAATACATCCCAAACGATATTTTTAAATTCCACCCCTGTGGGGGTGAAAAGCGGGGATACAGTTTATATAAAAAATCTTCTACATTTTCTTTCTTTCTTTCTTCATTAGGTTAATAAACTTGAAACTTTTCAAGAATACTCGCCTAAGTAAGTAATAAAGTTTATCATTATAAGTTTTTCAAAACTACCCCTCAAAGGGGGATAAAGGGGTGTTGAAGTTTGTGTGGAATAATTTGAATGCGCGGTCTGATTAACTCAAAACTCAGTGTTTATACTTAAGATCAAAAATAAAGAGTAACATGTATCAGGGTTTTTCGAAAATCTACCCCTAACGGGTTGAAAAGGGGTAGTTAATTTTACAAGGGAGGATTATAATGCGTGGCTTGATTAACTCGAAAATTGGTATAAATAATCTTTGAATCAAGTTATGAATAATCGCAAATGATTTTTCAAAATTCCACCCCTGTGGGGGTGAAAAGCGGGGAATACAGTTTATATGAAAAATCTTATTCATTTAGTTACTAAATTTGAAACTTGGCAAGAATACTTGCCTAAGTAAGTAATAAAGTTTATCATTATAAGTTTTTCACAACAACCCCTCAAAGGGGGATATGTGTTAAGTTTTTGTGGAAGAAATTTATTGCGCGGTCCGAGTAACTCGAAACTCAGTATTGATACTTTTGACAGAAAATAATTAATAATATGTAAGTAAAGTTGTCGAAAATTTACCACTGACGGGACAAAAAGGGGTAATGCAGGTTTTAAGGGGAGGATTTGAACTTGAAACTGTATGTTACATTTTCATGCCTAAATCACTGGACTTCAGATTTGGCATAGAGATAGATGGCATCCTGGGGAAGCACATACATTTTATCCTGTTAGCACGTTCCCGTGGGATAATTTTCGACATCCACGCGGGCGAAGCCGCGGGCAGAAGCTAGTAACGTATAAAAGTTTTCGGTAAATTATCGGGGACATGGTTTGTAAATAAATAATTAGCAACACATTAACTAACATGACACGTTTATCGTTACTCTTGCGAATGAAAATATTTCTCTAATGAATGACTCACACCCATTTGAAGTGGCGGTCTGCGTTCTACATCTATTATAAAGAGCTGGTCTGTTTTCTACATTTAAGAAGAGGTAATCTGTTTACTTACAAGAATCATAGGATTAAGGTAGGTAATAATTACTCTCGATATAATTGAATTACCGGTTGGATGTCCTCTAAACTGCGTGAGATAAGTAGCAGAGGTTGACGCTCGGCCGTGGACGGTACGTACTACGTGTTCTTATCTATACTGACTGATTATGAAATCAAGCTAATAAAGTTAAGCGGAGTTTATAGGAAAAATACTCGCTTACTATACATATTACTCAGTAGCAATGGCTTTCATTTTGACAGTTCAACAACATTCATTGCGTTATTTACGTGTTGAGCAGACACATTTTTCGAACATATGAAGTAATGGATTAGCAACAATATCCGTCAAAATAATTCAGATTGAGATTGATGGTGTGTTACGCAATTAGGGTGACGTTGCCTGAGACTAGAATTAGAACAAAGATTCCTTTTAGCCGAGGATTGACTTAAAATATAGTCTGCGGTTGGAGAGCTTCGAGAGTGCTTTGGAGAGTCGTTAGCGAGCCTCAGCCTGTTACAGATGAAACTAGTTCAGAAATCATGCTACAAATTGTTTTATTGTCACGATGCCGATGTAGGGCTAAGGTAGTGGCCTTATAACTAAGCCATTCAGATAATTCTGCAGCGTACGATTATAGACAATTAAGGAATTATGGAACTCAAATGGAATTGGGCAGGACCCCTTGCAAAGCGCAGTGTTGACAGTCAGGCAGTCCCCACGCTCTAGTGCCAGCCTCATTCAGGTTTTGGTTTTTTTGTTTGTATGTACCAGTGCACAAGAAAAGAGAGGCTTATGCCCAGCAGTGGGTGAAGTTGGGCTGTGGATGATGTCCATAATCATTTGCAAGGTAGGCAATGTATAGTGTAGGGCAGGTCAAGTTAACAGTTCTTCAACAGACCCCCCCCCTCACACGGCACCAAATCGTTTGACACTTCACTTTTCGTGCAATATTTACCCCTGTAAAATGTTTTATAGAGGAAATGTCCCAACTGACGGTAACAAACAAACATTGTCATTGCGTACTTGAACCCTATTTTAGGGAGCTCAACGACCCGACACACAACGCTACCAATCAGTCAGATATTTGCGTAGGCAGTGAGTTGGCGTGAGTTGTACGGTAATAGCTCATCCCGAGGTAGGTAGATTAGTTAGTTAGGTTGGTTTGAAGTGTGGTGGTTGGTTTCCCTTTTACTCGCCACGAATAATAATTAGGTTGCCTATGAGTGTGAGGCTCTGAGAGGAGAACTTAGAACATAGAGTGTGAGGCTCTTGAACGCTCTTACACAAATAAAATGAAGGGTTCCGTACATTGTAGTTGGAAAACATATTCTCTTATACATTCCAACTGCAAATGTAAGTTTGTACGCACAATATTGAGAGAATTACCATGCTATGTAAAGACCATATATAGACTTCTTAGATTTTCCTGTAATCGTAAAGTATAGAACTATTTTGTGTATATTTTTCAAAAGTTTAGGCTCAGTAGTTTCGGAGATCTTTCTTCATTTATTTTCGGAAATAGCTTTAAAACTACTTATTTAAAAAACATTATATGTATACCCATCACGTCTGCAGAGTTTCACTAGCTAATTTCATTTGACCCTATATAATTAAGTATGTAACTTTATACTTCTTCATTACCTCATTCATTATAATCGAAGTTAATCTAATATACAGGTTAAACGGTAACGCTATTAGTTACATAAAGTATTGCGTTGTCGTGGCTCAACTACAAGATTAGCGGCCTTCCGAGCCGAAGGTTACGGATTTGGGTACCGGTTACCGCATTGAGGCTATAGAAGTAGGTACCTACTTGTACGGCCGACAAATACCTGCTCGAGCTATGGGTTTGAACAGGTTAGTATGTCATTACATAATTCATCATAGGTGATGGGCACATAATATATCTATGCTTGTTATGTTTGTAATGTCAAAATAACAGCTTGCATGAATAAGAAAGTACGAATTAAATTACTTAGTACTAAATGTTTGTCTGTCTGTTTGTTCCAGCTAATCTCCGAAACGGCTGGAAAGATTTTTATTGTCAGATAACTGATGTTATGAGAAGAAACTTAGGCTACTTTTATTTTGGGAAAATAATTATGGTTCCGCGCAAAAAAAAAACCATGAAATCCCACTTATTTTCCGACATGCATGCGAATGACGTCACGGGCGCAGCTAGTATTCAAATAAATCTAGCAACTGGAACGTTTCGTTTCGCCTGAACGAGTGGATATACTTGTAGTGAGTTCCAAAAGGCATCATCATTCTCCTGCCCTTATCGAAACAAAGATTTATTTCTATTTAAAATAAAATAAATAAATCCAACCATAATTAAAAAGTAATGTTCCCTCATGTTTCCAACGCGCCGTACTTGCACATTCTATGAGTAGAGTTTGGCAGCATCATGATACTAATAAATAAAATCACCGCGAAAAAATGTTCACGTAGCGCATACTAAGCATGTCTTTATAATTTTAAATGTGGAACGTGTCACTATTTTATTCTTAAATTGTCTATGACTTGAGGCGCGTGTAGGGCTGCCTTGGTACTAAAGTTATTAATGGTAGAGTGCACATGTATATGTATGTTGTGTGTGTGTTCATAATGTCTGATGATAATTAATTTAATTCCATCGCCACTGAATCAATTATCTATCTGACACCCTTGCGCCATCCCATCTTCCTAGCACGGTGGGCTGTGCTGGAGCGGCTGCTGCTGGTGCAGAAACCTCAAAAGTCCTGATAAGTTTTGGTTGCAATGGAATTTGAACTTTGTTATAAAAGTAGGACATTCAGTTTGTTGTTCCATAGCTTGAAAATTAAATATTTTTTTTTGCGATGTTTTTCTTGTTGTCTTCGTTTCGACGGTACATCGATGTTGCTTATACTGTTTGGGATCAGTCTGTAGGTGGCCACGGTTACTGCAGCGTCAAGCGGCGTTGTTCAGATCGTTGTGACGGGGTGGGTCACTGCCTCACTGGGTGGGAGTGTAGGACGGGGGAAAAGAAAGGAGTAAAAAACTAAAATACAGATCCAAAGACACCGAATTCAATTTGCACGTTGTAGTAATATTTAAAAGTTGGTTGTTGTTTTTTTTTTTTTGCAATACGATTTTTTTACCAACAACTCTGTTCATGTCATGCAGGCGCCAAAAACTACCTGTAGCACTGTAGGTACGAGTAATTTAAGTTTGTAGTCGAATGGCAGGAGCAGTGCGGGCCCAGTGGCAACGGCCGCGTATTACGAGATGTAGGTCGTAGGTTCAAACCCACACAGGCACATTACTTTGTATAAATTATTTCATCACCACTGCTCTCAAAACGTTGAAGGAAAACATCGTGAGGAAACCGGCTTTTTGAAACCAAAAATTCGAAGACATTTAACATCTACCAACCCGCACTGGCCCACTCCCTCTCACAGAGAGAAGGCCTGAGTCCCAGCAGTGGGAACATTATAGGCTGATTAGTGATTATGCAATTTGCTGAACACTCCGTTTCCCTTCCCTTGTATGTATGTACTTCCTAGTAAACCGCCAAGTGTCAACAACACATCTTCTTAGTGAAGGTACAGTACACCTTCTGCTGCCCTGCTCTCCTTGACACACTGCAAGCCTAGTACTTGGCCTCGGGCCCTTCTAGAGGTCAACACTCTAATAAACAACTATTAAAAGTGGTCCTTAATTACTTTTGAATGCACGACTAATTATAGATTTAGTAACAGACGCTTCAATTTGATTTATTTGTATAGACAAATAAGTCAAATTGAAGTGTCTGTTTGTAATGTCCAAATTATAACAGCTTTTTACTAAATGCATAGGGAAATGTATAGGTATACATAAAAAAAAACAATTTTTTTCTGTCTGCCTGTCTTCTCCGAAACGGCTGGACCGATTTTTATTGACAGATAACTGATGTTATCGATGAGAAGTAACTTACTTTTATTCTAGAAAAAGAATTAGGGTTCCGTACAAAAAAAAAACCCATGAAATCCAGTTTGTTTTCAGAAATGCACGCGAATGAAGTCGCGGGCTCAGCTAGCATTTAAATAAATCTATTCATATTGAATGTTGCTGAACTATCAAAATGAAAGCCATTCCTACTTCCTAGATGCCATCGACACGCTAAAAAGATGAATGGTTATAGTAAAGATAAAGGTACTCACACTAAAGTGATGAGATACGGGTGCAGTTTGACGTTTCCCTGGCCGCCATCTTGCGACATGACGTCAGACACGGCCATCTTGTTCTGTAGTTTCCGCCAGTACGCTGAGGGAAAAGAAAATAAAATTATTTATAAAACTGATTAACTACTTATATTATTAATCTTTCTGAGGGCCCTGGGGTCCGAGTGCACACTTAGTTTTTAGAGACATTGCTAAGCGGTTAGCGACTCTTCACGTGACCAGAGGGTTCAAGAATCAGCATTGCCATACAACGTGGCAACGAATTTCTTAATGCTCAATGATTCTTCCCCCTCCCTTTTTAGGGTTCCGTACCTACCTCTAAAGGAAAAACGGAACCCAAATAATATATGATCACTTCGTTGTCCATCTAGACTTCTAGAGCGACTGAATAAGAATAATAATATATTAAGTAATAATATAAGGGTGGGCCCTTTAATAAGACTGGTTGCCAGACTCGGAGGTAATTTAATTCTGACCTCCACAACTCAGAATTACTGGGTTACGAAACCCCTTGGTAAGACTGGTTGTCAGGCGTTCGTGCTTCTGACGACCAGTAACTACCGTCAAAAATCCACGAAAGACAGCCCGAGGCACGGACGAGTCTTGGTATGTAAAAATGGTCACCCATCCACGGACCAACCGCGGCAAGCGTACCTTAGCCTGATCGATCGAACCTCTGTGGCTGTTATTTCTTAGCCACAACTGCCACAAGCCTCACAGAAAAAAAAAACTAGATATCAGTTCAATAGGAATGTGTCATAGTACGTACCTACTACTTACTGAATCATACGGACAGACAATAGGTACCTACTCCATTTGTCAGTATAAATATGCACTTTGTATTTCAGATAATACTCCATGCTACTGTGATGCGCAATAATAACAAAAAGCATTTATTTTCATATCAGAACTTCAGAAGCACGTTTCAAACAAAACTGTTTGTTAAGGGGGATGCACCTAGCCCGCGAAATTCAAATTTTCTTACGTTTTTTGCAATTTGTAAGTCGTATTTGTTACGGTCGCGAATTATATTTTAATCAACAATACATTCAATATCTATTGGGGTGACAATAAGGGCGGGCTAGCTGATGGTGGTGTCCATCGTGGTGAAAGGATTAGTCAGTTAGACTCTGCGTTACCGTGTGCTAGCTGTCCAGGGTGCGCGGGCGGTTTGTATCGCTGTACGATTTGTGTTAACGCCACTCGGGGAAGCTCCTTTCATTAACATACATCCTGACACTGAGCTACGTAATCAGCCTCTACTGCTCCCACTGCGGGGACACAGGCCTCTTCTGTGAGTGGGCCATAATCCACCACGCGGGCAGTGCGGGTTGGTGGATGTCACACATGTCTTCGAATTTTATTGGTTCTAGGACATGCCGGTTTCCTCTCGATGTTTTCTTTCACCGTTTTGAGAGCAGTGGTGATGGAATAATTTAAATAAAGTAAAGCGCCTGTCTGGATTCGAACCTACGACCTACATCTCGTAAGTCGCGGCCGTTACCACTGGGCCACTGACCTGCAAATTGCAAAAACCCTGGTGCATCCTGCATCCACCTTAAAATGGTAAACGTTTTTAGTTTTACAGCTGCCAAACTAGTTTCTATAAGCTGAGCCTATTTTAAGATGTCGTCTCACACAACCTGTTTCGTTATATTCAACGAAATCTCCAAACGGCTGGGTGACAATTCCCGTGACCTAAGGCTGGCTTCTACTTTATAATAATAATAAACGTTTATTTGGAACAAGTTTCAGGACACAAATTTACAAAAGAAAACGAAGATAGCTACAAAAGTTAAAACTGTGGCGCAGCTATCAACGCCCAGGTCAAAAATATGGTACCTACATTTGTTCCAGACTAGTAATTAAAAAGAAAGAATACTTCGACGCCCTGTTTTAGTTTGTTAATAACTTTAGTTAGGTTAGGTTATTATATTTTATTTTAATAGTTTGTTAGTTTATTTAGTATAGTTCACTGGGCATTTGCGATAGTGGGCTAATTTTTTTCAAACGTCGCCCTACACTAGGAATTTCTCCTGTATCGTGGGAGCGTTTACAAACATTAAAACTCACATACACAAACAGCCAGACCCGGAACAACTACTTGGTTGTAGGCCATACAAATATTTGTTCCGTGCGGGAATCGACCCGCGACACGCAGCGCAGCAATCAATCGCTTAACCACTGCGCCAACCGTGCCGCCATTCCGTTGGATGATCATTTCTACCAAATGCATCGGCATTTTTATATTAGCAACGTACTGATTAGACCCCGTCGCGACGCCCCTTATCATGTCCGCCCCGACCATTGCTCCACAGGCAAGCTCGGTTAAGCAGACGACAACCTCATAAGTTGAACTGCGAGATGCTATTCGAAAAATAAGTTAAGGTGAGTCTCCTAAGAACGTGTTCCTTTAGCTACAATGGTCACAGGTACACATTTACGATTAGCCTACAAATCAGCATGATGCTGTGGCCCTGTGGGTCCCCCATAGCACAGCATCATGCTGAGTGGAAGCCTGCATGACAGTCATGACGTGCAGCTGTCGAGTGTTTCTGTTTTGTGCAAGTGATGAAGAACTGAAGTGCGCTACTCGCTGCGCAGTACCTCAGCACTCCCCCCCGCTGACACGTGAATGTGTTACTGCGCAGCCCCTTGCCTCGTGTTCCGAGCCGACTTTGGCGCTCTATCTATTGAGCGCACCGAATGAATAGTTCACTCTGTAATATTATAGGTCACAACACGATAGGACATTACGAATAGTACTAGTTCGGCCTATGAGTGTCAGTTGATCTACTTGGACAACAATGGAGAGGCCGACGACCGCTGGGTGACTACCACAACTCCACAAGTCACGTGAATAAATAGAGAACACGCATGTTTTTAGAGGAAAAATTTGTTTGTTTGTATGTAGGGGTAATCTTTGGAACTAAAGGATAGCCCAATTAAATGAGCCCAGAAAAAGTCAGAAAGAGAGCTAAACTAAAACGAAGTGATAGCGCAGGCAGACGATGCGATGCGACGCGGTGGGGCGGGGGGACAAGACATTGAAGCTAACTTTTGATATTTGTATTCGATAGTTTACATCGCCATATAATAGTGAACAAATATTCAGCGCCAAAAAAGCAATTCAAAGTACTTAAAAAATAAAGATAAAAATAGCCAACCGACGCGGGCACCTTAAACGCCCTCCATTTTGGTGCAGCAGAAGCTATTAGCATTATAATTATGTTTGATGCGACCAGAATGGAACCCGTATCGCTACACGTGTCCCTTCGACGCTCTCCACCACTGCACCATGCTCGGGACATGTTATCAGTCCGGTATCACTCGCGGTACTTATTACACTCAATGAGTGACTATTAACATTATCATAATTACTACTTAATAACCGTATTATTATTATCTTTAACCTCAAGGGGCTTATAGTGTCAGCTAATAGTTTAATATACTTAACAATAACATAACATCACGCCTGTAGGCCATGCAGGGGTAGCTAGAAAAGGGGAGGTAGAGAAGGGGGAGGTAGACCTTTCGCCACAAATCGTGCACAAATCCAGACTTTGGGCTACAACTGAAAACATCCACATAGAAAAACTAAATAACACTTTTGCCGAACTGGGAATCAAACCTAGACCCCTACTCTCAGCAGCCACTTTTGCAACTACTATACCGTACACCGTATACCGTCGACGCAGTATTGTAGCTGTACCTATTATAAGTAGTGGTGTACCGACTGTACCGAGTGATGCGCTTATCAAGAAACAGTATTTCATGTTTATCTATATCTATATCTATCTATACTTATAATAAATCTGTAGAAGTGAAAATTCTGTACATTGAAAATATCAAAAAAATAAATGGCAGGGGGTGTTACTAGACCGACACCGAACCCAAAAATGTGATTAAAAAAATTTTTGTCTGTCTGTCTGTCGGTCTGTCTGTCTGTCTGTCTGTTTGTTCAGGCATCACGCAAAAACTACCGGTTCGATTACGATGAAACTTGGTATAATTATTCTTTAATATCCTGGGCACCACACTGGGTACTTTTTATCCCGGAAAAGTATATACAATAAAAAACAAACTTAATTTTGCGGTTCGATCCCTAGACCCGATTACTGCACCAACCGCAAATAATAAGTTTGTCGTAGGTTAAGTCACCCGCTTTGGAGCTTATTTTTATATAAGTCGTAGGTATAGATTTTAATTGTAAAGTTTAAGTAGTATATTTGATAGTGTACGTAGTGACCGTAGGTTATTTTATAATACTGTTAGTTAGGTAGCATTAGTCATTCGTATAGATATTAGTTTTTAGGGATTTTGCTTATTTATTGAGTTTAGATTAGTTATCATCAGAAATAGGTTCATTTAGGTAGGTAGGTACCTATTTAATTTTCTGTTATTGAGTTATTTTTTTTTAAATTAGGTAGGTACTTAGGAAAAGACATCATATAGGTACCCTCTTAATCACCACTAATGAGACACAATTGGTTTTCTATTGTAATTAGCCACAAAGGGCCCGCGAGATAGATGGCATTCGGGAAGCACATACATTTTATCCTGTTAGCACGTTCCCGCGGGATAATTTCCGACATCCACGCGGGCGAAGCCGCGGGCAGAAGCTAGTTATCTAATAGATAGATACCATAGATATAGGTGTTTTTTACATTTCTATGATAGATACAGTTACATACAGGAAATTATTGGACAAAACTTCAAGGTTGTGATATAGTAGCAACTGGCAGTTGATCGCTAATCACTTAATAAATACCAGTTATTGTATTACACCAAATTATAGCATTCCGCAGTAGTCTAGCGATCACCACGCCTGGCGATCAGACAGTCGTTAGTTCTAATAATAATATCCATACATCCAATCAGCCTGCCTTTTCTAACTATGTTGTGGTCGGCTTCCAGTCTAACCCGATGCAGCTGAATATCAGTATTTTACATGGAGCGTGGAGCGACTGCCTATCTGGCACCCCAAAACTTAATGCCTGGGTACCACGATACCCTTTGGTAAGACTGTGATGGTTGACCGTCAAAGATACGATAATGGCAGTCGGGAACAACGGCTGAACGGCTTAAAGTGCTTTCCAAGGCACGGAGCGGTCTTGGTATGTAAAGATGGTCACCCATCCGAGGACAAGATTGACCGTTGCGGCTGTTATTACTTAGGCACAAGCCGCATATAATATCCATACATACTCGCAAATATTATTACATAACGTACCTATGTCAGTACATACTCGCTCATATTATTACATAACGTATGTAAGTACATAATCAGCCTACCACCGCTGGGACACCGCCACACCGGCCTTCCCTCTGTGAGAGGGAGTGGGCTGTACCACCACGCGGGCCCAGTGCGGGTTGGTAGATGTCGCATGTCATGTACGAGAATTTATCTCAAACATGACACAAACACACCCGGAAAAAGTATCTAAATACTCGTAGGCCATATAACATTGTTTCAGTTCGGGAATAGAACCCTCGCGCCACTCAGCCACTGCGCCACACGCCGTCACATACGTCAGTTGCTACAACTCTAGACACTTAATCGTCGCACACGCAATCGTTAGAGCTGTAGGAATAGGTACATGACTAGCTACTAGTAATAATGATACGTTTCCTGCGACTTATGAGTATTAGTACAGAGTAGGAATGTATAGATGTGACACTGCTCTACGAATGCATCCGTAATGCCTGCCCTGTGCGCGCAAAATAAGCCTGTGCGCGGCCGAAATCAGAAAAAAACTTTATTCATTTATTTATTTTTACTCTTGATCTCGATCACGCCTGATGGAAAGCGATGGATGAGGTCCATGTTGGTACGAGCGTACCCAGAAGATGCTTGTTCAACCCTTGCTTTGAAAGCAGACGGGTTACATGTGGAAGGGAACACAGACGCCGGCAGAAAGTTTCACACTTGTTGTGCGCATAATAAACGTGGTGAAGCGCTGAGTACGACTGGTCGGGATATCAACCAGAGTGTGGCTGGTACGCTACAGCACGTCTGGTAGTCCGGTAGTAAAGGGCGGATTGCCGCTATCTGAACGTTTATGCAAGATGTCAAGAAAGTGTGCTGTGTTCCGTGATTTCCAAAATAAATAATTGCCATCATTATGCCGAAAGTGATTAAAATTGCTGGCAGGGATATAAGTCTAGGGCCTTGAAGTCAAACGTCGTACGCAAACTTATGTTGCGCACACTCTATATGCATCTTTTGACGCCAGAATGACATTAACAAGGGAGGCGTTGTTGGTCAACATTTGTTAAATTGTCACAGAAATTGTATTGACAAAACAAGATGGCGGCGTTAGTACCGATTTCGGCCACGTGCCACGATAACCCGTAGCGTTGTACGAACAGCGTCCTCTGTTAATGTCTCGCTCTGAAGTGCGCTACTCGCTGCGCAGTACCTCACCCCTCACCCCCGCTGACACGTGAATGTGTTACTGCGCAGCGCCTCGCCTCAAGTGCACGAGGTTCGCGGTCTTCTGTACCGTTTTCTTACTCTACACCAACACCTAGACTTGCGTGCAAGAAAGAATTACCTGCCGAAGTGCCGACTGAGTCTCAACGAGAGCTACCAATGTATGTCCTTGTATGGACGAACAATTAGCCTGACGTAAGACATGGCGATCGTAATCATAACAATAACATCCAGTATTGCGCAGAACTTAAACATGAAGTATCTACAGGAGGGCATCATCAGCCTCTAGTGTTCCCACTGCTGCGACACAGGCCTCCTCTCTGTGGGAGGGAGTGGGTCGCGGGCCCTGTGCGGGTTGGTAGACCTCTTCAAATTGTTGGTTCTAGGACATGCCGGTTTCCTTTTCTTCCTTCACCGTTTTGAGAGCAGTGGTGATGAAATTTACACAAAGTAAAGCGCCTGGCTGGGTTCGGTTCGAACCCGCGACCTACAACTCGTAAGTCGCGATCGTTACCACTGGGCCAGCAGTCCAGCACTGCTCTCCGTTGTCCAATAACTTGAAAATCATCTCAAATTCTTCATTCAAATATACTCGTACTTAGTTGAATTTCTTATTTAAATCCAATTTGGCTCAGTCGCAGGGTGTCGTGTAAACAACGGAATAATTTTAGCATTGACGGTTTTTCCGAATGATTTCATTCACTTTCCGTATGACAAGGTCGCAGAGAGTATAGGAAATTGGCAGCCAGTGTCATTAACACGCGAACTAAATGCAGAGGCTGATTTTTTTCCACGAAATCGATATTTACAATGGTGGTAGTGATTTTGTAATTTTAGGCGAAGCCAAAAATAATTCTCGTTTTAATGTTCTAGCTAGAGTGTTATTGAAAAAGTCCTGAAAGTCATTAGAAATATCTCGTTGATCAGTATCTACCTAAATCTGCTTTCAAAATGTTATGTTACTGACGTTACTGTTGTGTCTGAGAAATCAACAGATTGGGCAGACGAAAGACAACAGACGTAGCCTATAAAATCTCCACTGCTGGGACACAGGCCTCCTCAGTGAGAGGGAGTGGGCCGTGATCCACGCGGGCCCAGTGCGGGTTGGTAGATGTCACATGTCTTCGAATTTTTGACGCTAGGACATGCCTATTCCCTCAGGACGTTTTCCTTCAACGAGTAGAAACAGCTTGCACAACTAAATAGATCGCAATGCAGGGCAAGATAAGAAATAAATAAGTATTCTAAGTTGCGCGTGGGCACAAATAAATTGACCTTTGCGACATCCTGCGTGGTCAGGAATTTATATAAGATGGCTAGCATCCGATGATTACTTCACATCGAGAATATGAGCCACCTACGAGTACGGACACAGTCGCGCCGCAAGACATAGCTCGAGTTGTTTGTTCTCGCGGCTTAGGGTAGGAGTAAACTCGTAGGAATCGTCACGTTCTTCCCCCTCCATGCGACTTGCTCTCTCTGTGTCTCTTTTTTTTACTATGTATACGGTGGCAGGGACATCGATGCGCAAATTGTAACCATGAATAAAATTCAGCACATGAGCTTAGACCCCATAGCGTCGAATTTTTTCGTCGAGAAAAGAAATATTGCTGTTCCACACGTTTTGACCGCGTAGGTATTGCACTTTTCTATGAAACAGAAGATTTTTTTTTTTTTGATAACCAACGAAAAATTTCGTCGCTAAGGGGTCTAATCTCATGTGCTGAATTCATGATTACAGTTTGCGCGTCGTTGTCCCTGCCACCCTGTATACAGACTGAGAGAGAGAGTGAGAGAGCGAAAGTGTGAATTTAATGCGTATTTTTAATACAGAGCCAGCGGTATATAAGTTTTTTGAAGCTCTCATGAAGTCTCATTATGTACGAATGTGCGCATGCAAGTACCGCGTTAGATACTTCGTCCTGACGACGGTCCCCGACCGCACACGACTTTTGTTTGTTTGGCAGTTTTGCATCATAGAATCATCATCATCATCTGCCTAGTCTTTCCCAACTATGTCGGGGTCGGCTTCCAGTCTAACCGGCTGCAGCTGAATACCAGTAAGTTACATGGAGCGACTGACTATCTGACCTCCACAACCAAGTTACTGAATAATAATATTTGATAAGACTGGTTGCCAGACTCATAACTTGAATTAATTCTACTGATTGATATTTCATGAAATAGTCGTTCAATAGGATTACATGAACTGACAGGGTGAAATTGATGATTGGAATGATTATAATCCTGTAAAGACATATTTATTACGCTTGCGAATCATATTTTAATTGCAAAAAACGTTTGCAAAAATGTTTAAATTTTAATTTCTTAGGTTAGGTACCCTGGCGCTTCCCCCTTAATGTTCAGTCACCAAAAGAGACATCGACGGCAAAGTGCCATTACTCCTAACTAACAATTTTCACGAAATTCACTTTTATCGTTTTGTTTGTAATTTACCAAGAAATTAAACTTTTTTTTTTCAGTTTGTGTAAAATTTGTATTTTGTAACTTAGGTAGGAGTTATTGGCACTTCGTCGTCGATATGGAACTAGGGTCGTTGGATAGAGTTGAAGTTTAGTAAGAAACCGATGGATGTTTTCGAATTAAATTTAGTTTGATAAATGAGCTGTTTGTTTTCTATTAATTAAATTTAATTTTATCCGAAAACATCAATCCATTTCTTACTAAACTTCAACTACATCCGACCACCCTGGTTACTTGTCTCCTTTGGTGACCGTACCATGTTTTAAAGCAAATAAATATCTTCTATTCTATAATGTGACATTAAACAATGATACAACCACTCCAGCACCAACACAATCGTGATTTCCCAACAGGTAGGAATACCTACCGAATGTCACCGACAGTTACACAATTCAACCTTTTTCGATTGAATTCGAAATGTATCAGTACAGTAAGTTTACACAATAGTTTCGTGACCGAGTAGCAGGCGAGGTTGCCCCACGGGCCGCGGTCAGCCCTCGGCTGGGTGACCGTTCGAAACTCGAGGTCTCTCCGTGATTTGGGAAGCAAGTACGGTCGTTTACGGTTGTATACACATCTATACATACTAATATTATAAAGAGCTAACAATTTGTTCGTAAGTTTGTATGTAGGTGGTAATCTCTGGAACTACCAGTACGATTTGAAATTCATTTAGAATTTGATAGGTAGTCCAATTCTTGAGGAATATAGGCTATTTAACATCGAGCCGAGCAAGAAGAAGTAAAGCCATGAAGCCGAAAACAAAGAAGCGCGAGCTAGCGATGCGATGTTATGCGACGCTTTGAGTGAGACGAAGTCGCGGGAAGAAGCTAGTAAGTAATAATAATAATTAATAATAAATTTTCATTTATTCTTTCTTCACAATAAGGCATCTATGCCTTAGACATAAACATTGTTTTTGGCTAAAACTTAGACCATGTTTTACCACTGTAATAGATGATGTCTCTGATGTTGGATTTTGAGAAGAAACCTGTGCTAATGCCAATCAACCTTCAGGAAATCTGTTCACTAGTATTTACTGTGAAACCGGAAGATGACTATTGTATAAAGAACGGTCACCCATCACTGATCGACCGCAATAACCGCAACTTGTCCTCTTCGTAACCTAGCATAAAGGGCTCTCCACTAAACAACTCTAACCCGTTATAATTCTAACTTCTAATATTACACCTGCCTAACGTAGTGTATTAGTAAACATAAGACAAAACCGACATGCCATCTATATGTATACAAACAGCACTATATAATATATTATATGTATGTATAGGTAATGATAATACCTTTATGTGAGAAACTAAGGCATTCGTAAAAAACACGGGCCAAGAATTGAGCCCTGTGGGATTCCCAGAGGTCAATTTAGAACTGAGAGTTGCGTGTTTCTAAATCCTATTATTTACCTAAACATGAAGTTCAGAGGTCTAGACAAACCTCCTTCCGTATCCCATATTGGTTCAGTTTCTAGATTAATTATTTACCATGGAGAACACACTCAAAAGCCTTGGACAAATCACCAAAAAATGAATGAAGCATCGCATGACTCCCCAAGCATCGTATTACTTACCTGTAACTGTGTGTACATTTTGCAAATAAATAAATAATATTGTAACTCCGCAAGTAACTCTGTCTGTCTGTCTGTTACCTTTTCAACACGCTTTAAAGGCTGAACGGATTTAGATAAAATTTGGCACAAGGAGAGACCATGACCAGCACTCTAATTGCGTAACACACTATCAATCATAATCGGAATAATTTTGAAAGATATTGCTAATCCATTGCTTTATATTTCCGAAAAATTTGTCTGCTCCACAACGTAAATAATGCAATGCATGTTGTTGAACTGTCAAAATTAAAGCCATCGCTACTGAGTGTGTTACGCAATTACCCCGTTGGGTTAGGATATATTATTCCGGTAGCAAACTGTATCTCCAATTCTCCACGCAAGCGAAGTTGCGGGCAAACGCTCTAGTAAGACTAATAATACATAATAATAAATGCTTATGTCCTACAGTTCAGTAGTTATTTAATGACCTCTTGTCAAGCCATACGTGTTTTAAGATAACACCCAGTACCTAACTGAGTTGTGGAGTTCAGATAGGCAGCTCCATGTAAAGTACTGGTAAGTATTCGGTTGAATCCGGTTAGGCTGGAAGCCAACCCCAATATAGTTGGGGAAGGCTAGGCCCCAATTATAATGATGACCTAGTTACACTTTGCCTGAAATGGAATTCGAACCGATGACCCCAGTTTTAGCAGTCGCGCTTTCGACCATTAATCCAGCGAGGCGCAGAGGCCGAATGATTGTTATGACAACATTTTATTTTATAACCGGCCACTTTTGGAGTCCGATGGTTAGCACGCAGATTAAATAAAATTGCTGATTATTACATGTAATTACGTTTTGCTAGCTACACTATTGTAATATTGTTATGCGAATATGTTGTCGATCTTGGTACGATTTCACTGAAAAACTCCCTAGAACAGATCGATGAAATTCGGTAATCCGATCCAGCCTGTCCCTTGCTGTAGCCCTTAGGGTGTCGTCGTTTAGTTTTGTTTAAGTCCGGCTAAGCAGACGACCACCTTTTTGGTTGAAATGCGAGCTCACATACCCAAAAAAAAAAGGAAATCGAATATGAATTGATGAATATTATGTCTGAGAGAGTTTGATGCCTGCCTGGAAGAGATCGCGAAGCGATGAGGCCGCCCATTCGATATTTTGTAGTGTTTGATTTATTTTCTGGTATGTATATAAATAAATACATAAAATAGTCTAATTCATTCAAACAAAGTTTTGGTCAGAGGTCATCTGATTCTTACGGTTTGAAGGGATAAGCGCCGGGGGGTGACATAAAAACATAAGATTTTATGAACTTAGAGGGCTTTAGTGATGATTTTAATGATTATAATTGTGTAATTTAATCACCATACAACCTGACACCTCAGTAGTAAGAAAATTTTAATTTCGCGGCAAACTTTTGAAATCCGAGGGAACTATCCGAGGGAATTTTAAACTTTTAGAGGCAAACAGAACTATGGCTAGGTATTTATAATTAAAACGTTAAAGTATTTGTGCCTTACCTTATTTGTAGCGCGATCAGAAGCAATCCATATGCACATTCTCATCCATAATATAATAAGTTAATAACATAAAACAATTCACTCGATTACGTATTTCCACTTTAGAGAACTCTCAAGCACCATCGTTCACTTGAACTATTTAATTGCACACAATGAGTCCCTAAGTCGCCGTTTATTTATTTAATTAGTGAACAATAAAAGTTTTCTCACAAAACAACTATACGACACAACACAACCCAACGTATCGCGAGTTCCCGCGCTACTAAATTCCCCATATTGTAATTTATCCGAGCAACCAATTTAAACAAACATTCAATACATGACTACTGAACCTTATCGCAACCATATAAAGTTAAATTTACCTTGTTGTAACAGAAAATGTCACTAAGCGAACGAACACTATCTGACGTTTCCTACACAAAGTTAAACTTGCAGCTAATTTGCGAGAATTTTCCTTTGTGAAGTACTGGCGATATAGTTTCGGGGCCGCAAATGTCAGTTTGTATGTTTCGATATGTATGAAACCATTGTTGACAATCTTTGTTTTTGCTCGCGGCCGGTAGTGGCGCTTATTTTTTTTTCACTTTGAAAATTTTATTGACGATTTTTTTGTATTACAGTGATTACTGTGACTTTAAACTGACTTCGCTGAAATATTAATGAGAGAGTTGATGAAGAGGGGCTCGTGGCTAATAACAACAGCCGCACAGGCCGATCTTCAAGGTTACAAGCACAGAAATCTTAATAATATTATTAAGATTTCTGTGGTTACAAGCAACGCTTGCCAAGGTCGGTCCGTGGATAGGTGTCCATATTCACATAGGTACCAAGACCCCTCCGCGCCTCGGAAAGCTCCCGGCTGTCATTCGTGGATCTTTGACAGTCGTTACGGGTAGTAGCCCGAAAGTCTGACAACCAGTATTACGGGGTATCGTGTTATCTAGTAACTAGTTTGTGGAGGTCAGATAGGCAGTCGCTCCATGTAAAATCCTAATGTTCAGCTGCATCCGGTTAGACTGGCAGCAGATCGGTTTTGATAGTTGATGGCCTGGAACCTGCACACCTGCTGTGATTGGAGATTGAGAGACACCAAAAGAAGAAAAAGATAGATAGTTGTAATTATACAGGGTCAAATTAAATTAGCTAGCAAAACTCCGCAGACGTGACGGATATCGATACTAAATAATTTAAGATAAAAGGAAAACAAAAATATATCCACTGTTTTTTTTTTGGTCTAACAACCTATATAAATATCTATGTCTATATAAATCTAAAATCAATAAACAAAATAAAAAACAGATTTTCTCAGCTACTTCAAGTGACTACACTACCAATGGTCATCGACTCTAGGACAAAAAACCGGTCCAGTGCGAGTCGACTCGCGCACCTAGGGCTCCGTACAAAAATTTGTAGGCACCTATGAAAATAGTTTTTTTTTTTTTTTTGTAATGTAACTACAATTTTGCGGTTTTCGGATATTTTCCTTTACTTAAATTACATTGCTTCTTGCCAAATTTCATGATTCTAGGTCAACGGGAAGTACCCTGTTGGTTTTGATTTCGGAACAATATGCCCAAATCTTTTGATTGCGTTGACTTAGAAGTTTGATTTTTTCACTGCTTCAAAGGATTGCAGCCCCGAGTATTTCAACTTTATAACTCCACGCGTTCCTGAGACAAAGGGTCTTGAGTCTTGACTGGCGGACATACTGTGACGGACAACGAAGTGATCAGTGATCTTATAAGGGTCCCTAATAAAACATAAAACCTCTTTTTGCTTTGTCTTATCAATTATCATGTTTAAATATCGATACACATCACGTCTGCGGAGTATCGCTAGCTAATTTAATTTGACCGTGCATATTCCCCATACCAGCGTAGACAATTTTCGTTGATCATCAAAAAAATTGTCCCTTTTCATAGAAAAGTGCAATAACTACGCGGTCAAAATGTATGGAACAGCAATTTTCTTTTAATAGCCGACGTAAAATAACTCTTGTAGAGAATCATGTACTGGAGGTCTGGAGCCATTTGTAACAGGTTGTGCGTGGATGTCCCCCTGCCACCCTTTGTACAAGGAATCATTACAACGAAGAAGAAAGAACTGGGCTCTTATCAGTCACTGACCTATAATCAACAAGTAGGTACGCTGCACTTCATACTATCCATGACAAAATGAAGACAAAGACAATTGATTTTCGCCATTTTGGCGCTGACGGAATAGCGAGTTTTACAAGATGCGTATACACTCAGGATAAAAATGTTCTAGATATCTCGTAGTAAACACAAAATACACTCCAAGACTTAGACCTAAATCATCAGAGACGTACCTACGTCTCTGATGATTTAGGTCTAAGTCTTGACAAATGACCGTCGTTTTGTTTTGGTACATACCTATGTACCAAAACAAAACGACGGTCATTTGCGGTAATGTGTCAATTTTTGTTCCAGTGACGCTTGCATGGGGGCGCTTTGAATAGGCACAAAAACCACTGTCATTTCGTAAACATAGTACCTATATTTAGTCCAAGGTATGGTTATAGGTCAGTAGCCCTTATTCGCTATGACCACATAATGATTCATTACTTCGAAACCACGTCAATTCCTTAGTTAATCACGAATTCACGACATCTGCAATTAACGTATTCTATGACACAATGAACGAAACCGCGCGAAATGAACGCGATGTTGGCGTGTGAACTGTCAAAATACATGTTGTCCGTACGGTTGACATTTCGATTCCTTGCACGATATATATTTACGTGGTTTGCACATGGTAAGATTTCGCGGGCAATAACAATTACATACGGGATGGGCCCTGCAACCGTAAAAGGGCGATATGTCATCGGCACAACCAAATGATATGCGTTTGGGCTATTTACGCATTGAATATATAAACATAATTAAACCGTAGTAGAACAATGCGCTTGCCTAACTAGTTGTACAGCGATTTTTAGTTCAAATGCTCCCTCACAATTGCGTGATTTTAAATTTTATGTATTTAATCATACCTACTTCCATAGTGCCTACCTCTATCTCCATTTTGCGCTCCTAGCATAATCAGCGTATTACGTTCCCACTGCTGGGACACATTCCTCCTCTCTTCGCTTCGAGAGGGAGTGGGCTGTAATCCACCATGCGGGCCCAGTGCGGGTTGGTAGATGTCACATGTCTTCGAATTGTTGGTTCTAGGACATGCCGGTTTCCTCACGATGTTTTCCTTCACCGGTTTGAGAGCAGTGGTGATGAAATTATTAACACAAAGTGAAGCGCCTGCCTGGGTTCGAGCCCACGACCTACAAGCTCGTAAGTTGGGCCCGTTACCACTCGGCCACCACTGCTTGTAGCTTCCTAAGTTGGGGTCCTAAAATACAATACTAAGCCCACGTTCCCACCGACGACGGCGACGTAAAAATAACGCGGTGGCATTTTATCGCGCACTGGATTTTGAACTCGCAGTATTGAGCCGAGAGTTGAGAATCCAACAGCGTCAAATAAACACTGTCGGATTCTCAACTCTCGGCGCTAAGCATAGCGTTGAAAATCCAGTGCGCAAAAATAAATCGCCGCGCCGCCGCCATGGGAGAAACGCGCCCGTGCGACATCATCATCATCTGCCTGTATTTTCCCAACTATGTTGGGTCGGCTGCCAGTCTAACCGGATGCAGCTGAATACCAGTATTTTATGACCTCCATAACCCAGTTACTTGGTAATACGATACCCCTTGGTAAGACTGGTTGTCAGACTTTCGTGCTTCTTCTGACTACCCGTAACGACTGGCAAAGATCAACGAATGACAGTCGGGAACAACATTCATTGCGTTATTTAAGTTGTACAGCAGGCAATTTTTTCGAACACGTGAAGCAATGGATTAGCAATATCCTTCAAAATGATTCAGATTGTGATGATAGTGTGTTAAGCGATTGGGGTGAGAAGCGATTGATTGAGCACTATGAGATCATGTGTATACGCGATCTTCGCAGTCAATGTCACTCATTCGCTCGGAAAACCTGCAGGCCGCGCCCTCTGTCAGCGTGACCGCGCGTTCGGGTTTGCAGGACAAAATGAAGATGAACACTCGAAGCCACTAGTAAAAAAACTAATTAATAATTCTGAAACAAAGTACGGTAACTGAAGTTTCCCGCAATTTTTGTGCAATACGTTTCTTTATACGTTAGATTCAGAAAAGTAAGTTTTTTTTTGTTAAAATATTTATTTAAGTTTCATTAAACTTGTTAGAAAATAAATAAAGTTATGTTTTAATTACATTCATGTTAATTTTTTGTTATAGTTTAGGTCTCGGAAAAACTGAAAACTTAAAATGGAACACAAAATTATGATGACCTTGGCAGTTTGACAGTTTGGAGTAAAGTTGCCAAAAACAGATTCCTGCATTATGTGGAGCAATTTTTTAATAATGTGGGAATTGCTGTTATCAGGCGTAGAAAAATTATTATGTACCCTATTCAAGAAAGTAAAATAACGAATGGGCCTAGTGCGTATCGAACCACTCACGCAAGGGTTCAGTTGGGATAATTAACGCATGCACAGTTACACAGTATTGTTATATCAACCGCCAAATATGTTGGTATTTTTCGAAAACTATGAAAAACAACGTTATTTCTGTGGTTGTAACCGAAAAAATATATTCACAAACTATTGAGTTAATTAGTAAAGTCACTTAGAAACATCAGAACATTTTTAATTATAGGATCTAACAATACTCCACACGCTTATGTGCAGCTCGATCCTCTCTGCCTACCCTATGAAAAGTTCTAGTTAGCAAATTCATGTAAAGTTTTCATTTTCAGATCCCTAAATGTAAAAATGTTTATTCCTTATTCCACATACTTTTGAAAGACCTATCCAATGACATCACTCACAATGGAATAAACGACTAAAAAAAAAAACGACCGCTTTACCCATAACACAAGAAAAATCTTTTTTCAAGACTTAATACACAACTTGGTCGGCATGATTAAAAAGTATAACCGCGACAAATTACATTTGATGAAACTATAAGGATCCGTTGTCGTACGGAACCTAAAAGATATGCAATGACAGCCATCGCTAATAATCTCTATTGTTGTGGACTACAGACTTGCACGGCATAGGATTGCTTTAAGAATAAACTAATCATTTTGTATAGTTACTTTAAAATTAAGTTTCAGTAATTTGTATAAACCTATAGTTTAGTTCGGCATTGTATTATTTGGATTATAGTTCAGTAGCTATTTTAGCTGTTTTTATTAGATTTTTTAGTTATTTTTAACTAACACCAAGATTTACTGTCCGTGGTCGTATTGCTACTTGTTCAGACTAGAATGTAAATAAAGGGTATTCTTGCAAAAAATAAATCTTAAGGAACCCTAAAAAATGGTTAAAGAAATATGGTAAATTAAAATACTAAGTTGGCAACACCGAAATGACGGCCATAGCAGTTTACCTAGTCACGCGAGAAAAAAATGTGAATTTACGAATTGAATATTCTTTGTTTTAATTGCCTTAATACACTTTAAATTGTGTTTTTTAGTGACAATTATATTGTGTACTACACGAACCATAGAATGAACATGTTATTTAAAGAGTTTTGGAGGGAAAACACTATGAATTTCATCGTTAAAAACTAATTTGTGAATCGAATAAAAAAAGTGTTTTTTGTGCTATACAGCTCAACATCAGGTAAGTTTTTTACGTCGAGAGTATCGATTAGTACGTGGAATGACATTCTGTGTGGTTTAAAACGCTGTTTCCACTTCAAAAGTGGTGCAAAATCGTATTTGAGTGCAGTGTTTACATATTTTCGAGGATACAGGTCCTGAGACACGATGTTTTGGTATATTATTGTCTGCAGCTTCAGGAATGTGGGATGTTCGCGTTATGACGTTTAAAGAACACTGTGTACACTATCATTGAGTTGTGTCTACATCACAACAGTGTTTTGTACGAATTATTATTGTTAGAACTTTTAAGAAACTCAGAAACAATAAAATTGTATGTTTTAAACTAAAAAAAATGTTTTTTGATACTTTTTAAAATTATAACAGCCTCTGTTATCCCACTACTGGGCTAAACTTCAGTTCATAAGAAAGAAGGAATAAAAATATTTTCAAACGTTCTTAGCATGGGCTGAATGTATGCTGAAATTTATAATAACTAGTCCCTATAATGCACCCACTGGTACCTCTAGCTTGTTAAGGGTCCCTGAAACGACAATTGCTCATAATATTGTCAAACGCTTCAATTCCATTTTCTAGACAATCAATTTTTGTTTTAATTAAGTTTTGTTTACATTTTCCATTTTTAGTTAATATTTTTTGTTTGAGTATGTATTTGCATTTGTTGGTATATTGGCGTGGCTAGCTGACATGATAAAATGGCAAATAATTTAATTTAATTTTCTGTGTCTCTTAATGCTAATTACTTTGCATACCTACCATTGTATAGAAGCAAGTTTTCCTAACTGAACAGACAGCTGTGCTGCTGGGGATTTTTTTGCGCCACTTCTTCCCAGTGAAAACACTAGGAAGTTGTGAAGGGCGTTGCGGAAGACTGTTTTGTGTAATTTTGAAACTTAGACAATGCTGGTTTTCAGCCTAATTTGAAAATGTGTAGTTAAATAAAACTTAAAAACGCTGGTTTCCAATATATTGGACTCGTCGAAACAGATCATGAGCCCAAGCTTGAGGGGTTTACTAACCACTGAAGAGTTTCACTAACCACCTCCTGGCTCCATCGTCATACCAAATTAAAGTTTTGTCATCCAAACTACATAAACATACAAAGTTTCATTTCCATGCAACAATTGAAGTTAAAATTGACTTCTAAGATTGTATTATAAGTTAATAAAAGCGTGTTAATAAATGACTTTGATTTGTGGTCCGTGTCAGGTTGTATGTTGAACAAAATATGATTTGCTACCGTAACAAGTATGTATTAACAGAATTGCGATGATTAAAATTATATATGTTCATATTATCCTATTGATTGATATTTCATGAAAATAGTCATTCAATAGAATTACATGAAAATAGTCATTCAATTGAATTACATGAAAATAGTCATTCAATAGAATTAAATGAAAATAGCCATTCAATAGAATTACATGAAAATAGTCATTCAATAGAATTACATGAAAATAGTCATTCAATAGAATTACATGAAAATAGTCATTCAATAGAATTACATGAAAATAGTCATTCAATAGAATTACATGAAAATAGTCATTCAATAGAATTACATGAAAATAGTCATTCAATAGAATTACATGAACTTACTAACAACCTGACACGGACTGCAAATTGCAAAAAACATAAGAAAATTGGAATTTCGCGGATTACCCTGGCGCTTCCCCCTTAACATCAAAAATCATTATTACTAAACAAAAATCAGTTGAAAAATAAATATTACTAGTAGTAAAATGATGATTTTATTTTATTTTTACCAAACAAAACATAAATTAACAAAAAAAAAATCACATAATGAGAAACTTGTAACTTACAGCATAATATTATTAGCCAGCAGAGTTTTACAGTGTTAGGTTGTCACATGTCTTCGAATTTTAAGATATAGGACATGCTAGTTCCTTCACGTTTTCCTTAATTTTGAGAGCAGTGGTGATGAAATAATTTACACAGTAAAGCGCCTGTCAGGGTTTGAACCTACGACCCAACTCTTAAGTTGGGGCCGTTACCCCTGGGCCACTGCTCTCCCCCACTCTAGATTACACATACCTGTTTATTTGTGTCCTGAAGACTGAAGCTTCTTACAGATAATTTTAAATTATTTTTTTCAGGTCCACAATATGAACCACACCGCTGCCGCAATCCCAGGAAACATGGACATTGATCCGCTGAGCTCTTACGAGTACCCAGCATACGACAGCTATGCTGCCCAGTCCTACCCATACCCCAGTAAGCTCCAGCAGTCCATATACCAGGCGTACCAACAAACTAACACCAGCTACAATAACACACAAATGGCACAACCGCAAGAACCATTCGCAAATCCACCACCAACATCACAAACTTCAATAGATATTGAAATACCACCTAAGAATGAAGAAAAAGACCCAAAACCAGTTTTGAAAAAGAGAAGGAAGGAGAAGAATGGCCAGAAGAGTACTTATTGTTCTGAGAAGATAACGGATGCTACGTTCAAGTTCTACGGTTGTTCCGTGTGTAACATCAGTTACAATGCGCTGCACGACCTGGACCAGCACGTGACAGTCCACAAGAACAGAATGACAAGCTATAGACTGCGGTTAAGAAATCAATTTAAAAAGAAACAAATTAAAAAAGAAAAGAAACGGTTAAATAAAAAGATTGTTAAAATTAAGAAAGAAACTGAGTTTGACATTGAAATTAAACCAGAGGACGGTTACATTGGTGAAGAGAAAGCCGCAGATGTTATAAGTAACAGAATTAATCCTGATTCTGAATGTAATGGGAATGTAGATAGTGAAAACAGTGCAATAGAAGCTCAAGATAGCCAAATTAATAGCAATAATGTCACAAATTCTATTAATAACGACCCGCAGAACAAAGAAACAAACTCTTTAAGTAACGGGAAAGGGAATAATGAAAATAGTGAATTGGAAAACGGAAATAGTGTGAACAGTAAAGATAAAGAGAACAGTATGGACGAAGCAGAGCTAAATAATTTAGAGAAAATTTACAAATGTTTCGCGTGTCAGAAGCAGTTCACTTTGAGCTATTATTTGAAACTACACGTGCGGTCACACACAGGTAAGAACATAAATATATTGTTTTTATTTTTGTTATATTGTTTATTTTTCGGGGAAGCGCCACGGTAGCCCGCGAAATTCAAATTTTCTCTCTGTTCAATCTGAATCACTTTGAATGATATTGCTAATCATAAATAACGCCATGAATGTTGTTGAACTGTCAAAATGAAAGTCATTGCATGTGGCATTAAGGTCGCCTTTGTACGGACGCCAGCAGGTCAACCTACCCGAAACTGTCAGATTTTCCCAATCAACCTTGAACCTAACTCATTAGCAATAAAGTCGAAAATCTATTAAAGAAATCTGACAGATTGTAGTAGCTTGATGTGCTGGCGTCTGTACATTTAAGTGCTTGAAGTATTAAATAACTAAATTGGTACTGTTAGGGTCAGGTATGTTGACCAAAATATAATTCGCGAGCGTAACAAATATGGTTTTACAGAATTATAATCATTCAAATCATCAATACAATCCTCTAAGTTCATATAATATTAATGACTGCTGTGGTCTCAAGTGCGGTACCCGAGTGTGGGATCCTCGATTCGACGCCCCCGGGCAGCCAAAGCATTATTGAGTTCGTCTATTACGAAGTTCACCGCGGGTCTCAGTCTGGCAGCGTGTCTTATAGATCTATCTAATTATCTATATATATAAAATTCAAAGTCCTGACTGACTGACTGACTGACTGACTGACTGACTGACTGATAGATCAACGCACAGCCTAAACCGCTGGTCCTAGAGACATGAAATTTGGAGGGTGTGTTCTTCGTGAAGAGTAGGCATCCACTAAGAAAGGATTTTTCGAAATTCCACCCCTAAGAGGGTGAAAAGGGGGGAATTCGTTTGTATGAAAAATCTTATTCCTTGAGTTAATAAACTTGAAACTTGGCACGAATACTTATCTAAATAAATTATGAAGATTGTCAGTTTTTTTTCTTCTAAACTACCCCCTAATAAGGGATTGGGGGGTTTCAAAGTTTGTATGGAAGAATTTTAGCGCGCAGTCCGATTTACTCGAAACTCAGTATTTATACCTAATATTGAAAGTAAAGAATAATATGTATCAGGGTTTTTTGAAAATCTACCCCTGACGGGCTGAAATGGGGTAGTAAATTTTTCAGGGGAGGACTTTACTGCATGGCTTGATTAACTCGAAAATTAGTATAAATAATCTTTGAGTCAAGTTATGAATACATCCCAAAGGATTTTTTTTTATTTCCTCCCCTGTAGGGGTGAAAAGTGGGGATACAGTTTATATGAAAAATCTTCTTCATTAGGTTAATAAACTTGAAACTTTTCAAGAATACTCGCCTAAGTAAGTAATAAAGTTTACCATTATAAGTTTTTCAAAACTACCCCTCAAAGGGGGGGATATAGGGGTGTTAAGTTTGTGTGGAAGAAATTGAATGCGCGGTCCGAGTAACTCGAAACTCAGTATTAATACTTAAGACCAAAAATAAAGAGTAACATGTATCAGGGTTTTTCGAAAATCTACCCCTAACGGGTTGAAAAGGGGTATTTAATTTTACAAGGGAGGATTATAATGCGTGGCTTGATTAACTCGAAAATTGGTATAAATAATCTTTGAATCAAGTTATGAATACTTAATCCCAAACGATTTTCAAAATTCCACCCCTGGGGGGGTGAAAAGTGGGGGATACAGTTTATATGAAAAATCTTATTCATTTAGTTAATAAACTTGAAACTTGGCACGAATACTTATCTAAATAAATTATGAAGATTGTCAGTTTTTTTTCTTCTAAACTACCTCCTAATAAGGGATTGGGGGGATTTCAAAGTTTGTATGGAAGAATTTTAGCGCGCAGTCCGATTAACTCGAAACTCAGTATTTATACTTAATATTGAAGGTAAAGAATAATGTGTATCAGGGTTTTTTGAAAATCTATCCCTGACGGGCTGAAATGGGGTAGTAAATTTTTCAGGGGACGATTTTACTGCATGGCTTGATTAACTCGAAAATTAGTATAAATAATCTTTGAGTCAAGTTATGAATACATCCCAAACGATTTTTTTTAATTTCCTCCCCTGTAGGGGTGAAAAGCGGGGATACATTTTATATGAAAAATCTTCTTCATTAGGTTAATAAACTTGAAACTTGGCAAGAATACTTGCCTAAGTAAGTACTTACCTAATAAAGTTTATCATTATAAGTTTTTCAAAACTACCCCTCAAAGGGGGATATAGGGGTGTTAAGTTTGTGTCGAAGAAATTGAATGCACGGTCCGAGTAACTCGAAACTCAGTATTGATACTTTTGACAGAAAATAATTAATAATAAGTACCTATGTAAAGTTGTCGAAAATTTACCACTAACGGGACAAAAAGGGGTAATTCAGTTTTCAACGGGAGGATTTGAACTTGAAACTGTATGTTACATTTTCACGCCTAAACCACTGAACTTCTGATTTGGCATAGAGATAGATGGCATCCTGATAGATGGGAAGCACATGCATTTTATCCTGTTAGTACGTTCCCGTGGGATAATTTCCGACATCCACGCGTGCGAAGCCGCGGGCAGAAGCTAGTATTATATATTATACTAATAACTAATAATAAAGCTGAAGAGTTTGTTTATTGTTTGGTTTGAAAGCGCTAATATCTGGAACTACCAGTCAGATTTGAAAAATTCGTTTTGCATTTGATAGACCAATCCATGAGGAAGGCTATAAGTAGGCTATTTAACATCACGCAAGCACCCTTAGGAGCCGAGCAAAAAGAAAAAAAAACAGAAAGTACGCCTAGCTAAAACGAAGTAATAGCGCGAGCAGGCGACACAATGCGACGGAGTGGGTAAAAAATTTCACGCGGACGAAGCCGCAGGCAGAAACTAGTCATGTTACTAATGATAAATCATTGTCTTCAGACGAGAAGCCCTACACGTGCAGCGTGTGCGGCCAGTCGTTCATCACGGCCAGCAAGCTGGGCCGCCACAACAAGCGCATCCACCTCGCCGAGCGCTACCAGTGCCGCATATGCTTCAAGATATACTCCCGGTGAGTACCTCACACCATACACTCGCCCCCGTGACAACTCGGCCCCAGCTCTTTGTGTCCCGTGCATGACTGGACTCAAACGACGTAATATCTTGCATGCTTTTGTATGTATATACTTAATGTTTAAACAAATAAAGAAATCTTATCTTATCTTATCTGAGCTCGGCCGAGGAAGTACTATAGAAAGTAATTATACGTTTATTTAGCACAGTGCAAAGGAACACATTTGAACGTATTAATTTTCGATAGCGTATGATCTATTCATGTGAAACCGCCAAATAGTGAACGAACCTGCACTTACTAACGGTTCACAATCTGTCCGATTTTATCATCCGTAAAATTGTGAACCGTCCCTGATTTGTCGGTCTTGGCGGTAGCTGAATTGGTTGCAGTAACTAAGCCAGGGAACCCTGACCAAATGGGTTAGGTTAGAGCTGTGACCAAATGTGAGCGAGCCGAGCGTGCGAAGCGAGCGGCGCCGCGGCAACTAAACGCTATTTACCAGTTGGTCGCAGTTCCTTGGCTATTTAGTATTAGCGCAAAGTGCGATCCGTCGCATGCGAGTTTGATACCAGTTCACAATTTGTCGACAGTTTAGAACGGTGTTCAACATCTTACGAAATGTTCGATAGTTTATAATCCTACGAGATATATTATAAACTAACGATGCATGATTATACGGTGACATATAATTCTTCTGTACGTGAGTATGTCATGTCCCTTCGTAGCTTAGATTCACAATTGGACCTGGTAGGTGGCGCTGTTCGCTAGTAATAATATTATAAAATACAACTAATTTAAAGGGACGTTGTATATTGCAGGTTCGAGCTGCTGACCGCTCACTTCGACAAAACGCATCCTGAAGACAAGCTGGAGGGAGAGCCGTATGGTACGTCGATAGTATCATCATACTAGCTTCTGCCTGCAGCTTCGCCTAGAGCTTCGTAGAGTTCGGAACACATACGTTTAGCCGCCACAGGGAGCGCGCGAAATTCAATGTTTCTAACGTTTTTTACAATTTTCAGGTCAGAGTCAGGTTGTATGTTGAACAAAATATGATTCGTGACCGTAACAAGTATGTACTTACAGAAAAATATCAACCATGATATCATTAAATAGGATTATGTGATTATGCTATTTCATTCATCTGACACTGATCTGCAAATTGCAAATTTTCTAAAAAAAATCTCCTACGGTGTAAAGTTTCTCATCCTCCACAGAAAGGAGGATGAGAAACTCTACACCCTGTTTCCTGTTTATTTTTATACAGTATGGAATTCTCCTATATGTCATAAATCAAACCAATAGTAATACTAGTCCACAGAAGTATAGCAACATTAAATATTTAATTAAAAACCGTAAATTCAAAAAGTTTTTATACAAATAAATTCAGTTAAAGTGAACAGTCTGCTTAGACAACGTACCTTCACTGCAGGAGCGAAGAGCGGTAACCATGCAAGCGGGCGGCTTGCATGAGGTTTTTTTTAGGCAAATTATGTAGAATAGGTACTTACGTAACAGCGTCGTGATAGTTTGCACGGCGCGGCAACGTCGCTTTTCAGTGTTCAAGGATTCAAGTTCATTGACCTTATAGTGATCAATAATTCTACAGAGTGTATAAATTTGCTCAAAATTAAAACTACTTTTTCACCTAATTACTGGACCGATTACGTTCATTATTTGTATATGCTCAGAGCAGGCGATAACAATTATGTGGTATAATTTATTGCGTATATGTGGTTTCCATACTGTATATTGTATGTAAAGATCGCAGCAGGTTGAGTTCTGTGTGTCTGTGGTATATGTGTATTCATTTATTAATTGTAGACTACAACGCGATCCTGCCGTACCTGAAGGAGCTAGAGGAACAGCTCCTCGCGCCCGAGCTGGCTGAGCTCGACAACAAGCCTAAATCTGAGGACTTGTTCTGGGAGCAGCACGTGGGCCCGCACCAGCAGGGCACCAAGGCGCCCGCGGATATCAAGGAAGAGGTCAGTACGACAACTTGGCGGAAAGACAACACGCACATGAAAACTTGCCCCAGAATACTCGTCCGGTAAACTCGCCCATTGACAACTCGTCCTTATTACAACCTGCCGTCGTGCAACTAAATCCAATGACAACCCCGTGACAAATCGATTCTGTGGAAACTAAACCCTGATAGCTCAAACATATGACAACTCGCCCCCGCGGCAACTTGCCACCGCGACATCTCGACTCTGTGGCAACTTGCACCCGCGGCAACTCGCCCCCGTGGCAACTCGACTCTGTGGCAATTCGCCCCCGCGGCAACTCGAGTTAAATGGTTGCTGTAAATAACTATTTAATTGTTATTAGATCACCGACCTTATCTAAACGCGCTATGAGATGTTTTTGACATTATTGTTGTTTTTATTACTTACAGGCCGAAGACGAGGACCAAAAGGACCTGGTGCCGAAACTAGACATACTAATAGAGGAGGTGAAGGTGGACTATGACGTCACGGTCAAGCGGGAGCTGTCCGACGACGAGCCGCCGGCAGACGCGCCGGACGACGCGGACGACGGGCCGGGCGGGGCGGGGGACGGGGCCGACGTCAAGGATGAAGATAGGTGAGTACAACGCTACAAGCTTCTAATGGCGAGTGGCCGACATCGGAACTAACGCCGCCATCTTATTTTGTCAATACAATTTACAACTAACGCTCCCTCAATGTCATTCAGGCATAGTAGTTTCGGAGATAAAATAACTTTGAAACTATTTATTTTAAAAGAATATTGTTTTGTTCTCAATTTTTTTTTTAAATTGTATGTTTTTTGTGTTCAATTTGTAGTGTTTTGTTTTTTTCGTAAAATAGTTTTTTTTAAATATATTTTCGGTGTTCTCTCCTCATGCCGCACCTACTCAGCTATCAACTTTTCGCCCTGAATATGCTTGCTCAAAACCTTCTGGGCTCCCCTACCAAAAGTACAAAAGTAAATCAAAATACTTTTATTGTTGATGTCCGAGACCCGGGAATCTTTTTCATAACAAAAAAATAGGAGTTTTATGAACTACATTTGATTGTGATCCGCTCCCTCGCAAGTTGGTGCGGTCCCATGGCATTCTCCTTTTAACTTATTCGGTCAGTAGATTCGATGCAAAGTGGCCATGACAGACAGACACGGGTTAGGTTGCGGTGGCGGTAAGGGTTCCGTTTTTTCATTCGGCTGCACGGATGTTTCCTCCGCAGCCAGTCGGACGAGGACTACTTCCCGTCCAACACGTGGGCCGCCCCGCACGCCGCGTCGCCGCGCGCGCCCTCGCCGGGCGGGAGGCGCGGCGCGCGCGCGTGCGGCGTGTGCCACAAGAGCATCAGCACGGCGTCCTACATGCGCGTGCACATGCGCACGCACACGGGCGAGCGGCCCTTCAAGTGCTACACGTGCGGCCGCGGGTTCATCACCAGCAGCAAGATGCACCGCCACGTTCTCACGCATGCGCAAGGTCAGTGGGGAAAACACACTGCACAATCTAAAACTACCATGAAAAGTCAAAAACAACCATGGAAATTAAAAAACTACCATGGAAATTCAAAAACCAGCACGTAAATTCAAAAACTACCATGAAAATTTAAAAACTACCATGGAAATTCAAAAACTACCATGTAAATTAAAAAACCACCTTGAAAAGCCAAAAACTACAATAGAAATTTAAAAACTACCATGGAAATTAAAAACTACAATGGAAATTCAAAAACCAGCACGTAAATTTAAAAACTACCATGGAAATTCAAAAACTACCATGTAAATTAAAAAACTACCATGGAAATTAAAAAACTACCATGGAAATTCAAAAACCAGCACATAAATTCAAAAACTACCATGGAAGTTTAAAAACTACCATGGAAGTTTAAAAACTACCATGGAAATTCAAAAACTACCATGTAAATTAAAAAACCACCTTGAAAAGCCAAAAACTACAACAGAAATTTAAAAACTACCATGGAAATTAAAAACTACAATGGAAATTCAAAAACCAGCACGTAAATTTAAAAACTACCATGGAAATTCAAAAACTACCATGGAAATTAAAAAACTACCATGGAAATTCAAAAACCAGCACATAAATTCAAAAACTACCATGGAAGTTTAAAAACTACCATGGAAATTCAAAAACTACCATGGAAATTCAAAAACTACCATGATTTCCTGAAATCTACCAACGAAATTCTATAACTACTATGTGAATACCATACTATTGATTAAAAATATCAATATCAAACTACCACTGTTAAAACTACCACTTATATCTAGCAACAATACTAGCGTAAAAATCTACCGCATGCACACTTTTGATACTTTCAAACTATAAAATGTTCAAGTTTATCTCCCATAAGAAAACAGCATTTTATTTTCTTGCTCTCTTAATTTTTGGATACGAAATGAATGATGTCTTTAAAAACATTGTCTATTGTTTCACTATTATTTTGTAGACAAAGACGATCTCAAGCCGGAAAGAGAAGACACCAAAACGGAAGTGGACGACCACGCCGCGGACGAGGACCAACAGCGAGGAGATGGCGCTAAAAAGTAAGTCGCGAGACAGAGTAAGGAACGATCGCGCTCTCTGCATGAGGCACCTAAATGTAATATTATCCGTGTTTTATACTTACTGAGGACTAGGGTCCTTTCATAGTTTTAGGTAACCAGTTCACTGCAGCCACCCAAATCCATAGTCTCGTGAGGAAACCGGCATGTCCTAGAATAAAAAAATCGAAGACATGTGGCATCTACCAACCCGCACTGGGCCCGAGGCCACTCCCTCTCGAAGAGAGGAGGCCTGAGTCCCAGCAGTGGGAACATTAGAGGCTGACTATACAATAGTCCTCCACCAACCGGGGGGTGTCCTGGGGTGCACTTGCACAGTGCGAACAGGGATAATCGTCGGTTGGTGCCTCATTTGATTAAAAACATCTAACGGGCCTCTGCGAGTTGGTTTCGGCCCCTCGTACCTCCCAAAGGTCCTCGGGACCCATGTCAAAGGCACTTTCAATAATAATACTATCATTATTTCAGAAATACTCCATTTTGGTATATCTTTATCTGTACCTACTACTCGTATACCTGTTCGAACTGAACTCTTTAAGAAAGTGCAACTTTTTATTTTTTTGTGTACTAGTAACAACCCTACTAAAGCGACGCGCGCTTTACTTGTGGTAACCAAGTGTACAAACACGCTGTGAATGTGTGCGTGAAGACGAAAGCGTCAGTACATTACACACACACACACATTTCCGACTTCACCATTGTCTCGGACGATACCGAGAGAATTCACAGCGTGTTTGTACACTTGGTTATCACAAGTAAAGCGCGTACCGCTTCGTGGGATATAAATACTGTCCATAGAAGGCGTTAGTAGGGTTGTTGGTAGTACACACAAAAATAAAAAGTAGCACTTAAAGCGTTATAACGTATTCTTCATTAAAATAAAATAAACTTGTTGCTCGCCTGTGCTGTCCCGCTCCTGGGGAGAGGCCTCCGCTCCGAACTATGACTTGAGAAAATCTGTTTTCTTTTGCGTGTTTAGTTAGATACCAGACACGTCTGAATTTAAACAAAAAAAACACTGTTATTTCAAGTGACTGCTCTAACTACGGTCCATGACCCCACAACAAATTAATTTATTTTTTATTTTATCTTGTTTAGATATCTATACCCATCACATCTGCGCAGTTTCGCTAGCTAATTTAATTCGTCCCTGGATAAAGATCTGTTGCGCAAAATTTCAAGCTTCTAGAGCCAGCGGCTTAAGTTGTACTTTGTCTGTCAGTGAATTCAAGAGTTTTATAAAGGAGATATTGAACATTTACAGACCAGCGAAGAAAAAATCTAAAATGAAATCGAAGTCGTCAAAGCTGAAGAGTGTCGAGGAGAAGCCGCGCCGCAAGCACCAGAAGAGGCCGCACGCCTGCGAGTACTGCAACCAGAAGTGAGTAGCACTCCAACTAGAAGCATTTATGTGTGAAATGTCCAGGGATATTTATTTATTTCAATTAAACCCGTTACAAACAGGCACTTTTAAATCGTCAAGAAATTGGTCAGTCCGAAAGATTCCAAAGTGTAATAGGTTCCTATGGAGAAGAACGGGCAAGAAACTCGGTGAAAGAAGTCTGTGTCAAAAAACCGGCCAAGTGCGAGTCGGACTCGCCCATGAAGGGTTCCGTTTTACGATTTATTACGTATTAAAAAAAAACTACTCACTAGATCTCGTTCAAACCAATTTTCGGTGGAAGTTTATATGGTAATGTACATCATATATTTTTTTTAGTTTTATCATTCTCTTATTTTAGAAGTTACAGGGGGGGGGACACACATTTTACCACTTTGGAAGTGTCTCTCGCGCAAACTATTCAGTTTAGAAAAAAATGATATTAGAAACCTCAATATCATTTTTGAAGACCTATCCATAGATACCCCACACGTATGGGTTTGATGAAAAAAAAAAATTTGAGTTTCAGTTCTAAGTATGGGGACCCCCAAAATTTATTGTTTTTTTTCTATTTTTGTGTGAAAATCTTAATGCGGTTCACAGAATACATCTACTTACCAAGTTTCAACAGTATAGCTCTTATAGTTTTGGAAAAAAGCGGCTGTGACATACGGACGGACAGACAGACAGACAGACAGACAGACCGATAGACAGACAGACAGACATGACGAATCCATAAGGGTTCCGTTGCCATTTGGCTACGGAACCCTAAAAACGTAAATACAAAACCAGACACCGACTTCCGAAATAAAGAAGTTGTAGTTACGCGTTGTTAGTATTTTTATTTGTAATTGTACGTTTTGTTTGTGCAGAATTAAATATTTTTCTCACTTTTCTCTTTCTAGTATTTTTTTGGAAGATGGTTTTGTAAAAAAGTTTTTTTTTCTTGTTGCTCGGTTCCTGAGAGTCATAGCGTTATGTTAAATAGACTTCCTCAAAAATTAGGTTATCAATGCAAACATATTTTTTCAAATCTGACTGGTAGTTCCAGAGATTAGCGCGTTCAAACAGACAAACTCAGTAACCACTTCATATCAACCTATAGGTTCCTGCACCTGAACATGCTGGAGGTGCACAGACAGTCGCACGCGGGCGAAGCCCTAGTGCTGCGCTGCCACTACTGCCTGCAGGAGGCGCCCAGCGACGCGGCACTGCGCGCGCACGAGGCGGAGCACCAGGGGGCCAAGCCCTACCTGTGCACCGTGTGCGGGAAGACCTACAAGAAGAGGGAGACTATGGTGAGTGCACCTTACGACTTCATTTGCTTAATAAAAAAGTTATTTAAAAAAATGTGTCTTTGGATTCGCATTTTCTTTGTTTGCCACCGACTTCCGAAATTAAAGTTATTTTTCACTTTGTAGTCTTTTTTGGAAGTCGGTTGTATTTTTTTTTTTTAAACGTTTTTGTTTTTCACTTTTAGAGCGCATACTTTAATTTTATTATTTATTTATTTAATACTTTAAGTCCGCCTCTTAAAGTATTAAATAAATAAATGACAAAATTAAAGTATGCGCTCCCCCTGGAAATCAGGATGGTAACCAACCGATTACGACAGCTCTTGGCTCGCAGGCGCTCTACTCTAGTGATTTCACATAACCCTGCAAAGAAATATCAAGGGGCGTTAAATCATTTGATCTTGAGGCCATGTCTTGTCGGCCATAAGTTTCTCGTAACGAACAAAACGTTTGACGAATTGAACTGCCATTTTGATACTACACTTTAGTCATTTTAACGTGCTGTTCAACTGTATAGCGACTCATCTTGACAAAGGCCGAACATTCAATGCCTCATCTGTCGAAAAATTCGCGCCAATAGACAATCAAATATGGCCGCCATCGGCTGTCAAATATACCTTCTCCCTATTGATAAACCTTATACAAGGAAAGGACGGATGACGTTGATAACTTTAACTAAACTTTTGATCTTTTTGTGAAAAAAACCCAATGTTTTGACTATTTTCATAGCTAAATATGTACGTTTTGATTGCAATGGAATTAGAAGTGGCCTTGTTTCCCACGCGTGCGCAGGTGTACCACCGCAAGCGCCACGCCCCGGACAAGGAGTTCGTGTGCGACGTGTGCTCCAAGCGCTTCCCGGCCGCCTGCAAGCTGCACAAGCACCTGCTCACGCACCGCCGCGACGCCTTCGTGCTGCGCTACGAGTGTCCCGTGTGCGCGCACATGTTCCACACGCGCTACCACGTGCACATGCACCTCAGCACGCACCAGAAGGAGGGCCTGTGAGTACATAACATATACAAGTCGCACGAGTGTCCCAGTCAGCTTCCATTCTATATCAGAGAGGCAATTTCCATGATTTTAAGAACGTTCACAGTCTGATCTCAGTCTTAATCTGTCAAAAAAATCTCTAATTTCCCTACATTTTGACAAGCTTTTGACATTTGTTTGTCGCCGAGACGAGACTGCGGCTAGATTTTGAACGTTTTAAATTACGAGAATGGACCTTCAGGTGTATCTATTATTCTATTCTATACGTACAGGTGCTCAAGAAGCTATATATAGAAACATTGTTTTTTAATCTAAATATTATATTTAAAAAAATATAATTGATACACAAAAAAAATGCTGGCTCCTTCTTATTTTAACATCCATTGCGCTATTTTCTAGCCGATAGTGAGGTCAAAATGAAAATCCAAGATGGCGGCTGCAAGCATTTTCAAATTTTTCGTCATGGGTATAGTTTTCATAGTTTTCGCGGGTGCTGAAGCTGATAGTGAGGTCAAAATGAAAATCCAATATGGCGGCTGCAAGCATTTTCAAATTTTTCGTCATGGGTATCGTTTTCATGGTTTTCGCGGGTGCTGAAGCCGATAGTGAGGTCAAAATGAAAATCCAAGATGGCGGCTGCAAAAAAAAATAAATAGTTTTTCATGGGTTTCGTTCTCATGGTTTTCGAGGGTGCGGAAGCCAATAGTGAGGCGAAATGAAATCCAAGATGGCGGCTGCAAACATTTTCAAATTTTTCGTCATGGGTATAGTTTTCATGGTTTTTGAGGGCGCTGAAGCCGATAGTGAGGTCATAATGAAAATCCAGGATGATGTCTGTTGTGTAAACCCGCGGACAAAAACGTCTCCCTGCTGTCGCGTCGCTACATGCGCGCGCTATCATACAGACCCGTAGGCTTCATGTGAGAGACAAATTAGTTGCGAAGACAAAAGTTACTCGTGTAAATTCTGATGCAATTAAAAAAAAAAAAATTGAATTATTGGCAGGTCTTCCATACAAAATCTGTCAGACGTCAATTTTATTTCACGAATCAAAATTATCTGTTGATTGAGAAATTTGCTCTTACACCCCGCCCATTAGGTAAACCGTTTTTTGACAGATGGAACTAGTGATTGCAGCAACACACAATACATTGATTGATACACGTACGGTATTATAATTTGTCTGTAAGAAACAATAAATAAGATAATTCAATAAGCTATGGCAGTTTCTATTATGTATTTTATTACGCATTTTAAAGTTAACTTTTACGCAATCTGGAATATGTACGTTCTAAGACAGCTATAAAAGAATAACTTTGTAAGAACATCAAATAATGAACTCTTTTATTTGCTCCAAAAAATATATATTTACCTCGAATCTTATGTCATTCCTGTAGCTAGTTAGTACCCCGTAGTGTGTGTTTGTGTGCAGATGTTCAGGCGTCGTGACCGAAGGTAAGCTCTCATCGCGCGGTTGTCTGCTCGTATGTATTTGTCTTTTAATTCTTAGTCCAGCTGTTCCTTTTCCGTTGAACTGCCGCGATGCCGTACCATTCCTCTATCAGCCATATTACTAAACTAGATTCAGAAATTTCTAGTTCGTCCGCCCCACCCCGCCGCATCGCAATATCTGCCTGCGCTATCACTTCATTTACGAAAACGCTTACCGTCCTTTCTGCCTTTTTTCTTTTCGGTCGGCTTCTGAGGGTCATAGCGTGATCAATAGCCTGCCTCAAGATTTTTTTTTTCAAATCCGACGGTAGTTTCAGAAATTAGCGTGTTCAAACAAACATACTCTTCAGCTTAATTATTAGTGCTGCGTGCAAGCAGACTTGTGTATTGTTTTTTTCTTTGTTGTGATCTAACATGGCAGATGTGTTACCCAGAGCACGTTTCGTGGCCCGCAGGCCAGTCCTATCGTCGTCACCGGTCCGTTGCCTATAGCTTATTGGTTGTAGGTATGTTTCACCCATGGAAGACGTATTTCAACCTATAATGTTCCCGCTGCTGGGACACAGGCCCCCTCTCTGTGAGAGCTAGTGGGCCGTTATCCACCACGCGGGCCGCCTGGTGCAGGTGACAGGGCATGCGGCGCAAGATGGGAGGTGAGCCACCGCGTACACAGCGGAGATCTGAGCCGACCATGAACACTTGTGGAGGTAGTTCTTGCTGCGGCCTACTTGGGTACGAAGTCTATTTACCTAAGGTTTTCCAAGTAGGCCACGAGTACGAAGTAGGTAACTTGTGCCCGGATGGGAGACTGATGGTTGAACAAAGAGATCAGGAGGTTTAGTAGTTCTTTACAAAGATCACATCTTTCCGTAGAGGGGTTGCCTTTCGTAGTCATCTGTTTTAAAAGTTCTTCGATCTTTTAACTACCGATCCTTTTTACATCGATTCTCCAACATATACTCCTCAAGCCAACACGGTAGAACGCTACAATCAAAGTGGTGTTACGTGTTTGAGCATATTAGTCTGAGAGATCCAAAGAAATAGGGCAAAGTCACAACTTTTTCTCAATTCTGTAAATTAATTTAGTCACAGATTTTACACCGAACTCCCTAATGTTTGGTAGGGAAATTTGTACGCACGGCTACACATCATACATAACCAATATAAGCTGACTTCTGATTGTACGAAAAACCTATACAATGTGAGGTCAGCTAAAATTGGAAATGTATAGCTTGATGTGTAGTCGTGTGTACCATATCCAAACTCAAACTCAAACTCAAACTCAAAGTATTTATTTCAATTAAACCAATTACAGGCACTTTTGAATTGTCAAGGGGTCGGTCAGTCAGAAAAATGAAGCTAGTTGCCCATTCCAAAGCGTAGGTACCTATGGAGAAGAACGGGCAAGAAACTCCATGGACACTCTTTTATATCAATATATGGTTACAAAGTATTGGTTACATCATTTATGTTATAAATTATGCATGTGAGAACGATGCAGAACGTTAAAAGCGTCCGTAATGAAAAGTTTAAAAAAATAAAAATAAGTTAAATTAAAATAAGCCATTAAAATAAGCCATGGCAGCAAAGAGATGACCAGTCCCTACTGACGGCGCCCGTTCACGAACATGACGCGTGGATCAGCACCATTCAGCTCAACCATTTTGAAGGGAACCAAATGATCCAACACACGCGCCACCATCAGCGAGACATTTGAGTGAGCATGACATACTCTCTGCTGCCAGGGCAAATTCAAGTCAGTGAAAGACGTACACAGTATATGGTAGCTTTATAGTATGTACATAGTACTCACACATGTGCTATACAATTATACAATACTAGGAGATTGAATTTATATAATGCAAAAAAGTATTTTAAAATCTTCAGCAGCTCCAACAGTATTTTCAAATGCTAATCAATTTATTTATGCGTCCTTATGGAGCAGGACCAGCGTTTAGCCAAGCATTTTTATCAGCGATGTAATCCCCTAATTTATAATATGCCTGGCTGCATAGTGTGCGTTTTATACAAGATTTAAATTTCGTTTCATTCTGTTCTATTATGTGGGGAGGTATTTTATTGTAACATTTTAAACAGTACCCCATGAAAGATGAGTCTACTTTAGCCAGCCTGAAACCTGGTTGAACTAATTGCTCCCTATTTCTAGTGGTATAATTATGTCTTTCACCTCTTTTACTAAAAAGATGTAGATTTTTCCTTACGTACATAATGTTTTCATAGATATATTGACAAGGTACCGTCATGATGTTAATATCTTTAAACAATTCTCTTAGAGAGTCACGCCTGCGGAGGCTATATATGGCTCTGATGGCTCTTTTCTGCAGAATAAAAATAGACTCGATGTCTGCAGCTCGTCCCCATAGTAAAATACCGTACGACATAATACTATGAAAGTAACTAAAATAGACTAGTCTCGCGGTATCAACATCAGTAAATTGGCGGATTTTTCTCACAGCATACGCTGCTGAACTTAGTCGTCCTGCAAGGGATGTTAAATGAGGACCCCATTGAAGCCTTGAGTCGAGCGTGATCCCCAGGAAAACCGTTTCATCGACGAATTCTAGTTTCTCTTGATTCAATTCTATCTCACAATGACTACTTTTGACATTTGGTAAAGAAAATCTTATGCACTTCGTTTTTTTCCCATTTAATACTAAATTATTAGCAGTGAACCAATTTTGGATCTGCAGTAGGGCGTTATTTACGTCGTCAAGATTTGATGCACGTCTATTAATTTTAAAAATCAAGGAAGTATCATCAGCAAATAACACCATCTGTGGTTGAGTTTTTAACAAATGGGGTAGATCATTAATATATACTAAAAAGAGGAAAGGACCTAATATCGAGCCTTGTGGTACACCCATTTTTACTTTTAAACCGAGTGAATTGACACCATTTATTTGAACTTGCTGTTGTCTATCATTTAAATAAGATTTTACTAAACTGAGCGCAAGTTTTCCAAGTCCGTAATGCTCAAGTTTTAAAAGCAAGGTTTCATGGTCGACGCAATCAAAAGCCTTAGAGAGGTCACAAAAAATTCCTATGGCGTCTTGGGACTCTTCCCACGCCGTAAAAATGTGTTTTAATAAAGTTACACCGGCATCAGTAGTACAACGTCCCTTGGTGAAACCATACTGTTGGTCGTGCAATATTTTATTGGTGTTGAAATGATTGAGCATTTGGTTCAGCATCACCTTTTCAAACACCTTGCTGAAAACCGGTAACACGGATACCGGTCTATAATTATTAGTAACTTTACTGTCCCCCGATTTGAAAAGTGGTATCACCTTGCTGTATTTCATAAGATCCGGGAAGACTCCTTGATCCACACACAAGTTAAATATTAAAGCTAAGTACGGCGCTATAGTCTCAATAATGGAGGTACAAACTTTGATAGACATTCCCCATAGATCTTCGGTTAGTTTGATCTTGATTTGCTTGAAAGCTTTTATTACTATTGTGGGGTTTATATGCATGAATTTAAATTCAATCTGGCAGGATGAGACGTTTGCTCTTAATAAATAAATAGAACGTAAGGGCGAGGAATTTAAGATTTCAGTGGTTTTATGTGGGATACTGGTAAAGAAATTTACAAATTCATGAGCAACTTCTTTGTTAGTGCTTATGAGACCACGCGAAGTCTCTATTGTGAAATCATTATTATGTCTTTTATTCCGGTTAGTTTCGTCATTGATAATTTTCCAAACCGTCTTTATTTTATTATCGGCTGATTTGATCTTGTTGCTAATATAGAGGGCTTTAGCTACCTTGCAGGTATTTTTAAAAGTTTTAGAGTAGGTAGCAACATATTTATTAAAAGTTTCAGAGTTAATATAAGGCTTAAGGCCATACAGCTCAAACAATTTTTCCCTACTTTTCCTAATACCCTTAGTTGCCCAGTCACTGAACAAAAATCTTGGGCAAATAGTTTTGGTTTTCTTTTTTAAAGTATTATTGAACTCGGTGCGTACTACCGAAAAGAACCACTCATATAATTCATTTACATTGTTTTTAATATGGCCTGGTACATTTAACTTACTAATTAAGTTATTATTAAATCTATTTAGATTGCTTGGTGTTATTTGTCTAGTTTGTATCAGAATTTTTTGTACTGGTGTATTGGATTTGAACACAACAGTTTGACCGCTGTGATCAGAAGGGAGATAATTTACTATGGCTTTATCTAAGTATTCGCAGCAACAAAAAACATTATCAATACATGTAGCAGAATTTTTAGTTATGCGGGTTGGTTCTGAAAATACATTTGACAAATTGAATGATTTAAAGAGACTTAATAATCGACTGCTATTTGAACTATTTTCTAGGATATTAATATTGAAGTCACCACAGATAATTAGCGATTTTTTACCAGTTCCAAGTTTTGCTAGAACATCTTCCATTACTGACTCAAATATGGAGTAGTTTTGATAATTAGGGGGTCTGTAAACGCACACTATAACATGCTTATCTAGCTCAACACAGGACAGTTCAATGTTATGTTCAACTGAAAGATCAACTATATCTGTACGAGTCTTAGTTTTAATAGAATTTTTAACTAAGATGAGTGAACCCCCACGCAGCATAGATTTCCGGTTAAAACAACTGCCCACACTGCACAAAACGCTACCCGTGCGAATAGTCAGACTCAAAGCGCCAATTTAGCTGAAAGTCGGGGGCTTAACATGTGCCGAATCTTTCTCTACTACGTTTGTTTAGTTATAACATTATCAATTCATCACGCCGCATACCAGATGGCAGAGGTGTATTTTCGTACGTCCATTAACGTCCACCAGTGATATTGTTAAGTCTCACGTAATGGGAGGTGTTTGCGTCCGACAGCACACAAACTGTGAACAGTGCTACCCGTCAGGACGCGAAATGACTACCTACCATACAAACTGTGAACTGTGGTACCCGTCCGGACGCGAAATGACTACCTACCATACAAACTGAACTGTGGTACCCGTCAGGACGCGAAATGACTACCTACCATACAAACTGTGAACTGTGGTACCCGTCAGGACGCGAAATGACTACCTACCATACAAACTGTGAACTGTGGTACCCGTCAGGACGCGAAATGACTACCTACCATACTAACTGTGAACTGTGGTACCCGTCAGGACGCGAAATGACTACCTACCATACAAACTGTGAACTGTGGTACCCGTCAGGACGCGAAATGACTACCTACCATACAAACTGTGAACTGTGGTACCCGTCAGGACGCGAAATGACTACCTACCATACAAACTGTGAACTGTGGTACCAGTCAGGACGCGAAATGACTACCTACCATACAAACTGAACTGTGGTACCCGTCAGGACGCGAAATGACTACCTACCATACAAACTGTGAACTGTGGTACCAGTCAGGACGCGAAATGACTACCTACCATACAAACTGAACTGTGGTACCCGTCAGGACGCGAAATGACTACCTACCATACAAACTGTGAACTGTGGTACCCGTCAGGACGCGAAATGACTACTATACAAAATCCTGACTAATATCTTTTGACACTCGTTTGAACGTTCGAATGTCATCCGCGCTAAATTATATCCGGCCTGCAACATATGAGGTTGCCTTCGGCAGACAAGCCTCTACAGTACCTACCATGCTTGCGCGGCCACGCGGATGCATCCAATGCATTCGTTCACAACGTCAGCATCACGCTGCGCGACGAGAGAATAGACGAGAAGCGGCGGTCGGGTCATTCTTATAATAGGGAATAAAGGTTTTATGCAAAACGTCTCAGTTTTAAAATTATAATGATTAGTTATCGTAAAACAACGTACAATTAAAAAAATAATTAAAAAATCGTTTCTATAGCTTCTTTGCACAGATGTATCTCTTACAATATTTCATGTACACCTACACACCTTGGATACACCTTACATACCAGTGGTTCATTAAGTTAATAAAACAATACTTTCTCTTAGGATCCTAGAAGAGAATCGCAGCGAGATCCTGGCGATGGTCCTCCAGAACGCGCGCAAGATCCCGCGCGCGGGCGCGGCGCCGGCGCCGGGCGCGGCCGTCGCGCCGCCCGCCTGCCCGCCCGCCGGCGCGGCGCCTGCCAGCTCGGCGCCGCCCGCGCACGCGCTACCGCCCGACGAGCGCTCGCGCGTGTGCAACATCTGTGGCGCCGTGTTCTCGCACTTCTACTACCTGGAGGAGCACCTCAAGAGCCACGGCGAGCGCATCGCCATCGCCGACCTCGACAAGCCGGAGGACAAGAAGTACATCTGTCAGATCTGTAACAAAGGCTTCAAGCTGCACTACTACCTCAAACTCCACAGTTTCACGCACTCGAAGGAGAAGCCCTTCATCTGCCAACAGTGCGGGAAAGGGTTCATCACGAAAGGTAAACTAAAAAGACATCTGGAGACTCACACGGGGCTGAAGAAGTACCAGTGTCACATCTGCTACAAATTCTTCACGCGGCCCAGCTACCTGCGCATACACGTGCGCACGATACACGGCACACAGGACTATAACTTTAGGTTCGACAAGGGGTACGGCCTGGGCTCGCTCGCGCCGCCCGTGGCGATGTCGGATGGCAGTCAGAATAGTATTTAAAGCGGTTTCTTGTCTAAAACGTCTACTGCTGACTTGGGCCCGCTTACACCACAAGTGACTAAACATATGAGTACTAGCATCTTTAGGCAGTCAATGTCATGCAGGCATTCCTACTGTCGCGCCATTTTGTTTTTGTTTTTTTCAAAATGGCGGCCACGCATAACTAAATGTAAAATACAAAAAACAATATGGGCTAAAAAACAAAATTGCGCGTCGGAAGGTATGCCAGGCTCCATATAAATCCCCTTTAATTAATGATTTGTGTTGGAAGAGTGCCTCAAACAATTGTGATCGTGTCGTGTTGCCCAGCAGTGGACGTTACTACATTGTTTCACTTATGGTATTAAACAAATAGGTTTCGGGCACAAGAAAGCAATATGTATGTGTGCATAATAATAATTTATTTTATGTAAACATGCAATCTATGAGACATTCTAAGAGAAAGCAATACCCGTGCGACGTCCTCGTGAATAGAAACTGTCTGCGGTCACACGGAGGTGACTGTACGATACTCTACACCTACAGTATAAAAACGTGTGCGGTCGGAGGAATCTCAGGTAGCTGCGAAAATTTGAAAAATTTGCTGCCACCATCTTGAATTTTCATTTTGACCCCACTATCGTCTTCAGCACCCTCGAAAACCATGAAAATTATCTCTCTCTGACTCTCTCTATTATATGTAATAAAAAGTCGCATGGAGGCGGCATAACGTTTTTTCGTTACGTGACGATTACTGCCAGTTTACTCGTACCGCAGGCTCCGTTAAAGAACTTCGTTCCAAAACTTTTTTTATGACAATCAAAATTCACTGACAGACAACGCACAGTCTAAACCGCTGGCTCTAGCAGCTTGAAATGTTACACAAGAGTTCCTTATATACAGAAAGTGAGCACCTAGAAAGGATTTTTGAATATCCATCCCCTAAAGGGGACTAAAAGAGGACGAAAGTTTGTCATATTGTCCGATGGGAAACCCACGGGGCACACTGCTTGTTGAAACGTGCTGTGTGATACCAGCATTATACTGTAGAGTATCGTATAGTTGACCGCCGTGTGACCGTAGCAGTCAGTCAGGCCCCGACACCGCACACCCTGCGTAACACACTGTATCACAAAACGAACGATTTTGAAGGTCCTAAATATGTTTGTACATAACGCAATGAATATTATTCATCATCATCTGTCTAGCCTTTCCCCAACTATGTTGGGGTCAGCTTCCAGCCTGACCGGATGCAGCTGAACACTATTTTACATGGAGCGACTGCCTATCTAACCTCCACATCCCAGTTACTGGGTAGGACTGGTTGACTGGTCGGCTGGTTGGCTTGGTTATTGAACTGTCAAAATGAATGACTTTGGGATTGTGAGTGTTACCCCTCAGGGTCCGGGCAGTTGAGAAGCTGAATGTTAATGAGTTTTACCTCTTTTAATGTTAATGAATACAGGGAGCTCGCCTCTAGCCGCCCGCGAATGAGGCCCAACTTTATGCTTCAAGATACGAGTCAAAATAATCCGTTAAAAGTTTTAAATTCAAAACTTTAACGGATTATTACTATTATTTATACTCATTAGAGTACGCCAGTAAATATGACACGAGACAGAGAGAGTGAGAGAGAGGGGGTATAAGTTTTAGAAAAAGTTAGTGTTAGTAGAGCGCCGTCTCTGACACACGCCTGTGTGACAGGCTCTTTCTAAAACGTGTCATATATTGTTACTACTCGGGTACAGTATGTTGTTATTAACAGACAGGGGGACATCTAAAATGCCAATCAAGCCTTAAAAACCTAATTTAAGGGGGATGCGCTGAAATTCGAAGACATGTGACATCAGCCAGCCCGCATTGTGCCCGCGTTATTGCCTTCAGCAGGAGCACGAGCTCTTCAAACTCGGTGTAGGTGTGTAACTCACCACGCGGGCCCAGTGCGGGTTGGTAATGTCACATGTCTTCGTATTTGTGGTTCTAGGATATGCCGGTTTCCTCACAATGTTTTGTTTACCGTTTTGAGAGCAGTGGTGATGAAATAATTTACACAAAGTAAAGCGCCTGTCTGGGTATGAACCTACGACCTGCAGTGCCACCGCGACTTACGAGTTGTACTCGTAAGTCGCGGTGGTTACCACTGCATTTCTTTAGAATGAATTAAGTCCTCAGTCTGCCCAATAAACTGCTGTGGTCAGCGGTGATCAGCACAGTTTTTGTGTTGTCAAGCCTTTTAGAAACCTGCGAGGTAATTGCGTAACACACCATCAGTAGCAACGACTTCTATTTTGATAGTTCAACAACATTCATTGCGTTATACGTTGTTGAGCAGACAAATCTATCGAACATATGAAGCAATGGATTAGCAATATCTTTCAAAATGTTGTTGATTGATAGTGTGTACGCAATTAGGGTGCAGGTGTAAAGACACTGGTGTTCTGTGACGGGTATAAGAGCGACGCAATAGGTATTGTTGAATGCAGAAGCAATTTACGTCGTCGTGTGTAGAACAGGTCGGCCATGCTGAGTGGTTCGAAGTCGGTACTTCAAATAGCTGTAAGTTCGGTTATGGTAAATGTTAAATAGCATTAAAATGTTATAACTGTAAAGGTTGTTGATTTTGTAAAAATGAAATAAATTAAGTTTTATAATTTTGGTGTTTTATTTTATTTTCAAAGTGACTTCCATTTTATTTATTTGTATAGATTATGTACAAACGCCAGCACAACAAGCTACTACAATCTGTCAGATTTCTTTAATATTATGTTCAACTTTATCGCTAAAGCATTCAGGTTCAAGGTTGATTGGGAAAATTGGACAGTTTCGGGTAGCTTGATGTGCTGACGTATGTACAATATACGAGCTATCGCTGATTATTATTGTTTATTGTTAATTAAAACGGTAACGCCAATTACATTAATTAACATAAAGATATGGTAGGTATACAAAAATATTTCCAATACTAACATCTAATAGAGGACACCCTAGCATACTTCTTCTCACAAAACGTCAGACATACACGCATAATTCTACTCCATTTATTGGCAAACAGATCACATTCAGGATTCAGGTCAGGAGGGCGTTTCGTCGGGAGTTTTGCAGGCTACTGTGAGCTGTTGAACGCCACGTCACACCTCCAACGAGTTGAAGCCCTCCCACTGCTGGGACCGTGGCTGGGACAGACCTATCTTCGAGAAGGAGTCGGCTGTTGATGTACCACGCGGGCCCAGTGCGGATTGATGTCACATGTCAACTTTATTATATTAAAAACGTTTTGATGAGGAAAGTATTAAGTATTATATACAGCTGCACAGACAATGCTGCTACCCAAGCTGTGAAGACGTGTCTGTTATTTTAATTAAATGTTTAATAAATGAAATACGAAAATTCGTGTCAAGTACTAGAAGTTTATGACATGGAAGATATATTATTTTAGTCGACGTGACCTCATATAGCTACATCCGTGAGTAATCTTTTTATCATTTTGCGTACTTAAATAGCCAAAATGTTATCAGACCCAACCAAAGTTATCAGGCTGAAATAATTTTATTTTAAATAACATAGGTACCTACGGTTTTTATTGGTTTGTGGTTAAATAATGTCAGTTTCATGGGTCAATCTTCAAGGTTAAATAACACTTGCCGAGGTCGGCCCGTGGATGGGTGACCATCTTTACATACCGAGAGCGCTCCGTGACACGGACAGCACGTCAAGCCGTTGGTTTCGGTGTCTTTCGTAGATCTTTGAAAGTCGTTACGGGTAGTCAGAAGCCCCAAAGTCTGGCATCCAGTCTTGCCAAGGGGTGTCGTGAAAGTGGACGAACCGAAATCTCTAGGAAAAGTGGTCTGTCGTGTTCATTGGACAGACGAGCTCGGGGCTGGTACTGTAGGGTTAAACCGTGAGCTGGACGTCTTTGGTAAACAAGAAAGTAGTGAAATCCTATACACGGTCAAATTAAATTAGCTAGTGAAACTCCGCCGACATGGTGGGAATCCCTTCCGAAATAAATACTCTAATTGAAAAAACCGTATGAAAATCCATTGTGCAGGCAGTCACACACACACTCGAAAAACGACTTTATTTTATAACTAGCAGCACCCGGCGGTTTCCACCCGCATAAGTATCGATCCCGAGGGAATATCGGAATAAAAAGTATTCTATGTGTTAATCCTGGTTATAAACCATCTGTGTGCCAAATTTCATGCAAATCCGTGAAGTAGTTTTTACGTGAACGAGTAACAAACATCCATCCATCCATCCATCCTCACAAACTTTCGCTTTTACAATATTAGTAGGACGGGATAGGATATGTCTCTAGTATTGGGGTCATCGACCATTGCTGGTGTTATTTGAAATATCAATTTTAAAAAATAGTTTTTTTTTTGTGTTAACTTCACGGACTTGATTGGTATCGATATCTAATTATCTACACACCCAATAAAACATATTTTCGCAACTCATACTTCAAGTAACAGACAAGCAGCGGTCGTTGGCCCCTAAAAAATCATACCCACAGAGATGCGATGCGACGCGGTGGGGGAGATGAGATGCGCCGCGGTGGGGACGATGCGATGCGACGCATTGGGTGAGAAACGATGCTACGCGGAGGTGGAGATGCGATGCGATGCGGAGGGGAGATGCTATGCGACGCGGTGGGGGAGGTGCGATGCGACGCGGTGGGGGAGATGCGATGCGACGCGGTGGGGGAGATGCGATGCTGTGGTGAGATGGGATGCGACGTGGTGGGGGAGATGCGATGCGACGCATTGGCGGAGATGCGATGCGACGCATTGGCGGAGATGCGATGCGACGCATTGGGGGAGATGCGATGCGACGTGGTGGGAGAGATGCGATGCGACGCGGTGGGTGAGATGCGATGCGACGAGGCGGGGGAGATGCGATGCGACGCGGTGGGGGAGATGCGATGCGACGTGGTGGGGGAGATGCGATGCTGCGCGGTGGGGGAGATGCGATGCGACGCATTGGAGGAGATGCGATGCGACGCGGTGGGGGAGATACGTTGCGACGTGGTGGGGGAGATGCGATGCGACGCGGTGGGGGAGATGCGATGCGACGCGGTGGGGGAGATGTGTGCTACCCGGTGGGGGAGATGCGATGCGACGCGGTGGGGGAGATGCGATGTGACGCAGTTGGGGGAGATGCGATACGACACATTGGGGGAGATGCGATGCGACGCGGTGGGGGGATGCGATGCGACGCATTGTGGAAGATGCGATGCGACCCGTTGGGGGAGATGCGATGCGCCGCGGTTGGTGAGATGCGATGCGACGCATTGGGGGAGATGCGATGCGACGAGTTTGGTGAGATGCGATGCGACGCGGTGGGGGAGATGCGATGCGACGCGGTGGGGGAGATGCGATGCGACGCGGTGGGGGAGATGCGATGCGACGCGGTGGGGGAGATGCGATGCGACGCGGTGGGGGAGATGCGATGCGGCGCGGTGGGGGAGATGCGATGCGACGCGGTGGGGCAGTTGCAATGTGACGCAGTTGGGGAGATGCGATGCGACGCGTTGGGCGAGATGCGATGCGACGCTTTGGGGGAATGCGATGCGACGCATTGGGGGAGATGCGATGCGACGTGGTTTGTGAGATGCAATGCGACGCATTGTAGGAGATGCGATGTGACGCATTGGGGGAGATGCGACGCAACGCGGTATGGAGATACGATGCGACGTGGTGGGGGAGATGCGATGCGGCGCGGTGGGGGAGATGCGATGCGACGCGGTGGGGGAGATGCAATGTGACGCAGTTGGGGAGATGCGATGCGACGCGGTGGGCGAGATGCGATGCGACGCTTTGGGGGAATGCGATGCGACGCATTGGGGGAGATGCGATGCGACGTGGTTTGTGAGATGCAATGCGACGCATTGTAGGAGATGCGATGTGACGCATTGGGGGAGATGCGACGCAACGCGGTATGGAGATACGATTCGACGTGGTGGGGGAGATGCGATTCGACGTGGTGGGGGAGATGCGATGCGCCGCGGTTGGTGAGATGCGATGCGACGCATTGGGGGAGATGCGATGCGACGCGGTTGGTGAGATGCGATGTGACGCATTGGGGGAGATGCGATGCGACGTGGTTGGGTGAGATGCGATGCGACGCGGTGGGGGAGATGCGACGCGATGCGGTGGGGGAGATGCGATACGACGAATTGGGGGAGATGCGATGCAACGTGGTGGGGAGAGGCGATGCGACGCATTGGGGGAGATGCGATGCGACGTGGTTGGGTGAGATGCGATGCGACGCGGTTGGGTGAGATGCGATGCGACGCGGTGGGGGAGATGCGATAAGACGCGGTGGGGGAGATGCGATAAGACGCGGTGGGGAGATGCGATGCGACGCTTTGGGGGAGATGCGTTGCGACGTGGTGGGGGAGTTGCGATGCGACGCATTGGGGGAGATTCGATGCGACGCGGTGGGGGAGATACGATGCGACGCATTGGGGAGATGCGATGCGACGTGGTGGGGGAGATGCGATGCGGCGCATTGGCGGAGATGCGATGCGACGCATTGGCGGAGATGCGATACGACGCACACGAGTGTGGTCATACCATTACAAACAAGTTGCGTTTGATATTTTCCTCGATCTTGTCAGCGATGTTTTAGGTACATAGGTGACTGGGGGAGGATGTAACGCGAACCCCTTTGTACCGCTCCCTCCATAATTCACGCGCTCCTGGTGGAAACGCCTCTCGATCCCGCCCGGCCAATGAGAGCGAGTCGAAGCTTCTAGAACATTCTAGAAGTTTCCTTACGAAAACATACGACGCGCTCCTTTTTGACGGGTTCGTGTGACGTCCGTCAACTGGGAGCTGTGCGCACCGAAAGCGTTATTACATATTTGAGTAACCTTTATCTTTACCCCGAACCCTATTGTTTATAATATACATCATTGTGTGTATGGTAAACTTAGTCACCTACCTAAAATATCGCTGACAAGAACGAGGAAAATAATAAAATAAACCGGGTGTTTTGACACAGAATTATGTTTCATATCGTCTCGAAACACAGACTTTATAATGAAGGTGATTGGTGGGTATTTTTATTTTATTTTATTATTTTTGGAAAACTTACAGCTAATCACAATGGTTACTGAGTTTTTAACATGATGATGGCCAATTACAAGTTTTCACACATAAAATAACAACTAACTATGTACTAGGTAGCAGACAGTGTTACTTTCGCATACTTCATATTCGTATAATTATAGGTATCAGCCTATAATGTTCCCACTGCTGGGACACAAACACGGGCCTCCTCTCTGTGAGAGGCGGGCGATTACTTCATTCAACATTACATAACAATGCTTTCAAAGGAATAGGTAAGTAAAAAAAAACTTAAATCTTTAATCCTTTTTGTGCGAACACTGCGGTTGTTGTCGCATCAACCGCAGTGTTCGTACAGAAAGGATTTCACGTATTATACAATGTCAAATTAAATTAGCTAGTGAAACTCTGCAGACGTGATGGGTATCGATATCTAAATACGGTAAAATAAAATACATAAAATCTCCTTATCCCGCAGAGTGGAAAATTTCACGGGTAACTCCTGTACCTACCCAAGGGTGGCGCCATCGCACCAGGTCAAAAGTGGCCAACTACAGGGCTATTGCGGTTCTGTCAGCCAACGGTCTTTGAGTCGATACTTAATCAGTACATCACCACGCAGATCAAGATCCAACTGGCTGAGTATCAGCATGGTTTTAGGGCTGGTAAATCCACTGTGACAAACCACATTAATTTTGTAGACTTTACTGTCACCGAAATGTTTAATGTCTGTATGAAGTTTTTTAGTTATATTTTATGTTGTTGGCTTGTTACGCGCTTTGGTGTGTACTGTAAGTGCAGCAAGCAATTGATATATAAATAAATAAAATGATTTGATGTCTTTTTTGAGGGTCAACAACCGCTGGTAGTTATGTTACTGTAGTATGAGTTGTTTCAATCTGTTTTGTTTTGTTTTATCGCGCTTAGATATCGATATCAATCACGTCTAGTGCAGAAGAAATATTGCAGATCTGTACAGGTGCACTCTCTCACGACCGGAGAGAGATCAGGTGCAGGACCAACGGCTTAACGTGCTTTCCGAGGCACGTAATATCACACCGCCAACTTCCAAACTCGGGGATGTTACTAAGAAAGTCCCAATAGAAAAACCCAATAACTCTTTGCCCGACCTCACACATCGAGCGCAGGTCCCGCGCAACAGTCGCGCTGGACACCGTCACCCGTCTAACACACCGTACATTCATAAAATGTTATCTTTGGTTGCCTGTACAGATCGTCACCTGGTAATGTAAATAAGTTTGGTGCTGCTGAGTGCTCCCCGTGACTGTGAGTGCCGCCTGCCTCTGTACTGGTGCTGTGTGTGCCAAGAGAAGTACCCCCGGGACTAACGAGGAGCTGCACCATGTACAGCAAGCGAGCAGGCACGTCAGGGATTCGCGGCCAGCTGTATGGGACGAAACTAATGAGCTTATTATATTTTAGAGCGATTCATGACAATGATATTGAAGAGTTTCAATTAGCTTCAAACATCGACAACATTGGGGCTTTCGACGACATTTGTTTCAAAGCCAAAGTGAAGGGGTTTGATAAACCCGTCGCTGTGTTCATACAGGCTAAGCATAGGGAAAACGAGAAACAAACTCTTAAAAACGATTTAGCAATATACTTTGATAGCTACATGAAAATAAGGAAGACTTTCGCATCTAGTAATGACGACTTATTGTTTAATGGAGCATTTGATGAAACGGAATGTTTATTCGTTATATACACAACTGCTAAAGATGACATATGTAATGATTCAGTTACCAGTGCCTTTTCCTCAAAACTGAATAGTCTAATATATACATGTGGCAAAGAGACCGGTGAGACCCGCGACAGGCCGGGCGGGCCCCGCGGCACGGCCACGCAGCCGGGCGCGACCCGCGGCACGGCCACGCAGCCGGGCGCGACCCGCGCCACGCCCATGCAGCCGCACAAAAAAGATCATGTAGAGTTTCTATGTAAAATAGCGATGAAAGAGCAACTCACATCACTGGCTGAATGGATAGCATATTTAATATACGATGAAGAGAATTTTCAAATGATGTTCTCTAACGAGCTCGTGGTACTCTATCATATTATTCTAGCGCAGAAAGTTTTCGAAATTTCAGAAGTTCAACCTAATGGATATCGAATCGCTACCTTTCGTAACGACTTCTTTGACACTAATGAAGAATACCTCACTCTATTCAAAGATACACTGTTCAAAGAGATACTTAAAAAAAGAAAAATAGAACTCACTGATATAAAGAATTTCCTGACTGATTTCTTAGCCGAGCCCACTGACGTTACAAAGCTGAGCAAACTGATAGGGACCGTTATTACATATAACAATGGTCAGTTAGATTACGATAAACAATACACAATGGAATTCAAGCCACAATTGGATAAGTATGTTCCTCGATCGATTCTTAATGAAGCAGTTGAACTGGCTGCAAAAGAAATATTACTATCTCGGCATTTGAAAGTCCCGGCTGCATTCGGTAACAAAGATTTAACAATAAGTGGCAGCGATGAAGAAATAGAGACAACATTCAATCATTTGACTTCAAGAATCATTGGTTTATTAGACAAGTGCAAAAACAGTGATACGATCGATATAGATGAATCATTCGGAGATGAATTCCAGCAGCTCAATGGAAGTATAGCTGGTGTTATCGGAAATATATTTGTGCTTGATGATAATACCAAACTCATGAAGATTACAGATAACTGTGAATCACTCGGAGGACTTGCTAGAAGACTGTATACAAAATTATTTGATGAAATCCACGATTTGCACGATTACAAATTTTCTTTTAAAGTTAACAAGTTGCCAAAACTTTCGTTCGATTGTTGTGAAAATGAAGAGCATTTAGCGAGAGATTTCTTAAAGAAACTGCTTTTCTACAGTAGACAAGCTGATGAGAAGGGCGTCGAGACAACTTTAAAAGTAGAAATAGAAGATTACCAGCGTGATCACCCAAACTACTTTCAAGTAAAAACAGACGCGATATTCCTAAAATTTCACGATAAAATTCAGAAATGGTGGATGCACCCAAAACAAGCGTTTTATCTAACACGAGAAAGTGATTTCTTCAAAAAGGCAATAAGTAATATTATTGAAGATTCATTAATGTGCTCAATAAACGTCACATACATGTGTAAAATAAAACAATATATTTACACATTCACTGAAGACGCGGTGAGATCCTTGAACTTGCAGGATCATTCAAATACTGTCATCGTTACAGAGAACAGCGTACTGACTGTTGTTAAAGTGGTGCAGCATCTGAAGAAAACAGACCATGTCGTGCTAGATCTTGACTATGTCATAAAATTACCGACAAACGACCGGAACGCGTTACGTGCAGAGTTAGCAAATACAAACGAAAACATTGTTTTAATTTTTGTATGCGATAAAATACGAAATTCCAGAAACGAAAAAAGACTTTTAGATAGCATTTCTAACGCTGTTCATGACAAGAAAACAATAGTTATTACGAACGATATTAAGTCAGTAGAAATGTTACAGAAATATTTCCCAAAGACAGATAATCTAGTACATGGCGAGAATAGTAGTCTCGTCGACATGACTGAAGAGTCACAGAATCGTATCCTAAAAAACACCAGAGTCATGTTTCAAGGCACAGAAGTAAGATTAGATTCGATACTCAATGACAAATCAAAAGCATATGTGAAAGGAGACGTTTTGAATAAAATAATTTGTGAAGAAACAATTGTAGTTGGTAAACTAATTGTTAGTAGGAATTACAATGAAATTAAACAAATGTACGTTGACAGACGCGTCAAGAAGACAGGAGAGGATGTCAATGTACATTTTAAAACTCTTATCGAAGGAGAAGATGACGTTGTACTTGTGACAGCAGAGCCCGGAATGGGCAAGTCTACTTTACTCACTCACTTATCGCTTAAAACCAAGGAAGAGTACCCAGAAGTATGGATTGTAAGGATAAACTTACTGGAGTACTCGAAGGAATTCAGCAAGTGGAAGGTAGCTGACACAGCCATCGATACTTTAGAGACTTTAAAGTTTATGTGCCAAGTTGTACTTCGCGAGAAACATGGAAACGATAACAATGTCGAAATTTCACTGCGAGAAGAAAACGGTGTTGTGTATCTGAATGATTGTTCAGGCGGTCACTGGACTGAGTTCGAGTTAAAATTGTTTCTAAATTTTTATGATGAAGGCAAACTCATATTCCTATTTGATGGTTTTGATGAAATCTGTCCGCATTACACGAATGAAGTCATTAAATGCATGAAAACTGTCAGCAGTGATACTCGCAAGCATAGGATGTGGGTCACAAGCAGGTCATATAGCGAAGTGAAAACCATTTTACAGCGAGAGTTCGGCTCATCTTACGAAATAGAGAACTTCTCATACATGGAAATGCAAAAATATTTGGAAACATACTGGGAATATAATTTGAGGTTAAAGGAACTTAACAGCGCACAGCTCGAAAATGTAAAGAACTTCATTGAATACATGTCGGAATTGGAAGATGTACAACATCATGGATTTGTAATGCTGCTACACAGCGTATATACCAACGCAGCCCATTATTTGCTGAGTGAAATGAAGCGCATTCCGTCGACGTATAGCAATAATTACGCTGATTCATTTTATTCTCAAATAAAAGATAATGATTACATGTCAAGTTTTCAAAAAGACAACCGTGACGGGAATCCTTTACATCTGCTCCTAGCAGCTGATTTCGTCGAAAGCAATATAAAAAGTGTTAACAACAATACGATATGGAACCTAGAAGCCAACACTTACACCTTCTACGAACGATTTTTGGAAACAAAAATTAAAACAATACGGTTTCAAGAGAAAAACGAAGTGAACATCTATAACCCTGATATTATTATTACTTACGACAAAGAACTTGCAAATTTTATTTCAAAGCATAAGAAATTAGCGGCGTATACCATTTTTAAAATGCATAGCCATACATTGTTTAGTGTCAAAGACTTGGACGAAATCAAGGAGACGATCACATCCATAGAAAAGGGAGGAGAGAAGACTGGTTTGATATATAGCGTCGGTAATGAAGGCCCAACATATAATATACTAACTGAATACTTCGCAGTTGAATATGTTTGTGATTGTTTAAAAAACGAAAATGATAATGACATGAAAATACAATGGTTAGATTTAATATTTAATGTGATGTTTTCAATGGAAAGTTGCATGAATATACGCAAAATTTTTGATTATAAAATGAAAACAGACAAAATATTGATGGATATTCTGAAAAAAACGGATGAAGAGATATTCAATTTGATAATGGAGCACGGACGCCTGTACTCTGAGCACATCGTGAACATGTACAAGTCATACCCAGTAGAGAACACAGGGACTGGAAGACGTTACTGGGCCTTATCCGAAGCTTTGTCACAAAAGTTACATAACTTTTTAATATTTTTCGTTAAAATACTCAAACGTTACATAAATACGACCAACTTGAATGATCTTCTGGACATCGTTAGAGGCTCTCAATTGTTGCTATCAGCTGCTACGTATAAAAGTGACGTATTGATAACATTTGTTTTCGATGTTGTCAGAGAGGTTGATGAAACGAAGTTCACTTCCGTGTTGCTAGATAATTTTTCGTTTCTACCTCATTCTACGATATCTAGCTGTGTTAAACTGTGTAGTCAAGACATAGTCGAACGTATTTTCTCGTATGAAGATTGTATAGAACCTCAACATGTCAGCGACTCCACGTCTTCTGGTTTCTCATCGGGCCCTTCCACATCGAGTAAGCCCTCACGGCCTTCAATATCCAGTCTCCCGTCACGCCCTTCAACATCCAGCCTGCCCAGGCAGTCGTCTACATCCAGCCTGTCCTCGCAACCTGCTACAAGTCCTCGTCGGTCGCTCTAGCAACACCATATTTGCTAATAGTATAATAGGTATCTTGTTTGTGTTAGGCAAATCACTCGCCTCACAGTGTTCAAAAAGAATTGTGTAATTTTTCTTTAAATTCATAATTGAATACTTATTTCAAGAAATCTAAGTCTATGGCATTATATAAACACAGAGGGTTGTATTGATGATTTTAATTATTGTAATTGTGTAAAATCATATTTGTTACGGTTGCGAATCATAATGAATCATTTTTAAATCAACATACAACATGACACTGACTTGCAAATCGCAAAAAAACGTAAGAAATTTTGAATTTCGCGGGTTTACCTAGCGCTCCTTAACCCATCGAGCAGGATGCTTGCAACAAAAATATGGAAAAACCCGATCTGAAAGATAAAAAATAAAGATTAATTAAAAAATTGTTAAAACTTGTTTCATTTCATAAAATAATTTTCAGGGGTATTTGTGGGGAATCAGCAGATTTTTTCCCCGAATTGGGGAGTTCAAATTCCTCTTAGATTATTGGGGAATTTGATAAATGGTCTTGGCAACCCTGCTCCCATTAGAAGGGAGTTTCAACTCAAGTGCAATGGTACCCTATTAAATATCTTAACTGCCCTGTTTAACTATACCAAAACGCGGGATGAATTTGTTTCCAAGGTCGTTTCTGCGCGTTTTTCCTTAATGTTCTCGTCTGTTTCGTAGTCATATACATATTTTATTAAGGTGTCTAAGAGTACTACTACGTAAAGGTTCAGTACTGTGAGAATACCAAGTTCTTTAAAATATGGTCGACAGGTGCTCGTTGAGAATTGCGGACAATGGTTCGGATTGCTCTTTTTTGGAGCACAAATGCCATATGGCAGTTATAACGTAGCTGTTTCCCCAAAACTGTATGCTATCAGCCTATACGCCTCAGTTTGGACTCTATCAGCGCATAGTATGCTATTTTTAAATGTGTTATGCTCACTTCATCCCTCATACTTCATAAGGCATAACAAGCAGATGATGTATGTAATTATAGACGAATCCAATGCTGCTAATTCTTTCTTCCAATTTAACAATTCATCATATAAATACCTAAAAACTTGACTTCCCTGAGAAGCTCAATTTTAACTTTGTTAAGTTCAATGTCCTTATTGTCCTTGTTAAGCTTATTAGAATGAAACGCCTCTAGAGCTGCATTCACCTTATAGAGGTATGAGGAACAGGGTGTAAAGTTCACTAATCCTCCATAGCATAGGGAGGATCCTCCGACCGGACGGGTGTTGTGTCTGGCGGGCAACTGCCCAACGATTGATGTCGGGAAGTTGTATGTATGCTAGTTGCGCAGTAAACTCTACTTGCGAGATGCAGGATTTGCATGACGTCAGTATGACGCGTTGTTCGCATGTGGCGTTGTAGATACCGCTACAACCTTAACAGTTAGGTCTTGAATGTCGTTAGCATTTGTGTCGGTAAGAGTTCATGTATGAAACTGATTAGATCAATTAGTGAACAATACCCTATATATAGGCTTTGACCCTTGCGAGCGTCAAAATATGCGGCATAAACGGAACATAAACGCCTGTATCTTTTGATTGCGTTGACTTAGAACTTTGATTTTTTTCACTGCTTCAAGGGGTTGCAGCCCTCAGAATTTGATGTTAATTTCTACTTGATAACTCTACGCGTTCCTGAGAAAAAAGGTCTTGACAGACATAATAAAGACGGACAGACAGACGGACAACGAAGTGATCTTATAACGGTTCCGTTTTTCCTTCTGAGGTACGGAACCCTAAAACCCAAAATAATAGTGAACACAATACACTCCGAGAGTGAACACAATACACTCCGAGAGTGAACACAATACACTCCGAGAGTGAACACAATACACTCCGAGAGTGAACACAATACACTCCGAGAGTGAACACAATACACTCCGAGAGTGAACACAATACACTCCGAGAGTGAACACAATACACTCCGAGAGTGAACACAATACACTCCGAGAGTGAACACAATACACTGCGAGAGTGAACACAATACACTGCGAGAGTGAACACAATACACTGCGAGAGTGAACACAATACACTGCGAGAGTGAACACAATACACTGCGAGAGTGAACACAATACACTGCGAGAGTGAACACAATACACTGCGAGAGTGAACACAATACACTGCGAGAGTGAACACAATACACTGCGAGAGTGAACACAATACACTGCGAGAGTGAACACAATACACTGCGAGAGTGAACACAATACACTGCGAGAGTGAACACAATACACTGCGAGAGTGAACACAATACACTGCGAGAGTGAACACAATACACTGCGAGAGTGAACACAATACACTGCGAGAGTGAACACAATACACTGCGAGAGTGAACACAATACACTGCGAGAGTGAACACAATACACTGCGAGAGTGAACACAATACACTCCGAGAGTGAACACAATACACTGCGAGAGTGAACACAATACACTCCGAGAGTGAACACAATACACTGCGAGAGTGAACACAATACACTCCGAGAGTGAACACAATACACTCCGAGAGAGAACACAATACACTCCGAGAGAGAACACAATACACTCCGAGAGTGAACACAATACACTCCGAGAGTGAACACAATACACTCCGAGAGTGAACACAATACACTCCGAGAGTGAACACAATACACTCCGAGAGTGAACACAATACACTCCGAGAGTGAACACAATACACTCCGAGAGTGAACACAATACACTCCGAGAGTGAACACAATACACTCCGAGAGTGAACACAATACACTCCGAGAGTGAACACAATACACTCCGAGAGTGAACACAATACACTCCGAGAGTGAACACAATACACTCCGAGAGTGAACACAATACACTGCGAGAGTGAACACAATACACTGCGAGAGTGAACACAATACACTCCGAGAGTGAACACAATACACTCCGAGAGTGAACACAATACACTCCGAGAGTGAACACAATACACTCCGAGAGTGAACACAATACACTCCGAGAGTGAACACAATACACTCCGAGAGTGAACACAATACACTCCGAGAGTGAACACAATACACTCCGAGAGTGAACACAATACACTCCGAGAGTGAACACAATACACTGCGAGAGTGAACACAATACACTCCGAGAGTGCTGTCCGCTTGATAACCTCTTTGGCACTTGATATTAAACAATTTACAATAAAAATATAAAAAAATATAATTATTATTATGTAGTATCTACGTTGCTGCGGTCACTAAAGAGATCAGAAGACACAGACGGCCGGCTCCATAGAACGAGCTGTAACTGTCACACGCACTCACGCACATGTAATTATATGTATAGACGCGTCCGCACGGTGTTCATTTAGATCCATGTCGGTCTGTATGTTAATCTAACGCCAGTTAGAATAGAATATTCATTTATTTGCTCAGAATGTGGGTATTTACAATAAGGTGGTTACTATAATATGAAAGAATCCTTGATTCTACGCATGTTGTCTCTCGTTGTATGGAGCCACCTTCTGTATGTATGTATGTACCTGTATTGTGGTACGTATTCCGCACGGCGGCTGAACGCTGCGCTGTGCAACAACGACGACAAACGTTAAAACGGTAAAGTTTAACATTTTACATTAAGTAAATAGTTTAAGTTGTTAAGTTTGCGAAACTGCTGATTAAATTTGACTAAACGAAGTTAAAAAAAATATGGATGTCACATGATCAACTTTGAACGTTAATATCTCGTGACGACACGGTTGGCGCAGTGGCTGAGCGATCGGCTGCTGCGTTGCGTGTCGTGGGTTCGATTCCCGCACGGAACAAATATTGTATTGCCTACAGGTAGTCGTTCCGGGTCTGGCTGTTTGTATACATACCTATGTGAGTTTAAATGTTTGTAAACGCACCCACGATACAGGAGTAATTCCTAGTGCGGGGCAACGTTTTTATTTTTTAAATAAAAAATCACGGAAACGTGACAGTTTACGGGGTTCGGTCTTATTATCTGTTTGCATTGATGTCAGCTATCGATTTGTATTAATGTTTGTTTTATGATATTGTACGGAACCCTTTGTGTTTCGAGTCCAAATCGCACGTGGTCGCATAAAAAAAACTTGAGAGGTGTCAAGGGACGGGTGTCCCTTGACACCTCTCAAGTTTTTTTTATGCGACGGATGGAACGAAGTTCAAAGAGAGAGAGAGAGAGACGGACAGAGAAACACGCGCACGCCGCGGCCGCACGTCTTACGACTATAGCAAAAAGTGTCGTTCCAACTTTTGGTCTTAATTTTTTCCGTCTAGCCCCTTTTGGCAACGCGCGATAAGGAACTTCGTTCCAAAAACAAAATAATGTGCAATGATTTAGCGCGCGCGCCACTTGGCCTTAAGTACCTATCGAGAGTTCGTTATACTCGTTCTGAAATATAATCGAACATTCGAGTTGCGCTTGCGATGTAACATACGGTCTACATAGTATTGCAGCCTCGCTCACTCACGACACTATGAGCGCTATCGTCATATTCACCGTCCATAGTGTGGCAGCCTCATCCTTCGCTTACAGCCTACAGACGGCAGTCTACCGGACAATATTGTGTCTAGTGTTTTATTAAGTGCAACCAAGCAACTCCACGGGGATAAGGTATGTCGTGCTTAAATCCTATCCTACTAATATTATTTCGTGAAAGTTTGTATGGATGGATGGATGGATGTTTGTTACTCTTTCACGCAAAAGCTACTGCAGATAGTTTATAACCAGGATTAACATATAGGATACTTTTTATCCCGATATTCCCATGGGATTGAAACTTATGCGGGTGAAACCGCGGGGCGCAGCTAGTCTATCTCTATATAATTATCTCTCTAAGGCCCACTTGCGCGTTCATGGGTTATCTTATACATACTAGCTGCGCCCCGCGGTTGACAGCTTACATATTTATGTAATACTGGTTTATGATAACTCACAAAAATGATAAACTAGGACCATCGAAGTAAAATAAATAAACAGTTAATAACAATAACAAAACCATGGTCAGTGGTCAGACCGTTCACGAGCGTAACGCAAAGATCAGCCATTACCCTCGCCATATTTGAGGGAAGGAGATAACCCGACCCCCGACGCTACCACAAGCAGTGACGTCTAAGGAGTATGACAAACTGGCTGCCGGTAGCTCAGGCACCGCATGAATAATATGATCAATTTTCGAGGTCGCTAGCTAACCAATTATTGCAACATAACTCATTAAATAAAACATTGAAGTGAATAGATTATGTCAATAATAAATTAAACTGAATTGATATAATGTATTATATAAAGTATACAATTATATGAACTCTATAACCTGTCAGTAGCTTATTCTGGAGAAAGAACATAAACATGTCTTGAGTTAATTATAGCGACCAAATATTCTTATCGTTTAGGTAGTCGCCTTTGAACAAAGAGTTGATTTTACTTGAGCTTTAAACGTTTAAAAATCAAATTAGCAAAGAAGAGGGTATCTAGTTATAGAAGGTTGTACCACCAATGGTTGTACCAAGGTTGCCCACAAATGCGGTGATTTGAATTACGCGAGATAGCCCAGCGGAGTCACGCGAGCTAGCCCAGCGGAGTCACGCGAGCTAGCCCAGCAGAGTCACGCGAGCTAGCCCAGCAGAGTCACGCGAGCTAGCCCAGCGGAGTCACGCGAGCTAGCCCAGCGGAGTCACGCGAGCTAGCCCAGCGGAGTCACGCGAGCTAGCCCAGCGGAGTCACGCGAGCTAGCCCAGCTGAGTCACGCGAGCTAGCCCAGCGGAGTCACGCGAGCTAGCCCAGCGGAGTCACGCGAGCAAGCCTAGAGGAGTCACGCAAGCTAGCCAAGCGGAGTCACGCGAGCTAGCCCAGCGGAGTCACGCGAGCTAGCCCAGCGGAGTCACGCGAGCAAGCCTAGAGGAGTCACGCAAGCTAGCCAAGCGGAGTCACGCGAGCTAGCCCAGCGGAGTCACGCGAGCTAGCCTAGCGGACTCCCATTAAGAAAAATGTCCCTGCAACACACCCCTTGGCTAGTTAAAAACCTAGTTTGAAGGAACTTTCTGCAAAGGTTTTCTTTTTTCTTCTGCTTCAAAGATTTCAGTCACGGAACTTGTTCTCTTTGTCCGCAGGTACAGTAGGCCAGACATCGAATCAGTTTGGTGGTGCTGAGTGCTCCTCGTGACTGTGAGTGCCGCCTGCTTCTGTGCTGGTGCTGCGTGTGCCAAGAGAAGTACCCCCGGAACTAAAGACAAGCTGCACCATGTTTAGTAAGCGTTCAGACACGTCAGGCATTCGCGGTCAGCTGTATGAAACGAAATTACTTAGCTTATTATATTTTAGAGCGATTCATGACAATGATATTGAAGAGTTTCAATTAGCTTCAAACATCGACAACATTGGGGCTTTCGACGACATTTGTTTCAAAGCCAAAGTGAAGGGGTTTGATAAACCCGTCGCTGTGTTCATACAGGCTAAGCACAGGGAAAACGAAAAACAAACTCTTAAAAACGATTTATCAATATACTTTGATAGCTACATGAAAATAAGACAACATTTTGATCCGAGTAATAATGATATGTTTTTTAGAGGTGCATTTGATGAAACAGAATGTTTATTCGTTATATACACAACTGCAATAGACGACTTCGATAATAACTCGGCTGGAAGTGGTTTTGTCTCCAAACTGTATGATCTAATTGAAACAGGCCACGATATAGGCGGCACGGCCAAGCAACCGTACAACCAAGAAGAGGATGTAGAATTTCTTTGCAAAATAGTAATAAAAGATCAAATAACCTCACTGGCACAACGAATAGTTAGGTTTGCTTACGATGAACGAAACTTTCAAATGATGGTTTGTGACGACCTCGTGTTACGCTATCACGTGATGTTAGCGCAAAAAGTTTTCGACGTTTCTGAAATTAAACCTGGTCAGAGTAAGGATGCCCCTCGGCACCGAATCGCTTCGTTTCGAAAAGATTTCTTTGATAACAAAGAAGAATACATCACTAAATTCAAAGATACACTCTACTTAGCAATTATTAAACGACGAAAAATAAAACCCGCTAATATAAAGCTGTTTCTCTCTGAATTCTTGGGCGATCCCACTGACGCTGGACGGCTGAGCAAGCTGATAGGGACCGTTATAACATACAACAATGGTCAGTTAGAATTTGATAAAAAATTAACAAAAGATTTCAGGCCAGGTATGAAACCAATGGACGTTTCTCGAACTACTGTTAATAAAGCTGTTGAACTGGCTGCACGAGAAATATTAGCAGGTAAAGAAGTTAAGCAGTTTAAAGTGCCGGCTGCATTCGGTAACAAAGATTTAACAATAAGCGGCAGAGAGACGAAAATAGAGAGTCGAATTAATCATTTAGCGTCGAAAATCAACGAATTATTAGCCAATTGTAAATCTAGTAAGATGGTAACTATAGATGAATCTTTGGAAAATGGACTTCTGCAGCTCAATGGAGGTATAGCTGGTGCTATTGGAAATATACTCGTGCTCGATGACCACAACAAACAGATGAAGATTACAGATAACTGGGAATTACTAGAAAATCTTGCTCAAAAGCTTTATAAGAAATTAAGTGAAGAACACAATTTACTTGAGTACAAATTTTGTGTAAACGTTAACAAGTTTCCAAAACTTTCATTTGACAGTAATGAACATGAAAAGAATCTCGCGAGGGATTTCTTAAAGAAACTGATATTTTTCAGTGGTCAAGCTGATGAGAAAGGCGTCGAGGAAAGTTTAAAAAACGATATAGAAGATTACCAGCGTGATCACCCAAACTACTTTCAAGTCAAAACGGACGCGATATTTGTAAAATATCACCATGAAATACAAGACTGGTGGATGAAACCAAAGGAAGCATCCTATCTCACAAGAGAAAGCTATTTATTTCAAAATGCAATAAACAACATTATTAAAGACCCTCTGATGAACTCAATAAACGACACGTTTATGCACAAAATAAAAAATAAAAATTACTCATTCACTGAAGCCTCGGTGAGGTCCTTGAACTTGCAGGATCAGCACTCGAGTACTGTCATCGTTGCGGAGAATAGCGTACTGACTATTGTTAAAGTGATGCAACATTTGAAGAACAGAGAACATGTTGTATTAGATCTAGAATATATAGCAACATTACCAACGAATGATCGTAACACACTACGTACAGAGTTGAAAAATACAAACGAAATCAAATATTTAATTTTAGTATGCGATAAAATACTAAATACCAGAAGCGGAAAGAAAATTTTAGAAAACATTGCTGAAGCTATTCAAAATGAAAATAAGAGAAAAAAAATTATTATTATTACGAACAACATGTCACTTGCAATAATAAATGAATGTTTCCCAAACCCAGATAATATAGTACACGACGACAAAAGTAGTCTCAAAGACATGAGTGGAAAGTCACAGGACAGTATCTTGGAGAACGCTAGAGTGATATTTCAAGGCGTAGAAGTAAGATTAAAATCGATAGTCGATGATGAATCAAAGGCATGTGTGAAAGGAGACGTTTTAAATGAAATAATCAATGGAGAAACGATTGCAGTTGGCAAATTAACTGTCAATAGAAATTATAATGAAATTAAACACTTGTATGTTGATAGACGCGTTAAGAAGACGGGAGCTAGAGTCAATGAAGTCGTTAAGACTCTTATCGACATACGAGACGACGTAGTACTTGTAACAGCAGAACCCGGGATGGGCAAGTCGACTCTACTCAGTCACTTATCACTTAAAACAAAGGAGCCCGCAGATGGCAAGCCCGAAGATTGGATTGTAAGAATTAACTTATTAGAATACTCGAAAGAATTCAGCAAGTGGAAGGAAGAGGACACAGCCATCGACACACTCGAGACTTTGAAGTTTATGTGCCGAGTTGTGCTTCGCGAGAAACTTGGCAGCGAGGAAAATAATGTAGAAATTGCGCTGGAAGAAAAAAACGGTGCAGTGTATCTGAAACATTGGACAGGTGACCAGTGGACTGAGTTTGAGTTGAACATATTTCTACACCTTTATAATAAATGTATGGTGATATTTTTGTTCGATGGTTTTGATGAAATCTGTCCCCATTATGCAAATGAAGTCATAAAATGTATAAGTAATGTCAGCATTCATCCCAGACATCATAGAAAGTGGATCACAAGTAGGTCGTATAACGAAGTAAAAACCATTTTACAGCGAGAGTTCGGGTCATCTTATGAAATAGATTTCTTCTCTAACGAAGAAATGGAAAGATATTTGGAAAAATTCTGGGATTTTCATTTAAGATTAGAGGACCTTAATAGCGCACAGCTCGAAAATGTGAACAGTTTTATTCAATACATGTTGGATTCGGGGAACCAAGGACTACATAATTTTGCAATGCCGCTCCACCAAGTATATAACAACGCAGCCTATTATTTGATCAACGAAATTAAGTACAAGAACATTCCTTTATGGACATACAGGACAGATTTTGATGATTCAAAATTTATTCAAGCAAAAGATGATATGGTTATATTAACATATCACGAGGATCACAGTCATGGGAACCCCTTACATTTGTACCTGGCAGCTGTTTACTTTGAACACAACATAAAAGGTGTTAACATAAACGCTAATGAATGGAATCTAGACGTCAACGCTTTTACCTTCTACGAACGATTTATGGAGCAGAAGATGAAAACAATACGGTTTCAAGAGAAAAATGAAATGAACATATTTAACCCTGATATTATGATGACATACGACAAGGAGCTTGCCGATTTTATTTTAAAGCATAAAAAGTTGGCGGCTTACGCCATTTTCAATCTGCAAAGTGATATATTGTTCAGTATGCAAGACTTGGTAGAGATCAAGGATACGATAAAATTCATTGAGAAGGGAGGAGAGAAGACGGGCCTCATATATAGAGTGGTCAACGACATCCCAATATTCATCCACATGACATTTACTGAGTATTTTGCCGTCGAATATGTTTGTGATTGTTTAAAAAACGAAAATGATAGCGAAAAGCTAACATCATGGATGGATTTTATAATTAATGTGTTATTTTCAATGGACAACTTGATGTATATACGGAACATTTTTGATTACAGAATAACTATCGACGCGGCATTGATGAAAATTTTAGAAAATCATAAAGAAGTGATTTTCAATTTGATCATGGAGCAGGGGCGAGTTTATTCAGACATTGTCACGAGCATGAGATTGAGCCCGTATCGTGACGCGGTCGGATACTATTGGGCATTGTCAGACGCGTTGCAACAAGAGTTACATAACTTCAAATTATTTTTCCTTACAGTTCTCGAAGATTACTTGAACAAAAGCAACCTGAATGTCTTTCTTGACATTGTGAAAAGCTCCGAATTGTTAACAAAGAGTAAAAGCGATGTAATGATTACGTTTGTAATTGATACTGTTAGAAGACTTGATGAATCGAAACTGACTGCAGTGCTGCACGACAATTTTAGCTTTCTATCTGATTCTGCGATATCTCGCTGTATCGAATTGAGTAGTCTAGAAATAGTTCAGCTTTTGTTCGTACGTGAAGAATATTCAGAATCATTTGAATCCCAACCTCCAGAGTCGACTAGTAATTCAGATTGGCATATTTCTATATACGGTATGTCCAGGCAGCGAAACCCACCCAGTCTGCCCTCAGGGTCTTCTACATCCAATGTGTCCAGACATGAATCCACACACAGTCTGCTCTCAGGATCCTCAACATCCAATCTGTGCAGACATGAGTCCACACACAGTCTGCCCTCAGGGTCCTCTACATCCAATCTGTCTAGACATGAATCCACACACAGTCTGCCCTCAGGGTCCTCAACATCCAACCTGTGCAGACATGAGTCCACACACAGTCTGCCCTCAGGGTCCTCAACATCCAATCTGTGCAGACATGAGCCCACACACAGTCTGCCCTCAGGGTCCTCAACATCCAATCTGGGCAGACATGAGTTCACAGACAGTCTGGCCGCAGGGTTCTCAACATCCAATGTGTCCAGACATGAGTACATACACAGTCTGCCCTCAGGGTCCCCAACAACCAATTTGTCGACTCAAAGTGAGTTTCCTCACGATGTTTTTCTTCACCGTTTTGAGAGCAGTGGGGATGAAATAATTTAAGTGTGTTTAATGAATGTCACTGATGCCGCAATCAACGTGGCCGCCTACTGGGCTCAAACAATATAAAATATCGAAGAATAGACTACCATCGACACGACAAGAAGAAGAAATTATTTACACAAAGTAAAGCGCCTGTCTGGATTCGAACCTACTCGTAAGTCGCGACCGTTACCACTGGGCCAGCACTGCTCCAGACAGTGCCGGACTGTAGACAGTGGCGCCGATTCCCTTGTTCACAAACTAAACTAAAGAACATGGAACAAAACGTACCCACCTTGTAGCAAATTGATAGTATGTAGGTACCATTCAGATTCAGATTCAGATGATTTATTTGTAAACATAGGTTACAGATACACAGGTGTGTGAGATGTTACATTTTTTAAAGTGCTCTATGCTTTGCCATTAGGCGTACAAATGTCAGTTAATACATAAGTTTATTTTAATTATTTCATTATTAATTTTACAATATTAAATAGAATTATAAAGTGAGCGATAGTTAAAATACACAATTAATAAAATTTAAAAATTTCAACAATAAACAGCAATGTCAAATCTGGTACAAAATTAATATATGTTTCTATAATGTCAACAATAAAAGTTAAAGATAAATCAGAAATGTCAGTAAATTACAAAAGGAAAATGTCAATTAATGAAGTTAATACAAGAATTAGTCAAGGTAGTACTATATTGTCAAAATAATCAATAAATCAATTAAACACTTTCCAACTGTCATCAATAAAATGTTAGATGGTGGTACAAAAGTAAATTTAAAAATAGTAAAATCAAAAATAGTAAAATCGAGAAGCTATTAGATAACTATAATTAACAAGCAAGTATACATTATATGATTGACCTAATGTTAATTATCTGGAGGAGGAAGTATAGAACTGTCATCGAAATAGTCCTTTATTGAGTAGTAGCATTTATCTATTAAAATTTTCATAAGTACTCTCTTGAATTTGTCCAGATTTAGTGACTTCATCGTTTCAGGCAGCTTGTTATATATTTTTGTGGCCATACAGAATGTACTTTTATTCATTAGGGCTGTTCTACCATGTGTTATTTCGAGCTCTAACTTATTTTTGTCCCGCAACTGTCTATAGTAGCTTTTGGAAGCTACTTTGTATTGCGAGATGTGTGTTTTCACAAATATGTTAGTTTCGTAGATATACAATGATGGCAAAGTAAGAATATTTAGGCTTTTAAAGTACGGTTGGCAACTGTCGGTGTTATTTAGGCCACACATAGATCGGATACACTTTTTTTGAGCTCTAAATACAAATTCTCTGTCGACTGAGTTACCCCAATACATTATGCCATATCTAAGTGTTGAGGCAACATAGCCGTGATATGCCATTAGTACCGATTCATGGCTGACAGCCTTTGTTAGTTTGTACATTACATAAGCGAGTTTACACATTTTTTTACAAATTTCGTCTGTCTGGAAACGCCAGGTCAAATTTTTATCTATTATGATCCCAAGGAATTTTGTGACAGCAGTTGAGTCAATTTGAGTCCCTAAATAATTAATGTCAGGGATTTTATTCGGAACTCTCTGGTGGAAGTGCATAATTTTAGTTTTTTCTAAATTTATAATGAGATTATTTTTGTCAAACCATGATATAATTGTATTTAATGTCGTATTTATTTCATTTTCATATGTCATAGGATCGTCGCATTTAATTACTACTGTGCTGTCGTCAGCAAAAAGTACCATAGGATGTTTTATGTGTCGGGGAAGGTCATTAATGTACAGCAAGAAAAGTGGAGCTCCTAGCACGCTTCCCTGAGGTACGCCGTACTTTACTGTCCTACATTTGGATCGATATTTTTTCTCGCAACCTATGTTTGTGCAAATTTGTGTTATTTCTACATATTGTTTTCTATTTTTCAAGTAGGATTCTAACAATTTAAGTATATTCCCCCTGATACCATATTTTTCAAGTTTGCTTAACAAAATTTCGTAATCTACATAATCAAAAGCTTTGGTTAGATCCATATAGATAGCACAAACAGGATTTCTTTTGTCCACATTTGTTACAATAGGAAGAAGAAGATCATGTATGGCCATATTAATTGTCTTCTGTTTACGAAATCCCTTTTGTTCCTTGACTAGTATATTTGATTTCTCCAGGTATGTATATAGGGATTTATAAATAACTTTCTCGAATATTTTTGAGAAGACAGGTATCAAAGCAATAGGTCTATAGTTTGCCATAGATTGCTTATCCTGTTTTTTGTGCAATGGTACAATTATGGAAGTTTTTAGTGATTCGGGAAAAATTCCATTAGATATGCTCATGTTAATGATGTGACTGAGGTGTGGAGCTATATATTGAGCCACTTCTTTTATAACTTTAGTGGAAATTCCGTCACAACCCACACTATTTGTATTTCTAAGTGATTTTATATGATAAACTATGTCTTGCGGTATAGTTGGTTCCATAAATAAAGAACTAGAGGCGTTCGAGAAACCAGGAATTGGCATTGCCTTATTTTTAGGTTCAATAACTTGGTCAACATAAAAATTGTTAAAAGAATCGGCTATTTCTATTGGGTTTGTAATTTTTTTTGAGCCTGTTCGTATTTCTGTTATTGGCTCTTTAGGGAAGAAGCTTTTAGAATTATTAATGACTGTCCAAGCTGCTTTCGATTTATTTTTGGAGGTTTTAATGTAATAGTTATTTTGTGATTTTTGAGTCAATGATATAATTTTCTTTAATCTGGCAGAGTAAATTTTGAATGTATTTTTATTTTTTGATGTAGGATTAGCTCTATATTGCCATAGCAGTTGCCGTTTCTTTTTACAACATTTTCTTATCCCTTTAGAGATCCATTTTGCTTTTTTGGTAATTGATACTGTTCGCATTTCACAAGGGAAACAGAGATTGTAGAAGCATCGAAATAGGTCTAGAAAATGATTGTAGGCCTCGTTTACGTCACTGGTGCTATAAATGTCTGAAAATGTGAGATTGTTTATGCTGTTTTTAAATTTTTCTATATTCTCATGACAATAATTTCGTCTTTTTACTCGCCAGCGCTTTAAAGCGCATGTTTTCTTAACTGGACATTTCAGGAGTTGTGCAGTATGATCAGACAAACCAAGTTCTATAATTTCTCCTTTACAGCCCTTTACATTATGTGCAATATTATCTAAACATGTCCCACTGCTTAGCCTAGTGGGTTGTGAAAATTGCAATTTTAAGTTATAGCTTAATAGTGCATTTTCAAAGTTCAAAGTATGTATATTTCTTTTCAAAATGTTAGGTCATTCGAAAGGTCTTTAAAAATCTATATATATAAAATTCAAAGTCCTGACTGACTGACTGACTGACTGACTGACTGACTGACTGACTGATAGATCAACGCACAGCCTAAACCGCTGGTCCTAGAGACATGAAATTTGGAGGGTGTGTTCTTCGTGAAGAGTAGGCATCCACTAAGAAAGGATTTTTCGAAATTCCACCCCTAAGAGGGTGAAAAGGGGGGAATTCGTTTATATGAAAAATCTTATTCCTTGAGTTAATAAACTTGAAATTTGGCACGAATACTTATCTAAATAAATTATGAAGATTGTCAGTTTTTTTTCTTCTAAACTACCCTCTAATAAGGGATTGGGGGGTTTCAAAGTTTGTATGGAAGAATTTTAGCGCGCAGTCCGATTTACTCGAAACTCGGTAGTTATACCTAATATTGAAAGTAAAGAATAATGTGTATCAGGGTTTTTTGAAAATCTACCCCTGACGGGCTGAAATGGGGTAGTAAATTTTTCAGGGGAGGATTTTACTGCATGGCTTGATTAACTCGAAAATTAGTATAAATAATCTTTGAGTCAAGTTATGAATACATCCCAAACGATTTTTTTTAAATTCCACCCCTGTGGGGGTGAAAAGCGGGGTTACAGTTTATATGAAAAATCTTCGTCATTAGGTTAACAAACTTGAAACTTTTTAAGAATACTCGCCTAAGTAAGTAAGTAATAAAGTTTATCATTATAATTTTTTTAAAACTACCCCTCAAAGGGGAATATAGGGGTGTTAAAGTTTGTGTGGAATAATTTGAATGCGCGCGCGGTCCGATTAACTCGAAACTCAGTGTTTATACTTAAGACCAAAAATAAAGAGTAACATGTATCAGGGTTTTTCGAAAATCTACCCCTAACGGGTTGAAAAGGGGTAGTTAATTTTACAAGGGAGGATTATAATGCGTGGCATGATTAACTCGAAAATTGGTATAAATAATCTTTGAATCAAGTTATGAATAATCCCCAACGATTTTTCAAAATTCCACCCCTGTGGAGGTGAAAAGCGGGGGATACAGTTTATATGAAAAATCTTATTCCTTGAGTTAATAAACTTGAAACTTGGCACCAATACTTACCAAAATAAATTATGAAGATTGCCAGTTTTTTTTTTTCTTCTAAACTACCCCCTAATAAGGGATTGGGGGGTTTCAAAGTTTGTGTGGAAGAATTTTAGCGCGCAGTCCGATTTACTCGAAACTCAGTATTTATACCTAATATTGAAAGTAAAGACATATGTGTATCAGGGTTTTTTGAAAATCTTCCCCTGACGGGCTGAAATGGGGTAGTCTATTTTTCAGGGGAGGATTATAGTGCGTGGCTTGATTAACTCGAAAATTGGTATAAATAATCTTTGAATCAAGTTATGAATAATGCCAAACGATTTTCCAAAATTCCACCTCTGTGGGAGTGAAAAGCAGGGGATACAGTTTATATGAAAAATCTTATTAATTTAGTTCATAAACTTGAAACTTGACAAGAATACTTGCCTAAGTAAGTAATAAAGTTTATCATTATAAGTTTTTCAAAACTACCCCTCAAAGTGGGGGTGTTAAGTTTGTGTGGAAGAAATTGAATGCGCGGTCCGAGTAACTTGAAACTCAGTGTTGATACTTTTGACAGAAAATAATTAATAATAAGTATGTAAAGTTGTCGAAAATTTACCACTGACGGGACAAAAGGGGTAATTCAGTTTTTAAGGGGAGGATTTGAACTTGAAACTGTATGTTACATTTTCACGCCTAAACCACTGAACTTCTGATTTTGCATAGAGATAGATGGCATCCTGGGGAAGCACATACATTTTATCCTGTTAGCACGTTCCCGTGGATTAATTTCCGACATCCACGCGGGCGAAGCCGCGGGCAGAAGCTAGTACATTATATAAGTATTTTGTATGGCGACAACTCTGTAGCTCACGATGGAAAAAAGTTATTCGACGTTGAAATGTGCTGAAAACCCTTTGTGAATTCACCCCACCCGCCTATCAACGATCGCGTTTTCGCAATTTTTCAATTTGTTATTCGAACTAGTTATGCGCTTGAGACCCGGGGAAGCAATAATAACTAAAGACACAATCAGCAACTGTCAACCTCAGCCTTCACAACGGATTTCAGTGTATTGCTTGCATTTTATGCTCATTTTTTTTCTATTCTTGTTTTGCAGAAGCGAGCTGTTCGATCAATTTATAAACTGAGTCCGAGACACTCGCTCAGAGACAAATTTAAAGAGATTAATGTTATGACTGTGCCTTCTCAATATATTTATGAAAAGCTTCCAATTTTTTTACATATTGAATGTTTTTCTCTGTTTTGTTGTTGTTTTTTTTTATATAAACACTTTGACATTAATGAATTTTATATATACTATGACATTTGCTTACTTTGTAAAGTCTTCTATTATTTTAATTATTGTGAATGTGAAGACTATGTGGGGCTTTTTATTTATATTATTTTTCTCTCTGTTCTCTTAGTGTCTGGCAGTTTGAGTAATTAATGTGGCCTACCCAAATGTCCTTTCTTTGGTATTGTTCGTCGAATCGTTGAGCTCCTTAATTTTTGAGTTGATCTGCACGATTTCTGACAAATGCGTGCACTGACTGGACAGGTCCTCTCAATCTGTGTGGTTCTTTCCTTAAAAGACCATCTCAGACATCGACCTACATGGTCTTCATATTATGATCTGACCAAGATTATGTCTGGACTTTAAAAGAGACTGTAACGTCTGAGTTTGTTTCGGCCTTTCTTCTCAGACTAGTCAGGAGGCCTACTCCGAAGTGCAAAGTGCGAATGTTCGGATCGGACCGACACATGGCCGAACCGAATATTATTGAAAAATGCGAAAAAAGTTCGGGTCGGCTCAGTTGGGTCGGGACCATAGTCAATATTCGAAAGAGTGTAGGAGTGTAGGATCGGAACCGACCGAACCAAATAGTAACTTCGTAGCAGGAAACGGCCGAACATTCGGCCGATACTACTTCGGAGTAGACCCCCAGATAGGAAACGCCGACCTCATCTGGTTTTAAAATATGATTGACGTGTAAAAGTGTTTGTACAAACCTACTTACAAAATAAAATCATTTATCTATATATATAAAATTCAAAGTCCTGACTGACTGACTGACTGACTGACTGACAGATAGATCAACGCACAGCCTAAACCGCTGGTCCTAGAGACATGAAATTTGGAGGGTGTGTTCTTCGTGAGGAGTAGGCATCCACTAAGAAAGGATTTTTCGAAATTCCACCCCTAAGAGGGTGAAAAGGGGGGAATTCGTTTGTTTGAAAAATCATATTCCTTGAGTTAATAAACTTGAAACTTAGCACGAATACTTATCTAAATAAATTATGAACATTGTCAGTTTTTTTTCTTTTAAACTACCCCCTAATAAGGGATTGGGGGGTTTCAAAGTTTGTATGGAAGAATTTTAGCGCGCAGTCCGATTTACTCGAAACTCAGTATTTATACCTAACATTGAAAGTAAAGAATAATGTTTGTGTATCAGGGTTTTTTGAAAATCTACCCCTGACGGGCTGAAATGGGGTAGTCAATTTTTCAGGGGAGGATTCTACTGCATGTGTTAAACTCGAAAATTAGTATAAATAATCTTTGAGTCAAGTTATGAATACATAACACCCAATTTTTTTTTAATTCCAACCCTGTGGGGATGAAAAGCGGGGGGAATACAGTTTATATGAAAAATCTTCTTCATTGGGTTGTAGCGGTATCTACAACGCCACATGCGAACAACGCGTCATACTGACGTCACGCAAATCTTGCATCTCGCAAGCAGAGTTTACCGCGCAATTAGCATAGATACGATTTCCCAACATCAATCGTTGGGCAAATGCCCGCCGGACACAACACCCGTCTGGTCGGAGGATCCTCCCTTTTCTATGGAGGTTGAGTGAACTTTACACCCTGTTCCTCATACCTCTAAACTGGTGACCCCGAGTATGAACGTCAGCGCAGCCTTCGTGCAAACACTTCAGCGTGACGTCATCATCATCACTCCCGCAAGCTTCAGCGGTGAGTCACCCAGCCAGCCAGCATCCACGGCTTCAACGGGTATCCTGACCACCAGCATGCAGCGTCCGCGCATACCTGGTCATCACCCTCAGCCTCATCAGCAACCTTGGCACAACACACTGCACCTTCGGCCGGTCAACAAGCAGAGTACCCTCTCCTGGTCGACGCAGCAGCCAGCCTCAACCCGGCGCTGTACGACATCCAACGCACTGGAGTATAACGCAGCGCCACCCCGACTCACTGAGGACATCTCCGCAGACAGTTCCGAATCACCGTGAACTATGCGACAACCGGTTCCGACTCACTGGAACCTCAGCTGGCCTGACAATCGTCGCAAGATACAAGAATCAATCCACTATCGACCTCCGGTCTCCGGAGGGGAGTGATGTAGCGGTATCTACAACGCCACATGCGAACAACGCGTCATACTGACGTCACGCAAATCTTGCATCTCGCAAGCAGAGTTTACCGCGCAATTAGCATAGATACGATTTCCCAACATCAATCGTTGGGCAAATGCCCGCCGGACACAACACCCGTCTGGTCGGAGGATCCTCCCTTTTCTATGGAGGTTGAGTGAACTTTACACCCTGTTCCTCATACCTCTAAAGGGTTAATAAACTTGAAACTTTTCAAGAATACTCGCCTAAGTAAGTAATAAAGTTTATCATTATAAGTTTTTCAAAACTACCCCTCAAAGGGGGATATAGGGGTGTTGAAGTTTGAGTGGAATAATTTAAATGCGCAGTCCGATTAAATCGAAACTCAATGTTTATACTTAAGACCAAAAACAAAGAGTAACATGTATCAGGGTTTTTCGAAAATCTACCCCTAAAGCGTTGAAAAGGGGTAGTTAATTTTACAAGGGAGGATTATAATGCGTGGCTTGATTAACTCGAAAATTGGTATAAATAATCTTTGAATCAAGTTATGAATAATCCCAAACACTTTTTCAAAATTCCTCCCCTTTGGGGGTGAAAAGCGGGGGATACGGTTTATATGAAAAATCTTATTCATTTAGTTAATAAACTTGAAAATTGGCAAGAATACTTGCCTAAGTAAGTAATAAAGTTTATCATTATAAGTTTTTCATAACTACTCCTCAAAGGGGGATATAGGGGTGTTAAGTTTGTGTGGAAGAAATTGAATGCGCGGTCCGAGTAACTCGAAACTCAGTATTGATACTTTTGACAGAAAATAATTAATAATAAGTATGTAAAGTTGTCGAAAATTTACCACTGACGGGACAAAAAGGGGTACTTAATTCAGTTTTTAAGGGGAGGATTTGAACTTGAAACTGTATGTTACATTTTCACGCCTAAACCACTGAACTTCTGATTTGGCAGAGAGATAGATGGCATCCTGGGGAAGCACATACATTTTATCCTGTTAGCACGTTCCCGTGGGATAATATCCGACATCCACGCGGGCGAAGCCGCGGGCAGAAGCTAGTCATTTATAAATACACAGATATTATTCATCTATTTATTTTATCCTGGACCGAGGTTTTAGAGATTCTATACCAGATATAGAAAGAGCTGGTTATGAGCCCCATATACCGCCGAGTAAAGACAGGCGTGCCACACAGCTCACAAACACACAAGCAAATCCATCTCGACAAATCACTATAGTACGATGGGTTATAGAAGTCATGAAAGGTTGGTTCAAAAGAGATTTCAAAATATTTAGGAACACGCTTATTAATAAAACACTCCCGCACGTATTTGAAGACTTTCGTATTGACAGTGAATGTACATTAAAGACTATTAAAAAGTAAACTTTATTATTTATTTATTTCCGAATTTTTTTAATTGTCATTTTAACAATTAAACTATGTTTCTATCACTGCAACTGTTGTATTCATAACGAAGAAGCTTTTCATTGAATTAATTAAAAGATACGAGTTTATTCTTAATTAGACCTTAGTACAAGTGAAGTAACTCCTACAATCAACCTATCACAACGTATGTCCACGCCTTGAAAACTGTGTGATGTACGTTAAACTAGATTGTATATTCTACAAGTTACGTTAAAGTACCTAACACGATATTTAAAAAAAATAACGTAACCACCATGTCATCTTCGAAAATACAATTTATATGGTTTCTTTCAGATACCAACATTTTAAGAGAAAAATGCTCTAAACAGCATTGCAATAGGATGAAAACACAAAAAGTTACCACTGTGAATAGAATTTAGTTTTTTTGCCTCTCCTGTAAAGTCAAGTTAAGTCCTATTTACATTAATTGATATTACAACTGACAATTAAATAGGTGGGTACTTACTGTACCTACTTATCAGTTATATTTCCGATGATCTCATATTTATGGTCATCACCCTACTGCACTTTTCTCTAACAATAAAATTAAAATTAAAATTTAAAAAACCCCCCGACTATGTGAAACCCTATAAAAAGAAAAAAAATAACCTTGAAATTATATGACCCTACGTAAGTACGTATGAAATTTTTTGATTAAATGTTGTCCCGTCGGGGGACCGCTCTAATTATTAGTCTAACGCTCTGTTAAACTTTCAAATAGTAGCAGTAGTAGTAATGCTGGCTCTGCGGCAGAGCATGACACGAGTTTTGACTATTTTTGACTAAATGTACAATCACATTTTGTCCCGAATTATAAAAAGATCACTCAATCCAAATGTACATCGTCTCGTCTCAGCAGAGATAGGCTAGGCTACCTACATACATGAACAACATACACACACACACGGAACACGCCAGTAACTCATAGCATAATTATGCTCATACCCAAGTAGCACATGACAGCCGCACAGTGACTTGATTATAGAATAAATGACTACTTAAGGCTGTTTTAGTTTCCTGCATAAGGGCTTTGTAGTTAGCTACGCAGCCTTTGTAATTCCAATTTGGGCCCCAAATTAACCAGCCTTGAGCATTAAAGTGACTGGTTAACGGCAGTATAATCATTGAAACAGCTGTACAAGGCCTGTACATTGGCTTATACAGCTATACAACAGTCATTGCAGCCTAAGATTCAGCTTCTTTAATTCTCTTCAACAGTTTTTAGATGTTTTGAGGCTTGTCAACAGCTTTTATTAAAGTATAAATCCTAACCAAAAATTTTTTTTAAAAATTTATTTTGTGTATTTGTGACAGACGACAGTTTGTTAAAGTGCGCGGGCGGACAATATTTAAGGTAAGATATTTTTAATAGTTTTCACGTTAATTTTGAGTGTCCTTGTATGTAAATTGAGTTGCGAATACCATTTTACTGTAAATGTGTATAGGTAATTACATCAAATATTTCACGCGCCATCAGAATAATACCGTTTTAACGAAAATATTTCACAAGATATATGGTGTACGAATACTTAATAGATTTATCACTCAAATTATTGCTTTCTAACTTATTGTGTTCCATTAGGAAATGAGTGGAAAATATATTGTTTGAATTAAAAGCTATCAAATATCCTTGAAATCTATAAGAAATCATCTGGATATTTAGTAACAAATCATTTCTGTAATGCTAAAATGGCGTCCATTTGTTATCCAGCACAAATTCTCCATAAATGCTTTTGAAAAGTTATTTACTGTAACAGTGGTGTTGCCAAGTCTATGTACCAGCTTAAAGCATTACGCTGGCTGGACAAAGGATTTTAATTAGCTTTCTTACTGTGTATTGGTATAAAGAGAGAGCATACAATAGGTTTTCAGGGATAAAGAAATCTCGACAGAAAACCATTTCATTATGTACCTACAATGTTTGGCTTTTGAAAGACCGTTGCAGGCCCAGAAGATATTTAAGTTTTTTTAAATAACACGTTAAGAGACTTGGCTTGGCTCGCTCAACAGTCGCATAATAAGTTGAAAAAGTTGTGTTCTTCTTTTGCACGTTTCCGCGCTTCCCGTGAGGTAGTGTACTTGGCGCGTTTTTGAACATAACTTTTTGTTTTTGATATCTTTCGGATCTGCAAGGGCAGGTATTTGGAGAGCCAATCGTACATAATTTACATACAAACCTTCAGTTCATGTGATTTGTTTTTATTTTGTTTTGCCCTTTTCGTACTATGTTATGATTGCTAATTACATTAATATTGTTTTCAGGATTGATAATGCTGTTTAAAATAATCAAAACCTTTGAAAAAGGAATGGAAAGATTAACAATTGTTCCAAGTGGAGCATAACGGGATTTTGAGACGGCCAGGAAAAACGTTTCTTTAAAATTGCTAATAAAAAGTGACAAATTGATTGATTTTTATTATAATATCGATACCAAATCTGGTGGCTATGATTAGAAAATAATTCAGATTATGAAAAGTAGCATTTTCGTAATTATGTTGTATTTCCACAAATTATATTAATTTCATATTGATAACAAAACAGTACTTACAAATTTCTGAAACGATTTTTATTTTTCTTATTAAGGCTCAGCAGAATTACATACAATTTACTTGAAATAATAGTATTTAAAAAAATCTATTTCCATAATTGATTACAAAATATGTAAAAGGGGTATGAAAAACAAGTTTAGTAGTTTTTATGCTCAATACATTATAAATTTAAACTTCACATCCAGAAAATGTATTTTCACTTCAATGCGTTCTGCGTTAGGCTGTTTTACTTTAAATATGTCAAAAGTAGATGACTTTACTGGGTAGTCAAAAATGTCTATTAAACCTGTTATTTTGTAGCCTATAATTAAATTTTCATCAATATTTTGATCAAAATCTGTTTGTCGGGAACCCTCACTATATGAAAACGACACTGGCTTATAAACATAAGCTGCATCATTATTATAAGCCAATATTTTGATCAAAATCTATTTGTGCGGAACCCTCACTATGCGTAAACGTCACGCTTGGCTTGTAAATATCAAATCAAAAAAATCAAATCTGACGTAATTTAAACACCAATAATCTAGATTTACTCTTAAATAACGCCGAAAGCTGTAAAATAGCTGTCAGCTACACTTTATGCATTGGCATTAGGATAGAGTACGCCTACTCCAATTTACAACTCAGGGTGAATTAATGATTCTCTTATAAATGTAACGGCATTTGTAGAGATTATATATCCACTTTTAATCAGCTATTAACAAGCTCGTTGAAGTAGAATTAGAATAGAATTAGTGTACACCAATTAAAAGCCAGTGGCATTATTCGATACTTTAATGCAGCCCGCAACATTACAAGACAGGTGAATTTTTCGTATTAAGCAGTCGTTAACAAGCTTTGGACTTCTAAACCAGCTAGTAGTTTCACATGCAGCCAAAAGCTGGACTAGATCATTTTCAAATTCTACTTAAATGCTTTTAGTATATTTTTTCGCCATCATAAAGTCATTAGTCAGCTATGCTGTTTAATAGTGTATAATCTTTCCTTAATACAGTCTAAAGACTCGTCCTATCCTATAATACATCTGCATAAAAGCTGTAGACTATAATGTGGCTTGTTTATGACCTAATTCATCGCTAATGTGCTACTTGGGTAGTCACAGAGTTGTAGCCTGGGAGAGGCCTAATGTCCAGCAGTGGACTGCGGCTGAGTTGATTGATTGATTGATCGACCAGAATAAAACACAAAATACGTAAAAAATGATTTACTAATTATTTACCGGTGATACTTTTCAAAATTTTTTTAACGAAATAGACTAGATCGCGACATACATCGCCAGTGGCCTCTAGCCACTCGCAGAACAGCTGCTCCAACTCCATTTTGGGTAGGTTGCAGCACGCCATGCAGTAAAAGCATTTGAACACTGCCTTCATGTACCTAGCGAAGGCGCCGAAGCAGATGCAGCAGTTCTCGTTCAACGACGCGGCGAGAGACTGGACGGAGGAGTTCTCGCCCGAACGACCGCTACTCTTTTTAAGGCAAAAGATGTAAGTAGGATCCTTCTTCCTCTCTGGCTCATCTTCCTGTTAATATGTGGCAGAATAGTATACAGGGCCAAATTGAATTAGCTAGCAAAACTCCGCAGACTTGATGTGTATCGATATCTAAACATGATCAAACTAATAATAAATTCATTTGATGAGTTTTTTTTAAGGGGCGTCAATGCAGGTACCTAGTATAGTCATTTGAGATATCTTACTAATAGTATAAACGCGAAAGTTTGTATGGATGGATTGATAGATGGATGGATGGATGTTTGTTACTCTTTCACGCCAAAACTACTGAACGGATTTGGATGAAATTTGGCAAACAGATAGTTTATAACTAGGATTAACACATAGGAAAATTTTTATCCCGATATTCCTAAGGGACCGAAACTAATGCGGGTGAAACCGCGGGGCGTAGCTAGTCTTTTATATTTTTATTCTATCGTGTTATGATATCGATACCCATCACGTTTGCGGAGAGTTTCGCTAGCTAATTCAATTTACCCCGTATAATAAAAAATGAATGAGTATAGGTACACAGAATTATGTATATAGCAATATAAATCTGTGAGAGTGTACGATAAGGCTCGAGGCGAAACGGATCAAATATGAACCAGAACCGTTACTTTAAATTAACAAAACAGGATCCGTTTAATAGGTACCTAAACGACTTCTTAAAAAGGTTATGCATTCGGGAAATATTTTTATCATCTACCTAGCCTTTTCCCAACATGTTGGGGTCGGCTTCCAGTCTAACCGGATGCAGCTGAGTACCTACCAATATCTTACATGGGGCGACTGCCTATCTGACCTCCACAACTCAGTTACTGGATAATACGCAACCACTTGGTAAGACTGGTTGTCAAGACTTTTGGCGTTCTGTTGACCCGTAACGACTGTCAAAGATCCACTAATGACAGCCTGTACCAACGGCTTACGTGCTTTGCGAGGCACGGAGTTAACAGTGGCTAATCAGTGATAAGCGAGATTTTTATAAATAATAAGACTGTTAATCGCATCCACGCTTTTCTCCACTCTTCATATAGAGGATACCTCCTCTCCCTCCCTTTGAATGAAGAGTGGATAAAAGCTGATTAAATTGTTGGTTATTCCTCCGCAGTGTGGAGTGTACCCCTTCGGGACTTACTTTGGCGAAATGTTCGTCACCTCTGTCGTTTTTCCGTAGCTGCCAGTTCTTAGGATGCTGTAAAAGAAAATAAGTAAAAAAAAAAGAAAGTTGCAGTTTCCTATAAAATGATGAAATAATAATAATTTTACAAAGAGGCTTAGTGCGTAGCGTTCGGGAAGCTACGCAATATATTTTCCACATACCGCAGAGTCTCAAGACGAAAGTCTTTGTGACCAGTGTGTTGTCAGTGATGACCTAAGGCACTGAAACGTGGTCGCTCACAATAGGCCTCCTTAGAAGGCTAAAAGTCCAGATTCAGATTGTGATTTGAATCCTGTGTACTCCCATCTTGCTTCACAACTTGTAACTAAGGGTAGGGCTGGATGTGCTACTACAACAAAACGAAGCATACCTGAGCCCGCCAAGTCTCCGTAGAAACATCCATGGCCAACAACTATATTTTGCTCATTTTACAGTTTTCCAATGACAGTCACCGCTGCATAATAAATTAAGTACTTTAAATTTTTCAATAGATTCGTGTTCAATTTACACAAAATGACAGTTCGAACTGTCAAAAGATTTTTTCTTAACGATTTCGTGCGATTTGTGAAAAAGAAATAGACCTCAAAGAGGTTGGGTATAAATAGCACAGAGCTGTTGCCTTGAGACGGTGAAACAGTCGGGGCGCGGCATGTCAGTATATCACGAAGAAGATGGCGGGAAGAACAGCCTGCGTACCATGACCAATTCTAACTCTATTCTACCAAGAATAGACAAAGTTCTTTCTATCGAACTCGATATTAGCCCATGGTACCCCTTTGTCCCCCTTGGGGTTCCACGGGCACATCCCTGGGCAGACGGTAAACGGGCCTCCCCTAAGGGCCTAATGAAGGGTGATCGCCCTTTGTCCCTTAAGAGAAGATTCATTGACGTGTGCATACTTCCCATCCTCACATACGGTGGTCAAAAATGGTCTTTGACAAATCAGCAGAGGTTCACGCTCGAAGTTTGCCAGAGGGCTATGGAACGGAGTATTCTGGGTATCAAACTAACAGACCCGGTTAGGAATACGAACATCCGTTCCATCACAAAGATAACTGATGTCACTTGGAAAACTGTCACGCTGAAATGGAACTGGGATGGACACATCTGCCGCATGTCAGACGAACAATGGTCGCCTTTGACCCAATGGGTCCCTCTTAATGGCAAGCGACATCGTGGCAGGCCCAGACGGAGATGGCGGGATGAGCTGGACTCGTTCAACAAGAACTGGTCCTTAGTAGCTTTGACCAGAGAGAAGTGGAAAGAGAGTAGGGAGGCCTTTGCCCAGCAGTGGACATGACAGGCTGATAATAATACAAGTACGAGCCCGACTTTTGACATTCGATAAGTGCTAATTCTTCTCAGCTTAGTTTGAAACTTCGTTGAAAAGTCTTTTGACGTTAAAGGCCTTCCAACGGTACGTCTGACGTCAACAGGGCGTACGCGTCATGTTACTCTTCTTTAGACGTGGAAGCACTCATCACCATCATCATCTGCCTAGCCTTTTCCAAACTATGTTGGGGTCAGCTTCCAGTCTCACCGGATGCAGCTGGATAGCCAATATTTTACATGAAGCGACTATCTATCTGACCTCCACCACCTAGTTACTGGGTAATACGATACCCCAGGGCGCGAAGAAAACAAAAATAAAATCTAATCTCTTCACCACCCTTGGTTGACTAGTAGAGAAAGCCTAAGGCATGTATGTGTGTGTGTGTGTTGTATTTATATTCGTTTGTATTTATTAATGTGTGATGTTTTGTATTTATTCATTTGTTTAATTGTAATTTAAAGATGTTTTCTAATAATGGGTTATGTGGTACCTGGAATTTTATTTTTTTATTTAAATCAGTAAGTCCGCCTTTGTACCTCTTTTTGTGCGAAAAGTATAAATAAATAAAACAACACAGAATTTCATAATAAACTTTTTTTTTTCAAATAGCATATATTTTTACGAAATAAAAAATACACATACATAGTAACGTAACGTATTTAAGCTATTCTTAAAACTATTCGCCCGAAGATTTGTGACGGGAACAAAGAAAAAAATATATTAAAAACTAAAAAAAATATGTTACTTTAGACAATACAAAAACTATACGTTTTTTGGGTGTTGGATGTAATGATTATCATTTTTGTGTGGTCACACCCAGTGGAACGGTTGCCGGTAACCTGGCACTACTGGAGGTCCACCCGAGTCCTGGAAGGTACACTGAATGACCAATATAACACCAAAAGAAATCTTATTTTATCGCATAAGATTCCAATGTATGTTAGTTGCATAACTGTTATTAGGACCAACAGAATTTGAAAGTCATAACATGAGCGCCACTTGGTGAATTACAGAATTGTAGTAAAAGGTTACCGGGCAACCACTACGCACATGTAAGGCAACGATTCAACTTGTCATTTTAACAACGCTAGACGAACTCTAGGTAATGTCAAATTGAAATTAAAAGGTTGTTTAAAAGGGGAGAAAATAAAAAAATATACTTTACTGTTTATTAAAAAAAATAAGACAATTTAAAATTAACAACATGAAATGTACTGGTTTCCAGAGTATGGTTGATACAACTCGTGCAGAATATCACTTGTAAGTACCTTAAAACCGTGGATTGTTGTATTGTTTCAACCGTTGAGATCCTGAAATTCTGAGTTGGGTTGCTTCTACTGACAAATGCGTGCACTGACTGGACAGGTCCACTCAAATCTATGTGGCTCTTTCCTCAAAAGACCAGGCATTAACCTGCTGGTCCTCAAATGGCCTGACCAAGATTATGTCAGGACTTTGAAACAGACCTTTGAGTTTGTTTCGGCATTTCTTCTCCAAGTAGTCGGATAGGAATCGCCGACCTCATCTCGTTTTTAAAACATGAATATGATTGAAGTGTTAAAGTGTTTGTCCAACTCAAGTTTTTTTATAATATGTGAAATTTTTATACCTAAAATAAAGTACCTACTGACGGTCGAGTTGTTCCAACCACGCAACGGTGACGTCCGAATAGTAAAAAAGAAAAATAATTTAAAAACTACAGAAAGTAGGCTAGCCTTCTTACATATACATAAAATGCTAACATATATTATATTTTTTGTTTTATATTTAATATAATATCAATTGTATAGGAAGATCTGTCAAAATAAGATGTTTTTTTTTTAAATTAAACCTAAAGAATATTAACAGTTTAGACCTAATTTGTTTATAATTATTAAAACTAGAATCAGCACTGTATTTTTTACATGAAATAAAAAAGAACGAGTTTTTAAAGGGCTACGTTATCAGGCTTTAAAGATCCGCGGCACACCTACCGGTCCGCCATTTTGTTTTTTTTTTTCTAAATGGCGGCCACGCATTAACCCTGTATAAATCGATAGCTGACATAAATGCAAATGTTAAATGTAATTGGACCAAACCCCGTAAGGTGTTACGTTTCCGAGATGTACGCGACAGTAGGTGTGCCAGGCTCCGTTTTATTGTAGCCAGATTCAGAATACCCTGCACAGTGATGCACACAGATGTACAATCACTGTGATAGCCACATATTTTCTGATGACAATGACAGACCTTCCTATTTACCGATATATCTATTTCAATATTATTCTTATATAAAAGCACAAATGGCGAGGGGTGTCTACAATCAACCGATAAATTTTCTCGGCCAACCAACCACTGCTAATTTAATTTTTCAATTAGCATAGTCCCACTGCATCTACGTTCCCACTGCTGGGACGCAAGCCTCCTCTCTTCGAGAAGAAGTGCTGTGGAGGGCTGTCTAGCACGCGTGCACAGTGCGAGTTGCTAGATGTCACATGTCTTCGAGTTTTTTAATCTCGGTCATGTTGGTTTCCTCTCGATGTTTTCCTTCACCGTTTTGTAAGCACGTTAGGCCGCTTACACATTTGTGGATTTGTATGAACCCTCACGCATGGCGCTGCTGCGGCGGCGAATTTTGAAGAGTCCGCGAGAAGATACCGCGGCTGCGAAAAACACTGCCGTTGCGGTATTTTAAAAACTATTTTTGTGTAAACTGCACAGACGTGTTTGGTATCGATCTTTAAACACGGTAAAACCAGATGCTTGTAAAGTTTTGCGCTACAGGGTCTAGCTCTCTGATGGTAAGCAGCCAGTGTCGCCTGTGGACATCAACAATCCCAGAGGCAACGCTGGCGCGGCCCTCCTAGGGACAGAACTGATGTCTCATTGCACCGATGACGATGTTTTATCGAGTGCTTTTAAGCCTATATCATTATATCCCCCGAATCGAATAGACAAATTTCATAAATAGTTGGTTGGCTCAAAAAAGTGTCCAATGAGGGTTTTCTGAAATAACGTTCACTAGATGGCAGCACTGAGACCTCAGGTCCTGGCACCTGTCACAAGTGTCAAAGCGCGTATATTTTTCTTTAGTCGTGACTGAATCATGAACATCATCATATATTTTATATATTCATTGTAGAAATAGAAGACCTCTTGTCAAAGTGGCGCCAACTGGTGTCGTGAATTATCAAGAACAAGACCGGTTTTCTTTGACAACGCCCTCTGTAAACATGAAAGCATTATATGCCATCTAGAGAAAATAAAACTTGTAAAACAATGCACCAGTTTGTGATAGAGTTCAACTGAAAATGTCGGTTAACTAAATGTCAATACGTGTTTTACAATCAGCTTACGAAGGCAGATGACGAGTAACATGCATTTGCAATTTAAACAAATTTGAGTTATTGGAAGAATAACTTTAATGCCTACACAATAAAGTTCAGTTTATGCTACAATTTCAAACATTCACGACAAGACACTCTGAAATCAACTTAATTTTCATTTCAATAAAGTTGATATTTGTTTAACTTGAAATTACATCTTCGGAAACATGAATTTGAATAGACTTTACGTACTTTCTCATAAGACTCGTGACTTGTCAGTAGATGTGGTCTGTATCACCTGTTTATTATGCCAACGTTCTGATCGTGGGCTAGATTTCCACACGCCGACTGTACCTTCAATGTCTGAACCCCAGTTTCGTCGTCGTCAAAACGCATGACATGTCAGCATGTTGTGTTTGCAGCCTTTAAGAAACCGAATGTTTGCAGCCTTCAAGACACCGAGTGCCCGCACTGATTTTAATAGTTACTGGATTCTTTATTGTCGAAAGCAATGATTATATTAAATCGAGCACACGCAGTGAGCTTAAGTTTAAACGTGACTTCTCTATTTGAGAAGAGGTCTTAGCACTGCAGTGGCAACATAAACCTGAAGCACGTAGTGACCAGCTGCCGAAGTAAGACCAACGTTTCCAGTTGAACCCGCATATACAGTCAGAAAAACTAAAATTAATAAAATAATAAAAATTAAACTCATAATTTCCGACATAAGAACTTGGTTGGCAAGGCATAAGAACTTGATTTGTTTAAATCGAACATGAATTTCGTCAAATTATTGTCAAAAAATAAATTAGAATTAAAAAATCCGCCGTTTACAACTATTTTATAGCGTCTAAATCCTAAAACGCTCGTGCTGCTCGAATTCGAGCTAATGCTCATTTTTCCCATTCAAAGTTACTCTCCGAGTTCAAAAGTGCAAAATTCACAAAAAAATGCTCAAGTCGTGCCGAAAATGCTCAAGTTGGTTCAATAGGAGCGAGCACGAGCGCCAACTAACGTGAAGGTAGCAGCACTGCTTCAGGCGTTTAGCACTTAATATTTGAGCCGAACACCTTGGCTAGCCGGTGGGTGGGTCTTTCAATAATTGTACAAAGTTACATTTATAAGCCGCTTCGAACCTTGAGTACTCAAAACTCAAAAAAGAAAAAAAATAATAATTTGTAATTTATCTGGTATTTTCTGTTCTGGCGTTGTGAAGAAATATCATAAAATCTGTCACTTGGAAGTGGTTGAGAATCTAATTTGTTATCACAAGTTTAAAAAAAAAAGTGTTAAAAAGTATACTTTACCCCTCCAACTAAATTTGCTTGTACTAGAAGGGGTATAACCGGTGCAAACCGGTTTTCATTTGTGAAAAGTATCGGTTGTAAGCGACCTTCAAGAATCGAGAGTTTGTCTTAAAATCTAGAGACGAGTTCGTTATTTATAGAAATTTCTCCATTTACTCGCACAAGAATATAAAAACTTATAATTGATCGTGTATAGAAACAACAATGGAAAATATTTTTTTTTTAAAACAAGTTACAACAACTAAAACTTGGAAAAAACTAAATATTCTTCCCGTAATGTACTAGGAAAAATCCCGTTCGCATTAAACATTTAAAAAACGAACCCGCCTCATATACAGCATGTTCCTTTAGTCACAACAATTATATGTACACCCCACCGCTACACGCTGTATAAGCTGAACGTTTGATTACGCACGTAGGTCCAGGATAAATCCTTACAATTATTAAAAAAATTACAAGTATCTGAAAGCGAGATGGCAGTGTTGATCCGTGGGATTATCTGAAACGGAAAAAAAAAGCCTGTGAGTATTTCATCGAATCACTTCTCCATCACACCCATTGTGCGCTCCTAAAAATATTATTGAACAATCTAATACAATTATTGCGGCTCTTTTTGTACGCCTCAAATAATTCCTAGTTTAGGGTCCTAAAAATACTAAATAGCCAATTATATGCGACCAACTTCGAAGTAGCGCTCGTCGGCCGCCGCCGCAGTTAGTCACAGTTTGAACCTAAGTCTGTGCCTAAGTGTGCATACATACGAACGACACACGTCGGCGCGTATCGTGGGTGCGTTTACAAACATTTAAACTCACGTATGTGAGTTTAAATGTTTGTAAACGCACCCACCTCTCTCTCTCTCTCGGGTCTGGCTGTTTGTGTATACAAACAGCCAGACCCGGAACAACTACTTATAGGCCATAAAAATATTTGTTCCGTGCGGGAATCGAACCCGCGACACGCAGCGTAGCAGTCAATCGCTTAACCACTGTGCCAACCGTGCCGTCTATACCGTGAGTACGGTGCTAAAATACGCGAGCGGCATGCCCCGACCCTAGCTGTAGTTTTAAATCCGTCCCTAAATAATTCCGAGCCAGCCTGTCCCTTGCTGCTCTCCCAGCGACACTAACCCGAGCTCCGTACCCCACAGGGGGTGTCCTTAGCATGTAGTCGCTAAGATTTTAGGTATTTAAGCCCTGGCTAGCAGTTGGAACGAAGTTCCTTATCGCGCGTTGCGAAAGGGGGCTAGACGGAAAAAATTAAGACCAAAAGTTGGAACGACACTTTTTGCTATAGTTTTAAGCCGTGCGGCGTGCGCGTGTTTCTCTCTCTCTCTCTCTCTCTCTCTCTCTTATAGAGAGCAAGCCAGTTATACTTCGTTCCATCCGGGTGTCCCTTGACACCTCTCAAGTTTTTTTTTTTTAATTTATTGAGGCATCCACAGGCAACCCCGGTTAAGCAGCCTCATGGGTTGAAATGCGAGATGCCATTCATAAAAAAAAACAACTCTGGCGGCATGTTGTCGCCGACAGCCGCCGACACGCGTCGACGGTTGCAGATACTTCGACGACGCGTGTCGCACTTCGTACACTAACCCATATGGACGGGGTGCCCTGGAGAAAAGTCCGAACAGTTAAGAAGAGCGACGGTGCATCATAAGAACAGTAACGTACACTTCTATTGGCTTCGTTTGAGTGCTAAGTGGCGCGTGGTGTGAGAAGAACTGTGCTTACCTCTAGGCGGGTTGCGGCGTGGTGGACTTCTTCTTCTCTTTCTTCTTCTTCAGGAACGACGGCGTCCGAAGCCCTTTCTTCTTCTTCTTGTCCTTCTTGGGCGAGTCCTCGGTGGACACCTCCTTGGAGGGAGAGCCCTGGGGACCACACAATATTTATTGCACAATGCATCTACCAACCCGCACTGGGCCCGTGTGGTGGATTATGGCCCACACCTTCTCACCGAGAGGAGGCCTGTGTCCCAGCAGTGGAAACATTACAGGCTGATTATGCTTATGGTATGCAATCTTGCAGGCTAAGAATTTACTTCATATGATCATTTCTACAGGGTTAGTGTTCAAAGATCAGCCAAATTTAAGGGTGTAATACAGACCATCAGACTGAACAATTTTCTGCATGGGACCAACATCGTAATCGACTTCGGAAGTCAGTTTTTTTTTTGTAAAAAATAATTTGGATAATAATTTACAACAATATTTACAAGACATACCTCTTTACTGCTGTGTGAGAAGGTGCTCTGGTGCGCATCCGAATGGTCCCCGTTCACCGTGTGCTCGCCTGAAACGTACACAAAAACATAATTAAACAAAAAATATATAATGATTGAACTTACCGCTTGCACCAAAAATAACTAAATACAATAAATTTTTAGAAACAGTTCGTCTTTGTAGTTTCGTCCGTAATTCACAAAATATAGTACATACTAATTCCATAGTCAGTCTTGTTCTGAATGACCACGGAATTAGTATGCTATACTTGTAAAAAAAAAAATTACGCCCGTGTTTTCTACATTTATTGCTAATATGATTAACAGAAAAAATAATAATATGTATAACGTTGTTTTAAATTCGTTAGATGCAAATGTATTCAATGTTTTGTGATGCAAGCGGGGTCTAAACCAATATCGCAAATAACTTATATCTTTTTATCGCCTTAAATAGAGCAAATAACTTTCTCATAATTATTTAAATGGGATCAATAACCATTACGTCACAAAATATTATTTCATTAACTAAATAAGTCTGTTGCTCAACTTGCAAAAAGAGTAAAATATCGCAAAATAAAAAGCACATTTAAAATTATTAAAGACTAACATCCCATGCCATTAAACCATAAAGTGCTCTTTAGAAAAAGTGCTCATTAGAAAAAGTGCTCATTAGAAAAAGTGCTCATTTAGAAAACGTGCTGATTAGAAAAGTGTTATTGCCACTTACCTGTATGCGTTAGTACTTCGAACCGCCGCCCCCGAAACCAAGTGAACGCTAGTGGCATGCGAAGCGCAGTGTCAGAACAAAAGCAATTTGCCAACATAAGGAAAATATCTTGCAAATACAAAACTCGTTAAGATATTATTTTTTGTTCGTCGTCGTTGTACCGTTAAATAAAATTGCAAAATATTTTCCCTTTGGAGAAAAAGCGCAAAAAAAACAATTATTTTTAAAATTGCCGACATGATTTAAGTCTTTTAGTAATGAGACTTAAGTTCTCTTTAAAGACACAGTTGTTTTTGAAGACGCGAGTCTTGTCTAAAAGAACTTGAGTCTGAGTCTTTTCAAAAGAACTCTGGACTGAGTCATCGGAGTCCTTATTAATCAACATCGGTGTATATCGGAACTAAATGGCTCCGATTCCCTTGTTCACAAACTAAACTATTTTTTTTAAGGTCAGTGCATCTTTTCTTTCTATTTCTTTAAGGAAAGAAGATAAAAATTATTTTAGTCCCGTTAAATTAGTTCGCGCCTGACGTAAATTGACGTATTTTTTGTAGCCATATTTTTAATCACGTTTAATTTGTCTGAGGAGTATCTTAATTTGACAGGACTAAACTAATATTTATCTTCTGTCTTAATGAAATAGAAAGAAAAAGTTGCACTGAACTTAAATAAGGGAATCGGCGCCAATATCTGTGTATATCGGAACTATCTGCGTATATCAGAACTAAATATCTGTGTATTTCAGAACTAAATATCTGTGTATATCGGAACTAAACATCTGTGTATATCGGAACGAAATATCTGTGTAAATGGTAACTAAATACCTGTGTATATTGAAACTGAATATCTGTGTATATCGGAACTAGGTATCTGTGTAATATGAAACTAAATATCGGTGTATAACGGAACTAAATATCGGTATATAAATAAATAAATAAATATCCCTGGACATTTCACACAGCGCCATCTAGTCCCAAGCTAAGCAACCTAATGCTTGTGTTATGGTAACAAGATGGCTGATAAACTACTTATATACATTTTTTTTTTTGTAAATACATACATATTATAGATAGACAAACACCCAGACTCGGAACAAATACATGTAGGTCATACAAATATTTGTTCCGTGCGGGAATCGAACCCGCGACACGCAGCGCAGCAGTCAATCGCTTAACCACTGCGCCAACCGTGCCGTCAAAACTATATATCGAAACTAAATATCGGTGTATAACGTAACTAAATATCGGTGTATATTGAAACTAAATATCGGTGTATATCAAAACTAAATATTGGTGTATATCGAAACTCAATATCGGTGTATATCGAAACGAAATATTTGTGTATATCGACACTAAATATCGGTGTATATCGAAACTAAATATTGGTATATATCGGTACTACAGCGTCGCAGCCGAGGCACTAGCACTACACAGAAACAACACAAAGAGTTACACATACTTTAATAGCGGACAACGTACACAAGCGTAGAAAAATGAGTTGAAGTGATTTAGTGAATATTACAGAGGCGATATTATGACGAGTTACAAGATTTACGTTTTGAGCGCGTGACGACACAATCACAGGAGTATTGTCAAAGCTCATCAGTGTTGCCAATCCTACTTTCAAAACAGTAGATCTACTTGTTTTCGTTTTGTGTTTTAGTCCATATTTCTACTGTTGTTTGTCCTTTAGGTGCATTTGAAGCAAAACATCTAAAATGCTTTTTTGTTCTTCTCGCGTGGGCACAGACAAGGTCTACCGTCTACTGATTCTAGTATTTAACCATAAAAGTAAGGGCTGAAGGTATGCATTTTCGGATTATCAAACTTTTCTATTCTATATCTTATAATAGAAAGTAGAATTACTGTTCTGAAATTACTATTTGTGTTTTCTACTGTTTTTTTTAATGTTTTTTTTTAGTTTGGTAGGGTTGGCGACACCGCATCTCAGACAACAACACTCGTGAGATTCTGTCATTCCTAACGAAACAGAAGTAACATCTATAAAGTTTTTTTTTTAAAGATACAGATCCGCGAAAAGCATTCCTAACAAAAAAAAATCGATGCACACAATACAAGTTTTAACATTAGAACAAACACACCCGAACTAATTCCAATCATTCGGAAAACTTTTCTTTTTAAAAACACTTAAAATTAAAAAAAAATCGCTCAATAAAAACTACATTCACAATAAAAAAACATGCTTCTATAAAAATACATTGGTTTCATTAAAATATATTTATTTTAAATGCGGGAAGGACTATGAGGCCTTGCCTTAACGTGTTTATTTCGACGGAACCTAACACCTCTATCGGAGAGCGCCATTGCAAGCAAATGAGCTTCAAATATTTTGAAATACGTTTTTATTTATATTTCTATATTTTTTATGCTCGCAATGGGCGTTCCTGGGACGCATAAGTTAATAAAAAACTATAAATTAATTGGTATCATTGGTTTAAGCACTTACCGCGTAGCATTAGTTTTTTATTTTTTTTGTAGTGATATAATATATTCCACAGTTAATAGGAAAAACTTCGGTACGTACGCCTGCACGTGTGAGATATCGCGTTGCGATGTGACGACACGATCCTCGTCAAGTAGAGCGCGACTTCATACGAACTGTAGAGACTAGTCACATTAATAAAACCCTTTCTTTCCATAAGGATAATTATTTCGCACTCTAAGAACTAGTATCGAAATTCGGGTCCTCTAAATCGTTCGGATCGAAACTCTCGGACATTCTAAACTTCGAGATGATCCTATAAAACAAAGTATCTTCGAATGGCGGCCAACTCGAGTACAGCCTCTTGGACGGGCGGCTGTGGAGCTCGTAAAGCAGCCGTTTGCGCGGGGCGCTCGAGTCGGACTCGTCGAGTCCGGGGTCACTGACCAGCTCGACGTTGTCCCGCGCCGCGTACTCCATGTTAGACGTACTGGGAGATGGAAAACTGACTTCGTTATCCGAAAATTCATTCAAGAGTACGCTGGTTCGTTTTGTATTCTTATTAGTTTCATTTCCGTAAAATTGATTAGATTTCCCGTCGATGTCGTCGTCTAAATCGATTGATATGAAGCTAGGGAGCGTGTCATCGATGCTCTTGACGGTCCGCACGACATGCTTGTCGTGGTCGACAGGCAGGTGCTCGTCGAAGGAGAGCCAGTACTTGACGCCGCCAGAGTGTTCCGTTTGCGACATCGCTAACACGTTTGCCTTCCTAGTGAACGGAGACGCCATGTCTGACGGAGCTCTGTGTCTTGATTGCTTCTTGATCGGATAGTTTTTCGGGACGCTTTTTATCGGTGACTCCGTCAATTCGAATTTCTTCGTCGTTTTCCTATTGGGGGACGAAGATCGACTCACCGCTTCTTTAACGGTTGAATGTTTCCGCTTCCGGGAAGGGTCGGGTTTCTCCGAGCGCGAGTGCAATACATCTGCTACACTCTTGTGGGATATATCACGATATTCTGGAGAAAAAATTGGTTCCTCGTTTGGAGAAGAAGGTTCCTTGATCGGACTTAAATATTCTTCAATACTTCTGGCAGGTGATTGGGCGGAGAAGCTGGCGAACTCCTCAGTCCGGTCGGAGATATCTTTGAATTCATCATTGGCACTGGAATGATATTCTTCATGGGACGCATCTGTAATGTTTCCTACTGTAAACGTTTCGGGTTCGAGGCTAATATTTTCCTTCATTTCTGAAGTGAGGTCTACGTCAGGAGTTTCGAATAGTTCTTCTGTATGTGATGACATTGTACGGTCTTCCGATTGGCTGAAATCTTCATGGAAAGCGTTGTTCATGTCACTGGAGTCCACAAATGTTTCATTAAGGACGTTCTCGTCGGCGGGTCGTGACAAGTCGTTGGTTATAAGAGATGATACTTCTGTCGTAGTATTTCTAACGGCCTTATCTAAGTTATTATTAATAGAAGTTGATTTGTCAGTTTCTGGCTTTTCTATTACGTATGTTCGCTCTGGTATACATTTCTGATCAACTTCAATATGTTTGCAGTAGTGCATGTTTTCCTGATCGTCTATATTATTAACGAGAGAGTGAATATAATGTCCTGTTTCTACTTGTTTCGGAGTATTTTCATTGTATTGAAGATAATCTTTATTACTTTCCTGAACTTCGATATTAGAGTAAATTGTTTCTATTTCTCTATCGGTTTCTTTTGACTCCAAAACTTTATCTTTACTTTTAGATTCAACATTATCCTTTAAGACACTTGTATATTTTTCTTCCGCATACTTAAGACATTTTGCGTTAAAAAAATCCTTGATTGCATAAAAATCTTCCTCTTCACTGTGTTTTTCTTCAACATGTACGTCTTCATTACCCTCGGATTCCATCCAAATAGGTCGAGCTGTGAACAGTATATCCTCAAACTCAGCGACAGTAACAACTCTCTTGACTGTCTTTTTATTGCCTTTTTGCTTCTGATGGTTGATAAACATAGCTCTATCGAAAATATAATATAGTATGCCTTCAATGACTTTGTTTGCTAGACCTACGTCTGTCTCGCTCACTTCAGTGAGTACTGTTTCATTCAGACACACGTTCTGTTCTATATCCTCGATAAGCTTCGCTATCGAGAATGTCTCGTTACATTCGTCAGTAGCGAGGTCTTGTTCAGTGATATTATTGTTAGGAGCGACCTTGACCTTCACTACTAAGTCAACAACATCTATTCTATTTATAATGGCGGACAAAACTTCTGACACAACCTCATATTTCTCAAACTCAGCAGTCGAATCGAAGCTATTTCTTTCATTCGAACTGAGAGTACTGGCCAAAGAATTCTGTCTCTTAACAATATTAGCATCAGACTCATTTTCGGTTGACAATATATCGAAGACGTTCTCATAGACGCAGTCTATTATGTCTTGCTCGGACGCTTCGTTCTCGTACACATCGATTGCTGTCTGTATAGCGTTGGTGGTGAAGCTCTCCACGTCATTGGCTGTAACATCAGAGCCTTCTTCGTTGACTGAGTAGGTCTCCAGCTTCGTACACTCAGCGACGAGTGATTCTGTGGTAACTTTGTGAGTAGTGTTGCTTGCTATCTCTAGTTTCAGTTGGCTCGCTAAGACAGCTGTGTTGAGAGCGTCACCGACTATGTTCTCCATCAGTTCCTCCTTCGTGTCATTATGTGACAGATTTGGATCATCCCCGTAAGAACTTTTGGATTCTTCCAAAATAGGTTCGAGGATATTCTTGATTTTTAAAGGAGATTTCTTTACGTCATCTCTACTTTTAAAATCATCGCAATAAAAATCAATAGGTACAGAGTAGTCCCTTATGTCTTTCTCTACTAATTCTTTGACGGGACTTTCATAAGACTCTTCCAAGTCTGTAAAGCTGTGATATTCGCCTTCTATAGATTCAAGAGTTTTATTCACGTCATCCATAGAGTCTACAGTGACCAAGTCTGCGGTGTAAGTCTCTATGTTTTCCCTGTCAGTAGATTTTGTACACATTTCAGCATTATTCTCATTAACAACAACCGTTTCATCAATAGCATCAGATTTCTCGATGATAGTCTGATTTTCTGAAGAGAAACTGTTACCAATGTCTCCTATGTAATTATCTTCATTAAATTCTTGACTGTCAACGAACTCGATATCTTTTTTTTCTACCTTGAAGATGGGAACGAATTTCTCTTGTACTTTAACGTAGGTAGCATCGCTGTCTGCTTCTTCTGAACATTTTTGTGGTATGTTATCGCCGGACAAGTAAATAGTGTTATGTTTCTTAGGTTTTTTAAGTTTCTCGTCTTTAGTGAGCTCAAAGGCGTACGAGACGTTGGTAGCACCGCACGAGCGGCACCGGGGCACGTGGTAATGCATAGGTTCGGGATCTTTCATGTAAGAGTTTATGAAGCCGCTGTGAGACTGTGTTCTAAAGAGTTTGTTAGTTGAACAGCGGGGGAGGGACCTGCTTCTAAGGCCGAAGTCCGACTTGCAGCGTCCATCCCACTCTATGGAGGGGATGGAATACAAGCTGGAGCGACTGCTCTCGTTGCCTGGCTCGTGCGCAGTGTGCGCCGTGTGAGAGAGGCGAGGGGTGAGGTTCACTTTACATTTGGGTGCTTTGTGCGGGGTGTCGTACGTTTTCACGATATGTTCGAAGTTCGTACTGCGGGAGTATTCGTGTTTGGAACGTTTGTTAGTCGAGAGAGCTTCTTTTTCACCGAATTTACCTGCAACGGGGTGGTACAGTTGTGACGAATTCACAATTTTGTGGTGTGATTCGTAATAGCCGACCGACAATTTGACAACTGTCAGTCGTGACGTCATTTGCGAATTTTTGACGGATTCGAATGGTGCTAACTTCCGCGAGACCTGCGGCACAGTTGCTAATTCTCGATCGGCTAGGTAAATCTATACATTTGACGAGATACAGAAGAACAGTGAGTGTTCCTTAGTAAATGTATAGATTTGAAACCGCATCACCCCTCAAAATGTGAATTGGGCTAGAGTTTCATAAAGCTAGAGGTAGACTACCTACTGAAAACTAATACTATAGTCAACTGCTACAAAAGTATTGGGACGATGTAGAAAGAGAAAACTATTACATAGATAGAGGGAGATAGAACTAGAAGACGACTAACCAAAGTTTACTGAAAGCCAGATCAAGTTTTTTGGCCTCGTTTAAAGACTTTCTGTTTCATTTTACTTTTTGTTACTTTTTTTTTATATAACTTGGCTTTTTATTTTTGGCAGTGTTTAGTTTATTTTGTGATTTTCCTGAACGAGTCGCAACAAATACATTTCCTTTCGTTTTTTTCTCAGAGCAGTCAGATAGGAAACGCCGATCTCATTAAAAAAAATATAATTGACGAGTAAAAGTGTTTGTATGTACAAACGTACTTGCAGAAATAAAATCATTTATCATTTAACATCGGCGCTAACTGCTAGATGCTACAGACGCGACGAGGAGTGCGCGGGCAGGTAGCGGGGTAGCGGGAGTGGCTTCGCATTCCAGCGAGGTGTGGAGGGAATCTGACCTAGTTGTACAGACTAGCAATCCTTGATACGACACGAAACACAAAATAGCTTTGAATGACGATGGACTAATGAAAGAACCTTGCAACAATAACGGTGACCTATAAGCGATGACAATGGCAGACGACACAAGAAAACAACACTGAAACTCCTCACAAACGCAATTAAAACTTAGAATTCAAATCAAATCCAAACTAGGCTGAGAATCAGCACTATTCGAACGTCAAAGTGACATAAGACAGTCCCCCGACACGTGAAGCAACCACTTCCTAGTGCTTTAGCTGGGAACAAGAAGTGGCGCCACAAACTGCCCAGCAGCAAATAGCCATGACTAACGAATGGTGTGACGCGGACCGTGAGTGTCCGACCTAACGCACCTCTGACGACGCTCTGCGGCAGCGGCGCCACGTGCGCGCGCACCACGAGCGGCGCGCGTGACGTCACGAACACGTCGTCGTCCGACAGCACGGCCGCCTGCCGCGCCGCCGCTGTGCCGGGACATGCCCAATGTGGGTTACGAACATACAATACGCGAAAATAATTCAATCAATTATATAGCACCAATCAATCATACATTATCAATCATAGACTACTAATCAATCAATCATAGACTACTAATCAATCAATCATAGACTGCTAATCACTCTACCATTTGTTACAATTTTTATTCGGCAAATTTAGAATTTGCAACCTTGCCACACGAACTGTTACATTTATTATTCGCGGCCTCCTACGGTAAGCCGACATAAGCCCAACGGGCAGGTAGATTAATAAAGCAACAAATGAGCAATCTCAAACACTGTATATTTATATAAGTTGAATTTACACAATAAAAAGTGTACCTTACAAAACTACTTAAAGTACCTTAACGTTACAAAATTAAGTAGGAGTCTATTATTCTATTTCAATAATGCCAGCCAGCTAAAATTCCAGTATAAAGAGCTAGGGTCGTGGGGAGTTGGAGATAAACCCAGTACTGTACCGTTTTAAAAGTTTAACTTAAACCATATGTATTTCAAAATTTAAGGTATAACCTTCCAGTTATTTAAACGTTATTCTATTATATTAAATGGGCGCCAGGGACCTTAAGAGTCCCGGATCCCAGAGCCGACGAAGGGGTCCATAATATTTCTTGAGGAACTATTCAGGTCAAACTCGAGATCCTTAATTTCAAATTAGTTGACCGGTTTCAAAACCGGACTTAGGTAGCCAACGGGTTCACAGAGAATCCGTGGTTAAAATAAAATAAGGAGTAAAGTATAAAGGGATAATAAAAAAAAAAACCGTCCCGCCTGCGTTATCGCCAGACGGACTACAACCGACAGCACAGCCGTCTCTGCAAGGGGCTTCGAGCAAACTCGAGGAACGGGTCTCGCGTCCAGGTCCCAGAGCTCCTCTAGATCCTGGCGGCGAGACGAGTCTCCTGAGGTGCCTTTCCTGGGAATGACAATACGGAGACCGAATAATAAATGTAACAGTGGCGTCACGCTTAAATGCTGGAAGGTTATACCTTAAATTTTGAAATACATATGGTTTAAGTTAAACTTTTAAAACGGTACAGTACTGGGTTTATCTCCAACTCCCCACGACCCTAGCTCTTTATACTGGAATTTTAGCTGGCTGGCATTATTGAAATAGAATAATAGACTCCTACTTAATTTTGTAACGTTAAGGTACTTTAAGTAGTTTTGTAAGGTACACTTTTTATTGTGTAAATTCAACTTATATAAATATACAGTGTTTGAGATTGCTCATTTGTTGCTTTATTAATCTACCTGCCCGTTGGGCTTATGTCGGCTTACCGTAGGAGGCCGCGAATAATAAATGTAACAATTATCAATTATTGAGTACCAAACAAACAATCACAACCAAATATTCAATCAATCAACGACTCCTAATCAATCATACATAAATCATGACCAAAAAAAAACATTCAAAATCTGCCTGCCTTTTCCTAAGTTGGGGTCGACTTCCAGTCTAACCGAATGCAGCTGAATACCAGTATTTTACTTGGAGCGACTGCCTATCTGATCGAAAGAAGTTTCACTTCAAAATTTCAATAATTAATTATCATTCACTCAATCAGTCAAGGAGCCCATTCGTTTAAACGTTTCACTCACACAAACTGCAAACAATCCCGAATCAGTCGAGCCTCACCTCTGATAACGACGTGTGGAACCGGCGACGTCATGCCTGACGTCACGGACGACGTCACGGGCGAGACGGGCGAGTCGTAAAACACTTCGTCGTCGGACAACAAGTTCGGGTCCCGGGTCACTACTCGTGAAAGAAGGCCAAATGATTTCTGTGACTCCGACGAATAAACGAAGATCGGACTATGTGAGCATTTACACTATTGCTATCTCTTGCTCGCAGGTAAAATTAGAAAGAGAAGTACATACAATTATGTGAGTTGAGGCAATATAGTTTATTACACATTTCGCCGTTCAATTTCTTTTAACCTGATTCAAAGGTAAAAAAACAAATTCTTATCGCGTTTTAAAGTAAATATTGAGTCTTGAATTTATTAGTGTGTAAGGCAAATTACTAAAATAAAAGCATTAGTATAGATCAAAAGTATTAAAAACATTGCGAAATCCAAAACTAAATACATGCAAAAAAATGTCACTTACACCGTCCATTAGGTTAACCGTTTTTTGACAGTTGTCTTAGAACGTGCATATTCCAGATTACGTAAAAGTTAAAATAAATATTATATAAATTGCTTTATCTTATTGAATTATCTTATAAATGGTTTCTTACAGACATTATAACACCGTAGGTGTATCAATCAATGTATTGTGTGTTGCTGCAATCACTAGTTCCATCTGTCAAAAAACGGTTTACCTAATGGACAGGGTATAAATTGGTTTATAGACGATTTTGTAAGGATGGTCTAGCTCTAGACTCTAGAGCTTCGTCAACACCCGAGGAGGTTCTCGACGGGCAGCTTGTTTCAGAAAGCGGTATTTCTGGAACGCCGGTAGCTTGGACCCTGGAGTTCTACTCCCTAAGCACGAATTCCGTAGTTTCGGCCAAGTTACGGGCGACTCCCACTCCGTATCACATCATCATTATCATCATTTCAGCCTCAAGACGTCTACTGCAGGACTAGGCCTCCCCCAAGCACCTCCACTTCGACCGGTTCTGTGCTTCTCGCATCCAACGGGTTCCTGCAGCATTAACAAGGTCGTCGGTCCACCTTGTGGGAGGCCTTCCAACGCTACGTCTTCCGGTACGCGGTCGTCACTCCAGAACCTTTCAGCCCCATCGGCATCTGTTCTGCGAGCAATGTGCCCTACCCACTGTCACTTAAGTCACCGTATCACATACGGATATAAGATTAAGATGACACCACAATTTGATAGTTGTCCCAACTCCCGATGTGCTTTTACCCGTCCGAAAAAGTTAATTAACCGGCCACCTAATTGCGTAACACACGATCAATCGGAATCAGAATCATTGTGAAGCAAATTGCTAATCCATCGCTTCATAAGTTCGAAAAATTTGTCTGCTCAACACGTAAATAACGCAGTGAATTTTGTTGAACTGTCAAAATGAAACCGATTCCGATTGATCGTGTGTTACGCAATTAGGGTGCGGGTCTAGGATGAGATCCACAGGAGAACCAAGGTAACCAACATAGCCCGAAGAATTGCCACACTTAAGTGGCAGTGGGCAGGGCACATTGCTCACAGAACAAATGGCCGATGGTGGACCGATGACCTGGTGAAGGCCGCAGGAATCCACTGGATGCGGGAAGCATAGAACCGATGGAAGTGGCGGTGTATGTCCATGCAGTGGACGTCTTTCGGCTGAAATTAGTGATGATCACTTCGAAGTTTCGAACCACTCTCGTACGACCCCATATCTTTGTTGACGGACTTTGAGAGTAGGTCAATACCGGTGAGATATTTCTTTACATTTAGAACCAACACAATCGTCTACAAATCAATGTAAATAAAAGAATCAAGGCACACAAAGTTACAGCCGAATTCATAAACGCGACTTGATTTAAGTCACTTCGCGACGCGACTTGTTTAGAATACGTCAACACGGTAGGAATGAAGCTATTTGACTAGGCGCAGAAACGGATACGTTCGCAAGCGACGCTACGGAGCCGATCGTATGCGTCGACATCCTGCCGGACGCGATCGGCTGTCGCCGCATCCGGATTTGGAAATCATCCTTTAAAGTGTATCGCAGCGACAGGAGGACTTAAATAAAGTGTCGTCTGAGAATTCGGGGATTAGTTAACTACAAGGAAACGTGCAGTTCAGTCTTTACACATCAAGTTTTAAAAAACTTTTGTGTCTGTGTCAGCCAGGCTTCTTGTGCGTGACGCCGGAGCCGCGCCGCCAACGGCATGTTTGTGTACACGAATGAGCATCGCGCATGCGCCGCCATTTTGTGTTTATCACACGATGCTCAGTATCCGGCGCTTGTACTGCGCTCTAATTACGGATATTGCTAATCCATTGCTTCATATGTTCAAAAAATGTGTCTGCTCAACAACGTAAATAACGCAATGAATGTTGTTGAACTGTCAAACTGTGAAGACGTGTTACGCAATTACCCCGAAAAAATACAAATTAAAGTAAACATCATAAGGTACATCAATATTAAAATGAAAAGCAGACGTCTTCGCAGTTTCGTTGGCAATGCTTTACTGAACTGTTATAATATTTAACTCGGCATCAATACGCTGTACACGCGATATTCATAAGTATACACAGTGCAGCGTCACATCCAGCACGCTAATCGCGAAACACACTGTCGATCTCAATCTGAATCATTTTGAAGGATATTGCTAATCCATTGCTTCATATGTTCGAAAAATGTGTCTGCTCAACAACGTAAAAAACGCAATGAACGTTGTTGAACTGTCAAAATGAAACCCATTGCTACTGATAGTGTGTTACGCAATTACCCCACAGGTAGCCTTCCCCCCCCCCCCCCCCCCCATCCCTGTAGTCACGTACCTTTCGTCCGGTCGGCGTGTGCGCGCTCGGCGGCCAAGAAATCAGTTGTGTCAACTAAAAAGGTACATCGCATTTACATAAACACATACACATGCATAAAAAACTAGAGGTTTCCGACAGTCTAAGTATAAGGTAGAATTTAATTAGCTAGCGAAACGTCATAAAGTATCGACGTGATTCAGAACGCGTTAAGGAGCTGTCAGTGTCATTATTGTTGACACTGACAGCTCTCGAGTGCCTTCAGAAGCGACGACTACCGCCTTCACCATTGTCTCGGACGGTACATAGAGCTCCTGCGCTTACACACACATTCAGTGTTTGTGCACTTGGTAACCACAAGTGAAACACGCGTCGCTTATTGAGATAAAAATACTGTACCCAGCGACCGTTGACTCCATAGCGTATTATTTCTTTTTTATCATTGATAAAATAATGTTTTTATTTTTAGACTTTCATATCACAAACATTGGTTTTACTAGATATCAACACCATCATCACGTCTGTGAAGTTTCGCCAGATAATTTAATTGGACCTTGTATTATGAAATGAGTTGAAAACCGATTGAAATCAACATGCCTGTACAGAAAAACGAGCAAAAATGGAAAAAGAAAAAACGTGCTCAAAATATTAATGCCCTAATTTATTAGATTTTTCGTATCTTACAAATTAAACAAAAAAAAAATTTGTAGCATTTTCAAAATGTTTGGTGGCTTTTTTCTAGAATTTATTTAAAAAAAAACCATGTTTTTTTAAGTACATACGCCAGCACATCAAGTTACTCCAATCTGTAAAATTTTCCCAAGCAACCTTGAACCTAAATAATTTAGCGAAAAAGTTGAAAATCTATTAGATTGTAGTAGCTTGATGTGCTGGCGTCCGTACATTGGCACTATATTCTACCTTTGAAACTATTACTAATAGGATAGGAAAGTAGGATTGTTAAATATGTATATTTGTACGCTGAGTATTCTACACATACATATTTGTCCTGAAACGACCTTTATAAAAATAACATCACCATGCGCAGTCATCGGATCAAATTCTCGTAATTTTAAGAACGTTCACAGTCTGATCTCAGTCTCAATCTGTCAAAAAATACTTCTAATTTCTCTACATTTTGACAAGTTTTTGACATTTGTTTGTCGCTGAGATGAGACTGCGACTAGATTTTGAACGTTTTAAATTACGAGAATTGGCCTTCTGATTGTCTATGATAATATATACGCAGACATTAATATGGTACAGTGACCAAAGAAGATAAGTAACCAGGGTCATCGGATATAGTTGAAGTTTAGTAAGAAACCGATGGATGTTTTCGAATGAAATTTAATTTGATAAATGAACTGTTTGTTTTCCATTAATTAAATTATATTTTATTCGAAAACATCCATCGGTTCCTTACTAAACTTCAACTATATCCGACGACCCTGGTTACTTGTCTCATTAGGTGACCGTACATCTAGTTTAAGAATGTTGCTGCACAGCTGGTAGGTACTCACCGTCGCTGAGGACGACCTCTGGTTGGCTGCGGACAGGCGCCTGCTTTGTTTCTATTCTCAATACTCGGTGCTCTGTAAAAGATAATTCTACAATTAACTTTTTCTATGAGAAAGGGTACATAATCAGCCTCTAATGTTCCCACTGCTGGGACACAGGCCTCCTCTCTGTGAGAGGGAGTGAGCCAAAATCCACCGCGCGGCCCCAGTGCGGGTTGGTAGATGTCACATGAATGACTCTTTGACAATGCAAAAGTGCCTGTAAATGGTTTAATTGAAATAAATGATATGAGTTAAGAGTGTAGTGAGTAGCGGCGGCACGTACCGTCGCGGGACTCGTCCTCCGTCTCGGAGGGCGCGCTGGCCGGTGACGTCATCTGCGCGGCGCTGATCGCCTCGGACTCCGATAGGTCAGTGTCGTCTGCAAACATACAAATCTCGTCTTACTTCAGTTTCCTACTTTTAGTGCCAAGTCTGGCGTCGTGTTGGTACTTTTAGTGCCACATTGGGCTATAGTATTCTATATAGATGGTACTTCTCAGTGTAGCTAGATAGATGTATACTCTTGATGGTTGTTGGAAATCGAACCCAACAATTGTATCATCGTAACATCACCATCTGCCTGCCTTTTCCCAACTATGTTGGAGTCGGCTTCCAGTCTAACTGGATGCAGCTGAATACCAGTATTCTACATGGAGCGACTGCCTATCTGACCTCCACAACCCAATTACTGGGTAATACGATACCCCTTGGTAAGACTGCATGTCAGACTTTCGGGCTCCTGACGATCCACGAATGACAGCCGGGACCAACGGCTTATCGTGCTTTCCGAGGCACGGAGGGGCCTCGGTATGTAAAGATGGTCACCCATCCCCGGATCAACCGCGACAATCGTAGCTTAACCTGATCGGTCGACCCGTGCGGCTGTTATTACTTAGCTACAAGCCCCCTCACCATAACAAATTACTGTTCTTTTAATATAACTTCCAGTGACTGGCCAACATCTAGCCAATATTACCTAAAACTTGTGTTTCAAATTAATATTATTTCAAGTTAAACAAATATCAACTTTATTTTAATAATAATTAAGTTGATTACAGAGTGACTAGCAAATGTTTGAAATTGTAGCGTAAACTGAACTTTATTTTGTAGGATTTAAAGTTATTTTTCCATAAACTCATATTTGTTTACATTTTTGGCTAATAAATCGCGAATGCAGATTATATTGGTTATTGGCATTGTTGCTGTTCAGCGTTCAAGTCTGGCAAGTTAAAGCGTCGCGGTACTCGTCTGCGCGGCGTGGCGGCAGTGCGCGCTACTCACAGTCGCTGCGCTGCTTGCGCTCGACCACGCGGCGGTACTCGTCGATGTCGGTGTCGCTGACGTGGTCGAAGGGGTTGCGCGCGTAGGGCGCGCTGTACATGGTGGCGTTGTGCTGGTAGCCGCGCTGGATGATGCCCTTGGACGCCGCGCCCATGAGCACCTGCTGCGGGGTATTATTTTATTACAATACTGCCTTCCTACCGATAATCCACGCCTACGTGAACGTTGAGAACACATTATATGAAACTCAATACTCAATACTTTTATTGCATTCCACATGTAGGTATTCTTAGGTGGTAAACCTATAATTAGATCAACCAGTCCAACCACTTCACATTTATTTGCGGTAAACATGACCAGTAAAAAGACAAAAAAAAACATAACAAGTTGTGGGAAAACATGAGTCAGACGAGTGATGAGTGAGAGCGGGAGATGAGTGAGTTTAAAATAAAAAAAAATTGTCATCATCTCTATTTCCGCGAGCAGAAGCCAGTATCCGAGTGAGCCGGCGCACTCACCACATGGTCGCCGGTGTGCGTGTTGGCGGCGTCCTCGCCGATGAGCTTGCTGGCCTCGTCCCACGTGACGCCCTCCAGGATGTGCGACTGCGGCCCGGCACTGATCTTGTCTGCGCGCCGATTCTCCTTTATCTGCGCACGTACGAGTATTATTATTATTATTTTTTATTTCAACTAAGTACATATAAATTACATTTTAATTTATATTATTATATACAAAAATTAAAAAAAAAAAACATTTATAAGTATAAAAAATAGTAGTCAGGGCTCCAGAGAGGGCCGATGCCGCCGGGGCCGCGGGTTGTTCGAAAGAGATACCGTGGCCCCTGGCACAGGCAACTGAAGGAACACGGGTGGGTTTTAGTCTGACACGCCCTTCCACTCAGCCCAGAGCAGGAGAGGTGACTTGATGATTTCCCACACAAAAAAAAAAATGGGCTCCAGAGAGAGGAACCTCCTGACAATGCGAGCCGTGTCCAGAAGTGTCGACTTATTATTATTATTATCAGCCTGTGATATCCCACGGCTGGGCAAAGGCCTCTCTTTCCACCTCTCTCTGTTTAAAGCTGCTAAGGACCAGTTCCTGCTGAAGGAGTCCAGTTCATTCCGCTATCTCCGTCTGGGCCTGCCACGGTGTCGCTTGCCATTAAGAGGGACCCATTGGGTCGTAAGTTTGGCGACGATTGTTCGTCTGACATGCGGCAGATGTGTCCAGCCCAGTTCCATTTCAGCGTGACAGCTTTCCAAGTGAAATCGGTTATCTTTGTGATGGAACGGATGGTCGTATTCCTAATCCAGTCTGTTAGTTTGACACCCAAAATACTCCGTTCCATAGCCCTCTGGCAAATCTCGAGCGTGGACCTCTGCTGATTTGTCTAAAGTTAGGAGTATAGTATAGTAAAAGGCCCAGACGGACTCGCGCACCGAGTCCGACTCGCACGTCATATTTGTACGGAACCACAAATTTGTAGATACGTAACTACAAATTTACGGTTTTCGGATTTTTTTGTGCCTTACTTGTGCTACATGACATGCTTCTGGCCAAATTTTTTATTCTAGGTCAACGGGAAGTACCTTACAGGTTTTGATTCCCCTGCGAGTGTCAAAATATGCGGAACATAAACGGAACATAACGCCCGTATCTTTTGATTGCGTTGACTTAGAAATCTGATTCTTTCATTGCTTCAAGGGATTGCAGCCCTTAGTATTTGATATTAATTTAAACTTTATAACTTCACGCGTTCCTGAGAAAAAGGGTCTTGACAGTCGAACAACGTAGTGATCATATAAGGGTTCCGTTTTTCCTTTTGAGGTACGGAACCCTAAAAAACGACCACGACACGACGATCTTTGCCATCGACACGCTAAGATGAAGAACGTGCTCAAAGATCCTGAATTATTTCATTTGCTTACCTGTTGCTGTAGCGCCTTGAATTCCTTGGGGTTGGTGTTCTTGGGGACGAACTGGAGTGTGTCGATCTTGACCGGCGTGCCGGTGTGCGCTGGCGAGCCATCCTGCACCCACTGTGGCCCATGTTGGCCCATAGAAGACAGCGGTTGCCGGAGATCATGGTTCGTTGCAACCATTTTATTCACAGTAAAAGGTTGATGGTTGCCATTTTTGTTATTTTTGTAGAGATATTGTTACCGTAGTCATGGCAACCAAATAGGTTTTAGGAGCAACCATTTTTTGTCAGATATTTCGTAGTCATTGGTTACCAGTGCGTGATGTTATCACCACGTGTTTGTGACAAGTCGTGCACCCCGAGTACATCGAGTACAGTTGGTTATAGTCAGTATAACCACGATAAGGTGTAATAACCATATTTTGATCACCAGAGTCAGCGTGACAAGATTCCGTTTTCCGGAAGATATTCCAGTTTTTCAAATAATTTGTAAAGTGTTTTTGTTTCATAAATATTTCAGGTTCAGTTTCCAATTCCGGTTCCGGTTCACCATTCGTGATAGAAAAAAAAGAGAAAAAGAAAAATTAGTAAAAATGTTGCCAACATGTATCGCAAAAATCAATGAATATTTCGCAAAAAAATATCAATCGACTTCCGCATAAAACGGGTTAGTAAAAAAGGATATGGTAAGGTGGCAGATACATTTAAGAAAAAAAAAGAAAAAAAAGTAAGATTTGTGCGTAGAAGAAAAGAAAAAATTAGGAAAAAAAATGGCTCAAATTTTTCTCAAATCCTGGTGAAACATCGAGCATGTACAGTACAGATTTACGCGATTCGGGCATAAGCAGACATACAGGTCATCCCATGCAAAGCATTCGAATTAAGCGAGACAACATTTTTTTTAATCGTATTTTTTTACAAGCATTTTACATCGTTCCATTTCGACTGTCAAGGGTTCTGCTTACCCCGAAAAGGTCAAGCTTTTAAAAAGAAAATGAAAACAAAAAACAAACGAAAATAAAAGGACATGACTAACGAAAAGCGACTCGAAAGAAATAAAAAAAAATGCTAAGAAAAACAGCATTTTATTTATGGTTCATCTTTTTTTTTTGAACATACATAAACAAAGATATGAAACCGGGAACAAAACATAGTACAATTACACGAAACCTAGAGTTCTCGCGTCCTTGTGAATTTTCTACCATTTTCTACCATTTTTTTTGCGTCTTCCAGGTAGCACGGGCATTAAGGAAAATAAGGAAGAACATAAACAGGTCGTGCAAGGAAAAGGTACTTAGTTTTAACAAGTGGCAACATTCCTACCAATTTTTTGACCTCAAAACACTGTACAAACTCGATGTTATGAATAAAAGTTATTCAACACTTTATTCATTCGACCAGGGATAAATAATGAAATGCTGTTGATTCATAAAAATATTGTCCTAAAATTTTAACAAAACACCGGTTCACAAGTTCGGACTACACACACGATATCCAGATGTCCCGAAAGTTAGAAAAAGCTTGAAAAAGATGAGAAGAGAAAGAAAGAAGAGATGATGACGTAATTCTTATGACGTTCGCTGCTGTCAAGATTTCGTGAACACATTATTATCTATTAAACGTAGAACTGCGGGGTCGTTGCGTAGCATACTAACAGTAGCAATGGTTTCCATTTTGATAGTTCAACAACATTCATTGCGTTATTTACGTTGTTGAGCAGTCAATTTCGAATAAATTAAGCAATGGATTAGTAATATACTTCAAAATGATTCCGATTGTGTTTGAAAGTATGTACGCGATGAATGCTGATTTTTTTTCTTTTTTTTTCTGAAAATAATAATAATCTCCGCTGTGTCTCAACTACATTTTAACGAAACATGTTCAGTAGTTTAGCCGTAAACACGTTCAAACCAGACGGAGAGACTCACTTTCATATTTTTAGAATATATTTTGTGTTAATAATATTCTCAATCCCTGCCTCTGGGCTGGATTGCGGTCAAGAGTGAGCCGATTGTCAATAAAAAATTAAAAAAAAGAAAAAAAAACCGGTTTACAATATCATAATCAGCCAATGCCTCAATAATAATTCCCAATGCTGGGACACAGGCCTCCTCTCTGTGAGAGGGAGTGGGCTGTAATCCACCACGCGGGCACAGTGCGGGTTGGTAGATGTCACATGTCTTCGAATTTTTCGTTCTAGGACATGCCGTATGATATAAATGGTTTATAAAGCTGATTAAAAGAGTAACCGTGGAGTTTCTTGCCGGCTCTTCTCCATAGGAAACGACCAATTGGAGCCGTGCACCTAGCTTCTGACGTTTCATAAGTGCCCATGTAAATAAAATGTTTTGATTTTTATTGGAAATGTCGAAAATACATTGTTGAATAAAACAGAAAGTTTAGATTTAGCTAAAAGGTTGAGTTATTTCTCAATAGTTGATGACCTAAATTCAACTTTGTTCTTTTATTTTAAAGTTGAAGTTACTAAATTGCAATTTTGTAACCTTGTTGATATTTGTACGCCGGTAAAGGTAAAACATTGTTTATTTATTTACCTCTTGCAATTAGTTACCTATGTTAATTACTTTACATACATAGTATTGTATACAATCAAGTATTTTCTAACTGAACAGACAGCTGTGCTGCTGGGGAGTACAAAAGCACTAGGAAGTGCTTTTGTAATTTTGACGTTCGAAAACTGCTGACTCTCAACCTAGTTTGCACGCTTTGGATATTTTCAATCAATCAATCAATCAATCAATCATTTATTTTGTTAAACATAGGTATGGTTACAGATATTATATAGTCAAAGATATGTGCACTATGTTTTGCCAATATATGGCGTACAAAATTAACATAACATGGAATTAATAATAATAATAAGGTACAATCAATAAAGGCATGTCAATAGATTACATTATTTTAAGAAAGAAAAAGCATGTCAAATATAATGAATTAAATAAATAAGTGTAAGTGTAAATAATAAAATCATAAATGTTTGATTGGCATGTCGCAATCGTCATACTTCTGTTTATCATTAGTAAACTCAGTGATGGAGTAGTAACATCTATCTAAAAGGAATTTAAACAAAGACCTCTTAAAGGATCCCAGACACTCTTTATTTCTAATAGCTGCTGGTATACTATTAAATATTTTTGGGGCCATACCTAGCACATTTTTACCGAAAAATGCGGTTTTGTGAGGGGTAACTTGAATGGTATTTCGATAACGGCGAGAGCGCAGTTTTTCAAATAAATGAAGGTTACATCGGACAAACACCCCCATTTCATATATGTACATAGACGGTAAAGTGAGCAAACTAAGTTCCTCAAACAATGGTTTACAACTATCAATCGATTGTAATTTGGTAAACGATCGCAAGCATTTCTTCTGAGCTTTAAAAGCAATGTCTCTGTCAGTGGAGTTGCCCCAGAAAATGATTCCGTACCTAATGCCAGAAGTCACATAAGCATTATAAGCTATTTGTACTGTAATGCGGTTTACCGTTTTTGACAGTTTGTACAGAGCATACGCAAATTGACTAAGCTTCTTCGACAAAGCGTTAATATGATGTTTCCAAGTCAGATGACTATCTATGTAAAGGCCCAGAAATTTTGTGACGTCACATTCAGAGATTGCTACATTACCATATTTTATATTCAGTTTTGGTTTATTTGTTCTTTGATTAAATGTCATTATTTTAGTTTTGTTTAGATTTATTTTTAGATTATTATTAACTAACCAATTTATCACATTTTTAAGATCGTCATTTATGTCATTTTCAAGAATATTAACGTCATTACTAGAGAATAAAATAGTGCTGTCATCAGCAAATAAGACCATCTGGTGCTTAGTGACCCTAGGCATATCATTTATGTAAATGTTAAATAATGGAGGGCCAAGGATGCTACCTTGGGGAACACCATAGGCAATTTTCCTAGGACGTGACATGTATGTTCTTTTAACTTTCGAGCTCGCACATAGCCTATCAAGAGTTGTGAATTGAGTGCGATTAGAGAGATAAGATTGTAATAGGTTTAATGCAGTACCTCTAATCCCATTACGCTCTAATTTGTTTAGCAGTATACCATGATCTACATGGTCGAATGCTTTAGACATGTCCATAAACAAGGCCGCCACTGGCGTTCTAGCATCAACACTAGAAACAATTTTCTTGATGACGTCGTAAATCGCCATATTAATGGATTTACCTTTCCTGAATCCAAATTGTTCTCTGGCTATGAGATCATGCTTTTCAAAAAACGACGAAAGGCTATTGTATATCACCTTTTCTATAATTTTGGAAAAAATAGGAATAAGTGCTATCGGTCTATAATTACCCATGATACTTTTATCATCTTTTTTATGAATAGGCTTAATAACAGTAATTTTTAATTTGTCTGGGAAATGACCATATTCAATGCAAAGATTGATGATATAACTCATAGCAGGTCCTATTAATGGCGCTACATGTTTGACCACTTTTGTAATGACGCCATCATAACCATGGCTATTGGTATTATTTAGAGAGCGAATTATAGCCACTATGTCTGCTGGCACTGTAGGAGGAATAAATATGGAGTTACAATTAGTCTCGATATTTTTATAGGAAGGAGTAGAATCATTCGGTTGAATTTCGTCTATAAAATAGTCATTAAAAGCTTGTGCAATCAGTTGAGGGTTATGTATTTTATTGTCATTGATTGTTACATATTCAGGTATATTTTCTCTAGGATAGTTAATCTTATTTTTATTGATAATGTTCCAAGTCGCTTTAGATTTATTCCGGGCCGAATTTATGTGAAAGGCATTCTGAGATTTTTTGGTCAATGTTATTATTTTCTTTAAACGAGCCGTATACTGCTTTAATAAAAGTTTATTTTTAGGAGTAGGGGCCCGCCTGCATTGCCACAACATTTCTCTTTTACGCTTACTACTGAGCCTTATTCCCTTGGAAATCCAGTTTGATTTTTTCCGCAGAGTGATTCTTACTTTCCTAAAGGGGAAACAGAGGTCATAAAAAAGCATAAATAGGTCATAGAAGCAGTTAAATGCATCCTCGGAATTGTCGTGTAGATAGACTTCACTAAAACTGAGGTTATGAAGAGAATCAATAAATTTGGATAAGTTTTCTTGGCAATAGTCGCGCTTCAGAGCATACCAATGCTTGATGGAACAAGTTTTTTTCACAGGGCATTTGATTATTTGGGCAGTATGATCAGATAGCGCAAGATCAAGTACTGTACACTTACTACCTCTGACATTATGAACGATATTGTCTATGCATTTACCACTAGCTAATCGTGTGGGCTGCTGTATTCCAATTTTTAAGTTATAGTTTAGAAGGAGAGTTTGAAAATTATTAGATGGTTTTGATTGTGTCAAAGTGTCTATATTAAAATCACCACAAATTACCACTTTCTTTACATCACCCAGGCTACACGTTCTTAAAATACCATCCAAGTTAGCAAAAAATAGTTCTAAACAGTCATTCTTAATTTTGGGTGGCCTGTAGATGCAAATCACCATTAAATTATGTATTATTAATTCTATTGCACAGCATTCAAGGATGTTAGGTATATAAAATTTACTTAAATCAATGCTTTTATACTTATGCATACGATTTATAAGGATGCAAGAACCGCCATGCCTAGTATTCCGCATTGAAAACGTAGCTAATTCATAATTGGGGATAGATAGATGGAACTGATCTCCATTCACCATATTGTGTTCAGTGATACATAATAAGTCAATGTTTTGTCCCTTGTCCCATAATTCTTCTAAATGGAGAGTAAGTAGGTCCGACTTACCAATCAAGCCATTAACATTCTGATGAAAGATATTTACGTATTTATACACGAAAACAATTGCTACTACCAGCTTTAGGCACTTTGTCCATACACATAGACAAGTCGCAGTTAATAATATTGTCATCAGGAATGTCACTAGTTTGAGTGAATTTGTCACAGGCAATAATAACAACGTCGCCAGGTATTTTACAAGTTTGAGTTGATTGGTCAGCTTTTTGGGTAGTAAGAATTCGATTTTGCTCAATATATGTCACAAATTTACTTTTGTATTCAACATGTAATATTTCTTTCAGTAAGTGCCTACAAATATGAACAGTAAGATGGCGCTGTCTTCGTGGTACAGATTGACTATATCCCATATTCACAAACAGACCATTATATTTATTACATACGAGGCGTAGTAAACTATTCAAGGTGCGTTCATTTAAATGATTGTTGTAAGGGATTTCTGATACAATGATGTTGGCCTGTTTAATACTTCTAAACCAAACACCGAGGTCAATTTGAAAATCCAGAGGATTGTTATCATTAGTACCTGACAATACAATAACATAGTCAGCTTCCGTTAGAGAATCAAAGTTATATGAATTGATTAAGACATCTGTTGTTTTTGCACCAGGTTTCCAGAAGCATAACACTTGAAATTCATTGCCCAACAGGGCTTGCAAGGTGTTTCGAATATATCGCCCTTGGTCATCACCCAAAATAATGACTTTCTTCTGTTGCACAGGTATGGCTTTGCAGGTTGACGCCGGCTTTATAGTGGATAAACATTCATGAGAAAGAGTACTCGCGCTTAATTTCGTATCATTGACAGGTCCTGGGGTCAAGGTAGCTGCGGACGCTGCAGTGCCTTCTGTCAGTATATTATTTGTCAGCATATTATTTATAGCAGGAGACGCATTGACAGGAGTATCCAAATCACATTTGTCCGCTGGTGGGGATGCTGTAACGTTTTGTGTAGGTGACGATGTTATTAGGGTTGTTCTGTTCTTGTCATGCATGGATAGCCTTTTCTTCTTTCTATTTGATAGGGTTTTAGATAAATCAGAGGAATCTATTTTTTTATACGCTTCTATAACTTTCAAACACTTAGATAATTCGTTTTTCAGGTTGCTAATTTCGTCATGTAGGTTGTCTATTTCATTGGTCGCAGTTTCAAGATTTTTTGTTAATGTCTCAACCCTATATCGTACGTCTTCACAACAGGATTTGTGAGAATTAATAGAGGTATCCGGCAAACTTAACATTGTTGAGTCAAACATCGCTGTGTTAGATATTTCGTGGAATGACATAGATCGCCTCATGCGTCGGAACGTTACATTCTGCTGATCATCATTATCCATTATAATAATAATTGTGTTAGGTACACACCAACTCAACAATCTCTTGTGTTTTTACTAAGTCCGAAAGGTAATGCGGAGAATTGTGTGACCAGAAATTTAAAAACACAAAAAGCGCTCAGCGCAAGCTAGGACGGAACTCGAGACATCCAGCGCACAAGGTCGCCGTCGTATCCACTGCGCCAACTTGCAGATATGTAAGAGTGTTGAAATAAACGGTCTGTTTTTAGTCGTTTCTTTAAATTAAACCATCGTTAGGACTGTCATTTGAATATGTAGTTAATTTTACCGCAACCGTCAGTTTTATTTTAATTCTTACAAACACACTATATTTTGTAAATAATTAATTGTTTCACTTATATTTAACGATATTACACGATCACTGCACTTGTATTATTTAAACGATATTTGTTCACCGTCTTAGATGTAAACATAGTATGTTGTGTCACTTTATTTAAAGTAGTCTTTTTTATACAGTACACTTTAACGTAACACTCAGATAACAATCGTACTTGTTATTTACACTGTTATATTTACATTACAAGAGATATTGGTTGATTGGATGCGATTTAAATATTTTTTTAGGATAGAAGTACTCAGAGATGATGTTGCGCGTGACACTAGCGCCGCGCGATTTTTCTGTTAGTTAGTTTGAATTTATGACTTTTGATTTGACACCTATATTTAATAACAAAAAACATTGACATTGGAATAAATACTCGACTCTCCAGCTTCAGTCATAGAATTACGTCAAAAAAGTGTTTTTATTATAAAAAAAAAATATCGTCGAAATTACCTCTTCGTTGTTAGCATCCACCCACTGTAAAACATTATTATATTAGTAAAAAAACAAAAATACAAAAAAAACTTTAGTAAAAACACGAAATATTGAAATTATCAAAAGCATTTCATTATAGTGTTGTGAGAAGCGTGAAAAATAGAAATTGTTATTTTCATTTATAATTTTTTAATTGATTCGTAACATATTTAAAAAAGCACAATAATTATATGAAAGCTGTTACGCAGTCCCGTCGAAGCAAAAACTTTTTTTAAACTAAAATAACCAATAAATACAGGGTCAAATTAAATTAGCTAGCGAAACTCCGCACACGTGATGAGTATCAATATCCACACACGATAAAACAAAAAAAAATATTTGACGTTTTTTTTGTGGGGTCACCGACCGCAGTTATTGTAGTCACTTGAAAAATCAGCTGTTTACTGTGTAAACTTCACAGATGTCATGGGTATCGATATCTCAACACGACAAAGCTAAAGAAAATAGATTTTCTCAACTCATACTTCAAGTTACAAAACATCCAGCGGTCGTAGAACCCTAAAAAGACAGATATCGATACTCATCACGTCTACAAAGTTTCACTAGCTAATCTAATTTGACCCTGTACATTTAAAATATTGTAGTAAATTATTATTAAAAAATAACACACACATATAACTTATATTTGGTTAAAATAGTTTTCTAATAGTTACGCATTTTAATGATGGTTTTCATGAAAGTTTACGACACCAGTTGGCGCCACTTTAACAAGAGGTCTTCCATTTCGACAATGACCACAAAATATATGATGAAGTTCATCAATCGTTTGATTTATATTCAGCCTATAATGTTCCCACTGTTCGTTTCATTCATTCGTTCATAATTCAGTGACGACTAAAGAAAATATAGGCGTTTTGACACTTGTGACAGGTGCCCGGACCTGACGCCTCAGTGCTGCCATCTAGTGAACGTAATTTCAAAAAAAGCCTCATTCACAGGTAGGTACGTTACGTAAATCAAAAAGTTTTTGCTGAAAATCAACTCGGGACAAGAGGAAACCTCAAATCGTACACACGTTAGCATCAAGCAAGTATACAGTAAAAACGGATCATATATTAAAATCTGAATAAAACATTCTGTTATATAATTTCTAAATCTTCGATGATTTCACTTTGTAAATAAAATAAATTAAAAACCAAAATATAGAAAAAATGAACTTTTGAGCCATTTTGAGCGCAGAATAGACAAAAAGAAATGCTCTGAATGTTGTCATTATACGGGGTCAAATTAAATTAGCTAGCGAAACTCCGAAAACGCGATGGGTGTCTATATCTAACCACGATAAAATAAAAAAGAAATTAATGTTAGTTTTTTTTTTGGGGTCATCAACAGCCGATAGTGTGTAGTTCCTTAAAATATTACAAGATAAGAGATTTTACCAACTCACTTCCAAGTAACAACACTACCAGCGGGCATAGACCCCAAAAAAAAACATCAGTTTTTTTATTTTTTTTATTTTGTTGTGTTTAGATATTTTTTAACATGTTGAGAAATCGATACCCATCACGTCTGGTGAGTTTCGCTAGCTAATTTAATTTGACCTTATATTTTTGCACGAAATCTTAAAACTATACATCCATAGACTATCTGAAATATGGTTAACATAATTTCTATTTGCTCTATTATAGCTTTAACTATTCAAATATTAATGACTCCCATTGTTATCCTTAAAATTATATATAAAATGATATTATAAGTAGAAAGACGTAAGGAACGTTCGCGATTAACTTGCCAAACATGTAAACAAATATGAGTTTAAGGAAAAATAACTTTAATTCCTACACAATAAAGTTCAGTTAACGCTACAACTTCAAACATTTTTATAACTTTTTCAATAGTGTCACTAGTCATTCTGAAATCAACTTAATTACTATAAAGATAAAGTTGAAATTTGTTTAACTTGAAATAACATCAATTTGTAACATTTGTTTGAATAGACTACCTCGTTCTGCTTATAATATCATTGCATAGAGATATAGAGTTCAAAATAGAAAAATAAAAATATAAACACCACTACCAGAACCAGAGTAAAAGTATAATAAAAATTATAGAAAAAAAAATATAGTAAAAATGGAATGTCCTAAATTATTGGAGAAGGGTTAAATGTGACTTGAACACAACTTCTGTTAACTTTAAAAGTATGTACACATGCCAGCACATCAAGCTACCCGAAACTGTCAATTTTTCCCAATCAACTTTGAACCTTAATGCTTTAGCGATAAAGTTGAAAATCTATTAAAGAAATTTGACAGATTGTAGTAGCTTGATGTGCTGGCGTCTGTACATTCACCTATTAATAATATTGTGACTATATCATTGTGATGATGATGATTATATTATATTATTATTTCAATTCCAGTTTACCGACTGCGCAACGGGACAAAAATAGCCATTTTTATCAGTTTCTCAAAAAGATAAGATTTTGATGTCATATAGATGGAAAAAGTTTGTGTGCTTATGACGACACTTTAGAAGCAAAAACTTACGGCCAGAGCCGAGTATACACGATCCAGCGACACCGACCGACTGGAGCCGAGTATACCCGATTCAGCGCCGAGTATACACGATCCAGCGACACCGACCGACTGGAGCCGAGTATACCCGATTCAGTGTCAACGGCCCGAGAGTGACGCTCAGTTTCGTTCAGTGTTCACAAAGAGCGCAAAGTGCGCCTGTAGAGAGCGCTCCCTCACCACGGCTGCGGCGACAGGGAGTCCGTCGAGACTCGCCTTCCCGCACGGCTGCGCTTGCGCGTTTTAATTACCACTTAATCTCGTATTAACATTTTTTAACCGACCGTTTCTTTTGTTCATTACAGTGCGGGTTGGTGGATGTTACATATCTCTGAATTTTTGGTTCTAGGACATGGTGGTTTCCTCACGATGTTTTCCTTCACCGTTTTGAGAGCAGTGGTGATGAAATTATTTACACAAAGTAAAGCGCCTGCCAGGGTTCGAACGTACGACCTACAACTCGTAAGTCGCGGTGGTTACCACTGGGCAACCACTACCTACAAGTTTTCGCTTCAAAGATAATGTACAGTCACGAGCAAAAGTATGTATACACTCGGCTTTATTCAAAAGCTATTTACTCCTTTATTTTTAATGAAAATGTATTTTGTTACGAACATGGCATTTTCGAACCCATAGGTTTATGTATTGTGTCGTATTTCAACGTTGCATTCGTTATTTCACGAAAAAATTGCAATTGAAAGTTGCCAAGTGTTTTGGTGCTCGTGACTGTACATGTGTACAAAAACATCTCTTTCTTTTCATAGACTTCTCCAGAGTCTCCTTTGCGAAGTCGGTAAACTGATAAGAAAAGAATGTATATTTAACTTCAAACAACAATAGTACTAGATAGATTAAGGAACGAAAACACCGCTCAGATAGCCGCTATTGCATGTAACTTGATTATAAACCTTAACACTCAAACATACAAGTTTATTATCGTTCGCAATTTACATTTACTACTTTGATTGAAAAGAAAATTTATGTTTAGAAATAACAACAAAAATATTTATGAAAAAATAAACCATAATATGTAAACAATAAGGTTGAAAACCTATATAGCAAAATAAGAGACGAATTTGATGAGCTCTTCGGAAATCTAGTACTATTGTTGAACGAAGAAAATAATGTGAAGAAGAGTTATTATATGAAGTTAACATTGTATGAAACTGTTACATACCAATATTTTGAAGAGAAAATCGCTATTTTTAATATAAAGGATCGAATTACGATTTTTTATTTCGGTGATAAGTGATGTCAGTGAAATACAAGGATTCTGAGAGCCGGTTTATGATACACTCTATCCATTTGGTCAACCGTTTACTGACAACTGTCTTAGAACGTACATATTCCAGATTACATAAAAATTAACATTAAAATGCCTAATAAAATACATAATAGAAACTGCTTTATCTTATTGAATTATCTTATTTATGGCTTCTTACAGACATTATAACACCGTACGTGTATCAATCAATGTATTGTGTGTTGTTATCACTAGTTCCATCTGTCAAAAAACGGTTTACCTAATGGACAGGGTGTAGTATAAACACAGACCACCTATATTTTTTAAAGGCGATTATTTTATTGTTTCGCCAAACTATTATTAATTTTCTCTTAGGCAGTTGACTAATTTAGATACAATTGCATAATCAGCCTTGTTCCCACTGCTGGGACTGCCGCCTGCTCTTTGTGAGAGTTAGTGGGCCGCGCTCCACCACGCGGGACAGTGCGGGTCGGTAGATGTCACATGTACGAGAATTTGTGGTTCTAGGACATGCCGGTTTCCTCACGATGTTTTCCTTCACCGTTTTGAGAGCAGTGGTGATGAAATAGGCAATTTTCCTAAAAAAACTCTAATCAGTCCGTCAGTTAGATTATCAAAAAATATGAACCGGTATTTTTTCTTTTGTCAATTATATTAAAAATGATGAAGATATCGCCCGTTAAAGTTCCGCGTGACGTCACCTGCTTGCGACACTTTTGCAAGCAAGTGACGTCACGACCCCCACTCCCAAATTTTGACGCGCTTTATCTTTGTCATTTTTTGTTTGATTGACCAAAGAAACAATACGTGTCCATTATTTTTCGATAATCTAACTGACGGACAAAATTTTTTTTTTTTTTTTACCCAGGCAACTACCCTATTGTTTACACAAAGTAAAGCGCCTGGCTGGGTTCGAACCTGCGACCTACAACTCGTAAGTCGCGGCCGCTAGCACTGGGCCACCACTGCTCTAACAGAAAATTGTATTTAATTTTATTACCTCGCTTTAGAGTCTAAAAGGCAGAAGCGGTTTTCAGATTTAAAAAAAAAAACTTTCAAAATTCTTGTCTTATTGACGAAAAATAAAAATCAGCCAACTGCCTACCTACTTAAATCACCAATAATATCCCATTTCTCTTAACAGGGTGACAACACCAATTCTCAGTACTAGGGTGGATGCACCAACACTTGTTTTTACATTACCAGCTATATTTGTTACACATAACTAGCATTCCTGCTTACCCCTCCAACTATGTCTTAGGAGTGGCTTCAAGTTAACCCAACGGGTAGGGAACGAACTCAAATGACTTTCATTTAAGGTTAGATGAGCAGCGTAACTTGAGTTGCTCAAAATAAGTCGCCGACTTTACGTTAAACCACGTTTTCAACGTCGCTAAGGAGCTCCATTGTGTAAATGTTTTATTTTATAGCGAAAATAAGTCTCTTAAAAAATATTTAAATCACTACCTAGTTTTTTGACATGGTAATGTCAAAAACCCACCCTCACTACCTTCACAGCCGTCATTTTCCTTCCGCACAATGACGGCACCGTTTTCTTGTGTACATACGTCTACTGACTTATATTATTTGTATATATATTTTGTTGAGACCAAATAAAAGTTATTATTGAAGGACCTTCTCTGTATCAGAAGAGGCCTGTGCCATGCAGATGACAATAATAGCCTGGTATTGTTATTATACAGGATTAAATTAAATTAGCTAGCGAAACTCTGCAAACGTGTGTATCAATATCAAAACACGACAAACAAAAAGATTTTCTTTTGGGGTCAATGCCCGCTGGTAGTATTCTTACTAGAAGTGTGAGTTGATAAAGTCTCTTTTTTTCGTGTTGATATATCGATATGTGCGGAGTTTCGCTAGCTAATTTAATTTGACCCTGTCTTTTTGAATTGACCGAACTTCAGCGACTTATATTGAGCTCCTCAAAGTCCGTCCGTTGGTGTGCCGCCTGCAGCCAGTCTACTCGGCCTCAAACCTCAGATATTCTACCTTAGTGATCTTCTTGGGATCAGAAGTGCCGGTCTCCAGTACTTCCACCTTCTGGTAAACGTTGGGAGAGTTCAGCCAGCGGGTGCGCTCGCCCGTCTTGCCCTGGCCCTTCTTCCATATCCTGGAGATGAGAGAAAGAGATTAGTGCTCGGGTACAGCAAAAAGGACGAATAAATGCAAGTTATCAAAACCGCCCGACCCTCGCTGGAGCCAGCCTGCGCCGCTGAGCCTGTAGCTTTAAATTCGTCCCTAAATAATTCCGATCCAGCCTGTCCCTTGCTGCCCTCTCCCAGCGACGCCCTAAGCCAAGATCAGTACCCCACAGGGTGCCCTTAGCGTGTAGTCGCTTAGTTTTAAGTTTTTTAAGCTCTGGGTGGAGGCCCGTAATTGATTGAGGCATCCACAGGCAAGCCCGGTTAAGCAGACGACTTTCTCATAGGTTGAACTGAGAGTATCGAAAAAAGATTAACAGGTATTTAGAAGGCAGATGTGAGTGGAAACGCTGGGAGGTGGACGCCCTAGGACATATAGTGACCTTATTGGTGATGTTCTTCAGGTGCATAGTATTCGCAACCGGCGTACGTGTATGGCCAGAGGGGCAATTCTCGTAATTTTAAGAACGTTCACAGTCTGAGAGGCAATTCTCGTAATTTTAAGAACGTTCACAGTCTGATCGCAGTCTCAATCTGTCAAAAATACGTCTAATTTCCCTACATTTTGACAAGGTTTTGACATTTGACAAAATTTAACAAAAAAAAAAAAATTGTTTGTCGCAGAGATGAGACTGCGACTAGATTTTGAACGTTTTAAATTACGGGAACTGGCCTTCTGATCTCAGTCTCAAATACCTCTAATGTCCCCTAAATTTTTGACAAGTTTTTGACATTTGTTCGCGTGCATACACGTAGGCATGCACGCGAACGATGTCGCGGGCACAGGTCATCATCATCATTTCAGCCTCAAGATGTCCACTGCTGGACACAGGCCGCCACCAAGCACCTCCACTTGGACCGGTTCTGTGCTTCTGGCATCCAACGGGTTCCTGCGGCCTTCACAAGGTCGTCGGTCCACCTTGTGGGAGGCCTTCCAATGCTACGTCTTCCGGTACGCGGTCGCCACTCCAGAAAGGTATCTCGCACAGGTGATCTAGTAACAGTATCTCACCCTTGCTTGTAGAGCTCCTCTTCCTCCAGCAGATAGCCGAGCGACGACACGGCCGGCGGCACCTCCACGTCGTTCTTAGGCCGCGGGACGTCGTTCTGAACACAACAGTATTATATTAGGCACATATTTTCAAATAAAGGGGCTCGTGGCTCAGTAACCTACTCGTGCTGAGAGCAGTGAAGGCCCATTGGTAATGACCCCATTTTACAAGTTGTAGTTCGTAGGCAGTTTACTTGGAGTAAACTGTTTCACCACCAGTTTCAAAATGGTGAAGGAAAACTTCGTGAGGAAACCGGCGTGTCCTAGAACCAAAAATCAGCCTATATGTCCCACTGCTGGGACACTGGGACTGCTGTTAATCCATTACGCGACCCAGTGCGGGTCGGTAGATGTCACATGTCTTCGAATTTTTGGTTCTAGTGCATTAGGTCACAACTTTTCAGTGACTGGAGCTACTTTCAAACCTCCACTTATGTACTCATTTCTTATTCTATCCGTTCGTGTAACTCCACACATCCCTTTTAGCATTCTCATCTCAGCTGCATGCAATTGCCTTTCATTCATCCCTTTTGTGGCAAAACATCCAGATCCATACAAGACAGGGTTTAGTTTATATATCTAGTGATTAGCGGGGCAAGTGGAATGCCGGTGTACCTTGACCAGCGGGTGCCTGTAGATGTACCCGGTGCGGAAGCCGGCGTTGTCCAGCATGCGCATGAGCGCCTCGAACTCCTCGCCGCCCACGCGCCACTTGCTGGCGTCGGCCGGCGGCTTGCGGGACGACTCGTAGATCTGGGGGACGAGCATTTTATACGGTTTAACACATTGATTTCTCAAAAAGAATACAATTCACTTATCCTAAATGTATTTTAATTATTTTATTAAGCGACTTAAAAAAAAAGGAGATTCTCAATTCGGTAGAATATTTTTTTAAATGTTCTCCTGTTAAATGTAATTTTTTAAACTCCTTTATTTGTAAGTTGATTTGCATTTTTTATTTTTTATTTGAAAGGATATACTTTCAGATTGGTCCCATAGAAATTTCATCAAAAAAGATTCAGGAGTTTGGTCAAAATTACTGGAATAATAACTTTAATTTCGGAAGTCGGTGGTAAACAAGGAAAATGCGAACCCAACGACACCGACTTCCGAAATTCAAGTTATTTTTCACTTTGTAGTGTCTTTTTTGGAATTCGCTTGTGTTTTTTGGACAAAAGGTTTTTATTTCTGTAAGTACACATACGACATCACGCCTGAAATCCCAAGAGGGATAGGCAGGGGCGAATATTTTTATCAAGTAAAATAATAAAAGAAAGAATGATACCTGTCGCCGCGCCTCGTCGTCGAACAGCGACAGCTCGTCCACCGGCACGGACGCCACGCGCAGCTGGATCTCGCACGCCGCCGTCAGGTTCCTGCCGACACGAGACAACGGTCAATGACGGTCTTCATGAATATTTATGCCACCAGTTGGCGCCACTTTGACAAGAGGTGACTGTGCTTTTCTTAAATAATTAAAGAGGTCTTCTATTTCGACAATGAAACTATACTAATGGTAAAGCTGAAGAGTTTGTTTATTTTTTATTTGTTTGCTTCACCGGAACTTCCAGTCAGTTTTGGATGCTGAAGAGGCAGTGTGCTAGACATGTCTGTCGAAGGACCGATGGCTGGTGGAGCAGACGAGTTCTGGAGTGGAGACGGGTATCGCAAGCGTAGTGTGGGAGCCCCCAGCGCCGGTGCAGCCACGAGCTGAGCGCCGGGGGCTGTGTGCAGCAGCGTACTGCGATAGGTTGAGTCGATAGATTAGTGGCGGCATCTACATCGCCGCATGCGAACTACGCATCATACTGACGCCACGCAAAATCCTGCGTAAGCAGAGTTTACCGCGCAACTAACATTATACAATATCCCGTCACATAACACATCAATCGTCGGGCAGCGCACAACACCCGTCTGGTCGGAGCATCCTTGCCTGCACTATGGAGGATGAGTGAACCTGCCCACACATACCTGGCCTGGTAGAAGGCCTCCTCCAGCGTGGCCCCGCAGCACAGCGCGCCCCCACAGCTCAGCATGAGCACCTTGGCGTGCGGGCCCAGCGCGCGCACCAGCTTGTCGCGCTCCTCGTTGTCCAGGATACCTGCGAGGGAGCACTCATTCATTAAAAAAGAAAGAAAGAAAAATTGTTTATTCTGTACAAAAAACGCACAATACAAAAAAAAAAACAGGCCAAGTGCGTGTCAGGGGACGCATAGAATAGGGTTCCGTATTCACCCATAATAGCACGTGGATTTAGAAGGATATTTTACATGTTTACGGGTAGTCAGAAGCCCGAGAGTCTGACAAGCAGTCGTACGTCAGTACAATTTGTAGGTTGTACAAAGAGGTGCTCATCGTAGATCCTCACGGGCACGAAGTAGGAGAGGAATACTGACCGTGCGGCACGCGGTGGTAGGCGATGTCGCCGAGCAGCGCGGCCTCGTGGCACAGCGGCAGCAGGCCGCGCCGCATGGCCGACACGGCCAGCGCGGGCGGCGAGCGCACGTGCAGCACGCAGCGCACGTCCGGCCGCGCCGCGTGCACGGACGCGTGCAGCGAGAAACCTGACAGGGAATATCAATTCATTACAAAAATAACGATAGCAGAAAGAGCTGTGTGAGGCCAACAAGGCGTTCAGTGGTCACCTTCGACGTTGACGGGGAAGTTGGTGGTCCCCTGGTCCTGCACGGCGCCCTGCATGTCCACCTTGACGAGCGAGGAGGCCGTCACCTCGTGCGGCAGCAGGCCGCGCGGCGTGGTCAGCACGGACTCCACGGCCGTGTTGAGGCGAGCTGTTATCTGCCCGTGGTTGCCCGCTGGAAGCAAAGGGTTTTAATTATTTTTATAGATGAAGATTGTGAAGTAGCGTTGGAAAACCTCCCACAAGGTGGACCGGCGACCTTGTGAAGGCCGCAGGAACCCGTTGGATGCGAGAAGCTCAGAACTGGTCGAAGTGGAGGTGCTGGGGGAGGCCTATGTCCAGCAGTGAACATCTTTCGGCTGAAATGATGATGATGATATAGACTGTAGTTGGAAGAAGGCTGGGCAGATGATGCATATGCTACTCACTCTGGGTCCACCCGAACAGGTCTACCAGTCGGTACACGGCCGCCAGCTTGCAGCGCAGGATCTTCTCCCCCTTCTCGTATCCGACGCCCTCGATACCGCGGATGTCGTTGATGGGAAGCACGCAGGCGGGACCCTGGGGAAGATCAGAGTGGGTTCAGATTAGATTACCTGGGCCCAATTCTGTATGATAATCATTATTCCCCGTGTAATCTTACCACGTGCAAATCACGGCAATATCGTGTCTTCTAGAAACCCCTGTAACGGCAAAGAATCGAAATGTCAACCGTACAGTCAACATATTATATCCTGACAGTTCAAACTCATATATTGTGACGCTTCACGGAGTTTGGTCTCATTATATATTTCGTTAGCATTGATGTCAGCTATCGATTTATACAACTTCCATGCGTGGCCGCCATTTTGAAAAGAAAAAAATCAAATGGCGTGACAATCCTATCAGTCAATATGGCCGTCATAACATAGTCACTCTCGATCACAATCCATGGTCGATAAGGGCATAAGAAAAATGATGATAACTCTTGGGATAGATCCTGGACTCACCCTCATGCTACCGGTGTGCAGCCGGCCGCCTACCATCTCGCGGATGCGCTGCAGCAGCGGCGCGTCGTTGCCCTCGTGCATCTGCTGGTCCAGCACGCGCTCCAGCTCCTCGCGGAACAGCTTGGACGACATCAGCGCCTCAACGCGCTTGCGCCGCTCCATCTCGCGGACATCCTAAAGAAGAAAAAGAATATTTTATTTGGGACACCCACAGAAAATCATCATCTGCCTGCCTTTTCCCAACTATGTTGGGGTCGGCTTCCAGTCTAACGGGATGCAGCTGAATACCAGTATTTTACATGGAGCGACTGCCTATCTGACCTCCAAAACCCAGTTACTGGGTAATACGATACCCCTTGGTAAGACTGGTTGTCAGACTTTCGAGCTTCTGACGACCCGTAACGACTGTCAAAGATCCACGAATGACAGCCGGGACCAACGGCTTAACGTGCTTTCCGAGGCACGGAGGGGTCTCGGTATGTAAAGATGGTAACCCATCCACAGACCAACCGCGGCAAGCGTAGCTTAACCTGACCGATCGACCTGTGCGGCTGTTATTATTTAGCCACGGGCCCCTCAAAATACAGATAGTAAAAAAGGAACCTAGGTTAGATCTGCACCCTAATTGCGTAACACACTATCCATCACAACCTGAATCACTTTGAAGAATATTGCAAATCCATTGCTTCATGTGTTCGAAAAATTTGTCAGCTCAACAACGTAAATAACGCAATGAATGTTGTTAAACTGTCAAATTGAAAGCCATTCCTACTGTGTGTTGTTGTTGATAAACTGTATTGACAAAACAAGATGGCGGCGTTACTTTCGATTTTGGCCGCGCGCCAAAATAACCTTTTAACATCGTAGGTTGCTTGTAGGCAAGGGTGTCATCATGAGGAAACCGGCATGTCCTAGAACCAAAAATTCGAAGACATGTGACATCTACCAACCCGCACTTCACCCGCGTGGTCGATTACTGCTGGCCCTCTCACAGACAGGAAGCCTGTGTCCCAGCAGTGGGAACAATATTCCATAACATTAGGTCAGATAGACAGTCGCTCCATGTAAAAATACTGGTATTCAACTGCATCCGATTAGACTGGAAGCCGTCCACAACATAATTGGAAAAAGCCTAGGGAGATGATGGTGCTGTCACCATGCACGCGCGGTAGACGGGACTATGCTAGATGCCCTAACGTGTGCTGAGGATCAAGAGCTTCTACTCACCGCATCAATGTCCGCAGGGCGCTGCTTCATCCTCTCTTCCTCCTCCTCGGTGGACAGCGCTCCAGTGCCGTTGGGCAGCGGCTCCGTATCTGTGTCTGCCATTGTGGGCGGCACGGCGAGGACTTCTGAAAGAGAAAAGAGAACAACGGTTACATGGAGAACATAGAACGTGTATTTTTGGAATGCAAACAAGCAGATAGTCCACCTGATGGTGTTAAAGTCTCCTTTGGAAATCTGCTGTACCGAGCAATATTTTACTGCCGAAACTGACGACTGCCGAGCATTTATAAAAGAATTTAGAATCCACGTTACCAATTCAACGCACCAGAAACCGCGAAGCAAGAAAACATCGTGAGAAAACCTGAACTTAGTGATTAAAAGCATGGTAGACAGATAAAAACTCATATCATTTATTTCGATTAAACCATTTACAGGCACTTTTGAATTGTCAGAGTCAGTCAGTTAGTCAGAAAGTTGAAGCTAGTTGCCCGTTCCATAACGTAGATCTCTATGGAGAAGAACTGGCAAGAAACTCCAAGGACACTCTTAAATGGCAACTAACTTCATCTTTCTAAATGACCGCATAGTCAGACTCAATGCTAGGACACAGGCCTTCTCTCTGTGAGAGGGAACAGGCTGTAATCCACCACGCCGGCCCAGTGCGGGTTGGTGGATGTCACATGTCTTCGAATTTCAGTTCTAGGACATGCCGGTTTCCTCACGATGTTTTCCTTCACCCTCCTGACCGACCCCTTGACAATTCAAAAATGCGTGGAATTTATTTAATTGTAATAAATGCATTGTGTTTAGCCTTTACACTGCATGGAAACAATTGCAGATTGACATCATTTTTAAAGAAGCGTAATGTTGCCAAAAAAACATTATGACGTAATTTGAATGACAAAACGCATCGCCCGGCCCAAATGCGCGATAGCTTCGACTGAATTGGTTAGGCATTAGTCATTGTGCTGTACCTAGTATTGTAATAGCTATTGAAACCAAATTGAGGGACCACTTAGTTGAATGGACTGAATTATAAGTGGTCAATTGACCAACGAGAGCAGTGGTGGCCTCGTGGTGACGGCCCCGATTTACGAATTGTAGGTCGTGGGGGTCTGGATTCGATCCAGACAGGCGCATTAATTTGTGTAGATAATTTCATCACCACTGCTCTCAAAACGGAGGAGGAAAACTGAGGAAATGGGCATGTAGGCCTTTGGCCAGCAGAGGGACATTAATGGCTAATAAAAAAAGTGTGCTATTTAGGGACATCGCTTCGCATCGCTAATATTTTTTTGTTGTAATCTTTACTTAAACTTCTATCACATAGAATAATTTCAGATTTTTGTCTACGCAAACTTCGGAGATAAGGAGGGGAACGGTATTTTTTAAAATATTTTTCATCAAAAGTCGAAAAAAAGAGAACAAATATTTGAGAACGTGCAAACAGCGCTCTTTCAATATGATACGCCACATGCCCTAGTAGACCCACTTCGAATTTTTAAGACCCAACATCCCTTTCTGTACTTGTTGCAAAAAAAAAACTTTCTTATTTGCAAAATAGTTGGCCAAACGTCACCTAAAACTACTCCAAATTTAAAGTTGATAGCATTAATAGTTCTTGAGATATCCAGCTGTGACAGACAGACTGAGTGTCACCAGAAGGGTTCCTTATTACTATTTTGGTACGGAACCCTAAAAACCAAGACGTTGACCCTATTCGATTCTGTCTCGCTGCCGAAGGTGCTCTCAAACGGACACAAATTGCCTATTACATACAGACTGCACTAACAATAGGCTAGGGCGGGGCGATTCATTGAACTTCCTCCCAATCTAGACCGATAGCGATATAATATAATGTAATGATTACGGAGTATTTACATGCAACAGTCGCCCAGACTGGACCAGTGTACAGTGCGCGGCCGTCAAAATGGTGCATCGAGATTTTTTTACAACTAGAGACAACATCATCAACCTAGCGTTTTACCAACTATGTTGGGGTCGGCTTCCAGTCTAACCGGATGCAGCTGAATGGAGCGACTGCCTATCTGACCTCCACAACCCAGTCACTGGGTAATGTATACCCCTTGGTAAGACTGGGTGTCCGAAATAATAACAGCCGCACAGATCGCACAGTCGCCGATCGATCAGGTTAAGCTACGCTTGCCACAGTTGGTCTGTGGATGGGTGACCATCTTTACATACCGAGACCCCTCCGTGCCTCGGAATGCACGTTAAACCGTTAGTCCCAGCTGTCGTTCGCGGATCGTTGTCAGTCGTTACGGGTAGTCAAGAAGTCCAAGTCTGACAACCAGTCTTACCAAGGCGTATAGTATTACACAGTAAGTGGGTTGTGGAGGTCAGATAGGCAGTCGCTCCATGTAAAATACTGATATTTAGCTGCATCCGGTTAGACTGAAAGCCGACCCCTATGTAATTGGGAAAAGGCAGGCAGATGTGACATCTATGTTCTATGTTGTGGGTTTGGTTTCCGCACTTAGACCTTCAAGTGTACCATTGCCTGGGTCATGGCGGCCGTCGGTGGTTATTCCAACCAGCTCGCCTCTCTCCAGATGATGACATAAGGAAAATATTATTCAAACCGGTGTAGGTATCATAATCATAAATAAACCGAGATTATAATACTCCATAATTATAGGGTTCAGACAGGTACCCTTGAACGTGGCGAGACAAAAAACTTCTATTACGCCTACAAAGACTTTAGTCGCGAGCTCGATCTCATTGGTGGGCACGGCCAAAAAGCACGCTGTCTCACCTGGCACCGTGTCCGACAGAGATAGTGTCAATGATGAGCAGTTAGACGCTAGTCTACGTGACGCACAACGTCTAGTTCGCACACAAACACCGTTCCGAACTGAAACGCGCGTAAGAAAATACGAAAAGTCTTTTGTAAAATCGAATTTTATGAAAAAAACGACTGCATAAATCAATTACATATAAGTTTATTGAGTTCGATAATTGAGCTTTGTCGGTGAAGACTTTGTTTTGATGATTTTACACTTCTTTTATTACTTATTTACACCCAAATTTACGTTAAAATTAGCAAGAAAAACGAATCTTTGTTGGTTCATAACTTTTTAATGGCGTTTTATTTTACTTTTCTGTTTCCGTACAGACAAAATTAATAATAAGACAAAACGATATCATGTTTAAGTTTGGATGTACAATGTCAAACAGTGGAGTAATACCCTCCCGAAATTTGTATGGAAAAAATATTGACTAGTGATGCGGTACGAAGCAATTTTTAAACGACACTAGCGCAACGCGGCAACAAGGTTCAAAAACCGGCCAAGTGCGAGTTGGACTCGCGCACGAAGGGTTCCGTAACATTATCTATAAAAATCACGTCTGTTGTATGGGAGCCCCCCTTAAATATTTATTTTATTTTAATTTTATTATTAAAGTAAAAATACAACTGAGTATTTTGTGAATATTTCAAGTGCCTACCTGTTGCCATTATTGATATCGAGCAAAAAAGGGCTCTCCCCACGACGTTTTCCTTCACCGTTTCGATAGCAGTGATGATGATATAAATTACACAAGTAAAACGCCTGGGTTCGAACCCACGACCTACAACTCGTAAGACGAGGTCGTAATTGCCATACCGAGCACAAATCCAGACTCCGTGTTGCTACTGACAAATTCCTGATGAAAAAACCCCAATAACATTGTTGACAGTTGGCGCAGTGGCTGAGCGATCGACTGCTGCGCTGCGTGTCACGGGTTCGATTCCAGCACGGAACAAATATTTGTATTGCCTACAGATAGTTGTTCCGGGGCTGGCTGTTTGTGTATGTGAGTTTACATGTTTGTAAACGCACCCACGATACAGGAGTAATGCAGTGTGGGGCAACGTTTTAAAAAAAAAATCTTCTTTTTCCCCACTACCTATTTTTCTGTTCTGTTTTTTTGTCTGTTTATTATGTGTGTGCATAAATGGTAGAATAAATAAATAAGCATTTGGCCCGACATGAGAATCAAACCCAGGACTTCATGCTCAGCTGTAGCGCTCGCGATCAACGAGGAGGAATCGTCAAGTTCCCTGTAATTACAAGTTGGCCGATGTCCATGTACCGAGCGCAGCCCCCGGCCGTGACCCCGCGTCCGATTGGGAAGCCCCGCGTGTCCCACATAGCCACTGTAATCTCTTATCGATCCTATGCCTGTCGCAGAAGCATTATTAGGGTTCCATAGCCAAATGGCAAAACCGAAACCTTTATAATTTCGTTATTGCCATCTGTCAGTCTCTCCGGCACCTAATTTTGAAGAATATTGCTAAACCATTACTTCATTATGTTCGTAAAAAAATTCTGTATAACAACGTAAATAACGCAATGAATGTTGTCGAACTGTCAAAATTAAAGCCATTGCTACGGATAGTGTGTTACGCAATTACCCCGCGGATGTGATACAGATACAGCCATTTTACTTGGAGACTAGCACTAGATAGATAAAAAAACTTGAGAGGTGTCAAGGGACACCCGGATGGAACGAAGTTCAAAGAGAGAGAGACAGACAGAGAAATAAATAAATAAATAAATAAAAAATAAAGAAACACGCGCACGCCGCACGGCTTACAACTACCTATAGCAAAAAGTGTCGTGACAACTTTTCGTAAGAATTTTTTCCGTCTAGCCCCCTTTCACAACGCGCGATAAGGAACTTCGTTCCAAAAATTGGTAGAGAGGTGTATTTTTAACGAACTTCAAAAAGGTCTCAATTAGACTGTATTTTATTATTTTTAGGGTTCCATACCTCAGAAGGAAAAACGGAACCCTTATAAGATCACTTCGTTGTCCATCAGTCTGTCCGTCTGTCAAGACGCGGGGCTTGTATTTAGCCACAGGCCCCTCGCGGGAAAAAGCTAGTCTGTGCTAGAATGTTACAAAGCATCCAGGTTCATACGGCGACCTACTCATGGCTGCCCAAACTGGACAAATGAATGCGTCGTGCGTCACATGACAACTGGGAATGAAATGAAACGTCGCCGGGGCAGTGACCTCATGGCGACCGTGACTGTCATTATTTGATGATGGACGTCGTTCGATGAATGCTATGTATTAGGACTTATTGACACTTGACAATATGTAGCGTATGTGATTAATATTTATTAACACTTTTCAAAAAATTTCTAACAGAGAGCTGTGCTGCTGGGAAGTTTGTTGCGGCACTTCTTCTTCCCTGCGTATGCACTAGGAAGTGGTGAAGGGCGGCCATGCCGGGGGACTGTTTTAAGTAATTTTGCCGTGTGTAATTTTGACGTTCGAAAAGTGCTGATTCTCAGCCGTTTTGAATAAATGACTTTTGATTTTGATATAGAATAGAATATATATATTTTTTTTATAGGTAGATATTTGTAGGATAGTATCTCTATGATAAATGATTACATCCTCCATGAGGCGACCCGTAACGACTGTCAAAGATCTACCAATGACAGCCGGGACCAACGGCTCAACGTACTTTCCGAGGCACAGAGGGTTCTTGGTATGTACATCTGGTCACCCAACCACGTACCAACCGCAGCAAGCGTAGCTTAACCTGATCGTTCGAACCGTGCGGCTACTGTGAGCCCCTCAAAGAGAACTTTCCATCTATCTAAAATTACAATATGAAAAAGAATATCATATTTCATGCCCAATCAATAATCCACAATTTTATCAACTGTCAACCCTAAAAATAAGCGACGACGCGCCGCCCTTTAAAAAAAAAAGTAAACAAATAAAAATAAGCGACGACGCGCCGCCCTTTAAAAAAAAAAGTAAACAAAAAGAAGTATTGGTGAAAATTTTAAATTTGGAACTGGCGGAAGCGCATTCCTCGCCCGCCAGCCGTCTATTTCGGTCCTGTCTACGGTTAGCCCTAATAAAATTCTTTTTTTGTTTAATTATAAAATTTCCTTTTAGGGATCGGGTGTAGGTTTTTATTTTGACAGCTGTTAATGCGCGCTGTTGCTGTAATAACATGGTTTCATCGCGTAAGACTCATCGGGCTTATGAAAGCGTTGATGTGTTACTGCGAGTTTGTTTCCATCGTCCGATAGATTCTACCATCAGTGCAGTAGTCATTTCATCTTATGTAGTAGCTAGCTTCAGCCCGCAACTTGGTCTGCGTGAAATTTATTGTTCCCCCACGTATCCCGTCGCATATTTTTGTTCCAGCTATCTCCGAAACAGATTTTGGCGGGACTGTCACTGACAGATAGGCTTTATAATGAATATAATTATTTAGGATAGATTAGGGTCATAATTTAGAAAAAGAATTAGTAAAGAGACACATTATTGTTTTCGGACATCGCGAAAGAAATCGCGGGCACAGCCAGATTACAATATGTCAGCTAGCACACGCCAATGTAGCAACAATATAAAAACAAAAACTTCGCCACAATTCTACGTAACAGCCTTGTATCAATAACGGGCTACTTTCAGCCAACAGTGTTAGCAATCGGGCGCAAGAACACTGCCTACCCCAGAACACCTTATTCCTTAACTATAAGCGTTCGGCCAACATTTCGATATCAAACCACAAGGGCATGGAGAGTACAGTAGATCCACTCCACATCGTCAAACTAGGTTTGTCCAAGCTTTGAATGAATATTTTTTTCAAGTGATGGAACAACAAACTGAATAACTAACCTAACAAAGTTCCAATTCCATTGCAACCAAAAAATTATTAGGACCTTTTTGTTACAAATGGTCACTCAAAAATACATCTCACTGAAGTAGATAACTGATTGAAATAGCTGCTACCGTTAATATGGCACAGCGAGTTCTAGAGTATATAGCTTCTGCTTTGTAGTATTAAGTAACACACACATATTTTTACCCAGGGGACCATAATGATAACGGTTCCCACTGCTGGGGCTCAATCAGCACCCTAATTGCGTAACACACTCAATTTGAATCATTTTGAAGGATATTGCTAATCCATTGCTTCATATGTTCGAAAAATGTGTCTGCTCAACAACGTAAATAACGCAATGAATGTTGTTGAACTGTCAAAATGAAACCCATTGCTATTGATAGTGTATTACGCAATTACCCCGCTGGCCTGCTCTCAGTAATGGGGGACTTACACGGTTGATTTTAGTCCCCCGCCGCCGCCGCAAGCGTCCTGCAGCCGCACGACCACAGTCGAACCCTACTCTAGTTTGGTACTTGCGATGTTAGTGTCTAGCCGAGTTGCCATTAGACAATCGAGCCTGCCTGTGCCTGTGCAAACCCCACATTAAAGGGAAGCAGACAGGACGACGCTGACACATCTTCTTAAAGTGGAAACGAATGGTACTTCTGCGCCATCTTGTGGAGTGAGTGAAGGCTGGCCGGCTTGCGCCTGCGCCGGGTCATCGCCCTATGAGTCATGGGCCCTTACTTGAGTAGGAGTAAAGTACATTTGCTTAAGAAATAAGAAGTGAGGAAGTCTGAACGGTTTACGTAATTTTTGCAATGCTACTATGGTACATTGAGAGGAAAGTTTACCGTTGTAGAGCGTCGTCTGTCACTCACACCTGTGTGTCTCTTTCTAAAGCCCGATTTGACATAATGAACGGCCTACCTGTAGGATTAATCTATACTTAATAACATAACAGCCTGCGCGCACTAGCGATTTTAAGTTGGCCGATAGTTTGATCGGTCTGAGGATCAGTATAGAGTTATATGGCAGTGTGCGCACTTGAAGATTAACAGATGTACGACTATTACGATTGCGACTCAACAATCGGCCAACTTATTTTGTGTTTGTTTGTATGTAGGGGGGGGGGGGGGGGGATTTAAAAAAATCTTTTTGAATTTAATAGCCCAGTTCTTGTGGAATGTTATAGGCGACCTATCATGACGCTGGGACCCTTAGGACCCGAGCAAAAACAAGTCGAAAAGAGTTCTAAGCGAAAGCTGTGATGCGACATGCGACCGACGGGGTGGTTGGGGCAACAAGAAATTTCACGCGGACGAAGTCGCGGGCACACGCTAGTGGTCTTATAACATACAATACGTTTGTATTCCCCTTAGGTGTAGGCAGAGTAATTCTCGACTACACTCACATTCCACCAGCTATGATCAAGTTCCATGTACGGCTCGTGGCTCAGTAATAACAGCCGCACGGATTGATCGATCAGGTTAAGCTACACTTCCCGCGGTTGGTCCGTGGATGGGTGACTGTCTTTACATACCGAGACCCCTCCGTGCCTCGGAAAGCACGTTAAACCGTTGCTCCCGGCTGTCATTTGTGGACCTTTGTCATTCGTTACGGGTCGTCAGATTAAGCCTGAAAGTCTCGACTTAATGATTTAATTAAATATCAATCAATAGGATTATATGAACTTAGAGGGTTGTATTGATGATTTCAATGATTAGAATCATAGTTTGTTCAGCATACAACCTGACACTGACCTACTAGGGCTATCCTGGCGTTTCCCCCTCAAAAAGATATATTAAACGTAACGCACGTTTCCGTGGGATAATTTCCAACCTCCACGCAGGCGCACTAGTACACCATAAGAGTGTACGCAAGGCGTTATCCTCTAGCTACACACAGGGTTCACGACCCCGCCACAATGGCCGTTTCATCGCGTTAATTAGTATAAGTTTGATATTTGGCTGCATGCCATATGAGTCAGGAGTGAATAGAGCATTCATTCGTCGATGGAGCCATGTTGGCAGAACTAACTAGTGTTACTTCGCGAGTTACTCTGTGAAAGATGGCGGAACACAACAAGGCGCAAAGCTTTGCGAAACTAAGACTCAGCATTTATTTCAATTAAACCTTTTCATTTACAGGCACGTTTGAATTGTGAAAATTAAATAGTCGGTCAGTTAGTCAGAAAGTTGAAGCTACTTGCCCATTCCAAAACGTAGATCTCTATGGAGAACAACGGGCAAGAAACACCAAGGACACTCTTTTAACTCAAGATATTACAAAATCCTGGGTACATTATTCTTGTTGCTTCTATATGTGACAACAATGTATAAAACAAATGAAGAAACAATTCAAATGGGTATCGGTAACTAATAAATCTAATAACGATGAAACTTTTATTATTTTTGTTTTTTGTTCGTATTTAGTGTAGTTTTACTAGAAATGAAAGAAAGTTGGGACGCCCTCAGGCTAGGTGGAGCGACAATCTTCGCAGGGTGGCTGGTAGCAGCTGGATGAGAGTTGCCGAAAATTGAATGGCGTGCAACAGCAGATGATGATGATGATGATGGCGTGGCTAGCTGACATATGGCAAATAAAAATAATAATTTAATAGCCTGTCTTGTAATGTTAATTTACTTTACATACCTAGTATTATATACAATCAAGTATTTTCTAACTGAACAGACAGCTTAGCTGCTGGACAGTTTGTTGCGCCACTTCTTATTCCCAGCGATAGCACTAGGAAGTGGTGAAGGGCTGGCGTTTTGGGAGACTGTCTTATATAATTTTGACGTTCGAAAAGTGCTGATTCTCAGCCTAATTTGAATAAACAACTTTTGATTTTGAAATTACTTTTGGGTCTGACAACCAGTCTTACCAAGGGGTATCGTATTATCCAATATCTGAGTTGTGGAGGTCAGAGAGGCAGTCGCTCCATGTAAAATACTGGTATTCAGCTGCATCCGGTTAGACTGGAAGCCGACCCCAACATAGTTGGGAAAAGGCTCGGCAGATGATGATGATGATTTTTTATTTTGATATTAGTAGGATAGTATATCTATGATGATAAATGATTAAATCCTCCATGCCAGGTACAGCTGTCCGTCCTTTAATTACAGCGTTCAATGGTGTCGGTCGGACTGCGACCTGCCAGTGTGCGATGAGGTCACCTTCCACGGGTGCGCATTGATACGATGGGCTCGCCCGTCGCCATTCTACGTATACATTGTGTTGCTATGGGGTTTGGCCTCCTGAATTGCAACTTATGTGTTATTCACAAGCGTCTTTTGATTTGGTGGCAGTAAGCGTGACTGCTGAGCGTTGTGGGTCGATACCTGGGTTGGGTAAAGCGTTTTTGGGGTTTTATTCCACCTCCACCTCCGCCTAAGCCTTCGGGGAAAGCCAGCGTGATGTTATGTGTGTTTTCGACTCTTGCTGCTGTTATTAGTTAGCCACAAGTCCCTCTTTTTTATACATATTTTTTATATTTATGTTGCACCCAGCACCCTAATTGCGTAACACGTAATCAAATTGCTAATCCATTGCATCATATGTTCGAAAAATTAGTCTGCTCAACAACGTAAATAACGCAATGAATGTTGTTGAGCTGTCAAAACGAAAGCCATCTACTGTTAGTGTGTTACGCAATTATCCCGCTGTTCTTTTCTTCTTGTCTGTAATTATGTGTACATAAATGGTTAAATTAATAAATTACGTAGGAGCTCCAATAACAATGATTTTCCAGTATAAATAGTCCCAATCATCATTTCGTAGAATAACAAATGACAATATACAATGTGTGGGCACAGCGTACAACGACCTTTCATCGACCGACCTTTATGAAGGGGGTAGTTCGCATTCGTGACGTCATCGCCTTTTGGGTAGCGTTTCTTGGAAACTTTTTATTGTTTCTTTGTGTTAGAATAAATTAAGTTTTCACTTGGTATGGACGTGAAAAGGCGGAGTGTATCTATACAATCTGTCTCGTATAGGGTCTTAGCATTATGCTGAGCGATGGCTGTTTTGTGTGGATATGACGCATATGTTCCCCCAACTTGTTCTTTTTTTTGTGTTTGTGTTCTTTCTCTGCGTCATGTTTACCATAAATAAATGTATCTTTTTCTTTTCCTCTAAAATCAATCTGCCTAGCCTTTTCCCAACTAAGTTGGGGTCGGCTTCCAGTCTAACCGCATACAGCTGAATACCAGTATTTTACATGGAGCGACCACAACCCAGTTACACGATGGGTAACACGATACCCCATGGCAAGACCGTTGTCAAGACTATTCAGGCTTCTGACTACCCGTAACGACTGTCAAAGATCTACGAATAACAGCCGGGATTAACGTGCATTCCGAAGCACGGATGGATGTTGATATGTTTTAAGCTAGGACAAACAAAGGAACGTTCATTGCGGGCGTACCACGGCGATTGGAGGCGAGTGAACGCGTGCGTGCGGTATTGATTTCCCGGCGCGGGCTAGTGGCGCCCGCTTGGGCCGCGCCAGGCTAGTGGCGCCCACTTGGGCCCCGCTTTATTGCCTTTTGCGATCACTCTTTTGTTCCTACGCTATAAAGTTGTATTGTTAGATAGGTGGTGTCTATAATTGGATTCTGTTGGTCTGATGTAGAATTCAATTACGTTGGAATCATTATAGATAGGTTTGTGGGAGGTGGAAACCACACCGCTACGTGCTTCGTTACTATGTAGGTAAAGAAGTTCAACTTTACCGATGAAGCTGAAAAGGCATTTTCCAATTATTGGCAACGTCCATATAGTATAGGTACGAATAGTTAATATGATTAATATACGTTCAGTATCAAGTTCTTCTAACTGAACAGAAAGGTGACCTGCTGAGTTTGTTGCGCCACTTCTTCTTCCCAGATAAAGGACTAGGATGTAGTGAAGGTCGGGCGTGGCGGGGGACTGTCTTATGTAATCTTGACGATCAAAAAGTGGTGATTCTCAGCCTAGTTTGAATAAATGACTTTTGATTTTGATACCAAAAATAATTGAATCGCTCCATGTAAAATACTGTTATTCAGCTTCATTCGGTTAGACTGGAAGCCGACCCAAACATACTTCAATAAACAACGAAACGTACCTTATTCATAATTTAATTGCTTCATTCATTATTATATCCTATCAATCTACCCTCACAAATGTATCAAATAAAACAACCATAAAATCGGCACAATCTCTCTTTTAATCTCAAAAGCGGGTAGTACAACAAAGGCTTTGTCTGATACGGCACGTTCACCCCAATTCGGTGCGCCGGGATATAGGTCAGTACGCAGTGTCTACGTGAGGGTAGATGTGTTACTACCCGCCCAAGTACTTTGGTGACGTCTTAATATTTCCGTGTTCGGGAGTTTGGAAGTAGTGAGGGGCTTCTGGCTAAGTAACAACAGCTGCACGGGTCGATCGGTCAGGTTAAGTTACGCTTGCCGCGGTAGGTCCGTGGATAGGTCACCATCTTTACATACTATACGTACTTCGGAAAGTACGTTAAGCCATTGGTCCCGGCTGCCATGACAAGTCGCGGGCAGAAGCTAGTCTTTTGCATAAAGTCGCAAAATCACGCAAACACGACATCGTTATAACATGTGGTCTACATCGTCACATGCAAACTAAGCATCAAAATGACATCACGCTAAATCCTGCATCGCGCAAGCAGAGTTTACCGCGCAACTAGCATGTATACAACATCCCGACATCAATCATTGGTCAGTTGCTCACCAGACACAACACCCGTCGTCGGGTCAGAGGGTCCTCTCTTTTTTATGGAGGAACATTTTGATAGTGAACATTACACCTCTATAAAAATGTCAAAAGTAACAGGCACAGCCAAAACGCTCTTTTACAGGTATAAATATATATTATTGCATGACAGGATGTCGTAATAAGGGGAGCTTCCGGTTTACGCCTCAAACTGGGTGGGTGGACAGTCGCGGCTCGGCGATGTCACGTAAAATAACATGCAAATTGCGTTGTGGTTTACTCCTGAGCTTATTTTAGGGATTACAGAGGCATTGACATTTGAAATATACAAGGCTTATCCCAAAGAACACACATAACACCACGCCTGTATTACCCGATGGGTAAGGCAGGGGTGTAGTAGCTATAGTACTCCTACATTTCACCAGTTATGTTTAAGTCCCATGTAAACGTCCTATTCTACATACATTGATCACGCAGTGCACGGGGAGGAGGGTAACCACAACGGCGCGATCCTAGCTTTTTTTTTTGGGGATGGCATCTCGCAGTTCAATCTATGAGGTTGTCGTCTACTTAACCGGGCTTGCCTGTGGATGTCTCAATAAATTACGGGCCTCCACCCAGAGCTTAAAAAACTTAAAAACTAAGCGACTACACGCTAAGGGCACCCCCTGTGGGGTACGGAGCTCGGCTTAGGACGTCGCTGGGAGAGGGCAGCAAGGAACAGACAGGATCGGAATTATTTAGGGACGAATTTAAAGCTACAGGCTCAGCGGCGCGGGCTGGCTCGAGCAAGGAGAAGGAGGAAGGAGCAAGGTTTACTACCTTCCTGGAGGAGGGCCGCGACACTAGCGACGCGCTACGGATTTTCAATGTCTTAGTGACACGCCAACCAGCTAACGCAAATTATAACCGCTGAATTAATAAATTAATCATCATCATTTCAGCCGAAACACGTCCACTGCTGGACACAGGCCTCCCCCAAGCACCTCCACTTCGACCGGTTCTGTGCTTCTCGCATCCAACGGGTTCCTGCAGCATTAACAAGGTCGTCGGTCCACCTTGTGGGGGGCCTTCCAACGCTACGTCTCCCGGTACGCGGTCGCCACTCCAGAACCTTTCGGCCCCATCGGCAATCTGTTCTGCAATTAATAAATTGTGAAAAAGAAATCCAAATAAAAACGATATTACACGTTATCATAAGGAGCCTTGTAACTGATTTCAACCCACGACGACGACCTGATGCAGAACCCACAACACTAAATACATTAGAACTAAGATCTCCAAATAGAACCGCATCTTCCTGAAAGGACTCATAAAATACCATAAATTCAAAGGCAAAGCAAGTAGAATAAATTGTATCCTGACAAACCACCACGCAATTCTCGCTCGTAAATTATAGGTCGTAAAATTCAAATTACCTTTCTATATTACTGAGAATATGTAGGTTTACGAGTTTTTGATATGTGGGTAGGTTCGTTTATTGGGCTTGTAATAGAAATGGCTAGGAGATAACAACTGTGAGCCGAAGGATTTTTGAGGTTAGCTGCGCTTGCAGTGGAATGTCTGAGGATAGGTGGCCAGTTTTATCTCATTAAGTGCTCATACACAGAGGGGCTTGTAGCTAAGTAATAACAGCCGCACGGGTCGATCGATTGGGTTAAGCTACACGTGCCGCGGTTAGTCCGTGGATGGATCTTTACATACCAAGGCCCTCCGTGCCTCGGAAAACATGTTAAGCCATTGTCGTTGGTCTCGGCTGTCATTCGTGGATCTTTGGCAGTCGTTACGGGTCGTCAGAAGCCCGAAAATCTGACAACCAGTATCCAAGGGGTATCGCATCCCCAGTAACTGGGTTGTGGAGGTCAGATAGGCAGTCGCTCCATGTAAAATACTGGTACTCAGGTGCATCCGGTTAGACTGGAAGCTGACCCCAACATAGTTGGGAAAGACTAGGAAGGTGAAGATGATGACACACGAGCAACACGCGTCAACGGCAGAAGCAACAGCAGCCAGCCGCCGACGAGTGTCGACGGCAAACGGGTATCGTAGGCACTCGACGGCGGCTGGCTGGTGTGTGTCGTGTGTATGCACTCTAAGAACTTTGCGAGCCCGTCCCCCAAATACTACAATGCCACATAACTTTAACTCATTCTTAAGTCTTTCTGTCGCTGCAATATACCTAAAAGTGACAGAGGTAGCATTAGACTTAATCAGCGACTTAAAATTGAGGTTCCCATAAGAGTCGTTACGGTGAGTCAGATGCCAGAAAATTAGACAATCATTTTTAATTTTTAGAAGTGGTATTTATGTTCGAATCTTCCTGGGAACGTATTGTCTATGACACAATGAACGAAACCGCGCAAAAGAACGCGAGATTGGCGGGATTAGCTAAGGAATTGACCTGGTTTCGAAGTAAGGAATCATTGAGTGGTCATAGTGCATTAGGGTCCAGCTGTTATGGCAATTTCTTGCAGCAAGTCTTCCATACACCTCTATTGTGTACCAGCCACTGACCATTACTATGCAAGTACGCTAGACATCATACTATCGAAGACAAAACAAAGAAATTTAATTTTCGCCATTTTGGCGCTGATAACAACTTGAGCGTCCGTGGAACTAATATTTTTGATAGTGACTTTTACAAAATGCGCATACTCTCATGATAAAAATGTTCTAAGTATCTCGTAGTAAACATACTACAAGATACACAAAGTCTTATTCCACGATATAGACGTAAATTATCAAGGAGGTACCAAAACAACATAACGACCATTTGCAAGTGTGTCAATGTTAGTTCCTAAGACGCTCGCTTTGAATCGGCCAAAAAACCACTGTCATTTCGCATATTATATATTTAGTCCAGCGTACTTGTTTGTTTATTAGGGGTCCAGTGGTACCAGCTGACCCGACAGATGTTATCCGGTCCAAATTTCAATAACTCATAAATAAATCCCAAAAAGGACGTCCAGATTTTCCCGAATTTGAAAAAAATCCGGGAATCTACCCATTTGTGCATTACCCAACCGTCGGAAAAATTTAAAATGGCACTTTGTATCTCCGTTGACGGATACAGAGAGTAGGTCCCCTGCTCACACACTATCAGTAGAAATGGGTTTCGTTTTGACAGTTCAACAACATTAATTGCGTTATTTACGCTGTCGAGCAGTAACAATTTTCGAACATATGAAGCAATGGATTAGCAATATCCTTCAAAATGGTTCAGATTGTGATTGATAGTTTGTTACGGAATTAGGGTGCTGAATTGAGTGAGAGAGAGAGAGAAGACTCACGACTGTAAGCAGTTTCTAGCCCAACTAATGTTCATTAGATATCATTTATCTTTTCGCAAGCGGCCATATGCAATGTTATGTCATTAAAAACATATGGACTCACATAAACGTCCATAACATGCCGTCATCGCGTAAATACTATACTTGTTTCAACAAACGAGGCTCACTGTCACGGATTACATAGGAAATGGAGCTGTTCGACAATCAGAAGTACGAGATATGACGTGATAATTTTTATTTTATTTTTATAAATGGCATCTCTCAGTTCAACCTATGAGGTTGTTGTCTGCTTAACCGGGCTTGCCCGTGGATGCCTCAATAAGGTAAGGCCTCCAGCCAGAGCTACCCCTGTGGGGTAGGTACGGACCTCGTCTTAGGGCGTCGCTGGAAGAGGGCAGCAAGGGACCGGCTGGATCGGAATTAGACGTGATAACTGCGTTTAAATACAACCACAACTCTGAATTCATTGTTTCTTCTAATGCTTTTCTATTTAATTACTTTCAACCAATAATTAGAAAAGTAAAGTAGAAGTAGTAGTAAAGTTCTGTGCCCACTCAATACAGGGTCAAATTTAATTATCCAGCGAAACTCTGCAGACAGGATGGATATGTAAACATGGTAAAATAAAATTAACAAATGATTTCATGTTTGTTTTTTGACCAACGACCGCTGGTGGATTTGATAACTTGAAGTTTGAGTTGAAAAAATCTGTTGTCTGTAAAGTTTACAAAATACAGACTTTTCAAACTGATATTTCAAGTTACACAAACTGCGGTCGATGATGACTCCAGAACAAAAACTATCCAATTAATTCTTTTTTTGGTTTATCGTGTTTAGATATCGATACCCGTAAAGTCTGCAGACGAGTATATGAGTAAGTATGAGCACTCCATTCACTGCTTACTCCGTGCCCGGTCATATGGTGTCTGGTCACGTTGCGCCTGCGACGACGTATCGTTATACAATCGATGCTCTAATATTATGAGACCTGCATACTTACGGCGTGTTTACTAAGTACTGATGTCTTATTAAACGCATTCTTTTGGTAGACGAAGACTAAAGAAACGATGGATGGACTGTGTGAATGATGATATGGTAAGAAAGGGGTGACTACTGATATGCCGACTAATAGAGAAGTACATCTGCCTAGCCTGTTCCCAACTATGTTGTGGACGGCTTCCAGTCTAACCGGATGCAGATGAATACGAGTATTTTACTAATAGAGAGCTACTAGAGAAGTATGGAAAAAAGACATGTTGCGCCGACCACAAATAAATTGGATTAAGGTCAGGAGATTGATGATGGTGATTATTGTTTTGAAAGGTGCAATGTGAATGAAGACTGTTTTTCTAGACGTCTGTCTGTTAAGTTATAATAATATTTTTTTATTATTAACAAATAAAAAAACAGACAAAAAAAACTGGCTTGCTTTCTATAAGAGAGAGAGAGAGAGAGAGAGAAACACGCGCTCGCCGCACGGCTTACAACTAGCAAAAAGTGTCGTTCCAACTTTTGGTCTTAATTTTTTCCGTCTAGCCCCCTTTCGCAACGCGCGATAAGGAACTTCGTTCCAAAACTGGGTAATACGATACCCCTTGGTAGCTCAGACTGGTTGTCAGACTTTCGGGCTTCTGACGACCTGAACGACTGCCAAAGAGCAACGATTGACAGCCGGCACCAACGGCTTAACGTGCTTTCCGAGGCACGGGGTATTATTCTGTAAAGATGCTCACCCATCCACGGACCAACCGCGGCTATCGTACCTTAACCGGTGGTACGGAACTTTTGTGTGCAAGTCTGACTAGTACTTTTTTTTAGATAACTTTAAATAAAAACTAAGCGTTAGAAAAATTCGGTTCACACGTATTTTTTTGCTTTCCATTACACTGGTTTGTGCCCGAGACTTCGTCCGCGTAAAATTTCGGCCTCCGCCCCATCACTCGGCCGTACTACTACATCATTTTCTCTTAGCTTTCGTTCTGCCTTTTTTCGTTTTGCTCTGCTCCTAAGCGTCGTAGCGTCATGTTCAATAGCCCATAACCTTCCTCAAGAATTAGGCCATGAATAAATGAAATGCACCGATCCCAGCGTTGTTTGACCAGACTCGATTAATCGAATGAACCCCAAGATTCGCACTAGCCCCTGAAGCCTCATGTTTCATGATGCTAAGAGGCCATTGCATATCAAGAAGTAGACAGGAGGGCGCCATTATGGTAGGCATGACGTGCCCTTAGGATAGGAACGGATTCCTCAAGAATTGGGGTATCAAATGCAAAAAGAGATTTTCAAATCCGAGTGACAGTTGCGGAGGTTATCCCCTTTATCTTTTTTAGTACGGACGCTTTTAACGTGCGCGTCTTTCTACGTTGTCCTCACATGCATAATTTCAAACCGAGTGATGTAACCAATATTTTGTAACAATTTTATGATTTAAAAGAGTGTCCGTTTGCCAGTTCTTCTCCATAGGTTACCTTCATCTTTCTGACTGACCGACCTCTTGACAATTCAAAAGTGCCTGTAATTGGTTTATTTGAAATAAATGCTTTAAGTTTACATGCAATCAAACAAACAAATTGTACCTCCTTCCACATTAAGGCAACGTCTAGCTCTTAGTCACTTCCCAAAAACGAAAGCTGCCACCGCAGACTAATCCCAAAAGTGGGTCGACCAACAAAAGTGTACATTTAGCCGAGTTCGTTTTAAAACAAAAGACGTAATGATGGTATCTCATTTTCTCAGCGTTGCTTGAAGAATAGAGCGTGAGAATGTGGCGAAAGATATCGGCGACTGCGAGTTTAGACAAATATTTACTGAATAGAAATAAATCAACAGAATAGAAAAAAGCACTTATGAAACGTCAGAAGCTAGGTGCACGGCTCCAATTGGTCGTTTCCTATGGAGAAGAGCCGGCAAGAAACTCCACAGTTACTCTTTTAAAAATAATTGGCTTTTACTTTACAATCGTTTTCAAATTACAGAGCTGGTCGTGCTATCTTTAGAGGCTAAATCAGTAACATCCAGGAGTTTCCAACTTGCACTAACGCGCGTTGTGAAATGGTACCACGTAACAACTAACAGAATGAACGAATTTGCCATTAAATCTAATAGCGACGGCTATGGTGATGTAATATTATTAATTATACTTTTCTGATCAAGCATTCCAAAATTTTAATGGGTAAACTGGTTATGTAGTAAGTTGTATCGTAAATACAAGCTTATTTTGTTGATTATTAAAGTTTATTAAGGTATGAGGAACTGGGTTTTAAGTTCACTCATCCCCAATAGAAAAGGGAGTATCCTCCGACCAGATGGGTCTCACGTCTGGTGGGCAACTACCCGACGATTGATGGATCGACGGGACGTTGTATATATCCTAGCGGGAAACTCTGCTTGCGCGATGCAGGATTTTACGTGACGTCAGCGTGATGCGTAGTTCGCATTTGGCGATATAGATGCCGCCACAAGTATTATTAACGTTCAACGTTGATCATGTGACATTCATATGTTTTAGGGTTGAATATGAGAAGATGCCTTCTTCTGGGTACGCTCGTACCTTCATAGACCTCATCCATCGTTTTCCATCAGGCGTGATCGAGGTCAAGAGCAGGCCCATTCAGCAATAAATAAAAATAACTAGCACAAGAGATGAAAATCCAGGATTCATTTCTGTTTTAGTTAGGACTAACTTCTGCCCGCGGCTTCGCCCGCGTGGATGTCGGAAATTATCCCACGGGAACGTGCTAACAGGATAAAATGTATGTGTTTCCCCAGAATGCCATCTATCTCGCGGGCCCTTTGTGGCTAATTACAATAGAAAACCAATTGTGTCTCATTATTATTAGTGGTGATTAAGAGGGTACCTATATGATATCTTTACCTAAGTACCTACCTAATGCTGCCAGGGTAGCGGGATCATCCGAAAGGTTTACCGCTGCCCTGGAACATAAAGGGCTAAGGAAGGAACACGGGTGGGTTTTAGTCAGTAAGAGTCTGACACTCCCTCTGCTCCACCCAGAGCGGGAGGAGTCATTTGATGATTTCCCATCCTCAAAAAAAAAAAAGTTCCTACCCAATTTAAAAAAAAATAACTCAATAACAGAAAATTAAATACCTACCTACCTAAATAAACCTATTTCTGATGATAACTAATCTAAACTCAATAAATAAGCAAAATCCCTAAAAACTAATATCTATACGAATGACTAATCCTACCTAACAGTATTATAAAATAACCTACGGTCACTACGTACACTATCAAATATACTACCTATACTTTACAATTAAAATCTATACCTACGACTTATATAAAAATAAACCTAAATAACTCTAAAAACTAAAAGGAATAAAAATGAACTCCATTGCGGGTGACTTAACCTACGACAAACTTATTATTTGCGGTTTTTGCAGTATCGGGTCTAGGGATCGAACCGCAAAATTAAGTTTGTTTTTTATTGTATATACTTTTCCGGGATAAAAAGTACCCAGTGTGGTGCCCAGGATATTAAAGAATAATTATACCAAGTTTCATCGTAATCGAACCGGTAGTTTTTGCGTGATGCCTGAACAAACAGACAGACAGACAGGCAGACAGACAGACCGACAGACAGACAGACAGACAAAAATTTTTTTAATCACATTTTTGGGTTCGGTGTCGGTCTAGTAACACCCCCTGCCATTTATTTTTTTGATATTTTTAATGTACAGAATTTTCACTTCTACAGATTTATTATAAGTATAGATTAATGTTGTCCAATTTGACACCGCTCGCTAAAGGACTAAATCTGTCTAAGCACACACACTAACCAGTGTTTCCGTAAGCAATCATAACAGACCTTGGAAGCTATTAATGTATGAATCAGTGTGTTGCAATATTGAGCATTTGAGCCACACGTACGAATATTCGAGGCTAAATTGTTGTTGAATTCAAAGGGACCTATCACGATGTTTTTGAAGGTAAAATTTACGTACTAGACCACAATAGTACTGATATTTGAGTTGTTGTAGAACTACACAACAGCCTGTCATCCCCGAAGGATTAGGTAGCGGTGTACCCTATTGTACAGTCGCCAGTAGGTCAAGCTACCCGAAACTGTCAGATTTTCCCAATCAACCTTCAACCTTAATGCATTAAGCGATAAAGTTGAATTGAACAGATTGTAGTAGCTTGATGTGCTGGCGTCTGTACACCCACATATCGCCAGTTATCTGGCTGAAATCATCACGTCAACGCCGGCTGACGCTGAAAACCAGCGCAGGGGCTCTGTCTCGCATAGCGGTCTCCGTGGATGTGACACATATTTTCCCCCAACTTTTTCTTTTTAACCGAATTCAAAAAAAGGAGGATGTTATCTAATCGGTTTTTTTTTTGTATGTTTTTACCTCAGATCTCCGTTATTTATAAGCCGATTTGCAAAATTATTTTTTTAAAGGATATACTTTCACATTGGTCCTGTAGAAACTTCATTAAAAACTGTTGAGAAGTTTGGTTTTTCAAAATTACTGGTAAAAATGACAACTTAAAAGTGAAAAACAAAAACTATTTTACATTTTTTTTTTGTTTTTGTGTTCTTTCTCTGCAGTCATGTTTACCACAAAATATAAACCTATTTTTCTTCTTCTTCGGCTATGTTCAAGTCCCATGGAACAGAGAGCGAGCCTATTGCCAGCCACCGGGCACAGATCTCGACTCCGAGATGCTACTCAGAAATTCCTGATTGAACAGAACTGCTTATTTGAAAAGAAGAAGGCACAGTTACCATCATCATCTATAACCCGAGTTCGCCCACTGCTGAACATAGGCGTTCCCTTAGAATAATCAGCCGATAATGTTCCCACTGCTGGCAGACAAGCCTCCTCTCTTCGAGGAGTGGTCTCTAATCCACCACGCGGGCCCAGCGCGGGTTCGTAGACGTCACATGTCTTCGAATTTTTGGACCTAGGACATGCCGGTTTCCCCACGATGTTTCCCTTCAGTTTTGAGAGCAGTGGTGATGAAATCGTCTATAGAAAGTAAAGCGCCTGTCTGGGTTCGAACTTACGACCTTACAACTCGTAAGCCCGGGCCATTACCACTTGGCCACCACGCTCTCGTAATTATGTATTTATTGGACTGAATTATTTTTCCACCTCGTCGGTACAATCGGGTGATCGAATGTAACAACATTGACATTAATTCACACTTTGCACATGATGGCGTGCTTCATGTGTGGAGGGGCTCGTGGCTCGACCGTCAGCTAGTGTACCTGTAGCGCTTTGTGCACTGATCAATGTGGCTAATCGTACTTAGGAACAGGTTTTATGTTCAGGCAGGCAGTTCTTGATGTTTTCCTTTTAGTTTTTTTCCTTTGCAATTTTTCTATTAGGTTAGACAAATTGGAATTTTAGATTTCGGGCAATACTGAACGCCCATTTTCCTATGGGATATTTGTATTGTATTAAATTAAGACAGGCCATTTTCTGTAAGGTCAGCTAATAGTGGATAAAAGTCACAGGATGACCTAGTGGCGGGGGCAGACAGCTGATTACAACGACATTGACATTAATTGATACTTATGACATCACACGTAATGCGGAGTCAGGGATAGTGTCACGTAGGAAGAATAAGTGGAAGAATTTAAAGGAGATAACATGGTTAGTGATTAACTCCGTCTATAACATCTGCAATGCCAAAAGACATCGCAGGTACAGACGCCAGCACATCAAGCTACCCGAAATTGTGCAATTTTCCCAATCAACCTTGAACCTAATGCTTTAGCAATAAATTTATAATTGAAAATCTATTAAAGAAATTTGACAGACTGTAGTAGCTTGATGTGCTGGTACGTTCTAATCTAATCTAACTAGCCTGTATTGTCCCACATCACAGCGGGTAGTACGTAACCATATAAATAAACCAATCTGCCTGACCTCTTCTAGCACTGCTCTCAAAAACGGCGAAGGAAAACATCGTGAGGAAACCGGCATGTCCTAGAACCAAAAAGTCGAACACATGTGACATCTACCGACCCGCACTGGGCCCGCGTGGTGGATTACAGCCCACTCCCTCTCACAGAGATGAGGCCTGTGTCCCAGCAGTGGGAACATTATAGATTGATTATGTATACCTACATTATAACGTGCCTTTTCTAGTAGTAACCAGGATCTTCCGTTCAGGTAAGATATCCGGCAACATTATTTATTATTTTTATTATTGTCATCACGCCTACATTCCTCGAAAGGGTAGCCAGAGGACACTGACACCCACATTCCGAAGATTCTGTATATGTGTTTACCTATCAGCAGTGGACATAAAAATAAGATATCGAGCTTCACTGTGTGGTGGATTTACAGTGACAATGTTGACTGGTTATGTCAGAGTGATGTCATAGCGAAATTAAGTCAATGTCAGGTTTAACAGAGCGTGGGGCGCGGTGTCAGCGGCAGCGGTGAGCGGATGTTTGGAGACACTGATATTTGAGAGCACACGTGTCTCAGTGAGCGTAGTAACTTGAGATACGGCCGGTTCCTCATTAGAGGTAATGACACTTTTGTACGGTAAGCCGCAGATGCCACGCCAGCGCCGCGCTGGCAGCGCTACGCTTATATGCAATTGGGCTGGACATTTGCCGCATGTCAGTCGATCTACTTACTAGCTTCTACTAACTTCGACTAACTAGCTTCAACTTTCTGACTAACTGACCGACTATTTAATTTTGACAATTCAAAAGTGCCTGTAAATGGTTTAATTGAAATAAATGATTTGAGTTTGAGTTTGATCAATGGGCTCAGTGGATTGCCATTAAAACACATCGCGGCAGGCCCGGGTGGAGATGGCGGAATGAGCTGGACTCCGTTAATAAAGATTGGGCCTTGGCAGCTTGGGACAGAGAGAGGTGGAGTGGAAGGAGAGTTGGGGAGGCCTTTGCCCAGCGGTGGGACATTTAGAAACAGTTTCTATAGAAACTCGGTGTGAACGGTGACACGCTTAGTTTGTATGGAAAGTGTTGATAAAACCGCCAAAAATGCACAACGTTAATATTCAAGTTTTCACTTCTGCCGGCAGTCCCGGCAACAAGTTTTTTTTTTTTTTTTTAAATAACCCATGAAAAATTACAACGCCTTTCAGAATCATGTACTGCATCCATGGTAACAGGTAGTGAGTCGATGCCAAACCGTCTTAAAAATAAAAAAAAAGTATAATGCCCGCTCACCGCTCACACCGAGCCCACTGCCCCGTCAAGTGACAATTTATTAACATATTCATGAGATAACAAGTAACAGACACACGGTAGGGCTGCCCATAATCTATTCTAATTTATTTATAGCACTCTTTATGTGCACCCATTTCCTTTGAAAGGTAAACAAACCTTTTTTTGAGGACCTCGCGCTACCACCCCTCGGTTTGTTCCCGTAGTCATACCTAAGGCCGGTTCCTATAATTTACGGAACGTTATTAGTTAAAAAATTGAACCGCCGAAAAAACTGAAAAGCAAAAAATAATAAACCTTTTTTATTTAACCTTAATAAGGTAAGTTCTTAAACTAATGTAAGTATACCTAAGTAATTTTGAGTGAGAAAAAATATACGTGTAGAATTGAGAACCTCCTCCGTTTTTTTTCGTCGGTTGAAAATTAAGACTCTTGCATCTTTACCAATAATGCAGCAAAGATAGATTTGCATAGTAGACCCTCCCATATACAAGTAGCTATCAAAGTTACAACGAACTACAAGAACTTTTTTAATATGCTACTTGCTGCTACGGAACCCTTCATGGGCGAGTCCGACTCGCACTTGGCCGCTTTTTTTTGTTTATAGGAACCAAGCATTTATATGGAACTCTACGCCTGTATCCTGCTCCATAGGATAATCTAGAGCCGACAAATTCAAACAGCAGGGTAATGGCGTAACACACTATCAGTAGCAAAGAACCCTTTTGATAGTTCAACAACATTCATTGCGGTATTTACATTGTAGAACAGATAAATTTTCTGAACATATGAAGCAATGGATTAGCAATATCCTTCAAAATGATTCAGATTGTGTCTGATAGTGTGGTACGCAATTAGGGTACTGGTTGCTAATTTAATTAATTGATGAAATACTAGGTTCTGCCCGCGACTTCGTCCGCGTGAAATTTCTTGTTGCCCCGATCTACCCCGTCGCCGGCGCCCGTGCGATTACTTCGTTTTAGCTAAGCGTTGTTTCTGACTTATTTTGTTTTTGCTCGGCTCCTATGGATCCTAGCGTGAAGTTATATAGCCGATAGCCTTTCTCAAGAATTGGGCTATCAAATGCAAAAATATTTTTTCAAATCCGACCGGTAGTTCCAGAGATGAGCGCGTTCAAACAAACAAACTCTTCAGCTTTATTATTAGTAAGTATTTATAAAACATTTTAAGAGTAACGGTGGAGTTTCTTGCCCATTCTTCTCTATACGACACTACCTTTTGGAAGAGGTGACTAGAATCAATTCAATGTCTTGTAAATTTTGACGTTCAAAAGTGTCTTATAATGGGTTTAGTCCATGTTCAACCACCACAATCGTTACCCCCGACCATGTTCAACCCCTAATATTTGAAATAAATGATTTGACTTTGACTTTTGCGCCATTCAAATTGCGCCAATTATGTTTAAGCCTCATGTTACATTCTAGGCGAAATTTCCCACTGCTTTCAAAACGGTAAAGAAAAACATCGTGAGGAAACCGGCATGTCCTAGAACCAAAAATTCAACGAAAAGAAAGAAAATACATTAATTTGGCACAACCTAAAAGACACACAATACACCAGATACATACATCAGACAAAACAAACAATAAAAAAAATAAGAGATAAGCAAAAGACATTTCACATCTACCCAACCGCACTGGGCTCGCGTCGTGTATTACGTACGGCCCACTCTCACACAGAGAGGAGGCCTGTGTCCCAGCAGTGGGAACATTACGCTGATTAAACCGGTATTAGCACCTCTCCTGTTCTAAATACCGTAAGTACACGATGACATTATGCATCACACACATATATTCACGCGTAGCGCTCGAGCGGTGGGCAGGAAGCTCTGTCGGCAGGACGTGGTCAATTACGCGCGGATATGAGGCGCGCGGGGGGTATCCGCGCGGCACGGAATGTAGGGTAGACTGATAGAATTCGTAGGTGCTCTGGGCTCTGGCGCAGGTTAGGTTCGTAATGTGACATGTTTGATAGAAATTAATAAGCGGGCACTATCGTCAAACGAGAGGGGCTCGTGGCTAAGTAGAAACAGCCGCACGGGTCGATCTTCAAGGTTAAGCAACGCTTGCCGAGGTCGGTCGGTGGATGGGTGGCCATGCTTTACATAGGTACCGAGAACCTTCCGTGCATGCTTAAAATAAAGCTCGTAAGCCGTTGGTCCCGGCTGTCAGTTTCTTGTAATGTTAATTACTGAACATATGTTCCTAGTATTGTATACATGCAACTATATTCTAACTGAACAGACAGCTGTGCTGCTGGGAAGTTTGTTGGCCACTTCTTCTTCCCAGCGATAGCACTAGGAAGTGGTGAAGGGCGGGCGTTTTTGGGGGACTGTCTTTTGTAATTTTGACGTTCGAAAAGTGCTGATTCTCAGCCTAATTTGAATAAATGACTTTTGATTGATTTGATTTGATTTGTCATCCGTAGATCTTTAACAGTCGTTACGGGTCGTCAAGAAACAGAGCAGAACCTACAGATAACCGCCATCTGCTACGATCCTTACTTACTCCTATAGTCCTATTGCTTCGTTTACGATCATACATCTGGTCATACACGCACGCCGGTTGCGAGTACTACGCACCTGCTCTTTCTGAAGAACATCACCAATATAGTCACTATATGTCCTCCTAAGAAGCCCCCTCCCGGCGATTCCACTCACATCTGCCTTGTAAATACTTTTTGCTAGTCGCCTTTCATTCATCCCCGTCAACCAACCAAGCAAACCACATAAGCATACAGCCCGATTCAAAGTTTATTACAGCTCGGAACACGAGGCGAGTCGCTGCGCAGTAACAAATTCACCTGACAGCGGGGGTGCGGGGTGAGGTGCGCAGCGAGTAGCGCACCTCAGAGCCGCATAAAGTTTGAATCGGACTGTACTCCTGGTGTTGTATAATGTATATATTTTATCCGTTGATCTGAAAGCAGGAAGGATCCACGCTTCCTCGCACATTTATATAATTATAAAGACTTGTTATAAATGGATCCGTTTTTTAATATGTTTTTATAATTAATTGATTGCTGTTACTTCCTTCATTAGCATTCGAGGGTTTATTTCTTTGCCGTAAAAGTAAAATCAAAATCTATGTGATGCCTGTATTTCTTGAAGGTGTGAGGGGCTCATGGCTAAATAAACAGCCGGACGGGTCGACCGATGGTTAAGCTATGCTTGCCGCGGTCGGTTCGTGGATGGGTGACCATCTATGAGGTATATATCGGGACCCCTTCGTGCTTCGGAAAGCACGTTACGCAGATCATGTAAAGACCATGTAGATTGGTGTATGGTGTTTTGAGGGAAGATCCACTCGGATTGAGTGGACCTGTCCAGTTAGTGCACGCATTTGTCTGTTCCTAGAGTCTGCTGGCATGGTGATGCCGTGCTCTAAGAACGCACCTCTGCCAAACCATTCAAGGAACACAGGCGTGATGCTATGCCATTAAATTACTCGAGAATGAAACCGGAGATTAGCAACAATATAGTATGTGCTATATTGTTCCTAAAATCGTTTCATAAATTCAGGCAGTTCAGTACTGAGTGACGCGCCGGATGTTAATGTTCGAATGATTATACAATACATATCGTTATATCAATAATCATCACATCACCATCATCGCTTTTCATCATCATGTTCGCTAAGGAAGTCTTTTTTTCGTATCAGCTTGTATCAAAAAGGTGTGCTCATATTTAAGGGTGTGTAGTTGTACTGACCATCAAACTGAACAACTTTCTGATTGGGACCAACATCGTAATCGCGAAAAAATAATCAGCCGTCCCATACATACATTTGGGTCAGGTAGGTGTTGAGGTTTTGTATAGGACTGTTAATATTTCTTTGGCGATTATGTTAGTACCATGAAGATAGTTGTTCAGTTTGCCCAGAAATCAGCTACGAGCTAAGCGCCATCAGTTCCTGTAACGTGCAGTCAGCAGGATACACACGACACAGGACAATAGCTCATACCGTGGTAGAAATATTAGCCAGTCTACTAGCGGTCTAAAGAAGACCCTGCTTAACCTTGTCTACAAGAGCGACTGGAAGGAAGGCTAAGTCTTTGTGACCCCGAGCAGCCATGTCTGGTGAAGAATGACGAGGAGAGCCGACCCCTAATGTAATGAGATATGGCTAGGCAGAGAGAGTTAGGCCTTATGGGGCAATGGTAGGCTGATTTTGATTTTAGAGAAAGAAAGAATAACGTTTATTTGGACACGGTTCGTGAAATACAAATATAAAATAAAAAAGTGAAACTAATGTTTTAACAACAATAGTGTGTGCCTACGGCTGCACCAAAAAAAAAAAGGTAATTTCAGCATCAATGCCAGACAGATGCTGCCTGACACTGGTTGAACTGATCCTTGCTACATTTTAGAGAGAGAGAGAGAGAGTTGGTGCTGACTGACCAGGGTTTGCCCCACATACATTTTAGTATTTCCAATTCTACACTAATGGAGGCCATTTTATATGCTAAAACATAGCAAGAAACCTCTTGACTACGCACAAAAACCGAATTCTTAAAAGCCGCCATCACATAACAACGCATAAAACTCGTAAATAGAACATGGTGTGTTCTATTTACGTTTTAAATGGATAATTTGTAATTGTAATACGAATTTTGAATTCCGAACACAATTCGACATTCTACGACCGCTCTCCACTCCGAGCGGACGTCTTCCGTCTTTATGTCCATAATTAAGTTTAAATGCGGTTTTAGAACTCTAATTAAAACCGTTTAACGACTGTAATTAATTTTATGATTATGACATTATTATGTCCGTCGGTGATTGTGTTATGTAAGTTAATTGATACAATATTTATTATTGTTTAATTTATTATATTGAACTTACTGCTTTACGTAATTGATTGCAGTTGCGTCAAGGGGATGGACAGCTGATTTCAGATTTGTTATAATTTCATTGAGTTTTTGTGTGCACTAAATAACTGGGGTTTATCTATGTATCTATCTATGTCTTTTGCGATAATAATAACATACTACGAGCATTGCCAATCTCATACCCATGACATAACCTCTTTCCAGATATGATGGAGTCAGCTTCCTGTCTCGCTGGATGCAGCCGAATACAAGTATTTTACATGAAGTGATTGCCTATCTGACCTCCACAACCCAGTTACTGAGTAATATGATACCCCAGTTACTGGATAATACGATACCCCTTGACACTGATTGTCACTTGTCACACTTTCGGGCTTCTGACGACCCGAAACGACTGCCAAAGATCCACGAATGACAGCCGGAACGATTTAACGTGCTATCCGAGGCACAGAAAACACGTATAATCGTTCCATCGTTTGGGGTCTTGATATGTAACAAACGCATACCTCATACTAAATTTCTTTCCTCATTCCTTCGCATCACATGCCTATACCATGACAATCGATTTCCACACAACTTTTCGGGCCACACTAGTATTGCTGATTATTGAAAAAGCTCCTTTACATCACACAATTTAAAAAACAAATAAACAACATTACTCTCAAACCAGTCCATTCATAAACCCTAGCCATAGTATTTCCACACTTCTCTCACTTCAGACAGACTTCATACCCACTAATTGCGTCGCACTCACAGAACAGATAAAAGAGGTTAGAAGGGCCTTGTGGGCGGGGCAGGCGCGCCGCAATGTTGATCAGACGCTCAAAGTCAACCGAAATGTGAATCACCGCTCAACAATCGCGCTCTTGTTGTGACAGCGTTCGAAACTCCGCGGAAAAATAGAATTATGCCGTCTTGCGCTATTATAACGTGTCGGAAAAGAAGTCAGGAATGTAATGTGGCCCAAGGAGGGATTTCTTATCACCGGTAAGTCCAAAAACCTTAAAATACGAGTGATATTTGTAATTATTGCAAAAGTATTATGAAGTTTGTAGACAAAAACGATAAAATCGCATTCAGATGCAAAATTATACATTGCTTGCAATACATGGGTACGATCTTGTATGACGTGAGCGGTCGCGCAATGTATTGCGTTCACTGCGAACGTCGCGTGTGTCGAGCCAAAGCATCTATTCAGGGAAATCTATGCGCATCGATAGTGTTGTACCAAATTGTAAACAATGTCGATATTAAGTATGTGTATTATACGAATGATTATTTTCAGTAATATTACAATTAATACAACTTCGTTTTTATTAACACTAATTTTACTATTGTATAATGTGGATTATTATTATTAATTTAGTTTCTTAGTTGGTTTTTCGTCTAAAATTATGGAAAACTAAAAAAAATTTTTCATCGTAAACATTAGTTTATTTTTTTTAGTTTTCCAAGAGATCCAGGTACAAGAAAACTGTGGATTGAGGCAACTAGTAGCATTCAATGGATACCTACTAAATGTAGCACAATTTGTTCGCAACATTTTGTAGAAAATGATTATGTAACAAAGCAGTCAGGGAATTGACAGATTGAGACAGATCAGACTGTGAACATTTTTAAAATAAAGAGAATTGCTCCTCTTAATTAATCCTCATCCAAATAAATACGTTACTCATCACAAGTATTTAATTTTGAACAAAATTGTCCTTGATTGGATTTTGGATTTCAATAAATTTTTATAGTAGTTTATTCCCACAAAACGGCACTGGAATGCATACTTCGAAGACACGAACATCGGAGCCGTCAGTGCGCCATCTTCGACGTAGACACCATGGCTTGTCTGCGCGAAGTGGCGCAACTCTGTGCCACTTAGCGCATGAATATCTTAGGAGATATCATGGTTTTAAAATAACTCCGCAAGGCGGCCGGTCATTAGCTTACTATATTAATGTACTAAGTGATAATCGTAAGTAATACTCTTAAAGTAATGGAATATATTATTTTAGTAGGCTTTTACCTCAAATTAATTATGACGTAAAACAGAGCTGCAACTAGCATAAAACGAAAGAAAATTTAAATTTCACGGCTGTATCGGATGTTCCCCCTTAAATTGACTTTGATTTAATTTTATTTATATGTAATTTGGATGTCCACATTATTCGTAAATCGTACCGTACCGTACCGTAACTTAAAAAATTTCAAACTTTAATTAACAAAATTACAGTAATTTTATCGATATGATTAATCGACCTTTCGGTCGCCGTAACTATTTGCTTTTACAAGTGTGTGAGTGTACGTCCAGAGCAGTATTTGCGTTAGTGTGACAACCAATAGCAAACACGCGATCTAAGTGGATGTGATTTATTTGTGTGCGTAATGCGCGTACGTATGATGTCTTGCTTGTAGTGGAGAGACAGGAGTAGGAGACATGCGGCGACACGCGTTTTAATACAAATCAGGAACTATTTCCTTTCTAACCTCTTTTATCTGTTCTGTGGTCGCACTACCCACTTCTGCGATACTAAACGAGGGTAGTTGTAACTCGGTAGCGCGGAATATAAATGTTACCTCACCCTAGCTGCAATAAAAACTCGCTGACTTTCAAGCCTCGTTAGGAAACGAAGGGGGAAACATCAAAGATTATTTTGGTTAAAGATGTGACACGTAGCTCGTTGGTCGTAACCGCTACTAGTGAGTATGAGATTTTGGGTTCGATTCTTGAGTCGAGCAAAGTGTTATTGGGTTTCCTGTCTGTTACCTATTTCTCAGCAGCCTGGAGTCTAGATTTGTGCCCAGTCGATGGCTACAGGCTCGTCCCCTATTACATTTTAATTGAAGAGTAAGTAAAGGAGTTCAAATTCTGCACACAGTTCAGCTTTAATAAAACTCAAAATATTATACTATACGCCCTAAAGAAAGCACATTAAGCCGTTGCTCCCGGCTGTCATTCGAACATGCTTGAGTCGTCTTGGGTAATCACTAATCAGAAGTCTGACAGCCAATCTTACCAAGGGTTATCGTGTTACCCAATAACTGGGTTGTGGAGGTCAGATAGGCAGTCGCTCCATGTTGAAACAATGGTATTCAGCTGCATCCGATTAGACTGGAAGTCGACCTAAACATAGTCAAAGGCTAGACATTGATTCCAATGTATTTTTTTATAAATATAATATATGATACGTCAATAGAAACGCTAACTGTTATGATACTGTTACTGATAGTAGTTTCAAAAGACACCCACAAATCACTACTATGTATAACCAAATCGGTCGACTAAGGCACGATAACATCAAGTCGTAATGCCACATCATCATGCGAGCTATGAATAACATTGAACAAAGTGTCGCGTCTACAGTTCTATTGCTAGTCTACGTCTGAACCGACGCCGGTCTGTCGCAATCAATATTATGTTTATTGCTTGTGCACTTTTGTAGCTATTGCAGAACTTTTTTCTAGTCAGTTTTTGAACGAAGAGGATTAAAGATGTTTTTTATGCAACCTGCAACCCACTGTCGCAACATTTTGACTTTTTGAAAATTGCGGCCACGCGTGAAACCTATAAAAATCAATAACTGACATCAATGCAAACTGGAATTATATTAGGACCAAACCTCGTAAAGCGTCACGTATCCGAGTTAATAACGTTCAAAGTTTGATCACGTGATATCCATATTATTTTGAACTTTCTTACATCTTGTTGCATAGATGTTTGATTACTTTCAAAGTGATTATTTCTAACATATTATAAGCAACAAGATATCGACAAGTTCACAACATGTGGCAAGTTAGCAACGCGTGAACTAGTGTTTTGACAGTTCCTACGAAAAAAAGGGCGCGCGACGACCGCGACGTTGCCAAATCGCTTACCTACACCCACGTACGTGCATCCCTTTCCTTAATGACATGTTCTAAATTTACTTTGAATTATACATTTTTAATTTGGCGCACCTATTCAATTTCATCATGTATATGTATTGACGTCAGGTTACGTATGCCATAAAAACCCATCAACGCTACATACATATAAACTCACACCCTCTTCCCATGCGGGAATTACGTTCATACATCTGCCGGTCTATTCTGTAAAAATCTCACCGTGATGATAACAAGTGAAGTGAGCCGTCTTTGGGGCATGTTACATTGTCAATAATATCACGATACCGTGGTAATATTGATCGTATAATGGGCTGTATCACGGTATCGTGCTCAATACTTGCGATATCGCGATATTAGGATCGTGATAATATTAACAAATGTAACATGCCCCATTAGTGCGACGAACGTCAATATCTCGGAAACGCAACACTTTACGGAGTTTGGTCTCAGTATGTTTTCTGTTTGCATTGTTGTCAGTAAATGATTTATATAAGTTTCACGTGTGGCCGCCATTTTGAAAAAAAAAAAAAACAATCAAAATGGCGCAACTCAGTAGGCCAGGCATGCTACTGATCTTCAAAGCCCTTTCACTTGGAAGGAGTCGTGGGCAGAAGCTAGTGATCTTATAAAGACGCCTCCGTGTCGCTGTGTGGCAATCAACACTATATTTTATAGCACTACGCTATAGCGCCTCGGAATTAGAACATTATGTCACGCGAGTTTGCGCGCCACGCGTCCAAATGATGTATCGATGCCAATTACCTTTGAGTTTATCATCGTTTGTGTAGCTTTGTTGTGGTTGTGGCTTCCAGGCTCGAGGCGAATGAATGTCAGGGGGCCTACTCCAAAGTGCAAAGTGCGAATGTTCGGATCGGACCGACACATGGCCGAACCGAATATTATTGAAAAATGCGAAAAAAGTTCGGATCGGCTCAGTTGGGTCGGGACCATAGTCAATATTCGAAAGAGTGTAGGAGTGTAGGATCGGAACCGACCGAACCAAATAGTAACTTCGTAGCAGGAACCGGCCGAACATTCGGCCGATAGGTACTAATTCGGAGTAGACCACCAGGAGTTTTACTTGGAGATATTGCCATGAACCGGAACCGTACTGCATCAATGCCGTAAGCAACGTAAATGCCTCATTCGTTGCTATCCCAGAAACAACACTGAAAGGTGTCATGCCTGTAATAACACCGGCGCGGCGCGATGATTACGCCCAGAACGACCAACAACTCACAAAGAACTCTACTATCCTGGGTTTGCAATACCCTTTCCAAAAACGTAAACAAATCAGTGATTTTGGAAAAACTACTTTAATATTCACCATAAGTATAAACTTCAGTTTACAATACAACTTAAAAGATAAAAATTACTTTTGCAATAGTACTAGTATTCTAAAACGCAAGTTATTTTGCTTGCTAAACTTGATATTTGTTTAAGTGGAAATAACATTAAATTGGAAACAGTGGAATTGTGATGACTTTTTCAAAAGTACCTACTAGTTATTCTAAAATCAACTTAAACAACACAACCATAATAATAATATCCCTGGACATTTTACACAGCGCCATCTAGTCCCAAGCTAAGCAACCTAATGCTTGTGTTATGGTAACAAGATGGCTGATAAACTACTTATATACATTTTTTTTTTGTAAATACATACATATTATAGATAGAAAAACACCCAGACTCGGAACAAATACATGTAGGTCATACAAATATTTGTTCCGTGCAGGAATCGAACCCGCGACACGCATAAAGTTGATATTCGTTTAAGTGGAGAAATAACATCCATTTGAAAGTGTCTTGAGCAGACTTTAGCTATGTAAATTGTATTGTCAAATAGTGGTATGTACTTACTTAAAAGATCGTCACGTAATCTAGCTCAGCACTCTTCTTGAAATCATGCACAACACTGCAACAAAAGAGAAGATATCATTAGTTATTTAGCCGCACGGGTCGATCGATCAGGTTAAGCTACGCTTGCCGCGGTTAGTCCGTGGATGGGTGACCATCTTTACATACCAACACCCCTCCGTGTCTCGGAAAGCACGTAAAGCCGTTGGTCCCGGCTGTCATTTTTGGGTTGTCAGCTGCATCGGGTTAGACTGGAAGCCGACCCCAACACAGTTGGGAAGGGCAGATGACATAACAACGCATAATCAACTATAATGTTCCCACTGCTGGGACACAGGTCTCCTCTCTGTGAGAGGGATAAGCCATAATCTACCACGCGGGCACAGAGCGGGATGGTAGATAACACGTCTTTGAATTTTTGGTTCTAGGACATGCCGGTTTCCTCACGATGTTTTCCTTCACCGTTTTGAGAGCAGTGGTGATGGAATAATTTACACAAAGTAAAGCGCCTGTCTGGGTTCGAACCTATGACCTACAACTCGTAAGCCGCGGCCACTACCACTGGGCCACCTACAATTAATAAGTTTAGTAATTTATTAACGGGTTCCGGCGTAGTAAACGAGTCACGATAGAAGTTTTATTGTTACGACGGCTTCTCGTATTTATATGTTGTGACGAATGAATCAGTACTAAAAACAGAGTCTAATTAGCAAATCAATTAAGTGCTACATCGAGACGAGGCAATTAGTAACTACTGACGCTTAGAGAAACGTCACCGATTTCTCGAAAGACGTGACCAACCATCGCAAATCACTCATTACATTGAGCAGTTCGTTTCATCACCACAGCTGGGCCCTAATGCAATATGACCACTCAATGATTCCTTACTTCGAAACCACGTCAACTCCTTAGTCACGCCAATCTCGCGTTCATGTCACGCGGTTTCGTTCATTGTATCATAGAGAATACGGCCCCTGGAGGGGCTCGTGGCTAAATGATAACAGCCGCATAGTTGGATCGAAGGTTAAGCTACGCTTGCCGCGGTCGGTTCATGGATAGGTGACCATCCTTTATAATCGAGACCGCTCCATGCTTCGGCGTTGGTCCCAGCTATCATTCGTAGATCTTTGATAGTCGTTACGGGTAGTCAGAAGCCGAATAGTCTGACAACCAGCCTTATCGCGTGGCATAGTGTTACACAGTAACTGGGTTGTGTTGTGGAAGTCAGATAGGCAGTCGCTCCATATAAAAAACTGGTATTCAGCTGCATCTGGTTAGACTGGAAGCCGACCCTAACATAGTTGGGAAGGCTAGGCAAATTGATGGCTCTCTCAAAGTGGTGGAGGAAAATGGAAAGCATCCTTGGGCCCTATTTTTTTAAGTGAAAACTTAGCGGCGTTGTGCACTTTTTTGTGATGGGTAAAAAATTTTAAACTCGCGTCAGTACACGTGACCTGATTGAAAATTCGTAAGACGGAGCTCGCTTCAGGACACGTGACCAGCAGTGCGATTCTGTAACAATCTCACCGTGAAAACTTAGGTGAAGTGAGCGTGGAGTGAGCTGTCATTTCAAATAATGCTAGGGATTGACACTACTGACAACTCACATCAAGCTCACTTCACTTGAGTTTTCACGGTGAGATTTTTACAGAATCGACCGGCTGATCGAAAATTCGTAAGACTTTAAGTTTTTTGTGATGGGTAAAAAATGTTAAATTCGCGTCAGGACACGTGACCTGATCGAAAATTCGTAAGACGGAGCTCGCGTCAGGACACGTGACCTGATCGAAAATTCGTAAAGCTAGGTGCACGGTTCCAATTGGTCGTTTCCTATGGAGAAGAGCCGGCAAGAAACTCCACAGTTACTCTTTTAAAAATAATTGGCTTTTACAATGGTTTCAAATCACAGTGTTCACAGGTATGGAGGGATAGTGTAGGCCTGTCAACAAGTACCAGACACTTTAAAAAATAAAAAAGGATTGCAGCCCTGAGTATTTGGTATTTCAACTTGATAACTCCACGCGTTCCTGAGAAAAAGGGTCTTGACAGACGGACGGACAGACAGACGGACCACGAAGTAATCTTATAAGGGTTCCGTTTTTCCTTCTAAGGTACGGAACCCTAAAAATGGTCTACAAATGTACAGTCTACAATGCCTACAACGTTCTCATATTCACAAAATATAAAATGTTCACTCTTCTTGTAACTAACATTTCCTATCTACCCCCAAACTCCAACATATTATAAAATACACGTTTATCTCGGACAACATGACTAAAGCAATAATAACGGCCCCATTGTACATAACACAACACATAATGACAACATAAAGTTGCTATGTTGTGTACAAGGCTAAACGAATTACATTAGAACGATTTTGTATTCATTTACATAACATCACGCGTGCATACCCCGAAGAGATAGGCAGAGATGTCCCATATAATAGGGCCGAGCTCTCAAAACGGTGAAGGAAACATTGTGAGGAAACCGGCTGTAGCCCACTCCCTCGCACAGACGAGACACGCGGGCCCAGGGGCTGCAGTCTCGACCTTCATAGCGATCGCTTTACGACCGAATCCGGTCGCAAAGTCCTGTCACTCCATACATTACACCTGTCAATCCGGGACTTTGCGACCGAATTCGGACGAAAAGCGATCGCTATGAAAGTCGAGACTGCAGCCCCAGTGCGGGTTGGTAGATAACACATGTCTTCGAATTTGTTGATGAATGAATAAATGAAATGAATTGATTCTAGGACATGCCAGTTTCCTCACGATGTTTTCCGTCACCGTTGAGAACAGTGGTGATGAAATAATTTATACAAAGTAAAGCCCCTGTGTATACTAGGCATCAATTGACACACCACGCTGCGCTCCAAATCACAGATTCAGTCTGACGTTGCTCAAAAAGCCGCTAAGCTGAAGTGGTACTGGGCTGGCCACGTCTGCCGTATGCCCAATGAGCGGTGGGCGAAAATAACCACTACGTGGAGCCCTGAGACGGCTAGAAGGCGTCGCGGCAGACCCCGTAGAAGATGGCGGGACGAGTTGGAGAAAACAAACGACCACCGTGGTCCACTTTAGTCCTGGATCGAAAGAGCTGGAAGGCATGGGGAGAGGGCTTTGCCCAGCAGTGGGTTGATGCTGGCTAACAGTAACAGTAAAGCGTCTGTCTGGGTTAGAACTTACGACCTACAACTCAGTAAGTCTCGGACTTGCGGCTAAGTAATAACCGCCGCACGGGTCGATCGCTTGCCGCGGTTGGTCCATGGATGGGTGACCATCTTTACATCTGACAACATGGTTGGTTGCTGCCAAATTTTTACCAAGTTAATTAGCAGGGTGTCTGACCGCCGTCAACCGGGGTCATCCTCCTTAACACCAAATCTATGCCAAAACGTGCAACAAAGGCGTATCGAAGCCACAACACACTGTTGTCATTTATACAGCCGTTTCAAGGTCCAATTAAAACTACAATAATGAGTAGTGATGACTCATTGGTCCGAACTTTTTGCATCGAAGTCATCCGTTCTGCTCTGAATGCTCTCGTGACGTCAGGGCTCAGCCGAACCGTGACGCGATCGGTACACTTCGCCAACAATCGGACGTTGTCGGGCTGCGCTTGCGATTGTTATCGTACGGCTTTTTTATTGTAGTCAACAAGATGCGTTTCTTTGAATTTTGTGTGAACTTATTTTTGGGTGATTGTTTTTTGAAGTGAAAACTTCTTTAGCGGCGTTGTACACTTTTTTTTTGTGATGGGTAAAAAATGTGAAACTCGCGTCATGACACGTGACCTGATCGAAAATTTGTAAGATGGAGGGAGAGTAGACCACATTCCAAAATATCAAAAATGCACAACGTTAATATTCAAGTATTCACTTCTGCCGGCTCTCCCGGAGTGCAACCCGTTTTTTTTTTCGTATCTTGCCTTGGTAATTATATTAGTCAGTCCGCAAGGTGGCCAACCCACAGTCCCGCACTGAGCCCGCATATTACAGCCCACTCCATTTCACCGAGAGGAGCCCAATGTGTCAGCAGCCTATAATGTCTGGGGACATTATAGGCTGATTATGCTCATGCTACCTTGTCGGGATGCCTACTGCCTCATCATCCAGTCTAACCGGATGCAGCTGGATAACAGTATTTTACATGGAGCGACCAAAACCCAGTTGGTGAGACTGGTTGTCAGACTTTCGGGCTCCTGACGACCTGTGTAGGTAATGACTGCCAAAGATCCACGAATGACAGCCGGGACCAACGGCTTAACATGCTTTCCGGGGCACGGAGGGGTTCTGGTATGTAAAAATGGTCACCCATCCACGGACCAACCGCGGCAAGCGTAGCTTAACCAGATCGATTGACCCGTGTGCTGTTATTACTTAGTCACAAGCCCCTCTGGGTGGGTGTCTATAACTCTTTCATAGCTCCAGTATATAAATAGAACTGAAATGGATCACAAGGTCGTCCCTATATGGTGTAGCAGATATTGAGTCAGAATATTAGCGGTCAGCGGCCATTACTTTTATGATATCATTGGCTGTAGCCAGCGAGTTTGCCCTGGTAACATCTAGCGAACTTTTCAACGCATTGAGGTTCAGAATCCATGCTAACAGGTTGCGCGTCGGTGTCCTACCAGGGTGGTAATTATTGTTTGAACGCGCTAATCTTTGGAACTACCAGTGGGATCTGATTTTTTTTTTTTTTGTTTTAATTTCATAGCCCATTTCTTAAGGAATATTATAGGAAGTTGAACATCACGCTACGACCATTAGGAGCCGAGCAAAAACAAAAAAGAACGCTGATAGAAAACGCAGTAACAGCGCTAGTGATGCGATGCGACGCGGCTGGTCGTGGGACGAGAGTTTTATAAAAATGTGACCGTTATTTTAGTACGTAAATTATTTATCTTACGACTTCCATGCGACCGAATTCGCAGGCAGAAGCTAGTGTATAATAAATAATTGTAAAATGACTATAGGTAGATACATAGAATTCTTATGAACTGAGCTAGAGTATCTTATCTATGGAACTCGTATAAAACAAAAGAAAGCTGCACTAGAACACGAAACGTAACGAAAAACATTCACAACTGATAAATAAAGTAATTGATAATGTTGTAGGGTGGACCACCCTGTTGTCGGACACGCAATTATTTATTTACTAGCTTTTGCCAGCGGCTTCATCCGCGTGGACTTCGGAAATTATCCCACGAGAACGTACCTCTGGGATAAATGATAAATGATTTTATTTTTGTAAGTAGGTTTGTACAAACACTTTTACACGTCAATCATATTTTAAAACTAGATGAGGTCGGCGTTTCCTATCTGACTAGTCTGAGAAGAAAGGCCGAAACAAACTCAGACGTCACAGTCTCTTTTAAAGTCCAGACACAGGATGAAAACTATCCTGTGTTAATCCAGGTTATAAACTATCTGTGTGCAAAATTTCATCTAAATCCGCTCAGTAGTGTTTGCGTGAAAGGGTAACAATCATCCATCCATCCATCCTCACAAACTTTCGCGTTTATAATATTAGTATTAGTAAGATTTAAAACATCAGTACTATACCATGCGAGACTATTTACACACGTCATGGGAGTTAATGCCATTCGATTGCAGAAGAGAGAAGATTGATGCATGCCTATTTTAACCTTTTTTGTTTTTAAAATCAAATTAACAACAATAGTATTAATATGTCTCATTAACAGAGCACTGTGTTAATGTTAATTCATGATTTTTTCTTTTGAATCTCTTAGGGACGAACTTTACCGCTCTCTAAAAGGACAAATAGTAACATAAATAACTTCTAAGGGGCTATTCAGACAGATTTATTATGCAATCTTGTCTGGAGCGCACAGTAAGTCTGCGAGACGTACTATTACTTTGCAAAAACATATTTTATATGTCGTTGAAAACAATTGCTTGCTAACTAGTAGGAATTATTTTATATACTTCTGCTTTTCCCCTTCGGGGCCCACAAGCGTAATATTATGTTTATGTGTAATGCTTGCTTATGGTACTTACAGTTACATGAAACAGTACACATGAAACTAAACTATGTAATAATTGTATTATAAATTATTCTAGCTACGCCCCGCGGGTTCACTCGCGTTAGTTCCGATCCTGTGGGAATTTCAGGATAAAAAGTTTCGTATGTCCTAAGATCTAGATCATGGACTACTCCCCATGTGTCAAATTTCATTCAAATCCGTTCAGCCATTTTAGCGTGAAAGCGTAAAAAACATACCAAAAATCTAATCTTTTCTCTTTACGATACTAGTTTACATTTAAATTATGAAGACCAAGTTGACAGTGAATTTTAGATAGCCTGTCGTCTGCATACGGCTCCGATAAGTCACAAATCTGCGAGCACGCCGACAAGCGACGACCGGTGCACCCACCCTCCAATAAGTCACTATCTACAAGTGATTCGGTATCTTATCTCGGAGTGTCCGCTCCACTTCGGAGTTATTTTCTTTGAGAACTGCTGATAATATGAGTTTCAAAGAATCACTCAAGTATTTTCTACATTATGTCATCGTTGAATCGTGTTAAAATACATAGGTTTTTGAAATTATGATTTAAACTCAACATGGCGTTTAAAATGTCATGTCATGTTAAGAAATTTCACGCAGACGAAGTCATGAGCAGAGGCTAGTGTGAATATTAAAACAAGCAGCCCGAAGTTAGCAAGCTACCTATACATAATCAGTATATGTATAATGTTCCCACTGCTGGGACCCACAGGCCTCCTCTCAGTGAGAAGGAGTGGGCCGTAATCCACCACGCGGGCCCAGTGCGGGTTGGTAGGTGTCACATGTCTTAAAATTTTTGGTTCTAGGACATGCCGGTTTCCTCGATATTTTCCTTCACCGTTTTGAGAGCAGTGGTGATGCAATAACTTACACAAAGTAAAGCGCCTGTCTGGATTCGAACCTACCTACGACTCGGTAAGTCGCAGCCGTTACCACTAAGCCACCACTGCTCAAGCTACCCATCTCTCGCAAGCAAGATGCTCCAGTAATATGTCATAACACAAAACTGATCAATCAAAACTGTCAGGCATCCATTCAGTACAATTTGTCAATAAATGCTGAGCGACAGTCGTCCTCAGTTGTTATCGCGGGTGACCTGAAGGTCAATTTCTTATAAATCATCGTTGACGAAGGGAATCAATTGATACTTTATATTAACTATGTTCGTACGTCACTTTTTCTGGCTGAATGTCACACAGAATATTCTAGCTGAGAGTGAGAGTCACACAGAAAAATTATCTATAGTGAATCACTGACTGACGGCAAGGGAAACCTGCAGCCCGATTGCGTAACACAATATCAATGATAATCTGAATCATTTTGAAGGATATTTCTAATCCATTGCTTCATATGTTCAGAAAACCCCAACATAGGAACAGTCTAGGCAGTTGATGTTGTGTTCCATTTCGATCCTTCCCCGATTATCCGTCGTCCTGCCGCGCTCACAAATAGCAACTCAGATGCCCACATAGCTACGGCACTCGCCATGACATAACTCGTGGAATGGCTCTCAATTGACCACAGGGTCACTGCCATTAGGATAGCCGGATCACATTCGGAGATACCGTCATTTTGTGCGTCTGGGATCTGGAGATGATATATATATAATGTTTAGACGGACTAGCGGGGTAATTGACGGCACGACTGGCGCAGTGGTTGCTGCGCTGCGTGTCGCGGGTTCGATTCCCGCACGGAACAAGTATTTGTATGGCCTACAAGTAGTTGTTCCGGGTCTGGCTGTTTGTGTATGTGAGTTTAAATGTTTGTAAACGCACCCACGACACAGGAGAAATTCCTAGAGTGGGGCAACGTTTTATTATAAAAAAAAAGGGTAGCACTATCAGTTGCAATGGCCTTCAATTTGACAGTTCAACAACATTCATTGCGCTAAACATATCATCTCCAGATCCCAGACGCATTATACGTTGTTGAGCCGACAATTTTTCGAGCATATGAAGCAACGGATTACCAACATCCATCAAAATGATTCAAATTGTGAAAAATCATCTAAATCGCTCCAAAAGTATACTTTTAAAACGTTTCAAATAGCCTCACTTCCCCTTTACAAAGTTGCAGCCGCTAAACTCGTAGAACAGTCATTATATCATCCTGAGGGAACCCCATACATTACATGGAGTTTATAAATAGCTCGCGTTATGTAGGTAACCGAGTTCACTGTTGCTGTAACCGGAATTTGTATGTTCACGCTTTTGGGAAGCAGGAAGGCAGGGATAGAGGTTAGATGTGTAGCTACAGTTTTAATCAATGATATTATAAGTTTTACTTATAATATTATTGGCTTTAAATGAGCAAAATATCCATACTTTTAAATCCTGAAAGTAGTTTGTTCATAATTGTCTACTGAATAGATTTCAGTAAATCTTAAAATAGGTTTTTTTTCTGACACTCCATAGCAAGCAATATTACAATTTACATGGCGTTACATGGCTACTAAAAATACGTCAATTTAAGTCAGGCGCTGACTAATTTGTAAGGACTATTTCTTGACAGGCCAATTTTTTTTATCATGTCTAAACTGTTAATTGTGTTTCATTATTTGACAGCACTAAACTAATACATTATTTATCTTCTGTCCTTTTCTTAAGGACAAATTCCTTTTCTTAACAGCAAATTGCAAACATCGTAAGAAAATCTGAATTTCGCGGGCTACCTTGGAGCTAGATGCTCCAAGGTAGCCCGCGAAATTCAGATTTTCTTACGTTGTTTGCAATTTGCTGGTCAGTAGTAAGTTGTACGTTGATTAAAATATGATTCACGGCCGTAACAAATATGTATTTACAGAATTATAATCATTAAAGTCATCAAAACAACTCTCTAAGATCAAGTAATCCTACTGAATGACTATTTCATGAAATCTTGACATTTTAGGATTATGCTAACGAGTTGTATTACTGATTCTAATGATTATAATTCTGTAAATACATATTTATTACGGCCGCGAATCATATTTTAATCAATCTAAAACTTAGTACTGACCAGCAAATTGCAAAAAACGTAAGAAAATTTGAATTTCGCGGGCTACCTTGGAGTGGAGCATCCACCTTAATGAAATGGAAAGAAAAAGATGCACTGAACTTAAATTTAGTTTACGTATGTGAACAGGGAGGGGAATCGGCGCCATTGTTGTATTTAATTATGTTTTTCTAACTGAACAGACAGCTGTGCTGCTGGACAGTTTGTGGCACCACTTCTTGTTCCCAGCTGCAGCACTAGGAAGTGGTGAAGGGCGGGCGTGCCGGGGGACTGTGTTATGTCATTTTGACGTTCACGTGTAGATTCTCAGCCTAGTTTGAGTACGTGACTTATGAGTTTGGTATTACTCGATTCATTATAGTTTGATTCATAATGTTAAAGATAAGATTTATTTTATAAACTCAATATGAATTGCTTTTATACGATAACGGGCTCATTTCAGCAACGTCAAAAAGATTTCTCTGATAAGCATTTGTGTCGATTTTACTAAAATTTCCGTTAGTCTCGTTGGCTCAGCGATCGCAAGAGCGCCTGCTAAATCTTGGGGTATTGGGTTCATCTCCAGCACCCTTATAGCGGAACTCGCAATCTGAATCATTTTAAAGAATATTGCTAATCCATTGCTTCATATATTCGAAAAAATTCTCCGCTCAACAACGTAAATAACGCAATGAATGTTGAACTGTTAAAATGAAAGCCATTTCTACTGTTAATCATCTGCCTGCCTTTTCCCAACTATGTTGGGGTCGGCTTCCAGTCTACCGGATGCAGCTGAATACTACTAATACTTTACATGGAGCGACTGCCTATCTGACCTCCACAATCCAGTTACTGGGTAACACGATACCCCTTGGCAAGACTGGTTGTCAGACTTTCGGGCTTCTGACTACCCGTAACGACTGTCAAAGATCCGCGAATGACAGCCGGGACCAACAGCTTAACGTGCTTTCCGAGACACGGACGAGTCTTGGTATGTAAAGATGGTCACCCATCTACAGACCAACCGCGGCAACAGTAGCTTAAACTGATCGATCGATCCGTACGGCTGTTATTACTTAGCCACAAACCCCTCAATTTAGCCCATTGTTATTGTTAGTATGTTACGCAATTACCCCGCGGGTTTAAATACAAGCCTTTTAAAAACGGCAGTTACCGAAATCCTTTTTGAAATCTAGCTGTACAAAAAAACTAGTTTCACATCTAACTATACTATAGTAAGTCTTATTAAGGATACAAGAAACTCGCCGGTAACTTTTTTACATGAACTAAAACCGGTATCCGAAATCCTGGCTGGAGCGAGACAGATGTAGTTTTTGATGAGAGTGAGAGAGAAGGAAGATTTGACCGTTGGTGCATTGTGTCTCCTTGATTTGAGATAGCATTTTGGACACGAGACTCTTTGAAAAAACTTTTTTACTAACTAACGAAAAATTTGAACACAGATGGGTTGAGGAGGGCCCGTGGCTAAATAATAACAGCCGCACAGGTGGATCGGTCAAGTTAAGCTACGCTTGCCGCGGTTGGTCTGTGGATGGGTGACCATCTTTACATACCGAGACCCCTCCGTGCCTCGGAAAGCACGTTAAGCCGTTGATCCCGGCAGTCATTCGTTGATCTTTGACAGTCGTTACGGGTAGTCAGAAGCCCGAAAGTCTGACAACCAGTCTTACCAAGGGGTATCGTATTACCCAGTAACTGGATTGTGGAGGTCAGATAGGCAGTCGCTCCATGTAAAATACTGGTATTCAGCTGCATCCGGTTAGACTGGAAGCCGACCCCAACATAGTTGGGAAAAGGCTAGGCAGATGAGGCAGATGAGATGGGTTGAGAATCATGTACTGAATTCATGGTTTCAGTTTGCGCAATGGTTAAAAAAAATATCCTGTATATCCTTCAAAATGATTCAGTGAGTGTGAATCATTTTGAAGGAAGAAAGTGACCACTGCGCTGCCACCGACGACGCCACGCCGTGGTAGTGGCAAAAGCAGTTTTGGGAAAACAGCGTTTAAATAAAATACAGTCGTGCACCGACATGAAGAAGAAGATAGGTGCTGGCCTTGAGAGCTCCTGCGCACACTCGCCGAAGTACAGTCTGTTTGTTGTGTCAGTTTGTTAATTTTTAGGGTTCCGTACCCGAAGGGTAAAAACGGGACCCTATTACTAAGACTTCGCTGTCTGTCCGTCTGTCTGTCACCAGGCTGTATCTCAAGAACCGCGATAGCTAGACAGTTGAAATTGTCACAATTTATGTATTTCTGTTGCCGCTATAACAACAAATACTAAAAACAAAATAAAATAAATATTTAAGGGGGGCTCCCATACAACAGACGTGATTTTTATAGATAATGGTACAGAATCCTTCGTGCGCGAGTCCGACTCGCACTTGGCCGGTTTTTGAGTTATTTTTCTGCGTCGTTGAAAAACAACACAAAACAAACAAACAAATAAAACAAAGAAAAAAAAAAAAGAAAATACGTTTATTTGCGAAACGTATTTTCTTTTTTTTTCTTTGTTATATAAAAAAATAGTGTCTGCTCAACAACGTAAATAACGCAATGAATGTTGTTGAACTATCAAAATGAAGCCCATTGGTATAATAGTGTGTTACGCATTTACCGCGCTGATCCCACTATCGCCCTTTTACTACCGGACCACCAGACGTGCTGTAGCGTACCATCCACACTTGGTTGATATCCCGACCAGACGTATTCAGCGCTTCGCCTCCACGTCTATTAGGCTCACAGCCAAAGTGTGGAACTCTCTGCCGGCGTCTGTGGTCCCTTCCACATGTAACCCTTCAAAGCAAGAGTGGCAACAGGCATCTCTTTTGGGTACGCTTGTACCATCGTAGACCTCCTCCATCGCTTTCGCTTTGCCGGCTGCCGCTGAAAACCAGCGCTGGGGCTCTGTCTCGTATAGGGTCTTAGCATTATGCTGAGCGATGGCCGTTTTGCGTGAATGTGACGCATGTTTACCCCCAACTTGTTTTTTTTTGTGTGTTTAAGTCCTTTTTTTATGCGTCATGTTTGCCGCAAATAAATGCATTTTCTTTTTTCTTTCTTTCTTTCCATCAGGCGTGATTGAGATCACCAGCAGGCCCATTCACTAATCTTCTAGTTCGCTGGTACGACTGTATTTTAAATCTTGTTATCCCAAAAGTTCACCACATCCATGGAGTCGTCGGTGGCAGCGCAGAGTCACTTTGACTGCATGTTTTGGGACACAGAGAGCAGGCGGAGCATGGTTAGTCACAGCTACACAATCAAACCCTACTGCCGTTCCGTAATCCTACGAATATTATAAACGTGAAAGTTTGTATGGATGGATGGATGTTTGTTACTCTTTCACGCATAAACTACTGAACGGATTTGGATGAAATTTGGCACACAGATCGTTTATAACCAGGACTAACAATAGGATACTTTTTATCCCGATATTCCCACGGGATCGAATCTTATGCGGGTGAAAGGGCGGGGCGCAGCTAGTTCAGTAACACCAATTAAAGAAGAGTCGAAACTCACAACGAGTCTCCTCTGCCTACCCTCTTCTAAGCAATATTTTTTGCAACATGACTGGCCGTTAAGCAAGAAAGCTAAAAGTTCAACGATATTGATATGAAACCCGTTTTGTTTAAGGGTCGTTCACCACTGAGAGCTATCTATTAGTCATGCTTTAAGATATGTCGAGATAGCATTTTTTTCTAATACATGATACTATGATAGAGCGTCGTCTCTGTCACTAGCACTATCAATTATCGAAGTATGATTCCTTCAAAATGATTCAAATTGTGATTCAGTTTGTGCGGACAGCTTTCAAGATTAGATAACCATTCTGCCAACATTTTAGACAAATAACGGTAGTATTTAGCAAAACATTAAACAAGTTATGTAAGAGCTAACAGAAAAGTATTTGTATAACAGACAGACCTCAATCTAAGGCACGCTCTCCACTAACAGCTATTTACTAGCTGCGCCACACGGTTTCACCCGCAGAACTCTCGATCCCGTGGGAATATCTGAATAAAAAATATCCTATGTCCTAAACTCCTAATCCAGGTCATGGGCTACCCGAGTGCGAAATTTTATCTAAATGTGTTCAGATGTTTTAAGAAAAAAAAAGATACAAATTCATATGTTCGAAAAAATTGTCTGCTCAACAATGAACGTTGTTGATCTATCAAAATGAAAGCTCTCTACTGTTAATAGTGTGTTACGCAATCACTCCGGTGATTCGAACAAATTAGGCACGAATTGTTCACAAAATAAATATGAAATACTATCAATGTGACAGATAACCTATCCAACTACGCTCAACGAGCAACAACAAAGTATTTAAATCGGTATTTTATCGAAAAATAACCTAAAAAATTCTAGACGAGTTTACTACTGCCGTATACTGCTACTGCTTCGTAAACATTTTTTTTTCCTGCCGAGTAACATGCACTGCTGGCGGCATAGGCATACCAGGAACCAAAAATCGGATAAAAAAAAATCTTTTTGCATTTGATTGACCAATTCTTGAGAAATGTTATAGGCTACTTAACATCACGCTACGACCCTTGTTAGGAGCCGTGCAGATAGAACGCTAAGCCATAACGATGTAACAGCGCGGGCGGGCGATGCTATGCGACGGAGTGGGACGGGAGAACAATAAATTTAACGCGGACAAAATTGCGGGTAGACGCTAGTTGCAAATAACTTCAGAAATAATTCTGGGACTTCCATCTTAATTTTGGACACAAGCAAAGAGTCTTAAATAATTTTTATCGGACCTCTCGCTTGCACTTACCACCGTTATTTATCAGTGTTGTGGGTAATTGTTATTGTTGCTGATATTATGATCCCAGCTTCGCATTTGTGGCCCTAGTACAGCCAACAATAGACCAATCTCTTCAGTCATCAGTTTTCTCACAAAACCATAGCTTCACCACAAACATATCGTCGCATGCGCAGCCCTCAATCTTTACAGAACCGGTACGGCGTGTCTCCGTCATACAGACTCTTTAAGAGCTTACTTGCGCAACGGTACTTATTACGAGTTGAGTAAGAATTAAATTCGCCAGACAGCGATAGGAATAGAACCTGTGACCTTTCGTGGCGTAACTTGTGAGTTGTATCTGTGGGTAATGGACAATGGTGGAAAAATGTTTAGCTTCTCTCTTAAACCTGCCGCTTATTCCCAAATATGTTGGGGTCGGCTTCCAGACTAATCCGCACCCGAATTGCGTAACACAACCATATCTATTCTATACTTATAATAAATCTGTAGAAGTGAAAATTCTGTACATTGAAAATATCAAAAAAATAAATGGGGTGTTACTAGATCGACACCGAACCCAAAAATGTGATTAAAAAAATTTTTGTCTGTCTGTCTGTCTGTTTGTTCAGGCATCACGCAAAAACTACCGGTTCGATTTCGATGAAACTTGGTATAATTATTCTTTAATATCCTGGGCACCACACTGGGTACTTTTTATCCCGGAAAAGTACATACAATAAAAAACAAACTTAATTTTGCGGTTCGATCCCTAGACCCGATACTGTACCAACCGCAAATAATAAGTTTGTCGTAGGTTAAGTCATGCAATGGAGTTCATTTTTATTCCTTTTAGTTTTTAGAGTTATTTAGGTTTATTTTTATATAAGTCGTAGGTATAGATTTTAATTTTAAAGTATATGTAGTATATTTGATAGTGTACGATGTGACCGTAGGTTATTTTATAATACTGTTAGGTAGGATTAGTCATTCGTATAGATATTAGTTTTTAGGGATTTTGCTTATTTATTGAGTTTAGATTAGTTATCATCAGAAATAGGTTTATTTAGGTAGGTAGGTATTTAATTTTCTGTTATTGAGTATTTTATTTTTAATTAGGTAGGTACTTAGGTAAAGATATCATATAGGTACCCTCTTAATCACCACTAATGAGACACAATTGGTTTTCTATTGTAATTAGCCACAAAGGGCCCGCGAGATAGATGGCATTCTGGGGAAGCACATACATTTTATCCTGTTAGCACGTTCCCGTGGGATAATTTCCGACATCCACGCGGGCGAAGCCGCGGGCAGAAGCTAGTTCTGAATAATTTTGCAGGATATTGCTAATCCATTGCTTCATATATTCGAAAAAAGTTGCCTGCTCAAAAACGTAAATAGCGCAATGATTGTTGTTGATCTATCAAAATGAAAGCCATTATTAATGTTAGTGTTACGCAACTACCCCGCCGATACAGCTGAATACCAGTATTTTACATGGAGCGACTGTCTATCTGACCTCCACAACCCAGTTACTGGGTAATACGTAGATAGATAAAACCCAATAAAATTAAAAAAATAAACATAATACGCCTTTAATTCCCAAAGGATTAGAAAGAGGTAAAGGTCCCCCACACCTCGGGCCAATTTTTTTTATCCTTAGTTAAACTCAACCAATTGTTAAAAATGGTTAAATTGGTTAATTTTTTGCAAAATGCTCTTTATTTCAATTATTAGTTTATCTAATGGTTGTTTTTTTAACTGATAGTTAATTATTTGACCATTAGCATTGTTAGCATTGATATTATATTATGAGAAAAACATAAATTTATAATTTATCATAAAACACATTTTGCAAAAAAATAACCATTAGTTACTATTTTCAACAATTGGTTGAGTTTAACTGCGGATCAAAGAGCCGGCCCTGAGTTGCATGTATTAGGAGCCGAGTCTATTATCAATTTGATATCAGACTTTTTGCTCGAACCCGGAATGAACCCAGGATCTCATTCTCAGCAGTAGCGCTTACGTCCACTAGACTAACGAGCCAGTCTTTAAATTACGTATATTTAAAACTACACATAGTGCAATACTATGTTTGGTTTAAAATCACTGTGAAGGTAGATATGGCACGCAGTGATGCTCCGGACAAGGGGAAACCATTATAATATATAAATATACATTCTGTGGCGAAACAATGGTGACTAAGCGGTTTATTACTTTACACTGTTAAAAGCTAGTCTATTGGTACAGACGCCAGCACATTAAGCTACTACAATCTGTCAATTTTCTTTAATAGATTTTCAACTTTATCGCTAAAGCATTAAGGTTCAAGGTTGATTGGGAAAATTTGACAGTTTCGGGTAGCTTGACCTGCTGGCGTCTGTACTGTGACTTAGGGTTGATTTTTCAATCGACAGACAATTTTGATTCGTGAAATAAAATTGACGTCCGACAGGTTTTGTATGGAAGAACTGTCAAAAATTCAAAATTATTCCTCGGATAATATTATATGGCGTTGGTGAAATCAGCCATTCATATCCTAAGTCTTAGGGGACATGTCTTCGAGAGCGGTTGGTTTTTGCCAAGACCTCAAGCATAGTAAAAGCAAAGTTTGCTTTTATTATGCCTCAAGTCACCGATTTGTCTTGCGTATGGTCTTTATAGAGACCAGGGGGCCTACTCCGAAGTGCAAAGTGCGAATGTTCGGTTCGGACCGAGACATGTCCGAACCGAATATTATTGAAAAATGCGAAAAAAGTTCGGATCGGCTCAGTTGGGTCGGGACCATAGTCAATATTCGAAAGAGTGTAGGAGTGTAGGATCGGAACCGACCGAACCAAATAGTAACTTCGTAGCAGGGAACGGCCGATACTACTTCGGCCAAGACCAAGGCCATAAACGACCAAGGGGTCTACCCCTTGGTCGTTTCGAACCCAGACAGGCACTTTACTTTGAATGAATTATTTCATCACCACTGTTCTCAAGACGATGGAAGAAACCATCGTGAAGAAACCGGCATATCTTAGAACAAAAAATTCGAAGACATGTGATATCTACCAACCCGCGCGGGGTCCGCGTGGTGAATAACGGCTCACTCCCTCTCACATAGAGGAGGCCTGTGTCCCAGCAGTGGGAACACGCTGATTATGCTTATGCTATGGTCTTTATAAGAGGGTGTCTCGACTCTCCATACAATTTCTCGAGATAAAAAAAAATAGAAACAAAAAATATACAGAAAAAAAAAACGTCTAGTTTGCTTCAAACAACTTGTATTAGTTGTAGTTATCCAACGATGTAAACGTTTTAACTTTTAGTTAAAACGTGGACAATGGTGTGGCTTACAATGTTTGTTAAAGTATTTCTCTGTATTTTGTAGTAGTAACTGTTTTTTTGTACCTAATAAATAAATAAATAACGTCCCCACAGGCCTCCTCTCTGAGGAACTTGTTATTATGTATAGCAGCTCCTTGTGTAACAGTTCATCTCGGGAAGTACCAACACCTATATTTCAGCCGGAAATCAGTTAAGCCGTGCGCCAATTCAAAGAGGAAGGCACATGTCATGTTTTCAATTAAAACTAAACGAAAACCTTAAAAAAATCTCTCCTGCACTCCAGAAAAAAAATCATAACAAAAACCCACGTTTTTAATGAACCCGGCTCGGTTTGGTAGAATGCAACGCGTAAACACACTCGATGACTAGAGCAGCGCCGTTTCCGCGGCGCGGGCTGGCAACGCGCCAATGACGTCACCGGCGTATGCGCTGCGCAGCCTAGCTTATTCACATCTGTGAATACTACTACTTTAAATGAATCGAAACGTTTTTAGAGGAGCAAGTGAACTTTGAAGAGTTTTGGTTTTAGCTAGACAGTGTTTTGTTTTTGCAATAACTATGATAGTAAAGTCCAAGTGTATTGAATTGACATAAGCTACCCACATCTGAAGGCGTATTTCTCGTAATTTAAAACGTTCAAAATCTAGTCGCAGTGTCATCTCAGCGACAAACAAATGTCAAAATCTTGTCAAAATGTAGGGAAATTAGAAGTATTTTTTGACAGATTGAGACTGAGATCAGACTGTGAACGTTCTTAAAGTTACGAGAATTGCCCGTCTGACATCGTGGTAGGTCAAGGCGAGGTTGGTGGTACGAGCTTGACTCCTACGGAAAGGACTGGCACTCGAAGAAGACAGGATTGTGTGGAAAAGGGAGAGGGAAGGCTTTGAACTGCAGTGGGACAATACAGGCTAGTTGGAATAGATAAGCTATCGAAACGTTTATGTCAATCCTATTTGTATGAAACGCTTTGAAAGCGATTGCCTCTTGTCTAAGCCCTGAGGTCAAAATCTAACGCTTAGCGGGTTAAAAACTTAATGACATCTGCACCCTAATTGCGTAACATACAATCAATTTGATTCATTTTGAAAGATATTGCTAATCAATTGCTTCATTCATATGTTCTAAAAATGTGTCTGCTCAACAACGTTAATAAAATAACGCAATGAATGTTGTGGAACTGTCAAAATAAAACCCATTGCCACTGATAGTGTTACACAATTACCCCGCTAGTGATTCATCAACTTAGCCTATAGCAGTTCATGCTGGCCATATACCTCTCTCAAGTTGCGTCAAAACGTTCAGTTCTCTGCCTCCCGTCTGCCCCAGCGTCCACCTAGCCGAGGGGCGTGGCACATACGCCATGTTGTTTATTAAAACATCCAAATATTGATATTTAAAGTGTCTTCAAGTGACTACTAATAAAAAAACCGGCCAAATGCTAGTCGGACTCGCGCACGAAGGGTTCCGTACCATATCTATAAAAATTACGTCTGTTGTATGGGAGCCCCCCTTAAATATTTATTTTATGTTTAGTATTTGTTGTTATAGCGGCAACAGAAATACATAATTTGTGAAAATTTCAACTGTCTAGCTATCGCGGTTCTTGTGATACAGCCTGGTGACAGACAGACGGACGCACAGACAGCGAAGTCTTAGTAATAGGGTCCCGTTTTTACCCTTTGGGTACGGAACCTTAAAAAGCGGCTTATGAGGACACGATAGAAGTGAACTTACGACTGGAGCCGAGTAAACGAGATTCAGCATCACCGACCGGCTGGAGCCGACTATACCCGATTCAGCGTCCCCGACCCGATTCAGTTTCGTTCACTGTTCAGAAAGAGCGCAGTGTAAAGAAGTTTTCACTGCAAAAATTGTAAAGTACAACGTGATTTTAAAATATCATCGTCGCAATGCACTTTCTAATATGATTGACTCATCTTTTGAACACTAAACCCGCCTACTAAATGCAGATTCGAAAGCTAGATATAACACATTGTCTAGAAACAATTTAAGGCGCGCCTATTGTCCTATATGGCTATATTTCTGCCTGCGTTTCAGTCTGGAACGCAGCCAAGAATACTATAAATGTCTAGACTTGTCAAATAAAAGTACACATGGAGTTATTCCATTAATAAATTGTTATTTCGTTTGAAATTTATTTTAGTATTTTCATTTTTGAGCTAGGGGAGAAGTTTTTAACAACTTCAGCATCAAAATTGCTTCGACTATTTAGCAGTGGAGAAATAGCAAACTCATTTTTGTGCTCTATGTATCTACTAATAATAAAGCTGAAGAATTTACTTGTTTTTTTGTTTGTTTGAACGTGCTGTCGTGTCTCGCGGGGGTCGTCGGTTCGATTAGGAGTATCTTAGTAACTGCCCGCAGTTTGGAAGTTGGTGGTGTGATAACCTCGTGTCTCGGAAAGCACGTTAAGCTGTGGGTCTTACGCCTGATCTCTCTCCGGTCGTGTCGGATTGCCGGCCCATCGACAATGAGAGTGAGGGAAGAGGGAGTGCACCTGCGTGTGCGCACACACTTGTGCACTATAATATCTCCCGCGCCGAAGGTTGGTCTCCGTTAAGATTGGTTGCCTGGGCCGACATTCGGCCTGGAGAACTATTATTATTATTATGACACATCGAGCGATAAAACCCCGAACCATCCCGAGCGCTGGCCCGAAAATCTGACAACCAGTCTTACGAAAAGGCGAAAGGGTATCGTATTACCCAGTAATTGGGTTGTGGAGGTCAATTAGGCAGTCGCTCCATGTAAAATACTGGTATTCAGCTGCATCCGGTTAGACTGGAAACCGATCCCAGCATAGTTAGGAAAAGGATTGGCAGATGATGATGACATCGAGCGGTAGAAAGAGAATCACACAGTGACACAAGTATGAGTGAAAGAGACACCCTTTAAAAAATCGACGTGCCGTATTGACGGTAGCGTACTGTACCTATTTACCGACAAGCAGTCGCTGTGTTTCGGCTTGCAGGATACGGGCGCCGCCAACAGGAAGTACATGTGCATTTTCCTGTACCTGCTCGTCGATATCGCACTGTTGCACGCGCTAAGTCGCCGATACGTTGCAGTTTTGCTGCTCGATTTAGTGCTCTATTACACGGACGAGCGAAATTGGCCTCGTATAGGACTCTCTGTATCATTTTTTTTTATGATTTATTTTTTATTTTTTGTTATCTTCCTATAAGAGTCGCAATAAATACTTTTTTAGGGTTCCGTACCCAGGGGGTAAAAACGGGACCCTATTACTAAGACTCCACTGTCCGTCTGTCTGTCTGTCACCAGGCTGTATCTCATGAACTGTGATAAGCTAGACAGTTGAAATTTTCAAAAAATAAAATAAATATTTAAGGGAGCCCCCTTAAATATTTATTTTATTGTTTACATAAAACAGACGTGATTTTTATAGATAATTGTACGGAACCCTTCGTGCGCGAATCCGACTCTGGCCGGTTTTTTCATATAATTACTAATTTTTTACTGTGTTTAGTTTAATTAATTTGTGATCTTCGTGTACAAGTCGCAATAAATACTTTTTCTTTCTTTCTTTCTTTCGAGTACCATCAACAACTAGTCTTACAACTCAGCACCCAAAAGCTACAAAAAAAAAAACAAAAACCTCGCGCACTTTTTTTTGCTAATTTTTTTCCCGGCCATTGTTCGCCAACCATTGTGAGAGATTCGAGTCTAAGTCTAACCTGTCATTAGAGTGACATGCGTTACAGTTGAAGGTCAGTGACTTTAGTTTTTTTTTAACACTGACATTCAACGTTTTTTATTTTTATTCCGAGTTGGGTTTAAAAATGACATGTTTATTTTTGGCTGCTTCGGCTGAAACTGCACTTTTCGAACGTCAAAATTACAAAAGGCATCCGCACTTCACCACTTCCTAGTACTTTCGCTGGGAAGAAGAAATGGCGCAACAAACTCCCCAGCAGCACAGCTGTCTGTTCAGTTAGAAAATACTTGATTATATACAATACTAGGTATGTAAAGTAATTATTGTAATTATTAAATTATTTGCCATATGTCAGCTAGGGGGCCGTTCAAGTGTTACGTAACAGATTTTTTTGCAATTATGAACCCACCCCTCTCCCTCGTCAGTAAAAGTAAGCAAAGCTCTTACCCCTCCCCCCATGCTTACGTAAACATCGGTACAATTGATTGAATCATGAGCAGCAGTTAAAAGTCTAGAAATAAGGAATAGGTTTGGAGTGTAACGCACATAATATTCATTTATAAAAACAACCGACTTCCAAAAACGACACTACAAAGTGAAAAATAACTTTAATTTCGGAAGTCGGTGTCGTTGGATTCGAATTTTCGTTGTTTGCCACCGACTTCCGAAATTATTTCCGTTTTTATTTTTCACTTTTAAGTTGTAATTTTTACCAGTAATTTTGGTTTAAAAACTAAACTACTGAACCGTTTTTAATGAAATTTCTATGGGACCACTTCAGAAGTATCTCCCTTCGAACAAAGAATTTTGAAAATCGGTCTACAATTGGCGGAGTAATCGCGTAACAAAAACACAAAAAAAAAAAAAACCTTCGAATTGAGAACCTCCTCCTTTTTTGAAGTCGGTTAAAAATAAACTTTACTGACACGGAATTCAACATAGAGTAAGTTACATTATTATAATCTTAAGTAATATTACGAACAAAACAAACTTCTTTTAAATTTTGGTACATACATACTTCAGTCCGTGACACCCGATTCCATGATTCTAAGTTTTCGATGACATTGGATGATTGCTGCTCAATGGTGTGTCTGCTCACTTTCATCCGATTTTGTAATGTCTACCTCGTTCTCATAACAGGTCAAACCGTCAATCGTATCGAAACAAAACAATAAACTGACGGAAAAAAATTAGACAAGTGAATAGCGCGCGGTAATTCCCCTACTCGGATCTAAGCGAGTACCTAAACGTATTCATTATTTGTAGGAATCCCCGAAAATGCATTTCGTTTTCAAGCATAGACAATGTGTGGGTTGCCATATGTGTAAAAAAGTAAATAATTACTGCTGACGTAATCACCATCTAGATCCCCCCACCCCCCATGTCATCAAAAATACGCAAAGCAAAGAAAAGAAATATTTCTCTCTACAACATAGATGCATACCAATTTACCGCACGCCACACGCGCTGTTGCGTAGACATCGGACAAATTGTCGGACACATCGTTTGTCAAAACCGGTCCGTTTTGGACGGACGGTGCATGCATATTTACCGGCTGGCGGGCGGGACCAGGCTTTGTTTTACCTTTTCGATATGCCGAGCCGGCGGATACATCCAACGAAACTTTTATGCGATAGTTGTCCGCTGTTCGAAATCTTTCGACAGTCGTCACGGGCAATAAGAAGGCTTAGAAGCCCGAAAGTCTGGCAACCGGTCTTGCCAAGGGGTATCGTATTACCCAGTACCCCAGTTGTAGAGGTCAAATAGTCACTCCATTTAAAATACTGGTATTCAGCTACATCTGGTTAGACTAGAAGCCTACTGCGCAGATAAGTTTAAATCAAATCAAATCAAAATTAATAGTTATTTATTCAAACTAGGCTGAGAATCAACTTTTTTAAACGTCAAAATTACATAAAACTGTCCCAAAGCCACGGATTTGTCGCGGTTGATTTTGTGCTTAGGGAGTAGATCACAAAATCAAAAGTCATTTATTCAAATTAGGCTGACAATCAGCACTTTTCGAACGTCAAAATTACAAAAGACAGACCCCAAAACGCCCACTCTTCACCGCTTCAGCTGGGAAGAAGAAGTGGCGCAACCAACTCCCCAGTAGCACAGCTGTCTAAAGTGTTCGATGTTCAGCAAAAAATATTAATAAAACTGCCCAGATTAAATGGGACTGGGCTGGACATGTCTGCCGCATTATGAACGAGCTGTGGGCTCAGAGAGCGCAGGATTGGTGTCATGGATCAGCGATACAGTCCCGTGGCAGACCATTTATATTGATATCGTTCTAATGTATTTAAAAATGGCTTCAGACGTTCAATTTATGTATCACCTCGTATGTAAGCCAAGCTTAAAGTTCGGTAACAATAGAAAACGTAATACTGTCCCCCATTAGTGACAGTCGAGCTCACATGGAGGTGATGGCGGGACGACTTGGATATCTTCCTTGGCTTTTGCCCAGCAGTGGGACTGTATGGGAGAGTTATGACGATAGAATTAAGATAACAAAGGATTTTAAAGTATTTACGCACAGGATGATGCAAGTGTAAACTTGACAAAATGGTGCAGCTTGACGCAAAGTAACGTTTTACGAAAGCTGGCTATCGAAATGTTAAGATCATGCATAATTAGCCTATAACGTTGCCAATGCTAGGACATAGGCCTCCTCTCTGTGAGAGGGAACGGGCCAATCCACCACGCAGGCACAGTGCGGGTTGGTAGATGTCACATTTCTTCGAATTTTCATTCTAGGACATACCAGCGCTACGACATTTATTTTTTAAATGTCGAAGCATCATGCTGAGATAGGAGCCTTTTGGCCTCGTATAGGACTTTCTGTTTTTTTTCCTTTTGTTACTTTTTTATACAATTTGTTTTATTTTTAACTGTGTTTAGTTTAGTTTATGATCGTGTACGAGTCGCAATAAATACTTTTTCTTTCTTCTTTCTTTCTTTACCAATTTCCTCCACCGTTTTGACAGCAGTGGTGATGAAATAAATAACCTGCCCTCGAATGGACGGGTGCGCTCGCTTTCCCACAGGGAAAAGCCGATCTTAAGACTAAAATAAAAGTAAATACTGGTACAGTATTTGTCTCTCCTTCCCTTTTTAATACATCCAAAGGTTGTCTTTAAAAGATCGCTCTTAGCGATAAGACCGCCCATTGCGTCACCCTTTGTATAATTTCTATTTTTCTTTGTCTGTAACTTATATAGTGTAAAGACGCCAGCAAAACAAGCTACTACAATCTGTCAAATTTTTTTAATAGATTTTCAGCTTTATCGCAAAAGCATTCAGGTTCAAGGTTGATTGGGAAAATTTGACAGTTTCGGGTAGCTTGATGTGCTGGCGTATGTACATAATAAAGAGTATTCTATCCTAAAGGCTACCTTGACGGCACGGCAGTAGGATGTGATTGTGGAGCTATTTCGCAAACCAAGCACCACCTCCTGTGTGTCCCAAAACCTGCATTTAAAGTGACTTCTGCGCTGCCACTGACGACGCCGTGGAAGTGGCAAAGTTTTGGGTCAACAAGATATAAAATTCAGTCGAGCCAGCGACACGAAGAAGAAAAACACTATATTACAAATAATAAGGAAAAACTATAATGTTATCTATCAGCCTAGGGTAATTTAAGAACAGCCATATTTAGTCATGGCGATACGGGCATCAGAAAAAGGCTCAAACAACTTTAAATAGTAAGTTATCAAGCAAGTTTTTTCACCGAGTCCACGCGATAGTTAGATAACGTACGTTATACATAACTATAGCCACTGATATTACCGAGGTGCAGCCTGATAAGCGTTGTAGCTCAACCCGGTACAGTCAACAGCAAAAGTAGATGATCAAAATCAGAAATTCAATACTAATGAACGGAGTTCGTAGTTATATGGCAGCTGTACTAGTAGTAAATATTTGGTATAATTTACAATCACATACTTTTGAATCACTTCGACGCCACACAGTTCTGACGCGAACTCCGTTCATTAGTATTGAATTTATGATTTTGATCATCTACTTTTGCTGTTGACTGTACATGTCTGTGAATGACACCACTAGTAATTGTTTCTCGAAATACGATACGGTTGTTACTATGACGTCACGCCCGTATAACGCATTCTGATTTTACGCCCCATTGGCCTCCTGGTCGCTGAGCGTGGGTTCCTGGGTTCGATTCCCGGGTCTGGCAAAGTTATTGAATTTTTCCAGTAGGAATTTCTTAGTAGTAACAGCCCGGAACGGAGAAGTCGCGAGCGGAAGCTCGTATGTTATACAAAAGCAAGGTCAGAAATATCACACAATTTATAGATTATGTATGAATCACACAATAATATTGTATGAGTAATAAATAAAATCTATATAATTATGTATCTTATGGAGTGTGTCGTGAATAATTAACCCACATACAGACATGCACGTAATTGGATACAGATTATGACTTATCATTATTTTAGTCTAGAAAGTACTTTGCTGTTTTGATAGTTAAACAGGATTGATTTTATACAGGATGGCAGACTCATCGACGTGCAACCTGAATCACCCGAGTCAAAATTTTACGTCGGTTATTTAAAAAAAAATGCTGTCCATACATTTAGAACGCGTAGGTATCGCACTTTTCTACGAAACAGTAGATTTATTTTTTTGATAACCGAACAAAATTTTCACTTCTTGAATCATGTGCTGAATTCATGGTCACAGTTTGCGTACCACCCGTAACGACTGTCAAAGATCCACGAATGACAGCCGGGATCAATGGTTTAACGTGCTTTCCAAGGCACAGAGGGGTCTTGGTATGTAAAGATGGTCACCCATCCACAGACCAACCGCGGCAAGCGTAGCTTAACCTGACCGATCTGTACGGCTGTTTTACTGATTATTTAGCCACAAGCCCCTTAGGGCCCTTAGCTTTCCAAAATCTGTCAATACAGCTAGCAATTACTCAAAAGAGTAAGGACAGTCTACTAAGAATGTTTGCCAGTAGCTTATAGTACAATGTTCCCACTATTGGGGCACAGCACAGGCCTCCTCTCTATGGGAGGGAGTGGGCCATAATCCACCACGCGTGACGGTGGATACCCTGTATAATACTGAGTGCAATTCTAGTGTTTGTCCTGAACTAAAGCAGTACAATGTATAATTAAAAATAATATTTATCATAATAACTGCCTACTTACCTGTGTTAAACTAGGTCAATAGGCTTATTAGTAGTACATACTCATACTTTGATGACATATCATTTGCTTGCACTTAGTCATTCTGAGGGAAAATCTAGTAAGTAATATTAAAAAGAAATTAATGTTAATTTAAAAAATAAAATTGTTTCCTATTGTGTTTAGAAATTAGTTCAAATTAGTTAGTTGGAGCAGTAATAAAAAATGTTCCCATTGCCTCCTCTCTGTGAGAAGAAGTGGGCCGTAATCCACCACGCGGGCTCAGTGCATGACACATGGTCGATGGATGTCACATGTTTTCGAATTTTTGGATTTTCTAGGACATGCCGGTTTGGTCACGATGTTTTCCTTCACCATTTTGAGAGCAGTGGTGATGAAATAATTTACCTGGCTGGGTTCGAACCAACAACCTATAACTCTGTAAGTCCACTGGCCACTACCGCTCCACCGCATCCTATAGGTTTTGTTTTTTTTTAATCTAATTTGTTTTTGGGGCTTTTATCAAAGATATGTCAGCCCCATCGTACCGTTTTACATAGATTGGCTTACTTAAACAGTATTAGCTTATAGTATTTTTAATGGTTAATGACTTAGATTTTTGATTTATTTGTATTTAGTATCTTGACAGACAGACAACGAAGTGAACCCTATGAGGGGACGGAAAAAAAAATTGTGATTTCTACATATAGGATAGACCACAGGAACAAAGCGGTAGGTAAATCTAATATAGTAGGCTAGTATATCTAACAAAAACAATCTAATTATATCAGCACTATTAAGGATAACCAAACCATGAGGTCACGTCCAATAGTAATAATAAAAAATATGGCAGGACTAGGTGCATAGTGACCACAGAATGATATCATTCTATGCAAGTATGTATGTTACCATTTTAATATTTTTTTAACCTTTCTGGTCCGTGGATGGGTGAGAATCTTTACATATCAAGACCCCTCTGTGCCTCGGAAAGCACGATAAGCAGTCCCGGTTGTCATTCTTGGATCTTTGACAGTTGTTACGGGTCATCAGAAGCCCGAAAGTCTGACAACTAGTCTTACAGGGTTTTCTTAATAACTGGATTGTGGAGGTCACATAGGCAGTTGCTCCATGTAAAATAGCTGAATTCAGTTAGACTGGAAGCCGACTCCAACATAGTTGGGAAAAGGCTAGGCAGATGTGTCTTTGGCCATACCGAATTACCCAATACCGAATTTGTACAGTTTGTGGTCCACATGTGTACCTGCTTGTCCTAGTGAAATAGGCTAGGATGCTTAAAAAAATCTAATTAGTGCGTCAGTTAGATTATCATAAAATATTGGACACGTATTTTTTCTTTTGTCAATTATATAAAAAATGATGAAGATATCGCCCGTTAAAGTACCGCGTGACGTCCTGCACTTTTTAGCAAGGCGTGACGTCACGACCCCCTACTCCCAAATTTTGACGCGCTTTATCTTTGTATTTTTTTGTTTGATTAACAAAAGAAAAAATACGTGTCCATTATTTTTCGATAATCTAACTAACGGACTAAATATAATAATCAGTTTTTTTCCCAGGCAACGACCCTACTATAAATAGCCTTTCCCCGAGATGTTAAGGAAAATTGTATCAGCATCAAATACCTGTGATTTTAACATAGGGAAAATTGGATAGGAAAATAGTTAGTATATAATCAAAAATGATTTTTTATGTAATTGATTTATAGTAACTATTAATAAAGCTGAAGAGTCTGTTTGTTTGAATGCGCTAATCTCTGGAACTACCAGTCAGATTTGATAAATTCTTTTTGCATTTGATAGCTCAATTCTTGAGGAAGGTTATAGGCTATTTAACATCACGCTAGAACTGTTTGGAGCCGAGCAAAAAGAAAAATAGGTCAGACAGAACACTAATTGAAATGGAAGGCGGGCGGGCGATAGAATGCATCGCGACGAGTCAGGGGCCGAAATTACACGCGGGCAAAGTCGCGGGCTGAAGCTGGTTTTTCATACAATCCATCCATATTTTCTTTAGTCCTGCCTAGCCATTTCCAACCGTCGGGTATGGTTTCCAGTCTAACCAGATGCATCTGAATATCATTAATTTTACATGGAGCGACTGCCTATCTGACTTCTTCATCAAGTATATCTAATATTTGAAGTAAATTGATGTTCTCAAACATTTGTCTATATATCTTGTTATCTAATCTTATAAACTGGGTTGAGTTTGTTTCAGCCACTTAAGGATTAGCAAGGAGAAACATTATAAATTTTATTTTAGGTATAATATCTGAGTCTTACCAAGGGGTATTGTATTACCCAGTAACTGGGTTGTGGAGGTCAGATAGGCAGTCGCTCCATGTAAAATACTGGTATTTATCATAGTTGGGAAAAGGCTAGGCAGATGATGATGAAGTATAACAAATAATAAGTTAATAAGTGACTGTGACCTCTGAATTTGTTTTGGTCTTTCTTCCCAAGTAGTCAGATAGGAAATGCCGACCTCATCTAGTTTTTAAAAATATGATTGACTTGTAAAAGTGTTTGTAATAAAATGATTCAGTAAGTTACTTGTCAGGACAGCATTCATTTATGTAACCAACTAAGCTATATATATGTATTATATCAAATATTATCTTAACATAAATGTTAAGATAATATTTGATCTAGATTTCTTTAGGTGCTTTATATGTCTAGCCTTTTTTCTAACAGTGGTTACCCATCCTCAGAATGCACCTAGCAACTGCACCTTGCTCACTGTTCTATGTGTACAACTATTATTTACCCATAGGATCATTTTTTAATGCAATAGAAGTATAATGATTAATGATGTGAGAAGTGCATTTTTCTTTTTTTATAGAAAAACTAAATAACAGCAGTGGTGGCCCAGTGGTAACAATCGCGACTTACGTCAGTCGTAGGTTCGAACTCAGTCAGGCGCTTTACTTTGTGTAAATTATTTCATCAAGGAAAATATCGTGAGAAAGCCCAATGTCCTAGAACCAAAAAATGCGAAAACATGTGACATCTACCAACCTGCACTGGGCCCGCGTAGTGGATTACGGCCCACTCCCTATCACTAAAAGAAGGCCTGTGTCACAGCAGTGGGAACACTATAACCTGATAGTTTCGTTAAAGTAAAAACTCTTGAAATCACTACCAGGAGCATAAGTTCCCACAGTAATGTAGACAAGCTAGGTGACCTGTAGCAACATCTATTAAAAGCAACCTTTAGACCCCTACATTACTCAACTAATTAGCGCTAAAGATTTAATTATCAACACGTTGCTGCCTTCACGAGCGAAATAAATAGCACCGTGATACATGAATGAATCAAAGGCGAATAAAAGCGTACTGGCGATCAAATCACTACATGAAATCTCTAGCGGCCACCAATCGCACAGCAATTTGGCCCAGTACACTCGCCGTGTTATCCTACTAAATTAAAAACACCTGAGGAGTGTGTTTAAGACGTTGGAAGTACGGTGTATCCAATTCGGTCGGGTTATGAAGTACCGATCTTACGCGGTGACATCAGCTCACATTATTGAAGAGATAATATGTAATTGATTAGCGTCACGCCCAAAAAGAATGGATAAAACTTACTTTTCAGGCATACAAACGCGTTAAGATGCTATATTTTTACGCTAGATCATGTTTTACTAACGAATTTTACAACTTCGAATATTTATGGGATTTACCTGTTGGAAGTTGACAAGTTTTGTGCAGAATGCGTCAATATTATCACAGAACACGGCAATACGCCAACATCGGCGATAACGATACATCTAAGACAGAACGAACTAAAAAAAATCCGACCCAATTCCTATTAGTATTACCTGACACACCCTATAGCGCGGGTGTCGAAAAAAACGCATACCGACATAAAACTACCGCGTTCTTAACGATAATGCAAACAAATATATACAAAAGAAAGCTGAACACACGCAATACTCACCGGCAGATCTCCAAGACGCGATAAAAACTCGATTTTTGAGTCACTTCACACACTTATCGGATAGCGATTGTAACTTACACTAAGCACATAAACGAGGTAACATTATATAAAATAACATGCACAAAACGTTGTTCGTTAATTTTCAAAGCACCAGCACTACCGACATTACGCGTAGAGCGTTTATTTCAATAATTCGTTCGTAAAAAAAGAATATCTGTAACACGCCACCGCAGAAGATCGATGTCGGCGCGAGTTTCGTTTTTTCGCCGTAGCGTCGCTGCTGTCGACTGACATAGGAAGCCACGCTTCAGATGGCGCTGTCGTCTTCTGTGTTGCAAACTTTCAAAATGAAATTACCCTAGGTTATTTTTATAATCAACTTTTATTGTCTTTTTTATCAATGCAGAATCTTCAATAATGTTAAGTAGCGTGGTTAAGTTTTAGAGTTATATCTTTCGATAGAGATGGTTCTTTGCAATTTTTTTATTTTGTTTGTTCTCCTTATATCTGCGATTGGCTTTCTAGCCATAATCAGATGGGGTATTCGTGTGAGATTATTTATGTGGTGTTCCATTGAAAATTCACATTATGTGGTTCAGCACTAAATAAACTTTAACTTTTCGCTGTCTCTGGTCCAAGTTCAGGATTTGCCACCTCTTTAGGCGCATTACATCCCCTTGTGTATTTAGAAGGTTCTTGGCTAAAACATTGCTGTGCTTCTTCAGTCTTTGTTTATATGTTTTGCATTTTTCGCATAGTTCTTCTTTTACTGTTGGTATTTTTAAGTGCTCGTGTATTTCATCAGTGTTGCTGACTAACCAAGATGCGCAAACTCTTTGGGTCGCGGTGCGTAAAGGTACGTACAAAGTACCTAAATGAATGATTACATTTTTTAATGGATAAATTATTTTAAGAATAGATTTTACACTAGTTGTATGAAATAGCGGCAAGTCACGGAACCATCTGTAACTCCCTCAATCCTGCATTCCACTCAAACTTAAGGAGACGAATAAACGTTGTGCCACTAAAGGGATTAATCATGCTAAGAAAGATGTTTGGTGTTACGCAAATGGATAGAATAAGAAATGAGTAAATAACAGAAAGTCTATATTGCTAGAATAAGGATGACAACTGAAATGATGACTAAAAGAGAAGTATGAAAGACAAAGATAATTATGGTGTGCTCTTATCCCTATTTATTTAGGGTCGACCCCTAAATAAATAGGGAAAAGTATCCTATATGTTAATCCTGGTTATTAACCTAGATGGTTTAGATCCAGGATTAACATATTAGGATACTTTTTCTTTATCTGTGTCCCCAATTTCATCCAAATCCGTTCAGTAGTTTTTGCGTGAAAGAGTAATAAACGTCCATCTATCCATACAAACTTTCACCTTTATAATATTAGTAGGATGGTCACAATTACAAAAAAAGTAACAGTAACATGCACAGTATCTTTAAATTATCTGAATTACTTCAACTTAGGGTACCAGTTTTAGTACGACATCACTGACTATCGTAATTTCATTACACGCAGTAATATATTTTGAGGACGAATATCTATAAGAAAATAATATATACTAAGTTGTTCGAGAAGTATCAATTATATTCATTTTATACTTGTCTATCTTTATAAGTGATTTATAGGCATATTTTAGTTTTTTTATTGCATCAACAAGTGATGGTTCACATTAATTTCATGCATATACGTATAAAGAAACGGAGCTTGCGTTTCGTTCACATCCGTTTAAAATATTTTTTTCATAAGAATCTTTTATTTATTTTGAATTATAACGAGCTTTTTACTTTTAAATTTTTTTTTTTTTTAAGTTTTGTTTATATTTTCATTTTTATGTGATAGCTTACAAAAATATCAAAGAAATAAAATCTATCTACAAAAAATTTAAATGGTCAGAGATTAACAAAACGTATAACGTCGTTGAAAATCGAAGGAACGAATGGTTTTTATTTTCATTTTCATTCATTCACTATCAAAATGGCGTTGGACTAAGCTGTGCGTTATTGTTACTTTTTGTTTTTGTAAAATTTTAAAACTGTTGACTTAAACTGAGGTAAATATTTGTCTTCTATACTTTTTACGTTGTTATCTATGTAATCAACAAATTATATTTTGTATTAATTTTGTAAATATGTTTCAACAGGTTAACATGGGTCGTTCGCCCAGCCCGCGGCGGCGCGATGACAGGCGCCGCGACCGAGAGAGAGATAGAGACCGAGATAGGGACCGCGAGAGGCGGCGGCCTCGCACCCGGTCCCGTTCGCGCTCTCTGGACCGCCGGCGGCGCTCCCCGGACCGCCGGCGAAGCCCCTCGCCGCGCCGCCGCCGCTCCCGCAGTACGTCTCCAGGACCCTCCACATCATTCGTAAAGCCGAAAAAGACCTTCAGCGAGCGTCCGATAGTCACCCCCGCGGATCTAGAAGGTAAAACTCCTGAAGAACAGGAAATGCTAAAAGTAATGGGATTTTGTGGCTTCGACACTACCAAAGGAAAGAAAGTGGACGACAATGTTGAAGGAGACGTCCACGTTGTGTTGAAACGTAAGTACAGACAGTATATGAACAGGAAGGGCGGGTTCAACAGGCCTCTAGACTTTGTAGCATGATTCCTCGGTCAGCGCACAGCGAGTCTCCAGCGTTTCTATCATGTTGGTCTGTTTTAGTTGTAAGGCTGATATGTGATATTTTGGATAGCTTGGTTTTATATGAATGTTATTTACACTGTTATTTGTAACTTGCCCCGAGTATTTTGGGCAAGTTAACAGGCATCTATAGGCATGCATTATTTTTTCCACTTACCGAGTTAGTGGTCCGATGCAAGCCTATTCAGCATTAAATGTGGGCCTACTCGGCCTGATGCCATATTCGCAGTCGTTAGTCTTATTTACAGATTTCACATTAATAACGGTTGTGTTGTTCTGAGCAATCTATTGGTATTTTGTCATATCATGTAAAAGTGTCTGTTTTCATTACTAAACATGTGAATGTTGTATCATTGATGTCAGGGAAAATGTTAATATTTCAAAGAGATATCTATTCTATCTAAATAAAAGAAAGTCGGGTTAGTTACACCATTTATAACTCAAGGACAGCTGGGAACAGCGTGACCGATGTTTATATTTGATTTGTCTCAGTCGAAATAGCAGAATAACTATTAAAATAAGGAAAAATTCATGAAAAGAAAGTAATGATGATAATTTCTTATTCTCAAATAATTTTGTTCTTATTGATTCTAAGGCGGTACAATGTTTGCCACATCAGCTAGTATTTACATCAAATCTTTATTACATTTTCTTTTTTATTTACATACTAACAAGAATAATTTTACTACATTTTTTACTTAACATTAAACTTTTTTTCCCCCATTCTCATAGAAGGATACTTTAACAGATCATTAAAAACATTAATGGGAACTTTTGTGATAACATTTCAGTTTCTAAAGAAACAAATTCCTATACGGTCCACAATGGCCGTCCGGTCACTGGTCACCTGTTGTATTATGTTAAAAACTCTCCCATGACTCCCCTTGGCAATGAATTTGGTCCCAAACTCGTTTTCATACAAATTTAGCTTTGTTGTGAGTCCATGATCGTGATAGTAACAGAACAGAAAGTTCTTTAGACTCTCCAACAAAAGGATTCAAGTTTTTAAAACTCGTTTACTGGCGAATTTCAACTCTTACAGTTTTGGCAGACATGTTAAAATAAAAATGACTGACAGATGCTTCCTGCATATTCTATTTATTTTTTAATCATCTTCATGTTACAGAAATAGGGTCAGTAATAATTACACCAGGTTTTTAAGTAATAGGAATTTCACATATTAAGAGCTCAATTGTCTCTTATGAGACACATTGTTACCAAACTTAATAATCTTGCCTAACATACTAGGGGCTAATTGGGCTCATATTCATTCCAAACTTGAGTTGTCTTGTCAAGTCTTGAGATAATTTTCAATACAACAACTCAGTTGAGCAAGCATTTTCGCAAAAAATTAAAAAAGCACAGTTGCTGAGAATTTTATACTTACCAAGAAATGACTGTCGGAAAAATTACTGGTTGTTTTTTACAGCGGCTTTATTTCCCTAAGAAAACAAAATCCAATGAGATCATAGGATGAGCTTTCAGCCTGCTAGCCAGCTTTTTGACAGGAATCGTCAGAAAATAAGTTATATGTTAATGGTGTGTAGCGAAGCATTATGTTGTGGTATCTGCACCAACGAATTAAAACATATCATTTGGACCATCATCAGACAAGAGCAAAATCATAAACTTTATACACTTTTCTACACATTTTTCTTTATACACTTTACGACTGCTAATACCTTAGGATGTTCATATAAAACCAAGCTTCCCTATCAACTTTTTTACATAGAATTAAGTGTTAAACAATTGTTTCAATCTCACATAGATTTGAGAGTTATGGCTGTGATAATATAGTTAATTTTACTTTGGTTGAAAATCTTTCTCTTCGCAGATGTAAGGCCACTTTACTTTGCTCAGGGAAATATAAGTCTAAATGTTAGTAAAATCCTTCTCATTATGAAAGTTTTTCCTGTGTTGTGTCTCATTAGCATAAAACAATGGAGGTAATTCATATAATGGGTAGTATTTTGTTAACAATAATGTTTCTTATTTTCTTGCATACTGTAAAATTCCAAGTATTTATAAAAATTCAGAGTTCATTTTGCTTTTTCAACGTATACACTCAGAAATATTTTAGAATAATAAGTCAGTTTTCAATTTTATTATCGCAGCCATACCTCTTAGTAATTCCATCGTCTTGATGCTAAACTTTAGAAATACTTTGAACAAACATCCATCTATTGACTTCTACCTGGCTGTGGTGCAGGTTTCCAATACTAGTTCTCACAGCCAGTGTTGATTAGGATAATTTAAGGTACTCCCAGATGGCCTAGTTACTAAAAGTTGTGCCCACGCTATTTCCAAAACTGGTACAGGTTTTTTTTTACTATGTCAATTTTGGGTATACCAGGGTGCAGTCTCAAAATCAAATAGCCATGATTTATAACGAGTTTAATATGTAAGAAGTTTAATTTTTTCTGAAGTTTATAGTCAAGACTATTAGTTGTAAGTTAGGTTTAGTCCGTTACCGCAGTTCCCGCGCGCAGCCCCCGCCCGCGCGGGCCCAGTCATGCGCCCCGGCGCACCCAAGAAACCGTTTGCAATGAGCACGGGTTGTGACGACATAATTTTTGTGGTCTGTCGGGGTTTAGTTGATGAAAATGGCATATAGAAGACTAATTTCGAATTTTTTGGACACCTTGAAGGTTTCCATCTGTTTTTGTAGCTGTCATTTACAGAAAACGTTACAAAAACGGATGAAAATAGCCTTGATCTATTCTATAGTGAGCCGTATAAACTACAAAATTCTCCGCACGATTTTATACACTCAAAACTTTTAGAACATACTTTATACAGCTCACTATACACCCGAAATTGCTGAGCCATTTCCGATGCAACTCTCTCCGACAGATTGAACTATAAGACTGAAGCGAACCGCAATAGTTGTAAGTTATCCTCACGGCGCACCTCTAGTTAGTAGAAGATATATTTATACACACATATACACACCCTCCCCCCAGATTGAACCCCTTATCCTCCACAATGTACAATAGTTAAGATCTTAACGTCAGAATGTTATGTTCTTAGTAAAATCTAAGGTGAAGAAGGATTTTTTTGGCGATGATGACATCTAATACAGTCATTACCGGCTGTATTTCAACGTTGTTGTCAAATTTTAATTTGGAATAAAATATTGGCAACGCTAATTCGTTTTTGAATTTGTGTTGCCAATTTATTTCAATTTAAATTACATTTTGGTCTCCGTATCCCTCAAATCATTTTGTGGAAATTCAACAAATTATTATCAACTTTAAAATCTTTCACCGTGTTCGTTTACTAATAATATTGCATTCTGCCGTCCTGGTCTCCGATATACAATAATATACAATGGTTAAATATATTTTTTATGTATATTATTAACGCACGCGCCGTGCGGGTGCGGGTAGCGATCTATCGTCCCCGTTCGCATTGCAAGCAGTTTGTCAATACATCTGCCCTTTTGAATGAATCTCCAAAACGTATAAACTCCACAGCACACTTTCGCACAAATAAAACGAAAAAATAAATTGTCCATCACTGAAATCAATGCTTGTAAATACGAATTTAAATTACTAAGCATTCGTTTTAGTGGAAAATTTGCAGAAAAAAAATGTTTTGTATAAAAGTACCGAAAAATCTTACTGTCATGGTACTTTTTGGCGCCAATTTCGACTTTCAGGCGCCATTTTTTTTAACCACAGATAATTTTGTGTTCCTTTTTCAATTACACTGATCAATTTATACTTTACAGGTTGTAAAATGTTCAAACATTTTTAATAGAAACACAAATGTTTTGAAAAATCATTACTTACATAGAAAGGTGATTATGTTTTCTTGATATTCATTGTATGACAAAAAAAAATCACTTTTTCATAATCGTAATTTGTTTGACCGGTTTGATTTGTTTAAAATAAGATTTATGGCCGAACCCAATTACCTACCTATCACCAGTTTTGGCATACTGGAGGTAGAAAAACCTATCTATCTCTGGTTTTAACGTCCCAATAATCCATATCAGTAGCAATCTGTATGATTATATTATACTGGCTACCATCAGTAGCCATCTGTCTTTAACTGAAAATAGGTTTTGGGTTCGGCTGTTAGTAAACCTATGAATGAAAATCCTTATTTTTGTCAAAGAAATCTATAATAACATCTATATTATTACTGAAATAATTGCAGTAATGAAAACTGAAAGGAGACATTCCCAATGTACATACCACGAATTATTTATACTTATTTAAAATAAAAATATGTAACTTTTAAATTAAATTTGACTGTTGCAAATCAGCATTGAAAATACTACATAAGTACCATTTTGATCTTTAAAAATTAATTCAGTATTGTGATTTATCAATCCTTAAACCTTGTAAGTGCCAAAGAGCGTAAATCTATGATTGATCAATCCAATACCTACCCACTTTTAAGACAAAAAAAAAAGTTATTTTAAAAATTCCATTTTTTCTTCAGAAAATCAATATTCAATTGATTTGAAAAATATACTAGTCATGATTCCTTTTCTATGCTGATTTCGCAAAATGCGAGGTATTGTAATATTTCGGTGTTTTCAAATTTTAGTTCTATCTAGCATAGTTGTGTACTAAATTGTATATCCTTGGTACTTTTCGCGAGTCGATGTCTTCACTAGATACATGTAATAATTCCTGTATACAAGGTCAAATTGAATTAGCTAGCGAAACTTCGCAGGCGTGATGGGTATCGGTATCTAAATAATGGTCAAACAAAAAAATAATTAATTTGATGTGTTTTTGGGGCGACGACCGCAGTTATTGTGGTCACTTTAAATATCAGTTTAAAAATCAACTTTTTATACTAAAGAAAACAGATTTTCTTTACTCATATTTCAAGTAACAAAACACAGCGGTCGTTGAACCCCAAAAAATACATCAATTTTTTTTATTGTGTTTAGATACAGATACCCATCGCGTCTACGGAGTTACGCTAGATAATTTAATTTGACCCTGTGCACTGAGCATACATATTCATTGTCTAATCGTCGAATTGATCTTTAAATATTTTGACGTGCTCACAGATTTAGTGTAGTAGTGTTAATTCTCTTGTACAACCCCGACCTCCGCGCTGTCCGCTCTCGTCATTGACAGCTCAGTACCCCGAGTACTCTTGCGGGTTATAATGTGTAATAATGTATGCCAGTATTGTCATCTTTACTCCTAGGAATTATAATATTTTGGATTATAATACTTAAAAAATTCAAAATTATTAAACATGTAGTGTTAGCTATAATATTATGAATATTATATCGGAAATACTTAGTTTATTAAAAAAAAATTGTATATGGTGTCGACGTTTAGGTTAATAAATGTCATATTCTTTTATTTTTGGGTCGACTGTATTGACATTGTATAGTATTTTGTTTTCTGTACATTTTGTGTATAAAAATTGATTTAATTTTTGTTAACCAAGGATTCAAAATGAATAAATCATTTTGGAAATAAACTCTATTTTATTTTACATCATTTTCTCCCCAAAATACGTGTGAAAGGAATATGTTTGCTTTTAGCGCTGTAGGTACAGACGCCAGCAGGTCAAGCTACCCGAAACTGTCAAATCCCAATTCACCTTGAACCTTAAGGCCGGGACTCCACCAAAGCGGAGACGAGACGAGCGGAGAGGAGATGTTTTTTAAACAACCAATAGAATTGTGTTATTGACACATCTCCTCTTCGCTCAGCTTCAGTGGAGATCGCTGTGCGTAGATGTGTAATATTTGTATGACGCGATGGAAGCGGAGATGTGAGCTGTGCGCGGACGACGCGTACGTACTGAGCACTCAACGCCTCGCACCCGAGCTAAAAAACATCTCTTCTCGCACAGCACACAGCACACCGCACACATCTCCGCTTTGGTGGAGTCCCCCGAGCTGAAAAACATCTCTTCTCGCACAGCACACAGCATACCGCACACATCTCCGCCTCGGTGGAGTCCCGGCCTAATACTTTAGCGATAAAGTTGAAAATCTGTTAATCAACATACAAATGACCTACGCATTGCAAAAAAACGTAAGAAACATTAAATTTCGCGAGGTACCGACGCCAGCAGGTCAAGCTACCCGAAACTGTCAAATGTTCCCAATCCACCTTGAACCTAATGCTTTAGCGATAAAGTTGAAAATCTATTAAAGAAATTTGACAGATTGTAGTAGCTTGATGTGCTGGCGTCTGTACCTTAGCGCAACCCTCTTAACAAAAAACTATTATTTGTTTTGTATCAATACCCGGAATCCATCTCGAGTCAAGGACCTGTCTTTCAGCTACAGCAGTTGTTAGCATTTCCTTTGCCTCTCCGCTGGTGGCGACACTGGCGACCTCTAGGTATACTTACTGTTGGTACTAAGTATTTTAAGCGCTGCTGAACAGTTTGTTGCGTCACGCATGTGACTCAGGCTGGCTGGAAAAATCTTCAAAATAGCTCGCATTTAACTAGTTCAATAGGGCACTTTATAGTAAACCGTTGTACGTAATCAGTAATCACAAAACTTTGTGTCCCTTCGTCCAGCATACTCACCATGGAATCCTGATATTTCATGAATGTCAAAAAACTGTTCTGAAATAGTGCTAAATAGTGCCCAAAGGAAAAAAATAGTGCTCTTGTACTTGCGAAGTTATAGCCATAGTTCGATGAGTATGCTGGACGAAGGTTTCGCCCAGCATACTCACCTCCGTCCGGAGAATCTGTATACGCTTCAAACATAATTCATACTTCAAAAAATAGTTCCCAAATAGTGCCAAACGGTGCCCAAAAAGAAAAAACAGTGCTCGAATAACTTCGGAGTTATAGGCTTCGTTCAGTGAGTATGCTGGGCGTAGGTTCTACGCCCAGCATACTCACCTCAGTGCGCGAATATCGAACGAGCTATAGGTACAATTTACGTCTCAAAAAATTGTGCTTGAAATAGTGCCCAATATCAGTCCAATTTTTGCTTGACTTTTGACCTAGAAAACCATTAAATTTGATTGTAAACTTCTACATACATTACATTGAGTACAGTCGAATACAATATTATTAACTTTCTTTCTAACAATTTTTGTCTTGTGTAAATTATTAATTGTCTATGTAAGGGAGTATTTACTTTAGAATCGCAATATTATTAATTACACATTATTTTAATAATACTTTATAATAATATGATTAAGATATCAAATGAAGTAAATCATGCATGAAAAATAAAGTTGCTGTTATTAATGCTTACATTACAACTGACAAAATTATTCAAAATAATCATTTTCCGGATCAAGGACGGTACCACAACGTTTACGGAATTGACCTGTATTCCTCATGTGATAAAGTTCAATATAGTGTGGCAGTAATGGATGCACGTACGGTCAATAGGTATGGGGCTTACGACGCGCGGCGCCCGCGACGCAAATGAATATGTTTATGTTTAAATACTAGATGGCGCTGCCCTAACATCTTACGATTATTAGACAAGACTGATCTGTATTTTGAAGGTGATAAGGGTCCATTTTGTGTCACAAAGCGACGCGCGGCGCCCGCGACGCAAATGAATATGTTTATGTTTAAATACTAGATGGCGCTGCCCTAACATCTTACGATTATTAGACAAGACTGATCTGTATTTTGAAGGTGATAAGGGTCCATTTTGTGTCACAAAGCAATCGAAACGAACAAGCGCTTCTCAGTTTCTTTGTTTGTTTACTTCGTCGCACATCATTATAATAACGCCGGCTTTTGAGTTTGACTACATAGTGGGTTGCAAAACCAAACAATGTGTTGGTGATGTCATTATTTACCTATATAAAATTGTGTATCTAGTACGTAATCAATATAGGAGCTGCACCCAAATCAGTAAGTATATTTCAATTTATAATAGTGGCATTTAACTAAATTGATTTTACACTCATTCATTAATTGCACTGTAAAACTAGGTAGCAAGCGAGTTGTTTTTTACAAAAACACGTTCAATTTTTCGTTGAATATGACACTGTACACTTAAAATTAAGGACATGCTTAAGAAGTTTTAAAAATGGGTACCTACTTAGTTACTTTTTTAAAGGTTTGATGTAGGTAGGTACACACATAATAACGTAATGTAACTTGTTTGTTTATCTAATTGGATCTCAAATACCTATTTATATACCTACTTCTGCGGAGGCCTGGTTTTATCCTCCAATTCTACTGGAAATGAAACACTGTCTTATTTGCTAGGATATAATTTACTTTTCTTCAATTTTTTTATTACAAGCTTGTCCTCGTTACCCGTCAGGATCTGTTCTCGTCTTAAGTTCACGTTAGTTACATTTCAATATCGAAATAGGTAGAATCAGTCAGCGCGAGCGTCGGTAGTAAGTATAAACGTAACTATAGAATTAACACAGATGTATTTTTTAGATAATATGACGTGAAGTGAAGACTATTACCGATTGTCATCCGGCGAATGCACTTAAACTTTTAAGTGTCGTCAACCTATTCATCACATTTTCTATGGGAGTTGTGACTTCGGGAAATCGTCTTCAGCCTCGTGTTTTGCCCCTTCGCTATTTATAATAGAAATCACGCTAAAATAATGGAAAACACGTAAGTGCTTAAGTACCTTTAGAGGAAGGCTGGAGCCTGTCATACCTATATTAAATTATTTAAATACGTGTTATTTTCAGATTATCTTGAAGACACAATGTTTACCACGTTAGAAGACAACTTTTTCTGACTCGTACTGCGTGAGCGGTGGGGCCCGTTATGTTTTTTACATCTATAGTTGGTATTTTCAGGTAATATAGGTAGTATAAGTACACAAGTGTTCATAATGTTATTGATGTTGAGTTATATGTTAGTTAGTTAGTTGTTATTTCATATTATGTTAATATTGAAAACAAATGGCATAATAATTTGTGATAATTCTTGTGAATCTAACGACATGGATCAGCAAGGAAAACGAGGGCCTAAACCAAAGGTTTCATTAGAAACGCAAAAATTAGTAATTTCAGAATTCAAAGATGACTTTTTTTAAAATATTCCTTCCGCAAATGACTCAATTTATAAACAAATTCAAACACGGTTAAATTACAAAATGAGTATTAAATCAATCATATTAAGCATAAAACGAAATTACGAATACTTTTTTGGTGTTGATAAAAAAGAAATAATTCGTAATAATGATTCTAATTTGATAAATCAAAAGTCTACATCGTCATCAAACGAAAGCATTAATAGTGTTTCGGAGAACACCAGTACGCATACATTTTATATGGATACAATAACTTGGGATAGTATTAAGCCTCAAAGGTATTTTTATCACCGAAATAGCAAAATCGCCCCTGGTAGTCTGTATAATGTCAGACGTAAATTAAAACCAAACCAATGGACTAATGTAATTCAAATGCATCTATGGAAAGAAATAAGATCTTTATGCACTTGGTGTTTTAAAAATAATATTGTGAAAGACAATTACGAAATCAAATGCACAGGATATTGTAATCAATGTCACGCAAAAATAATTATAACAACTAACTTAGAAACGGAAAATTTAATTAAACTAGAATGTTGCATAATTAATGAAAATAAAAAGTACTCTCATAACACCAGTAAAAAAAACCGATTACGGTATTACCAAATAAGGGAATTAGGTGAAAAATTACAACACGAAGCAGCAGCTTCTATAAGATATAAATTAGCCTCAACTTTAATGAAGAAAAATGACAAGGAACCTCCAGTATTGCCAAAATTACAAACACTACATCGAATTAAACATGAAAATAAAAAAGTTGATGTTTTCCATCCCAACCCAATATTGTCACTTACTTGTATGTGTGTTTCACCACCTTTTGATAAATGTGTTAGATATGTTTCTGCTTTTCCATTTTATACATTTTACTGGACGGACGATCAAAAGAATTATTATAAAAAATGCCAAAAAGAGTTTAATTATATTAGAGTTTCTATAGACGCAACAGGTTCTATATTTAATAAAAATCTTCGGCCTGTCGTCAATGAACACACACAACTATCTCAAGAGTCGCAAAGTCCTATATTTTTGTATGTTATGATGACAGATACAACCGTTAAAAGTAGCGTGCCAATTTCACAGTGTATATCAGAAAGTCACTCTTTAGATACTATTGCTAGCTGGTTACAATCTTGGTTGGCTAATGGAAAACCTCCAAATGAAGTAGTAACTGATGATTCCGCAGCTTTAGTAGGTGCGGTGGTAAAAGTATTTTGTGGTTATAAATCCACCTCTGACTACTTAAATACATGTTTTAATATTTTAGAAAATAGAACCAAAAAAATTCCAACCTGTTATGTTCGCCTTGATACTTCGCATTTCATAAAAACATTGTACAATCAAAGTATTTTCAAAAATATAGACACTAGAGTAACAAAATTTTTTGTTGATTGTATGATTCTGATTAAAAAATGTGTTTCATACGGAGAGGTAAAGAAAATTATAGAAAATGTTTATATTATAGCAAATAATAAACACCGCGGCAGTAGAAATGGAAATTTAACACGGTGTGAAACGGCGATTTTAGAATTAAAAAACCGGATCAAAACTAATTTGCAGGAATGTGAAATACAAAATGTAGATTCGGAAAATCACGTTCCAATTAAACATTCTTTATGGGAGGGATTAGATAAAGAAGAAAACCCGCTTCTGAAAATGTATAAAGATCTTGAGGAGAAAGAAGATTTAATTAAACAATTGTGTGATCAAGAAACTGAAATCGAAAATATTTATTACTTGCCGGAAATAAAGGACACTTTGATTAGGATTCTTAAAAAACTTCCACTATGGGGAAATATAATGATGACTTATTTTAACAGTAATTATTGTACTCCAACCAGTTCAAATGTAGAAAGTTATATGAAAGACGTAAAAAAGTTATTTTTTAAAACAAATTCAAATAAGTACCGCGTAGATGAGTTTATTATTAAACACGAGCCTTTGATAACCGGTTCCATACGCTTAGCCAAAAGTGACTTGATTGATGTTCAAGAAGGAACTGAAAATATTGTCGATGAAAAAAATGAAATAAGTGACCATAACACACCACAAATAAATACTCTCGTCAATGATGAATCATTTTATGAAAACTCAATTTTTAGGAGCGAACCAAATTATATTGAAGACTGGCGGGGACTGGTGTCTAAACAGAAGAAAAATAAAAAACGAATCAATCGTCGTACAAAATTACATATTTTACAAAACGGCAGTGTTTCTACTTCAGGAACATACAGATTCACGTTTATTAATACGTGTGCTTTTGATTCCGTGGTCCAAAGTTTTTCAATTGCATATTTAGATAGACCTAATATTAGAAAATATATCAATGATAAAAAAAACGATCTTTCACAACTGACCAGAAGTTTGATCACGTATGACAATCTAAAGAAAATCACTAAGAAGGCTAGAAAACCAAAAGATATTTACACTACTCGTTCTAAGGTATTGGCTAAAATATATGATACTGTGGAATCCGATTTTAGTAGTTGCAAAAATTGTGAGTGTAATGTAACTTTTATAATAGATAACATACAAAGTTATGGTTTTTATAGTGCTAATAGATACTTAAATTGTACAAACCAGAACTGTGAAATCAATAAAGGTTCTGGCACAAAATGTAGTTGGATTCCAATAAATGTAAACATATTGACGACTCAAGGTATTGGAGCCCTTAATGAAGCTCTATTAGTAAATGATACTGAAAGGAAATGTAAATACCAATTATGTAACGGTAAAAACGCATACAAATATGAAGTACTAGACTTCGTATTTATTGAAATTAATACTTCAATTGAAATAGAAATTGATGAAATTCCTAAAGAGATCATAATAAACGGTGACACCTTTAAAATTCTGTCGGTAATAGATTTTACAAATGGTGAATCAGGACGCATGGGGCATTACAAGTCAAAGTGCTATCGATTGCTAAAGAGAACTTGGAACTGCTATGATGACCTTAGTAAAAAAGTTTGTAGTAATTCCCAATATACTGTACCACACTGCATTATTTATACGCGAATGTAAGATGAAGATCGGTCCTAACTTGTTAGTTCCTATTTTGTTATTGTTTGTTTGTTTTTTTTTTGTTCTTGTAAAAGTTATTTTATTAATAACTTACAGAAATGTGATTATAAACTGTGATTGTTAATTTGTAATTACTATAGGGTATTTAATATTAATAAAAAAAACGTGATTATAAACTGTGATTGCTCAATTTATACTTATTTGTAAGATAATTTTATTGTGATTAAAACGTTGTAGCAGTAAAACAAAGTACAAGTACCTACGTGTTATATTTTAGAAAGTTTTACCAATATTTGGCTAAACATTTTTTTATATGTATATTATATACAATATTAAAACTACAATTTTTTCTATTTAGGTACATTGATTATATTATGAATGTTAACAAAAGCTGTGAACTAGTTAACTAGAATTCTGATTATTTTGGCCCTTTAAATAGTAATAAATAACGTAAGTAATTAAAAATGTTTTTTATTGCTAAACCTTTCATTGATGAAACTATTGGAAAGAGTTTTAAAAATTTGTATAACTATGTCACAGTACTAGTTTTGACTGGTTATAAGTTTTGCCTGCAACATATATACAAAAAGAAACTGTATAATTTCCTTTTTACAATTTTTCAAGATATTAATTTTATTGGCTGCAAATGACTGTTTTTATTCAGACAAACACACAATGCAATGAAGTAATAGACTTCATTTACGCTTAAAGTTTCATTCATTTATTATTATTTATAAAATATATAATAATGCATTTAATCGAAAGTTTTTGACATGTGAGAAAATACCATAATTATTTCCAATAACATGAAGTCTACAATTAGAAAGTTTAATATTTTTGTCCAAAAACATGTGTCGACGACTGTACCCCATTTTACGTTAGTATGTAGAAGTTTACATTAAAATTTAATGGTTTTCTAAGTCAAAAGTCAAGCAAAAATTGGACTGATATTGGGCACTATTTCAAGCACAATTTTTTGAGACGTAAATTGTACCTATAGCTCGTTCGATATTCGCGCACTGAGGTGAGTATGCTGGGCGTAGAACCTACGCCCAGCATACTCACTGAACGAAGCCTATAACTCCGAAGTTATTCGAGCACTGTTTTTTCTTTTTGGGCACCGTTTGGCACTATTTGGGAACTATTTTTTGAAGTATGAATTATGTTTGAAGCGTATACAGATTCTCCGGACGGAGGTGAGTATGCTGGGCGAAACCTTCGTCCAGCATACTCATCGAACTATGGCTATAACTTCGCAAGTACAAGAGCACTATTTTTTTCCTTTGGGCACTATTTAGCACTATTTCAGAACAGTTTTTTGACATTCATGAAATATCAGGATTCCATGGTGAGTATGCTGGACGAAGGGACACAAAACTTTTAGCTCGATGCCTGTTACAAATTTATGTGACGCCCGTTGATATGCAAAAAGTCGTCAAAATCACTTCCGTTATACATTATATATATATAGCAAAAAAGTGGTTTTTCAAGCTGGCTGGACACGTTTTCGATCAATTATCTAACATTCTGTAGCGTTACAAATTCTGAAAAAAGGGTGTTTAATGAGAGCTATTTTGAAGATTTGTCCAGCCAGCCTGAGTCACATCCCCAGGCCACTTCTTGTTCCGAGCTCTCGTTCGTCGCAGCGGCGAGAGCTATTTAAAGTACTCGCTTAGCGGGCACAACACTCGCTTGGTACATATGCACATACCAGCGAGGCACGGCGCCTCGGCTCTCCCTGACTGCCACTTGCAGGAACATTCTTATTTCCCCACATCAAAAGCTTGTGGTGATTCTTTATTGGGACGAGAGGAAAGCTACTCGCGCGCGTGTTTGTGCTAGGGCGGACGCCCTGACGCACTGGCGCCCTTAATTATTTTAGGAAGTCGGTTCAACCAATCAACTGAGCCTATTGCAGTCCACTGCTGGACACAGGCCTCTCCCAGGCTGCGCCACAACACCCTGAACTCCGCCTTCCGCATCCATTCTGTCCCAGATTCAGACACCTACTTTAGGTCGTCCGTCCCTTTAGCTGGGGGGCGTCCCACACTACTCTTACCGATACGCGCCATACGCGGTCTCCACTCCAGGACTCGTCTGTTCCACCAGCCATCGGTCCTTCGACAAACACGGCCAGCACACTGCCACTATGAAGTCGGATGTATGATTGCAAATAACAACAAGCGATGTCATAATTTACATTTATTTCTTACTGAACATTACATTTACAACACGAGTTTTGTGATGGAATGTGTCAGGGACAAGCGTTCTGTGTCATGAAACTCACAATATTTTACATAAATATAATATAACATGAGTATTCTTTATTGGTGACGCCTTTAAGTAATTTGTTATCAATTTAACTATGTGATACCAGGGCAACAATAGGCAACATTCTGTCTGTTCAGAGTTTGAAGAAACTATTAGAATATAATTCTGTGCTGTACCTAAATAATTTCCTTAAATTCAATGCAGATGATGTAACCAAAATTGTGATTTAAAAGAGTGTCCGTGGAGTTTCTTGCTCGTTCTTCTCCATAGGAACCTACTACGCTTTGGAATATGCAGCTAGCTTCATCTTTCTGACTGACCGACTTCTTGACAGTTCAACGTGCCTTTCATTGAAATAAATGCTTGCAGTCTTATTACAAAATTAATTATAATTTCAGTCTAAGCTTAAACCATCGAGCCTGTTATTCTATTTTGAACTTAGTTCCGAGCAACGTAAAGTTCTTAAGAGCAGGGCTAATGCCAGGATAAAATCTGATTTAACCCGCGCGTCTCGCAACACCCGAATTAGTGCGAATAACAACCACGGGTGGCGTGACGACCCACGCAACCGAACTCGGTACTCGATGTCAAGTGCAGCGTAGTATATAATAATAATAATAATATCCCTGGACATATGCAGGTCATTCAGATAAAACCAGACTTTTTTAAAATTTCTTTCAAAATTAAAATATTTTTTTCATATAAACCTAAATGGGCACTTATGAAACGTCAGAAGCTAGGTGCACGGTTCCAATTGGTCGTTTCCTATGGAGAAGAGCCGGCAAGAAACTCCACGGTTACCTACTCTTTTAAAAATAATTGGCTTTTACAATGTTTTCAAATCACGGTAGTTAAGGGAGGACAGCGTAGGCCTGTCAACAAGTACCTACCAGGTACTTGATAAAATAAAAAATGGTTTACAGATACTAAGTTTACAAGTCTATCCTCACATTTACAAAATATAAAAGAATCTATCAGAAGGATAAATAAAAAATAAAATATTAGAACCAAGTGATATGGTTGCCATTGCAACCACTAATAAAAAGTTGAAATTAGAATTGTCTGAATATAATGTCAAATAATAAAAGATTATGTCAAGGAAGTATGTAAAAAAAAATTGGATAAAACAGTACCTACTCTACAAATGCATAATAATATGCACGTATGCTCTCTGTTTCACAAAATCATCAATTCGCAAAATGTACTTTTATTAGAGTGTACTACTGTGTGATGATATAAGAATTTATTTACTTGTGTAATATTCTTGTCAAATTAAGATACCCCATAGATAAGTTTAGGCGTGATTAAAAACATGGCTACTAAAAATACTTCAATTTACGTCAGGCGCTGACTAATTTGACAGGACTAAACTAATATTTATCTTCTGTCCTTTTCTTAATGAAAAACAAAGAAAAAGATGCACTGAACTTAAATTTAGTTTAGTTTGTGAACAAGGGAATAGGCGCCACTGTCACTGAACATGTAAACAATAACGTTCTCCCTAACTACAGCATCAAGAACATTGGAACATCAGTTATTGTCGCCCGAGCAACACAAAACAATCTAGTCTAATTCAAACAGCGATTAGTCTTATACTTCACTCTTCAATCACATTTACAAAAACATAAACTAAAGTTATTTTTAAATAAATTAGAACCGAGATCTTCATACATTTGAAACACTTACAAATAATAATTAATCAATCAATCGTAACCCAATATTTCTTGTGCTTGTGGCTCAGTAATAACAGCCGCACGGGTCGATCGATCAGGTTAAGCTACGCTTGCCGCGGTTTGTCCGTGGATGGGTGACCATCTTTATATACCAAGACCCTTCCGTGGCTTTGGAATCACGTCGGTCCCAGCTGTCATTCATGGATCTTTGGCAGTAGTTACGGGTAGTCAGAAGCCCGAAAGTCTGACGACCAGTCTAACCAAGAAGTATCGTACTACCCAGTAACTGGGGTGTGGACGCCAGATAGGCAGTCGCTCCATGAAGAGTACTGGTACTCAGCTGCATCCGGTTAGACTGGAAGCCGACCCCAACATAGGAAAAGTTAGGCAGATGATGAAAAACTTCATACATTTCAAAAACTTACAAATAAGAATAATATCAAACATAGTCCACTATTTCACACGAGCACAGCTTCACTGATGACTTGAACCAGTCATCAATGAAGCTGTGCTTGTAGATTCAATACAAAATAAAATTAACTTAAAAATATAAATTAAATAAATAAATACATTATTTTAGGAACTTGGAAGCAACTATAGTTTTGTTGTTAAATACTGATATTTATATCATCCATTTAGCCACACGATTCAGAACGTTTCTTTAGCAACACCAACAAATGGAACTAAATACCTCGTTGCACTAGTAGAGGCGTCAAGTTATGGTGTTAGCAATTCGAAAGTAAAAATAAGCCATCGTAAGGTTCTGAGTCGGAGGCTGATTCTCTTTGACTTAACTTTGAAGAAGGCTTTATATTATTCTCTTAACAAATTGTAGAGTTAGATGCTGCAGTTATGACCACGCGTTGTCAAGTGTCAAGTTGTTTGCGGTCTTTCTGAACAGTGAACGAAACTGAATCGGGTATACTGGGCTCCAGTCGTAAGTGTTCACTTGTACAGTCAACAGCAAAAGTAGATGATCAAAATCAGTAATTCAATACTAATAAACGGAGTTCGCGTCAGAACTGTGTGGCGTCGAAGTGATTCAAAAGTATGTGATTGTAAATTATACCAAACATTTACTACTAGTACAGCTGCCATATAGCTGCGAACTCCGTTCATTAGTATTGAATTTCTGATTTTGATCATCTACTTTTGCTGTTGACTGTACCGTGTGGTCATCGTCATATGCACCTACCCTCTTTACATTACGTGTGTCTATGTATCAGATATGTATAACGCGATACAGAACATTAATTTCACATTTACATACAAACTTTATTATGTACAATGGTTTTTATTTTATCATTATTACACACTTACTTAATACACAGCGTGTTGTGAGAGATGGGAATGGAAGGCGGATATCTATTAAAACTTGAGAAATAAATAGTATAAATTAAACTGAACTCGTGAACGTTCGTCAAATATTTTTGTTCTAAATCTATATTTTTATGGAAGTGTAGGTACTTGATTTGTGTTTTTATGACATTTACGATTTAGTTTTTATTTTAGTGTGTGTGTAAGCAATTGACTTTTTCTTATACGAGGTCAAATTAGGTTAGCTAGCGAAACTTCGCGGGCGTGATGGGCATCGATATCTAAACATGAAAATATGAAAAAAGCAACTAAATTATAGTATTTTTGTCACGAAGCGACGCGCGTTTTACTCGTGGTAAACAAGTGTACAAACCCGCTGTGAATGTGTACGTGAAGTCGAGTAGCGCCAGCACGTAACACACACACACACATTTCCGACTTCACCACTGTCTCAGACGGTACCGAGAGCTCCTGCGCTTACACACACATTCACAGTGTGTTTGTACACTTGGTGACCACAAGTAAAGTGTGCGTCACTTCGTGAGATTACGTTTCTGTACAGCATTGGTTGAGATCGGATTTCTTTTTGTTGAGATATCGATACCATAGGACCTGCGGAGTTTCGCTAACTTGACCTTGTATTATTTCTTTACCTTTTATTTTTCATGTGGGAATCGTCATAGAAAATGAAATATTGCTTTATATAAAATCGAAACTGCATATTATACACCCCGAGTCCTCGACACTGCGTGTGAGTTTCGATTATATTATATAAATGAAGTTATTTCATTTTTTTTTTGGGAATAGCATCTCTCAGTTCAACCTATGAGGTTGTCGTCTGCTTAACCAGGGGGTCTACTCCGAAGTAGTATTGGCCGAATGTTCGGCCGTTTCCTGCTACGAAGTTACTATTTGGTTCGGTCGGTTCCGATCCTACACTCCTACACTCTGTCGAATATTGTCTATGGTCCCGACCCAACTGAGCCGATCCGAACTTTTTTCGCATTTTTCAATAATATTCGGTTCGGTCATGTGTCGGTCCGATCCGAACATTCGCACTTTGCACTTCGGAGTAGGCCCCCTGGCTTGCCTGTGGATGCCTCAATAAATTCAGGTCTCCAGCCAGGGGTTACAAAGCTTAAAAACTAAGCGACTACACGCTAAGGGCACCCCCTGTGGGATACGGAGCTCGGCTTAGGGCGTCGCTGGGAGAGGGCAGCAAGGGACAGGCGGGATCGGAATTAATTTCATTTTCAATGGTATAGATTCTTTAAATATTGTTTTATATACCTTATAAATATACCTGTGTGGGGTAATTATACCGCAGCCACTATTAGCGGTAAAACTATTACTTGAACCTCTTAATTACAATATTTCAGTAAACAGGATGAAACTAAAACAGCTGGCGATACTCCGCTGACGTGATAGGTGTTCATATCTAAACAAGATAAAATTAAAAAGATTTGATGTATTTTTTTAGGGGTCAACGACGAACTTGCGGCACGGCTTTGACGGCACGGTTGGCGCAGTGGTTAAGCGATTGACTGCTGCGCTGCGTGTCGCGGGTTCGATTCCCGCACGGAACAAATATTTGTATGACCTACATTGTATTTGTTCTGAGTCTGGGTGTTTTTCTATCTATAATATGTAATTATGTATTTACAAAAAATAAAAAAATGTATATAAGTAGTTTATCAGCCATCTTGTTACCATAACACAAGCATTAGGTTGCTTAGCTTGGGACTAGATGGCGCTGTGTGAAATGTCCAGGGATATTATTATTATTATTATTACTTAACTATGGAGGCGGTCCTTTTGCTTATTATGGCGTAAAAATCGTCGGTGCGCGCCTCCGCAAACATTGTGGACGCACTACAACGCCACGATCGCCCCAACAGTATCCTAAACGCGTTATTATATTGGACACGCAGATCGCTGTATGTTCTCTGCGTAAAACGTGTTAAGATTTCGTCTCCGTCAGGATGAACGGTCACTAGGCGTATTTAACGTTGAATTTATGTCTAACAATTGCTTCCCTATTGCTTCTATTTGCTTCCTATTCTCAAACAATTGCTTCCATCGTATTCTAGAAGAAAAAAAACATTTTAAGAGTGACCGTTCATTCTGATGTCAGGACGGCCGGTCACACAGTCGTAGTGTCCTTGTTAAATAGAATTATTGAAATTCACGGTGGCCATTAATTACTTCCCGTTTGCTTCTCTCAATGTTTTACAACGATAATACTGTAACTATCACGGCAATAAAGATATCGACAAAAGTGTTGTCTATCAATATTTTTAGTGCCTGACAAACAAATAAAGGCAAAACTCTTATTTAACATTGCAGTTACGCTTGATTAGGCGATAAATCTATGGTATTGTACCGGTGGCCTAAAGCTAAGTAAGTAACTAAGCAACTTCCTAGGGAGTGTTCTTATAGGCGCTAGCCACTGTTTGCTTGTCTTATCATGTTTAGATCGATACCAACCACGTCTGCGAAGTTTCGCTAGCTAATTTCATTCGACCCTGTGCACCTGGACACTGGTGAACATACCGCTGCTAAACTTGTGACTAGCACACCCACAGACTTATATAGTCTGTGAGCACACCGCTATCAATATATACTTCGGCATTACAATTTACACTGCTAGCGTCATATACCTCTTATAATATCTTACAGACAGTACTTAAGACTGAACATGTCACATCGAGCGTTAGAGAGAGACAGTCATACAGGTGCGAGAGAGACGGCGCTCTACAAGACGAACTTTTGACGTGAAAATTCCTTTAGGTAAACAGTGAACCGTCACGCTCGGGTAGGTGACGCTGAATCGCGTATACTTTCGGCTTCAGTCTGTTTGTGACGCTGTATACACCGTGTTCCGGACGATATACATAAACTTCGACCAGATGTTCAGACCATGGAAATAAGCATTTTCATTATGGACGCAATAATGAATTCTTATTTTTTGATAATTTTCATACAAACTAAATACCTTGACGTAAATCACCCGATATGCATGCCTCTTTATCTCTTTATCCGAAGCATTTGATAGATTTATCATATTAATTACACTAAGCGGCAACATAGGCCAAATTAAGACCCTTTCGTACTGCATAGCTCTATTAAATTTAATTAAATAAAATTACAAATATCTTTGTAACGAAGCCTTTTTAAGTACTATTTCCTTTGTTAGATTTGATTTGTAAAAGTTATAGAAGCGTTTGCCAAAGTTTATGGATAACGTGAAGAACACGCTGTATACTGGGCTCTATGCGACATATTCACAGCCAGGTAGAGTTCGTCTAACCTTGCGCGCCCTCTACATGTAGAGTTCTTTGTCTTTGTCAATACACCAAATTAGTACCATTTGTAATTATTTTACAATTCCATATTATTATGTAGTCTGACTGAGGGACCAATGATGGCAACCCTCTGTGTGTATTGCGTACATACAAAGAATACTTTAAATGTGTGTGTAAGTGTTTTTTAAAGAGTCGCTCCATGTATCATACTGGTATTTACCTGCATCGGTTAGATTAGAAGCTGACCCCTATACAGGATGGATTTTTATAACGGAGCAGTAAGAGCAGGTACCTTAATCGTTGTAGCTATAGTATTTTTATCTCGCGCTTTACTTGTGGTAACCTAGTGACCAAACACGCTGTGAATGTGTGCGTGAAGACGAGTAGCGTCAGCACACACGCATACAAACACTTGCGACTTTGGCATTGTCTCTGACAGTACCAAAAGCTCCTGCGCTCACACACACATTCACAGCGTGTACGCACACTTGTCTATCACAAGTAAAGCGCGTGAGATAAAAATACTGTACAGGAAATCGTTCTTAAGACTCTCCTTAACTTTTTGAGTAATTGCAAACCGCATTCTGATGTCTGAACTGCGTCAGAAATCCAGCCTGTATCCTGAGGCGCTCCGCTACGTATGTGTTGTGGTGCTGTGTGGTCTAGAAAGGCGCGGCGTCGTCCAGCGTGTGCAGCCAGTTGAAGATCATCATGTTGCGCTCGTACTTGGACAGCGGCCGGCCGCGCTCGCGCTCCAGGTCCGCGGCCGTGAGCGCGAGGTGCGCGGCCTCTGCAACAGTAGGCGGCGCATCACAACACGAGTTTCGGAACCACTTCCACCACAAATCACGAATAGTATATTATTCACCGAGGGGATAAAGCATTGTTTTCTGTCACGGGCCTTATATTGATTCTCGAGCACAGCGAGGGCGTTCTGAGTCAACTACTGAACGAAACGAGTAAAAAAGAATAGGTTTATTTGTCACAGAAACACATGCATTATAAAAGATAATTAATTCTAAAAATGAGAAAAAAAAAACAAAATAGATCTATAAATAAGAGCACAAAACAGAAATAGTCGTCGGCTGCACGTCATAACTGTGACAAGCAAGCTTCCACTCAGCATGATGCTGTGCTGTAGGGAGTTGAGACTAGAATCTTGAGAGCAGTGCGGGATCCCAGCCCAACTAGGAAGAAGACAGCTTTATCCCCGAGGAGAATTCTCTAAATTCCACATCTGCTGTGAGGTAATAAAATACAATTTGACGTATGATTTTTTATATACGAATTTAGAGTTGAGGTGTCATATTTAAACCACATTATTGCCTCTTTCACCACGCTTGGTTGAGTAGTAGAGAATGTATAAGGGCTTGCGTTCACTGGCGTCCTCTTTTGTAACGTATGTGAAAAACTGAAGATTGCGCGCATGCGGGGGCGCACCTTGTCGCGCAAGCGTTTACAATGTTGACGCTGTCCTACAGTTTGACCAAAACCGGTCGGTATGTGCGCTCGCGGGGGGCAGTGCAGGCCGCGAGTTCGTCATCAGTTTCGGTCAGACTGTAATTCGTCGCGTGTCTACGTAGAATAAGTAAATGCTGTACATACCGGGATGCACGCGCGCGGGCGGGCGCGGCGGCACGGCCAGCGTGGTGGGGCCGGGCGCGCGCGACGCGGCGTGAGCTGCCGCCGCCTGCACACACAGCGCCGTTTTTTTACCAAACGCGACATAGCAACAAAATAGCGGCCTGAGCAAACTGGCTTCCGAGCAGATCGGGAAATCCCGCGAGAAAGAGATAGTATGATAATCAAATCTGTGCGTTAGAGCAGGTATACCCTGTCCATTAGGTAAACCTTTTTTGACAGATAAAACTAGTGATTGCAGCAACACACAATACATTGATTGATACACGTACGGTATTATAATGTGTGTAAGAAGCCATAAATAAGATAATTCAATAAGATAAGGCAATTTATGTTACTACGCATTTTAAAGTTAACTTTTACGGAATAGTTACGTTCTAAGACAGCTGTCAAAAAACGGTCAAAAAAACGGAACGGACAAAAGAAAAAATACGTGTCCATTATTTTTCGATAATCTAACAGACGGACTAAATATAATAATATTATTTTTTTACCGACAACTACCCTATTGTTACTAGGTGTAATGACTATTAGTATAATAGTATTAAGGCATAAAAATGTATAGGAATAATTAACAATTTATGTGATAAAGTAGTGTATCAAAAATCATGGACACGTGCATCCTTCCCATTCCGACCTATGGATCCCAGACTTGGATCTTTGACAAACATTCAAAAGTCCAAACTCAAGGTTTGCGAACGTGCAATGGAGCGCAGTATTCTAGGCGGCAAATTGACAGACCATATTCGCAACACCACGCTGCGCTCCAAAACACAGATTACTGACGTTGTTCAAAAAGCCGCTAAGCTGAAGTGGGACTGGGCTGGCCACCAAGCGTCTTGCCTCGTCGTTTATACCGCGTACAGTCACGAGCACCTATATGTCAACACTTAGCAACTTTCAATTGCGATTTTTTTGTGAAATAACGAATGCAACGTTGAAATACAACACATTACATAAACCTATGGGTTCGAAAATGCTATGTTCGTAACAACATAAAATTTCATTTAAAAATAAAGGATTAAAATCGCTTTTGATTAATGCCGAATGTATGAACTTTTGTTCGTGACTGTACATCGAAGGTCTGGAACAATTTGCCTGCAGCGCTCTTGCCGTTTGATTATAATTTAAGTGTCTTCAAGGATAGAGTGAATAGGCTCATAATAATTTAGTGCGCTTTACCATCAACGATTGCATCACTGTTTTCCATCAGGCGGGATCGCAGTCAAGCACTAGTTTATATCATTAAAAATAAAACGAAATTACTGAACCGATTTTGATGAAATTTCTATGGGACCAATCTGAAAGTATATCCATTCGAATAAAAAAAGAATTTTGCAAATTGGCTTATAAATAACAGAGATCGGAGGTAAACATTAAAAAAAAAAACAACCGTTTTGGTAACCCCATGAAGCAAAAACAAAGAGGAGATGTTCTATTTCGATTTCCTTAGGAAACAACGCGTGACGCTTTACGGGGTGAGGGGGGTATTAGATCCCGCCCACTTCTATTTTCCATCTAACGGTCAATAGCAAAACTATTTGCTCGTTCTGTCGATTTTACTTTGTAGTTATCGTAACTATCTCGCACTAGATGTCACTAAGTGAAAGATGCAACAGGGTCGTACTCAGGATTTTCGTACCAGGGAGTTGCTCATAGTTGACGATAGATGGCGGCCTGTTTACAAAATGATATAAAAACTACAAAAATAATATTTTGCCCACTAAAGGGTCTTTAGGAATGAATGTTGAACAAACTTCAGTATTAAGATTATTAAAACATGTTAGTTCTGAGCTCTACGTACCTAAATATTTTTAGTTTCCATGAAGCCAAGTGTCGCCATCTTAGAATTATGTTTGGAAACGCCGACGCACATAGGGGTATTTTAATTATCTAGGCGGCCAAAAGTCAAAATAACAAAGTTTAAGGAATGCTAATTACAATAACTACCTGAGGCAGGGGACATTCCAACAAACAATAGACCGCCACCCCCACCATTCTTCCGTTGCGCATTATCAGGTAAATTCAGTCGAAAGTTGATCATTGAACCTTGTGTTCGTGTCTCTTATCGGTTATTTACAAAAGCGTTAACTTTGTGTGTTAAACTGAAGTTTTCTGTGTTTACCTGGTGCAAAATAGCAATGGATTCGGAAACTACAGGTATGTGACAATCCAAATGTAATATATTTGTTAAAATTTGTTTTATTTTAATATCCTTTTAGTGGTCGAGAAATAACGTCTGAAATAAGGATATTTTTTTAAGAAATTTATGTTTAGGAAGCTATTTGTTTTAGTATCGGGATAGATCCGGCAACTTTTGTAATTTATATAAAAAATATAGACTCTTAAGTAACGAATACTAAATAAATTAGCCGCGGAATAGCGCGGATGCGCAAAAACGTAGAACATTGAATTTCACGGTCAAAATAAGCTAAATTTGTGAAAAAAAGTATTTATGTCTAAAAACAATATTTACTTGTTCCAGATATAGTGAGTACTTCCGGAGTGAGAATAGTGACTCGTAAATCTCTCTTTGATATTATGAAAAATGAAAATTTACGCAATTTGGAAGAAAAACTATGCTTTTTGAGAGACCACCTTTTCACTAGTGACGATCTTACAGAAGATCGGTTACAAATATTGAAAAACAATTTTGAACATTTTAAATCAGAAATGAAATAAAAGTGGATTAAATCGCACAAAAAAGAAGAAGTTTTTTTGAAAAACAACCAACTTTGGCTGGAAGGTACATTCGAAATTCCAGTCACATCGTCAAATCGTCTAGATATAATAAAAAATGCATTGTTACCTATAGGACAACTGTCTGAGGAAGCAGCAGAGGCACGCAACAAACATTTTAGGACGTACAGACAGGATTACTCAAGGAAATTCTCTAGAGAATCCTGTAATAGAGATATTTTAAACAGGCTTCTTTTAAGCCGAGATCCATTTCTTGGCAATAAAAAAAAAGAAGATGTCTTCGTTTCTGCCTGAAACATTAAACATGCTTCTGTCTGCTACACCAAACCCAACAGAATCAAAAAGTGAGAACGAGGAGGTGAATTGATTTGAAAAACTATGTATTGTTATTGGTAAATTAATTTAGTAATGTATGAATATGTAAATATAGTGTGTGTATATAAGTGTATGTAAGATTATGTAAATATATAGTGTAATTTAGATAAGTGTACGTAAGAATATGTAAATATATGGCCTATTTTCAGCATTTTTTTTGTTGTATTTGTGTTTTGTTGCTTTTTTTATGACATTATAAAAGTTGTTGTCCGTATATATTTCGGTTGTTTTATTTCCGTCATTTTAAACCAAAAAACCCGCACTAATATTTTTGGCCGGCTAGATTAATGAAATACCCCTATGTGCGACGCTAAGAGATTTTTCTAGAACTATTTTAATAAATTACGCATAAAATTACTTAGAAATGAAATGTGATGCCATACATAGCATTAGAACGTCTATCCGAGTAATTTTTACAAGATAAAACACAACACTTCATTCATTTTTTCCTCAAGGGCGAATAATGCTGTAAAATGAGAACGTTTACAAAGTTGTGCACAGTACGAACGCCAACAATACACTGACTAAGGCCACGCCCACATGGTGACGTCAGGACCCGGTTAAGAATCACAGAGCACAGTTGCTTAGGCCGTCTCCTCTTTGTTTTTGCTTCATGGGTAACCCTCCTCCTTTTTTTGAAGTTGGTTAAAAATTACCTGAAAGTTCAGTAGTAATGTAGTATCTCGACTTACCTCTAGCCTGTCGAGGTTGAAGTCTGACTGCGACATTCTCTCCAGCGCTCTGTACGTGGTGAGCAGTCGACGCTTGATGTAGCTCTGTCTGACCTGCGTACAGTAGCAGAGGAATTAAAACATTTGGTACCGGTTTGTTACTATCTTATATGATATACATATTACATAAACCGGATGCCGCTGAATACCAGTATTTTACATAGAGCAAATGCCTATCTGACCTCCACAACCCAGTTACTGGGAATGCGATACCCCTTGGATACTGGTTATCAGATTTTCGGGCTTCTGACGACCCGTAACGACTGCCAAAGATCCACGAATGACAGCCGAGACCAACGGCTTAACGTGCTTTCAGAAATACGGAGGGGTCTCGGTATGTAAAGATGGTCACCCATCCACAGACCAACCGCGGTAAGCGTAGCTTAACCTGATCGATCGACCTGTGCGGCTGCCAAATTTTCCCAATCAACCTAGAACCTAATGCTTTAGCAATAAAATTGAAAATTTATTGAAGAAATTTGACAGATTGTAGTAGCTTGATGTGCTGGCGTCTGTGCGTGCTGTGGCCGTGCTTTTCTTAAATAAATAAATAGGTAAATGAACTACTGTATACGATACATACCTTCTTATTGTCGGTGGGGAGTGGTCTTTGGGTCGGCTGTGCGGGGTGCGAGCGCTGGGGAGACGGCAGCTGAGACCCGCCCACTACAATAATATATAGTGGGTAGAGTATTTAGACTTTCATCTCTATACATTTATTTATTTATTTCTTTAATTAAAACGGTATAAAACCATTATTCGGAAAAGAACAGCAGTGCGATTCTGTAACCATCTCCCCGTGAAAACTTAGATGAAGTGAGCGTGGAGTGAGCTGTCATTCCAAATAATGCTAGGGATTGACAATACTGACAACTCACATCAAGCTCACTTCACTTGAGTTTTCATGGAGAGATTTTTATAGAATCGACCGGCAGGAGTTACCGACATAGCTTGCAGAGTAAGCAAACTGAAATGGGGCTGGCCATGTTTGTCGAAGGACCGATGGCCGGTGGAGCAGACGAGTCCTGGAGTGGAGACCGCGTATCGGCAAGCGTAGTGTGGGACGCCCCCCAGCTAGATGGACGGACGACCTAAAGAAGGTGTCTGGGACAGACTGGATGCGGAAGGCGGAGGACAGGGTGTTGTGGCGCAGCCCGGGAGAGGCTTATGTCCAGCAGTGGACTGCGATAGGCTGATTTGATGATGATGACATATTTAACACGTGCTGTTATAAGTCAACCATTTATGACGGGGATCGGAACTGTTTCACCTAAACACTGGTCATTTTGTAACATATCTAGGAGAGCAATACAGCACCCACTAACTAGAGTAAGAATCTTTATGGTTGTGATTTATATAATATTAGCTGCGCCCCGCGGTTTCACTCGCATAAGTTTCGATCCCGTGGGAATATCGGGATAAAAAGTATCCTTTATGTTAATCCTGGTTATATCTGTGTGCCAAATTTCATCCAAATCCGTTCAGTAGTTTTTGTGTGAAAGAGTAACAAACATCCATCCATCCTCACAAACTTTCGCGTTTATATTATTATATTATATGTATATTATTTGTATTTTTTTTTAAACTTTTTTTTATACCTTTTTTTCGATGGATTATAATTATTATATTAATTTGCCATGTAATCTAGTCCTAGATGAACAGTAAATCTGTTATTATTATTAAGACTTTCATCCCTTATACCCCTTTGCGTTAATTTATTGGATTACCTAATTATTTTTAAAAGTGTGCAACATTACAAGCGCAAAAAAAAATTGACGAGCAGGTTATAACCCATTGAAAATGGCGAATCGGTTCACGTACCTACAGACAAATTGCTAACGCCGCGACCTACTTTTTCGCTACTCGTTTTATTTACTTTTATAATTTTAATTATTTAGTTGAACAATAGCTACCGTAGCGCTATAACCGCGGATTAGCGTCCAACGGAACTTTCATGTAACTTTTACAAATAAACTAAATTATGAAGTCTGTGGTTTTTGTCAACTCACATTCAACAAATCAACTGTAACTAACTGACTACCTCTGAGCCATACATAAAAGTGGTCCTTCGAGCCGGATAAGAAGATAAAATTACGTGTTCCACTTACCGGCAACCCAAGTGCTGCAGGATCGCGAAGCTGCGCTCAGAGTCAGGGCTTCTAAAGCCGCGCATAAACCAACTTCCGAAGTCGCACTGAAATTAATTACATCAAGTTAATTATGAATATAGTTTCATGTTTGTAAGCTGGAGTTATCAATGTTAGTCTCAATATTCATTCATTTATTGAACGCGCACGCGTCGCAACGTGAGATAAAAATACTGTATTTTAAGAAAATATGACGAGCTGCAGCCAAACAAGCAAGCTTTGTTGTACAGTCAACAGCAAAAGTAGATGATCAAAATCAGAAATTCAATACTAATGAACGAAGTTCGCGTCAGAACTGTGTGGCGTCGAAGTGATTCCAAAGTATGTGATTGTAAATTATACCAAACATTTACTACTAGTACAGCTGCCATATAGCTGTGAACTCCGTTCATTACTATTGAATTTCTGATTTTGATCATCTACTTTTGCTGTTGACTGTACCACGCTCACGAATCATATTTTGTTCAACATATAACCTGACACAGACCTGCAAGTTACGAAACGTAAGAAAATATGTATTACGCAGGACTACGCCAGGACTGCCGCGCAGCCCGCCAGCAGCTCGCGGCAGTCGTGACGACTGCAGAGTGCACACACATAGCTACGTACCTCCGCAGCGGCTGGCACGAGTCGCGACAGTGCGCCACGTCGGCCGCGCTGAAGGAGCGGCGCAGGCCCAGCTGCGCGCAGCCCGCCAGCAGCTCGCGGCAGTCGTGACGACTGCAGAGTGCACACACATAGCTACGTACCTCCGCAGCGGCTGGCACGAGTCGCGACAGTGCGCCACGTCGGCCGCGCTGAAGGAGCGGCGCAGGCCCAGCTGCGCGCAGCCCGCCAGCAGCTCGCGGCAGTCGTGACGACTGCAGAGTGCACACACATAGCTACGTACCTCCGCAGCGGCTGGCACGAGTCGCGACAGTGCGCCACGTCGGCCGCGCTGAAGGAGCGGCGCAGGCCCAGCTGCGCGCAGCCCGCCAGCAGCTCGCGGCAGTCGTGACGACTGCAGAGTGCACACACATAGCTACGTACCTCCGCAGCGGCTGGCACGAGTCGCGACAGTGCGCCACGTCGGCCGCGCTGAAGGAGCGGCGCAGGCCCAGCTGCGCGCAGCCCGCCAGCAGCTCGCGGCAGTCGTGACGACTGCAGAGTGCACACACATAGCTACGTACCTCCGCAGCGGCTGGCACGAGTCGCGACAGTGCGCCACGTCGGCCGCGCTGAAGGAGCGGCGCAGGCCCAGCTGCGCGCAGCCCGCCAGCAGCTCGCGGCAGTCGTGACGACTGCAGAGTGCACACACATAGCTACGTACCTCCGCAGCGGCTGGCACGAGTCGCGACAGTGCGCCACGTCGGCCGCGCTGAAGGAGCGGCGCAGGCCCAGCTGCGCGCAGCCCGCCAGCAGCTCGCGGCAGTCGTGACGACTGCAGAGTGCACACACATAGCTACGTACCTCCGCAGCGGCTGGCACGAGTCGCGACAGTGCGCCACGTCGGCCGCGCTGAAGGAGCGGCGCAGGCCCAGCTGCGCGCAGCCCGCCAGCAGCTCGCGGCAGTCGTGACGACTGCAGAGTGCACACACATAGCTACGTACCTCCGCAGCGGCTGGCACGAGTCGCGACAGTGCGCCACGTCGGCCGCGCTGAAGGAGCGGCGCAGGCCCAGCTGCGCGCAGCCCGCCAGCAGCTCGCGGCAGTCGTGACGACTGCAGAGTGCACACACATAGCTACGTACCTCCGCAGCGGCTGGCACGAGTCGCGACAGTGCGCCACGTCGGCCGCGCTGAAGGAGCGGCGCAGGCCCAGCTGCGCGCACAGCGCCGCGCAGCCCGCCAGCAGCTCGCGGCAGTTGTCCGTCGCCTGCAGCGGCAGGGAGGAGGAGGATGGTCTTCTGTAACCACACATACGGGTTAAAGGCTCTGACTGAAGACGAGCTCGGCAAGTAGTGTCCCAAGTCCCAAGAGAACGCAAGAGAAGGCGTGACACCGCCCGCGCGTGAGCGCGGCCGCGATCTCGCGCTATGCTGCGGGACAATTACCACGCTATGAAGGAGGCGAGGCCACCAGCGTCAATGCGTGCAGTCGCACGCCGCCGCTGCATGTGGTCGCTAGGCCGCGCGCCCCTTTCGGGTCTCGTCGGTCTATCTAACTGGGGGGCGTCCCAAGGGGTCTCTCTAGTGATACTATGTAGTTCAGTAATGAAAATTAAGTCTAATAAAATTATTTGACACTAAAATCTACAGCAAAGTGCTAGTCAGGCTATAACATTCCCACTTCTAGGACACAGACCTCCTCTATGAGAGGGAGTGGGCCGTAATCCACCACGTCGAATTTTTGGGGTTTCCTTACAATGTTTTTCTATATCATTTTAAATAAATTAAACACTTACTTTAACGCTTTGCTGTCTGGGTTGGGACTGGCCACTCGCAGCGATGGGTCGGGCCCCTGTCCTGCCTGGAAACCAACCAACAGATGCATCAGGCGCGCTCCCGAAATCATTCATAAGCCTGTATGATTTATTTATATGAACCTTAAAACTTCTTGAGCCATGGGCGTATACAAACTGAAGAAGTTAAAAGGTTTAAAAAATATATATAATTATAATAATACAAAACAAAAAAGTTTCATAATACTTAGGTGATGTAAAACGAGCAACTGTACAGGGGTGGGGCTCGCACGTGATTGGTTACAGTTCCAACCTAAACTATAATTTATTGAATAACATTCAGGCCGTTAGTTGAACGGCCGCCGTTTAGTTAAAAGGCTAGGCAGTTAACTAAACGGCTAATTAACCCATTGGCTGCGACATATATGTATACCTTGCAAGCCAGCAGCCTTAGCACCCTGGCGTCGGAGGCGGCTGACGACACGCTGAACAGCGACAGGTCAGTCGTGACCGACTCGTGCGACGGCGAGCGCGCCACCCCGCCGCGCCACGCCTCCGGCGTGCACATGTCCACTGGAAGAGAAAACATGAATCATTGTCAATTCATTATCATTTTTTCTTAACAATTGAACCACCGATAAAGATATATTTATTGCATGTATAAATATTACATTTTAGTTTCTACAGTCTATCCAAGTCGGGCATGCAATAGTATTTTAAGACATTAATTAGGTCCCGCCGGTTGAACGCGTCCCAAAGGGTCATGACTGTCCGGCTGATCCGAGGATAGCGCACGGTCCCCGCTGAGGCGGCGAGCCTCCTCGCCGGATTGCCGCCATGGGATCTGGAGGCCAAAGTCCTCGCCCACATATGGGAGTGGCGAGAGGAGGCAAAACGCCGGGGCATGACTCCGCTGCCGCGAGAAATCACGGTACAGCGGACAGAGCTCCGACGGGATCTCATAGCGGCATGGAGAGTGCGATTGTCGCAACCCAGTGCTGGGCACGGCACAATTGCGGCGATAAATCCCCTCTTTGAAGAGTGGCTAGAGAGGCGCCTCGGCGCCCTCACCTTCCGCCTGACACAGGTCCTCACCGGACACGGTTGTTTCGGGAGGTTCCTGTTCAGGATAAAGCGAGAGGAAACGCCAGAGTGTCCACTGTGTGGATCGCCCGGAGGACACGGTGGAGCATACGGTGGAGGTCTGCCCGGCTTGGGCGGAGCACCGCCGTGTCCTCGTGGCGGCGATCTCTCGCGTCCGGCCCTGGTGCAGGCCATGGTACGGAGCGAGAGTGCATGGGAGGCCGTCACCTCCTTCTGCGAAGCAGTAATGCTCGCGAAGGAGGAGGCGGAGCGCGTGAGGGAGAGGCAATCACTGCGCCCTCACGCCCCTAGCCACCGCAGGTAGCATACAGCCTGCCTTTTTTTTTTTTTTTTGAGGATGGGAAATCATCAAATGACTCCTCCCGCTCTGGGTGGAGCAGGAGGGAGTGTCAGACTCTTACTGACTAAAACCCACCCGTGTTCCTTCCTTAGCCCTTTATGTTCCAGGGCAGCGGTAAACCCTTTCGGATGGTCCCGCTACCCTGGCAGGCTTCGGCCCTATGGGGCCCCGTCTCTTTTGCTGACATCTCTTTGAGGCGCGCGTGGAACACGTACACGCCGTCCGGCACGGGCCTAGTCCTGATCGGACGGAGAGCTACCCATTACTCTCCGCCCGCAGGCCCGCGCCTACGGTGGCCGGGAGTCGTCACGCGGCTCCCGACGCCCGGAGCGTCTCCCGCGGCGGCTGAGGCGTGAGGTGCGCAAAGTGCGTTCCCTCGCCCACCCCGCCACCTCCTTCGCTAGCATGACTGCTTCGCAGAAGGAGGTGACTGCCTCCCACTCCCTCTCACCCCGGACCATGGCTTGAACCAGGGCCGGACGCGAGAGGTCGCCGCCGCTGCCAATCGCCTCTACGAGGACACGGCGGTGCTCTGCCCAAGCAGGGCAGACCTCCACCGTATGCTCCACCGTGTCCTCTGGGCGATCCTGACAGTGGTGACACCCGGGCGTCTCCGCATACAGCCTGCCTCAAGAATTGAGCTATATTTGATAGAAAGAATTTTTCAAATCCGAATGGTAAGTTCAGATATTAGCGCGTTCAAACAAGCAAACTACCTCTCCAGCTTTATTATTAGTATAGATCTTTACGGCACGGTTGGCGCAGTGGTTAAGCGATTGACTGCTGCGCTACGTGTCGCGGGTTCGATTTCCGCACGGAACAAATATTTGTATGACCTACAAGTAGTGGTTCCGGGTCTGGCTGTTTGTGTATGTGAGTTTAAATATGTTTGTAAACGCACCCACGATACAGGAGAAATTCCTAGTGTGGTGCAATGTTTAAAAAAAAAAGAAAAGAAAAACAAAGAAGATCATATCAATAGTTATAGAATTTATTTTATACCCTTAAATTACACATGTAGGTTTTAATGTTTAGGGGGGGGGGGGGGGGTGGTCACCGTGGGTGCCTCGTTGGTCTAGTGGTCGTCAGCGTTACTGCTGAATATGAGGTCCTGGGTTCAATTCCTAGGTTGGGTAAAGTATTATTAGGTTTTACATCAGAAATTTCTCAGAAGCAGTCTGGAGTCTGGGTTTATGCCTGGTTGGTGGCAGGAGGCTCACCCCCTGTGACATGGGACTTAAACATAACTGGTGAAATGGGGGTGTAAGTACTATATGAAGGTACTCCCCTGCCTAACCCTTCAGGGATTAAAGGTTACGTAGGGTGGGAAGAGTGAGCGAAGCGAGCTCGAAAATTTTAACAACCTGCCTCAGTTTGGTTAGGTTTTGTTTTATATTTTCAGCAGAAATAGGACTTACATTACATTGTCGACATAATGCAAGCAAGCCCAAGTAGCTACGAGAACGTAAAATGCAAGAGCGAGCGAAGCGAGCTTGAAAATTTTTCACACTCGGATAGGTTCGATTTTCTTTTAATCATTCCAAAAGGACTAGAAATTACTTGCTTTGTCGAATTATGAAGAAAAGCTCAGGAATCAACAGAATGTGTGTGAGCGAAGCGAGCCTGAAAATTTTAGCACCCCAACTTGAAATAGGTTCTGTTTTCTTTTGACCAACATACAGCAAGAGACTCACTCTGCAAGCAAGAACAGTTTAGGTTTTGGAATCTGGCCTTAACCTAAGCCTTTCGAACTCGCTCGCTCTTGCATCCTACATTCTATATTTTATAACACGATTTTTAAAGTAAAAACTTTAATAGGAGCATTAAAAAACCAACTGTTGGGGTGTCGACTCCCAACAGTGAAAATGTTATGTTGATGTTTTGTCTTGGGATGTTATGTTGAGTGAGTAAACAACCAATTGGTACAAAGGTTTGATTGCTACTAAAAATAACATTTTATAAAGCAACAATGTACACTTTATGTTGTAAAACAAACTGCAACATTTCACTGTAAGTAAGACGAGTTAGTTAGGGTCAATGTTCAGCGTAGCTCGTACATCGACAGTGGGTTTTGCAACACACTTGAAAAAGCTTTTATATAATTCTATTGTTTTAAGTTTTTACTTCTGTCGACGGTGCCCATGTCAGCCTATGTTTTTAATGTTTTTGTATATAGCTATCGGGGTCTCCGTGGCTCAAATTTTAAGTTGATAAGTCAAGTAAATCATTCTGACTCTCGACAGTTTGAATGATTTTGTGGAGGGTCATGCTTTCTGCCCCCAAGGACCACGCCTGGTAGTACCTACCTATATTGTTTTACTATTGTTTTCCTATGATTTACTAATTTATTTCATAACTTTTCATTTTGTTCCTTCTAATACTGAACTGACAAGCCGCAAATAGTGTTTTACCAGTCCTTTTAAAGTCTGTTTACGAATAATTTATATATTTTTAATGTGATGTAACATGTGGGCCAAACAATGCAGAGAAAGTTCTTAGGTTCTCATTCTTGTGCCGGTCAATATTTATACACACACATATAGTTTTCTAAGCAAAATAATATACATAAGATCAATGTACAATCAATATAATACTAAAATCTATTGCGAAAAAGAAAACATTTTCGCTCGGCGTATGCAAGTTGCGCATTTGATAATAATACGCCGAAAAACCTTCCCGGATCTATCAAAACTTGCAATAAGTTTTAGTTTACTGTAAAAATACGTTTTCCGTGTTTTTCCATGTATGTGCTGAGAAAAATACAAACTATGCGACGAGTTTTCGGAAAAATCGGTAATCACAACAATAACAAACAATTAGACTCACCGCTTATGTGAGGCTCCACGGTGGCGGCGTACTAGACAACTATGTAAACACACGCGCAAATGTATTACCTATCTAACACTAGCACTACAGTATTAAATTATTCTTTAGATTTAATGCAAAAATATTTCTGCAACTTTCGGTTTTCAATAATGGCCGGATGAGTTTGACAAATTAAAATTACGCCGTTGGGTTGCGTTCTGAAGACTGGCTAAAAACAGAGAAGATAAATGGCTCACCACGTTAAATATGCACAGAATAAAATGAAACATGAGGATTAATATAAATTATTAGATTGGTCTATTGATCATGACTTGTTTTCTCCAAAGCTTTATTTTATTTTAAAGTTAATGAAGACCCGCAGGTAAAAAAATTAATTAGCAATAAAGTTTCAGAACACACTAGGACTTTTGAATTTAGCAGGATTATATTTTGGAAAATAAGGATTTTTGTATTTATTTATTTTGGAAAACGAAAAGTCAAGTATATTTTAGGAAATTTGAATCAATCGTCTATATTACAATCCTATGACACTACAAACACATAGTCCTACAATTGAAAGATTACAGAAGGTTTACATGAAATTGAGATTGAGACATCGTAAGTTGGTCACTTATTAGTGTTTACATCCTCGTAGCGACATCTAGCCGCAAAGTAGTATAAACGAATGTAACTAGTTTAACCAGTTGTACCATAGATGGCAGTATAGACAACAAGTAAGAGATTTCATCACAAGTTATTATTCGATTTATTTTTTCGTTCGGCCTGTTTTTTGGTAATTTGCTTACATAGGAAGAACCTTGACCTCAGAGCAAGATAAACTGAACCACGACGCCACCCAGCTGCTACCTAGTGTTAGTTTTTTATGCGATTGCATTTTTAAGACGAAGCTTCCTCATTCATTTGAATAAATGATAAGAATATCATCAAATAGGTAGGTATCCGATTCGATGTAATTGTACGGGAAAGTAGTAGCATTTTACACCTAACTATTGCCTTTACCTAACCTAACTAGGTACTTTTTGTATTTCCCCAGAAGAAACTGTTCCCTATCTATCGGTAGGTACCTAGTGTAGGTAATAACTATGATAAAATTCTAATAAAATAACCAGCAAATTAAAGGAACGCGTGTTTCGATAGGTAGTTTTTATTGATTTGGTACAAACCATCAAAATGTTGACAAACTCGGATATCGCTCGCTTAGGAGCGGCTTACATGACGGCCAGGGAAAGTAAGTAAGTAAGTAAAAAGTGTTTTTATTTTGAAAAGAAATATTATTTAAACTTACCTGCTTTGTTATTGAACTTTCAAAATGGATTATTGGCCAGAACTATGTTGGGGTTGGCTTCCAATCTAATCGGATGCAGCTGAATACCAGTATTTTACATGGAGCGACTGTCTATCATGACCTCCACAACCCAGTTACTTGGATAATTCTATACCCCTTGGTAAGACTGGTTGTCAGTACCTATCGGGCATCTGACTAGTGTAACGATTGTCAAAGATCTACCTACAAATGACAGCCGGACGGGACCAACGGTTTAACGTGCTTTCCGAGGCACGGAGGCGTTTCGGCATGTAATGATGGTCCACGAACGATCTCCGAACCGACCTCGGCAAGCGTAGTTTAACCTTCGATCGACCCATACGACACTTGTAGACGATTATTCAAATGATTGGTCAAAAACGATTGTTAACCAAGTACAATATTGGTTTGCCTCCATGTGAGTCGATGTCAAACGTAATACCAACATATACTTATACACAAGTGTAAATAGTGTTGTGAATGCTTTATCAGCAGAATAGATGTTATGTTTTGTGAGGTTGCCGATGTACATCGGAAACTAGACTTGTTGGCGATTACCTGGGGTAATTTTTAATTCGCAATAATCTATTCTATACTTATAATAAATCTGTAGAAGTGAAAATTCTGTACATTGAAAATATCAAAAAAATAATTTACAGGGGGTGTTACTAGACCGACACCGAACCCAAAAATGTGATTAAAAAAATTTTTGTCTGTCTGTCGGTCTGTCTGTGTGTCTGTCTGTCTGTCTGTTTGTTCAGGCATCACGCAAAAACTACCGGTTCGATTACGATGAAACTTGGTATAATTATTCTTTAATATCCTGGGCACCACACTGGGTACTTTTTATCCCGGAAAAGTATATACAATAAAAAACAAACTTAATTTTGCGGTTCGATCCCTATACCCGATTACCACTGTCTGTACTGTACCAACCGCAAATACTAAGTTTGTCGTAGGTTGGGTCACCCGCAGTGGAGTTCATTTTTATTCCTTTTAGTTTTTAGAGTTATTTAGGTTTATTTTTATATGAGTCGTAGGTATAGATTTTAATTTTAAAGTATAGGTAGTATATTTGATAGTGTACGTAGTGACCGTAGGTTATTTTATAATACTGTTAGGTAGGATTAGTCATTCGTATAGATATTAGTTTTTAGGGATTTTGCTTATTTATTGAGTTTAGATTAGTTATCATCAGAAATAGGTTTATTTAGGTAGGTATTTAATTTTCTGTTAGTGAGTTTTTTTTTAAAATTAGGTAGGTACTTAGGTAAAGATATCATATAGGTACCCTCTTAATCACCACTAATGAGACACAATTGGTTTTCTACTGGGTAAAACTTTCCTTTATGGGCCGTCGATTTATGGGTCGGGGAGGGGGGGAGGGGGGAGCGGGGGGGGGGAGGGGCTACCCCCTGTCCCATCCCCACCCCGCGCAGTCCCATGGTTATGGAGATATCCATGGTTAAAGTTTTGAGGTTAGGTTAGGTTAAAACACTAATTTCCATCAATTTGAACTCTAATTTACCAAGATAGCTAGATAATTAGTAATTAAGGCTAACCTTATCCGTGTCGGGGTGCCCTAAACTACCCTACCTACCAAGATAGCTCGACGGAGCCCCGCGAAGCGGGGCTCCGTCGAGCTATCTATTATCTAGCTAGCTATCTATTTCTGGGTGGTTTAAAAAAAATAACCACGAAGGAGGTGGCCTCCTTCTAACCTAACCTATCCGAGTCGGGGTGCCCTAAAATTCCGAGCTCGCTTCGCTCGCTCTTGGACTGACTATCCTAATCGCTTATGAGTGTACTGATAGATTGTTGATTAGACAAAGTGTCACCCTGCTCCGCAGAGCTCCTACTTCTGGGTAAAAAACCTGTTAAATAACTTTACTGTATGCTTGGCCACTAGTCTGCTAATTATCTAGTTAATATTTAAAAACTTAAACATTTTTTCCACTTTAACAGACTCAATGAGAAAATCTGCAGATTAACAACTCACGCTAGCAATAACATATAGAATAATTAAAAACTTACCTACCTTAATTCATCCGAGCAAGGATTGTTTCTGTTCCTGGTTGACCCAGTAGGTAATTACGTATCAATTTTTTTTTTAATTTAATTTTAATTTTCTATGTGAAAATATAATTATATATAAAGACTAAATATAATAAAATTTAATGAAACACACCTCCACCGTCAACGGAACGTAAAACGTCAAATTTGACATCTACCATAACAATTTGTGTGTGTTATTTCTCAATTTATATGGAAAATTAAAAAAATTATATCTCGTAAACCGTGAGTTTCCGCAACTTAAAAATTTGTAAATAGCCTTCTGTTTATGGCCGGGTGCTATCTATAAAAAAAAAATGAACTTCCAACTCGACGGCCCATAATGGAAAGTTTATCCCAATGGTGGCTCAGTGATAACGACAGCGAGTTGTAGGTCATGGGTTCGAACCCCAGGCAGGCGCTTTTTTTTCTGTTGTCCCACTGTTGGGCAAAGGCCTCCGCCATATTCTTCCACCTTTCCTTGTGCTGTGCCTTCTCCTTTCAATCGATTAGGAACGAGTCCAAATAGTCAGGCGCTTTACTTTGTGTAAAATTATTAATTATTCATCACTACTAAATTATTTCATCGCCACTGCTCTCAAAATGGTGAAGGAAAACATCGTGAGGATTCGAAGACATGTGACACCCAGAAACTGTAGTGGTCCAGGGTCTGTACTGGTCCAGAACTGTGCTGGAGAATTATACTTAGTGGACTGTATTTATTAAAAGACTTCTTTGAAATTCACGATGTTTATTTTACGAAATCGAATGTTGACAATGTTGTCACTTTGAGAGATTCTAGTCGACTGTGTCGCCATTTTTAGGGTTCCGTAGCCAAATGGCAACGGAACCCTTATGGATTCGTCATGTCTGTCTGTCTGTCTATCTGTCCGTCCGTATGTCACAGCCGCTTTTTTCCGAAACTATAAGAGCTATACTGTTGAAACTTGGTAAGTAGATGTATTCTGTGAACCGCATTAAGATTTTCACACAAAAATAGAAAAAAAAACAATAAATTTTGGGGGTCCCCATACTTAGAACTGAAACTCAAATTTTTTTTTTCATCACACCCATACGTGTGGGGGTATCTATGGATAGGTCTTCAAAAATGATATTGAGGTTTCTAATATCATTTTTTTCTAAACTGAATAGTTTGCGCGAGAGACACTTCCAAAGTGGTAAAATGTGTGTCCCCCCCCCCCCCCTGTAACTTCTAAAATAAGAGAATGATAAAACTAAAAAACATATATGATGTACATTACCATATAAACTTCCACCGAAAATTGGTTTGAACGAGATCTAGTGAGTAGTTTTTTTTTAATACGTCATAAATCGTAACGTAACGGAACCCTTCATGGGCGAGTCCGACTCGCACTTGGCCGGTTTTTTTACTACGGGCCCTCTGTTTATACCTTTGCGTTGAGCGGGCGACCTGCACAGGGCCCGCATGGTGGATTGTGTCACAGCAATGCAGTACAAATATTAAGACAGTCAGAGTTATAAGTCAACATTTTCTAACATCACCATGACATAGAATATTTATACATACTTAGGTCATTAATAAGTTTTATAATTCTCTTGGTCTCTTGTGGCATCAAGGGTTATGTACTTATAGACGTAGCCGAATTCCTGCAATGATGGACGATGCTTCAGTTAATACAGGTCATAATCCAAAACGTCGAGATTACGGAACTGTCTGCCACCGCAACTATACATAAAACATGATAGGTAAGTATAATTCCACCTCCACACTGGTACAAAATCTAGCTATACGTCCATACATAAACAAGTTAATTCTCCGCTACTAATACAAACAGATTGTGTTGTCCGTCTGTTTGTTATAGTTAAAATCAAATTCAAAGGACATTCAAGTGTTGAACATTTTATACAGGCTACCCAAAAAATTAAGTCAGAAAAAAAGTACTTACTATTTTCTTACGGGAAATAACATCTTGAGCAAACTTTGGTTCTTGAAATTGAAAATGCCAATAATCATATTTTCAAATATACCTATTTTTGGTGTTTGACAAGCTCGCTTGATAGTAGTGACGTCAACAGTCAAACTGAAAAGACATATTTAGTCAAAAGTCAAAGCTAAAAGTCAAAGTCAGAAATCAAAGTAGTAACTATTTGCTAGAAACTCGGTACGTAGGATTAAGAATGTTTCACTTGGACATCAGCAATATCGGAGAGCAAGCTGATATATCTGATGTGCCTGTAACTACACCAGCACCCATACCCTTCAAATCAGAACACAGCTGCATGAATGACGGTGACAGGGGGGCGGTGTTGGCAAACATCTGTGGTAAAAAAAAAACTGAAATGGGGATAAAAACTGCCACTTGCTAACTTCAGATGTCGCTACTGTCCGCTGTCCAAGAATTTGACAGCTGTCAAACTATCAATATGAAAACCATTGCTACCTACTGATAGTGTGTTATGTAATTATCCCTCTGGTTGGAGTAACATCTTCCAGGGACTTCCAAGTGCACCACGACAAGTTACACCCTGCAGGGCGATACTCCTTTGGTGGTAGATAGTAAGTAGGAGCTGGGGAAGAGTACCCCTAGTTCCTCATATGAGTTGTACTGATACAACGTGAATTTGACACAAATACCCGATGATTATATGCGTATGTAATATTTATCGTGATGGATTTCATGAGAACATGAAAAGAATAGAAGAACTATATTCATTAAAAAAAACTGAAATAATACCTATGCAATTTGTTTTTTTTTTTTTTTGGAGCGATGTTGGTCTATCTACGCTTGCTTTAGGAGTAAACTGGTCCCGATATGCTCCTTCATGCTTCTTGTTATTATGTAATAGAAAGAGACACACAAAGAGAGAGATATGGTTTTCATGGTTTTCGAGGGCGCTGAAGCCAATAGTGAGTTCAAAATGGCGTCTACATTTTTGTTCGTCATTTTCACATTTTCGCAGCCGCCATCTTGGATTTTCATTTTGAAATTCGTTCCTGTCCCCACACTTTGTCCCCTGTCGCCACACTTTTTTTTTACTTAGCCTTCACTGTCTCAGGCCACAGCTGAGCAAAGGCCTCCCCCAAATCAAGGTACCCTTTTCTAGAGCCACCTCGACCCAACCCTGTCTGGGTCGCCTCGCCACTGGGGAAACCCAGCGTAGCCCGTGAAATTCAAATCTACGTTTTATTTGCAATTTGTAGGTCAGTGTCACGTTGATTAAAAAATGATTCGCGAGCGTTACAAATATGGCTTTACAGAATTCATCATTATCATCACCATTTCAGTCGAAACACGTCCACTGCTAGACATAGGCCTCCCCCAAGCACCTCCACTTCGACCGGTTCTGTGCTTCTCGCATCCAACGGGTTCCTGCGGCCTTCACAAGGTCGTCGGTCCACCTTTTACAGAATTATAATCATTGAAATCATCAATACAACCCTCTAAGTTTATATATAATCCTATTGAATGACATGAAAATCATGAAATATCAAATTGTACCTACATAAACACAATCGTACATACAAAATGATACTGACCTTCATTGCAAAAAAACGTAAGAAGATTTGAGTTTCGCGGGCTACCTACCGCATCCCCCTTAATAATCTACTTTGTACCCGACTGCCCCAAAAGATTTTTGTTTTACCAGAATCAGATTCGAACTCCCATCATATCAATCGTCAGCCAAACGCCTAACAACTCCACTGTCTCATCAATAACCAAAAATAAACAAACAAATGATGACTCCATTCATTTTTATAACAACTCGGCTACTTAACGTACAGTACGATTTTAAAATTAAAAACTTTAATGGAAGTGTGTGTGTGAGTGGAGTTGTGTGTGTGCGTAATGCTTACATAATATATAAGCTGTCAGTTTATGTGGGGGTGTGTTTGTGTGCGAAGGTGTGGTTGTGTGTGTCAGGGAAAGAATGTTGTGGATGAGGTGGTGAAAATGTGGATTTGTTTTGAAATTGTTTAGTTTTATTGTTGGTATGTTAAATTGGGAGTATGTATTTATATCGTTACTCAATAAGTTATAGAATATTATATGAAGTATTTTTAGACAAAAAATTTGCTGAAAAGATTTATCTTCTGTGAATTACACTCGTAGTTCAATTAAACTGAACATTATTTTCCTGGGCTTGATTTCTTCGTCGGGCAAAGTGTTATTGGGTATTTCCATCAGGGATTTCTCTGGATTTGTGCCCGGTTTATGGCAATAGGCTCGCCCACTGTTACATGGGACTTAGACATAACTGGCGACATGTGGGTGTACTATAGGTACACTTCTACATAACTCTTCGGAGATAACAGGCGTGATGTTATGTTATTGATATTATCTTATGCTTATCTCTCAGTCTACAACTAGGATTTGTTGGTGACCACCATTCATAGTCATATTTTTGGATATGACTACTACTTGCTTCAACTCTAACCAATGCTTATTTGTACCGGATTTTTTTCTAACCGAATATTAATAATTACGTAACAATTTAACATCGTTTGTAAAACCAATATTTGTTGCTTAGAATGAATCGGGGACAAAACATTATGCACAACTGCAAATAAGCAAATATTGAAATATTTTTATCAGAGGGGTTATTCTCGTAATTTTAAGAACGTTCACACTCAGTCTCAATCTGACAAAAATACCTCTAATTTACCTCCATTTTTGACATTGATTGTCACCAAGATAGGACTGGATTTTGAACGTTTTTAATTACGGTAATTGGTCTTCTGAAATACTAGTAACTATGAATATTCTTAAGAAAAGTGATGATAAATATAGATTTAAAAAAAAAACGAAATTATTCTTCGGATAAAGTTATCTGGCGTTGGACAATCAGCCCTAAAATCATTTTTACTAAATCTAGATATTATCATGCCTACCTATTTTAATTATAAAAGATAAATAAACAAGATATAAGATAAAGATAACAATTACACCTGTAAAATAAAACATGTAAAATGTGAAGGGTCCGTCCACCCTGCGCTAGCGCCTGCTCGGGTATTGTACTTGATTGTAGCGCGAGTGTCGGCGAGCGGAATGCAAACTAAACTGTTCAGGGTTGCCAACAAATGTTATTATTATTATTATCTAGCATTTGTTGCGGATTTTGAAAGTTTTTTGGGAAACAGGGTTTTAAAACTATGTTCATGTCATGGAGGCTTGTATGGTGTGTGATAGAAAATTAATAATGTAATAAAAAAATATATTTGTTTAGTTTTACTAAGTGAATTGTATGTGTATGATTTTCGACTGGAACCTTTTATTTGGTGGCACGCACGATGTGAATGATATGCTCAGTATGTTCTACGACAAAATTAACAATATTATAGCAATGCAAAATCCCCCTGCCGTACGTAAACATAAGACGCACCCTCCTTGGTTCGATAAAAATTTAATAAGAACTTTAAGAGAAAAGGAAAAGGTACGCCAGCGATTTAGAATATATAAAAACCCGATGGATGAGCTCGAATTGAAACTGCTGAGTAAACGGTGCTCTGTTATGGCTGCCTCTTGTTACAATAAATATGTCAGTGATCTGGAGACTGTAATAAGCAAGGATCCAAAACGATTTTGGGCTTATATTAAGGACAAGCGAGGTGGAACTAGTTCTTATCCCTTAACAATGACTGACGGCATCATATCATCATCAGATGGTGTCAGTATTTCAGAAATGTTTGCTGCTCATTTTTCTGCCATGTACAGTCAACAAAATGTGACTAATCATTCATCTCCATCAGAATACATGCAGAACATGTTAGCTTCTAGTTTACCTTTGACAGCACCTATAATTGACTTTGAAACCTTGCTCAACAAATTGAAAGCTCTGGATCGTCGAAAAGGCGCTGGACACGACGGAATCCCCCCTTATTTTGTTTCCATGTGTGCTTCGTCTCTGGTGGGTCCCTTGTTACAAATATTCAATAGATCACTTGCTACAGGCATTTTCCCAAATTTTTGGAAGGTAGCCCAGGTGGTACCAATTCATAAAAGCAGCGATCGTGATTATGTAGGTAACTATAGACCTATCTCAATATTATCTACCTTCGCCAAAGTCTTCGAATCCATGATTTGTCCCTATATTCAGTCTCATTTGAAACTTTACCTCAGTAACTCTCAGCATGGCTTTGTAAGTTCCAGATCTACATGTACGAATCTAGTGACTTTCAAGGAGACACTGGTTGGTGCCATTGACTCGGGCAAACAAGTGGACGTGATATACACCGATTTTAGTAGGGCCTTTGATCGTGTTCCGCACAATATACTTTTGTATAAATTAAACGCTTACGGCATCACTGGCTCCCTCCTTGACTGGTTTAATTCATATCTTGATGGTCGAACCTTCTTTGTTGCCCTCAATGGCTACCGATCGGGCTCCTACAAGGTTACATCTGGTGTCCCCCAGGGATCACATGTTGGTCCAGACATGTTCAACTTGTTTGTTAATGATCTCGCAAATGAACTAAAATTCTCTGAGTGTTTCATGTATGCTGACGATTTAAAATTTTGCAGAGTTATTGAATCAGATCTTGATGTTGAGTTGCTGCAGAGAGATATTGATACGTTAGTAAAGTGGTGCGATGATAATGGTATGAGTCTAAATATCAACAAGTGCTACCATGTCAAATTTACGAGAAAAAATAATTTAACACAATCTACATATTATATATGTAGCACACCAGTGCAGGAAGTGGAGCAGATGAGGGATTTGGGGGTTTTATTCGATAGGCAGTTAACATTTATACCCCACATTGAAAACGTAGTTAAAAAAGCCTCTAGAATGCTCGGGTTTGTAATAAGGAATGTTACCTGCTTTCGTCGCTTCAGGACTAAAATCTTACTTTACAATTGCTTGGTCCGTAGCACATTGGAGTATTGCAGCACTGTATGGAGGCCTCATTATGCCACCCACACACTTAGATTAGAAAGGGTTCAAAAACGTTTTCTGTGGCACTTGGCTTACTCTTCTGGGATAGCTAAAAAGACACGATCGTACAAAGAGAGACTCCTGCATTTTAAGATGATATCCCTACAAAAAAGAAGAGATTTACTAGATGCAACATTTTTATTTAAAGTGCTGCGATATAAAATAGACTGCCCGCAATTGTTGAGCATGTTTAAACTCCGTGTGCCTACAAAAAGCCCACGAACTCCTATAACCCCGTTACGTCCTCCCTTGCGCAGAACCGTTCTAGGTGCTAACTCTCCTGTACCCCGTCTGTGCAAATTATTAAATAACTGCAGTAGTCTGGTCGACGTGCACTCTGACTCACTTAGTAGGTTCAGAAGAAGTATTATGGACATGTGAAATCTTTCTGTGAATTCTTTTTGGTGACATGTTGGTTTTTATTTTTAATTTGTATTTCAATCTTGTTTATGATTTTGATTATGATTGTGTTTGATTTGATCTTTGATTATGTTTCTGTCTAATTTTAATCTCGATTGTGATTTTAATTCAATTTGGTTATGTTATCCGTATAAATTTAGTTCGGTTATGTTTTTCGGTTATTTATTATTATTTTTTTGTTTTTAATTATGATTCTGTTTAATTCATTTTGATTATGTTTCTGTTGGATTTTAATTTTGTTATGTTTTAATTATTTTGAATTTATTTAATTTTATTATGATTTTAATTCGATTTTAATTTTATTTATTTCTCAATTTTGTTTCTGCCTATGATTTTTAATGTTTTATTTCAATTTTTAGTTTTGAATTTGACTTGAGGAGCCTGATTGTTCTTTGTGTATTTAAATACCCTCTAATTATTAGTAGCCTTTATATCATTTCAATTTAACCAGTATGTAATGCATGATGTGCTTACCTGTAAGGGATTGATACACTAGACCCGAATTTGATTGTATGTAACCCATAATTGTATGAGTGTACTCAATTGTTGGTGAGCCAAATAAATAAAATAAAAAATAAAATTTTATGTATTGTTTTCTGCCTCCCTTACTCTTTCACACGCTGTCTACATCCCTCTATTTATTGTCCTATCGCAGGTATGCTGGAAGAGATTTATAAAATAATTATCGCCTTTGTAGCACTATTTTTCTGTTCTGCTTTTTTCTTGTCTTTTTATATGTGTGTCTAATTATGGAGACATTATCGTCTAATACATATGTTAAAAAAACTAAGAAGTGTTTTGTTAAATTTGAATAAAGCATCATACTAATATTATAAACGTGAAAGTTTGTATGGATGGATGTTTGATAGTCTTTCCCGCAAAAAGTACTGAACGGATTTGGATGAAATTTGGCACACAGGTGGTTTATAACCAGGATTAACATATAGAATACTTTTTATCCCGATATTCCTACAGGATCGAAGCTTATGCGGGTGATACCGCGGGGAGCAGGTAGTAAATGAATATTATTGCATGAATGTAAAACATCTGCATATGGTTTACCCATATTTGCAAATAAATGATTTTGAATTCGAATAATTATTAGCCTGTTTAGGTAAAACCTTGTGTTTTTGTTTCAGTTTAAGTGGCATTTAAAATTTCTAGTTATTATATTAGTAGTTGTAGTGTTACGTTTTTGTCGGCGAAAATTATTGAACTATTTTTTTTTTAAATTAAAACATTGTACTTACAGTATTTTTTTAAATTGTGCAAAAAAAAAAAACTGTGCAAAGGCCGACTTAATGCCTGAGGCATTTTCTACCAGTCAACATACAGGATTAGATTGGAAATGCCTATAAAATACAAGATAAGTACTAATACATATATACATATTACTAAACAAAATGAACTGTCAGGAAAAATACCGATCGGTAGAGGAGAAAACGAATAGAATGGAATATATTTATTTGCTTTCAAACATGGTACATTAAGGTCTTATAAATAAAGTTTTGATCTTACATGTTTCGCCATGGACTGGCATTGTTAAGTATAAACCAAACAGTTTATATTGTAATATTATGTTGCATCAATCAGCCACTAGGTGGCGTCTCTCCTGTGATTTACTCTTTGGTCATTCTATACTAAAAATGGCTGCGTGCTTTTCTTTTCTTGTTTCGGTATAATTAAACAAACTGCTCTTTATTCAATCCTGGTTTAATTTACTCATAATCTATCAGGTTATGGGCCCAGGATACGCGATTAGTTGGAGTAAAGCAATATTATTACGCAAAAACCAACAATAGGTCAAAATGTCTGAAAAAACAAAAAAACGGCAGCGGTGCATCGCCACAGGGAGCAACGTCGGCATCCAGTTCTGGTATTTCTATCAACTTTGAAAAACTAAGTGGTATAACAAACTACGGAAACTGGAAATTCCTGATGCGCATGTACTTGATACACGAGGACCTGTGGGATTGTATCGAAGAGTCGACGCCGGGTGTACCCAAGGTCACGGACCCTCGTAAACAACAAAGGGCGCTGGCGAAAATATGTCTGATGGTTCAGCCGTCGTCATTTTCGCATGTTCGGAATGCAGAAACCGGGCATGCGGCCTGGATTAACCTAAAAAGGGCATACGAAGACAGAGGCCTGTGTAGAAGGTTGGGACTACTGCGTACATTGTTTGGATTGAAATTGGAACAGTTTAGTGATATGGAAGCCTATCTCCTGAAGATCTGTGATTTAGATCAACAATTACGTGATATTAGTGCTCCATTGGACGATGATTTCTTGTCAGTTTTGATGCTGAGTGGGTTACCATCTAACTATGACCCATTGATTATGGCATTAGAAAATTCAAACATTAAACTGTGCAGTGAAACCGTGAAAAGCAAACTTTTACAAGAAAATTTACGCAGAGACATTGACAAGAGTGAAGAAAGTGCATTGATGTCAAACCGGCAATATAAATCAACAAGCAAAAATTCTACAAAAATAATTAAGTGTTTTATTTGCAAAAAACCGGGTCATTTCGCGAAAAACTGTCCAACAAAAATGAAAAGTGATAGAAAGAGTGAGAAGAGTGAAAAAGAAAAAGCATGGAACGGAACGTTACTTACAGCTTTGGCATTGGACATTAACTCAAATGCTTGGTATGTAGATTCCGGTGCGACTTGTCATATGACAAACAACAAAAACATTCTAAAAAACTATGTTGTGGACACTCCGCGGTTGGTTACAGTGGCGAACAATCAAAAAATATTATGTGAGGGACACGGTGATGTAGAATTGTTGTTGAAAGGACAAAAACAAACCATAAAAATAAGTGAGGTTATTTTTGTGCCGGAATTGTCTACGAATCTACTTTCTGTTAATAAAATGACAGAGAAAGGACTGCAAGTGCACTTTGACACACAAATGTGTAGAATTTGCGATGGTGAGATGACAGTTGCAAGGGCTGCGAAGGTGAATGGTGTCTATCAACTACCGACAGCGACAGATGGAAGCGAGCTCGCTGCTGCTTGTCAGACAATGATGACAAGTCCGTCATTGACAGAGAATCGGTCTAGAAGTCCTACGACTGAAGGACAAGGAACAGAAGCTGCAAATCTGTGCGACGCAAACTCATCACAGGAGTTATGGCATCGCAGACTCGGGCACCTGAATATAAGGAGTATGGGCTTACTTAAGAAAGGTTTGGCTAGTGGAATTGATTACACTGATACTAAATATACCCCTTGTGTAGCTTGCATTCAAGGAAAACAATGTAGATTACCTTTTCCAAAACAGTCTTACACTAGAGCAAATGTAAAATTAGGTCTTATACACTCAGACTTGTGTGGGCCAATGCCTGTTTCCTCATTCAGCGGTGCAAGATATCTATTAACATTTATAGATGATTACACCAGAATGACCTTTGGTTACTTTATTAAAACTAAAGATGAGGTGTTGCCAGTATTCAAGACATTCAAGAACTATGTAGAAAATCAAACTAATTTGAAAATAAAGCAAATTAGAACAGACAATGGATGTGAATATGTGAATAAACAATTCCAGATATTCCTGAGAGAGCATGGCATCGAGCACCAAACGACAGTGCCATACTCGCCACAACAGAATGGTGTGGCAGAACGGGCAAACCGCACTATCATGGAAGCAGCTCGCTGTATGCTCCAGGACGCAGGAATGGTCAAGAGATTCTGGGCAGAGGCAGTCAACACCGCAATCTTCATTAAGAACAAGTCACCAAGCAAGGCAGTGAGAGATACAACACCAGAGGAAAAATGGACTGGTAATAAAGTCAATCTGTCTAATTTACGAGTCTTTGGCTGTATTGGTTACGTTATGATACCTAAGGAAAAGCGTAAGAAACTAGATGCAAAGAGTAAGGAGCTCATCTTTGTCGGATATTGTGGTGAATCGAAAGGTTATCGATTTGTGGATCCAGAGAATCTGTCGAAATGCATTAAAGCCAGAGATGTACAGTTTTTAGAAGGGAAAATGTACAAACACCTGGAACATAATCAGAATGATACTACTGATTATGGTCAGTTAAATCTCCATAGTGACAGTAATAATACTATAGATGAACAGAGCTCAAGTAATAATAATGCAGAGGAACATTCACCGCCACAACCTGTGATAGAATTATCTGACTCGAGTTCTTGTTCTGATCATCATTCAGATGCCACATGGACTCCTGACATGGCTTCTGATGTATCAACGAGCGACTATGAGGATACAGCTGCTGACGAAACTGTGATGACAGCAATGAGCCACAGTGATGAACCGTTGACCATAGAACAAGCGTTGTCAGGACCTGAAAAAGAGCACTGGAGGAAAGCGATTATAGATGAATATGAATCATTCGAAAAGAATAAAGCTTGGAGTTTGACTTCACCACCTGCTGGGAAGAAAGCCGTGAAATGTAAATGGATTTTCAAGAAAAAGTTGGGAACAGATGGTGAGTTACTACGTTACAAAGCTCGTCTCGTTGCGAAAGGGTTTACCCAGAAGTTTGGAATAGACTACCAAGAAACCTACTCACCCGTGGTAAGATATTCTACCATACGTACCTTACTTGCCCTGGCAGTCCACATGGACATGCACGTTGATCATATGGATGTTAAAACGGCATTTCTCAATGGTGATTTGATGGAATCCGTGTATATGGAACAGCCAGATGGGTATAAAGTAAAAGGAAAGGAAAATTATGTTTTTAAATTAAACAAAGCAATATATGGACTTAAGCAAGCGTCAAAGGCCTGGTATGACAAGATCAATAAAGCTCTAACAGATCTTCAGTTCAGAAAATCACTCAGTGAGCCATGTGTTTACATAAAGTCAGATAAAAATAGAGACCTCATCATATTGGCTCTCTATGTCGATGACATTTTAATATTCAGTAAAGAAACACCTGAAAAGAGAAAGCTGAAAGAGGAACTAATGAAGATGTTTGAAATGAAAGATCTTGGCCGTGCTACACATATATTGGGAATGCGTTTGAGACAAGAAGACAATAAAATTATTCTTGATCAAAGAAATTACATTCAGAAAGTTTTGGAACACTTTAAGATGGCTGAGTGTAAGCCAGCAAGTACGCCATTGGAAAATGGCATGAAATTTGAAAAAGGAGATAAAAGTGATCCTGACTCAAGATATAGGAGTCTTATAGGATGCATTATGTACATAGCAGTATGTACAAGGCCAGATATCGCTTTCGCAGCAAGTTCATTAAGTCAATTCAATAACTGCTACTCTGAAGAACACTGGAAGGCTGCGAAACGAATTTTGCGATATTTAAAAAATACTATAGATTATAGTATAGTGTATGAAAGATCTACATTCTCTGTCCAAGGCTATGTTGACGCAGATTGGGCATCAAATCAATTAGATCGCCGTTCTTATACAGGCTATGTATTCCAAATAGGTAGTTCAGCTATATCATGGGAAAGTCGAAAGCAAAGAACTGTGGCTCTTTCAAGCACGGAAGCGGAGTACATGGCTTTGTGTGAAGGTGCAAAAGAAGCAAAATTTCTTAGAAGTTTTTTATATGAATGTCTAGGAAAATACTTTGCTGTAACATTATATAATGATAGTCAGTCTGCTCAAAAACTGTGTAATAGCCCAATACATCACAGTAGAAGTAAACACATAGATATAAGGCATCATTTTGTACGACAGGTCGTTAAAGATAAAATTGTAAAGGTAGAATACCTGTCCACAGAACATATGCCTGCAGATGTACTAACTAAATCTTTGGGTAAAGAAAAGCATTTCAATTGTGTTTCTAATATTGGATTGAAAACTGTTTAGTTTAAGAGTAGGTGTTAAGTATAAACCAAACAGTTTATATTGTAATATTATGTTGCATCAATCAGCCACTAGGTGGCGTCTCTCCTGTGATTTACTCTTTGGTCATTCTATACTAAAAATGGCTGCGTGCTTTTCTTTTCTTGTTTCGGTATAATTAAACAAACTGCTCTTTATTCAATCCTGGTTTAATTTACTCATAATCTATCAGGCATACAAATATGTGGCATATATAATATATAAATGTAACAAATTTAACACATTTTTTTTTTTTAATTATAAATTTTTTATAATAACATTATTATGGTTTTTTATCTATTTGAAAACTTTAGAACGTAATATATATAAAGTAGGTAATACCATTAAATCTCAGTATCATATCTTTAAATATTTCCAATTAAGAATCCGGCAAATCAGCGGTGGGATGTTTCGAGCTTGCCACCAGTACCGAGCCCGGAGCCAAAAAGATGTTTTCACGTCAAAAATAAACTGAAACCGTACTAAGCAATGAAATACATACTTAAACCTACCCAAACTAACACTGAACTAACTCTGCACCCTAGTAACTTGCGCTCAAAATAATAAATTGTCCCGCAGAGCAACCCTACGGTTATATTAGTGCGCACACACGCAGGGCGGCGGCGTCCGCACGCACGCACACACGCCCCGCGACGTCCGGACACACACACACACACCCACACCACTCGAATTAGGGTCGTTGTGTTTCGGTGTGCTGGTAAAGTTGGTTAAGTGAATTTTTGAGAATTTTATTTTTTTTAAATACTACGTCGTTGGTCTAGTGGTCGCATGCGCTACTGCTGAGCATGAGGTCCTGGGTTTAATTCTCAGGTCAGGCAGTGTTGTTGGGTTTTTTTTCTATTATGTACTTAGGAATTTCTCAGTCGCAGTCCGGTCCGGAGTCTGTATTTGTTTCCGGTTGCTGGCAATAGACTCGCTCCCTGTTACATGGGACTTGAACATAACTGGCGACATGTGGGTGTGCTGTAGGTACACCTCTGCCTTACCCTTTGGGGATTACAGGCATGATGTTATGTTTATAAAAAAAAAACTATAGTTGGTTGCAATTTAAATTTTTAAATCACATTTTGTATCTACTTAGGGGCTGTTCATTTATTACGTAAGACAATTTTGACCATATTCTGATCCCACCTACGTAAGAAAAAATAAGACTTGGATGAAGGCCTCCGCCCTTTTCAATCTTACGTCAGATCAGTAGGTATCTACCAAAGTTGCAATAAAAGAGTAGCAAAAAAATTAAAAAGTTATTATTTTTTGCTTACTTTTGTGTTCTTACGTAAGAACGATCTAGACCCCTCCCACCCCCAGGTAAGAAAAAATCAGACTCGTTAGGACCCCCTCCCCCTCACATCGTCTTACGTAATAAATGAACAGCCCCTTAATAGAGAGAATCTTGTTCAAGTTATTTCATTATTTATTTCAAAATGCCTTTTACTTTAGCTTTTGTAACCGCATAATGCTTATAACTGCTATACTTACCTCTTAATATTTACTTATTTTAAAAAAAATACAATTAACTCATTATTCTATCTAATGCAAGCAAATCATAATATTTTCAAATCAGTCATATGCTTTTAAATATGCATTACATGAAATTTTATTGTATTTTTATATGTAGGTATTTAATACATTTGCTTAATTATAAGGTTAATTATTATATGTATTTTAAATAATGTAGGCATTAGTGATTGCAGCAACACGCAATACATTCATTGATACACGTACGGTATTATAATGTCTGTAAGAAGCCATAAATAGCCATAATTCAATAAGATAAGCAAGCTTATGTAGGCATTTGATCAAACTTGTTTATCGTTGAAAATTGTAAAAATTATCTCTTACAGATATTGTCTAAAAACTTTGCTAAAAATGATACTAAAATCTAGAATTTTAATATTTCATACTTACGCCACTTTACCAGCCAGCCGTAGCCCGTTTTTTATTACGCTAGCTAGATGTCCTTACACTCCTTACATATACTACATTGTTTAGATTATTATATTTTTTGTACGAATTTTACCAAAAAAATCTTCGTATAAACACTTCACCTTATTCATAATATATATTATGTGTGTTTGTTGATCTTTTGCAAAGGAAAAACATAGATAGGTAGGTACGTCAGTTATGTTTTGAACACTTTTAGACCTACAATTAGTATTACCTACAATTTTAAAAAAACGTGGTTAAAGTCACGTAGGATTAAATTTTGAGGTTTTTTTTTTTTTATAAATTTCAAATTTGTTTACATAATTTAAAAGCTATCAGTTAGGGTTAATTTTTCCAACGCCAGATAACTTTATCGGAGGAATCCACGAATAAAACTTATCGGTTCATTGAAAAATCAGCCCATAAAATAATAAGTATAATAATATGTATAAAATCAGCATCGCTGTCAATAGGAAAAGGGCCCAAAAGGCTGGCAACATTGACACGTTGTATGGCAATATTGCTGATACCTTGTCCAAAAAAAAAAAAAAAGAAGGTTTTTCTGTATTATTTTGTGGGGACTTGGCAGCACATTTGATTCGGACAAGAAAAATCTCCAGTCCTTAGCAATTTATTTTGTACTAGCTATGCCCGCCATCGTTCGCGTGCGTGGCGGTCTGCCAGTGAAAGTCCCGTCAAAATCCGTCCAACCGTTTCCGAGATTAGCCGGAACAAACAGTCAGAACAAAAAAAATTAAAATGTTTTTTTTAAATAATATTTTCATATGCATAATTAGTAAAAAGCTGTTATTTTAACATTACAAACAGACACTTTTATTATGTCTATTTGTATAGACTGATTTAAAAAAAAATATTGATCTGATTCTCACTTCCGGAGTCCTCGGCAGAGAAAGGGCCACCCTCTATCCTAAAAAGGGTGTGTGTCGTGTAAGGTGACTCAGGGAGTTTAGTCAAGAGCATGTATAGTATATTGATTAGGTAAATAGACACATTATGCTGGCATATAAATCTACTTACAGGATAATATTCTGTAAGTATGTTCTATAATATCTATCTATAAAAATAAGGGTTAATTTCTCAATTGACTGATAATTGTTATTCGTGGAATAAAATTGACGTCTGACGGTTTTTGTATGGAAGAAATGTCAAAAATTCAAAATGTCAAATGTCAAAAAAAACAGCCTTAAATAAAATGGAAGTATCTATTTGTAATATTTAAAATAACAGCTTTTTATTAAAGGCATGTGAAAGTATATACGGCACTTATAAAGAAAAAAACATATTTAAATTTTTTGTCAGTCTGTCTGTTTGTTACGGCTCATCTCCGAAACGGCTGGACCGATTTTGACGGGACTTTCACTGGCAGATAGATGATAATATAAGGAGTCACTTAATTATATATTATATTAGAAAATTGATTACGGTTCCACGCAAAAAAACATTAAAACCCATGTTTCCGTCATCCACGCGGGCGAAACCTATCGGATTGCCATCCCATCAAGAAGAAGAGTGCACGTGTGTCTGCGCACTATAATATCGCGCTAATGGCTTGTCTCCGCTGAGATTGGTCACCGAAATTCGGTCTGGAGGATTTTAGATAACATTTAAAAAAATGGCAACCTATGACAAACAGCATTTTATACCATCCTAACATACACTTGAACTATTGCAAGACAAAACTCAGCGTATATTGAAAATTTGTTACTAAACCATAAAAATTATCGCTTTTCATTGATGTGTGTGTATGGGTGGGGGGTGTGTGTGTGTTTGTCGCTACGCAACGCCCACACACACAAAGGTAATTTGTTGGTCTTAAAACTCAGGGTTGTCGTGATAACTAAGGTTTTATATTTTATTTATCTTGTTGATAGATTACTTAATATTTTGTAAATGTGAGGACTTTGTAACCTTTGACTTTAGATCTGTAGATTTTTTTTTATAATATCAAGTACCTGGTACTTGTTGACAGGCCTACGCTGTCCTTCCATACCTACTGTAATTTGAAAACATTGTAAAAGTCAATTATATTTCTTTGCGTTATTTACGTTCTTCAGCAGTCAAATTGTTCGAATATATGAAGCAATGGATTAGCAATATCCTTCAAAATGATTCAGATTGTGGTTGATAGTGTTACGCAATTACGGTGCGGCACCCTAATTGTGTAACATACAATCAATCGGAATCATTTTGAAGCAAATTGCTAATCCATTGCTTCATAAGTTCCAAAAATTTGCCTGCTCAACACGTAAATAACGCAATGAATGTTATTGAACTGTCAAACTTAAAACTCAAACCATTTAATCCAACTAAACCAATTACAGGCACTTTTGAATTGTCAAAGGGTCGGTCAGTCAGAAATATGAAGCTAGCTGCCTATTCCAAAGCGTAGTAGGTACCTATGGAGAAGAACGAGCAAGAAACTAGATGGACACTCTTTTAAATCATAAAATTGTTACAATAACATTCACCAACATCAACCTTGGACCTAATGTTTTATCGAAAAAAATAAAAACTTTTTTGCAAAAAAAAACAACCAACTTCCAAAAACGACACTACAAAGTGAAAAATAACTTTAATTTCAGAAGTCGGTGTCGTTGGGTTCGCATTTTCGTCGTCGGTTGTTTTTTTTTGCAAAAAAGTTTTTATTTTTCACTTTTAAGTTGTAATTTTTACCAGTAATTTTGGTTTAAAAACCAAGCTACTGAACCGTTTTTGATGAAATTGGGACCATTTGGGAAGTATACCCTTTCCAACAAAAAAATATTTTTTCAAATCGGTTGGCAAGCGACGGAGTTATGCGCGAACAAACATTAAACAAAAAAAATACAAACATCTGAATTAAGAACCTCCTCCTTTTTTAAAAGTCGGTTAAAAAGTTGAATATCTATTAAAGTTTGACAGATTGTAGTAGTTTGATGTGCTGGCGTCTGTACCTATTGCAATTTAAGTTTTGACATATCTCGGGACCCTGGGGCCTGGGGCCCCGGACCTTTGTAAGGGTACCAGGGGCCGAAGCCAACTCGCAGAGGCCTCTTAGACCATTTTAAATGATGAGGTGACTATCCCTGTATGCACCAATCGACGATTATCCCTGTATGCATCATGAAAGTGCACCCAAGGACAACCCCCGGTTGATGCTGCCGGTCGATTCTGTAAAAATCTCACCGTGAAAACTTAGGTGAAGTGAGCGTGGAGTGAGCTGTCATTCCAACTAATGCTAGGGATTGACACTACTGACAACTCACATCAAGCTCACTTCACTTGAGTTTTCACGGTGAGATTTTTACAGAATCGACCGGCAGCATCAACCGGGGGTTGTCCTTGGGTGCACTTTCATGATGCATACAGGGATAATCGTCGATTGTTACAGAATCGCACTGCAGGACTATTGCAGAACATGGAAACAAAATATACTGGGCTATGGGTGTGGGTGGCTAAAGTGGGCTGGTTACGAAGAACTATGGCTCCTGCCTGATCAATGTTTTATAGGTATATAGGTACACGAATAAAATGGCCGATGACTATTACACTCAGTAATGGGCAGTAATTTAGCTGTGCCTGACAGGGTCCATATTGATCTTTTACTTTGTTAAACCATCTATGTAATAACACATGGAATACAATAAAGATTTGAGTACCCTAATTTGGTAAAATATTTCAAAAGGTGCAAAAACAAATCAAACTAATATTCTCGTCAAAACAAATAAATACTAATCTTGAACAATAAAACACGTCCAGCTAAGCATCACTAATCATGGCACAGAAGTTATTAACATTCATTATTATAATCCGCAGCCCTGACGCACACACACCCCCTGTGTGCACACACACACAGCACGGACATATGAAACCGAATGCTTGTCAAACTAAATGGATACGGTGAATAGGGCTGTGCGGGTGAAGTTAAATATCGATATGGGATTATTTTTGAACTTTTTATCAACTTTTCTTTGTCAAAATCAAAATTATTTGACATAAACCTACATGGGCACTTATAAAACGTCAAAAGCTAGGTGCGCGGTTCCAATTGGTTGTTACCTATGGAGAAGAGCGGGCAAGAAACTCCACGCTTACTCTTTTAAAAATTTCCTGTCACTTCCTCGTCCAATCTGTTAGGAACGAGACCAAATCGTCATGTCCGCGTTTCTTAGGCCTGCCTCGGTGACGACGCTCGTCTTCAGGTGGTTCTGAGTGACGACTTTGGCCAATCTGTCTAGATGCATCGTATAGGCGTGATCCACCCAGTCCCGCTTCAACATCGCACACATATCGCCAACATCGGTAACCTGTCTTGCATTTGTGACTAGCTCTTTTTATTATTAAATTCGCTAAGAATGTGCGCTATATGGATAGAGTATTGGAACTATGGCGATGACGCTGTGTGAGCGCCCGTGTTCCATCGCTGCCGCCGGTTCGATGTCCATACTGCACAGGATAGATGGAAAGCAACACATGAAGTAGTTTTTGGCTCCGCTGGTGTAATTGCTGTATGGCGTTCCAGTAGGAGGATCAATAAAATTATTCTTAACACACACTCCGAGAACCAAAAATACGATGACGTGAAACATTCGCCAACCCGCACTGTGCCCGCGTGTTTGTTACCCACTCCCTCTCACAGAGAGGAGGCCTGTGTCCCGGCCGTGGGAACGTCATAAGCACTGAGCTAGTGTTATCTTTCGCCGTATATTCTTTATCCCGAGAGAAATCCGGCCTTATTCCTTGTCGTCATCATAAAAGAAACCTCTGTGCAAAATTTCAACTTTCTTTGTCCAACGGTTGAGCTGAATACCAGCTGGTATTCAGTTGCGTCATGAAGCGACTGTCTAGCTGTACCGTAATGATAACGATCTGAATTATTTTAAAGCATATTGCTAATCTATTACTTCATATGTTCGAAAAATATGTCTGCTCAACAACGTAAATAACGCAATGAATGTTGTCAAACTGTCAAAATGAAAGCCACTCCTACCGTTAGTGTGTTACCCCGCTGACTTCCACAACAAAACAATTAATTTTTTAATATAATTATATCGATAGTTTCGCGAAAACATCGACAAGTCCCCAGCGCGGGCACTTCACTCGGAGAGCTTGCGCTAGTATTATTATTAGCAGCGATAAGGCGCGTACACACGGAGGACTATTTTGAAATATTATGAGTGTAATCTCTGTTATAGGCTAGGCTAGCAACCTGTCAGTTTATTGGCGACTTAGTACCCTATCCTACTAATTCTACTAATATTATAAACGCGAAAGTTTGTGAGGATGGATGGATGGATGTTTGTTACTCTTTCACGTAAAAACTACTGAACGGATTTTTATGAAACTTTACAGTACCTAATATAGATATGTACATCAGAATAACACATAGGATAATTTAAATCCCGATATTCTAACGAGATCGACACTTATGTGGGTGAAACCGCGGAGCACAGCTAGTTAATAATAATATTATATTCTTTATATCGCACATACAAACAACAAGTGTACTAGTACGAGTAGTTTAAAAGGAGTATTCATCAATAAGCCCCATTTTGTAATCTACGGTGACAGATAAGTATTAAGAAATCTGGTTTTTATTTTTAGAATTAAAATAATAATGTAAGTAACAATGAATACCGAATTAATAAATAAAAATAACGATTCACAAAAAAAAAATGGCGTCAAAAAATTCATTCGCATCGCTGTCGACGGGTAATGTACCCAAGAGACTGGCGGCATTACCTCGTTGTGTGGCAATGCTTAGACTGGATATTAAGTAAAAAAAATATATATACATTTAGCATACGCTTCAAAATCATTATCATTAATTCAAGAAGTTATTAAAAATACTGTAAGTAGGTACTTAACATTACTCACTGAAAGAGGTATTTTTTTTAACAATTATTTTTGCAGCATTTATTTATACTCGAAAGTATATTCGGTACTTATAAAGTTATAACAAAAGCACAATAAAAAAAAAAGTGTCTGTCTGTTTGTTCCAGTTAATCTCCGAACGGCTGGACCGATTGTGACGGATCTTTCACGTGCAGATAACTGATGTTATAAGGAGTACCTACCTAACTTAGCCTTCTTTATTTTAGAAAAAAAAGTTAGGTTCCGCGCAAAAAAATAAAAAAGTGCCCATAAAATCCTATTTGTTTTGCTACTCTAGGATGCATATCTGGTATGGCTCTTAAATCCTTTCCTATCCCAAGGGCACGTCTTCCCTACCATTACGGCGCCCCCCGGTCCACTCCTGGATTTGCAATGGCCTCTGTAGCACCATGAAACATGAGGCTACAGGGGCTAGTGCGAACCTTGGGGTTCATTCGATTAATCGAGTCTGGTCAAACCACGCTGGGATCGGTGCATTTCATTAATTCATTCATTTGTTTTTCGACATGCACGCGAACGAAGTCGCGGACAACAGCTAGTGCAAAATAAAGATATTCCATTATATGCAATAAGTAATAAGACCATATAAATTTAAGTTTGAAAAAAAAATTAACAGCATTTATTGATCCGTTTCCTCGTTGTTTCAAACACAATGCACATCTCTCAGCCATGTGTCCACGCCCTTACCATGTGTCATTGCGATGTGGCTAAACTCCGGTACCAAGGTCTTATTAAATTAATATTTCGCCCAGCGATGGGCAAACTGGGGTAAACATGTGTTTAATAAACGATTCGTTTGATAACGACGGATTTAAAGCAGGTTTTTTATTTAAGTTTTAGGAGAGTGACACTGGGGCTTGTTTTTATTTATTTCATGTTATTTATTAGTGTTTTATACAAGTCAAGTGTTTTATGTAAGTCAGTCATTCATTTATATCATTATGTACGAGATTACCATTCTATGCCATTCATTCTTTCAATGGAGTGTCAGTGGTTGACCACTGGAAAGTCATAATGACGCCATTATATTAGTAGATTACCAAACTTGTCAAAATCAACAATTATGAAATCAATGATAGACCATTCTGACACTATATTGTAATAGCAGACTTGGGGCCCTGCAGTGCGATTCTGTAACCATCTCACCGTGAAATCTTAGGTGAAGTGAGCGTGGAGTGAGCTGTCATTCCAACTAATGCTAGGGATTGACACTATTGATAGCTCACTCTAAGCTCACTACACCTAACTTTTCACGGTGAGTTTTTTACGGAATCGTTCGGCAGGGCCCCAAGTCTGCTATTACAATATAGTGTCAGAATGGTCTATCATTGATTTGGTCTGTCATTCCATCTGATGTTAGTGAGATTTTTACAGAAGAGAAACAGCTGGCGGTAAGAATCATAATAAACATGATAATTACCTAATTTAAAAAAACTTAAAAACACGCTTATCCTATCTATTGGACTCGTCAAAACAAATCATATGAACCTAAAACTCGAGGGGTTTACTAGTAGCCACTGAAGACCATCCACCTCCTGGTTCCATCATCCGATCAGCTCCAAGATAAGTACCTATTTATAGTTTTGTCATCCAAACTACATATACATATAAAGTTTCATTTCGATACAACATTCAGAAGTAGGTTAAAATTAACTTCTAAGATTTTATTACATTGTTTGTTAGTTAGTTACAAGTGATGCTAATAAAAGCATGTTAAAATCAAAAGTCGTTCATTCAAAACTAGGCTGAGAATCAACACTTTTCGAATGTCTATACAAGATTCTATACAAAGTAATTAACATTACGAGACTCAGAACATTAAATTAAATTATTTTCCATATGTCAGCTAGCCATGCCAAAACAAATACAATGAAAACAAAGAGATTTAAGATATTGTCAAGTAATTTAATGTCTTTGAATGAAAACTATACTCAAGCAAAAAATATTAACAAAATTGAAAATAATGACCTCGCTAGCATATATATTATGGTAATCCCAGGGTTGTGGAGGTCAGATGGTCAGTCGCTCCATGTAGAATGTATGAAATTCAGTACCTAGCAGATTAGAATGAAAACCGACCACAGCATGATTGGAAAACCTTGGAAAAACCGGCGAATTGCGAATTGGACTCGCACACGAAGAGTTCCGTACCACCTACATATAAAAAATACATTTTGTCACTGTAATTTTTTTTTTTTACAAAAAACCCGAAACCCGGGTTTTGATTACAAAAAAATAACTTTTATTTATTTATTTATTAACTCAACATCACTATCATTACAGGAATTTCCTAATTCAATGGTGTGGTAGTGTGGGTGTGTGTTGTAGGAGTTAATATGATAAAAGTAGTCTATAAAAAGCCAAGTTTGACTTTGATGCAGCATGGTACGGGATTCCATGAGCATTGTCCTTTGACGAGGATGCAAAACAACAGCTTGTATATAATCATTTCATCTGCCGAGCCTTTTCCCAAGTTTGTGTCCGCTTTCAGTCTAACCGGATGCAGCTGGGTACCAGCATGGAGCGACTGCCTATCTGACCTCCACAACTTAATTACTGGGTAACACGAAACCTCTTGGTAAGACTGGTCAGACTATCGGGCTTCTGGCTACTATCAGTAACGACTGTCAAAAATCTACGAAATCTGACATTATGCTGAGCTGAGGCCCTTTTGGCATTTTAATCTTTGTTTTTTGTATTTATAATTTTATAAGGTGTATTTATTTTGCTGTAATGCCATTAAAAGCCGTTTTCTTTTTTTCTACGAATGTCAGCCGGGGCCGACCGCTTAATAACGTAAAAATGGTCACTCATCCTGTGCGAGGTGCACATTTGTTTGCTGGGGTTGGTGGGGAATGAAAGCCTTCTTGATTCTGATAGTTCTTCTTTATTTTCCTTTTCTTCCTGTTTCTTCATTTGTAGCTGCTTGCCGACTGTGTCGAGCCCGTTTTTTTTTTTTTTGACTATGGCATCTCGTAGTTGACCTTGAGAGGTCGTAACTACTTAACCGAACTATCCTGTGGTTGCCTTAAGAAAACTTAAAGCCTCCAGCCAGGGCTTATTATAAAAATTATTTAGGTGAGTACACGCTAAGGGCTCCCCCTGTGGGGAACGAACCTCGGCTTAGGGTATCACTGAGAGAGGGCAGCAAAAGGGATTCGGCTGGATCGAATTTTTATTATTAGTGCTTTGATGAGCACGGCTTTTCCTAGGACGTGTCGAGCCCGAAATCCGACGCGTAATTTATACGATTTTGGCTAAGAAAAAGTAGGGCCTGTGATTGGTCAACCAGTCAGAACATCGAAATTTTAGCCAATAAAAGTGAAGTCGGAATCGGCACAGTAACTTAAGTACCGCGAAACTTTACCGTAAAGAGAGCCGCGTGACAATTTTCGCGTTTTTCGCTATAATTTTGAATGACAACATATGACAAATTATATATTTTTGGATTCTACATACTATAAACTATCTAGGAAAAATATAAAACAGTAGAAAACAAGACATAAAATTTTCGATAATCTAATAGCGCTTACCCTAAGTAGGTGCCTATATCTATGAACTATAAAGTCCGTAACAAAACAGTGAGATATAACTATAATTACTTATGATTCTAATGTATTATCACTATCACTATTATATATTATATACTCGTTCGATCGAGTTCACTGCTATCACTGTTATCACTACTATTTACACGGTTATTGTCTATTGTCCCGCACATCACTCCCGCCGTGCGACCGCGTCGCATCACGTTCCGGTGCGGGCACGTCGTCCGTAGGCAGGGGCAGGATGACCAGTTTCCTTACTGGCCGGCGCAGGACACCTCCCTTCGTCTGCACGTCCACCGTCCGCACGATGTTGTCGGGGCCTGGATACGTCGCGATGACACGCCCGCGTATCCACACGTTGCGAGGCAGGTTCGGGTCGACGATCTGCACGAGGTCGTTTTCCTTGACTGGGAGACCTCGTCCATGGGGCTCCCGCCGGTGTTGGAGCTCGGGAAGGTACTCCTTCACCCAGCGGAGCCAGAAGATGTCAGCGAGCCTCTGTGCAGCTCGCCAGCTGGACCGGGAGATGGTGTCTTGCTCGGTGAATGTGCCCGGCTGTGGCACGCGCCCAGGACCCCCCAATAGGAAGTGATTGGGGGTTAGAGCCTCTGGATCATCCGCGCTGACGGAGACGTGTGTCAGCGGGCGACTGTTCACGGTGTACTCTACTTCAACCAATAGAGTGGTGAGGACTTCTTCGGTGGGGTGGCGCTCGTGCAGGGTTGCTGAGAGTGCGGTTTTCACGGAGCGTACCATACGCTCCCAAGCGCCACCCATAAATGGAGCTCCCGGCGGTATGTAACGCCAGGCGATGGTTCTCTTCGCTGCCTCTTCCGCTGTCGCCTCGTCGATAGATTGTCGAAGTTCTTTGTCGGCAGCTTTAAGATTGGTGCCGTTGTCTGACCAGATTTCAGTTGGGCAACCGCGTCGCGCAATCATTCGCCTGACCGCCATCACTGCGGAGTCAGCGGTGAGCGAGCCGGCGACTTCTAAGTGGATAGCCCGCGTCGTGAGACACGTGAAGATGGCCACGTATCTCTTCTGTCTGGTTCGTCCGACGGTCACGGAGAGGGGCCCAAAGTAGTCGATCCCGGTGAAGGTGAAGGGTCGCTTGTGATGAGCTAAGCGACAAGCTGGCAGGTCTCCTGTTCTGGGATATGGCGGTGCCTGAGTCTTCATGCGGCAGAAGAGGCATCGTCGTAGAATGGCGCGTGTGATTGGACGCAACCTTAACACCCAGTACTGCTGACGGCACTCGTTGACTGTGGCCTCCACGCCGGTGTGATGGAGCTGCCGGTGTATGGCCTGTATCCACAACTTCACTGTGGGATGATCTCCGTCGACCACTAGTGGGTTCTTGACATCTTCTTCGACGTCCTTGACCGCTCGGATACGGCTCCGAAGTCGGAGTGAGCCGTTGATGGATTCGACGCTGAGTTGATGGAGACGACTTTCCTTGGCGATTGGTTTTCCGCTGTTCAAATTTTCTATGTCTTCTGCGAAGGCTTCTTCTTGTGAGGACTGCATCAGTAACTCCTCTGCTTTCTTCAGGAGTTCGGCTGTGACTGGAAGAAATTTCTTTGCGGATTTCTTCACCGGTGTGGGTCCCTGCGGTTTCGCTGTCGTTGGTTTATTCTTTCTCCAGGTAGGATCCGCTTCCTTGTTCTTTTTTGTTCTTCTGTAATTGACCTTCTGCGTATTGGGTTTGCAGAGGTCGATGAACTGCAGAACGCGTGCTGTCGCGTATCGTAGCCTGTCCCAGTTGGAGAAGTTTGCTGGATTGGGGAGTCCCTCTGCGAGTTTTCGTTTCTTCCTGTCGTTTACATGATGCGTCCGCTCTTCGCCGGATTGTCCTTCCGTGACTGCGCCTGCATTTTCTGTAGGCCAGGAGTCTTCTGTTTGGTACAAGAAGTCTGGACCCCTGAACCATCTGTGGTTTCTATCGAAGGTAGCCGGCACGTCACGCGTGGCATCGTCCGCCACGTTCAACTTCGTTGGCACCCAGCGCCAATCGTTCACTTTGGTGCTTTCTTCTATGGCAGCTAGACGGTGAGCCACGTATGGTTTGTAAGATCGTGACCCCGTCTTGATCCAGGTTAGTACTGTTCTGCTGTCTGTCCAGAACACTTTTCTATCAGGCTTCCGTTCGTGTTCTTCCGTCACCGTCTCGGCGAGTCTGACTCCCATCACGGCCGCTTGCAGCTCCAGTCTCGGGATTGATGTCAGTTTTAATGGCGCCACTTTGGCTTTAGCTATGGTGAGGGACAAAGTCACCTCGCCGCCAGCTGATATCGCCCTCCAATACAGGACCGCCGAATACGCAGACTCGCTGGCGTCACTGAAGATGTGGAGTTCCAGGGAGGCGGCGTCACTGTAGTTGAGGTACCGTCGCGGTATTGCAACTTCGCGGAGGCCCTTCAGATGATCCATCCACGTTCCCCACTGTTCCGCTAAGTCCTCGTCGATGTGGTCGTCCCAGGCTGTTCCTCGACGCCATACTTCTTGCAGAAGCTGTTTCGCTTTGATGGTGACCGGTGAGGCGAACCCGAGTGGGTCGAAGAGCGACATCACAATCCTCAACGCTTCTCTCTTCGTCGGTCGAGTTCCTTCTATAAGTGTCGAAGGTATCCTCGCTAGGTTGAGGTTGAATGAGAGCTCGTCTGTTTCAGTCTTCCATACGATGCCTAGAACTCGTTCTGTCTTTTCTTCCGCCTTGTAGAGTTCCATATCTTCTGGTTGCTTGTCTTCCCCTAATGACTCTAGGAGCGACTTCGAATTCGATTTCCATTGTTTTAGCTCGAAGCCAGCTTTCTTGTGCACTTCTCGCACGCCTTTAGTGATCTGTTCGGCTTCCTCGAGGTTACGGAAGCTGTCGAGGTAGTCGTCGACGTAATGCTTCCCTATTATGGCCGCTGCTGCTTCAGGATGAGTCTTCTCGTGTTCTTTGGCGTTCAGGTTCTTCACATAGATCGCCGTCGATGGTGAGCTAGATGCCCCGAAGATGAGTGAAGTCATCCTGTATTCCTCCGGAGGTTGGTTGTCTCGTCTATCTCCCCGCCACAAATATCGCAGTGCGTCTCGGTCTTCAGGTTGTAGTTTGACCTGCATGAACATCTCCTTGATGTCTGCGGTGACTGCGATGGAGTGCTGTCGGAAGCGCATGATGACGCCTGGCAGCGATTGTAGTAGGTCGGGACCTTTGAGCAACATGTCGTTGAGTGCCACTCCTTTGGTCTTAGCTGCGGCGTCATGCACAACCCGTAATTTGTCTGGTTTCATGGGGTTGATGACGGCAAAGTGTGGTAGGTACCACGTCCTATCTGGAGTCTTCTGTGGCGGCGCAGGCTCTGCGTAACCTTTCACTATTAGGGCGTCCATCTGCTCGACGTATTTCTTCTTGAGTTCGGGATCACGATCTATCTTCTTTTCTATATTGAAGAGCCTCTTCAGGGAGTTTTCGTAGTTGTCTGGGAACTTCACGTCTTCTTTTTTCCAGAGAAGGCCGGTCTGGTATCTGGTGTCTTCTATCTTTTTGGTCTTCTGTTCCAGAATTCTGAGTGCCTTCTCTTCTGGGTCGGTCTTTGGTCTCTTCGGGTTAATGCATAAGGCGTCCATCTCGAAGTACTTTTTGACCATTTCTTCTAGGTCCTCGTCGGCTTCTTTCATGTGCGATACAAAGTCGATCTTCTGCCCGAGGGACTTAGTCTGGCTCCCGTGGAGAACCCATCCCAGCGGCGTGAGAGATGCCACCGGGTAATTCTTGTCCCCTTTTCTGGTTTCCTCGGTGAGCAGGAGATGCCAGTTGTCTTGGCCTATGAGGATTTGTGGTCTTGCGTTGGAGTACGAGAGTTGTCCCTTGATGTCTGCCAGGTGCGGGCACCCTTCCACTAGTTCCCGTGGAACCTGTTGAGATGAGACGTGTAGATTCTTGACTGTTCTGGCTTGGATTCGCTCTTCTTTGTTGTTGATCCCTTTCAAGCCGATGGTCACTCTTCTCGATGCCGATTCTGCAGTCTTCAGTTCGTTGATGGTTTCTATTTTCAGTGGGTCTACAGGTCCTGTTGCTCCTATGCGCGTCGCAATGTTGTCGTCGACGAGCGTTACTGTTGACCCGTCGTCCATCAGTGCGAATGTGTTGACTGCTCCTTTCGGTCCCTTCACCTGGACCGGGAGGATCTTCAAGTAAGACTGCTTCTTCACGGTCCATGTTGAATTGATGACCTCTGGTGTCTCTTCCTTTTCTAACTTCTCTGCCTTCTCTGCCTGTTCTGTCTTCTTGTCATAGTGCAGCATCTTGTGGTGCGAGTATTTGCAGTCGTTGACACCGCAAGGCTTCGGTTTGCAGTTGTGAGTTTTGCTTCTATAACGTAGGCATCTGAAGCAGAGGCGTTTGGACTTTGCAGTATCCCATCTTGAGTTTGCTTCCATTTTCTTGAACTTCTCACATTCGGTTGCGTTAGTGTGAGTTGTTTCTTCGCACACGAAGCACTTCGGTGTGTTCCCCTTTTCAGTCACGTTGTTGACCCGCTGCGACTTCTTCTGTTGTGTGGTGTTCGGTGAGGAGGCCACCTGTTCAGGCAGCGCGTAGGGTGCACACAGCTCGGCTTCTCTCTTGAAGAACCTTTCTATCTTGATGAGGCAGGGGTCTTCTGGTTGCTGTGTGGCCGAGAAGTCGTAGTATCTATACCGGAGCGTAGGTGTCAACTTCTCGATCAACGTCTTCGCTAGTTCAGGGTTGTACATATAATTGAAACAACCCAACGTCTTCAGTGTTGCTACGACGTTGGAGATCTTCGTGGCGAATATACAGATGTCTCTTGGTGACTCGGAGAGTCGTGGCAGGGTTCGAAGCGTTTCCATTTCCATCATGGCGATTGACTCCGGTCTCCCAAATCTGGATTCCAAAGTCTTCATGATCTCTGTGGGGTGCGCATTTGTGATCAGCAACCCTTCTACGGCTTCTTTGGCCTTGCCCTTCAAATTTCTTCTAAGTCTGTTCGCATTCTCGACGGTGCTGAACGATGATTCTGTTTCGTAGTAGGCCGCGCGGAAGGGTAGCCACTCCTGGTGTGACCCGCTGAAGAATGGTAGGTCGATAAACTTGGGTCGCTGGGCGGCGCTGACAGCCCTAGTGATGGCTTCAGCAAGGAGGGCTAGGTCCCCTTGACCTCCCGCCGGTGCTTGACGAATCTCTTCTGTCTTCGGTGGCTCGGTGTGGACGATCATCGGCTCCGCTGGAGGTTGGTGAGGCTCGTTGGCGATGGCCAAGACGGAACGAGTCACCTGGTTCTCCAACCAGTTGTCCACCCTTGCGTTGACTTCGGAGTAGAGGGAGACGTCATCTTCTTCAACTTCTTCCTCTTCTTCATCTTCGGTGTCCCCATTTTCTAGCGCGGCCAGACGTGCTGCAGCTAGTTCCACTCGGAGACGGAGCAAATCTTCCTTTGCTTTGGCGATTTTCTGCTGTTTCGACTTGCTATGTGTCGATCCCCCCCCTCCCCCCTTCTTGCTAGGCGGGGAGAGGTGCTGTGGGCCGGTTGGTTTCGACGTACCGGCGTTCTTGATGACTCGCTTCACTGTTGAGGTATCTGTTTCTGGGCGAGCATCTCTGGAGACGACAGCGGCGGGCGGCTTCATCAGCTGTTTTGATTTCGCACCTGCAGTGAGCGTCGTCGCGACGGAGGGGGCGACGGAGGGTGCGGCGACGCTGGCGGGGAGCGTGGCTGAAGGCGCGTTGTCGGCCGAGGCGGAGGTCGCGGCGGTCGAAGCGGTGGTGGCGGAAGTCACGGTGGTTGGATCAGTCGTCGCGGAGGTGCTGGTCTGTTCGGAGCTCCCCGTGACAGTCGTCCCTGTCTGTGTCGATTCCGACGTGGCTTCCGTGCTGGTACCGGTCGCAGAGGTCTCTGGAGTGGCCTCTGATGATGACGGCTTCTGTTCGCTTGGCTGCTTGCGTCCTCTTCCTTCGGAGCGTGTGACGGGCATGGTGACAGCTGATCTTGGGGTCGATGACCTGGGTACGATTCTTCTGTATCAGCTGACCTCGAAAGGGCGCTATGTCAGCTGATCTGGGGTCAGTGACGTTGACCGGAATACGAATCTTCTATATCAGCTGTCTTGATGACCGATGACCTTGAATCTTCACTGTCGCGCTATAATCTTGAAGCACTATACCCCACAATAATCCGGCGCTCGAAGGACCATTAAATGTGCGAGGTGCACATTTGTTTGCTGGGGTTGGTGGGGAATGAAAGCCTTCTTGATTCTGATAGTTCTTCTTTATTTTCCTTTTCTTCCTGTTTCTTCATTTGTAGCTGCTTGCCGACTGTGTCGAGCCGCTGTGGAGGTCGCGTCACCCCCGCAAGGGGGTGAGGCGAGCGGTGCCGGGGCGTAGCCCCCCGGCCGCGAAGTGCGATACGGTGGCCCGTAACTACGGGCCCCTCATCGTGTCCGCAACAATGGCTTCATGGCCTATCGGGCGCGCGTGAGTTGCGCGCGCCCGTGTGAGTGATTGCAATGTGTTTTTCTGTAGGCGCGCCGCGACGCCGACTTACGGCGCCGCCTTCTTCACGACACCTCGGCGGTCTGTCCCCGCCAGGTGAGACCCCCAGTTACCTGGGGGAGGCCCGGCGGGGGACGACCAGCGACAGAGGTGCCGACTCGACGCTCCTACAGAATATAGGTGTATTGCACCCGCTCGTCCCGCTTCCAGAGCTAGCCGGTTACGTTCCGAGCTAAGGTGCAGTCGTGTGTGTGTGGGCGGTATTGTGTTGTGTAACACCGCCCAGTGTCTACGCGTATCGCGGCCCGCGCTGCGCCTACGCGTGTGAGTTTAGGCGTCTGTTTAGTCAGTGGTTGTCTGCGTTCGCTACATAACGTGCCTATATTAACTTAGAACACGCTACGTAGCGAGTGTATGTTGTGAATGTAGAGTTCAGTTGGGTCTAGTGAGCCGCGTGTAACCTGGATGCGGCTCACTAGAGGCGTCAGTCCGGTGGTGTGGGGTCGTCGTCCGCTACCAGGTCGCGGGGCAAGGGTTTCGCGTCGGGGGGGCGCGCGTGCCAGGGCGCAATGTCCTGGACATGCGGCCAGGAAGATGCGCCGGCACGCGCGAACATTCCCTTCGCGAGGCGCCGCACAAACTCATCCAGGCTCTCAATCCCGAGGTCGCGTTGGATGATGTCATTCCTCACGTAGCGAGGAGCGTCTACTATTGTCCGCAGCGCAAGATGCTGTTGCGCGCGGAGCTTTCTTCGGCTCGACTCGCTCGTGAGGGCGAACCAAGCAGGCGCGGCGTACGTCAAAATCGGGCGTATGTACAACTTGTACACGCCCAATTTGACGCGCGCCGGGATGCGGGACGAGAGCACTGGTTTGAGTAGGTTGCGGGCGACCCTACCCCGTGCGGCGACCGAGCGGACGTGCGACCCCATTGTGAGCCGACGATCTATGGTTACCCCCAGGTACTTGACCGAGGGCGACCACGAGATGTCGGCTCCTTGGAGTCTCAGGGGTGGTGGGAGGTGCGAGTATCCAGTGATAATCGCCTGCGTCTTACTCACATTCACCGACAGCCGCCACTTCGACAGCCACTCGGGAAGCAGGTCTAGCGCGCGCTGCATCTTGACGGCCGCGTACTTCGCGTTGATCGACGTAGTAATGTACGCGGCGTCGTCTGCGTACAGCGCGAGCATTGCCTCCGAGGTAGTGGGGATGTCGTCGGTGTAGCATGAGTAACACGCTGGCGACAGACAGCTGCCCTGCGGCACACCCGCGAGCACCGGCCGGGCGCCGGATAGCGCCCCGTCGACCACCACCCTGAAAGTCCTGTTGGAGAGGAAGTTAGAGACCACCTTTACCGCGCGACGGGGCGCGTCGGTGGCGGCCATCTTAAAAATAAGGCCGTCGTGCCACACACGGTCGAAGGCCTTCTCCATGTCGAGGAATACTGCCACCCCGTATTCCTTCTTGTTGTAAGCAGCTGCGAGGTGGTGCAGCACCCTCGACAGCTGGAGCGTCGTACTATGCTCCGCCCGAAACCCGAATTGCTCCGGGCGCGGCGTCAAGTGTGGCTGGAGATGTCGCAGCAGGAGTGCTTCGAACACCTTGGAGACTGTCGGCAGCAGAGTGATCGGCCGATAGCTCTCCGGCTTCAGGATGTTCTTACCCGCCTTGGGCAGCATTATGACGCGCCCTTCCTTCCACGAAGCGGGAAAGGCTCCCGTGCGCAGCATCGCCGTAAACAGGCGCGCCAGCGCCGCTACCATACGGTACGGCAGGTGGCGCAGCGCTGTGTTGGTGATGCCGTCAGCACCGGGGGCCTTCCTGGGCTTCGTCCTAAGGATGGCGCGTCTGACTGCGCCAGGCGAGAAGAAGATCGGATCCTCATCGGGAGCTATCGGCGTGGCGAAGTAGTCTCCCAGGTGTTTCTCGACTGCTGCGACATGGTCGGTGTCGCTAGTCGGGTTAGGGCGGAACTGACGCTCCAGGTGTTCGGCGAAGACCTCCGCCCGGTCCTCCGCTGCGTATCTGAGCGCCCCGTCGCTGTTGAGGAGCGGTCGCACCGGGGCTGGGGTACTCGTAAGCTGGCCGCACAATCTGTGTAATGACGGCCAGCTGTCCGTCGTGGCATCAATTCTTTCCTCCCAGCCCGCGGCGGCGTGTGCCTTGAGCTCGGCCTTGACCCTCTCCGCGAGACGGTTGAGTTGGGTTTTGAGAGTCGGGCATCTAAGTTGTTGCCACTGCTTGCGTAGGCGCCTTTTCTCGGCGATCATTGCCATTAGGCGCGCCGGCAGGGGCGGCAGTAGCCCTCTCCCCTGCGGCTGCGTGCACGTCGCCGTCTTCAAGGCGCTCTGTATGCAAGCAGTGACGTCATCCGCTATTCCGTCAACGTCCGCGGAGGTAGTAATGGGCCGAGTCGGCACGGTGGTCTCTACTTCCTCTGCGAACTTTGTCCAGTCCGTGTATCGGCGTGGCGCTACGGGCTTCATTCGGGTCGGCATCCCCGATAAGACGACGAGTACAGGTTGGTGGTCCGATTGTAACTCGTCGTCTATCACTTGCTGCGTGATCTGGTGGCGTAGCCCTCGGTGGACTACGATGTCCAGCACGTCCGGAGTATTCCTGGTATCGTCCGGGTAATGGGTTGGAGTCTCTGGGCCGGACACCGTATAGCCGAAGGCTTCCGCGTCCGCGAAGAGTCGTTTCCCCTCGCTGTTGGCCCGCACTGCGTTCCACGCTGGGTGCTTGCAGTTCAGGTCGCCGGCGATTATAGTGGCGCGTGGCGTGCCGACAAGAAGGGCCCGCAGCTCCGCTAAGACTAAGCGGGCCGCGGGCGGCTTGTAGCACGCGTACACGTTAATATCCTCGCCGGCAACATGCAGCTGCACACCCAGCGCGTAGAAGCTGCTAAGCGATGGCAAGGGGAGCTCTTGGTGGACGACCCTTCGCCTCACTAGTACCACCAGACCACGGTACCTCATGTGAGCCGACCTTTCGTCCTTCCTATAAGCGAGATACCCCGGGAATCTAATCTTGTCCTCGGGTCCCAGGTGTGTCTCGCTTATTAGCGCCACGTCGATGTCCTGTTCCCGAAGGAGGTGGCGGAGGGGGGCGACCTTGTCCCTTAGGCCGCGGGCGTTCCAGTGGATCACCCTCAATGGCCTAGCCATGGTAAAGGGTCAGAAGTGTGGCCAGACCATCGAGGATGACCGTTTCTACGTCCTGTCCCTGCCTTATGGCTTTAATTAAGTCCATTAACAGTTGTATGGCACAGGTCGTAAACTTCTCTTTCTCGGGTTGGCTTCTTTTTTGTTGTTTACTAGCGCCGGGGGCGCCGCGGCTCGGTTTTTCAGTGAACTGTTGTGGTTCGTCTTGTTGCCGCGGCGCTGCGCCGGCGCTAGTTGTGGGTTTGTTCTGTAGTACGACCTGTGCCCTGTCTAAGGCAGGGGCGGCCGTAGGGACCTCTTCCTGGGTCGCTTGGGGGGGGGGATTCTTACCCCGCCCTTTTCCCCTACGTCCCTTCTTCCTCCGCCGAGAGGAGGTTGTTTGAGTCCTATCCGTGGGCTCGTTGGCCGCCGCCATTAGCGTTGTGGCCTGTTCGGCCTCTGCTGGCGTCTGTGCGGGCCCCTTCTGGGCCGTTTGTTGTTGGCCACTTGTGGCCGTAATGGCGGCGGTCCCCGCTCGCTTGTTCCGGATCTCTTTCTGGAACACAGGGCACTTTATATTGCACGCGGGATGCGGCCCCCCGCAGTTCGCGCAGGTGGCCGGCTCTTCCCGCGGTCGCGGGCAGTCGCGTGCCGTGTGCTCGCCCCCGCATCTCACGCAAGCGAGCGGTCGGTGACACATGTGCGAGCTATGTCGGAATCGCTGGCACCTGTGGCACTGAGCGGGCCCACGTTTACCGCGCCAGGCCTCAATCTTGACACCACGCATGTACATGAATACTGTGGTGTCATATATGGCCCGGACGTCCGGCGTCTTCTTTAGGATCGCGTGGAACACGCAACCGGGTCTTCCCGCCGCCCCCTTTATATGGCGGACGTACTCCGGTTGGTATCCCAGCGATCGGAGCTCCTCCTCTATCTCCTTCGGGTCCGTATCCGCCGGTAGCCCCCGAATGGCGATCTTCAGGTTCTTATCCGCTGGCAATGAATAGGCGAACCAAGACACGCCGCAGTCCTTCTCCAGGCCCGTCAGGTAGCGCTGGACCAGCCTGTACTCTTCCTCCGTGTCGGGAGTGAATCGTACTCCACTCCCGTAAGGCCGAGCATTAGGAGGCCGGCCCAGCTTGGCGCTGATGGCCCGGAAATGTGCGGCCCAGTTCGGCAGCTTCTCCACTACCAGCGGAGGGTACCTAAGCTTCTTCCCCGGCTTCTTCTTGTTGCCGTTGCCGGGGGAGGCAGCATGCTGCGCATCGGGTACGTCGGATGGCGCATCGGGGGCGGGGGGTAAGGGAACAGCACTTACCCCCGAGGTCGTCGCGTGCGGTGATGGTGATCGCGGCGGTGTGCGGCGCGCCGGTGGCGTGCGGCGCGCTGCGTCAGCGAAGGTGGGCGACGCCGGTGCGTCCCGACCGCGCGGCGCGGCGCGTTCGCGCTGCGGCCGCGGCGGGTCGAGGCAGTATCGCTTCGCCTCCTCCTCCGCTGAGTCGTCGGTGCTGCGCCGGCGCCGCTGAGGTCTGACCCCGAGTTGGAACTCGTAATCAAACCCGAGCGGCGGCGTCGGCGAAGCTGGTGTCTGCGACACCGGGTCCGCTCCTCCCTCGGTGGGCCGTCGCCCGGGTCGCGGGGTCATGTCCGGGGACATGTCGCCGCGACCGGACGCGGCCGAGCCCACCGACGCCAGCGACATGCTCGACCCCGCATTGGAGGAGCATGCCGACAGCATCGCGGGCGAGTCGAAGGCGGAGGCACGGGGGGGCGCCGGCGAGGCGGGCGCCTGCGGCGTCATCAGCGCCGGTCGGTATATGGCACCGGCACTGGCCGGCCGCTCTCGCTCGGCCAACACCGGTCCCGCCAGCGAGAGGCGGGGACTGGGTGTAGCGGTGCGCGGAGCTGGCACGGCTTGTGAGTGCGGCGCCCCCGTAGGCGCGGCCCTAATGGGCGCGGGCGGGGACGCGGGACTCGGTGCCGGCGCGGTAGTGCGCGCCGGAGGTGCGCGAGTGCGCGTGGACGGCGCAGGGGTGTGCGCGGGTAGCGCGGGCGGTGCATGCGGCGCGGCACTGCGCGCGGTCCGCGCGTCAGTGTGCGTGGCCGGCGCCGCAGAGCGTGCAGGCGGCGCAGGGGTGTGCGCGGGTAGCGCGGGCGGTGCGTGCGGCGCGGCACTGCGCGCGGTCGGCGCGGCAGTATGCGTGGCCGGCGCGGCAGAGCGCGCAGGCGGCGCCGCCCGCACGGCGGGCGCGGTCGTGCGCCCGGGTGCGGGCACGCGGGCGGGGGGCAGTGTGGCGCGCGCTTGTTGCGCGCGGCCTGGGTTCGCGGCGGGCCCCGGCGCCTGGATAGGCACCGGGCGGAACGCTGCGGGGCGGATGGGGACCGCGTGCTGACGGCTCGACGACGGCGTTGGCGCAACGCGCGCAGGCGCCGATGTCGTCGGTGGGCCGGCAGCCGCTACGGCTCCCGATCCCCCCCCTCCTCTTACCTCCTTCGTCTTCGGGGGCTGAGCGGCTGTCCTGGCCGGCGGCGCACCGGACGACGCATCACCGATGTTCGGCAGCGACGTCGCCCGGTCCAGCGTCGGGCGGGGTTCCTCGTCCCCGGTGTCGCGGCCCAACGAGCCGCGCACACCGGGTTTCTTCGGCATCTTGGATGGGGTGTGGTCCCCGCGATCGCTGCGGCGGCGATCCGCCGAGCGGCACTGGGTGCTCCCCCTGTGTTTGTACCAGTGATCAGCTAGTACAAACACAAGAGAAACTGTTAAAATATTCGCGATCCGCGCGGGGGGGGAGCCAAAACTCACTACCGTTACGGGACTAGTTCGTGGCTCGACCACTGGCTAATCCCTGTGTCGAGCCCGAAATCCGACGCGTAATTTATACGATTTTGGCTAAGAAAAAGTAGGGCCTGTGATTGGTCAACCAGTCAGAACATCGAAATTTTAGCCAATAAAAGTGAAGTCGGAATCGGCACAGTAACTTAAGTACCGCGAAACTTTACCGTAAAGAGAGCCGCGTGACAATTTTCGCGTTTTTCGCTATAATTTTGAATGACAACATATGACAAATTATATATTTTTGGATTCTACATACTATAAACTATCTAGGAAAAATATAAAACAGTAGAAAACAAGACATAAAATTTTCGATAATCTAATAGCGCTTACCCTAAGTAGGTGCCTATATCTATGAACTATAAAGTCCGTAACAAAACAGTGAGATATAACTATAATTACTTATGATTCTAATGTATTATCACTATCACTATTATATATTATATACTCGTTCGATCGAGTTCACTGCTATCACTGTTATCACTACTATTTACACGGTTATTGTCTATTGTCCCGCACACATCCACGAATTGCCCCGTGCGTCTGTTATCATTTAGCCACGAGCCCTTACTTAGTTTCAAATCGAAAATGAAAGGTTATACTTTTGATCTACGTAAGCATTAAAATTGAGTAGATGAGCCATCTCATTTATTATTCATCTTTACCTACCGAACTTGTATAGGAGCGCGTGGCTAATAATAACAGTCGCACAAGGTTAAGCTACGGTTGTTGTGGTCAGTCCGTGGATAGGTGACCGAGACTCCTCCATCATCATCATCATTCTCCTGCTCCTATCCTAATGTATTCGTGGTCGGCGCCACCTGTCTTTTTCTTCCATATTTCTCTACTAGCTGCGCCCCGCGGTTTCACCCGAATAAGTTTCGATCCCCCCGGGAATATCTGGATAAAAAGTATCCTATATGTTAATCCTGGTTATACACCATTTGAGTGCCAAATTTTATCAAAGAGTTACAATCATCCATCCATCCAAACTTTCACGTTTATAATATTAGTACCTAGGATAGTAGAATTAGTCGTCATCTCGGTAGTCACCCCCTGTCTAACCATATCCTCATTCCCACAGTCCATCCACCGTTTCTTTGTTCTCATCTGACTCCTCCGTGCCTCGGAAATCACGTTAAAAAGCCGTTTGTCCCGGCTGTCATTCAAAGATCTTTGACAATCGTAACGGGTAGTCAGAAGCCTAAAAGTCTGACAACCAGCAGCGTAATGGCGTATAGCAGTAGCTTTCATTTTGACAGTTCAACAACATTCATTGCGTTATTTACGTTGTTGTGCAGACAAACTTTTTGAACATAATGAAGCAATGGATTAGCAATGGCGCCGATTTCCTTGTTCACTAACTAAACTAAATTTAAGTTCAGTGCATCTTTCTCTTTCTATTTCATTAAGAAAAGGACAGAAGATAAAATATTAGTTTAGTCCTGTCAAATTAGTCAGCGCCTGACGTAAATTGACGTATTTTTGGTAGCCATGTTTTTAATTTTTAATCACGTCTAAACTGTCTAGATAGGGAGTATCTTAATTTGACAGGACTAAAGTAATATTTTATCTTCTGTCCTTTTCTTAATGAAATAGAAAGAAAAAGATGCACTGAACTTAAATTTAGTTTAGTTTGTGAAAAAGGGAATCAGCGCCAATATCGTTCGAATCTGAGATAGATGGAGTGTTACGCAGTTAGGATGTTGTACCTTTAATTATGGTTTGTTTGGAATATCTGCACGTATCGTGTCCATATGTTTCTTGCGTTATCCCTGAAGACCTTCGATATTCTATATTTTTACTACGGAGGTTGTTTAAGTAGATTATGATATTTTTCAAGTTATGCGTAATAATAATAGGCTGCCGACCGATTTTGGACACAGTAGCCAATCTCAACGGAGATTAGCCAGGTACGCTTACGCAGGATAATAAAAAAAAATCTTAGGTATGCATTTAGTAAAAAGTTGTTATTTTGACATTACAAACAGACGCTTCAATTTTATTTATTTGTATGTATATGTATACATGTATGTATGTACAGATGTATAAATAAAGAATGCCACGTCAGACCACGTGTCGTCCATGGCATCTTATCCAACATGACTCGACTAACGATCGAGAGCGTCGCTTGCAAAACAAGCGCTATCAATAAGAAAGAAAGAAAAGAAAGAAAGAAAAATGCATTTATTTGCGGCAAACATGACGCATAAAAAAAAGGATGTAAACACACAAAAAAAAAAAAACAAGTTGGGGGTAAACATGCGTCACATTCACGCAAAACGGCCATCGCTCAGCATAATGCTAAGACCCTATACGAGACAGTATAATAACAGTACAATAACAATCGTTCGTGTCATCAAACCTTGTTCCACCAGAGATAGGCAGACATTTTGGCACCTTAACCCAGATGTCAATTGGAAGTCTAAATCAAAACATCAAAAGTCACTTATTCAAATTAGGCTGAGAATCAGCACTTTTCGAACGTCAAAATTACAAAAGACATTCCCCAAAACGCCCGCCCTTCACCACTTCCTAGTGCTTTCGCTGGGAAGAAGTGGCGCAACAAACTGTCCAGCAGCACAGCTGTCTGAAACGTCTCCGGACACAAGTGGGAAGATCTAAGTGTAACCTAGTCAGTGGGCAACCTTGATGGAACTGCAGTAGGGTGTAATTGTGGAGCTATATAGCAGAAAACAAAGTTATCGACATAGCTCACAGAATAAGCAAGCTGAAGTGGCAATGGGCCGGCCATATTAGCCGTAGAACCGTTGACCGTTGTGGTAGACGTATTCTTGAGTGTATTATATACGCGCATAACTTCCGATCGACTGCACCAAATTAATATTAATAATAAATCGTTTATTTATAGGGAATAGGTACAGATGCCAGCAGGTCAAGCTACCCGAAACTGTCAAATTTTCCCAATCAACGTTGAACCATAATGAACCATAATGCTTTAGCGTTAAGTATAAGTTAAAAATCTATTAAAGAAATTTGACAGATTGTAGTAGCTTGATGTGCTGGCGTCTGTACCTACATTTACATTTAATGCCTTAACAATTAAAAATACACAGTTGCTAATTTGCCTGAACTAGGTTGAACCTGTGCTTCAGGCTAGAAAGTTCATAAATACTTAATGAAATAAATTTACAATAAATTTAACATAAAAACTAAATTAAAATTTTAGGTAAATAAAAGTAAAATAGCATGTTAGTAGTTTTATTTGCATACAATAAGTAGGTCTACTGTATAATTCTTTTTTTTTTTGGTTTGTTATTGTAAGGACAAATTGGACCCGCACCCTAATTGCGTAACACACGATCAGTCGGAATCTGAATAATTTTGAAGCAAATTGCTAATCCATTGCTTCAAAAGTTCGAAAAATTTGTCTGCTCAACACGTAAATAACGCAATGAATGTTGTTGAACTGTCAAAATCAAACCGATTCCGATTGATCGTGTGTTACACAATTAGGGTGCCGGTAGGTTGCGCTGCTTTTTCGGGCAGGACGACGTCTGCCGGGTCCGGTAGTATTAATTGATAATGATACTATTAAGTAACCCAATAACTATGATTATTATTATTCTGCGCACGCGGTTATCGTCCAATACGAGTCTCCGTCGGTCGTATCGAATTATCACATTTTTAACATTGAGAACACTGTTAAAAGTCCTATGAGTGCGAATAGACATATTCATCACATAGAGGTTCCAGAACAACTTCATCGTGTACCAACCCAATGCGTTAAAATTTTACGTGGGTTATTAAAAAAAAAAAAAAAAACTGTTCCATACATTTTGACCGCGTAGGTAATGCACTTTTCTACAAAGAACATGGGGTCTACTCCGAAGTGCAAAGTGCGAATGATCGCATCGGACCGACACATGGCCGAACCGAATATTATTGAAATATGCGAAGAAAGTTCGGATCAGCTCAGTTGGGTCGAGACCATAGTCAATATTCGAAAGAGTGTAGGAGTGTAGGATCGGAACCGACCGAACCAAATAGTAACTTTGTAGCAGGAAACGGCCGAACATTCGGCCGATGCGATACATTTACCACTTCGGAGTAGACATCCAATTTTTTTTTTTTACTCTTCTGTGAGAGGGAATGGGCCGGCTGTAACACCACGCGGGCCCAGTGCGGGTTGGTAGAGGTCACATGTACGAGAATCTTGGGTTTTGTTCGACTTAAATCTATGCTTCAATGAAAGTAATGAAACTCATCATCTGCCTGGCTTTTCCCAACTATGTTAGGGTCGGCTTCCAATCTAACCGGATGCAGCTGAATACCGGTATTTTAAATGGAGCGCCTGCCTATGTGACCTCCACAACCCAGTAACTGGGTAATATGATACTTCTTGGCTTTTCGAAGCAGAAGCCTCAAAGTCTGACAACCAGTTTTAATTGGTTGTCATACTTTCAGGCTTCTGACGACCCGTAACGACTGTCAAAGATCCAAGAATGACAGCCGGGACCGACGGCTTAACGTGCTTTTCGAGACACGGAGACACGGTAATTCGGTATGTAAAGATGGTCACCCATCCACGGGCCTACTGCGGCAAGCGTAGCATAACCTGATCGATTGACCCGTGCGGCTGTTTTTAATTAGCCACAAGCCCCTACAATGAACATAATAAAACTAATTACCTAAAAACAACGATGACTTGCTTTAAAACAAAAAAAAAATCGTCGCGTCCATAGTGGTTATCTTAAAATAGTCTATATTATGTAGGTATCACTCACTGCAGGTATAATAAAAAAATTCCCAAAATATACCTGTGCAAGTGTGCAATCTATACTATTAATAACTCTACGTTCTATTCCGTGAGTCTGACACACACACACACAAACGCACACATTGGGGGTGTTTGTGTGTGTTTGTCAACATGCTATGTTTTCGTTCGTAGTATGTGGATGGTAGCAATTTAAATAATTTTATAATTACTTATGATAAATCATCATCATCATTATTTGCCTGCCTTTTCCTGGTTCGGCTGTCAGTCTAACCGGATGCCAGTATTTTACATAGAGCGACTGCCTATCTGACCTCTACAACCCAGTAACTGGGTAATACGATACCTCTTGGTAAAACTTGTTGTCAGACTTTCGGGCTTCTGACGACCCGTACGTAACGACTGTCAATGACCACAGGGACTAACGGCAGAGGTCTCGGTATGTAAAGATGGTCACCCATCCACGGACCAACCGTGCAAGCGTAGCTTAACCTGATTGACCGACGTGTACGGCTGTTATTATTTAGCCACGTAAATAATTTAAAACCTTATTATTATTTCATTGTGTCTTGAATTTTGAGTATAGGTACTTTTATTGTGTTCTTAACAAAACCTGAAATTCGTTTAAATATTCAGTAGGTACAGACCCGCAGGTCAAGCTACCCGAAACTGTCAAATTTTCCCAATCAACCTTGAACCTTAATGTTTTAGCGATGAAGTTGAAAATCTATTATAGAAATTGGACAGATTGTAGTAGATTGATGTGCTGGCGTCTGTACCTACCTACCAACTAGGTACTTCATTTAATATTTGAAGTGAATAAATAGGAAATAGTTTATTTTGTATCATTTTGAATAAAATACAATGAAAATTAACAATTTAAAATCAAACAAATTGTATAATTTAACAATTTTTCCTTGAATCAGGTTCTGCTTATATTAAAAACTTGTCTATCACGACCTTACACAATAAAAATAATGTTACAAAAAAAAATGTAAAAAAAAAAACGTCGTATCCACACTATGCTAACAAAATGGGAAGACATTCCGGTTTTCACGCAAACACAGACAACCTAACACACACAAAAACAAAATTGAATGTGTTACAGTCTTGGCAAATGTTTTTGCTGTTGATAAAATAGTTTTCATACGATTTTGAATTTTATAGTAACAAGATAGAGGTTATGTAGTTTTTTTGTGACGGTAAAATAAGGTTGAGTGCACATATCTCGCGTATTAAAGTCAGTTTCAACCATAAAGGTTAAAAATTGGTGAAATTAGTTGAGAATTAAGGAATAGTTAAAATATTGTAATGTTTTGATAGATTTTAAATTTTACTTTATTTTTACCATCTTGTAAGTTGCCAAAGCCGGACTTGTGTTATTTTTTTGTAATCTTAAAAAAAAAATGATACTGTTTAATATTTAAAGTAAGTAAGTATCGGTTTTTCTGTAACTAATTTCTATAAAAAGTTTTTTTTAAATATTTATCTTATCTATCTAACGCATTAGAAAAATACATAAATCCATCAACAAAAATACAAAAACTACCTAAACACTACATTGAAACACGCTATTTATCTAATCTACCCACCCCAAGCGTAGTAGCAAAAAATAACACAGAAAAAAAGGCGAACCCACACGACAAAACTAGTCTATGATATGTTTTTGTATGCAAAATGAACGAACAGGATAGACTGAGAGCGAGCGAGAAGGACGGCGATAGTCAGACAAAGGTGTGCGAGCGAGACGGATATATAATTAAAAGTTTTGTCGCAGCGGCTTTCCGAGGGTACGCTCGAGTAGGACAAAGATAACTATGGAGAGGCATAATTTTTTCTGTAGTTATTTTTATCATTATGTTAATACAATTTTTATTAACAGGTGTTTATTTTATTTCTGAAATTAAGCATTTACTAAATTAAACATGGATAAAATATCTTTTTTTCCCTTATTATCACATACACCATACTTATTTGTTATGAAAGAAGGATGGACTGTGTGAAAGATGATATGGCTAGAAAGGGGTGACTACTGAGATAACGACTATTAGAGAAGTATGGAAGCGTATAATAATATATGGTGCGCCGACCCTAAATAAATTGGAGAAAGATAATGATGCTATCAAAATAATGCTGTATAAGACCGAGGCTATTGTAGTCTGTACTTAATATAATTATACATAGAAGCTGTTGACGTACCTTTATAAATAAAATCAGTCACGGAAAATACAATGTTTGACTTAATAACATACATTTTTGGAATAATGAAAGACAGGCCTTGCTTTTAAGGCTTAGTCGCAAAACGTCTCTTTCGCAAAATTTCTACTGATCGTAAAATGTCTCTTTCTCATAATGTCGCTTTCGCAGAATAACTCTTACTCAAAAGGTCGCTTTCTCACAATGCCTCTTTTAACTGCTATCTAACTTGATGATAAGTTATAATAAACGATAATTTATTGATTTAATGTTTAATTATTATTATTGTCGTAGTTATTTCATGCTGAACGATTAGTGCTTACAACCAATCACAATCTGAATCATTTTGAAAGATATTGCTAATCCATTGCTTCATATGTTCGAAAAATTTGTCTGCACAACAACGTAAATAACGCAATGAATGTTGTTGAACCGTCAAAATGGAAGCCATTGCTACTGTTAATGTGTTACGTAATTACCTTGCAGTACTTCGAGAAGTAACCTCTTACAAACAAATAATTTCACCTCTTTATCATATTAGTTTAGATAGATTCGTTAGTTAACATTCAATTTCACAGAACAAAAATAAGAAAAATGTTAGAACAAAAACTACAACCTCTCCACTCCACAGATTCCCTTGTCCAGTTTTTACAGAATATATTCCGATGAGTTCCGTTTATACCCTCCTTAACCGACTGCGAACTGCGAGGTGTTGTGTTTGTTTGTTATTTCCTGTTAATTTACTTAGCTGTCAATTAACTCGTAACAGATATCCAAACACATTTAAGATTTCAATATAGCTTTGTTTATTGTGTAATGTAATATTTTGAACCAATATTTTGATTTAAAAGAGTGTCCGTGGAGTTTTTTGCCCGTTCTTTTCCATAGGTACCTACTACGCTTTGGAATGGGCAACTAGCTTCATCCTTCTGACTGACCGACCCCTTGACAGTTCAAAAGTGCCTGTAATTGGTTTTATTGTTCATTTTGCATTATTATTTCGGATATTTTTACTTTTCTACTAGCTGTTACCCACAACTTCTTCTGAGATCCAGGATGAAAAGTAGCTTATATCCTAATCCAGGTCATGGTCTACCCATGTGCCAAATTTCATCCAAATCCGTTCAGCCGTTTTAGCGTGAAAGCGTAACAAACATACAAAAAAATCAAATCTTTTCTCTTTCTAATATTACTAGCAGCACCCCGCGGTTTCACTTCATCGAATAAGTGTTGATGCCGTGGGAATATCCGAGAGTATTCTATGTGTTATTCTAATGTATAATAAGCTATATTACTGTAAAGTTTTATCAAAATCCGTTCAGTAGTTTTTGCGTGAAAGAGTAACAAACATTCATCCATATATCCTCACAAACTTTCGCGCTTATAATATTATTAGTAGGATTAATTTAGATATTTTTATTCCTATGTGTATTCAAAGCCTTGGTTTTTAAAAAGCTGTGTTCCGTGTACCTGGCAGTCATTAGTGTACGTCACAGCATACACGGTGAACGATTGGCTAAAAACGAAAACAAATATGACTCTCAGCAAAGAATGCTAGAACCAGCGCGGCGCGGGGTAATTGCGTAGCACACTATCAGGGCATTGGATTTCATTTTGACAGTTTAACAACATTCATTGCGTTATTTACGTTGTTGAGCAGACAATTTTTTCGAACATATGAAGCAATGGACTAATAAATTGCTTTATATGTTTGAAAAATTTGCAACCACAATCTGAATGATTTTGAAGGATATTGCTTACAATATCCTTTAAAATCATTCAGTGTGGTTGTAAGTGTGGTACGCTATGAGGGTGCTGTTGGAATCCAATCGATATATGGGAATAAAAAGGGTTAGATAATGCAAATGGAAGAATATTACAAAGCAAAGGGATTTTGTATGAAAATACTTAATTTTAACGTTTTCTTCCTACTAATAATAATTTATAAATGAATATAATCTTTTTGTTTACAAAAATATTTAAAAATGTAATTTGTATACAAATGCAATAAAGGAGATTAAAAATAAATTATATTATTATAGTTTGTATGTTTGTTACTCAATCACGCAAAAACTACTGAACGGATTTGAGTGAAATTTGACACACAAATAGTTTATAACCTGGATTAACACATAGGATACTTTTTTGAAGTCCACATAAACGATGTCGCGGGCTGAAACTAGTTTAATATAATTATTGTATATATTAAAACATTGCAACAGATATTTTTGGCGGTAAATCGTAATGGACTGTAATTTAAAAGAATTATTTTTCTAACTCCTGGCTTTGCTTAACAGGTAGATAGCAAAAAAAACATGAAATATAAGTTAAAACAACCATTATATTCGAAAAACAAAGCATATTTAGGCATATTTCTGTCTTTAATTAATTAATCTTCATAAATACACTTCCCTTCGCCCCCTATTACATTTGTGTCTTAAACATCACTGGTGAAATGTGGGTGTACTATAGGTACAGCTCTGCCTAACCCTTCGGGGAAACACAAGCGTGATGTTATGTGCTAAGTATAAGGAAAATAAGATAATCCTAAGTTATCTATAAATAATCATAAAAGTTAATAAAATATTTATACAAATGTAAGTAACGTGCAATGTACGATGACTAAACAGCAATTTCAACCAAATGGATACGACACGCGGTGCGAACACACTACGCGAAATATTGTCGATGATAACGTAATTATTATTATTACTTTGTGCAACTTTTGTTTTGGCTTTAATTTTATATTAACTTATATTTTTTCGTGTTTTTAATTAAAATTATTCAAAGGTATGACTGTTGCATTGTGTGCGTATGTTTGTTTCTGACAAGTTTTGAAGAAAATGGGAAAAAATTAACGAGTTTGATTTTCGGTCAAAAATCTTATGACACTTCATCTATTAGATTTGTATGCTTTGAACTAAGCAACATTTTCACGTTTAAATAAAACAACTGGCTCCTAAACAAAATAATACACACATTTTCGACCTTACCTTCATAAAACAAATATATTTATTTTCAAATTCGTAAAATCTTTCAAAAGTACACCTAGCCAAAGACATTACACACAAAATTGAACAAAAATACTAACTTTAGTGTGAAATATTAAATGAAAAATAACAATAAAATATAAAAAACAAGGTGAAGTTTTCGCCCCGTGCGAATACACTGACCCGTACGCCGCTTGCTTCAGCAAATGAATGTGTACAGACATCGTACACACTGCGTACGCTGTTGTTGTACAATTTAAATATTATTTTTGAAAAAAAAATCTAAAATTTTTTATAGTTAAGTTTTTTTACGATACAATTATTTAGTTAGTTATATTACTTCAAATTCGATTATTTAATTTTAGTTTAATTTTACCGCAGTTCTTTTGTGGGATAAAAACATTATTTTATTACGAAAACATATAAGTAGGTACCTATATATTATCGTGGACGAATTAAAAGAAGTACATACATATAAATAATCGTAGCACGTGACGTTTTCCTGATTACCTCCTGGGGAATAGTCAAGATTTTTTGAATAGCTTTTTTTAACTAAATTGAAAAATCGAGGTCATGTATTCGACGATTTTTGAATTGAAACTTGGACAAGAATTGAGAGTGAAATTTCAAGCATGCGTCACTTTTAGGCATATTTCGTTACATGATAGAGAAGAAAGATAATATGACTCTCTCTGTCTCTCACACTACATCTTCCTTATTCTTTTTTTTTTTTGTTCTATCAGCTGCATGAAGATGCAAGCATTTTTTTTACCCGACTTAATATATGGAGAAGGTTATGTATTCGACGAGTTTTTATTAATCTAGAATAATAAATTGTAGACTCACATGCAAGTTCTAAGTGTTTTTATTACTAAAGGTAAAAACAGGTTGAACCAATTATCTATCTATAGGTACATACAATGTTGCCTTCAAGACATTTTCCTTACCACTTTATCTTAATTAATGACTTATAATGAAAAATTACATTTTGTTTGTTTATCCGTTGCCATGGCAACATGCCTTACTTTTTATTAAAAATATATGTGGACACATTTTAATACAACTCTTGGGCCGTTTTGTAGAACGATTTTAAGTTTGATGTGGCCCAAAATATTACAGCTCAACCTGAAATATCGTTCAATTGAAGTCATGGCTTTCATTTGCATAAAAACCTTGATTTAAGTCTATGTAGTTCCATTCAATAACAGCCATGAAATAATTGGCGCCAGCATTTTGACAGCTGTCACTGTCAACAATTTTTTTATACAATTGGCGCCAATATTTTGACAGCTGGCATTGTCAACTATTTTTTTTCTATCTTATTGTATGCAGGTAGGTATGGAAGATTCAGCCAATGATAACATATTACAATAATATAATTGAACATAATAAATTGAATTGTTGTGTAACGTAGGTGGTATATTTTTCCTTCCAAAGGTCGACATGTTATAAGTATTTATTGCTGCATCTGAGTAAACATGTGCGTTGTACAAATTATTAATGTGTTAAGTTTTAAACATATATTATAATTATATGTATTTATTTATTTATGTATTTTTTTAGAAGGTACTTAGCCGATAATATCTATCGATAACACAAATTGCATTGCTGTGAGTCGAAACTCGAAACTATAGATACAAAAAGTAAAAAAAAAATTAGAACTCATAACTTCATAAGAAGTCAGACCGGTAATTAAAAATGAAAATAGAGATTACTAGCTGCGCCCCGCAGTTTTACCCGCATAAGTTTCGATCCCGTGGGAATATCGGGATAAAAATTGGCCTATGTGTTAATCCTAGTTATAAACTATCTGTGTGTCAAATTTCATTAAAATCCGTTCTGTAGTTTTTACGTGAAAGACTAACAAACATCCATCCATCCTCACAAACTTTCGCGTTTATAATATTAGTAGGATAGCCGGATACTCGTAGGATAGTAATCCTACTATCCTACGAGTATCCGGCTATCCTAGTATTTCGGCTAGACTATTTTTAAAGTATTATCCTGTAAATCCTTACAGGATAATACTTTAAAAATAGTCTAAGTATTATCCTGTAAATCCTTACAGGATAATACTTTAAAAATAGTCTAAAAATAATTTAGTCAAAATATTAATGAGTTTACTTTTGAACTTTCCAGAGCACTTTGCAGAACTTTGCAGAGGTGTTCTTATAGCACACCCAAATATCGCCAGTTATGTTTAAAGTCCCATGTAATGCTGGGGAGTTTGTTGCGCCACTTCTTCTTCCCAGAGATAGCACTAGGAAGTGGTGAAGGTCGTGCGTTTTTGGGGGACTGTCTTTTGTAATTTTGACGTTCGAAAAGTGCTGATTCTCAGCCTAATTTGAATAAATGACTTTTGATTTTGATAGGGAGCGACCCTATTGTCATCAATCGGGCAGATGATCAGACTCCGGGCTGAGAAATTTCCCTATTCACCCATAAACTTACTTATTTAGTTCGCGACCACGCCCATTTAAAAACATTCCATGTGATTCTTCGTCCTATTTCATCTGCCCTGCTTACCTCCCTTCCAAATGAGTCGTACAGATCATCGGATATGTAGATAGGTATTGTTAAACCAAGATTGTTTACATTTTTTCACAAACAAGCGAGCAACCAGGCAGATATTTTGTTATTTAACACATCACCATCACTTGACTCATGCAATGATATAAGTTATGCAGTCGACTTTACTCTTGCCCTCATTACATATGGGACTTACACATAACTGGCAAAATGGGTGTACTATAGGTACATCTCCGCCTTACCCTTCGGGGGAACAAGGCGTGATGTTTTGTTATACTGAATCATTTTGAAGGATATAGATAATCCATTGCTTCATATGTTCAAAAAATTTGTCTGCTCAACAACGGAAATAACGCAATGAATGTTGTTGAACTGTCAAAATGAAACCCGTTGCTACTGTTAGTTTGTTACGCAATTACCCCGCTGGGTTTTTATTACATGTTCTTTGTAGTTTCATTGATTGCAGACGCAGAATTTTTAAGTTTGAGGTCAAATTTCCGTAAACCTTCGACAAACTCGGTTAGATTCGGTAGATAACTCGTAAAAAAAATAATCTTGCAGTAGTTTATAAACAGCTACATTCACGTTAAAAACACGATTAAGTAACTAACTTGACATGATTTTGGCATTTTTGAACCGATAACCTTCAATTAATATTAAATCAAAGACAAAATATTCGAGCGACCGAACATTCAAATTCGTCAGCCATTTTGGATTTTTAAATCAAAGTGCCAAACTTACTTCAAAAATTAACTTATTGGTGGAATCGATTCCAATCTCTAACGAGTATCGATAGTAAATCGATTAGAAATCGTAACTCGTGTGCATTTCAATAGCATTTTGCGGAAATCCATAGGCTAAGCTAAAAATAAATTAACTAAAATACCGGACAGTCTATAATATGAGAACGTAGTATATGCTCGACTTGCAGAACCTTTTTGAAGAATATTTTCTTGAATTAAAACGGTTGATTTCCAAAATTATGTTGTTGGACACGATGATGATATAGAAAAGTATGGACAAGCATCTGAAATGTCCACCGATGGACTCATTTGGCGTAAAAGTGGGCTAAAAAGTTTAAATATACGAATCTATTCACTTAATTCGTCAGTAAGTCGTCTGCTTTCTTCCTAATACGCAAACTAGTAATATTGCCTGTAACGCACGATTAATCACATTCTGAATCATTTTGAAGGATACTGTTAATCCATTGCTTCATATGTTCGAAAAATTTGTCTGTTCAACAACGTAAATAACGCAATGAATGTTGTTGAACTGGCAAAATGGAAGCCATTGCTCTAATGTTAGTGTGACACGCAATTGCCCTGCTGATTATATTATGTATTTAACGCACAGTCCTCTAGACTTAGACCACATAACCACCTCAACATAAAATATGATAAGTGTAACATTGATTGAACTTTAATTTAAGTAATATATAAAGAAAGTAAAGAAAGAAATTACGGGTTATCGGCGCACAAACTGTAACCATGAATTCAGCACAGATTCTAGACCCCTTAGAGTAGACAGTTTTATAGACAAGTGCAATACCTACGCGATCAAAATGTATAGCAGAGCATTCTTTTTTTTATAACTGTTATCTACTAGCTGACCGGCCTTCGTATCGCCAAATAATCAATAAGCCATACAAATTGTATGAGAAAATGATCATTAGATTCAGCACCTTTCGAACGTCAAAATTACAAAAGATTTTCCCCCATAAAGCCCGCCCTTCACCATTTCCTTGTGCTATCGCTGGGAAGAAGAAGTGGCGCAACAAATTCCCCAACAGCACAGCTGTCTGTTCAGTTAGAAAATACTTGATTGTATACAATACTAGGTATTAAAGATAAAGACAAAAATCGGTCCAACAGTTTTTGAGTTGTAAATGGTGTAACTAACCCGACTCTGTTTTATTTATAATAGATTTAAGGGTTTATTCTGATTTTTCCATCGCCATATAACTTTTATTTGAGGGATAAAATTGACGTTTGACAGTTTTTGTATGAAATAACTGTCAAAATTTCTATTCCTCGAAAAAAATTATCAGATGATTGAAAAATTAGCTCTTAATTAAAAAACAAAGAATGGAACTTATTTTTTTTTTTCTTAGAAGTTAGAAGAAAAATATCAAAAAGGATTATTAAATAATCTCTTTCTTTTCCGTGTACTATGACAATCTTTATTTACGTAAAAAATATGTATAGAAACCGTTTCGTTTGTGTGGGTGCAAATCTTTGTGTGAGTGTCAGGGCTGTCGCGCGCGTTTTGGCGTAGATTTAATATTTTATATTTATTATTAGTTTTATGTTTTTCTTGATTTAAAGAATGATTTGACGTTTGAAAGTGTATTAGTTTGGTTGACTTTGCTTGAGGTCGGGTTGAGCAATTACCTATGTACTTTGTTGGTGAATGATTTAAAAATGTCTAAAGTTCACGTCGTAAAGGGTGATTTAAATATACGTTTAAGTATCGAAAGAAGTATAATTAACAATAATAAAGAATAATATTAGACGTTTGAAGACAACGTAGCTACATTACAAACATGTAATAATAATAATAACAAACATAAAATAATTAATAAAACAAGAGGATAATGGAGAATTTTATATTTTTACTTCGTTCAAGGGTTAAAATTACGACACAAATGTACATTTATGCAACTCATAAGTAAATAAAATCTTCACCAAAGCTTAGCAATAAAAAAAAATGTCCTCTTATAAAACAAACATTCAACACACAACTAGTTACCTTTTAAACTAAAAACGGCAGAAATTTAGCATAAAATAGCCAAAATAGTAAGAAAATAAATTCAAAATCAAAAAGCAGCCCTGCCAAGTCAGCGTGTGAGCGGGTAAGAGAATACGAAACCAACACAGATACGGACTGGCCGCGTGCCGATATGGCCGCGCGCGTTTCCAACATAGCGCGCTCTCGTGTTTTCCCTCATATCTGTCGAAATACGCCATATTGTTTTATTGTTCACTATTATTTATAATAACCAAAACATTTTACAAATATTCAAATTGATTTTCACGTTAGAATACCAACTAAACGGATTATGTCAAACGATAATGTCATCATTACTTATTGATAATTGTAATATTTATCTCGTTTTATCACGATCGGCGATTCGTTACGGACGTGTGTAATTTAAAAATCGGAAATTATGTTTTATAATTAAATATATAGGTATACGTGTGCGTGAGTGTTGTTTCTAAAAATATTACGTTGAAGAATAACTGTTTTGTACTCTGTGTTGTGTTAATTTTAGTGCAATGTCTACGGTGAACGTTAAATTAAGAATGCATTTATTGTTGCCATTGTTTTAAAATTGTTATTTAGCAAAAATGGATGTGTTTGTGCAGTGATATGGATTATCCTTTGTGTTTCGGATTGTAAAAATGGATAAACCCTCATTCAAGGTATGGCATTAAGATTTTTTTACCTTTTCCTCGGATCATCAATCTATGATGATTATTTAATCAACAAGAGTGGTCAATACAAGTACTTTTATTTACATAATTTGATTAATTAATCAATAATTATGTATAATTTGATAATAGATCGATATAAATTTACGAATGAGTGGTTAATTATATAAGTTTCTGATTATAACGATCTGCATAATAGTGGTCAGATAATTAGTGGCAGTCAAAATACTCGAGTCAAGCGAGTGACGTCACCCATTGTCTCTAGTTCTTAGGACGACTTCTCAATGCGCGGATTTCTTCCATTTATTGTTTTGAAACAAAAACTTAACGCTGAACTAATTTAAATTACTATTTTTTAAATATTACTTGTTTATTTTGATAATTGACGGTTGATTATCGGTTTTAGAATTTTAAAAGTTAAGAAAATGTTATTATTGTTACCCCTACCCTGCCTCTGTCCGCCATATCAGCCAGCAAGCACTAGTGTTGAGGCGCAATAATAAAATAATCGATATCGATGTTTCTAAACTTCAATTAAGTTTCAACAGTTTTATTCACTTTGTGTTTGAGTTTATGAGTTTTGTATAGTCGATTAGTCATTGGGTGATTTATCGATGTCTGTTATGGTTGGCACTTCCTTTTTTTAGACATTGGCCGAATTCAATTAAGAAATCCGGTATTATTTGGTTGATTTTTTAATCGAAAGTGATATTTTTTAAACGCGATCAATTTTGATTAACAGCTATATAAATAACCAAGATCGAAATTCATTTCAATATCTTAATAAGACACGATAAATTTTAAAATTTAAATGACTATTTCCACATTATATTATTAACTAATTAACGACAGCAGGTTTGTCCGTAGATGACACACTTTACCTAATTACAAGGTATTATTTTATTTTGTATAATTCTACTAAAGGTTATTTTTGAACGGACGACGCGAGTATATTTTTGTACGGCGACGCTTGAGTAGGTCATCTCGGTACTAAATATTTAAATCGTTGTCTAAATAAAGTTAAAGCGGCACAGTTTTCGACTTCCATTTTGGTAAACGGTTTTAACTTTATCTTACCCACTGGTGGGCAAAGGTCCCTTAGTCGCCCAATCTCTGTTGCATTTTATTTTTTGCATGTATACAGTTACAGACTATGACTAGGCGAAAACTTGAGTACACATGACCTTGTGTGTGTCTCTGTGTGATTAGATTTGATTATTCTTAAATCTGTCATTGTAAGAATTTTTAAACGTTTCATCCTAGGCTTTGTTTCTCCGAATCAAAATCAACAGAATTGGCTGTCCAGTAACATTTTTGTCCATTTTGAAAGCATCCGCCAACGCAGAGCGTGAACACTTCGGGTAATCGACGACCCATAAACTCTAAATTAGAACATCTATTTATAAAATGCAGCGTGTCTCACTCTAGGACTGGTTTATTGCCGTTTAGTTTAATTTATTGAGCTATTGTTTAGTTAGTTTAAATAAACCGCTGAGTGTTGAAACCATTTTGTTCTTATTTAATTGTGGCCATGTGGCAGTTTTTATGATTCTCTTTCTTTTACTGTTTGGCATAACTAAAGTAATTTGTCATTACTATTCGTCTTTTTTATCTTTAAAGGAACCTTATCAGCATTAAAGTGTGTTAGTATTAATGTGATTTTATTTGATTAAATTGATAACTGTCATTTCGTGGCAGGCGTGATGACATAATCAAGCTATACTTTTCCAGTTTTAGCTGACCTCGCATTGTATAGGCTTTTCGTACAATCAGAAGTCAGCTTATACTGGTTATGTATAGTTTGATATTTCGTAGTGTGTACTACGCGAACTTATTATGAGATATATGACAGCATAATCATTAATCATATAAACTGTGTCCTAATTACTCATCGGCTGATTTATAAAGAAAAAATGTAGATGCAGATGCGTGCAGGTGAACCCGCGTCGCAGTAACAGTTAAATTTAACCTTAACAACAAAATAGAAACTGTGCTATCTGTTTATTTACGTAACGACTCACAAGTCGAATCGTGACAATCTAATGTGATCTTTAACTGCAGACCAATAAATATGAGAATATATTGACGCATTACTTATCAGTTTAACTTAAGTAGGTTCTTAATGGCGGAAATCATTTTAATGTAAAAAAAAACACAATACCTCAATAAATAATTTTGGAAGTAAGCTAATGATTGTTTTTGTTTGATATTTTAATAATCTGCAAGAAATAATTATATACTTATTCAAATACATACCTCTGCCTTTTTTCTTTTAAAAGAACTTCATAATTTTATTACATACATACAAGTAATTGCGATAATGATGTTTAATTTTTTTTGTTATTAAGCTAATTACCTACTAATGCATTGCATAATTATGGGTAAAATTTAACATTTCAATCTCGTCACTTATCTGTTAACTACATCATCATTCCCTTATGCCAATTTATTTAGGGTCGGCGCGACATGTCTTCTTCTTCCATACTTCTGTATTAGTCGTCATCTCAGTAGTCACCCCCTTTCTAACCATATCATTATTCACACAGCCCATCCATCGTTTCTTTGGTCTTCCCCTACTGTTATAGCCATCCACATTCATACTCAAAACTTTCCTCACGACATTTGCCTCATTCGTCTGCACACTAAATAATTGATTTTCAAAGTTGGCAGCAATGAAAAGCTTAGGTATTTATTTGTGCGAGGTGCACATTTGTTTGCTGGGGTTGGTGGGGAATGAAAGCCTTCTTGATTCTGATAGTTCTTCTTTATTTTCCTTTTCTTCCTGTTTCTTCATTTGTAGCTGCTTGCCGACTGTGTCGAGCCCGAAATCCGACGCGTAATTTATACGATTTTGGCTAAGAAAAAGTAGGGCCTGTGATTGGTCAACCAATCAGAACATCGAAATTTTAGCCAATAAAAGTGAAGTCGGAATCGGCACAGTAGCTTAAGTACCGCGAAACTTTACCGTAAAGAGAGCCGCGTGACAATTTTCGCGTTTTTCGCTATAATTTTGAATGACAACATATGACAAATTATATATTTTTGGATTCTACATACTATAAACTATCTAGGAAAAATATAAAACAGTAGAAAACAAGACATAAAATTTTCGATAATCTAATAGCGCTTACCCTAAGTAGGTACTTATATCTATAAACTATAAAGTCCGTAACAAAACAGTGAGATATAACTATAATTACTTATGATTCTAATGTATTATCACTATCACTATTATATATTATATACTCGTTCGATCGAGTTCACTGCTATCACTGTTATCACTACTATTTACACTGTTATTGTCTATTGTCCCGCACATCACTCCCGCCGTGCGACCGCGTCGCATCACGTTCCGGTGCGGGCACGTCGTCCGTAGGCAAGGGCAGGATGACCAGTTTCCTTACTGGCCGGCGCAGGACACCTCCCTTCGTCTGCACGTCCACCGTCCGCACGATGTTGTCGGGGCCTGGATACGTCGCGATGACACGCCCGCGTATCCACACGTTGCGAGGCAGGTTCGGGTCGACGATCTGCACGAGGTCGTTTTCCTTGACTGGGAGACCTCGTCCATGGGGCTCCCGCCGGTGTTGGAGCTCGGGAAGGTACTCCTTCACCCAGCGGAGCCAGAAGATGTCAGCGAGCCTCTGTGCAGCTCGCCAGCTGGACCGGGAGATGGTGTCTTGCTCGGTGAATGTGCCCGGCTGTGGCACGCGCCCAGGACCCCCCAATAGGAAGTGATTGGGGGTTAGAGCCTCTGGATCATCCGCGCTGACGGAGACGTGTGTCAGCGGGCGACTGTTCACGGTGTACTCTACTTCTACCAATAGAGTGGTGAGGACTTCTTCGGTGGGGTGGCGCTCGTGCAGGGTTGCCGAGAGTGCGGTTTTCACAGAGCGTACCATACGCTCCCAAGCGCCACCCATAAACGGAGCTCCCGGCGGTATGTAACGCCAGGCGATGGTTCTCTTCGCTGCCTCTTCCGCTGTCGCCTCGTCGATAGATTGTCGAAGTTCTTTGTCGGCAGCTTTAAGATTGGTGCCGTTGTCTGACCAGATTTCAGTTGGGCAACCGCGTCGCGCAATCATTCGCCTGACCGCCATCACTGCGGAGTCAGCGGTGAGCGAGCCGGCGACTTCTAAGTGGATAGCCCGCGTCGTGAGACACGTGAAGATGGCCACGTATCTCTTCTGTCTGGTTCGTCCGACGGTCACGGAGAGGGGCCCAAAGTAGTCGATCCCGGTGAAGGTGAAGGGTCGCTTGTGATGAGCTAAGCGACAAGCTGGCAGGTCTCCTGTTCTGGGATATGGCGGTGCCTGAGTCTTCATGCGGCAGAAGAGGCATCGTCGTAGAATGGCGCGTGTGATTGAACGCAACCTTAACACCCAGTACTGCTGACGGCACTCGTTGACTGTGGCTTCCACGCCGGTATGATGGAGCTGCCGGTGTATGGCCTGTATCCACAACTTCACTGTGGGATGATCTCCGTCGACCACTAGTGGGTTCTTGACATCTTCTTCGACGTCCTTGACCGCTCGGATACGGCTCCGAAGTCGGAGTGAGCCGTTGATGGATTCGACGCTGAGTTGATGGAGACGACTTTCCTTGGCGATTGGTTTTCCGCTGTTCAAGTTTTCTATATCTTCTGCGAAGGCTTCTTCTTGTGAGGACTGCATCAGTAACTCCTCTGCTTTCTTCAGGAGTTCGGCTGTGACTGGAAGAAATTTCTTTGCGGATTTCTTCACCGGTGTGGGTCCCTGCGGTTTCGCTGTCGTTGGTTTATTCTTTCTCCAGGTAGGATCCGCTTCCTTGTTCTTTTTTGTTCTTCTGTAATTGACCTTCTGCGTATTGGGTTTGCAGAGGTCGATGAACTGCAGAACGCGTGCTGTCGCGTATCGTAGCCTGTCCCAGTTGGAGAAGTTTGCTGGATTGGGGAGTCCCTCTGCGAGTTTTCGTTTCTTCCTGTCGTTTACATGGTGCGTCCGCTCTTCGCCGGATTGTCCTTCCGTGACTGCGCCTGCATTTTCTGTAGGCCAGGAGTCTTCTGTTTGGTACAAGAAGTCTGGACCCCTGAACCATCTGTGGTTTCTATCGAAGGTAGCCGGCACGTCACGCGTGGCATCGTCCGCCACGTTCAACTTCGTTGGCACCCAGCGCCAATCGTTCACTTTGGTGCTTTCTTCTATGGCAGCTAGACGGTGAGCCACGTATGGTTTGTAAGATCGTGACCCCGTCTTGATCCAGGTTAGTACTGTTCTGCTGTCTGTCCAGAACACTTTTCTATCAGGCTTCCGTTCGTGTTCTTCCGTCACCGTCTCGGCGAGTCTGACTCCCATCACGGCCGCTTGCAGCTCCAGTCTCGGGATTGATGTCAGTTTTAATGGCGCCACTTTGGCTTTAGCTATGGTGAGGGACAAAGTCACCTCGCCGCCAGCTGATATCGCCCTCCAATACAGGACCGCCGAATACGCAGACTCGCTGGCGTCACTGAAGATGTGGAGTTCCAGGGAGGCGGCGTCGCTGTAGTTGAGGTACCGTCGCGGTATTGCAACTTCGCGGAGGCTCTTCAGATGATCCATCCACGTTCCCCACTGTTCCGCTAAGTCCTCGTCGATGTGGTCGTCCCAGGCTGTTCCTCGACGCCATACTTCTTGCAGAAGCTGTTTCGCTTTGATGGTGACCGGTGAGGCGAACCCGAGTGGGTCGAAGAGCGACATCACAATCCTCAACGCTTCTCTCTTCGTTGGTCGAGTTCCTTCTATAAGCGTCGAAGGTATCCTCGCTAGGTTGAGGTTGAATGAGAGCTCGTCTGTTTCAGTCTTCCATACGATGCCTAGAACTCGTTCTGTCTTTTCTTCCGCCTTGTAGAGTTCCATATCTTCTGGTTGCTTGTCTTCCCCTAATGACTCTAGGAGCGACTTCGAATTCGATTTCCATTGTTTTAGCTCGAAGCCAGCTTTCTTGTGCACTTCTCGCACGCCTTTGGTGATCTGTTCGGCTTCCTCGAGGTTACGGAAGCTGTCGAGGTAGTCGTCGACGTAATGCTTCCCTATTATGGCCGCTGCTGCTTCAGGATGAGTCTTCTCGTGTTCTTTGGCGTTCAGGTTCTTCACATAGATCGCCGTCGATGGTGAGCTAGATGCCCCGAAGATGAGTGAAGTCATCCTGTATTCCTCCGGAGGTTGGTTGTCTCGTCTATCTCCCCGCCACAAATATCGCAGTGCGTCTCGGTCTTCGGGTTGTAGTTTGACCTGCATGAACATCTCCTTGATGTCTGCGGTGACTGCGATGGAGTGCTGTCGGAAGCGCATGATGACGCCTGGCAGCGATTGTAGTAGGTCGGGACCTTTGAGCAACATGTCGTTGAGTGCCACTCCTTTGGTCTTAGCTGCGGCGTCATGCACAACCCGTAATTTGTCTGGTTTCATGGGGTTGATGACGGCAAAGTGTGGTAGGTACCACGTCCTATCTGGAGTCTTCTGTGGCGGCGCAGGCTCTGCGTAACCTTTCACTATTAGGGCGTCCATCTGCTCGACGTATTTCTTCTTGAGTTCGGGATCACGATCTATCTTCTTTTCTATATTGAAGAGCCTCTTCAGGGAGTTTTCGTAGTTGTCTGGGAACTTCACGTCTTCTTTTTTCCAGAGAAGGCCGGTCTGGTATCTGGTGTCTTCTATCTTTCTGGTCTTCTGTTCCAGAATTTTGAGTGCCTTCTCTTCTGGGTCGGTCTTTGGTCTCTTCGGGTTAATGCATAAGGCGTCCATCTCGAAGTACTTCTTGACCATTTCTTCTAGGTCCTCGTCGGCTTCTTTCATGTGCGATACAAAGTCGATCTTCTGCCCGAGGGACTTAGTCTGGCTCCCGTGGAGAACCCATCCCAGCGGCGTGAGAGATGCCACCGGGTAATTCTTGTCCCCTTTTCTGGTTTCCTCGGTGAGCAGGAGATGCCAGTTGTCTTGGCCGATGAGGATTTGTGGTCTTGCGTTGGAGTACGAGAGTTGTCCCTTGATGTCTGCCAGGTGCGGGCACCCTTCCACCAGTTCCCGTGGAACCTGTTGAGATGAGACGTGTAGATTCTTGACTGTTCTGGCTTGGATTCGCTCTTCTTTGTTGTTGATCCCTTTCAAGCCGATGGTCACTCTTCTCGATGCCGATTCTGCAGTCTTCAGTTCGTTGATGGTTTCTATTTTCAGTGGGTCTACAGGTCCTGTTGCTCCTATGCGCGTCGCAATGTTGTCGTCGACGAGCGTTACTGTTGACCCGTCGTCCATCAGTGCGAATGTGTTGACTGCTCCTTTCGGTCCCTTCACCTGGACCGGGAGGATCTTCAAGTAAGACTGCTTCTTCACGGTCCATGTTGAATTGATGACCTCTGGTGTCTCTTCCTTTTCTGATTTCTCTGCCTTCTCTGCCTGTTCTGTCTTCTTGTCATAGTGCAGCATCTTGTGGTGCGAGTATTTGCAGTCGTTGACACCGCAAGGCTTCGGTTTGCAGTTGTGAGTTTTGCTTCTATAACGTAGGCATCTGAAGCAGAGGCGTTTGGACTTTGCAGTATCCCATCTTGAGTTTGCTTCCATTTTCTTGAACTTCTCACATTCGGTTGCGTTAGTGTGAGTTGTTTCTTCGCACACGAAGCACTTCGGTGTGTTCCCCTTTTCAGTCACGTTGTTGACCCGCTGCGACTTCTTCTGTTGTGTGGTGTTCGGTGAGGAGGCCACCTGTTCAGGCAGCGCGTAGGGTGCACACAGCTCGGCTTCTCTCTTGAAGAACCTCTCTATCTTGATGAGGCAGGGGTCTTCTGGTTGCTGTGTGGCCGAGAAGTCGTAGTATCTATACCGGAGCGTAGGTGTCAACTTCTCGATCAACGTCTTCGCTAGTTCAGGGTTGTACATATAATTGAAACAACCCAACGTCTTCAGTGTTGCTACGACGTTGGAGATCTTCGTGGCGAATATACAGATGTCTCTTGGTGACTCGGAGAGTCGTGGCAGGGTTCGAAGCGTTTCCATTTCCATCATGGCGATCGACTCCGGTCTCCCAAATCTGGATTCCAAAGTCTTCATGATCTCTGTGGGGTGCGCATTTGTGATCAGCAACCCTTCTACGGCTTCTTTGGCCTTGCCCTTCAAATTTCTTCTAAGTCTGTTCGCATTCTCGACGGTGCTGAACGATGATTCTGTTTCGTAGTAGGCCGCGCGGAAGGGTAGCCACTCCTGGTGTGACCCGCTGAAGAATGGTAGGTCGATAAACTTGGGTCGCTGGGCGGCGCTGACAGCCCTAGTGATGGCTTCAGCAAGGAGGGCTAGGTCCCCTTGACCTCCCGCCGGTGCTTGACGAATTTCTTCTGTCTTCGGTGGCTCGGTGTGGACGATCATCGGCTCCGCTGGAGGTTGGTGAGGCTCGTTGGCGATGGCCAAGACGGGACGAGTCACCTGGTTCTCCAACCAGTTGTCCACCCTTGCGTTGACTTCGGAGTAGAGGGAGACGTCATCTTCTTCAACTTCTTCCTCTTCTTCATCTTCGGTGTCCCCATTTTCTAGCGCGGCCAGACGTGCTGCAGCTAGTTCCACTCGGAGACGGAGCAAATCTTCCTTTGCTTTGGCGATTTTCTGCTGTTTCGACTTGCTATGTGTCGATCCCCCCCCTCCCCCCTTCTTGCTAGGCGGGGAGAGGTGCTGTGGGCCGGTTGGTTTCGACGTACCGGCGTTCTTGATGACTCGCTTTACTGTTGAGGTATCTGTTTCTGGGCGAGCATCTCTGGAGACGACAGCGGCGGGCGGCTTCATCAGCTGTTTTGATTTCGCACCTGCAGTGAGCGTCGTCGCGACGGAGGGGGCGACGGAGGGTGCGGCGACGCTGGCGGGGAGCGTGGCTGAAGGCGCGTTGTCGGCCGAGGCGGAGGTCGCGGCGGTCGAAGCGGTGGTGGCGGAAGTCACGGTGGTTGGATCAGTCGTCGCGGAGGTGCTGGTCTGTTCGGAGCTCCCCGTGACAGTCGTCCCTGTCTGTGTCGATTCCGACGTGGCTTCCGTGCTGGTACCGGTCGCAGAGGTCTCTGGAGTGGCCTCTGATGATGACGGCTTCTGTTCGCTTGGCTGCTTGCGTCCTCTTCCTTCGGAGCGTGTGACGGGCATGGTGACAGCTGATCTTGGGGTCGATGACCTGGGTACGATTCTTCTATATCAGCTGACCTCGAAAGGGCGCTATGTCAGCTGATCTGGGGTCAGTGACGTTGACCGGAACACGAATCTTCTATATCAGCTGTCTTGATGACCGATGACCTTGAATCTTCACTGTCGCGCTATAATCTTGAAGCACTATACCCCACAATAATCCGGCGCTCGAAGGACCATTAAATGTGCGAGGTGCACATTTGTTTGCTGGGGTTGGTGGGGAATGAAAGCCTTCTTGATTCTGATAGTTCTTCTTTATTTTCCTTTTCTTCCTGTTTCTTCATTTGTAGCTGCTTGCCGACTGTGTCGAGCCCGAAATCCGACGCGTAATTTATACGATTTTGGCTAAGAAAAAGTAGGGCCTGTGATTGGTCAACCAATCAGAACATCGAAATTTTAGCCAATAAAAGTGAAGTCGGAATCGGCACAGTAGCTTAAGTACCGCGAAACTTTACCGTAAAGAGAGCCGCGTGACAATTTTCGCGTTTTTCGCTATAATTTTGAATGACAACATATGACAAATTATATATTTTTGGATTCTACATACTATAAACTATCTAGGAAAAATATAAAACAGTAGAAAACAAGACATAAAATTTTCGATAATCTAATAGCGCTTACCCTAAGTAGGTACTTATATCTATAAACTATAAAGTCCGTAACAAAACAGTGAGATATAACTATAATTACTTATGATTCTAATGTATTATCACTATCACTATTATATATTATATACTCGTTCGATCGAGTTCACTGCTATCACTGTTATCACTACTATTTACACTGTTATTGTCTATTGTCCCGCACATTATTGTATGTATATGTCGTAGCCAACTGGTTTAATTAGACGTTTAGTTAACCACTAACTATTTACACTAGATACTACATTAAATGCCTAACTATACAAATAAATACAAAAACAAAAGGACACTTAGGCGTAGAAGTACCTGTCGGCGTCGCTGTCATCCGGAAGCGTGGCCAGAGACTGGCAGCATTGCCTTGCCATTTCTCAAATAACCAATAATTCACTTTCCCCAACTATCGACATTGACTATATCGATATATTTTACGCCACAGCGCACTATATCGGGGCCATCCTTTGGCATTAAGAGCCATTTTATATTCCTTTTTTTTGTTGCAATAGCGAAGACGGTTCTGCGCATTCTGCCGATAATGGTGACGAATTTTACGTGAAAAAAAAGTTTAGTTTGTTTAGGGCGCAAAAAATTTGGTGCCATTGGTTTCCTTACAAATGCAAATGATCAGAAAAAAAGATAATTTTGTTACAATACTGTATGTTATTGTAAAAGGGATTCGTAGTAGATGATAACAGCCACATGGGGCGCTCGAAGCATAACTATGCTCGAAGTTTAAGCTACGCTTGCCGCGGTCAGTTTGTGGATGGGTGAACATTCATTACATACCAAGACCCTACCGTGCCTCGGAAAGCACGTTAAGCCGGTGCTCCCGGCTGTCATTCGTAGATCTTTTGACAGTCGTTACGGGTACTCGGAAGCCTAAAAGTCTGACAATCAATCTTACCGCGTAGTATCGTGTTACCCAGTAACTGGGTTGTGGAGGTCAGTTAAGTAGTGGCTGTAGTAACATACTGGTATACAGCTGCATCCGTTTCGACTGAAAGCCGACCATAACATAAAAGGCTTGCAGATTGACGAGAAAGGATAATTTTGTTAAAATAAAGCATGATAGGCTACTTCGTTTAAACAAGGAAAAATTGTTTAGCCTTTAATGCGGTCGTACTAACTTGACTACCAAATAAAATTATTTATCACTAGCTGCGCCCCGCGGTTTTACCCGCATAAGTTTCGATCTGGTGGGAATATCGGGATAAAAAGTGTCCTATATGCTAATCCTGCTTATAAACCATCTGTGTGCCAAATTTCATCCAAATCCGTTCAGTAGTTTTGGCGTGAAAGAGTAACAAACATCCATCCATTCATACATAATTTATTTCTTTAAGTATTTTTATTTATTTATTTGCCAGAAAATCTAATACACAACAAACAAGAAACATGGTATGTTATAAAGGTGTTCATAATTGCATAGTGCTACATTTCTCACCGTTTTAACGGTATGCAAAATCAATTTATAGTTACATGAATTTACAATTAACATTACATTCATTTTCAATTAACATTAATCACATTACAATAATAATATAATATATTACTTTGATTTTTCATCCATAATATACAGGATGGCAGAGTTTAGTTTACATAGCGTCGAAATTTTTCATAGGTTATCAAAAAAAAAAAAAAATCTGGTTCATAGAAAAGTGCAATACCTGCGCGGTCAAAATGTATGGAACAATAATATTTTTTTTTTTAAACCGACGCTAAGCCGTTAGTCCCGGCTGTCATTCTTGGATCTTTGACAGCTGTTACGGGTAGTCAGACGCCCGAAAGTCTAACAACCAGTCTTACCAAGGGGTACCGTGTTACCCCGTAACTGGGTTATGGAGGTCAGATAGGCAGTTGCTTCATGTAAAATACTGGTATTCAGCTGCATCCGGTCAGACTGGAAGCCGACTCCAACATAGTTGGAAAAAGGCAGACAGATGATTGAGAAGAGTGTCCATGGAGTTTCTTGCCCGTTCTTCTCCATAGGTACCTACGCTTTAAAATACTATTTAGCTGCATCCGGTTAGACTGGAAGCCGACCATATCATAGTTGGGAAAAAGGCTAGGCAAATGAACGGTATGCTATGCAGCTCAACTCAGAACCTCAGGAGCTCAACGATTCGACGAACTTACCAAAGTTCGTCTGCGAGTCCGACTCGCACTTTCCGGTTTTTCATTTCTTCATATTTTCCTTCAAGGGAAGGAAGCTAACATTCTCAAGGACAATTTACCTAGATATTATATAATCAATATGCTGGCGGCGTACAGGGATAAATACATAACTAGGTACTGCATATTATATGCTTGATAGTTGATACAGTGAGCAATTATATCGAACTAGCTGTGCCCGCGACTTCGTTCGCGTTGAATAGTGACTTTCGGCAGCATTTTTAATTTTGTAGGCTAATTATTTATATTAATTTCAGTTTTGTAATAGTTCACATTTTGTAATAACTCCGTAATTTTCTGTATTTTCTTCTATATTTTATTTTCTCGGCCGTAAGCTTTTCTGCCGACGTCATCACACAAAAACACACTTTCATGCCCTATTTTTACCCCCTTTAGGGTAAAATTTTACAAACTTTGACCGTTTTATTACAAAACGAAACCTAACTTTAGTTCTAGCCTAAACTATTGAGCCAGTACTTGTATTTCGAACTTTATTTCGATTTAGGCAAAGTTCTTAATACTAAAATGACAACTTAGCACCGAACTAAGCTGTCATTTTTGTATAAAGAACTCCATTTCTATAACAGTTGGGTTCTTAATTCAATAACTGGGTCAGTGGTTTAAACCTGATCGAAAGAAAAACCTTGTTTTGAAATAAGGGGGTAGATGTCGTATTTATTTATATATATCTAATCAAAAGGCTAAAAAATAAGTTTCAAGCTTTAAAATTGACGTAATTTCCATACAAACTTTAATCCCCTATTTCAACCCCTTACAGCCCTTTTTTCGCATTAAAAAGTAGCCTATGTCCTATCTCTAAATCAAAAATTTAAATCGGTTCAGTAGTTTAGGCGTGATTGCGTAACACACAGACAGAGTTACTTTCGCATTTATAATAATATTAGTATCGGCAAAACAGCCTCGTTAAAAAATATAATAATATATATATGTGTTTTTCATGTTACCCTGTCCATTATATTAACCGTTTTGTACAGCTGTCTTAGAATTTACATATTCCAGATTACGTAAAAGTTAACTTTAAAATGCATAATAAGATAAATATATAAATAAACTGCCTTATCTTATTGAATTATCTTATTTATGGCTTCTTACATACATTATAATACCGTACGTGTATCAATCAATGTATTGTGTGTTGCTGCAATCACTAGTTCCATCTGTCAAAAAACGGTTTACCTAATGGACAGGGTATAGTTAGGTATTTACTTATTATTTTTTTAATGGGTTCCGTGTAATTTAGGGATATATTGACCATTTTTATTATCATTGCAATTGACATCTAAATGTCGACTGGCTTGTTGGTCTAGTGGTTGCAAACGCTACTGCTGAGCTTGAGGTCCTGGGTTCGATTCCCAGGGCGGGCAAAGTGATATTAGGTTTATCTCTATGGGATTTTACTATGTATAATGTACATAAGCACAGCATAATCTGCCTATATGTTGTCACTGCGGGACAAAGGCCTCTCCCCATGACTACCAGCTCTTTCGATCCAGGCTTAAAGTGAACCACAAGTCGTTTGCTATCTCCAGATCGTACCGCCATCTTTAAAAAAAAAGATAGTTAAAAATTATTTTTTGCAAACTTTGAGTGCCAGTGCCTCGAGATCCCAAGCGTCATTATTTTGTACACAAATGAAACGTTCTGGGGTCGGCAGAGTTGCTCAATCTGTGAACTAAGCTTTAAAGCTAATAACATTTTTCAGTTTATGTATACAAATAAATAAAATTGAAGTGTCTGTTTGTCATGTCAAAAACAGCTATTTACTAATGCATGTGAAAGTATATTTACGGTAATTATAACTAAAACAACAATTTTTTAAATCTTTGTCCGTATTTCTGTTTGTTCCGGCTAATCTCCGAAACGGCTGGACCGATTTTGACGGGACTTTCACTGGCAGATAGCTGAAGACCAATTCTCGTAATTTAAAACGTTCAAAATCTAGTCGCAGTCTCATCTCGGCGACAAACAAATGTCAAAAACTTGACAAATATGTAGGGAAATTAGAGGTATTTTTGACAGATTGACACTGAGATCAGACTGTGAACGTTCTTAAAATTACGAGAGGCCGCTCTGATATAAGGAGTAACTTAGGCTATATTAACATATATTTAGAAAAAGAAAAAGGATTCCGCGCAAAATGTTTTAATCCACGAAATCACACACGGGCACATCATAACCAGTCCCACTGCTGTTATGCGTTTTAATATTGTTCCCACTGCTGTTATGCGTTTTAATATTGTTCCCACTGCTGGGACACAGGCCTCACCTCGGTGAGAGGGAGTGGGCCGTCATCCACTAAGCGGGCCCAGTGCGGGTTGGTAGATATAACATGTCTTCGAATTTTTGGTTTTAGGACATGCCGGTTTCCTCACAATGTTTTCCTTCACCGTTTTGAGAGCAGAGGTGATGAAATAATTTACACAAAGTAAAGCGCCTGTCTGGGTTCGAAGCTACGACCTACAACTCGTAAGTCGCGGTGGTTACCACTGGGCCACCACAGGCACAGCTAGTCTATATTTACTAATAAAAAAACTTGAGAGGTGTCAAGGGACACCCGGATGGAACGAAGTTCCTTTGGATTAATTAGTGAAGGAATTGTAAAAAAAAAAATTTTTTTTTAAGTAATAATAATATTAAATATAACTAAAACAAACGAAATATACAAACGAAAATAACTGGCTTGCTTTCTATAAGAGAGAGAGAGAAAGACAGAGAAACACGCGCACGCCGCACGGCTTACAACTATAGCAAAAAATGTCGTTCCAACTTTTGGTCTTAATTTTTTCCGTCTAGCCCCCTTTCGCAACGCGCGATAAGGAACTTCGTTCCAATAAAGCTGAAGAGTTTGTTTGTGTGAGCGCGCTAATCTTTAAAACCACTAGTCTGATTTGAAACAATCGTTTTGCATTTGTAGCCCAATTTCTTGAGGAAGGTTATAGTCTATTTAACATCACGTAAGGACCCTGAGGAGCCGAGCCAAATCAAACAATTCAGTGTCTGTCTGGTCAAACCCACGACCTGCACCTCGGTAAGTCGGGGCCGTTACCACGGCACAAAAATCAATGCCTTGTTTATACTTTTAGAAAAGTTTGAGAATCGCTGGCAAGCGATCCCTAAACCAATATACGGGTGTTACATTAGAGAATAGGGTTCCGCGGTAGGGCTGCCACGTCAGGAGTACTTAAGAATTACTTATGCAGTAGACAAAAAAAGTAAAATATAGTAAACAATAATATTATAGCCGTCTAATATTATAGTCCGCCCGCCGCGGTTGGTCTGTGGATGGGTGACCATCTTCACATACCAAGACCCCTCCGTGCCTCGGAAAGCACGTTAAGCCGTTGGTCCCGGCTGTCATTGGTGGATCTTTGACAATCGGTACGGGTCGTCAGAAGCCCGAAAATCTGACAACCAGTCTTACCAAGGGGTTTCGTATTACCCAATAACTTGGTTGTGGAGGTCAGATAGGCAGTCGCTCCATGTAAAATACTGGTATTCAGCTGCATCCGGTTAGTCTGGAATCCGACCCTAACATAGTTGGGAAAACGCTAGGTAGATGATGAATATTATAGTCCTCCAAACCGCATTTTGTCTTTGTCTTTTGTCTTTTTTTATAAAAACGTTGCCCCACACTAGGAATTTCTCCTGTATCGTGGGTGCGTTTACAAACATACCGCGCGCGCGCGTAGACCGCATTTTGGGCATGGCGGCCAATCTCAACGGAGATCAGGCCTTCGGTGCGGGAGATAATAGTGCATAAGTGTGTGCGCACACACAGGTACACTCTCTTGTCTCTCTTTCTCTCTTCTTCTTTTGAAAACTCGCGGTGTGGTCTCCCGTGCCTCGGTGCGCACGTAAAGCCGTTGGTCCTGCGCCTGATCTCTCTCCGGTCGTGTCGGATTGCCGTCCCATCTATGAGAGTGAGGGAAGAGGGAGTGCCCCTGTGTCTGCGGGGTAATTGCGTGACATACTCATTCGACATTCATTGCGTTATTTACGTTGTTGAGCAGACGAATTTTTCGAACATACGAAGCAATGGATTTGCAATATCCTTCAAAATTATTCACATTGTGGTTGATAGTGTTACGCAATTAGCGTGCAGGGGGTCTACTCCGAAGTAGTATCGCCCGAATGTTCGGCCGTTTCCTGTTACAAAGTTACTATTTGGTTCGGTCGGTTCCGATCCTACACTCCTACACTCTTTCGAATATTGACTATGGTCCCGACCCAACTGAGCCGATCCGAACTTTTTTCGCATTTTGCAATAATATTCGGTTCGGCCATGTGTCGGTCCGATCCGAACATTCGCACTTTGCACTTCGGAGTAGGCCCCCTGGACTCTATCTCCTGCGTCGATGGTTCGTCTCCGTTGAGATTGCTAGATAGATACGATCAATGAAACTTCCTGGATACGACAAGAGTAGGCACTTACAAACCTTCTAAAAATATTCAACCCTAACAAATAACTACATCAAACAACACAACACACCTTAATCTCCCGCAGTCGGTTAAATCCCTGACAGCCCTGAACCAGACTGTAGTTCACGGTCGTACATTGTGAAAGCGCTACGAGCGACAGAGAGGACACATCCTCCGTCCCCCTCGCACTTTACCTAGCTTTGTAATATGCCAGAGGTTACCGAAAATATGTTTTAAATAAAAAACTTTTTTGAGAGTAATATATTTTTTTAGGTTAGATTAGGAATTGGGGCTTATACAGGCTGGCAGGTACTCAACCACGAACGGCTCGAATATACAGGCTGGCAGGGATGTCGGCGCGCAAACTGTAACCATGAATTCAGCACATGATTCTAGATTCTACCCCCTAGGGTAGAAATTATCTGTCGGGGATTATAAAAGCAGCGGTGATGAAATAATTTACACAAAGTAAAGTGCCTGCTTGGGTTCGAACCCGCGACCTACAAGTTGTAAGTCAAGTAAGAGGGCCACCACAGCTCTTCAAAAATATATAATAGGTATTATTTGGGTTTTGTAATTGGATCCTTAAATATTGTATGAGTATGTAAAGTGAAGTGAATTAAATATTATTTTTCACTTTTGTGTTTGTTTTATGAACGCGATTATTTTTTCTTTAAAAATATATATTTTTTTTAATAAGTTTAAGTAAATCAGTATTGTTCATTTCCTTTTTTAACCGACTAAAAAAAAAGGAGGAGGTTCTCATTTCGACTGTATTTTTTTATGTTTGTTACCTCAGAACTCCGTTATTTATAAGCCAATTTGCAAAATTCTTTTTTTATTTGTAAGGATGTACTTTCAGATTGGTCCCACAGAAATTTCATCAAAAACGGTTCAGAATTTTGGTTTATAAACCAAAATTACTGGTAAAAATGACAACTGAAAAGTGAAAAAGAAAAATTTTTTTGCAAAAAAAAAACAACCACCTTCCAAAAAAGACACTACAAAGGGTTTTTTATTTTTTTGCAAAAAAGTTTTGTTTTTATTTAATAACCAACCGAGAGATACTCTACGGTTTCCATCTTGGCCCTTGATCTATCAATTAAGACAATCATTGAAGAAACCGCTCGCTGTGCTCCCAGTTCAGTGTAGTAGATGTAATAGGTATTGTATAGAGTTCCTTTACTTATGGTACACACGGCTACACATCAAGCTATGCAAAACCAGTATTAGCTGACCGTTCATTGTGAGAAAATATCATACAAAATGAGGCCAAGACAAACTGGTTTTGTATAGCTTGATGTGTAGCCGTGTGTACAAGCCTGCCTCACTAAGATTGAATGTAAATCATCACAAACATTGAGTAAGAAATAGCAGGATTTTTTTTGGCGAAAGCGGACATTTTAAAATTAATACAAAATAATCAGAATTTCTCTTAAATTTTACTCATTATCCTTTTATTTGACGTTCAAATTACGTTTACAATGGCTGATATGTATAGCCATAGAGTTTTTTGCCCGTTATTCTCCATAGGTACCTACGCTTTGGAATGGGCAACTAGATTCATCTTTCTGACACTTTCTTCACCCTTTGACAATTCAAAAGTGCCTGTAATTGGTTTAGTTGAATTAAATGGTTTGAGTTTGATTGAAAATGTTTTTGATGAGAAAACATTGCTTTACTATACCAATAACATTAAATGTCTGGTTTGCCTTGTAAGGCAGTAAGCCAGTCAATCTGCGTAGCGTTTTACCAACTATGTATTGGGTCAGCTTCCAGTCTAACCTGATAGTATTTTACATGAAGCGACTGCCTCCGCAGTCTGACCTCCGCACTCGATCTGACCTCCACAACCTGGGTAACACGAATACACGATACAAAACTGATTGTCAGACTTACGGCCTTATGACTAGGTCCTGTAACGACTGTCAAAGATCTATGAATGACAGCCGGGACCAACGGCTTTCCGAGGCACGCAGGGGCCTCGTTATGGATGGTCACCCATCCATGGACCGACCTCGACAAGCGTAGCTTTACCTTCGATCGACCCGAGCGGAAGTTCTAAATCTTCAGAGGAATATAATATAAATAAGTTATAGGTACATTACTTGTTTAGCTTTTATCCCCGAAAAGCAGGAGTGAGCCTTTCCGACTAAAAACCGGAACGTTTTTACGCTGAATAGCTCCGAAAATATAATGCGACAAATCTGCTGATTCTCCAACACACGTGACACTAATATGCTGACGTTACCTGAAAGGCCATATTCGGCAATAGACTTACCATATTTTATCATAACCATCGCTCAACTAACAAACAAGGCGGAACCGACACACGTGTACCGGTCTCTCTCACTCGTACCTCGCCGTCTCCCTCTAACCAGGCTGCCTCAATTTTATACTTATTGATTCAGAGTTGAAACTCTTTGAAAGTACCGTTAGCATGTTAAGTGTTGTTTTTTTTCGGTTTTGGTATTTTATGTTTTTTTATGGCAGCTCGTTTTTTTTTTTGTTGCAATTTAGTTGTGGCTGTTAAAAATGAGGGGGTTTGAGTGTTTTTATTTTGTATTTTAAAGTTGTGATTTTAATTTGTTATTAGCTGACTGGAGATTTTGAAGAATCCTGCGGGGTAAAATTACGAGAATTGCCCCTCTGACTGTGAACGTTCTTAAAATTATGAGAATTGCCCCTATGACTGTGAACGTTCTTAAAATTACGAGAATTGCCCCTCTGACTGTGAACGTTCTTAAAATTACGAGAATTGCCCCTCTGACTGTGAACGTTCTTAAAATTACGAGAATTGCCCCTCTGACTGTGAACGTTCTTAAAATTACGAGAATTGCCCCTCTGACTGTGAACGTTCTTAAAATTATGAGAATTGCCCCTCTGACTGTGAACGTTCTTAAAATTACGAGAATTGCCCCTCAGATAAATCATAAAATATTAATTAAATTAAATTAAACGGTATTGTACAGACGCCTGCAGGTAAAGCTACCCGAAACTGTCAAATTTTCCCAATTAACCTTGAACCTTAATGTTTAGCGATAAAGTTGAAAATCTATTAAAGAAATTTGACAGATTGTAGTAGCTTGATGTGCTGGCGTCTGTACAAGAGAACAGTGGTGGCCCAGTAGAAACGACCGCGACTTACGAGTTGTAGGTCGGAGGTTCATACCCAGTTAGGCACTTTCATCATCATTTCAGCCGGAACACTTCCACTGCTGAACATAGGCGTCCTGCAAGTACCGCCACTATGACCGGTTCCGCAGCTGTTTTACCGGCACCACCTTGTGGGAGGCCTTCTAACGCTACGTCTTCCGGTACGCGGTCACCACTCCGGAACCTTTCGGCCCCATCGGCCACCTGATCTGCGAGCAATGCGAGCAAATCCTGCTGGTTTCATAGTTTAGCGCGAACAAACAAACTCTTCAGCTTTATTATTAGGAAATATAGACTAGCTGGGCCCATGTGCTGGCCCAACAGCCGGTCGATTCTGTAAAATTCTCACCGTGAAAACTCAAGTGAAGTGAGCTTGATGTGAGTTGTCAGTAGTGTCAATCCCTAGCATTATTTGGAATGACAGCTCACTCCACGCTCACTTCACCTAAGTTTTCACGGTGAAATGGTTACAGAATTGTACTGCAGCAGTTGTGGCCGAGTGGTAACGGCCGCGCCTTGCGAGTTGTAGGTCGTAGCTTCGAACCCAGACAGGCGCTTTACTTTGTGTAAATTATTTCATCGCCACTGCTCTCAAAACGGTGAAGGAAAACATCGTGAGGAAACCGGCATGTAGAACCGAAAATCGAAGACATGTGACATCTACCAACCCGCACTGGGGCCGCGTGGTTGAGTAGACACAGCCCACTCCCTCTCACAGAGAGGAGGCCTGTGTCCCAGCAGTGGGAACATTATAGGCTGTTATTATGCTGCAAGTGAACCACCAATTATTACTCATCTTTTTCAGACGCCAGCACATCAAGCTACTACAATCTGTCAAATTTCTTTAATAGATTTTCAACTTTATCGCTAAAGTATTAAGCTTGATGGTTGATTGGGAAAATTTGACAGTTTCGGGTAGCTTGACCTGCTGGCGTCTGTACTTGTATGGTTTTTCTCCCATTTTTAACCGACTTCAATAAGACGAGGAGGTTCTCAATTCGGTTGTTTTTTTGGAACGAAGTTCCTTATCGCGCGTTGCGAAAGGGGGCTAGACGGAAAAAATTAAGACCAAAAGTTGGAACGACACTTTTTGCTATAGGTAGTTGTAAGCCGTGCGGCGTGCGCGTGTTTCTCTGTCTCTCTCTCTCTCTTATAGAAAGCAAGCCAGTTATTTTCGTTTCTATATTTCGTTTGTTTTAGTTATATTTAATACTAGCTTCTGCCCGCGGCTTCGCCCGCGTGGATGTCGGAAGTTATCCCACGGGAACGTGCTAACAGGATAAAATGTATGTGCTTCCCCAGAATGCCATCTATCTCGCGGGCCCTTTGTGGCTAATTACAGTAGAAAACCAATTGTGTCTCATTAGTGGTGATTAAGAGGGTACCTATATGATATCTTTACCTAAGTACCTACCTAATTAAAAAAAAAATTCAATAACAGAAAATTAAATACCTACATAAATAAACCTATTTCTGATGATAACTAATCTAAACTCAATAAATAAGCAAAATCCCTAAAAACTAATATCTATACGAATGACTAATCCTACCTAACAGTATTATAAAATAACCTACGGTCACTACGTACACTATCAAATATACTACCTATACTTTAAAATTAAAATCTATACCTACGACTCATATAAAAATAAACCTAAATAACTCTAAAAACTAAAAGGAATAAAAATGAACTTCACTGCGGGTGACCCAACCTACGACAAACTTAGTATTTGCGGTTGGTACAGTACAGACAGTGGTAATCGGGTATAGGGATCGAACCGCAAAATTAAGTTTGTTTTTTATTGTATATACTTTTCCGGGATAAAAAGTACCCAGTGTGGTGCCCAGGATATTAAAGAATAATTATACCAAGTTTCATCGTAATCGAACCGGTACTTTTTGCGTGATGCCTGAACAAACAGACAGACAGACAGACAGACAGACAGACAAAAATTTTTTTAATCACATTTTTGGGTTCGGTGTCGGTCTAGTAACACCCCCTGTAAATTATTTTTTTGATATTTTCAATGTACAGAATTTTCACTTCTACAGATTTATTATAAGATAAGTATAGATTATTATAATTTAAAAATAATAAAATTTTATTACAATTCCTTCACTAATTAATCCAAAGGAACTTCGTTCCATCCGGGTGTCCCTTGACACCTCTCAAGTTTTTTTTCGTATTTGTTACCTCAGAACTCCGTTATTTATAAAAAAAAATTTTTTTTAATAAATACAAGTTACATAATTTATTTTGAACCAAATACTTGTACACATTTCATAAAACTTACATGACAGTGACAGTGACGACGTGACCTCGTGGCCCAAAATAAATTTTATTAACTTTGTGTAGTTTTTGAGTTAGCTACAGTAATAAGATTTTTTTCCACTTACTTTATATTGATGATGTTTTAATAACTTCCTGTCACTGATATTTACATAGCCAGTAGCGTTAAACGAATTTATGTGGGGTTGGTACAGTCACGAGCACCAATATGTCAACACTTGGCAACTTTCAATTGCGATTATTTCGTGAAATAACGAATGCAACGTTGAAATACGACACATTACATGAACCTATGGGTTCGAAAATGCTAAATTCGTAACAACATAAAATTTCATTCAAAAATAAAGGAGTAAATCGCTTTTCAATAAAGCCGAGTGTATACATACTTTTGTTCGTGACTGTACAACTAAAAACTGAAAAATAAAAACCTTCGATTCGATTAATCGCACAGTTCAAAACATGAAGCAAGCTGGCAACGCGTTGAACTTAGACCTAGCGGTATTTACGTAATTTCGGAAGTTTCAAAACACAAAAATGCGGAACCACCGACACCAAATCGATTACTTACCGGGCGCGGCGCTAAAATTGATACTTAAATTTTCTTATTTGTTTTGATAATTCAGAAAAAAAAAACCAGCCAAGTGCGAGTCGGACTCGCGCACGAAGGGTTCCGTACCATTATCTATAAAAATCACGTCTGTTGTATGGGAGCCCCCCTTAAATATTTAATGATTTATTTTTAAAGTGAATATACAACTAAATATTTTGTGAATATTTCAAGAGTCTCCTGTTGCCGTTATTAATATCGAGCAAAAAACGGCAAAAAAATCACATTTGTTGTATGGGAGCCCCACTAAAATATTTATTTTGTTTGTTGTTATAGCGGCAACAGAAATACATCCTCTGTGAAAATTTCAACTGTCTAGCTATCACGGTTCATGAGATATAGCCTGGTGACAGACAGACGGACAGTGGAGTCTTAGTAATTGGGTCCCGATTTTACCCTTTGGATACGGAACCCTAAAGAATGGAACTACGATAATTCGTGTCTACTTGAAGGCAATAACTTAGTTTGCACTATCTAAGGCGATAGTTACATGACTTTTTTCAAGAATTTAGATTTGGGTAATGACAATTTATAATGATTATGTAACATTTACTGCTCCCCTTATTTCGATATGGCGCAAGTTTTCAATTTCACCCTGATTACGAAGTTGTTTCAAACTCTGGAATATGTTGCGACATTTCGCTGAGTTTCGGGAAGCCCAACAAGTATCAATTGTTCATTCCGGAATCAGTGGGTCTCAACCTTGTTCTAAAAGTATCTGATGGGAGGGTAAACATAAACAAACCCTGTTCAGCAGTGCGATTCTGTAAAAATCTCACCGTGAGAACTCAAGTGAAGTGACCTTGATGTGAGTTGTCAGTAGTGTCAATCGCTAGCATTATTTGGAATGACAGCTCACTCCACGCTCACTTCACCTAAGTTTTCACGGTGAGATGGTTACAGAATCGCACTGCTGGTTATAATTCAATGTACAGGTTTGATTTTGGAACTATTTTATGGCACTGGTTTAAAGAGGCAGTTGTAAATAGCGGTTTTGGTAAGTTAAAAATTATAAATGGCACGTTTAATAACTAGTTCAGCAGTTAAAACTAAGCAGTAAAGTAAACAAAAACCGGCCAAGTGCGAGTCGGACTCGCCCATGAAGGGTTCCGTTACGTTACGATTTATGACGTATTAAAAAAAAACTACTCACTAGATCTCGTTCAAACCAATTTTCGGTGGAAGTTTATATGGTAATGTACATCATATATTTTTTTTAGTTTTATCATTCTTTTATTTTAGAAGTTACAGGGGGGGGACACACATTTTACCACTTTGGAAGTGTCTCTCGCGCAAACTATTCAGTTTAGAAAAAAATTATATTAGAAACCTCAATATCATTTTTGACGACCTATCCATAGATACCCCACACGTATGGGTTTGATGAAAAAAAAAATTTTGAGTTTCAGTTCTAAGTATGGGGCCCCCCAGAATTTATTGTTTTTTTTTCTATTTTTGTGTGAAAATCTTAATGCGGTTCACAGAATACATCTACTTACCAAGTTTCAACAGTATAGCTCTTATAGTTTCGGAAAAAAGCGGCTGTGACATACGGACGGACAGACAGACAGACATGACGAATCCATAAGGGTTCCGTTGCCATTTGGCTACGGAACCCTAAAAATGAGTAATAAAAAATAATGAAATGGATCAGTGATATACATAATTATAATTGAGCAGGAAAATAATTAAATGGGCGGTAAAAATTATTGAACGAGCGGTTACCAGTATTTAAAATGTTTGGTTTTGTATTCAAAAATATGTTTCTGGCACTCGCCGGCCGCTACCGCGGCACCGCTCGCTTCGCTCGCTCGGCTCTTGCGTTGTGTGGTCAGGGTCACAGTTCTAACCTAACCTAACCTAGCTGTTTCGATGTAAAAATTGACATTGTATGATAAAATAACCGACTAGTTGATTTTTTATTACTGTCCATGTTTTACTGTCGCAATAATTAATCAACCGCCATTAAATTAAATAACTGCTCAATATGTTTTTCAACTGATCATAATAACATCTCGATATTTAAATAACAGCTCAAAAAATTAGTTCCCCTATTTTATTATACACTAGCTGCGCCCCGCGGTTTCACCCGCGTTAGTTTCGATCCCGTGGGAATATGGGGATAAAAAGCCTATCCTATTGTTAATCCTGGCTATAAACCATCTGTGTGCCAAATTTCATCCAAATCCGTTCAGTAGTTTTTGCGTGAAAGAGTAACAAACATCCATCCATCCAAACAAACTTTCACGTTTAATATAATATTAGTAGGATAGGATATAATACTAGCTTTTGCCCGCGACTTCATCCGCGTGATACTACTTCGTATTCGTTTAGTGTTTTTTCTTACTTTTTTCATTTTGCTCGTCTCCTAAGGGTCATAGCATAGCGTGATGTCAGATAGCCTATAACCTTCCTCAAGAATTGAGCTATCAAATGCAAAAAGAATTTTTTGGAACGAAGTTCCTTATCGCGCGTTGCGAAAGAGGGCTAGACGGAAAAAATTAAGACCAAAAGTTGGAACGACACTTTTTGCTATAGTTGTAAGCCGTGCGGCGTGCGCGTGTTTCTCTGTCTCTCTCTCTCTCTCTCTTTGAACTTCGTTCCATCCGGGTGTCCCTTGACCTCCCTGTATACCAGTATTTTACTATGAGTTACTACCTATCTGATCTCCACAACCCACAACCCAGTTACGGGGTAATACGATATCCTTGATAAGAAAGGTCAGACTTTCGGGCTCCTGACTACCCGTAACGACTGTCAAAGATCCACGAATAACAGCCGGGACCAACGGCTTAACGTGCTACCCATCCACGGACCAAACGCGGCAAGCGTAGCTTAACATCATCGATCGAACCGAGCGGATGTTATTACTTAGCCACAAGCCCCTCCTGTTCAGGTTAAATAATTCAATGTACAGTTTTTACTTCGTTAGTATTTTATTATACAAGGTGTCGTTTTGCATCCTCGTCAAATTCAAGGAGGTTGCCTTACGCGATCACCGTGGTTCGCAGAGTCTGGTTTGTCTAGAACAGATGTTGTGACAGCCCTAAGACTTCGGTCCGGGCACATACCGCTAAACAACTTTGCGTTCCTGATGGGTAAATCCAACTCACCTAATTGTGCTGAGTGTGGCGTGGTTGAAGATGTTTACCATGTGTTGGCCGAATGTGCCCGGAACGAGGTGGAGAGGGTCAGCTTAATGCTCGAATATGATGTGGATTTGCGGGAAATGGGCATGTGTAATTTTATTCTGGCCCGTCCTTTTTCAGAGGAGGCTAAGTCAATCTTTGTGAGGCCTATGAGGCATGATCATGTCTGATCAAACCCTCTATAAAATAAATACTTAAAGATTTAAAAAAAAAAAATTCAACGATGTTACTATGCTACTGATTCTCGACACGAATCAATAATAAAATAAGGTAGGTTGTTTTTTTCTAATTTTCGGAAATTGCCATGTGTGGGACACACATTTTAAAACGCGGCCTGTCTGAGACCGCACTGTAACTGCCCGTTTACACACACTTAAAAACGCGGCCGCTTATACGATACCATAACGCGATACTGTTCTTTAAAATTGGTGTATTCTGACATACTGTCAAACTTAAATAACTGAAAAACAAGTATGTAGGTATTAATTATTTACCAGGGATCGTAATTTTATTTGATTATTTGTCTTTCATAACAGCCTCCTGAAATTTGACGAGGATGCAAAACAACAGCTTGTATGTATTAACTATTATACAGATTACAGGGTCATATTAAATTAGCTAGCAAAACTCTGCAGACGTGATGGGTATCGATATCTGATATGATAAAACAAAAAATAAATTAATTTGATGTTTTATTTTGTGGGGTCATCGACCGCTGAACACCAACCAAACAGTTCACATGAGGTTTAAAAACATATTGTATTGAGCGGCTCAATTCCACAGAAATTGGGATGAAACGAAACTCAGAAAATTTCCATTTGTGGCGAACGAATGGAATTTTCTGAGTTTCGCTATTATTATCGAACTTTGTCACTTTGGCGAAATTTGGGTGTGGTGTATTGTGTGAAGAGCAGTGGTGGCCTAGTGGTAACCACCGCGACTTACGAGTTGTAGGTCGTAGGTTCGAACCCAGACAGGCGCTTTACTTTTTGTAAATAAGTTCATCACCACTGCTCTCAAAACGGTGAAGGAAAACATCGTGAGGAAACCGGCATGTCCTAGAACCAAGAATTCGAAGACATGTGACATCTACCAACCCGCACTGGGCCGCGTGCTGGATTATGTATGGCCTACTCCCTCTCACTGAGAGGTGGCCTTCGTCCCAGCAGTGGGAACATAATAGGTTGTGTGGTCACAGTTCTAACCTAACCTAACTGTTTCGATGTAAAAAAGGTATATATATAATGCGTGTTACTAACCGACTAGTTGAATTTTTATTACTGTCCATGTTTTACTGTCGCAATAATTAATCAAACGCCATTAAATTAAATAACTGCTCAATATGTTTTTCAACTGATCATAATAACATCTCGATATTTAAATAACAGCTCAAAAAATTAGTTCCCATTTTAATTAGTGTAGAATCGGCAAAGTATAATTTTTTTTACATGTTTATATTTGAAAGACGTGATCATGACACTCAAAATTCAAGGTTATATTAATCATATAATTTGAAACGGAACGTCATGTAAAGGGAATAAAACAATATCAACACTTTTTTACTTTAAATTAAATTCCCCGTTCAAAAATCAAATTCCCGACGCGTAATGTAAAAAATTATGAAAATAATGACTTTTTGTCACTTTTGGTACGACTTTTGGTCATTGTCTTTTCGAACATATGAAGCAATGGATTAGCAATATCCTTCAAAATGATTCAGATTGAGATTGATAATTTAAATAGTTTTAGCATAGCTAGCCGTGAAAACCTATAATTGGCTTTATGTTTCTTATTCCAGTTTATCTATTGTATTTATGTAAAGCTGTTGGTTTTCCATGTGATAAATAAATAAATAAAAATTATACGTTTTGCTTTTTGTATAACACAACTTGCTATGGAGCGGACTCTCCTAACACAGGCACTATCTGCCTAAAAGGAGGATCCAATCACAAAATTTTGATATGTACAGACGCCAGCACATCAAGCTACTACAATCTATCAGATTTCTTTAATAGATTTTCGACTTTATTGCTAAAGAGTTAGGTTCAAGGTTGATTGGGAAAATCTGACAGTTTCGGGTAGGTTGACCTGCTGGCGTCCGTACTTAGACTTGTTTTTACTAATATACTATTAATAATTAAATTAATTAATTGATAGCGTGTTACGCAATTAGAGTGCTGGGTTCGATTCCCGCGTCGGCCATAGTGTTATTGAGTTTTTCCATCTGGAATTTCTTAGTCGCAGCCCGGAGTCTGGGGGCCTACTCCGAAGTGCAAAGTGCGAATGTTCGGATCGGACCGACACATGGCCGAACCAAATATTATTGAAAAATGCGAAAAAAGTTCGGATCGGCTCAGTTGGGTCGGGACCATAGTCAATATTCGAAAGAGTGTAGGAGTGTAGGATCGGAACCGACCGAACCAAATAGTAACTTCGTAGCAGGAAACGACCGAACATTCAGGCGATACTACTTCGGAGTAGACCCTCAGATTTGTGCCTGGTTGCTAGCAATAGGCCCGGTACCCTTGTTACATGGTTTTTGAACATAACTGGCGACATGTGGGAAGACATACTATAGGAGTACATTTTTTTTCTTTAAATTTTTTTTTTTCATTGTGTTTTGGGTGACTGTCTTTTGTAATTATTACGTTCGAAAAGTGCTGATTGTCAGCCTAATTTGAATAAATTGTTTTGGGTATTTATTAACTTTAACAATAAACATAATATTTACAAACTTCTAATACTAAATAAACTACAAATTATTAAAATAAAAATATAATATTTGAAAAAAGAATTTGATTTTGATTATTTATGCTGATCCATGTAACTGTAGAATCCTCGACCCCTGTCAAACAGGATGTCCTAGTTCAGGGGTCGAGACCTCACTGATGTAGCGAGTACCTACTGCAGTTTTGGAAATAAATTACTGTTAGAAAGAAAGCAAGAAAAATAGGTTTATTAATTTGTCACAGAAACAAATTAATAAACCTACCAACACGTGCATACAAAAAAAAACTTAATTAATTCTAATAATAAGGAAAAAATAACATCCAATGGCTTAACATCAACATCCAATGGCTTAACATCAACATCCAATGGCTTAACATCAACATCCAATGGCTTAACATCAACATCCAATAGCCTTGACCAACACCTGATGAGGCTTTCGTTGGGCAGCTGGATCAAGGACTTGGTTCAGAAAGCGGTACTTCTGGACACGGCTCGCATTGTCAGGAGGTTCCTCTCTCTGGAGCCCTGACCACCGGTAGCTTGGACCCTGTTCCCGATACCGGTCGGCTATTTTTTTTTAAATGTTTTATACTTTTTAATAAAAAATAAAAAGTAAATTATATTTTTAAATATTAGAATATAAAAAGTTTTTATATTCTTATATTTAAAAATATAATTTATATGTATTTATATTGAAATAGAGGAAAAGTAAAAACAAAATAGAATCACGAGCAGTCGTCGGCTGCACGTCATGACTGACAAGCAGGCTTCCACTCAGCATGATGCTGTGCTATAGGCTATAGGGAACCCACAGCACAGCGCTGGTTTTCAGTTGTTACTTCTGCCTACCCTTCAAGGAATACAAATGTGATGTTATTTGTGTGCGTATGTCTCATGATGAGTTTACATGTTATATTTAGATAGATCGTGAATTATTACGATGATAAATGACAATCATTCTTGTTGATTTCCTGGATGAACGCCAGCATTCGCTATATTTGGTAGCTATACTTAACCAGCGGTTGTCATTCCTAGATATTTGACAGTCGTTACGGGTAGGGAAGGCAAGTGATCGCGCGGTCGTTCACCAACGCGGTGGACCGATCAGCAGTGCGATTCTGTAACCATCTCACCGTGAAAAGTTAGGTGAAGTGAGCTAAGAGTGGGCTGTCAATAGTGTCAATCCCTAGCATTAGCTGGGAATGACAGCTCACTCCACGCTCACTTCACCTAAATTTCACGGTGAGATTTTTACAGAATCGATCGGCTGGTGAAGGAATCATCGTCCTCTAAATTCTGCACGGTAGTAAGGGATGCGCTGGACAGAAAACGGTGGAGGCGGATCATCCGCTCCAGATGCAACTCCGAAGCTGACCACTATCCTTAGACATGAGGAGCCGACTACAGAGAGACTGGGTGTCAGTAACCCCGAACTCTAACTCAAAGTATATTTATTTCAAATAATGAAATAATCAATTTAAAAATTTGTTTTTATTGTTATAAGTACCGTATATTCTTTCAACGAATAAAATCTATACTTATAATAAGAATGTAAAAAAGTTGTGTCTGTACATTGAATATATTTAAAAAAGAATAATTGAGGGGGGTTAAGAAACAGTAATAGAACACGAATCTAAAAAAAAAAGTCTGTCTGTTTGTCTGTTTGTCTGTTTATCTGTTTGTCTGTTTGTACACGCTAATCTCCAAAACGACTGGACGGATTTGAATGAAACTTTTTTTGTTAACTAGCTATTAAGCCTGGGCAACATATAGACTATAATTGATTTTGGAAACTGGAACACCTGATGCAGAACCGCAACAGACCAGCTAAACTATAAGAGTTACATAAATGGCGCCTTAGAAAAAAATGTTGTGTCTGATGAGCATTTTCTGTTTAGAGAATAAAATTGAAGATCCGGAACACCTGATGTGGAACTCTTAGAGCACAGCTAAACTATAATATATATAGATTTGACATCTTAGCAAAAGTTATTCAGTCTGATGAGTATTTTCTACTGCGAGAATAAAACTCGAAGATCGGAACACCTGATGTGGAACTCTAAGAGCACAGCTAAACCATAACATATATAGGAATGACATCTTTGCAAAAGTTGTTTAGTCTGATGAATATTTTCTGCTGGGAGAATAAAATTCGAAGATTGAAACATCTGATGTGGAACTCGGAGAGCACAGCTAAAATATGGCATATACAGACATGACATTTTAACAAAATTTGTTTGGTCTGATGAGTATTTTCCGCCGAGATAATAAAAATCAAGGATCAGGAACATTTGATGTGGAAATCAGTTTATACTAATAATTAACATAAGCTAGGAGTACCTCCACGCAGTGAAGGCGGTAACAGTTTGGGCCTTCTTTTCGATGACGATGGTAAATTCATTGAAAACTTGGCTTCACTGGCTAAATCATCTATACTTATAATAAATCTGTAGAAGTGAAAATTCTGTACATTGAAAATATCAAAAAAATTAATGGCAGGGGGTGTTACTAGACCGACACCGATCCCGAAAATGTGATTAAAAAAATTTTTGTCTGTCTGTCTGTTTGTTCAGGCATCACGCAAAAACTACCGGTTCGATTACGATGAAACTTGGTATAATTATTCTTTAATATCCTGGGCACCACACTGGGTACTTTTTATCCCGGAAAAGTATATACAATAAAAAACAAACTTAATTTTGCGGTTCGATCCCTATACCCGATTACCACTGTCTGTACTGTACCAACCGCAAATACTAAGTTTGTCGTAGGTTGGGTCACCCGCAGTCGAGTTCATTTTTATTCCTTTTAGTTTTTAGAGTTATTTAGGTTTATTTTTATATAAGTCGTAGGTATACATTTTAATTTTAAAGTATAGGTAGTATATTTGATAGTGTACGATGTGACCGTAGGTTATTTTATAATACTGTTAGGTAGGATTAGTCATTCGTATAGATATTAGTTTTTAGGGATTTTGCTTATTTATTGAGTTTAGATTAGTTATCATCAGAAATAGGTTTATTTAGGTAGGTAGGTATATAATTTTCTGTTATTGAGTATTTTTTTTAAATTAGGTAGGTACTTAGGTAAAGATATCATATAGGTACCCTCTTAATCACCACTAATGAGACACAATTGGTTTTCTATTGTAATTAGCCACAAAGGGACCGCGAGATAGATGGCATTCTGGGGAAGCACATACATTTTATCCTGTTAGCACGTTCCCGTGGGATAATTTCCGACATCCACGCGGGCGAAGCCGCGGGCAGAAGCTAGTATACTATAAACGTGATAGTTTGTATGGATGGATGGATGTTTGTTACTCTTTCACGCAAAAACTACCGAACGGATTTGGATGAAATTTGGCACACAGATGGTTTATAACCAGGATTAACATATAAGATACTTTTTATCCCGATATTCCCACTGAATCTAAACTTATGCGGGAGAAATCGCGGGGCGCAGCTAGTTCTTTCATATTTATGCATTTAGTAAAAAGCTGTAAAGCTGTTGTAATGTCAAAATAACATTACAAACAGACTCTTTAATTTTTAGAGTTCCGTACCTAAAAAGGAAAAACGGAACCCTTATAAGATCACTTCGTTGTCCGTCTGTCAAGAACTCTGATACTCAGGGCTGCAATACCTTGAAGCAGTGAAAAAATCAAACTTCTAAGTCGACGCAATCAAAAGATACGTTTATGTTCCGTTTATAGCGCATATTTTGACACTCTCAGGGGAATCAAAACCTATAGGGTAGGTACTTCCCGTTGACCTAGAATCATGAAATTTGGCAAGAAGCAATGTCATGCATGTAGCACAAGTAAATGAAAAAATCAGTAAACCGTAAAGTAGTTACATACCTACCTAACCCTAGTCCAATCCATAAGGGTTCCGTTTTTTGCTATTTATTTATTTATTTATTATTATTAATTACAACGGTTATACACCAGTAACAGCAATTAATTAGTTTCTATGTATTATATAAATTACAATTTCATCTGGATAGGTAGGTACAGCGTTAATATAAAAAAAAATATATATAAAAATAATAATAAATTAAAAAGAATAAATAATAACAATACATTTCGTTAGGTTACAAATTATTAGGACATGCAATCATTCATATACAATACAATGTCTTTCAATGCGACATAGCGGGGAGTGCGCACGGGACACCGTGCGGCACTGTGCAGTCGCAAATAGTCTGTGCGGCGGTTAGACCGGTGGCGTAGGTAATTGTCAGGGACATAAAATGTGCATAGTATATTATTGTGCAATTCTGGGGAGTCAATTACATTCCATAAAATTTGGAATTGGAATTTGGATTTTTCCGCCATTTGGCTACGGAACCCTAAAAACCGATCTTCAACACATATACTTATACACAAAGACACAACAATTACAATTTACAAGCTAACACTAAAACAACATTTTTTTTTAAACGTTGCCCCACAGAAGGAATCATTCCAGCAGTGCGATTCTGTAACCATCTCACCGTGAAAACTTAGGCTTCGCGCAAACGAGCCACCGGCCACAGCCACCGATAGCCCAGCGACAAGCAGTTCACATGCTTTTTCATACTTTTTGTATTGATTCAACGCACACGTGTGGCCGGTGGCGGCCACCCGCTACAGCTGCAGTACTCAACACTGCAGCAAGTGGCGACGGCCACTGGTGGTTGTGGCCGGTGGCTCGTGTGCGCTTACCCTTAGGTGAAGTGAGCGTGGAGTGAGCTGTCATTCCAACTAATGCTAGGGATGACACTATTAACAGCTCACTCTAAGCTCACTTCACCTAACTTTTCACGGTGAGATTTTTACAGAATCGATCGGCTGTATAGTTCGGAGCGCGAGGGTAGGTACTTGAACGGTTTTTTTTTATAATAGACTAAAATCTCTACGCTATACATATAATTCATGGTTACAGTTTGCGCGTCGATGTCCCTGCCATCCTATTAGAATAGATGTTCCATTCTATAGCCATTCGGTTTCCAGTCCTGGCACAGATAACTTCGTTCAAAGCAATATGCAGGCATTCATGAAAGCACTAAACTCGATTAGGTGGTATTTTTAACAACGAATATGGTTGACATGCGCTTAAATCCATTGTACTCTACAGGTTTAAAAGGTTCGCTGTTCGTAAACTCAATTTTGAGGTAAGGTTTTAACGGCAATGTAGATTCAAGGAATAATTATGTAAGGTAAGAGATGATTTTTCCAGCGCCAGATAACTTCCGAGGAATAATTTTGAATTTTTACATACAGTTTTCACATATTGGCGTGGCTAGCTGACATATGGCGAATAATTTAATTTAATGTTATGTGTCTTGTAATGTTAATTACTTTACATACCTAGTATTGTATACAATCAAGTATTTTCTAACTGAACAGACAGCTGTGCTGCTGGGGAGTTTTTTGCGCCACTTCTTCTTCCCAGCGATAGCACTAGGAAGTGGTGAAGGGCGGGCGTTTTTGGGGGACTGTCTTTTGTAATTTTGACGTTCGAAAAGTGCTGATTCTCAGCCTAATTTGAATAAATGACTTGATTTTGGTCTTGATTTTTCATTTTTATAGTTCTTCTATACAAAAACTGTCAGACGTCAATTTTGTTCCACGAATAAAAAATATCCGTCGATTGAAAAATCAACCTTAAGTTGAGGATAATTTAATTAAGTGCTTGAAGCACACATCATTAAGGACGCCTGAGTTTTATTAATATTACGTTTATAAATATTTTGTTTGTATAAGGAGGGGCTTGTGCACGGATATCGATATCTATGGGCTTGTGGCTAAGTAATAACAGCCGCACTGGTCGATCCATCAGGTGAAGCTACGCTTGCCGCGGTTGGTCCGTGGATGGGTTACCATCTTCACATACCAAGACCTCTCCGTCCCTCGGAAAGCACGTTAAGCTGTTGCTCCCGGCTGTCATTCGCGGATCTTTTACAGTCGTTACGGGTCGTCAGAAGCCTGAAAGTCTGACAACCAGTCTTACCAAGGGGTATCGTCGTATTAACCAGTAACTGGGTTGAGGAGGCAGTCGCTCCATGTCAAATACTGGTATCCAGCTGCATCCGGTTAAACTGGAAGCCGACCCTAACTTAGTTGACAATTCAAAAGTGCCTGTAAATGGTTTAATTGAAAATGAAATATTATTTGAGTTTGACTTGGAAAAACCAAAACTAACAATTTTTTTTGGAACGAAGTTCCTTATCCCGCGTTGCGAAAGGAGGCTAGACGGAAAAAATTAAGACCAAAAGTTGGAACGACACTTTTTGCTATAGTTGTAAGCCGTGCGGCGTGCGCGTGTTTCTCTGTCTGTCTCTCTCTCTCTCTCTTTGAACTACTTTCCATCCGGGTGTCCCTTGACACCTCTCAAGTTTTTAATTAGACCATGTCTCCAACCTACTTATCATTGTTACAGCTGGTGGGCGCCCCCTGCGGCCAGCATGGCCAGTACACCTTCTACAAGGCCCTGCGGCTCACAGGCCCCACAGAGAAGATCATAGCCATCGGGGACTTCTTCTTCGTCAAGGTCTGGCAGGATTCGGAGCTTGTGTCCATAGGTAAGACTGTAAAACTAGCATCAGTGATGTTCAGTCACGAGCAAAAGTATGTATACACTCGGCTTTATTCAAACGCGAGTTACTCCTTTGTTTTTGAATGAAAATTTTAGCATTTTCGAACCCATAGGTTTATGTAATGTGTCGTATTTCAACGTTGCATTCGTTATTTCACGAAAAAATCGCAATTGAAAGTTGCCAAGTGTTGAAATATTGGTGCTTGTGACTGTTCTTGGGGAAGATGTATTGGTGAACTCTCTATTGGTTTATCTTTGCTGAGAAGCAGTGGTGGCCGATTGGTAGAGAAGTGGTGGTCAGTAGTATCGGCTGCGCCTTACGAGTTGTAGGTCGTAGCTTCGAACCCAGACAGGCGCTTTACTTTGTGTAAATAATTTCATCACCACTGCTCTCAAAACGGTGAAGGAAAACATCGTGAGGAAACCGGCATGTCCTAGAACCAACAATTCGAAGACATGTGACATCTACCAACCCGCACAGGGCCCGCGTGGTGGATTACGGTTATGGCTCGCTCGGCACAGAGGAAGGAGGCCTGTGTCCCAGCGGTGGTTACATTATAGGCTAAAATTATAACCAAAAATTCGAAGTCATGTGACATCTACCAAAGATAACTTCGCTTCGAATTGTTGGTTCTACATAGGACATGCCGGTTTCCTCACGATGTTTTCCTTCACCGTTTTGAGAGCAGCGGTGATGAAATTATTTACACAAAGTAAAGTGCCAGCTTGGACAGTATATATTTGCAAAATAAATGTCTCTTCTATTCTCGTGAAAGCTGGTTCCTTAGCAAAATTGTGTTGTCAACAGGAGAACTCCAATTGCTATGGACAGACCGGGTGTCAGACCAGACCCTGGTCAGTCTCCGTCTGTATTTCCTGCCAGAAAACACGCCAGAGGGGAGGAACCAGCATGGGGAGGTGAGTCTTAGACCCTAATATAACACCAAGAAGTTATAGTCACGAGACTGTTGTTGAACACTCTTCAGAAAGGTTTTATGTGGTATTATGTGTATCAAGTAATTGAAAGTATTACTAACAGGGCCAAAAATTAAAAAAAAAATGTGCGAGCAAATGACACTCCCCCCCCCCAATCCCTCAAAAAAATGTCGATTCTTCTACCCACAGTACTACCAAACAGCCTGGACAAACTCAGACACTATAGGTGAGAAATATAATATCACAGTTTTGTTAGTATTTGAGCGAGGGATTTACGTTTGTAGTGTCTACCTACCAAATGTTAAAAATACCTAATTATATGGTAGTAATTTTATGATGCAAATAAAGTTATTATACTCCGCGTCTCGGAAAGCATGTTAAAAAAAAAAAAAACCTACTCTCACACTAATATTATAAAGGCGTTTGTGAGGGGGTGTGTTTGTATGTTTGTTACTTATTCATGCCCAAACGGCTGGACCAATTTGAAATTTGGCACACAGATAGTTTATAACTAGCCGATCGATTCTGTAAAAATATCACCGTGACAAGTTATGTGAAGTCAGCTTAGAGTGAGCTGTCAATAGTGTCAATCCCTAGCATTAGTTGGAATGACAGCTCACTTCACCTAAGTTATCACGGTGAGATGGTTACAGAATCGCACTGCAGGATTAACACATATGATATTTTTTATCCCGATATTCCCACGGGATCGAAACTTACGCGAATGAGTAATTGATCCCGTGGGGCGCCAATAGTAATTGATCAATCCGAAACCCAGACTATAATAGAAATAGACACGATCCAATCGATTCTCCAACCCTGGGCCAAGCAGGCAGAGGCAGATGACCCACTCCTGCCGCTGGGCGCTGGGTCAGATGCATACATACATAATATACAAATTTAATCAATACCTAGGTTATCGTCCGTCAACGGCCACTGAAAATGTAGTTCACAGAAGGCCCATTTTAAGCTAGCTTAAAATATATAAGATGTTTTATAAATTATTGGCATTTCAAAAAAAATCGAGAATATCTGTACCCTGTGACAGTATTTTCACTACAGTTAGTACAAACCTAAACTTAAAAAAAATGTTATGGATCCAGAATGGTGTTTCTGTACAGTCTTGCCTAAAATTTAAAGCCAGCTGCTTCAGCTTGGAAGAAAATGTCACTTTTTGCCCAACCAAACATTCAAAATGAATACTTCGCCCAACTTTGACTGACTGTACTGAAAATAAAATGCAAGTACAGACGCCAGCAGGTTAAGCTACCCGAAACTGTCAAATTTTCTCAATCAACCTTGAACCTTAATGCTTTAGAGATAAAGTTGAAAATCTATTTAAAAAACCGGCCAAGAGCGAGTCGGATTCGCGCACGAAGGGTTCCGTACCATTATTTATAAAAATGAATCATGAGTTGATTGAATGAAAGGTAAATTGCTGTTTACGATTTATGACGTATTAAAAAAAACTACTTACTAGATCTCGTTCAAACCAATTTTCGGTGGAAGTTTACATGGTAATGTACATCATATATTTTTTTTAGTTTTATCATTCTCTTATTTTATAAGTTACAGGGGGGGGGGACGACGACACATTCTGTCACTTTGGAAGTCTCTCGCGCAAACTACTCAGATAAGAAAAAAAAGATATTAGAAACCTCAATATCATTTTTGAAGACCTATCCATAAATATCCCACACGTATAATTGATGGGTACACGATACGTGGGTTTGATGAAAAAAAAAATGTTGAGTTTCAGTTCTAAAGTATGGGGAACCCCCAAAATTTATTGTTTTTTTTTTTTCTATTTTTGTGTGAAAATCTTAATGCGGTTCACAGAATACATCTACTTAGCAAGTTTCAACAGTATAGCTCTTATAGTTTCGGAAAAAAGTGGCTGTGACACACGGACGGACAGACAGACATGACGAATTTATAAGGGTTCCGTTTTTTGCCATTTGGCAACGGAACCCTAAAAATTGACAGATTGTAGTAGCTTGATGTGCTGGCGTCTGTACGCAACTTAGATTTTTTTAAATATTTTTCTGATAGGTAACTAGTATGACATTTATGACTTGGCCTATTACTCGATTCCGGCTTGACGTCGACTTCTGACCCCGTATAATAGAGGTAAAATTGTTTTGTTTGTAAGTTTGTATGTAAAAATATTTTTTCGTTTAATAGCCCAATTCTCGAGAAAGACATTTATTTACAGACGGCTACACGTCAAGCTATACAAAACCAGTTTGTCTTGGCCTCAATTTGTATGATATTTTCTCACAATGAACGGTCAGCTAATACTGGTTTTGCATAGCTTGATGTGTAGCCGTGTGTACAGACACGTTAAGCTATACAAAACCAGATTGTCTTGGCCTCAATTTGTATGATATTTTCTCACAATGAACGGTCAGCTAATACTGGTTTTGCATAGCTTGATGTGTAGCCGTGTGTACAGACACGTCAAGCTATACAAAACCAGATTGTCTTGGCCTCAATTTGTATGATATTTTCTCACAATGAACGGTCAGCTAATACTGGTTTTGCATAGCTTGATGTGTAGCCGTGTGTATAGACACGTCAAGCTATACAAAACCAGATTGTCTTGGCCTCAATTTGTATGATATTTTCTCACTAATGAACGGTCAGCTAATACTGGTTTTGCATAGCTTGATGTGTAGCCGTGTGTACTAATAACATCATGCTAGGACCCTTAGGAGCCGAGCAAAAAGAAAAGAAAGTGGGAACATTATAGGTTGGTGATGAAATTATTTACGCAAAGTAATGCACCTGCCTGGATAACCCATAACCTAATTATCAACTACGGAACCCTTGACAAAAGCACCACTAACCCTAAAAGATTCGTTTAAAATAAGCGAAGCTCAGAAATCGAGAGAGCGCTGCAAACGCGGCTAGGTGCTGTCTCCCTCGCTCGCCTACGTTGCCATAGTGCTGTCTCGCTCTAATCCCTATTTGGTAACACCAACTATTTCATGGATGAAATTACTGTTCGTGTGTGGTGTTGGTCAAGAGAGGTAGCGGAAGCGATTTGTGTTGTTAGAAGAATGGATTTGTGAAGAAAACAAGAGAATATGGAAACTGTTTTTAGCGTTTTGACGTAGTATTTATAATTAAATACTGCTATTCAGCTGCATCCGGTTAGACTGGGATCCGACCCCAACACAGTTGGGAAAAATTAGGTAGATTGATTGGACTGAGGGAGATTTTGTGTAACACACACACTCACTCACAAACTTTCGCCTTTATAATATTATTGTGATTGTACTGTAAATTTTACCATTTGATATGCAAAAAATTGTACATAGGTAACAACAAAAAAGCAGCTTCGATGTGACGGGGTTTGTCGTTGACAAAATTTTACGCAGATGAACTGCGGGCAGAAGCTAGTCATTTATAATCAACAAAACGGGAATCGACGTAGACGGTTATTTGTACAACAATTTGAATCAAAGAAAAATAAGAGGTTTCAAGTTCCCCCATCAAAATATAAAATAGAAATATTAAAAGGTTATTTTAACAAGATTTTTATGATTTTAAACGATGTCTTCGATTTGTTTCGTTTTTATACACAGTTATAATCACGGAACTGTTAAACATTTTTCCTCAATCCTAGTACACTCACAAATTAAACACAGTTCTGTGTATTTTAATTTATTTTTCGGTAAGTATGAGGTTTTCAACCAAGAAATCTTGACCAAAATAAAAACAATTAGTCATCTATGCTAATTAATTTAAACGCTTAATTTGAACAGAGACCTGAAGGCCAGTTCTCGTAATTAAAAACGTTCAAAATCTAGTCTCAATGTCATAAATGTATGGAAATTAAAAGTTTTTTGACATATCTAAGATCTGAGAGAAAGAAAGAAAAAACGTTTATTCGCGGTAAACATGACGCAAAAAAGAACATAAAATAAAATAAAAAAAATAATAAATGGTTGACATGCGTCACATCCACGCAAAACGGCTATTGAGAGATCAGACTGTGAACGTTCTTATAATTACGAGAATTGCCTCTCTGATGAAACGTTATTCTATGCAAGGTGTAATTCAGTCTTAGCTAAGGGACCAAGGACCCTGTATTCACGAAAAAACTGCTGTCCATACCATTTTATTGAATTATGTGAATATTAATATAAGTATGGAAAAGCTGTTTTTTTTTTTACATAAATAATAATAAAAAGAAAAATAAATTTCACTTATTCATTTATTTGCTAACATGTAAAACACTGGTTAGTAGGCATGCATTAAAATTTCATAACGCAGTACTAAGACATGCACCCTGTACGGATACTGCAAATTTTATATATCAAATTATTAAATCCAATCCTACTGATATTATAAACGCGAAAGTTGGTGAGGATGGATGGATGTTTGTTCCTCTTTCACGCAAAAACTACTAAACGGATTACATAATAGGATACAGTAATATAGCTTATACATCAGAATAACACATTACTTTTTATCCCGATATTCCCACGGGAACTTATGCGGGTGACACCGCGGGGCGCCGCTAGTATATAATATAATAATAATTAATTAAGTCAACTCTTATCAATCATGCCTAACGAGCGTGTTATCAATAGTGCCAATACGTACTATTGATATATGTTAAATACCAAACACCTGGTATGGTACTCAGTACTTAAATTTGAGCTTATGTGTATTACTAGTAGGGTTGAAGGTCTGAATAAAACAACCCAACTGTATACTGTTCTATGCTGATAATATATTTTCCTGAAACTTCAGATGAACCAACAACATCGTTGCCACGACAACGCTTGCGAGTTCTAAATTTGACGTCAACGCCATCTAATTACATCTTGCAAAAACCTTTTGACAAAAACACATTGTATGGAACTTATGAGCGGCTTAAGATTCTGCATGATCATTAACATACCGCCCACCAAGGACATTACTGATGGAATGTCCTTCTTGAATTACATTATGGGTCCGAATTGGTAGCAAACAATTTGATCTTATAGGTTTGATCTAAAATCTTAAACATAGTAACAAAATAAAAACTTACATATAATAACTTAGACTATTAACATTATGTTAGGTTGGTGAAAAATAATAAATTCATTGATCTGTAACCGGTAAAATACAAAGTTTGGATGTTGGCCTCTTAATAGTAGATGTCCTAGTGCGCAATGTGACTACACGGGTGATATTATCATCACCAGGATGCTTTTCGATTACGCGACCCAACAACCAACGACTAGGCGGCAAATCGTCTTCTTTAATTAGAACAATGTCTCCAATTTTTGGCTCAGGAACCTTTGAAGACCACTTGTACCGGTTCATAAGGTTGGACAAATATTCACGAGACCAGCGCTTCCAAAATGACTGTACCATCCTTTGAATGAATTTCCACCGCGATAAATAACTGACATTTGTGCTCTCATATCTATCATCTGGTATTTCTGTCAGAAGATTTGACAGTAGAACTGCTCCACACAGCTCTAAACGAGGTATGCTAATTTGTTTGACGGGAGCTACTCTGGTTTTTGCAACCAACAACGAAATATGGATTTTGCCGACCTCATCTACTATCCGCAAGTAAATAACGGCTGAGTATGCTGTTTTGGAGGCGTCACTGAAGTCATGCAGCTCAAGATCATCGTTTGACTTAGTGCCAAGCCAACGACGTATCCGTACATTACTAAGTTGTGACAACTCATCACGGTAAATATTCCATTCCTTTACTAACTGAGTGCTTAGTTCTTCATCCCAACTAACACCTGCAAGCCATAATTTTTGGATGAATATTTTTGCTAAAACCACACTAGGGGCTAACCAGCCTAGTGGGTCAAATAATCGAGCTATGTCCGAAATAATTGATCTTTTAGTTACAGGTGCAGTCGTCAGTGGAGGAAGATTCACCAAGTATTGGAAGGTATCTTCGATGCGGTTCCAGGTAAGTCCCAAAATTTTGATTGTGCTATCTAATTTGATTTCTATCCCTTTCTCTATTTTGTACTCTTTTTTCTCTATTTTGTTGTCCTTATTTTCAGTTGTTCTAGTTTGATCTGTTTGTTCTTTAACTTTATTTCTTTCAAGTTTATCTATTCTCTTCAGTAGTTCCTGACTGTTGCTGTTCCACTTTTGCAATATAAATCCACCTTTTCCTAATAATGCTATCATTTGCCTATATATTTCTATGCCTTCTTCTACACTATTACATCCTGTCATTAAATCATCCATGTAGAAGCAATTTAAAATCTTCTCTGCAGCAAGTGGATAACTTGTGCCTTCATCGGTTGCGATCTGACGCAAGGTTTTGACGGCTTGATACGGAGCAGAAGCTGTTCCGAAGGTCACGGTCAAAAGTTCGTAATCTTGGATCTCCTTGTCTGGACTGTCACGCCAGAGTATCCTTTGGAACATAGCATCTTCTTCTGCTACCCTAACTTGGCGGTACATTTTCACAATATCCGCAACAAGTCCTATGGGATGAATCCTCCATCTTAAAACCGTGTGACGTAAATCAGCCTGCAGTGACGGACCAACCATGAGCGTATCATTAAGTGACACTCCTTTGCTGTTCTTCTCAGAGGCGTTGAAAACAACACGAACTTTAGTTGTGGTCCTGTCGTTCTTAATGACTGCATGGTGTGGTAAATACACTGCTTCTCCCTTCTTACTATCATCTTCTTTCACGTGCCGCATATGTCCTAACTGTAAATATTCATTTATAACTTCTGTGTACTTTTGCTTTAAATCTTTGTTCTTTACTAATCTTCGTTCTAATGCTTTGAACCTTGATTTAGCTATGCCACGTGAATTTCCCGACTTGCAAGGAGGATCTTCATCTCGGAAAGGTAACTTAACTATGTATCTGCCATCGCTATCTCTCCTTGTGGTCTCACTATAAAACTCTTCGCATTTCTTCTCTTCTGGTGTAAATATCTTTTTATTAGTGCTGACATCTTCAATTTCCCAGAATTTTCTTAAAATATCATCAACCTTGCAATGCATTACATTTATGTTCTTTAAATTACTATTTGCACTAGTCTTTTCTCCAGGACCAACGGCACCCGACAGGACCCACCCAAATGTAGTGCTCTGTGCGATCAATGTACCAGAAGGACTCTTCACTAAACCTTCTTTTATGATGCAGCTATAAACATCAGCACCCAACAGAATATCGATTTTGTTGGGTGTGTTGAACTCTGGATCTGCTAAACATAGGTTATTAATATTTAACCAGTCGAAGGTGTCTGATTGAAGACTTTGCTTAGGTAGGTAAGAGGTGATCTTCTTTAATACATAAGCATTTAATGAAAACTTGAAGCTAGGGTCGACACGAGATTTAATCATTAATTGTACCATGTACTTTGTCATGGTTGACCTATTATCTCCTAATCCCGACACAAGCCCTTGAATTGGGACCTTTTTCAGGCTAAGATACTGCACTGTGGCCTCTGTTATGAAACAAGCCTGCGAACCTTGATCGAGCAAGGCTCGGACCGTGTGGTATTCACCCGTCTTTGATGAGGCCTTTATTAGCGCAGTGGCTAATAACACCTGTCTGGGCTTTGCTACTCTCCCTGTAGATAAGCAAGAGACTATCTGAGTAGTACTAGTTGAAGGACTAGCACTGTCAGTAGTAGGCTTTGCTTCAGGGTGTTGGCCTTTATTGTCCAAATGTAGCAAGGAGTGGTGACGCTTCTGGCATATTCTGCAACTTGTATTTTTCTTGCAGTTGTAAACAGTATGGTTACTGCCTAAACAGTTGAAGCATATTTTGTTCTTACCAACGAAATCCCGTCTTAGTTCGAGAGATTGATTGGCAAACTTTTTGCAGAAACAAAGCTTATGACCTTCTGAGCAGTATTCGCATTTCATTGGCGATAACGAGTCTGTGGCTAACAATGTTTTAAATGAATTATTGTTATTGACCTGGTGTCCTGAACCCTTTTTTGGTTCTATGCACTCAAACGCGCGGAAACGTTGCTCTAAAAATACTTTGAATTGTTTAAAAGTAGGAAAGTTATTGCTGGAATCGCTAATACTGACACTTAATTCCCATTGCTTACGCGTTTCAGGATCTAATTTAAATGTCACTATGTGTATGATAATAACATCCCATGTACTCACATTTATACCTAAGTTTGTTAATGCATTTAAACAGTCACTGGTGGTATCTGAAAGCTCCTTTAATGATGTCGCCGATTCAACCTGCATACGTTTAATACCAAATAACCGTTTCAAAATGCAGTTGGCGAGATATCTTTTATTGCTATAGCGCATGTCTAATAGATCCCAGCACTGACTGTAATTGGCATCAGTTATTGGAGTATTACGTATCAATTGCTCAGCTTCACCAGTTAAATGACTTTTTAAATAGTGCAGCTTTTGCACATTATCTAACGAACTATTTTTATGAACTAATGATACAAAAAGATCATGAAAGGTTGTCCATTCTTCATATTTGCCAGAAAACGTTGGAATAGTAATCTTGGGCAATTTGACCAGTGAATGGGCAGACTTAACTGTACTACTAGATGAACCATCCCCATGAGGTACTGGTTCACTTACAACTTTAATTTTATTGAGTGTTGTTTTCATTAAACTTTTATATGTAATGTAAGTGTCCTCAGTTGTATCATAAATATCAACAACTTTTTGATCAATATCATCTAATTTATAGCTCTGATAAAGTTTAGAATTCATATTTTTAAACGATTCCCAATCGTTTTCTAATAATTCCTGTCTAGTTTCAATGTATTCAATAGTTAATCTTTCTTTAGGACTCTTTTTAAAATTGGTGAATCCTTTAATAATAACACTTTGCAACTGCCTCAATTGATTGATCAACCCCTCCATATTTGAAACAATTAACCAAAGAAATTAAAACTTAGTTAAAAAAGTATTATAAAAACAATGTTTGTTCTAAAATAAAGCAAAACTAATTTGAAATAAAATACAAGACAAATATTTTAAGTTCCAATTAGTTGCTCAAAATTTTACAAGTGTTTTGAAACAACTTATAATCTGGCGGAAATCTCGGGCATAGGTTCCCCGTTCCGTCGTTTTTTATGAAATTATTCTAAGTCCTAAACTAACATGCACAAATAAATACAAGTAAAACTCTTAGAATAAATAAAGTCTAAAATCGCTTGTCACTTACTGCTTTTGTTTATATAGTAAAATGTACTCACAATTTTCACTTCACTCACACAACACGATGATTCTGTGTACGTGGCGCTCCCTGGTGGCGACACGTTGAACTATAGGTGTGACGTCAGTCTTCTGATGTCACGTTGAACTCGGCGTGACGTTCTTCTAATGACGTCACGTTGAACTACGAGGATGACACAGTCACCTCACGCTTGAACTGTTTTCCGCCGCTGCTGCTGCTGACCCCGTCCACTATAGGTACTGGACGAAGCTGCCGCTGCCCATGCGGGGAACCATGTACTTTCGCCGCAGCAAACCACTGCGAGTACCACGGGCGGGCGAACTCAAAAAATCCGAAATATATCCGGGTCGATGGACCAATGTTAAATACCAAACACCTGGTATGGTACTCAGTACTTAAATTTGAGCTTATGTGTATTACTAGTAGGGTTGAAGGTCTGAATAAAACAACCCAACTGTATACTGTTCTATGCTGATAATATATTTTCCTGAAACTTCAGATGAACCAACAACATCGTTGCCACGACAACGCTTGCGAGTTCTAAATTTGACGTCAACGCCATCTAATTACATCTTGCAAAAACCTTTTGACAAAAACACATTGTATGGAACTTATGAGCGGCTTAAGATTCTGCATGATCATTAACAATATACATAAATATTATGATTAAAAAGTTCCGAGGATTTGCCAAAAGATGAAATTGTAAACTATAATTTTGGTATAAATACGCTTTGGAATCGTTTTGACTATGTTCGGATCCGGTGGGGTAATTGCGTAACACTTTAGTGTGTTACGCAATTACCCCGCACGCCGGATCCGAACACAGTTGGAATTGTTTTAATTTTGACAGTTGAACAACATAAGTACATTGCGTTACTTACGTTGTTGAGCAGACACATTTTTCAAACATATGAACCAATGGATTAGCAATATCCTTCGAAATGGTTCAGATTGTCATTGAAATTGTTACGCAATTAGGATGTGTATTGGTATTATCAACAACAACAACTTTCTGCATGGGACCAACCTCGTAATCGTAACCGCGAATAAAACCAGCCGTCCCATACATTTGTGTCGGGGTAGGTATTGAAGTTTTGTATGGGATAGCTGAATTTTTTTTCGCGATTACGAGGTTGGTCCCATGAAGAAAGTTTTTCAGTTTGATGGTTTTCCACACTGTTTTAATAGGTGCTGTCATCAGCCTATAACGTTCCCACTGCTGGGACACATGCCTCCTCTCTAGTGGTGAGAAGGAGCAGGCCGTAATCCACCACGTGAGCTTAGAGCGGGTTGGCGGATATGTGCTGAACTTGTATGAAATTATGTACCAAATCAGGTAAACAGAATGATATCACCTGAAATGTTGATTGATGTAGGTATGTGTGGCATTTAGATACATAACATAATGCCACGCTTTGTTTCCCCAGGGATTAGGCGTACCTACAGCACACCCACATTTCGATATAGAAAAACCAATAACACCGATGCCGATGCTTTCCACCAGTTTCTTTGACAAATCTTTTACTGTTCAAGCAGTACGGTTATGGAATGACTTGCCCGTGTCGGTAAGGCGTGCTCAATCTTTGTCCGCTTTCAAAATTATGATACAAAAGCACTTCCTCTCTCCTTAATCATCATCATTATTATATTATTAATTTTTTTTTCTTTGTTCTTATTTCATGTTTATTATTCTATGTATATATTTATTTAGATGAGTAAAATATACTTTATGTATATGTATATTAATTGTATAATGTAAATGGTACACCACAGACTACCTACTATATTTGTCTCTCCTTAATTTTAATCCATCCAAAGGTTGTCTTTAAAAGATCGCTCTTAGCGATAAGACCGCCCATTGTGTCAAACTCTGTAAAATGTTATATATTTATGTTCTGTAATTTGTATGGTGTACAACAACACATCATTCTCCTGCCCTTATCCTATTTATTCATGGTCGGCGCAACATGTCTTTTCCTACCATACTTCTCTATTAGTCATCATCTCGGTAGTCACCCCCTTTCTAACCATATCATCACTCACATAGTCCATCCATCGTTTCAGTCGACATTCTAAATGTCAATCGCAATGGTAATAAAAATGGTCATCATCAATATAATATATATCCCAAAATGATACGGAACCCATTAAAAAAAAAAATAAGTCAATTCGTAGCTGAGCATGAAACTTAAAAAGACAAAGAAAAAAATACCTATATATTTGTTTTCGCTTGTACCACACAGCCATACCTATTGCCTGACATACGCAAGCGATATTCGCTCTTATGTTAAGGGCTTAACCGCGAGATTCCCTTGTATGGGCGTGGAGTAATTTTGTAGTACGTTATGGGGATTTTTGTACTAGGATCAAATAGTTTTGGTCTTGGTTGTAATTTTTTGTCTAAATAAAGGTTGTTTGCTGTTTGTGCTGTAATTAATCATATTTTATGAGTGTAATAAAATTCTTTTTAAACGTTGTTTGACACGAAATTATTGTAATTCAGGCTAAAGGGGCTGTCTAGAAAAATGCTGTTTTTTAAATATTTTTCACAAAGTTGCTAGAGTTATTACCTTATGTAGTATTCTAAATAAAATAAAAAGGTTTTCAATGTAATAACATTTTACAACTAACTATTAACACTAGGTACTTACCTATTTATTTATTTTTTAACCTTATGTAGTATTCTAAATAAAATAAAAAGGTTATCAATGTAATAACATTTTACAACTAACTATTAACACTAGGTACTTACCTATTTAATAATTTTTTACTAACTATACAATTTTCTTTTCGTTATAAAAGTTTTTGTGAAAATTAAGAATCTTCAAGCAAAATAAAAGGCAAGCATAACCTTTCTTAAATTCAAAAGGTTTTTTTTTTCAGAGAAAATTTAGTTCATTAATTTACATTTACTAACAAATAATTATAACATTTACATGCACTTTAGTCTTCGTTTATTAAGTGCTTATTAAACTTATAGTAGCTAGGTAGTAATAAATTATCATTACAAAACATAAAACAAACTGTACAAATAACGTAATTAACTGTGTTTCATTTTACAATATTGGCAATTTAAGGAAGTAACTTCGTTAAAGACAAAACGTTTAACAACTGCTATGTATCGTTGATACTAATCGAGAATATTATTTTTTAAACGAAATCAAAATTAATAAAAGGCGTCAGTTTATGTAAGTAGTGAAAATAATAATAAAAACATTTTTTATCTGACTGCAGCGAAGCTTAGCAGAAGGGTTATGTTTTTGTTTTTTTATTATTATTATCCGTTACTGTCCCACTGCTGGGTAAAGGCCTACTCTCCTTCCACCTCTCCCTGTCCAGAGCTGCCAAGGACCAATGATAAATGATTTTATTTTGTAAGTAGGTTTGTACAAACACTTTTACACGTCAATCATATTTTAAAACTAGATGAGGTCGGCGTTTCCTATCTGACTAGTCTGAGAAGAAAGGCCGAAACAAACTCAGACGTCACAGTCTCATTTAAAGTCCAGACATAATCTTGGTCAGATCATATGAAGACAATGTAGGTCGATGTCTGAGATGGTCTTTTGAGGAAAGAACCACACATCTTTATTAAAGGAGTCCAGCTCATCCCGCCATCTCCATCTGGGCCTGCCACGATGTCGTTTTTTGTTTAGTATCATTATGTTTTATAACAAGAGTAAACAAATAGTCCTAGCGTTTAATAACATTTAACATACTACATAATACAATATATGATATAAGATGACCTATTAAAATTAAAAATTAAGAAACAAAACATACAAACAAATTATGTCATACCATTGCCCCTTTATTCTCCTTAGTGAAAGGCAGAGATATATTGCTCACCACTATACTGCCAGTTATACTATAAGTGCCATTTAATAGACGGCAAGCCAACAACCAGACAGATATCTAGATTACTAAGAAATTCCAAATGAAAAGTGGAGTAATAATAATAATAACTGCAAATATCAAGAGTGGTCGGTGCAGTACACAATACACTAGAACTGCGACGCGCCATGTGACGACTTTAGAGCTAGAGACGCGGTGGAGTCGAAATGGTACTAAAAATATTTTGTTTTTTTTTATGCTAATCTTTTTTTCTTGGAAAATTAAGTAGGTAATGTGAAAGGTTACAAATATGGGAAAAACCACTGAATATTTTCTTTAGTTATTCGTGAATCGTGATGTCAAGAGAAAAATGTAAGAAGTAGTTACTTTTATAAATTAGGAGTTGTGTACTTGTGTGTTATAATCGTACATTTTTATCATTATAAGTCGACGTTGTTTGATGAGATTCAAGATTAGTGTGACTACTATACCTACTTATATTTGCTTTTCATTCATGATAATTTATAATGCTAGGGGGCTATTATCTTATTAAATATATTCAATTATTAGTATTATTTAAGATAAAGATTGGTCATTGGCAGCTCTGGCCAGAGATAGGTGGAAGGAGAGTAAGGAGGCCTTTGCCCAATAGTGGGACAATTAATCATTTTAAATGTATAAATATCAATGTCGATTACAGCTTAACGTGGCGTTAATTTTCATTTTAATTTAAAGAAAGAAAGAGTTGGTACACGCACATAAATACAAACAGTAAAAAAGGAACATTTCAAGCTAACAAAATAAACATTGCATGCATTTTTGAGTTGACAAAACAAAAATAAAAGACCTGTGCGACGAACGTCATAAATTAACATTAGAACAGTGATCTGTTAAATTAATCGTTTTAATTAATTTTTTTAAATGTCATAATGTCACGTACGAAAACAAAAGTGAAAGTTACAATTTACTGTTGTGCACGAAGCTAAGCTAATCCATTGGACGGTTATCCGAAGTGCAACTCTGTACGTATGGACCTTACTGTTGTGTCCTTGCATGAAAATACGCCATTACATATTTGTAAATAAATATAATTGAAGTGTTTGTAATGAAATTACTCAATAACAGCTTTTTACTAAATGTATATGAAAGCATTGGTGCTTATAAAAAAAAAAAAAACAATTTAATATGCTTGTCTGTCTGCATCTTCCGGCTAATCTCCGAAACGGCTGGACCAATTTTGACGGGACTTTCACAGGCAGGTAGCTAGTGTTTTAAGGTATAACTTAGGCTCGCTTTTATTTTAGAAAAAGAATTGGGGTTCCATGCCACGCAAAATTAAAATCAATGAAATCCAATTTGTTTTTCGACGTGCACGCGAACGAAGTCGCAGGAGTTATGCATATGTACGTTTTGGGTTTTAAATTATCCCTATCATGTTTATATTAACAAAAAGTGTCAGGAAAATGATTATGAATAGTTAAATTATGTTGGTAGCACTTATTATTTTCCCTAAGAGCAAAACATACACAATTTAAATGGTTGATAAAATAGTATTAGGATATGTAGGTAACTAGGTATTGTATTCAAATATCTAATGAGAAAGTGTTAGTAATTTAAAATAACTTTACGTCTGAGCATGAGGTTCTGGGTTCGATTCCCGGGTCGGGCAGTGTTATTAGGTTTTTCCATCTAGAATTTCTCAGTAGCAGTCCTGAGGGATTTGTGCCCGGTTGATGTGGGTTGCAGCAGAAAATCAGCGTCAGGTGGTACACTTGTGTTGTCATCTGACATTATGCTGAGCTGAGGCCCTTTTGGCATTATAATATTTTTTTTTTATAGTTTTAAGGTGTATTCATTTTCTGTAATGCCAATAAACGCATTTTTCTTTCTTTCTTTCTTTCTATGGCACACCCCCTATTACATGGGTCCTTAACCTGACTGGCGAAAACTAGGTGTACTATAGACACACCTCTGCCTAAACCCTTCGGGGAATACAGGCATCATCTTAGTTTCATCATCATCATTTCAGCCGAAAGACGTCCACTGCTGGACATAAGCCTCCCCAAGCACCGCCTTTTCGACTGGTTCTGTGCTTCCCGCATCCATCCATCCAATTAAAAGGATTTAAAAATAATCCAAGAATGTACAGTTTGGTGATAATCGCGAGTTTCGAGTGTCCCTAGGTATAATGTTTATCTTATCTTTGAGTTCATACGCTGTGTAAATAACTGATAACACTGGCCGTTAGTACAGACGAGTGATTAAGTGGGAACATATTTCATTCTTTTGTGCCTATTTGTTTTTGGAGTTTCGTGGCTTCGTGTGAGTCGCCTATAGACAAAATTATGTTATTTAAAAGTGACGATTCGCACTTTTCGGCCGAGTAAATTCGTCGACTAAATCGGTAAAAACGGAAACGTATGGTATCATTTGGGTCGTCAATCTGTCACTCAAGGGCGATTGATATTAATTCATGGAAATAGTTATTTAATAGGATTATATTATGAACTTAGATGATTGATGATTTTAATTCTTATTTACAGAATTAAAATCATCAATACAACCCATTGGTGATTTTAATTCTGTAAATACATACTAGTTACGGTCGCGATTGATATTTGTTTAACATACAACCTGACACTAACCTGCCAATTGCCAAAAAAGTAAGAAAATTAAAAATTAATTTAAGAAAATATTTTCAGTTTTTTAATTATTTTGTGAATTGTGACTTTGTGAGCCTGAAATTAATGGTTTTATCATGAATTTATTAACACAATAGGAGTTTTAAGGATTTATCCAAAAGTTGGACAATACAGGGAAACATATTATGTTATATTTTTATCATAAAACTACAGTAAAGAAAGAAGGAAAAAAATACGTTCATTTGCGGTAAACATGATCAGCGACAGAATACAAACACTAAAAGAAAAAGTTGGAGAAAAATATGTGCCACATCCATAAAAAATGCTAGCTAGCAAAACGTGGCTAGAAAAAAATAAAATATCATCATCAGCTTACAGCAGTTCACTGCTGGACATAGGCCTCTCCTATTGCACGCCATTCAACTCGATTTTCGGCAACTCTCATCCAGTTTCTACCAGCCATCCTGCGAAATAAAATAAAATAAATAGATGATCGAAAAAACATTAATCTTCATTCGTATATTACTAGTAGAATGTTCAATTTGATTTGATCTTATTGTTAGATCTACAACATTTTGACCGCGTAGCATGTATGTTAATCTAAATTACCTATAATATTGTTTATCAGCTATAGCACTTTTAGGTGATAAACAATATTATAGGTAAGGTAAGATTATTCTATTTACACAGATCTTTTACCATTCGGCTGTACGTGCGACGGCATATCAAGCTAACATTTCCATTATAAGCTGACTTCTCACTGTACGAAAAGCCTATACAATGCGTGGTCAGTGGGGTAATTGCGTAACACACTAACAGTAGGAATGGCTTTCATTTTGACAGTTCAACAACATTCATTGCTTTATTTACGTTGTTGAGCAGACAAATTCTTCGAACATACGAAGCAATGGGTTAGCAATATCCTTCAAAATTATTCAGATTGTGATTGATAGTGTATTACGCAATTAGGGTGGTTAAACAGGTAATGAAAATAGCGTTATATGTCGTCGTGTGTACAAGTAATAATTGCGTTGATAAGTTTTATGTCGTTCATAACAATCATAACTGAAATAACTTTTTTGTGACAAGATAACTAAAGTAAACGATTCTCAAAGTTTCTTTTGTAGGTCAATTTGAACGTTTGTTTTCATTCAACATGACCTATTACTGAGTAGCGTAACAAATAAGCGTCAGCTGCTGTTTTATACCGCTTATAGATTTTTTATCGTTTATAATTACCTAGTTTTGGAACGAAGTGCCGTATTGCACGTTGTACTCTGCACATTTGGTGAATGAGAGCTAAACCGAAAAATGTTTAACATTTTGATCTTCAAGACACTTTTTCAACCATTTTGATAGTGTCGTCACAGCGATAAACCCATGTCCAACGACACCTCTTAACTGTTTAATTTTTAATTTCTAAATATGCCTTACTTCGATTATTTGGAAAATATAAATAAATACTTTAAACATAGTCAAAATAAGACAAATAACGGGGCTGAGTTCTTTAAAAAAAAGATTCTTATTTATTTCTGGACTCGCAACGACATGTAATCAGTTTATTATTATTCTACTGTCGTCATTTTCTTAATTAGTGCATCTAGTTAGCTCTTCAGATTACAGAATTGAAAGCACTAAGATTAACATGGCTCTCGTTTTATGGCCTGAGCGCCTGATTCAGATAACGAACTCATACAAAAAAAAATATACCTGCAAGTTACTCGTATATTTTTATGACTGCATGCACGCCGATGTTTGTCGGTCTTTCACAAATACTCAGCTTAGACAGGAGACTTATTTTGTGTCCGGTTTGCAGCAACAGGGTACAGTCAACAGCAAAAGTAGATGATCAAAATCAGAAATTCAATACTAATGAACGGAGTTCGCAGCTATATGGCAGCTGTACCTACTAATAGTAAATGTTTGGTATAATTTACAATCACATACTTTTGAATCACTTCGACGGACGCCACACAGTCCTGACGCGAACTCCGTTCATTAGTATTGAATTTCTGATTTTGATCATCTACTTTTGCTGTTGTACTGTACCCTTTATTACATAGTCTCCATCATCTGCCTTGCCTTTACCGATGTCCCATTGTGTCACCCTTTGCAAAAATTATATATTTATATCTGTAATTTATATGGTGTAAGAGTATTCTATTCTATTCGGGTCGGCTTCCAGTCTAACCAAATGCAGCTGGATACATTCCATGGTATTATAACATTACTGGCGAAATATGGATGTGCAGACGACAGCAGGTCAAGCTACCCGAAACTGTCAAATTTTCCCAATCAACCTTGAATCTCTCATATACGCGTCAAGTTCTTCCCGCCATCTTCGCCTGGGTCTTCCGCGATGCCGATGGACGTGATAAATAAATATGTTGAACAAATTACGAGAACCTAATAATAAAAATCCTTTGTTACATCCAAATATCTTTAGCCGGCACTCCTCTCCATAGATTCTCAGTTAAGCAATTATTTACCAGTGACGCGGCGCTCGGGCAGGGCTGCCAACCAACAGATTATATTTTTTAATGATGCCAACATTTGAATTTTGAATAAAGTAGTATGTGCCACGTTACCCAGGTTCACTTGCTTCCTTGACAATCTTGCACTTTCTAAGAATCCTCTCTTGTATTGACAGGAAACGAAGTATAGTTGTACAGTCGTGAGTTCGAACCCTGACAGTCACTTTACTTTGTGTATACATATTATTTCATCACCACTGCACTCAAAACGGTGAAGGAAAACATCGTGAGGAAACCGGCATGTCCTAGAATCAAAAATTCGAAGACATGTGACATCCAGCAATCCGCACTGGGCCGCGTGGTTGGTTACAGCCCACTCCCTCTCACAGAGAGGAGGCCTGTGTCCCAACAGTGGGAACGTTATAGGCTGATTATGTATACATACTTGTATCTTTGATCTTTTGGCGCGTGGCCAAAATTGGAACTAACGACGCCATCTTGTTTTTACAGTGTAGTCTGTACGATTTCGCAAAACCATTTCATAAAATGTACAACGCCCCTCTGTCAATGTTATCGCGCCCAAAATTCTAACGTGCACTGTAGAATAGAGTTCTATATTTTTAACCGAATTGCAAACAAAAAGAGGTTATGGATTTGATGATTTAAAAAAAAATGTTTACGATTTTACTAGATACTAGTTTTATGGGGTTTGTCAAACTAGTTTTGATCTCCAAACCAAATCAAAACAGTTTTTTTTTTAAATTGTAAATGTCATCATTTGCTATGTTGTGGTCACCTTCTAGTCTAACCGGATGCAGCTGAATCCCAGTATTTTACATGGAGTGACTGTCTTTCTGAACTCCACAAACCTGTCACTGGCTAACACTATACCTCTTGGTAAGACTGGTTGTCAGACTTTCGGGCTTCTGAAGACCCGTAACGACTGTCAAAGATCTATGAATGACAGCTTAACGTGCTTTCCGAGGCAGGGAGGGATCTCGGTATGTAATTGTCACCCATCCACGAACCGACCGCGGCAAGTGTAGCTTAACTTCGAGCGATTTTTTTTAAGGCAAAAGAGAAAGTGTTTCTTTGTTTAAAGCGTTTTTACTACAAAACGGCTGCTTCCGATACCGACGCTATTACATAGAACTTTCATACGTTACCTTCACGCTTCACTGGTGGAGGGGTAGGCAGGGCAGTAGCACTCGCTGCAGAAATGCTATATTATCTAATGAGTGACGAGGGGTTTCAGTTGAGTGAAGTTTTTAATTGTTCCATGTAAAAAGTAAGTATACCCTGTCCAATACGTAAACCGTTTTTTGACAGATGGAACTAGTGATTGCAGCAACACACAATACATTGACACGTACGGTATTTTATGTCTGTAAGAAGCCATAGATAAGATAATTCAATAAGATAAGGCAGTTTATATATTTATTTTATTACGCATTTTAAAGTTAACTTTTACGTAATCTGAAATATGTACAGACGCCAGCAGCTCAAGCTACCCGAAACTGTCAAATTTTCCCAATCAACCTTGAACCTTAATACTTTAGCGAAAAAGTTGAAAATCTATTAAAGCAATTTAACAAATTGTAGTAGCTTGATGTGCTGGCGTCCTGTATAAATGTCAGTAATTCGGTATTTTCCAAAAGGTAATTAAGGGTTTTTCCAATAAAATGGGCAGAGGCGTCCTCCTGTCTGCTAACTACGTGTACATACTTCGAAAACCGATCTGTCTGCCAAATGATTTTGGCAGTATTCTTCATTTACTCTCTGTAGTTATATTCCCAACGTGTGGAGGCATCTACATCGCCACATGCGAACTACGCGTCACACTGGCGTCATGCAAAATCCTGCATCGCGCAAGCAGAGTTTACCGCGCGACTAGCATATACAATCAATCTCAATCTGAATCATTTTGAAGCATATTGATAATCCATTGCTTTATATGTTCGAAAAAAAATCTTCTCAACAACGCGTTGTTGAGAAGATTTTTTTTTCGTAAATAACGCAATGAATGTTGTTGAACTGTCAAAATGAAACTCATTGCAGCGAATTACGCTGTTACCCCGCTGCTGGCCGGCGTCACGGACTGTGCAAGTACCACAGCGCCTCAGCCAAAAGGATTAATTAACACTCATTTATTAAATTTTCAGCTTAGTTACAGTCATTTTTCAATGAAGTACGTCCATTTACCAAAATCAAAAGTCATTTATTCTAATTAGGCTGAGAATCAGCACTTTTCGAACGTCAAAATTACATAAGGCAGTCCCCCGGCACGCCCGCCCTTCACCACTTCCTAGTGCTTACGCTGGGAAGAAGTGGCGCGACAAATTCCCCAGCAGCACAGCTGTCTGTTCAGTTAGAAAATACTTGATTGTATACAATACTAGTTATGTAACTTGTAATGCATGTTATAACCATAGCATACAATTGTCAAAGAATGGCTTTGTTGTCACTTGACAATTTATGTAGTCAGTGTGATAACGATTGATTCCCTCGACTTTACAAATCATCATCATCTGCCTCGCCTTTTCCCAACTTTGTCGGGGTTGGCTACCCAGTCTTTTCAGTATTTTGACTGCCTATCTGACCTCCACAACCCAGTTACTGGCCAAAGTCAAATCATTTATTTCAAATAGGCACATAAAAGGCACTTTTGAACGTCAAAAATTACATTAAAATAGAATTTATTCTACTCGTAGTCGTACTGAGTAATACGATACCCCTTGGTAAGACTGGTTGTCAGACTTTCGGGCTTCTGACTACCCGTAACGACTCAAAGATCCGCGAATAATAGCCGGGAGCAACCGGTCTCGGTATGTAAAGATCGTCTCCCATCCACAGACCAACCGCGGCAAGCGTAGCTTAACCTGATCGATCGACCTGTGCGGCTGTTATTATTTAGCCACGGATTTTACAAATTAATGTAGAACATAACAATTAATAATATTTCGTAGAACATCGCTGGCAAGGACGATACCAAGTTTTTTATTATTTGCGTCCGTGAGCCATCCGAATCGAAGTCAGCTGTATTCGTAGCTGTACTGACGGCAAAAAAGTTTTGAAAATAATCTTTTGCTCGTCTTTTGTCTCTTGCTTTTTTTTTCTTTTTAACCAGCGCTGGGGCTCTGTCTTGTATAGGGTCTTAGCATTATGCTGAGCGATGGCCGTTTTGCGTGGATGTGACGCATGTTTTCCCCCCAACTTGTTATTTTCTTTTTATGTTTATCATAGGTGTTTATGTTCTTTTTTATGCGTCATGTTTGCCGCAAATAAACGTATTTTCTTTCTCTTTTGTTTTTTTTAAAATTAAATTTGGTTTGATATGCCAGCATAAAACCTACTTGACAATTCTTAAGTGCCTGTAATTGGTTTATTTGAAATAAATGCTTTGAGTTTGAGTTTCACCACAAAACACTGAATACAACATATGTATTATCACGCTTGTAGTCCTGGAAGAGTTAGGAAGATGTGAAGCTATAGAAGAATAGTGCACCCACATTTCGCCAGGGTTGTATAAGTCCCATGAAATAGGGAACGAGCTTATTGGTATTATAAAATTACACATGCTTTAAAATTGTTCATCGCCAACAGACTGTTTTCTTGACTTCTCTTTAATTTATTTTGTAAAACCGTGAGATGTGTCAAGTCTATTCAAACTAATGTTTCAAATTTATGTAATTTCAAGTTAAACAAATATCAACTTTATTTTAATGGTGTTTAAGTTGATCTCAGTGACTAGCACTATTGAAAAATTTATAAAAATGTTTGAAGTTGTAGCGTAAACTGAACTTTATTATGTAGGAATTAAAGTTATTTTTCCTTAAACTCACATTTGTTTACATTTTTGGCAAATAAATCGCGAATGCAGATTATAATTATACTTGTCTTCAATTTCAAGTTGACCTCAATTTTACACCATTATAATTCTGTCGCATGTTTTTGCTATCGCTACCACCTTCCTCCGCTAGGTACATCAGAATAACTTTGCTGACTCAAACTATACACTCGAGCACAGAAGTGTTTAGTATAATACATTTAAAATCACGCCTCTTCACCGAAAAGATAGACCAGATGTGTAGGTACTGTACAGGATGCATTTCACCGGTTGTTATAATAAGTCCTAATAATCCTATTAATATTATAAACGTGAATGTTTGGATGGATGGATGGATAGATGTTCGTTACTCTTTCACGCAAAAACTAACGAACGGATTTTGATGAAATTTGGCACACAGATGGTTTATAACCAGGATTAACAGATAAGATACTTTTATCTTGATATTCCCACGGTATCAAAACTTACGCGGGTGAAACCGCGGGGCGCAGCTAGTACTTTAGACAGTATTATAGCTTATACATCAGAACAACACATAGGATACTTTTTATCCCAATACTCCTACGTGATCGACAATTATGCGGGTGAAACCGTGGGGCGCTGCTAGTTCATAGATATTTGACAGTCGTTACGTCCAGTTAGTCTGGAAGGCGACCCCAACGTAGTCAGGAAAAGGTAAGACAGATGATCGGCAAACGACCTTTTCAAATTCGGTACGACTCCTTTTTTTTTGGCGGGAAACATTCATAAGGCACCCTACCTCCGGGGAGGGAGGTCGGGGAGTGTGGGATTTTTACCTCACTAAAACCACCCCGGTGATCACCATCAGCACATAGGGGTTGTCCCGGTTCCTCTTAAAAGACCAAATCCGGGATCCTCCCTGTGCAATGCCTGTAAGGCACACCCCTGACTGCCTGCCTGGCTAACGTTTTATCTATCTATCTATCCCTGGGTCGGTAAGACCTACCTACCAAGAACGTTGCAGACATACAGACAAACAAAAAATAAAACACAAATATGTCAATAAGTTCAACTCAGCGGCATGTAATACATAAATACATAATGTATTGGTGTCAAGGTCCTGATGCGCTGCCGACTGTACGGTACTGTCCACTGACTAATGAAGTAATGAGACGAGGTTTGATACATTATACTATAGCATCATCATCAGCGTATAATGTTCCCACTGCTGGGACACAGAACTCGTCTCTGTGAGAGGGAGTGGGCCATCATACCACCACGCGGGCTCAGTGCGGGTTGGTGGATGTCTTACACCATAATTACAGTCAGGAACATTAATATAAGGAACACCTCTACCGGACCCTTTGGGGAATACAGCCGTGATGTTATGTTATGAAATTGACACCTGACGTCAATTTATCGTGTTGTAGCTATGTACACACACACACCCATACATGTATGTCACGACATTTTATTTGATTTGCATGAGCTTTTCTATAATTTCTAGCATTTAAATGAATTCTATTAATTTATTATTACGGAACACACGCTTCCCTGTGTTTGGTATTCCAGCGTATGGCACTCGTGGGTTGCAGCTGAAAATCAGCGTCAGGTGGTACACTTGTGTTGTCATCTGACATTATGCTGAGCTGAGGCCCTTTTGGCATTATAATCTTTGTTTTTGTAGTTTTAAGTTGTCATTTTGTGTAATGCCAATAAATGCATTTTTCTTTCTTTCTTTATTTATTTTATTTAATATACTTGTAGCGGTATCTATAACGCCACATGCGAACAACGCGTAATACTGACGCCACCAGTCACCAGATCTGGTCACCAGTTTAGAGGTATGAGGAACAAGGTGTAAAGCATCCTCTACAGAAAAGGGAGGATCCTCCGACCAGACGGGTGTTGTGTCTGGCGGGCAACTGCTCCACGAGTCACGATTGATGTCGGGAAGTTTCTATGTATGCTAATTGCGCGGTAAACTTTGCTTGCGAGATGCAGGATTTGCGTGACGTCAACGCGTTGTTCGCGTGTGGCGTTGTAGATACCGCTACATCCTGACAATTGTAAGTTTTTTTGATTTTGCTCCATGTAAAATAGGTACTGGTGTCCAGCTGCAACTGGTTATGCTGGAAGCAGACTCTAACATGGTTGGAACTTGGGAGGTTAGGTAGAAGAGTCTAATTGCTTTTTTTTTGTCTAGCTTGTACTGTCCCACTGTTGGGCATCTGCCTACCCCAATTCCTTCCAGAAACTCTTTTCCTGCGCCACCTTGAATCAGCCCTCGCGGTACGCGTCGAAGTCATCTCGTCACCGCTTTCTGGGTCGACCTCTGTGGCGATTTGCAATTTTCTCAATTTACCTGACTTTGCTAACGGCTGAACCCAATATTACTATTGACAGATCGCTACTGATGGTACCCAGTAGAATTATAACTTTATAATCATACAGATCGCTACTGATGTAGATTATACTTCGACTTTTAATTGTATTCAGTATAACTTGACAGTTCAAAGAAAAATAATGTTACCATACTAGTGTTAGGGTAGTGAACAATTTTGTGTAAAGAACAAATGATAAAAATGGTTTAATTTAAATAAAACTTTAAGTTTCGTAATATTTTCGTAATTCGTCGAATATTCGAAAAATTTACACAATTCCCAAGATGTCCTGGAAGAAAAAAGACATCAAGAATGGCTGAATGATAATATTAATCCATACATTTTAACTAAGTTGTACTACTGAGAAACAAAATATACATATACAAATTCTACAATTTTTAATAGTGTATTTCGTGTTTTTAATACAAGTTAAAAAAAAAAATGAAAAGTTTGCAAATAGCAGTTCATTCAATTTCGTTCATTCTTGCATTATCTTTTTTTTTTGGCAAAATCTGGTAACCCTTCAACTGTCAAGTTACTGAATTTAATTATAATTCGACGAATTCGTGGTAATTATATAGGTCGAAATATCAGTGTTAACCACGTTACAAGAAAAACAGTTTAACAAAGGCAATAATATTAATAAGAAAATGTACTAAAAATAAACAAAAAGAAAAACGACGTCCCAAAGATGGTAATTGACTACTTGCGCCAAACTTTGTCTCTGCACGCGATTTTCAACCTTAACTCCTAAGCTATAAAGTTCAGAATAAATGATACAGGTGTTTCAGTAATGTAAATTCCACTGTATGCTCATAGTGATAAAGTTGAATTTCCAATAAATATGTAATGTTGATTCGGATCATGCTTTGACTGTTTTTATCATTGGCAAGGGGGAATACCATGAGTTTTTTGGTTTTCGGGAATGTTTTTTTTTTTCGCAAAATAAGTAGATAATTCTTTTTTTTTTGGATTTGTTGGTAAAAAAACATGCGGCCTGCCAGCACACTAATTGCGTAACACATTTTCAATATTACAGTCTGAATCATTTTGAAGATTATTGCTGATCCATTGCCTCATATGTTCGAAAAATGTATCTGCTCAAAAATCTAGTTTGCCCTTTCTCAACTTTGTTGAATAACGCGAAACCCCTTGATATGCAATGGATGGTCACCCATCCACGAATCCACAGCGGTAAGCTTTGTTTAATCTTGAAAATTGACCCATGTGGCTGTTATTATTGCTCCGCTGATATTAATGTTAAATTATAATATTTTGGGCATAGAAAGAAAGAAGAGAAAGAAAAATCGAGAGCAGTGGTGGCCCAGAGGTAGCGACCGCGACTTATAAGCGGTAGGTCGTAGTTTCGAACCCGACAGGCGCTTTACTTTATGTAAATTATTTCATCACCACTGCTCTCAAAACGGTGAAGGAAAACATCGTGAGGAAACCGGCATGTCCTAGAACCAAAAATTCGAAGATATGCGACATCTATCAACCCACACTGGGCCCGCGTGGTGGATTACGGCCAACTCCCTCTCACAGAGAGGAGGCCTGTGTCCCAGCAGTGGGAACATTATAGGCTGATTATGAATCGTGACCAACAGCTTAATTTACTGAGGCTGAGGCACGGAGGGCTCTCTCACCTCTCTACCAATAATTACCACAGTGAATAAACAAAGTAATACATACTAAACTCAGTACATAATTAAACAGCCCAGTACATAGTTAATTCCTATGAGCTTATTAAGTTAAACATGTTTATGTTACAAATTACATTCCGCGCGCCATGCTCATCTGAACGTGTAGGATTTCAACTGATTACGATTTGATAACGAAATTATTAGGAGTTCAATGTCCTCTCAAGTTATTGAGAGGACATTGAACTGCTAATAAGTAGGTGGTCTAGATATTATCAATATTTGTCCTTATTGAAGAACCAAATCGGTTGGTGAGCTGTTTGTCCCGGCTGTCATTTGTAGATCTATGGCAGTCGAAACGGGTAGTCAGCGCATAGTCAGTCGGTTTTGTTACAGGCACATGGGACCTTTCAGAAGGGCAATGGCGTAACACATTACACACTATCAGTATAGCAATGGGTTACATTTTGACAGTTCAATAAGATTCATTGTTTTGTTTACGTAGTTGCGCAAACAAATTTTTCTAACATTATGAAGATTAGGATTAGCAAAATCCTTCAAAATTATTCAGATTATAATTGATAGTGTGTTACGCAATTAAGGTGCAGCTTTGTCTCTTAAGTCATTTGATATGTAAGGGATAATCAATATACCTAGTTGATGTAGGTCTATAAGGTATATTTATAAAACCCGGTTGTCAGAAGCCAGAAACTCTGACAACTAGGTTTATTAAGGGGTATCGTGTTAGGGTCGGCGCCAATTCGTGGCACGACACAGCAAAGGATTTGTATGCGACAAATAGAAAATATAATTTAAAAGTATGACATTAAGATTGAAATTTCAACGGCAACGATGCTGTATCCTTAGGCATGCCGCGGCGTCGCATAAAAATCCTATGCCGTGCCATGCCGCCAGTGTTTGCCGGCCCTTTCAGTAACAGTCGCGCCATGTAAAATACTGGTATTCAGCTGCATCCGGTTAAACTGGAAGCCGACCCCAACATAGTTGGGAAGAAAAGTTCTCAACTTTTCTTCAATCAAGCCGCCTTGCTGGTTCTTGCCGTTACTTCTGCAGAGTTTGTTTCAATACTTCTTCCCAAACACTCGGAAGTTTGACGTTGGGGAGTCCCCGAACCTCAAACTTCCGAATTTAAGCTGGTAATGATACTTTTGAAGGTCAAAAGTTACAAAAGACGACTGTCTTAATTAAGTGATTTTGGTCTTCGACTAAGAGCAGTGGCCCAGTGGTAACGGCCGTGAAATGCGAGTTTTAGGTCGTAGGTTTGAACCCAGACAGGCGCTGCACTTTGTGTAAATAATTTCATCACCACTGACTGATCCTACAGAAAATGTACTGTTTCATTTAGGTCCTACAAAACATCGACCACCAATTGTATGTAGTCTGCGAATGCTTTAATGGTTTACAAGTGAAAACTGACAGACGGGCACACTATTTACAATTAAATGTTAATAATATGGATGATATTTTTATCTTTGTTATTAATTTATGTAAGTACGACCTATACGACCCGTTTCAAGGCTAAATATAATCGTATTTTAATCCTATACTTTGTTTAGTTGGTACCTACTTTTGGTCGAAATGAATTTACTGATGTAACAGTTTTATCAATCATCATAGCTATATTAATGAAGAAAAATCCTTTCATTTGAGTGTTTAGTAATAAATGCTGCCAGTCTTCTGGCCACGTTTCCGGATGACAGCGATGCGGACGAGTACTTCGACGCCTGAATGTCCTTTTGTTTTTATATTTATTTGTATAGTTAGTCATTTAATTTAGTACCTAGTGTAAATAGTTAGCTACCAACCCGCACTGTGCTTGCGTGGTGGACTACGGGCCGCTGAGAGGAGGCCTGTGTCCCAGCAGTGGGAACATTGTATGCTGATTATTATCCACACATACAATAAATATAGTAATACAATCTATGTCCTACTTCCTACTAATATTACTCGTATAAACGTGAAAGTTTGTGTGGATGGATGGATGTTACTCTTTCACGAAAAAACTACTGAACGGATTTGGATGAAATTTGGTACACAGATGGTTTATGACTAGGATTAATATAAAGGATACTTTTTAACCCTATATTTCCACGTGATCGAAATTTATGCGGGTGAAACCGCGGGGCGCGGCTAGTTAATATAATATAACTGAATCTCTTGAACGAACAGTCGGATTTGAAAAAATATTTTTGCATTCTCTAGCCCAAGTCTTGAGGAACATTATAGGCTATTTAACATCACCCTGAGAACCTTAGAAGCCGAGCAAAACGAAAAAAGTCAGAAAGAATGATAAGCGAAAACGAAAAGCGCAGGTGGGCGATGCTATGCGATGTAAGTTGCGGCGCAGTAACTGCCGATCGATTCTGTAAAAATCTCACCGTGAAAAGTTAGGTGAAGTGAGCTTAGAGTGAGCTGTCAATAGTGTCAATCCCTAGGATTAGTTGGCATGACAGCTCACTCCACGCTCACTTCACCTAAGTTATCACGGTGAGATGGTTACAGAATCGCACTGCTGGGTATTTGACTATTTTGTGTATCATACGATTTAGTACGAATACGAAGGTAGTCACGGGCACAAGCTAGTATTTGATTAAACTAGTATTTTTTAGGACAAACATTTTTTGTACATGACGTATCGACTACCAAGTACATAATCAATTATACCATGGCGCATTGTACAGACGCCAGCACATCAAGCTACTACAATCTGACAAATTTCTTTAATAGATTTTCAACTTTATCGCTAACTACCCGTAACGACTGTCAAATATCTACGAATAACAGCAGTTTAAAGTGCTTTCCGAGTCATGGAGAGGTCTTGATATGAAACGGATGGTCACCCATCCATAAACAGACCGGTGCAAGCTTAACTTAACCTCCGATTGACCTGCTCTCTATTTATCAGCAAAAAACGCTTTATAAAACTCGAACATATTAAATTTTCAAAAAAATCCACAAAAAACTGAACGTGTGCCGTCCCTACTCGCCGTATTGAAAGCATTATGACGTAACATACTCACCATCCAGCGCAATAACAACCTTGCTGCTAGGGAATAAGGTTGATAATCATGTGTAGGTGTCGTCGATGTAGTTGTGACCGTAAAATTATCTGGCCATGTGTGTGTATATTAAACATGGTAAGCTGAGCGGAATAGGATTGCAACTCCGTTTGTAATTTGGTAATGGCTTTGTTTATTCAATAATTTATTGTTTTTAATTTGTGTTTATTTATTTATATAATTATACTTTATCATAACTTTATAAGTATTAGTAAAGAATTAAGTACTTACGCGATTATTCTGGCCGTGCAATAATCCTAAACAAACGACCAGTGGTCAACTTTAGCCCTGGGTCGAAAGAGCTGGAGCATGGAGAGGCCTTTGTGCAGCAGTGGGATGATTTATTTATTTGTTATTGCACTCCAAAGATTAATATTCACTTAAACATTAACAGAGAACTTAGTCTTATTATATAAAGTACAGTGAACTTATCACTTAAAGGTATGCACAGCACTTACATAGTTTGCCTAATTGATTTACTAGGTAATTAAAGGCTGATGTGGGCTAACAGTAAGTAATAATACTAGTAAACTGATTTGATAGTGAATGACGGGTGCAATTTTAGACTTAATAACATACTTAATTGCTGTACTTATATGTTTCGGTTATATTGTTTCTCATCAAATACTAACTCGTTTTATGCTAAAGATAAAATTCTATCTATCTAACTAGCTTGTCCCACTGCAAGGCAACGGCCTCCCTCTCCCTTTTCCACACAATTTTCTCTTCTTTTGGCAGTCCCTACGGTGAGAGTCAAGCTCATCCCGCCATCTTCGTCCTGGCCTGCCGCGATGGCGTCGTACGTCTAGATAAAATTACTTGATACTTAATTGTAGATACTCTGCTGCATAAACACTGTTTTTGTCGGGGGTTAAAAAAGACATGTTGAACTGACCCCAAATAAATTGGGATAAGGGCAGGAGAGTGATTATGATGATGATTCTCGTAAATGATTATAAAATAGGCTTAATAACTATGGACACAATATATTGTGTGAATACCGCAGAAATTCCACTTAAGTAATTGTATTCCGCAAAGGCATAATGATCTACATATGTATATAAATGGCTCGGTGACTCAAAAGGTATTTATAAACAATTAACTAACTGATTTACATTGTTATTTATGTTATGTGCTTATTATTTTATTTAAGGATATCTATAAATAGTTATAGTTCGGCTTGCCCCCTGTTATATAAAGTCCTCCAGACCTTATTTCGGCCATGGCGGACAATCTCTGCAGAGACTGTATCTATTGTCCTATCTCAGGTATGTTGGAAGAGATTTGTTATGAAATAAGCATCACCTCTGTACCTATTGTTTCTGTTCTGTTTTTCATTGTCTGTTTATATAATTATGTGTGTACATAAATGGTAAAATAAAATAAATAAATGATCGTTTCCTATGGAGAAGAGCCGGCAAGAAACTCCACGGTTACTATTTTTCAGCAGAATCTAAACACAACATCATCACAAAGAATAAAAATAATACCATCCTCATCATCTGCCTGCCTTTTCCCAACTATGTTGGGGTCCGCTTCCAGTCTAAGTTATACGATATCCCTTGGTAAGACTGGTTGCCACACTTTCGGATTAGCGTAGCTTAACCTCATCAATCGACCCGTGCCGCTGTTATTACCTAGCCACAAGCTCCTCTATCTAAACAACATTATCACAGAGAAAAAAACAGTATCGTCGACACTATTATTATCTATCTTTCGCTATCAGAGTTACAACGCTTGGTCGCTCAGCCGCATAAATATCAATGTACAATCGAGGTAATTTCTCTGCTCTGCTATATGTTCAGACGCAGGGTTCGCCCGCGGTTTAAATATTAAATGGTTTATTTGAATAGTACCTATATTATTATTTTTTGTTTTAAAGGTTAACTGTGAACTGTTGTTTTATTGAATTGGTGACAAGATTTTTTAATAGTTACGACTATTAAATATATTGTCTCCAAACGGTGAAGGAGAACATCGAGAGGAAACCGACATGTCCTCCTTCAGGTGTTCAGTGAGTGACGATCTTTGCCCATCTCTCCGGGTGCATTCGCGCTTTAGCCTGGCTGTTTTTGTGAGCAGACTAAAAGATACAAAAAAACTTGAGAGGTGTCAAGGGACACCCGGATGGAACGAAGTATAACTGGCTTGCTTTCTATAAGAGAGAGAGAGAGAGACAGACAGAGAAACACGCGCACGCCGCACGGCTTACAACTATAGCAAAAAGTGTCATTCCAACTTTTGGTCTTAATTTTTTCCGTCTAGCCCCTTTTCGCAACGCGCGATAAGGAACTTCGTTCCAATACACCAGATACACACAGCAGATAAAAACAAAAAACAATAAAGATCAAATAAAATGTTAGAAATCAGCAGTAAGTGTGTCCCAAGGCTGCACTGAAAAGGCCCAGTTCAGCAAAAATACCAGACAACTAGTGCCTGACGCTGGTTTTCAACTGGACCTTCTGCCTAACCCCTCGGGAAATACTAGCGTGATGTTACGTATGTTAATCATGTGCTATTTCTCGTCGGAGCCATTAGTATTTTATCAAGTAAAGGAGGTCGCCTCAGCGAGAGATCCTTTTCTAAATATAACCTATCCCCTCTTCTCCGCGTTGTCATGGCAACGGCTAATACCTATACAGACGAACCGTCCTACTTACCACTCACCATTGGTAACACCTCGCCTGTAACCCGCGAAGGGGTCGGCTGTATAGGGCAGTGGTTGGTTGGCCTCTACTTACGAGCTGTATGGTCGTGGCCGTGTATTAAATTTAATCACCACTCCTCTCAAAATGGTGAAGGAAAACATCGTGAGGAAACCGGCCGGTCCATTTTTTTTTTATTGGGGATACCTTCAAAAGGCACCCGACCTCCGGAGACGAAGGTCGGGGAGTGTGGGATTTTTACCTCACTAAAACCACCCACGATCACCATCAGCACATAGGGGTGGTCCCGGTTCCTCTTAAAAGACCAATTCCGGAATCTTCCCTGTGCAATGCTTGTAAGGCACATCCCTGGGGAGACTGTAAACTGTCCTGGAAACAAAACTTCGAAGGCATGTGACATCCACCAACCCGCACTGGGCCCGCGTGGTGGATTACAAGTCACTCCCTCTCACAGAGAGGAGGCCTGTGTTCAACAGTGGGAACAGTATAGGCTGAATATGATGTAATGCCTCGTAACCTCCACCATTCAAGATACAGTGCAGTGCAAAACTTTCCATCCGTTAAGAACCTGCCACTACTTAAATATAACCTTTTAAAGAAAGAAAGGAAAGAAAGAAAAAACATTTATTTAGCACAGACCAAAAGACACGCAATACACCAGATACATACATCAGATAACAACAAATAAAAGAACAAATAGAAAACTAGTATAAAGACCGATGTAAGAAATTAGCAGGAAAGTGTGCCTCATGGCTGCACCAAAAAGGCCCAGTTCAGCAAAAGTGCCAGACAATAGTGCCTAACGCTGGATTTCAACTGAACCTGACCTTAAGACTTTCCGATTACCAGCACGTACCAATTACCAATGTAACTGCCGTCGGTCCAGTGGTCGCAAGCTCCTGGGTTCAATTCCCAGGTCGGACAAAGTTTTATTGGGTTCTCCAACAGGAACTTCTCAGAAGCAGCCCGCATGATGTCAATGGGCTCGGCCGTAGCTGAAAGACGTCCACTGTTGGACATAGGCCTTCCACAAGCATCATCATCTGCCTAGCCTTTTCCCAACTATGTTGGGGTCGGCTTCCAGTTTAACCGGATGCAGCTGAATACCAGTATTTTACATGGAGCGACTGCCTATCTGACCTCCACAACCCAGTTACTGGGTAATACGATACCCCTTGGTAAGACTAGTTGTCAGACTTAGGCCTTCCACAAGCACCAAGTAATTAATATTTTAAGCACGTCTGAAAGTATTGGCGATTTTCAAGCGGTCAGTAGTTACCTACATATCTGCCAACCCTTTATCTAAAGTCGTGAACATTTGTATTATTATGATTGAAACAGCCTCTAGAGGTACTTTAGTATGTTTTATAGTTAGAACAACCATACTTGTGGCACACGACAAGCTAAAATGTCACGAGATATAATCTACCGTGGAGTCAGATAGGCAGTCGCTCCATGTACAAACGCCAGAACATCAACCTACTCGAAACTGTCAAATTTTCCTAATCAACCTTGAACCTAGTGGTTTAGCGATAAAGTTGAAAATCTATTAAAGAGACAGATTGTAGTAGTCTCCATGTAAAATACTGATAGTCATCTGCATCCGGTTACACTAGAAGCTGACCCCAACATAGTTGGGAAAAGGCTAGCCAGATCATGTATGTAGTATGCATATCAGATTTCAAAGCACATATAAGTGTGATGTTATGACAAAATAAGACTTCTACAAGGGTCACAGAAACCTTAACCTTTGAACTCAGTGAAGGGCTTAACGTATACGACAAATTAACAGTTTTGCAAGCGAAAATCTTATAAAATATTATAAGTTACGACATTTTGTAATCATTATGTAGAATTCCGCAGTTCCATTAACCACTGTCGAAAGGACTTGATTTTTTTAATCTCTGAAATCGTGTGTTCTTGAAATCGTGTGGGTTCGAGAATTCAATATTTCCGAAACGTCAAAACTTAAAAAAAACCAGGTCTACACAGGAAGGACGGAATCGCTTTGATGGCAATTGCTCCGTTGGTCTCGTAGTCGCCAGCGCGACAGCTGATCTGAGGTCTTGCATTCGATTCCAAGGTCGCACAAAGTATTATTATACACCGTGAAAAAAAAAATCTGTTGATCCATAGATTTATGTTCGAATTACTTGACATAATGTATGGATCTACAACAATTTTTTAACAATTTCTGGGTTGGTCCCGACTCCCGTAGTAAATGTTGTTCATAATGATGAGTACAATGACCCCTTTTATGGATTAAAAACGAACAAAATTTAACGGTGTATACAGAGAGGTGCGACAAATTAAAACATCTAATTGAACGTGTTATAAAGTAAATTTAAAGCATGTCATTACGGAAAGGGATGACATACGTGCGCGTAGGCAAGCGATTTGCCAACAAAGTCGCGCGCCCTTTTTTTTACGAACTGTCTACATTAGGTAAATGAATTCTGCGATAAACAGATTGCTTATCAAAAATCTGGAATCTGGAAAACGATCATTCGTGTCTACTTGAAGGCAATAACTTAGTTTGCACTATCTTAGACGATATATAACGATTTTTTTTTCAAGAGTTTAGATTTGGAAATCCACAATTTATCTTAATGATTATGACGTAGCAGTTACTGCACCTCCTATTAAAGACCCGCGACATATTCGCCAAAAATGTAAACAAATATGAGTTTATGGAAAAATAGCTTTAATTCCTACACAATAAAATTCAGTTTACGCTACAACTTCAAACATTTTTATAACTTTTTCAATAGTGCTAACTACTAGTCACTCTGTAATCAACTTAATTGCCATTAAAATAACGTTGATATTTGTTTAACTTGCAAATAATATCAATTTGAAACAAATAAAATTTGAATATATTTAGATATATCCCAAAGCTATACGACGCTCTCTCTGCGCCACACACCTCTTGTACCACATACGACTCGCTAGCCTCATTGATAAGGTTTTATATTCGAGCGCTGATAACACGCGGCTCGTACTCATTGTCTCAAACCTACGTGGCCATTGTTCTGTTTCTTAAGGTTTGCTGGACATTCATCCATCAGCCTAGCCTTTCTCCATCTATATTGGGGTCGGCTACCAGTCTGCTTCTTCCCAGGAAGTGGTGAAGGGCGGGTGTACCTACCGGCCGGGGTACTGTCTTTTGTAATTTTAACTAGTTTGCCCGTGATAACTTTGATGAAGCGAGCTTCAAGTGAGTTGTCATTCCATCTGATGCTAGGGATAGCTCATGTCACCTAAATTGCACGGTGAAATTTTTACAGAATAGGTTGGCAGTATTTTTATTTTGAGGGGCTAAATAATAACAGCCGCACAGGTCGATCGGTCAGGTTAAGCTATGCTTGCCGCGGTTGGTCTGTGGATGGGTGACCATCTTTACATACCGAGGTCCGAGACCCCTCCGTGCCTCGGAAAGCACGTTAAGCCGTTGGTCCCGGCTGTCATTCGTGGATCTTTGACAGTCGTTACGGGTAGTCAGAAGCCCGAAAGTCTGACAACCAGTCTTACCAAGGGGTATCGTCTTACCCAGTAACTGGGTTGTGGAGGTCAGATAGGCAGTCGCTCCATGTAAAATACTGGTATTCAGCTGCATCCGGTTAGACTGGAAGCCGACCCCAACATAGTTGGGAAAAGGCAGGCAGATGATGAGGTCGGCAGTATTTTATATGGAGCGACTGCTTATCTGACCTCTACAAACTAATTACTGGATACACGATACCCCTTGGTGTGACTGGTTTTCAGACTTTCGGGTTTCTGACTACCCGTAACGACTGTCAAAGATCTACGAATGACAGCCGGGACCAAGTAACCAGTGACCGACCGACAGCAGCGCCACCTATATATAATATCCTATGTTGAAATATACACACAAAATTTCATCCAAATCGGCCCAGCCGTTCTCGAGTTTTAGCCAGACAAACGAACAGCAATTGGTTTTTATATATGTATATACATATATAGATAGCTCGTTGCCATTCTATACGCGTTTGTGAGGGTTCATTGCTGTGTCGTTCGGGGACAAGCAGAGACGCAGCTGTGGCTGTGTTTTGTTTAAACTTATCGACGATGGTTGATTTTTTCAACACCTCGTAAGTCTAGTGGACTCGGGCATGTGGTCCTGGTTTCGATTCCCAGGTCAGGCACAATGTTGTTGGGTTTTTTAGCAGCACTAGCAGCCCGGAGTCTAGATTTGTGCCGTTGATTGCACTAGGCTCAAACACTATTACGTGGGACTTTATACAGGGTGACAGAGAAACTCGACGCATTTCTTGAAAGGCGTTATACTAGAGGTCATTAGCAACAAATTAAGTCCAGTCAACTAGGGGTCAAAACTGGATGGTTACCGAGCTGTGTCGGTTTTTCGAGTTTATAGACATTTTCTGACTTTTCACCATCCAGTTTTGACCCCTAGTTGACTGGACTTTGTTGCTAATGACCTCTAGTATAACCCCTTTCAAGGAATACGTCGAGTTACCCTGTCACTCTGTATATACAACATAACAGTGTCAATCAGCCCTATCATCAGCCGGTCGATTTTGTAAAAATCTCACCGTGAAAACTCAAGGGAAGTGAGCTTGATGTGAAGTGTCAATCCCTAGCATTAGTTGGAATGACAGCTCACTCCACGCTCACTTCACCTAAGTTTTCACGGTGAGATGGTTACAGAATCGCACTGCTGGTGCACTGACACTTTGGTGAAGTGAGCACTTCAAGCTTACTCACACATAGACCGGCTGGTTCATTCATTTCAGTCGAAAGATGTCCACTGCTGGACATAGCCCTCCCCCAAGCACCTCCACTTCGACCGGATCTGTGCTTACAGCATCCAGCAGATTCCTGCGTCCTTCACAAGGTAAACGGTCCACCTTGTGGGTGGCCTTCCAACGTTACGTTTTTCCTCCAGAACGCGATCACCACTCCAGAACCTTTCAGACCTATGGGCCATCTGTTCTGCGAGCAATATGCCCTGCCCACTGCCACTTAAGTTTGGCAATTCTTCGGGCTATGTCGATTACATTGATTCTCAAAGTCAAAGTACCTATTTTATTTATTGAACATAGGTAATATGGTACATGGTATAAATCGACGAATCCATCGGGTCTCTTCATTCCTGGGGGTCTACTCCGAAGTAGTATCGGCCGAATGTTCGGCCGTTTCCTGCTACGAAGTTACTATTTGGTTCGGTCGGTTCCGATCCTACACTCCTACACTCTTTCGAATATTGACTATGGTCCCGACCCAAATGAGCCGATCCGAACTATTTTCGCATTTTTCAATAATATTCGGTTCGGCCATGTGTCGGTCCGATCCGAACATTCGCACTTTGCACTTCGGAGTAGGCCCCCTGATTCGATCACGATGGGAAACTAAAAGCATAGTCCTCTCCATTACCCTTTGGGTGACCACTGAGCTGGTATTCAGCTGCACCCGGTTAGACTGACGCAGATTCAAGGATACTAAAGCAATCAATCTGCCTAGCCTTGTCCCAACTATGTTGGGGTCAGCTTCCAGTCTAACCGAATGCAGCTGGTTACCAATATTTTACATGGAGCGACTGTCTATCTGACCTCCACAACCCAGTTACTGGGTAATACGATACCCCTTGGTAAGACTGGTTGTCAGACCTTCGGGCTTCTGACTACCCGTAACCCGTAAGGATGCTACTAATGTTATAAACGTGAAAGTATGGATGGATGGATGTTTGTTACTCTTTCACGCAAAAACCACTGAACGGATTTGGATGAAATTTGGCACACAGATGGTTATTAACCAGGATTAACATATATGATACTTTTTATCCCGATATTCCCGCGGGATCAAAACTTACGCGGATGAAATCGCGGGACGCAGTAGCTAGTACTAAATGTTAGTATCTATAGGGACATTTACAAAAACCCCCCATTTTCCAAATAATCGATGACGCGCCCACAAAAAGCACCAATTGACATTTATCAAATAATAAAACAAATAAAAACAAAATACTCTACAGTCAGCTACTTACATAAACGCTACTTTAAACCCTTCGCGAGTGTGCGAGCGAGATGGAAGATGTTCCCGTGAAGGGGTGGAGACAACGGATGTTTGTTACTTGTTGATTAAATTTTTTGTGAAAGTGAGTTTTGTTCATGTTTCAATAACTTATGGTTGTTTAGAATTATTTTATTCTGAAATATGACGTTAATGCAGGTGTGTTAAATGAATGGCAATTAAAATAAAAATCTTGAAAACATTTGTCAAAATATGAAAGTCATGTAATTTCCAATCTACGTATACCACCAACATTTGAATAAACACAAAAATGTTGTCTATTGTTTCGTACGAAAAGTACCTACAGCTCCCAAACCAGTAAAAGAAAATCTTTTGTAAAAAATTAATTACTCAATATTATATGTATAATTTTTCGCACCATTTTTTTTTTTATTTAGTTCCGACTCAAATTAACCAAGTTAATTAATAGTAATCAAGCTCTTATGAATATTGAAGGTATATCACCTCCATGTAACTAACACTGGCTAGATAGAAAACTGTCTCCTTAAAGTTTTTGTACGATACACCATTCCACATTGTTCTTAGATAAACCTTTATACCTTCCTAATAAACGCTTAAACAGTATTTCCTGTGTCGAAAACACAGCACCTCCGCAGACTTCCCCAACAATAAACACCTATAATATTAATTATTCCTAAACATAAACCTAATCTTCACAAATATTGAACAAAAATATTAAAAAAGAAAACAGTACTAAGTCGACTCCATTTGGCATTTGTTCTAGGCCAGTGAAAAAATATCGGGCGCATACTTGCTGCGGCTTCAGGGGTGTCGCGCCGAAGTTATTATTATTATTACTTTCAATTTTAAGTATTTTTTAGGTCATATTTCTTTGAGGGGCTTGTTTGTGGCTAAGTAATAACAGCCGCACGGGTCGATCGATCAGGTTAAGCTACGCTTGCCGCGGTTGGTCCGTGGATGGGTGACCATCTTTACATACCGAGACCCCTCCGTGCGTCCCGGTTGTCATTCGTCGTGGATCTTTGACAGTCGTTACGGGTAGTCAGAAGCCCGAAAGTCTGACAACCAGTCCTAACTTAACCAAGAGATATCTTATTACCTAGTAACTGAGGTGTGGAGGTCAGATGGGCAGTCGCTCCTTGTCAAATACTGGTATCCAGCTGCATCCGGTTAGACTGGAAGCGACCCTAAAATGGTAGGGAAATGGCTAGGCAGATGATGACTTCTCTATTAGTCGTCATCTCGGTAGTCACCCCCTTTCTAACCATATCATCATTCACACAGTCCATCCATCGTATCTTTGGTCTTCCCCTACTCTTATAGCCATCCACATTCATACTATCTGAAGCTTACGTCATGAATAAATGAACGAGTGATAACTGATAAGGTCGTCGTATCATAACGACGCGCCACGATAACAATGATAACCACAATAAATTAAGCTTATTAACTGATGATTTACTGAAAATGACATAGTAATTTTTAGGGTGTCTGTGAAAGAAATAAAGAAAGAAAATACGTTTATAACATGACGCAGAAAAATCGAAATCGGTTCAGCCGTTTGGGAGCTACGATGGCGCAGACAGACACACAGATACACACGTTAAACTTATTACAGCCCTCTGTTTTTTTCGGGGGTTAAAAAGCACACAAACAAAAAAAAATAACTAGTGGGGGAAAATATGCGTTACATCCACGCGAAACGGCCATCGCTCAGCATAAGGCTAAGATCTTATGCGAGACAGAGCCCCAGCGCTGGTTGGACGCTGTCCTTGGAGGAACCGTATTTAACTACAATGCTGAGAATCAGCACTTTTTGAACGTCAAAATGACATAAGTCAGTCCCCCGGCACGCCCGCCCTTCACCACTTCCTAGTGCTGTAGCTGGGAACAAGAAGTGGCGCCACGAACTGTCGGCCGTTTTGCGTGGATGTGACGCATGTCAACCATTTCTTATTTTTTTTTTTCTTTATTTGTTTTTGGAACGAAGTTCCTTATCGCGCGTTGCGAAAGGGGGCTAGACGGAAAAAATTAAGACCAAAAGTTGGAACGACACTTTTTGCTATAGTTGTAAGCCGTGCGGCGTGCGCGTGTTTCTCTGTCTGTCTCTCTCTCTCTCTTATAGAAAGCAAGCCAGTTATACTTCGTTCCATCCGGGTGTCGGGGTGTCCCTTGACACCTCTCAAGTTTTTTTTTCTTCATTTGTTTTTATGTTCTTTTTTGCTTCATGTTTACCGCAAATAAACGTATTTTCTTTCTTTCTTTCGGAGTCTGGATCTGTTCCCGGTTGATGGCGATAGGCTTGCCCCCTGTTACATGGAACTTGAACATAACTGATAAAATATGGGTGTACTAAAGTATACCTCTGCTTAATCCTTCGAAGAAAACCATGCGTGAAGATGTTATTTGTAAAAAATAAAAATCATCAAATGCATAACCTTTTCCTTTTTTGAAGTAGGTTAAAAATAGATAATATTATTATCTTTTTTAAGTTCTGACAGCCCTACGTCGTCAAATGTTCGCTTGCTACTGAGCGCTGTCGCCGCAAAAGTGCGCTAATGCATATTTTTGTTACGTTAATTTTTATAGCTTTTTGTTACTTTCTTCTTTTTGTAGCATTTGAAATTTTAAGTTAGCAAGAGTAATTGTGAACCTGGTTTTTAACGTAATTAATTGATTGAACACTGGCGCATTCATGTAATACCCACGAGTACACATCAAGCTATACATTTCCAGTTTTAGCTGACCTCGCATTGTATAGGTTTTTCGTCCAATCAGAAGTCAGCTTAAAATAGTAAAATATAGGTTGATGTGTAGCTGTGCGTACAATGAAGCGTTGAGTCACTGATTCTGACAAATATTCTTTTGTCGATAAATACTCGACAGATTCAGTGACACATCCTTTGTACTATGTTGGATGGTTAGAAAAAAAGTCAGGTAACTAGTTGATGGTGAAAACTTATGCAAATACACTTCAAATTAATTTTATACATTCAAAACTGCCATCTACCAATTTATAAGTGCCATCTACCAACCCGCACTGGGCCCGCAAGGTGGATCACACAGAGAGGAGGCCTGTGTCCCAGCAGTGGGAACATTATAGGCTGCTTAAGATACCTTCATTATAAACAGTTTACATTTATAAATAAAAGTCGTTTTTCGTGTCTGACTGCGTTATTCTTCTAAATTACGCAACATATTTTGAACCGGTTTTCACCATCATTTAGACAATTTGTTCCGGAAGGTTTATATGTATAAAAATATGATTAAATCTACATCCTATCCTAATATTATAAATGCGAAAGTTTGTAAGGATGGATGGGTGGATGTATGTTTGTTACTCTTTCACGCAAAAACTACTGAACGGATTTTGATGAATTTCGGCAAACAGATGGCTTATAACCAGGACTAACATATAGGCTACCTTCTATCCCGATATTCCTACGGGATCGAAACTTATGCGGGTGAAACCGCGGGGCGCAGCTAGTAAAATAAATACATAAATCTCGACCATGTCAAAACCGTGCGAAAAAGGGGCGGGTCGCTAGTAATATTACAAAACACCAAGTAACACGGCGACAGCTTCACACGTATACCTCACAGGCATCACATCATAGTTAAACTGAGTACAATATAAAATAGTTGTACCTAGATATAAATTTTGCCGTTACGCTGTTCCTCACTTCCGCTGCAAACGTTTCGTAAGCTGCGCGACGTCACATTCCGGCGTGTACTGCAACTGTTCTTGATACTTGCTTTATTTTTACACGAAACTTACTACTATGCCCAATATATTATACAGGATGAAATTGAATAGGTGCGCCAAATTAAAATATCTAATTTAACGTGTTATAAAGTAAATTTAGAGCATGTCTTTAAGGAAAGGAGAGACAGGGACACCGACGCGCAAACTATAACCATGAATTCAGCACATGATTCCAGACTCCGTAGCGTAGAAATTTTTCGTCGGTTATCAAAATAAAAATCAGCTGTTTCATAGAAAAGTGAATTACACGGTCAAAATGCATGGGACCGCAATTTTTTTTTTATAGCTGACGAGAAATTTCAGTTTCAGAATCATGTACAGTCACGAACACCAATATGTCAACACTTGACAACTTTCAATTGCGATTTTTTCGCTTTTCTTTTGGATTTTTGTTAAAATACGACACATTACATAAACGTATGGTTTCGAAAATGCTATGTTCGTAACAACATACAATTTCATTAGAAAATAAAGGAGTAAATCGCTTTTGAATAAAGCCGAGTGTATACATACTTTTGCTCGTGACTGTACTGACTGAATCCAAGGTAAGAGGTTGCCCGTCGATGTCCCTGCCACCTTGTATGTATCTTATTACTACGTAACTTCTAATACGTGTAATTGATCTACAAACATACGGACGCCAGCAGGTCAACCTATCCGAAACTGTCAGATTTTCCCAATCAACATTGAACCTAATGCTTTAGCAATAAAGTCGAAAATCTATTAAAGAAATCTGACAGATTGTAGTTGCTTGATGTACTGGCGTCTGTACATAAACTCGCGCCTTCTTCCCATAGGGGTAAGCAGAAACTACACCTGCTACGATCATTCATTACATACTCCTTTTTTTGACAATTGAAAGCAACCTTGACAATTCAAAAGTGCCTGTAATTAGTTTATTTGATATAAATGCTTTGAGTTTTTTCATATATACCGTCATTGATTTAGTTATAGGAATTGCAGTTTTTTGCACAAAATGAATGCCATGTTTTATCAAACATGATTCATATACTTTTTGCATAATTATTGTGTAAAGGAAGTATCTTATTACAAACATTGGTTTATTTTTTGTCCCGTAATATGCATATTGATATTAAAACCACCTAAAACCACAGCCTCATTTATCTCTACTCAATTTTTTATTTATGTAATATTAAAGAATACTCGTAAATCATAATTTTAGTCTTAAGCTGTTTAAAACTTCTACTTACGAACGATAACCTAAAATGAACTCCCAGTCCCTCTCTACCAGATGAGGCCTGAGTTCCAGCAGTGGAAACATTATAGGCAGCTGATTATGAAGCTCACTGAATCGATAGAGCACCCAAATTCCAAATCTAGTCATAGTGAAGAAGCAAAAATAGTAAATGTTACCGAAATTTCATTACCCTCTAAAATATTTCTAACCCGAATAATTCTCGATCCCGTAGAAATATCGGGACAAATATCCTGATTGTGGTCTACCCATGTGCAAAATTTCATCCAAATCCGTTCAGCCATTTTAGCGTGAACACCTAACAAATAAATTCACAAAAAATCAAATTATTACCCTTTATAATATTAGTTAAGATATACATGTATCTTAACTAATAAAAAGGTAATAAACACAGCATTTTAGTTAGCACATAAAAATGTGCAGTTACGTCCTTCGCCGCAACCTCGACACGACATTACATCAAGTGTACTGCGACCGCTCAGTCTTGATACTTTGGTTTATTTACTGATTAATCTTTACCGGGTGTCTGTCTGCGAAGACGATTGTCTCTTTTTTGAGAATACTAGCTGAGGTCAACTAGTTACACATAAAATGAGAATTGATCGCATTTTTTTGGAATAAGAACTTTAAAACTTTGTCGGCAAAAAGGTGAAAATTCAAAAATGCCCCGATCGATGGTTTGAAAAACCTTGTTTCGTAAGGAATACCTTTAATTTTGACAGTTCAACAACATTCGTTGCGTTATTTACGTTGTTGAGCAGACAAAATAATTTATCGAACATAATTTATGAAGCAATGGATTAGCAATATCATTGAAAATTATTTAGATTGTGATTGAAAGTATGTTACGTACAGATGACTTCGCCCAAGAGTGTAAATGTGGTGCTGTCCCAAAAACCATGTCCTCGGGCTGCAATCTCGACATTCATAGCAATCGCTTTACGGCCGAATTCGGTCGCAAAGTCCCGGATTGACAGGTGTAATGTATGGAATAACAGGAGTTTGCGACCGAATTCGGTCGTAAAGCGATCGCTATGAATGTCGAGACTGCAGCCCCTGCTGTCTGCACGCTATAGGAGTTGATGGACGCTTCTGAAGGTGCCAAGTTCCTAGCCAAATCCTGAGCTGACTGTATATATATATTTCCATCAGCAGGAAAAGAAGAAGAGTCTGATATAGTTCGCCAGTACGAGAACAGCCCAACACCGTCTCCACAGTGTTAATGAGTGTGTTCTGATTTAACCCACTTACAGTGAATGTCTTAGAGCATAGCCACGTCATAATTAAAGGAAATTGACCATTTGAGGACTGTGTGGGATGTGGGCTAGTTCACTCTTCATATTATACAATTGGTTTATATCGTCAAATAAAGATCCCACCTGATTGTAAGCGTCTTTGATTATACAAAACTTATAGAGCGTTAGGGAGTGCTGGCCTAGGGGCATCAGCCACGACTTACGAGTTGTAGTATTTCATCAGCACTGCTCTCCAAACGGTGAAGGAAAACATCTTGAGGAAACCGGCATGTCCTAGAACCGAAAATTTTAAGACATGTGATATCCATCAACCCGCACTGGGCCCGCGTGGCGTGCCGCTGGCCCAGTCCCTTTCACAGAGAGGAGGCCTGTATCATGGTTAGATAGTGCTCAGGTGGAGATTCTTAGATGACTCCGTCCTGATCTGCCTAGCCTTTTCCCAACTATGTTGTGGCTTCCAGTCTACCCGGATGCAGTTTAATACCAGTATGTTACATGGAGCGACTGCCTATCTGACCTCCACAACCCAGTTACTGGGTAATACGATACCCCTTGGTAAGACTGGTTGTCAGACTTTCGGGCTTCTGACTACCCGTAACGACTGTCAAAGATCCACGAATGACAGCCGGGACCAACGGTTTAACGTGCTATCCGAGGCACGGAGGGGTCTCGGTATGTAAAGATGGTCACCCATCCACAGACCAGCCTCGGCAAGCGTAGCTTAGCCTGACCGATCGACCTGTGCGGCTGTTATTATTTAGCCACGGGGAGGAGGTTATATCATGGTTAGATAATGCTCAGGTGGAGATTCTTAGATGACTCCGTCCTGATCTGCCTAGCCTTTTCCCAACTAGGTTGTGTCGGCTTCCAGTCTACCTGCATGCAGTTTAATACCAGTATGTTACATGGAGCGACTGCCTATCTGACCTCCACAACCCAGTTACTTGGTGACACGATACCCCTTGGCAGGATATGTGGTCACCGTTTCAGCTTCTGACAAGATTTCGACTTCTTTAAAACATTTTAAAAAAGTGACGGTGGAGTTTCTTGCCCATTCTTCTCCATGCAACTTCCTTTTGGAAGGGGCGACTAGAATCAATTAGATTTTTTCTGTCGTTCAAAAGTGCCTTTTCCGTGCCTATTTGAAATAAATGATTTAACTTTGGCTACCCGTAACGACTGTCAAAGATCTACGAATGACAGCCCTATACCCTGTCCATTAGGGAAACAGTTTTTTGACAGATGAAACTTGTACGGTATTATAATGTCTATAAGAAGCCATAAATAAGATACTTAATTTAATAAGATAAGGCAGTTTATATATTTATTTTATTACGCATTTTAAAATTAACTTTTACGCAATTTGGAAGACGTTCAGCTGTCAAAAAACGGCGTAATGGACAGGGTATAATCATTTACATAACAATCTAGCAATGACGAGTTGTCTCTATCAAAAGCTTTAATAATATTGCTAATTTAGCACAAAGCGCTGAGTAGGTACTCCTAATTAGTAATTACACAGTATAATATTACCTCCCCACTCCCCCTCCCCCCTACTTCACCACGGGTGGGCTCTGTTGACTGTTTCCCACTGATATTCATCCCGGTATGATTAATTCCTCGAAGTCCACAGACAAGCTTTTACCGGCTTCACTGCTGAGGTTGATCTCACAGAAACTGTGCATTTTACAAGAAATTAAAATAGGTCACGTCGCTCTTCGGTTGATAAACTATCTCTATGAAAAAAATCACGTTGATCTGTTGCTGGGTTAAAGGACTGTGGCGACATCTACATCGCCACATGCGGACTACGCGTAATACTGACATCACGCAAAATCCTGCATCGCGCAAGCAGAGTTTACCGCGCAACTAGCATATTCGTCGGGCTGTAGCTCACCAGACACGACAACCGTCTGGTCGGAGGATCCTCCCTGCACTATGGAGGATGAGTGAACTTTACACCCTGATCCTCACTCCTCTACAGGACAAAACGAGCTTAAAGGCTTCTACTACCTACTAATATTATAAAGGCGAAAGTTTGTGAGGATGGATGGATGTTTGTTACTCTTTCACGCAAAAACTACTGAACGGATTTTGATGAAACTTTGCAGTAATATAGATTATACATTATAATAACACATAGGATACTTTTTATCCCGATATTCCCACGAGATTGATACCTATGCGGGTAGAACCGCGGGGCACTGCTAGTTAAATCATAAAAATAATTGATAATTAACAACGACTGTGTTACTGTGTAACTTTAGAGGAAATTGTGAAAAGGCAGCCATTTTATTTGAATTTCAACAAAATATTACTTTGTTGTGTTACATTATCGATCTGTGCAATAATACAGGATGTTGCTTTTCGCGTTGCTCTTCGTAATCGTAGTCTGACTTTTGTAAAATTAAGTTATTTTACGTGTGCGTGTATGACGAGTCGAAAGGAGTATGTAAGGATCCTAGCAGGTTCTGGATCCTGCCTACCCCTATCTACCTAAGAAAACGCGAGTCTTTATCAGAGTCTTCGATCAATAACAGTACTAGATTCCCGATAAGCGCTTCAAAAACGGCCCGAAAAATAAGACCACAAATACTTTTGTGGTCTTATTTCAAATTAGTATGTTTTTAACCTTATTACTTAGACTTTAAGTTTTATTTTAGAATAAATAACTGAAAATTTAAAAATAGAATGATTTTATTTACAAGCGACATTTTAAATATATTTTGCAATGGTAATTAAACTTTATGTTTAAGCATTAAGGTTTATAATAAACTGAAGTTGTTGATATATTAAACTTTTTTCTAAGAAATGTAGATGTTTACGTGTGTGCAAACGTGGCCACTTGAGCGACTCGTTTTTGCTCCTGATCCTTAATCTAGTACTATTATTGATCGAAGACCAGAGTAGCAATTCTTGTAAATTTAAGAACGTTCACGGTCTGATCTCGGTTTCAATCTGTCAAAAATACCTCTAATTCCCTACATTTTTGACATTTGTTTGTCGCCGAGATGAAAATATTCTGACTAGATTTTGAACGTTTTAAATTACGAGAATTTGCCTTTAGTATCCCTCTGTAATCCTATTGTACCCACTGTTTATTTAACCTAGTTCACGATGCAAGATTCATATATTATTCATTCCCTCACTTCTACGTCAGTGGTAAGTGGTAACAGCCAGTTAGAATCTAGAAAGTTCTATTATAATCGGAAGCCTATCTATTTTTCTAGTCATAAAATTCGCTCGTGGTAAATTAATTACAGCCGCAAAGGTCGATTTTCAAGGTTAAGCAACGCTCGCCGAGGTCGGTCCGTGGATGGGTGACCATCCGTTTCATGTCTCGGAAAGAACGTTGGTCCCGGCTGTCATTCGTAGATTTGTGACAGTTGTTACGGGTAGTCGAAGAAAGGGAAAGCCACGGGTCGATTTTAGTTCGAGGCGTGGATGGGTGACCGAGTGACCATCCATTACGTATCCAGACCCCTACCAACCGTGAAAGGTCATTAAGCCATTGGTCCCGGCTATCGTGTGTAGATCTTTGGCAGTCGTTATGGGTACTCTAAACTAAAAATTATGCGTGCCTCACGGTAGAATGTACAGCAGTGCGATTCTGTAAGCATCTCGCCGTGAAAACTTAGGTGAAGTGAGCGTGGAGTGAGCTGTCATTCCAACTAATGCTAGGGATTGACACTATTGACAGCTCACTTCACCTAACTTTTCACGGTGAGATTTTTACAGAATCGATCGGCTGGATCCTTCTCTTACTTAACACCATACTTTTGTACCTACATTCATAGCAAATAAATTATTTCATTTCATTTAATTTCAGTCAGAAGCCCTAAAGTCTGTGAACCAGTCTAACCAAAGTATCATGTTACCCAGTAACTGGGTTGTGGACGTCAGATAGGCAGTCGCTCCATGTAAAATACTGGTATTCAGCTCCTCTGCTTAGACTGGAAGCCGACACCAACATAGTTGGGAAAGGCGGTTTACGTTGTTGAGCTGACAATTTTTTCGAACATACATAAGTATGAAGCAATGATTTAGCAATATCCTTCAAAATTATTAAGATTAAGATTGATGATGTGTTACGCAATTAGGGTGCTGGTTAAGCCAGCTCTTAATAGGCTAGTTTCCTAAAAAAATCTAATAAGTCCGTCAGTTAGATTATCAAAAAATATTGAAACCGTATTTTTTCTTTTGTCAATTATATAAAAAATGATGAAGATATCGCCCGTTCCGCGTGACGTCACGCCTTGCTACACTTTTTAGCATGGCGTGACGTCATGACCCCCCACTCCCAAATTTTGATGCGCTTTATCGTTGTAATTTTTTGGTTGATTGACAAAAAGAAAATACATGTCTATTATTTTTCGATAATCTAACTGACGTGACGGACTAAATATAATAATATTTTTTTTACCCAGGAAACTACGCTATTAATATAACATTACGCCATTTACCCCCCCTAAAGGGTAAGGCAGAGCATTCATATCACATCAAAAAACAGTTTCAAAATCAAAGTGTAAACACACAACCCATCTCTGGGAAGTCGGTTAGCCAACCGAGCGGTACCTACACAAGTACGTACTGTCACATTTAAACTCTGTATATCGATTGGGTCACTAATAATAGAGCTGCTAGTCGGGTGGTACCAGCCAGGAGCGGAAGCGATTTCGTACACATTTTTTTTTTTAATAAAATGTTTTATGGCAGAAGGTCTTTTCCTTGACTGACTTTGTGCGTATTTTGTATTTCATAATTTTTTTATAAAGATATCCAGGATCGCCGTCATCATCATCCTTTCAGCCTGGAATCAGCTATAGAGGCATGAGGAACAGGGTGTAAAGTTCACTCATCCTCCATAGAAAAGGGAGGATCCTCTGACCAGACGGGTGTCGTATCAAGCGGTCAACTGCCCAATGATTCACATCGGGCCGTTGTATATACATAATATGTATGCTAGTTGCGCGGTAAACTCTGCTTGCGAGATGCAGGATTTTGTGTGACGTCAATATGACGCGTAGTTCGCATGGGGCGTTGTAGATACCGCTACACACCCACTACCGCCCGCCCGCTATAGGCCCTTTTTCTGCCATACTTCTTCTCTCTTCTCTTCTTTGGCATAACCTTGGCCACTATCACATACTTACCATCCAGGATGATAAGTATGAATGTCGACGGCTATAAGAGTAGGGGAAGACCAAAGAAACGATGGTGTGAATGATGATATGGTTAGAAAGGGGGTGACTACCGAGATGACGACTGATAGAGAAGTATGGAAGACAGATATGTTGCGCCGACCACGAATAAATTTATCTGTCCACTTCATCATAGTTGAGTATGTATTCATTATTTTGAGTATGATATAATTATTATCATACTAGTAATATTTATTTTAGAAGTATTTATGTGAAAATGAAAAAAAAAAAAAAAAAAAATGAAAAAGTGTTTATTCACATAACTAATTTTAACATAGACATATTACCTCCGCCAAACTGCAAAGCAGTTTGTTGGCAGATGTAGCTCCTTTTTTTTCCTTGCACATAATATATTACTAGAACTCACTATCAAAAGATATAAAAAAAATACAAAGACAAATAAAAAACAAAATGGTAAAGGGTAATAAAATACAATAAAATAACTAATTAAAGGGTAATAAAATACAATAAAATAACTAATTTAACACAAAACTTAACTAATTTAACTAACATAATTAATTTGCTTCTAGTGTAAACGAGTCTTTAGGTTTCAAACGCAAAACAAAGAAAACGAGTCACCGCACGACGACCGCATTATCGCGCCGTACAGCGCGGTAGACACACAAAACTTTTTAAAACGTTTAACAATTACCTTCTTATATTCGTAATGTTAACACTACAGGCTCTCACTACTCCTGGACAACATAACAATGTAATGAATCACTCGAGTAATTTTTAGCATTTATTTCTGCACAAGTGATTCGTAATCTTTAGAAATAAATGAATTCAAACCGTATCTAATTTTTATAATGACACTTTTTCACATAAAAGTTAATAAGACTATTCCTTTACCTATTTCTTAAATTTAGAAAACAAAAAGACAGACATACAGCTTTATTTTTATTTATTTTTTTTATTCTTCTAGCTATTGTCTACAGTGAGGTTTTGACAAAAAATATTTAAGAGGTACTTATGTACATTATTTTTAAAGGCGGTTTTTGTGATACCACTGTTTATATCGACTGGAAGGTTATTAAAAATAGTTGGGACCAAAAAATTTCTACACCTTCGACCATAATAATTATTACAAGTGGGCACTACAAATCTTCTCATATTATTGTTCCTTTGAGATCTTGTGCGTATAATATTGTTTTTAAATTCATTGCTGCAATACTGTTCTAAGGCTACTGACAACACTACCCTCTCATGCACCGGCAGCATTTTACATTCCAAAAATAAGTCTTCGTAATCACTACTTTTGCAACGGTTTTTTGTATGTTAGTATATTCTCGTAATTTTTGGTTAGTTTTTAAGTGAGTTGTTTTTTGATTCTGTGTATTATTTTTTGTCTCCTTGCTCTATCACACGCTGCCTACATCTCTGTATCTATTGTCCTATCTCAGGTATGCTGAAAGAGATTTCTTATGAAATTAGCATCACCTTTGTACCTATTTTTTCTGTTCTGTTTTTCATTGTCTGTTTATATATGTGTGTACATAAATTGTAAAATAAATAAATTGGGATAAGGGCAGAAATACATAAACCCACGCCTACTTCCTATGGCGGTAGACAGAACCTACTCCTTTCACCTCGTTTACGATCATATATCTGGTCATACACGCACGCCGGTCGGGAGTACTACGCACCTGACCATTCAGAAGAACATCACCAATAAGGTCAATGGCTGGCTGATTTTCAGTCCCAATTTGAAACGATTTTTTTTATGTCCCCCTGTTGGGCAAAGCTCTCCCTCTGCCTTTCCCACACACGTTTGTCCACTGTTATGCTCTATCCTACCGAAAAGACGGTTCGGTAGGAGTCGAGTTCGTCCCTCTATCTTCGTCTTAGTCTGCCGCGATGTCGTCTAGAAATAATAAAATCATTTAAGGGCTAATTTTTCTAACGCCAGATAGTTTTGTCGGAGGAACAGCCGGTCGATTCTGTAAAAATCTCAGTTTTGAATTTTTGACAGTTCTTCCATACAAAAACTGTCAGACGTCAATTTTATTCCACGAATAAAAAAGATCTGTAGATTGAAAATCAGGCGTAAAACGAATTTATAAATGCACGTCGAACCCCGATAAAGACCAATTTCTTTAAAAGAAATAGACAACGCATGGAAGAATTGATAATTTTATCTATTACAGTTAACGACAATCGTAAAGGGTGACATGGTGAGGAACACACTATCAGTAGCAATGTCTTTACTTTTGACAGTTCAGCAACATTCATTGCATTATTTACGTGGTTGAGCAGACACATTTTCCGAACATATGAAGCAATGGATTAGCAATATCCTTCAAAATGATTCAGATTATGACAGTGTGTTACGCAATTAGGGTGCAGGTCTGTCAAAAATATGTCTAATTTCCCTACATTTTGACAATTTTTGACATTGGTTTGTCGCCGAGATGAGACTGCGACTAGATTTTGAACGTTTTAAATTACGAGATTTGGCCGTCAGGTACCAAATATTATTCCAAAAATGGGGACATTATTTGCGAACACATACTATAAGAACATAACTCTATACAAATTTCAGAAAAAAAAACGAACAAAAAATACGTTTCCTTAATCTATGTAAGCTAGGTTTTATTAATAAGTTAAACAAACAACTTCAGTAATTAAGACCTTCTCGTCCCTAAGTTAGGGTTCAAAATCAATTGGCAATTAGTGTAGTATTCGGTACATACGCCATTTTGAGAGTAGCGATTGAAACTTCGTGAGCAGTTGTTTACTGAGCTCGGAGAGTTTTGATACTTTTATTTTTATTATGAAAAAAATGGGGAAAAATATTTGTGTTAGGTATTTGGATGTATTTTCTTGATTCTTTTAGGGAATTGCCCGATTTTTTAAAGTAAATTTTGATTTACTTTTGTGAGATTGTGACGCTAACTTATTTATTTATTATGGATTTTAATAACGAAATGTTATTATTAGTTACATAAAAGTTAAAGAAAAGCATAACTAGGTCTATTTTTGTCTTAAAATAATAATCAGGTTTAAAATAGACGTTGACTTTTAAATACATCCTTGAAAAATTTAACAAAAAGCATATTTTTATTCAAATGAATTATCTTCGCGTGCTCGCGTACTGCTAAGCATAAATAATTGTTAATTTCTTTCTTATCTCTGTGGATGAATACGTTATTTTAAGTAGGTTAAATACGAACTACACATTTCAATATTCATTTTATTCGAAACATGAACTGCCTTGAATCATTAAACAAAAACTATAAACTTACTGACTGCGCCCCGCGGTTTCACCTGCATAAGTTTCGATTCCGTGGGAATATTGGGATAAAAAGTATCCTATATGTTAATCCTGGTTATAAACCATCTGTGTGCCAAATTTCATCCAAATCCGCTTAGTAGTTTTTGCGTGAAAATGTAACAAACATCCATCCATACAAACTTTCGCGTTTATAATATTAGATTTTTTCTTTGGCAAGCGCTACTTCTGAGGGTGAAGTCCTGGGTTCCCAGGACGTCATAATCATGCTTAGTAATACCCTGATTCTTAGGTAGGCTAAAGTGTTATTGAGGTTTTCCATCAGGAATTTCTTAGTAGTACCCTGGAGTCTGAATTTGTGGCTGATGATGGCAACAGGCTCGCCTCCTGTCACATAGGACTTAAACATAACTGGCGAAGTGTCGGTGTACCTACTAGGTAGACCTCTGCCGATCCCTTCGGGGAAACAAGGCGTGATATTATGTTTTGTAGAACCATAAAATGATTTTAGGTTTATATTATTATTTTATTAGGGGCCCGTGGCTAAATGATAACAGCCGCACAGGTCGATTGATCAGGCTAAGCTACGGTTGCAGCGGTTGGTCTGTGGATGGGTGACCATCTTTACATACCGAGACCCCTCCGTGCCTCGGAAAACACGTTAAGCCGTTGGCCCCGGCTGTCATTCGTGGATCTTTGACAGTCGTTACGGGTAGTCAGAAGCCCGAAAGTATGACAACCAGTTACCAAGGGGTATCGTATTACCCAGTAACTGGGTTGTGGAGGTCAGATAGGTAGTCGCTCCATGTAAAATACTGGTATTTAGCTGCATCCGGTTAGACTGGAAGCCGACCCCAACATAGTTGGCAAAAGGCTAGGCAGATGATGATGATTATTATATTATTAGAACAACGTTAAGGAAACTTCTGACTGGTTTTACCATATTTTGTGGCATCATGTTTTATAAACAGTTAGGTAATAATAAATGATGTCATATAATTTTATCAAGGGGTGTTTTTCTTACTGAAGTAGTGAATTCATAATTTAGGTATCAATTACTGTTGAAAAAACCATATATTAAATTTTATCAGTCGGTTTACGAGTTAATTACGTGGTTCACTTATTACATTGTAGGCTGTGGTTAATCTGAAACTAACCAGTTGACTACACAATCCATAATATATGTATACTATAAATGCGAAGCAACTCTGTCTGTCTGTTACATGTTCAGGCATTAACGGCTAAACGGATTAGGATGAAATTGAAAACAGACGAATAAACCATGACATAGCGCATACTGTTTATGACGATGGAACCTCAAAGATAGATATGGCCACGGATAAGACCATGACCCGCGGGGTAATTGCGTAACACACTAGCAGTAGCAATGGGTTTTCTTTTGACAGTTCAACAACATTCATTGCGTTATTTACGTTGTTGAGCAGACAAATTTTTCGACCATATGAAGGAATGGATTAGCAATATCAAAATGACTCAAATTGATTTTGGTTGTGACGCAAATGGGTGCTTAGGAACTTAGGAGATATTATACTGGTAGTACGGTCCCGTGGGACAAGTTCAAACGCAGGTGAAGCAAGGGGCAGAAGTTAGTAGAATATTAATTACACAAAAGTTATATTAAACCAACACAAATGATTGCAAACACTGCCATTTCAACGTATCTTAGAATCGTAATATCCTTTCGCACGGCGATGCTCACAAATGAAAGAGTTACGTAATAGACGCAAGTATCAAGAGTGTCGCGGCGCAGTCTGCGACCCGACTCTCATCTTTCACTGCTTTCCTTCGGGGACGGACTTGGGCGAGCGGTTTATATTGTTTTTTTGTTAGGATTTTAGACTACGTTGCGAAAAGTGGAGTTTGGGATGGATTTTGGTATATATGTAGCAGCCAACTGGTTAAATTAGCCGTTTAGTCAACAGCCTGGCCTTTGGAAGTAGTGCTCGCCTCGCTTCGCTCTCTCGGCTCGCAAACGGTTGATCACAGTTCTAACCTAACCCATTTGGTCGGGGTGCCAGGGCTTAGTTACTGCGACCAGTTCGGCTCGCACGTGATTGGTTACAGTTCCAACCTAAACAATTTATTGAATATCATTCAGGCCGATACTTGAACGGCTGCCGTTGGTTAACTAAACGGCTGGTGCGACCTGCGACATGTATATGACGTTGCCAAAAATCGAGTTGAATGGCGTGCATTGGAGAGGCCTATGTCCAGCAGTGGACTGCTGTAGGCTGATGATGATGATGTATGACGTGGATTTTTTTAAATTAAATACAGAAGTGGTTTTTACAATGTTTACAAAACCAAGATTACAGATGTTACCCAGAACGGGCTCTAGAACCACCAGTACTAATTTAAAAAAAAATGCATTTGACAGCTCAATTCTTGAGGAAGGCTATAGGCTATTTAATATCACGCTAGCACCCTTAGCAGCTGGGCAAAAAGAAAAATACTCAGAAAGAATTAAGCGAAAACGTAGTACTCGTAATAGCGCGAACGGCCGATGCGACGGGGTGGGTCGGGGGTGCAAGAAGTGTCACGTTAACGAAGTCGTGGCCATAAGCTAGTCCTATCCTATTCTTACTAATATTATAAACGTGAAAGTTGTATGCATGGATGGATGGATCGATGTTTGTTACACTTTCACGCAAAAACTACTGAACGGATTTGGATGCAATTTGGCACACAGGTGGTTTATAACCAGGATTAACATATAGGATACTTTTTATCCCGATATTCCCACGGGATCGAAACTTATGAGGGTGAAACCGCGGGGCGCTGCTAGTTATTGCATAATTGTAAAGTTCCTTGCATTAGGAGTATTAGGACCATAAGGCTCAAAGAACCAATCAATTTAGAAGTAAATGAAAAATGATTTTATTTTCCTAAGTAGGTTTCTGCAAACACTTTTACACGTCAATCATACACGGTAGTAGGGACATCGACGCGCAAACTGTAACCATGGATTCAGCACATGATTCTAGACCCCATAGCGTCGTAATTTTTCGTCGGTTATCTGTATTTTAAAAACTAGATGGAGGTCGGCGTTTCCTATCTGACTATTCTGAGTAGAAAGGCCGACACAAACTCAGAGGCCAGTGAAAGTCCCGACAAAATCGGCCCAGCTGTTTCGGATATTACCCGGAACAAACAGACAGACAAAACTTATAAAATAGTTTTTTATTTTAAGTACCGTACATACTTTATTACATTGTATAAGGCTGTTATTTTGACAATACAAACAGACACGTCAATTTTATTTATTTTTATAGATGCGTAGATTTTATTAGTTTTGGAAAACTTCTGGCTAGGCATATGTGTGTGTCAACTAATCTGTTGATAAAAGCGAATGACACCGATGTATTGATCACACACAGTCCCACAGTTAATTAAAAGATAAAGTTGTCTACAAAATGATGCTTTGTTTGACCTTGAAGAAACCTGTTTAAGTATATTATATGCATAATGTATGAATTTATGACAGACTTTATCTATGTATAAGATATTGTGAAATTAGTTGTTCAAATATAAAAACACACCTGTTTAAATTAAATATTTGTATTCATCATCATCATTATTCTCAGCCCGACTTCACCCACTGCTGGCTATACCCAGCTATACCCAGCAGTGGGTATAGCCAGCAGGCCTCTCTTTTCTCGTGGCTATCACCACGCTCCAGTGCCAGTCTTATCCAATATGGGCCTATTTGGCGCAGTTGAGGCACACATGAATACTATTTTTTTTTTCTCTCTTTTTTTTTGGTTTTCGTGTGTATATTGTGAGCCTTACTTAACCTGGGTCAAATAAACTTATTTTCTGTCTTTCAATTTATGTGTACTAATCATAATTTATATTTACTACTCTATTCCTATCCTACTCCTACTAATATTATAAACGTGAAGTTTGTTTGGATGAATGGATATTTCTTACTCTTTCACGCAAAAACTACTGAAGGGATTTGGATGAAATTTGACACACAGATAGTTTATAACCAGGATTAATACACAGGATACTTTTTATACCGATATTCACACGGGATCGAAACTTATGCGGGTGAAACCGCGGGGCGCTGCCAGTACTTAAAATATACTAAAATATATCAAGGAATCGATTTTAATCAAATTAAATCAATAGTCATTTATTCAAATTAGGCTGAGAATCAGCACTTTTCAAACGGCAAAATTACATAAGACAGTCCTCCAAAAACAGTACTTAATTATTTAACAATGTTGGACATTTTATATCCTTACTATATAACGCTTTATATTCAAGGAAAATTCTATTTTTAACCATCCCAGTCAATGCCTAGCTTTATTGTGTAGCATCAGCTGAATTTAGGTATCGTAATACTATTTTTCTTTAATACCAAAACAAACGATAACAGTTTTATTTCTGCAATTTCCTCATACGTTCTATAAAAAAAAAAAAAAAAAATTATATAAAAAAAAATAAGAACTCAAAAATATTATTAGTAGGTAAGTATGAAAAAAAATATTCAGCCGAATTGAGAACCTCCTCCTTTATTTGAAGTCGGTTAAAAAAAAAAAGAAGCTACTTAAAAAAAATGGCAATTTTACTTACCTGCAACAATAATTCCAACAATATCTCGGAAAACTCAATAAAAATACTTACTTAATAAAGAATATAAATAACTATAACTGAATTTTGTATACTTGTATGTACATAATAATTATATTTTAGTGTTAGATTGCATATAGATTTCTTAATACACTCAATCTGTGTGGTTCCACCAATCTATATGGTCTTCACATGATCTGACCAAGATTATGTGAAGACCGAGACTGTGACCTCTGAGTTTGTTTTGGCCTTTCTTCTCAGACTAGTCAGATAGAAAGCGTTTAGTAGTACCTAGTAGGTTTGTACAAACACTTTTAAACGTCAATCATATTTTTTTAAAACTACATAGATAGGTTTAAAAAAATATAATTGACGTTTAAGTGTTTGTACAAATCTACTTACAGATAATAAATCATTTATATTTAAAAAATAAATATGTAAACAATAAATATTTATATATAAATAAATGTCAAACTAAATTTTAAATCCATCAATTTAACTAACCTACAACAATGATATCAAACAAAATCTAATAATAAAAACTATAAATAAGAAAATATTACAATGGCTACTTAAATAATAAAACGGGTACGTGCGGAGTGCGGCCCTGTGTCCCCCCCGCCCCGCGCCCCGCGCCGCCATTTCGTGTTATTGAGAATTTATGTCGCTTAGGACGCTTGCACACTGCCGATGTTAAGCCTTAAACATTAATTTGACTAATAATTATAATTAGAAAATATTCCTTTAATATTTTATCTGGATTTATTGTTGAAGTTATGAATGTTAGTTGTGTTGTCAGTAACAAATATAAATTAATTATAATACATGGATTGCTTTGTCTTTTTTTTTTAATTCCTTGACATGAAATATAAAAGACATGCATCCTAATTGCGTAACACTATCAATGCTTCGAAAAATTTGTCTGCTCAACAACGTAATAATGCAATGCATGTTGTTGAACTTTCAAAATAAAAGCCATCGCTACTGTTAGTGTGTTACGCAATTACCCCGCACCACAGGACCAGGACAAAAACGTTAGTAATAAATGTTAATGCTGTAAAAATAATTGAACACTATTATGAGGATCTAAATAAAGAAAATGGAAACTAATTTGAAAAATTAACAATGCAAGTTATGAAAATTATTATGTCTATCTGCCTAGCCTTTTCCCAACTGTTCCAGTCCCACCAGATACAGCTGAATTTAGCGCCTATCAGATCTCCACAACATGAAAATAATTATGTATACCGCTTACATTGTAAAAAATACTTTATTTTAAACAAAATCCTACTAATAATAAAAATGTTTGTATGGATGGATGAATGGATGTTTGGATGTTTGTTACTCTTTCACGCAAAAATGACTGAACGGATTTCGATGAAATTTTGGTACACAAATAGTTTTGTAACCAGCATTAACACATGGGATACTTTTTATCCCGGTATTCCCACGGGATCAAAACTTATGCGGGTGATACCGCGGGGCGCAGCTAGTTCTTAATAAAAATGCGAGTTTGGTAATATTTCATAACTAGCTTTAGACCCCGGTATTTATTTTAATCAGTGTGACCTTATAAACTAGTTTTTTTTAAACTGAGAATTGGTATTTTATGTTGATTTTTGAAGAACAGGAATCATTTAGTGTCGTTTTAGGCTTACTTCATCTGTAGAATAGAAACTGGAGTAAAAATAAAGTCACGAAGTATACATTTATATTTTTGAATAATTCGCACACATTTAATGATAATATTTATGTTCTTAAGTAGATATTCAGGTTTAAATCCCGTTCACACAACATCTAAGTATTTTTTTTTTATACTTATAGAAAAAAACAGTTTATTTTTTTAATCTCATTTTTGCCTCGAAAAATTCTGTTTTCTCAACAACAAATCTTCGATAAATCCAATTTTCAAATGCGTACACATACTTAACACATATATTTTTTATAATAATGAGTGGAATATGTCGTGAGTATACTCACTCTGTAGCTAAAATTTTGTGTAAGACTGTAATGTTTTCCCAAATACATAAAATAAAATATTTCTTTTCATATTTCATGAAAACACTGTTTATTTTTTATGCTATCTCATATTTTGTCTTGAAGAAACTGTTCTCTATACATATAAATCTACTATAAACGATAATTTACCACTCTCACAAAAAATAACGTATTTAGCATAATTTGCAAAAAAAAGTCCGTCGGCGCGTGTGAACGCACCCTAAGGCCGGGGCGTTGCACCGAATAGATCCGACGAACGCTATCAATTGTACATGTGGTTGTGTGCGTTTGTATGTGTGTGTCACATGTGCTGGGTACAGCATGATGCTTTTTTGAACGGATTTTAGTTAGGTTTTAATTTTTTTGAGACAAAAGAAAAATGTGTGACTTTGTGAATTTGGTTTTATATGCTAGTGTATGATTTTTATTTAATAAAATCAAGTGATAATATTTATTTGTAACAATATACTTACATTTAAAACATAATAAATTGTAATTCACAAAAATCTATATATATAAAAATGAATCCCTATTGAGGTCATCCCTTCTCTAACTCTATCCCTTGGTCACGCCATAACTTGAGAACGACTTTACCGATTTCATCCATTTTTTTTAAAGTTTTCTAATACTTTGTAGAAGGTTCTTGCGGAAAAAAAATTAAGAAATTTGCGCAGAAAACTAGGAAATTTAAAAATTACGCTTTTGTGCTAAAACAGCTGAACGGATTTAGATGAAATTTGACACATGGGTAGACCATGATCTGTAGAAGGACATAGGCTACTTTTCATCCTGGATCGCAGACGAAGTCGCGGGCAACAGCTAGTCTTAAATAATAATAGTCATAACAACACGTCAAACAACTAGTCAAATAATCCGCCCCTAACTGTTCCTGGCGCAAAGGTGCCCATAACGCTTGCTGCATTGCCAAGTTGGATGGCACTAACCTCTGCACCAAGAACGAGCCGGAGCAGGAGTCACCCGTTTTGTCATGGAGCTCGTGCCCTTTCTCACTAATGAGCTTCTTGGCCTCAGTGCCCCAACTACCCATGGTCTCAACGGCAATGGGCACCAATAAATAAAAATAATTGTTAATCGGTTGAAGGACGCTGAACAGGATACTGAAGTTTTATTGTTTATACGTGTGAGCCTGTGAGGGCATTTAGTGTCCCGAATTTGCAATTTTTTCTTTGTTTTGGTCTTTTCTGTAGCTAAGTTTATTTCAATAAATGGTAAATAATAGTCAAATGTGTAATTTTAGGCTTTTTAAATAACTGCTCATTTATTCAAAATATATTAAACTGGTGAAGAATTTAGCGTATCTTTGCAAGTACCTACTCAATGTTCAATATTTATTTGCATTCCAAAATGTGAACTTAGGTGGTAGGTAGTACAAAAATATGATCATTGTGGATCCTATCGGGCACAGCAGAGAATGAGAAAGGAAGAGGCCTTTAATCTCTTGAATTAGTTGGTAAGTATTTTAGTTTAAGTATTTTTTTATATAAACCATGTAATTTAAAATTAGTCATTTAAATTTTCATTGATAACGTGCGTTGTTCTTGTAGATACCATTTTAGAAAGAATAGTGATAAGAAAATTTTGTAGTGGAAAAATGTTATGTTAGTGTAAAAATATTGTGTGATATGATAACTTATTATTACACACACAAATAATTATCTTCTAGAACTAAAACAACCTGCACACACCCTCCTACTACCGACAACTTAAATAAAACAAACAGCCAGTAAAGCAGCAACCTGTATAAGTTCAGCTTGTTTCCACACACGCATAATCTTTGTATTATATACTTACGTACCTACGTGTTCATGTATATGTACAATATCGAGTCGTAGTTTAGTCCAAAATATTGGATTTTAGAGTGCAATGTTATTTATTTTACGCTAACGTTCAGTTTTGGGGAACTAACTTCGGAATTTGTGTGTTTAGAATTGTCAAAATATGTTTTGTAGTCGTTTTGTCAAACTCAAACCATTTATTTTAAATAAACCAATTACAGACACTTTTGTCAAGGGGTCGGTCAGTCAGAAAGATGAAGCTAGTTGCCCATTCCAAAGCGTAGGTACATAAATGGAGAAGAACGGGCAAGAAACTTCACGGACACTCTTATAAATCATAAAATTGTTAGAAAATATTTGATTACATCATTCATGTCATTTGAAGTGTATCCCCAAAATAAATTGGGATAAGGGCAGAACTATATTGCGTCCCACTGCTGGGCAAACGGCTCCCCTTTTTCCTTACAGACCTTCCTGTCTAGTGCGATCTCTGGCCATATTGACTCTGCAAACCTTATGATTAATATTTTTAACGTAACATCTCAAGCTATGCAAAACCAGTATTAGCTGACCGTTCATTGTGAGAAAATATCATACAAAGTGAGGCCAAGACAAACTGGTTTTGTATAGCTTGATGTGTAGCCGTGTGTACTCCGAAGGGTTAGCAGGGGTGTGTATATACATAGTATACCAAACCAACATTTCGCCAGCTACGAAAAAAAAAAATCAGTTGATCCATACATTATGTCGAGTTATCTTCTATACTTATAATAAATCTGTAGAAGTGAAAATTCTGTACATTGAAAATATCAAAAAAATAATTTACAGGGGGTGTTACTAGACCGACACCGAACCCAAAAATGTGATAAAAAAAAATTTTGTCTGTCTGTCTGTCTGTCGGTCTGTCTGTCTGTCTGTCTGTCTGTTTGTTCAGGCATCACGCGAAAACTACCGGTTCGATTACGATGAAACTTGGTATAATTATTCTTTAATATCCTGGGCACCACACTGGGTACTTTTTATCCCGGAAAAGTATATACAATAAAAAACAAACTTAATTTTGCGGTTCGATCCCTATACCCGATTACCACTGTCTGTACTGTACCAACCGCAAATACTAAGTTTGTCGTAGGTTGGGTCACCCGCAGTGGAGTTCATTTTTATTCCTTTTAGTTTTTAGAGTTGTTTAGGTTTATTTTTATATGAGTCGTAGGTATAGATTTTAATTTTAAAGTATAGGTAGTATATTTGATAGTGTACGTAGTGACCGTAGGTTATTTTATAATACTGTTAGGTAGGATTAGTCATTCGTATAGATATTAGTTTTTAGGGATTTTGCTTATTTATTGAGTTTAGATTAGTTATCATCAGAAATAGGTTTATTTAGGTAGGTATTTAATTTTCTGTTATTGAGTTTTTTTTTTAAATTAGGTAGGTACTTAGGTAAAGATATCATATAGGTACCCTCTTAATCACCACTAATGAGACACAATTGGTTTTCTACTGTAGGTAATTAGCCACAAAGGGCTCGCGAGATAGATGGCATTCTGGGGAAGCACATACATTTTATCCTGTTAGCACGTTCCCGTGGGATAACTTCCGACATCCACGCGGGCGAAGCCGCGGGCAGAAGCTAGTGCGAACATAAATCTATGGATCAACTGATTTTTTTTTTCACGATTTCAGGGTTGGTCCCGTAGTAAAAGTTGTTCATAATGATGAGTACAATGACCCCTTTTAAGGAATAAAACGATCAAAATTTAATGGTGTATACTTATTAATTTACATGTTATTTATTTTATTGTGAAGGCTAGTGTAATTTGTGTAATTAAATGGAAATTAGTTATTTATTTAGGATTCGAAGACAATTTTTTCATAGGTATTTTATTTTAATTTTCATACTTATCTATTCCTCACCATTGTCCCTCTCCACCAAAGCACCTGCCATCTAATCTCGTCACCCTTGGTTGACTCCCATATAGTGCCTAAGGCATTAAGTCCGCTTTTGTACCTTTTTGTGCGAAAAGATTAAAAAAATAAATAATTTATGCCCAAACTAAACACGGATCAGACTAAAAAAAAAACAATCCTTCCTTTTCTCAATAATCAGACCTTACAGGCGTCTGACTACCCGTAACGACTGTCAAAGATCTACGAAAACAGCCAGGACCAACGGCGAGGACATCCACGAACCGACCGCAGCAAGCGTAGCTTAACCTGCGACCCGTGTGGCTGTTATTATTTAGCCACGAGCCCTCAAACATTGTGTCAACTAATTAATGGTTAAAAGAAGAAAAAAAAACATAATATCAGAATTGACAAACGGATGAAGTGATCGCTGTAGATAGATATGTTGGTATTTGTAGATATGAGTTTGTGATAACTTGATAAGAGATTACACTGATATCGTACATGACATTGACATCTTTTCTTTACCGATCGTCATCTACTCACCATCCTAGATATTTCTCTACTGCTTTGTAATCAGCCGATCTATTCAATGAAAATCTCATCGTGAAAAGTTAGATGAAGTGAGCTTAAAGTGAGCTGTAAAAAGTGTCAATCCCTAGCATTAGTTGGAATGACAGCTCACTCCACGCTCACTTCACCTAAGTTATCACGGTGAGATGGTTACAGAATCGCACTGCAGCCGGTCGATTCTGTAAAAATCTCACCGTGAAAACTCAAGTGAAGTGAGCTTGATGTGAATTGTCACTAGTGTCAATCCCTAGCATTATTTGGAATGACAGCTCACTCCACGCTCACTTCACCTAAGTTTTCACGGTGAGATGGTTACAGAATCGCACTGCAGGTTTCATCATCATCATAGGCCAAGCTTTTTCTCAATTATGTTGGTATCAGCTTCCAGTAATAACCGTATACAGCTGTGTACCAGCATTTAACATGGAGCAACTGCCTATCTGACCTACACAACCTACTGGGTAACACGATAGCCCTTGGCAAGACTGGTTGTCAGACTTTCGGACTTCTAGACTACCCGTAACGACTGTCAAAGATCTACGAATGACAGCCGGGACCAACGGTTCAACATACTTTCCGAGGCACGGAAGAGGGTTCGGTATGTAATGGGTGGTCACCCATCCGCGGACCGACCTTTCGACATGTGGCTTTCGGGCTTTTTGACCCGTAACAACTGCTTAAAATCTACGAATGGCAGCCGGGATCAAAGTGCTTTTCGAAGCATCCACAACCCAATAACTGGGTTACCAAATACTCTGTGGTCAGCTTCTAGTCTTAACAAGTGTGTATCTAACTCCTTTTGTCTTTAAAAATATAAAATTTAATTATGAAAATATTGTAATATTGGAAAAGTATCAAGTAGTGGCCTTCGATCTATTTTTAGAGTTGTCAACTGCTTACTGAATTTGAACCTTAGTTCAATGGAAAATGTTTGTATTTCCATTGAAAGGGGCCGAGTTATGACTTTTGTAAGTACAAGACGTCTTTTTGCGTTTCGATGGATTTTTTCATGGTTGAGTAGTTTGTGAGAGGTGATCATCGGTAATGGTATGGTGACAAAATGATTGTCTTTTGTAGTTTAGGTGTGCTTTGCCCGTGTGGAGATCGGAAACTATCCCACGGGAACGAAGTACCGAGACAAAAAGTATCCTATGTCCTAAGCCATAGGATACTTTGACAGTTTTGTCATTTTGACAGTTCAACAACATTCATTGCGTTATTTACATGTTGAGCAGACAAATTTTTCGAACTTTTGAAGCAATGGATTAGCAATTTGCTTCAAAATGATTCAGATTCCGATTGATCGTGTGTTACGCAATTAGGGTGCTGGTCATAGTCTATTCGTGTGCCTTTCATCCAAATTTATTCCCTCACTGGGCCCGCGTGGTGGATTGCAGCCCACTCCCACTTACCGTGTGTGCGTCCCAGCAGTGGGAACATTACAGGCTGACTAATAATATCCTATCCTAAAAAATAAAAGATTTGAAAGTTTGGATGGATGGATGGATGGATGTTTGTTACTCTTTCACGCAAAAACTACTGAACGGATTTGGATGAAATTTGGCACACAGATGGTTTATAACCAGGATTAACATATAGAATACTTTATCCCGATATTCCTACGGGATCGAAATTTATGTGGGTAAAACCGCGGGGCGCAGCTAGTTAATACATAAAATTACATCTTCCCTTAAGAGGAGGCAGAAACTACAGGACGCCACCCTGCTATCATCCTTACATACAATCTTAGCGTTTAATCGTCCTTTTTTAAGAAAAACCATTCTAAACACAAACACCCATTAAAAACAAATTAATATCCTAAAAACAACAACCTGTACACACACCCACAGACACACACTGTATTTACAACACAAACACAACACACACACGTTTATGTTTCTAATTGTAAATGTACACCGCGTTCTGTTCTCGTGTAGAATTGGGTTCTGTACACATATTGAAGACGAAGATTAGGGTTCCGAGTATAAGGATTTTTTTTAATTTTTATAACTTGAAAACGCACCTGTGTTCCTCAAAAGGGCAGGCAGAGTGACTCGTACACCCGGATTTCGTCGGCTATGTTTAAGTTCAATGTCATAAGGGCCTTTAACAGGAACAAAGCTAGACTTTAGGCTGCTATTGAGATATTTCTAATGATAAACTGGCCGAGCTTAAGCTAGCTTCCCACGGTGCGTGATATCGCGGACGGACGCGGACCAGCTCGCACGACGCACCGTGTGAAGGGTCTCGTCCGTGGTAGCACAGGACGTCTGTGGCGGTGCGCCGGTATCCGTCGCGAGGCGGTAACTTCAAAGGTGCGGTGCGCCGCGATCCGACACTTATAAGTTTTTCCGAATCATTCCCCATGATCCCACCGGGATCACAGGACAGGGAATATTTTATGTCATTCGTTAATTTTCTACCGTGATCAATACAGAGAATAAAATTGGATATTTAAGTACCTTACCTTAAACGACTTTTGTTGTATGCTGATATCCACCAGCGACGTGGTTTCTTTTTACTTTTACTAGATCGCATAATTTGGTAATTGTTAATTAATACCACAGCCGCAGCTGCAGCGACGATACGTTCTCTTTCACTTTGCATTTTGAAATGAAGCCATCAAAAGATCTACACAGACCGACACGCACCGTTGAAAGAGCCCTGTCTGTGTGCGTTGCCGTCCGTTGTCGTCGGCTGTGCGTGATGATCCGCAGAATCACGCACCGTGGGAATCCAGCTTTAGAATCAATCAAACCCTCCCCGTTCAGCAGTCGAGCTAGAGACTAATAACGTAGTCACCAACAAAATATTTACCAATAAATGGAAAGAAAGAAAATATATTTATTTGCACTAAACAATAAACATGACTCAGTCATTACTCATTAAGAAAAATAAATCCTAAAAAAAAAACAAATCGGATAAAAGTGTTCCGTACCACAAGGCAAGAAACGCCGAAAAAAAAAAAAACTTGAGAGGTGTCAAGGGACACCCGGATGGAACGAAGTTCAAAGAGAGAGAAAGAGAGACAGACAGAGAAACGCGCACGCCGCACGGCTTACAACTACCTATAGCAAAAAGTGTCGTTCCAACTTTTGGTCTTAATTTTTTCCGTCTAGCCTCCTTTCGCAACGCGCGATAAGGAACTTCGTTCCAAAAGCTTCTTGCATGGAGACCTCATTTAATTAAATTTTTATTATTTGTTTTTATAGCGGCAATAGAAATACACACGCAGTAAAAAATTCAACGGTCTACCTGTGTATTACGGTTCATGAGATACAGTGCGCTGACCGACAGACGGACGGACGGACAGTGGAGGCTTAGTAACTGTTGGCAGCTTTTCGGGACGGAACGCTAAAAACAAGTTGGGGGTTGGGTGTGAAATTAAATGATCTTATATCATCAGATTCATCAGTCTCTTGTCCTCATCAAAATTGATTAGTGGTCGGAGCAGCATGTCTTCTTCATCCATACTTCTCTATCAACCGTCTTCTCAGTAGCCACCCCCTTTCTAACCATATCATCTTTCGGGGCAATCATTTTGGCAGGTGATGTGCAGGGTAGGTCAAGGTGACAGTTAACAGTTGCTACCAAATCACATAACATTTCACTTTTCATCTAAAATTGACGTACTATAAGGGGATCGTGGCTAATTATTAACAGAGCAACGTTTGCCGAGGTCGGTCCCTGGATGGCTGACGGTCCAGTGCGTCGGAAATCACGTTAAACCGTTAGTCCCTAATTGTCATTCGTAGATCTTTGTCAGTCGTTAAACAGGTCGTCAGAAGCCCGAAAGTCTGACAACCAGGGTTAGCAAGGGGTATCGTCATATCGTGGTACCCAGTGTGTTAGTTTACCCACTTTTGGAGGTCAGATAGGCGACTGCCCCATGTAAAATACTAGAATTCGGCTGCATCTGGTTAGACTGGAAGCCGACACTAACATAATTGAGAAAACACTAAGCAGATGATGACGGTTGACCTGCTATAAGAGTGTATGGTATGACAGCGTACCTCCCGGCTGACCTCAATATAAAATTTTAAATCTCTACAAGCAAAGCCGCAGGAAAATAGGTTATTAACTAAATTGCGAATTACTACGAAACATTCTTATGAAGGGGATAAAATAATTCGCGGGCTTATTCTGGAAGGACGAATTTATTTCACAGATTTAAAGTGGGTTTGGTTCTAGAAAGTTCTATGGAAGATTTGTCTTACGTAGCATCAAAGGAGTACAATCTATCTGCCTAGCCTATTCGACTTCCAGCCTAACCAGATGCAGCTGAATACCAGCCGATCGATTCTGTAAAATCTCACCGTGAAAAGTTAGGTGAAGTGAACTTAGAGTGAGCTGTCAATAGTGTCCATCCCTAGTATTAGTTGGAATGACAGCTCACTCCACGCTCACTTCACCTAAGTTTTCACGGTGAAATGGTTACAGAATCGCATTGCGGTTTTTACATGGAGCGACTGCCTATCTGACGTCCACAACCCAGTTACTAGATAACACGATAACCTTTGGTAAGACTTTCAGGCTTTTGACTACCCGTAACGACTGTCAAAATTCTACGAATGACAGTCGGGACCAACGGCTTATTATTATCGAGCTGACCGAGACACAGAAGAGTCTCGGTATGTAATGGATGGTCATATCCATCCACGAAACGACCGCGGAGTAACTTTTATTTAGTAGATGTCTAGAATTTTACTTACTTCGTAGAAAAAAAAAGCCAGAAAGTGCGCTAGGCGAAATCGCAGCGATAGCACGGTCAGGCGATGTGATGCGATGCGATGGGGTGGGTTTCAGAAGTCCCGGGCAGAGGCTAATCCTACTAATATTATAAACGTGACAGTTTGTATGGATGGATGGATGGATGTTTGTTTATAGGGTCTTAGCATTATACTGAGCGATGGCCGTTTTGCGTGATTGTGACGCATGTTTACCCCCAACTTGTTTTTTTTTTATTGTGTGTTTATGTCCTTTTTTATGCGTCATGTTTGCCACAAATAAATGCACTTTCGTTCTTTCTTTCACGCAAAAACTATTGAACGGATTTGGATAAAATTTGGCACACAGATGGTTTATAACCAGGATTAACACATAGGATACTTTTTATCCCGATATTCCCACGGGATTGAAAGTTATGCGGGTGAAACCGCGGGGCGCAGCTAGTTTGAAATAAATGCTTTGAGTTGAAGCATATCTCCAAATGGCCTCTGTCCATGACACATGAGGCTAGAGGGGCTAGTGCGAATCTTGGGGTTCATTCGATTAATCGAGTCTGGACAAACCACGCTGGGATCGGTGCATTTCATTCATGAGTTGAAGCATAATCTCCATCCCGTTCTAAACCAGCTGACTGTCAAAATCAGCTGTCCCATATACAGCGTGATACCGTTTCGGTATCGAAGCGAGATCGCTCACCCCTCTCTAAATATCCGGGGGCCGGTTACTTATTCGAAAGCAATTTTAGTTCAACCCCCACCAACCTTCATTTAGAATGGCGCGGGGACGGATTTGGGAATGGGTTTTTGAGTTTTGATAATAAAATTACGTAACATTTTTTATTTATTTATCATCTTTACAACTATCATGTGACAGTGTAGTTATCAACTTAAAAAACATAATCCTCTCTCGTACTTTGCTGTCCATATTGATCTTTTACTTTTTTATAGGTATACCATCTATGTAATACATATGGTATGCAATAAAAAATTGAGTATTAATATCGCCGTTACGTTACGAGTCGTCAGCAGAAGACCGAAAGGCGGACCACTAGTCTTACCAAGGGGTATCGTATTACCCAGTAACGGGGTTGTGGAGGTCAGATACGCAGTCGCTCCATGTAAAATACTGGTATTCAGCTGCATCCGGTTAGTCTGGAAGCCGACCAGAAGCGGGCCGGGTAGAAGCTAGTATTATTATAAAGAGAAAAGAGTATATTTTTTGTTTTTTTAACAAACACAAAAAATCTGATATTTTCGCCGTACGCTTTCACGCTAAAACGGCTGAACGTATTTGGATGAAATTTGGCACATGGGTAGACCATGGCCTGCATTAGGACATAAGATACTTTTTATCCCGATATTCTCACGGGATCGAGACTTAAGCGGGTGAAACCGCGGGGCGCTTCTTAATGTTTTCATATTTAAGTGAAATATAAATTCTTTAAATCCAAACCAATTGCATGAAGACTCACCTTTTTAATATGAACAGTTGAAAGTCGCTAATCCTACTAATATTATAAACGCCAAAGTTTGTATGGATGGATGGATGTTTGTTACTCTTTCACGCAAAGACTGCTGAACGGATTTGGATGAAATTTAGCACTCCAGATAGTTTATAACACATAGGATACTTTTTATCCCGATATTCCCCCGGGATCGAGACTTAAGCGGGTGAAACCGCGGGGCGAAGCTAGTATTAAAATAAATCTCACCCCTAACTCCTAAGTCCGTTCCCTGGCCACCTCCCCCACCGCCTGTAACTCGGGGAGCTGCCCCCCTCCGATTTATTTGTGCCTGCTTTAATTATGTACACATACTGTGGTAGCGTCAGCATTCTAGTAGCCAAGTGGCGTCAGCAACGATGCTGACTTTATGGGGTAAGCAGATCTTTTCGTGGCTAAATATTAACAGTTGCACTTTTTCTTCGTGTCGCTGGCACGACTGAATTTTATATCTTGTTGGCTCAAAACTTTGCCACTTCCACGGGGTCGTCAGTGGCAGCGTAGAAGTCACTTTGACTGCATGTTTGCACTTATCGATCGGCTCAGCGGTTGGCTGTAGATGGGTGACCATTACATATCGAGACCCCTCCGTGCCCCGGAAAGCACGTGAAGCCGTTTGTCCCGGCTGCCATTTGTAGATCTTTGACAGTCGGTACTGGCAGCCCGGAGCCCGACAGTCTGACAACCAGTCTTATCGCATCCGTCACCTCACACATCAGGTTCAGTTGAAATCCAGCGTCAGGCACTATTGTCTGGCACTTTTGCTGAACTGGGCCTTTTTGGTGCAGCCGTGAGGCACACTTTCCTGCTAATTTCTTACATCGGTCTTTATACTAGTTTTCTATTTGTTCTTTTATTTGTTGTTATCTGATGTATGTATCTGGTGTATTGCGTGTCTTTTGGTCTGTGCTAAATAAATGTTTTTTCTTTCTTTTCTATCAAAGTATCGTGTTATCAAGTAACTATGTTATGGAGGTCGAATAGGCTTTGTCAAAATCAGCAGTGCGATTCTGTAACGATCACACCGTGAAAACTTAAGTGAAATGAGCGTGGAGTGAGCTGTCATTCCAAATAATGCTAGGGATTGACACTATTGACAGCTCACTCTAAGCTCACTTCACCTAACTTTTCACGGTGAGTTTTTTACAGAATCGATCGGCTGATGTATAAGTTAAATTACTGTAAAGTTTCATCAAAATCCGTTCAGTAGTTTTTGCGTGAGAGTTTTTGAGCAAGAGTAATAAACCATCCATCCATCTATCCATCCCCAGAAACTGTCGCGTTTATAATATTACTAGCTGCGCCCCGCGGTTTCACCCGCATAAGACTCGATCCTGTGATCGATAACTTTAGCAAACGCTTCTATAGCTTTTACAAATCAAGTCTAACAAAGGAAAAAGGCTTCGTTACAAAGATATTTGTAATTTCATTTAATGAAATTTAATTGAGCTATATGCAATAAGAAAGGGTCTTAATTTCAATTAAAGAGTTAAAAAACTGACGTCATAAGACAAGGTCAATCTTTTGCGAAATAAGTTAATAAAAACTTAATTACTATATGCAATCAAAGGATTACGTCATGTTTTCTGGTTAAAGTCAAACTAAAGACGTCTCCTGACGATTCATAGTTAAGTGCAATAAACTGAAAGTCGAAGGTGACAGTCTGGTCATTCTTATCTCAATTTAATAGCGGTCAGGTGACTACCACTGCCCTCAAAACAGTGAGGGATGCGCAATATCCTAGAGACAAAAATTCGAAGACATGCGACATCTAGAAAGAAAGAAAGAAAATACGTTTATTTGCGGTAAACATGATGCAAAAAAGAACATAAAACAAAATAAAGAAAAAAACAATAAGTAATGGTTGATATGCGTCACATCCACGCAAAACGGCTATCGCTCAGCATACCAACCCGCACTGGGCCCGCGTGGTGGTTCACAGCCCACTCCCTCTCACAGAGAGGAGGCCTGTGTCCCAGCATTAGAAACATTATAGGCTGCCGGTCGATTCTGTAAAAATCTCACAGTGAAAACTCAAGTGAAGTGAGCTTGATGTGAGTTGTCAGTAGTGTCAATCTCTAGCATTATTTGGAATGACAGCTCACTCCACGCTCACTTCACCTAAGTTTTCACGGTGAGATGGTTACAGCAGTGTGATTCTGTAACCATCTCACCGTGAAAACTCCCTCTCTGTGAGAGGGAGTGGGTTGTGAACCACCACGCGGGCCCAGTGCGGGTTGGTATGCTGAGCGATAGCCGTTTTGCGTGGATGTGACGCATAACACATAGATATTTTTTATCGCGATATTCCTACGAACTCAACACTTACATACAATGTAATAAATCTGAAGAGTTTGTTAGTTTGAAAGCTCTAATCCCTAAGACTAACAGTCGGAAATAAAAATATGTATATTTTTGCATATTCTTGAGGAAGGCTATGTTACATCATGCTACGACCCGCTAATTTTAAAACGAAGTAATAGTGATGCGATGCGATGCGACGCAATAGGTCAAGGGAACAAGAAAAACGCGGACGAAACCGCAGGCAAAAGCTAAGTTTTAAAATAACTCGCTAACTAGCAGTTTATTCTGTAAACGTTTGAGAACGGATATTAAACCATTATCCAGAATAACGGTCTTTAGAAACATATTTTATGATTGTCATCTCTGGAAGGATTGAAAGGGCTTTACTCAATGGTTTTTATATTGTGGAGAAATGGTAGATGTCAGATTGTCAGAACCTGAGTAAGGTAAGGTAGTCATTTATTGGCTCAAACACGAGTACAAACATCATCTACCTAACCTTTTCCCAACTATGTTAGGGTCAGCTTCCAGTCTGACCGGATGCAGCTGAATACCAGCATTTTACATGGAGCGACTGCCTATCTGACCTCCAAAACCCAGTTACTGGATAATACGATAAGACTTGGTAAGACTGGTTGTCAGACTTTCGGGCTTCTGACTACCTGTAACGACTGTCAAAGATCCACGAATGACAGCCAGGAGCAACGGCTTAACGTGCTTTCCGAGGCACGGAGGGGTCTTGGTGTGGAAAGTTAGTCAGCCATCTACGGACCAACCGCGGCAAGCGTAGCGTTAACCTGATCGATCGACCCGTACGGCTGTTATTATTTAGCCACGAGCCCCTCCAGTCTCAATCTGTCATAAATACCTCTAATTACCCTACATTTTTGACATGTTTTTGAAATTGATTGTCGCCGAGACGAGATTGCGACTAGATTTTGAACGTTTTTAACTACGGGAATTCGCGTTCTGCCGATCGATTCTGTAAAAATCTCACCGTGAAAAGTTAGGTGAAGTGAGCTTAGAGTGAGTTATCAATAGTGTCAATCCCTAGCATTAGTTGAAATGACAGCTCACTCCACGCTCACTTCACCTAAGTTCTATGTTATGGGTTTGGTTTCCGCACTTAGTCCTTCAGGTGGACCATTGTGCGTGGGCCATGGTGGCCGTCGGTGGTTATTCCAACCAGCCCACCTCCCTCCAGAAGCTTATTAGGTCTCCTGGTCTGTCGAGAACATCTGTGTAGGATCTGGGTGTCCCGAGGGTTTTTGATCTAATCTGGGTGACGCCTGTGCACTCAAAGAGCACATGCGCAACGGTTTCATCAGCCTCCATGCAGGCTCTGCACAGGGGGCTGTCCGTTATGCCTATCGTATGGACTTCACTTGAGTTTTCACGATGTGATTTTTACAGACTAGGTCGGCTGATCCTCACGTTTGCCTTAAACCTTCCTATAGCCGCGGTATTTTTTTATCTGTCTACATTTATAGGTACACACGGCTACACATCAAGCTATGCAAAACCAGTATTGGCTGACCTTTCATTGTGAGAAAATATCATACAAAGTGAGGCCAAGAAAAACTGGTTTTGTATAGCTTGACGTGTAGCCGTGTGTACTAATAATATTTTTAAAGAGTTTGTTTATTTAGTTTGAACGCGCTCATCTCTGCAACTTCCAGTCAGATTTGAAAATATCTTTTTGCAGTTGATAGCCTAATTCTCTATAACAGTTAGGGTATTTAACATCACGCTACACATAGGAACTGAATAGGTAGCGGTGCTTGGAGGAGACCTATGTCCAGCAGTGGACGTCTTTCGGCTGAATAGATAATGATGATAGGAGTCTTAAGCCAGAAAAAAAAAGGCTAAGAGATAACGAATTGAGTGTGGGCAGGCGATGCGATACGGTACGATATGGACAAAGCCGCCGGCGGAACCTAGCCATTTATGTATATTTTATTTAGTTCGTCGCCACTATTTTTTTGTTTGAGATTTTCTACTTTATCGCTAAAGCATAATTCTTTTACCTATTGTGGTATAGTAATTTTATTTTTAGGTGCATCGTCTTCACATATAATTATATAATTAATGTATGAAAAGTATTGTAAAACATTTTAAAAGAGTAACGGTGGAGTTTCTTGCCCATTCTTCTCCATACGAAAACTACCTTTTGGAAGGGGCGACTAGAATCAATTTTATTTTAATTTTGACGTTCAAAAGTGCCTTTTATGTGCCTATTTGAAATAAATGATTTGACTTTGACTTTGCATTAGGTTCAAAGTTGATTGGGAAAATTTGACAGTTTCAGGTAGCTTGATGTGAGTCTGTACTACCAGATAAAAACACTGTTGATCAAATATTTTTAATAAATAAATAAATAAAATAAAATAAGCCTTTATTGCTGTTAGATTTTAACTTATTTGACTAAACATTACTTTAAAGAATTAAATAAAAATGATAACAATAGAGGTAAGAAAACTACATATAAATTAACTAAACTAAAATATGTTCTCGGCATTCGGCTTGTCTCTCCTCTTAACAGCTTGTCTTTCGACAAAGGCCTCCTCTAAGGATTTCCATTTCTTCAAATATTTTTACCTGACTGTAAATAAGTAAAGACTCCTCCAATTACGGCAGTGAGACACATTTTAAATCATATCTCTCTCTCTTTCCAGGACGAAGTACTAGCCATCAACGACAAGGTGGTCCTCCGCGCTGACGACCTGCTCTCCTGGATGTGTGTGGGCACCGAGTGGCGTTGGGGGCTGCGGGCTGTGTGGCGCGGCGCCTGCGCACCTCCCGCCGACCTGCCACGCCATGCACCGCTCACGCACACCAAGCTAGATTTCAGTGACGTTGATACAGAGAAGAGTACTATCGGTAAGTTGGAGTTGTTCAGCCAAACTCATCATCTGCCTGCCTTTTTCCCAACTTTTTTTTTAATTTTTTTATTGACAATGGGCTCTCTCTTGACCTCAATCCAGCCCAGAGGCAGGGATGAGATCTACGGCGGAACGAGCTTGCCCAGAAGAAGCCTATTCATTCTCGCCTTGAAGAGATTCGGGTATATTGAACTATGTTGGGGCACAGATTACTGAATAGTTACTACGTAAGTTGGGGTCGGCTTCCAATCTAACTTGATCCAGCTGAATACCAGTATTTTACATGGAGCGACTGTCTATCTGACCTTCACAACCCAGTTACTGAGTAATACGATACCCCTTGATTAGCCAAACTATTCTGTAAAAATCTCACCGTGAAAACTTCAGTGAAGTGAGCAGTCAGTATGTCTGTGATTTTTAGAAGGCAGTGGTGGCTAAATGGTAGCGGCCGCGACTAATGAGTTGTTGTTATTATCACATCACCAGCCCCATCAACACGGTGAAGGAAAACATTGACATGTACAGACGCCAGCAGGTCAAGCTACCCGAAACTGTCAAATTTTCCCAATCAACCTTGAACCTTAATGCTTTAGCGATAAAGTTGAAAATCTATTAAAGAAATTTGACAGATTGTAGTAGCATGATGTGCTGGCGTCTGTACCAACCCGCACTGGGCCCGCGTGGTGGATTACGGCCCATTCCGTCTCACCGAGAGAAGGCCTGTGTCCCAGCAGAGGGACCTTTATAGACTGATTGTTATGTGTGATTATTACTATGCACCTCTCGTCTCTGTCCATCTTTTCGGGAATACAGTCGTTATATTATATTACTGATGTACCTTCCATCTCTTACAGTGGTAGACGAAGATGCTCCAGGCGTGGTAGTCTTCTCCTACCCAAGGTACTGCCGCTACCGGGCCCTGATAGCCAGGCTCGAAGGCATCCAGGCCTCATGGCTGCGAGACTCGTTGGTGGCAGCTCTGGGAGGGTACGCGGCCCCGACTAGCAACACCAGGATACTGTACTGCAAGGTGAGGAGTTGTTCTGATGATGTAGAGCATAGGTCGAAAGCATACCAGTCTCATGGCTGCGACACTCCTCGGCGGCAGCTCTGGGAGGGTATGTCGTCTCCACTAGTAACATCGTGATACGGTATACAAATACTTTGGCCCCGGTTGTAACTTGTTTACAATGAGAGTCATTGTACTCATCATTATGAAAAATTTTCAGAGTTTACACCTTTGAGACAGATATTTCATATCATCGGATCATTCATCATCAATGCCCTCCGTCCCCAGGACACGTTCGAGTACCCCGAGCTGGAGGGGCACGAGTTCGTGTGCAACCACCTGGCGCCGCGCCTCAAGGGCCGGCCGCGCGGGCGCCGGCGCCGCGCGCACACGCCCGACCGCTCGCACGCCGACGAGCGCGGCTCCGACCGCTCCGACTCGGACGAGCCGCCGGCCTGCGGGCCCACCCACAGCAGTGACCCGCCGGTGAGTTACTCATCTGTATTTAAACCGGTTTTAGCGGTCGCCGGGACCAACGGCTTAACGCGTCAAGCCATTGGTCCCGTCTGTCAATCGAGGAAGTTTGACTACCAGGATGTGGAAGGAAAATACCATGTTGCGCCGACCACAAATAACTTAGGATAAGGAACAAGTGTATGATAAATATATGATGGTACCCTTCTAGAGACCCGCACCCTAATTGCGTAACACACGATCAATCGGAATCGGTTTCATTTTGACAGTTCAACAACATTCATTGCTTTATTTACGTGTTGAGCAGACAAATTTTTCGAATTTATGAAGCAATGGATTAGCAATTTGCTTCAAAATGATTCAGAATCCGATTGATCTTATGTTACACAATTAGGGTGCTGATCCAAGGGATGATTGGGAAGGTAGTGTCTAGCAGTGGGCTGCTGTATAGAGCTGTGTAGATGCTCTACTTACGCTTTTAACTGACCTGCAAAATGTAAAAAACGTAAAAGACATTGAATTTCGCGGGTTACCCTTAAACTTTCGCCTTAAATTACTAATGTCCACCAGGGACATTAGCTTAGGGCGAAAGTTTCAGGGTACCGAGCAAAAATTTTTTTTTTCCCTAATCTTTCTATGTTAAAGTAATACAAATAATGAACATGTTCTTCATCCTCTTGCCCAGACCCGCCGCCGCCTGTCCCTCCGCAACGGCGCCCCCCCTCCCAGCGACGACGACGAGGAGGAGTACAAGAGGATAGAACAGACCCCCGAGGACAGAGCCTTCCTCCAGGCACTGAAGATGTTCTACAAGAGCCGGAGCGAGCCCTTCAAGAGTGGACACACTCTGAAACACTGTGAGTACATAGATAGGTCATAGCACAAGCGGATAGAAAAGACCCTCGACACACAGACACACCCACACTCCCACACACACCCACACCGACAAACACACCCCCCCACACCCACACACACACACGCAGACAGAGCCTTAAAGCCAGAGTTGAGCTATACGATTACTGACAAAATGATGAGAAGAAAGGCCGAAACAAATTCAGAGGTCACAGTCTCTTTTAAAGTCCAGACATAATTTTAGTCAGATCATGTGAAGACCATGTAGATTGTCTTGTCACGATATTGTTAAAATATTATGTGTATTTCTTTTTAAATACTATATGTTGTAGCTGTTTGCTGTTCCTCTTGAATAAAATAAAATAAAAAATGGTCTTTTGAGGAAAGAACCACACAGATTTGAGTGGACCTGTCCAGTCAGTGAGTGCACGCATTTGTCAGAAATCGTGCAGCTCAACACAGAACTTGAACAGCTCAACGATTCGACGAACAACCAAAGAAGGGACATTTGGGTAGGCCGCACAAATTACTCAAACTGGCAGATCATGATTAAACCTAATAAAGAAGGAAAAAGCAATAACCCCCATTTTCCTCACATTCACAATAATAAAAATAATATAAAAGTTTACAATATTGATGTGACTGTATATAACACTCGTGTTCCGTCCCGCCCAGTGTCCCTCCGCGCGCTGTACGTGTCGGTGGCGTCGCGCGGCGGCTACGAGGCGGTGTGCCGCCACAAGCTGTGGCGCGCGCTGGCCCGCGACCAGCCCGCCAGGACCCGCAGGCACTACGAGAGGTATGTCATCATTCATCATGTGTATCACCATTCTCCTGACCCTATTCCAATTTATTAACATGTCTTTTTCTTCCATGAGAGGTAGGTATATAGCGGGTGTAAAAATACCCTGAACGAACCCGAGGGAAACTTGTTCTTCCCGTTGTTAGGATCATTTTACTGTACCGGAACATACCTGGGAACCTTCTGGTTACGGAGATATTGAAGCTTAAAGATCAAAGTCAAATCATTTATTTCAAATAGGCACATAAAAGGCACTTTTGAATGTCAAAAATAAAATAAGAATAAAAAATGATTCTACTACACACTAAACTACCTTTTGGAAAGGGCGACTCCCCTTCCAAAAGGTAGTTTTCGTATGGAGAAGAATGGGCAAGAAACTCCACCGTTACTCTTTTAAAATGTTTTCGATATTTTGCATACATCTATACATATAATAAATTTGTAGAAAAGTGGTGTCTGTACAATGGAAATATATAAAAAAAAAGTAGCAGGGGTTGTTATTATATCGATGCCGAACCCGAAATTGTAATTAATTTTTTTTTGTCTGTTTGTCTGTTTGTCTGTGTGTTTGTGCACGCTAATATCAGAAACGGCCTATTGGATTTATATGCGGTTTTCACTAATATATTGTAGTAAGCTTCACTTAACAGTTAGTGTTTATTTCATGTCAATCGGTTCATAAATAAAAAAGTTATGTCAATTTAAAGAATCACGGCGAACATTTGTTAAGGTATTCTATCAGAGTACGTACAGGCCTCGCGCCTGCGCGTCTATGGTTATATAAAGCGCGCTGAGAGCCGCGCCGCTGCCCCCCATTAGAGCAGGAGCAGGAGTCCCTCAGGGCTCCGTACTCGCCCCTCTCTTATTTACGCTGTTCACTAGCGACATCCCTAAAGATGCTAAGTCCCAATTGGCTCTGTGCGCAGACGACACAGCCATCTATTACACTGGTCACAGCCATATCCAACTACGACTTCGTCTCCAAACCGCAGTAAATAAGTTGGCTGCTTGGTTCAGGAAATGGCGAATCGAAGTCAACACCGATAAGAGTCAAGCGGTGCTCTATTCGAGACCCAGACGACAACCCACCCCCCCTCCACCAATCACCATGTTCGGCAAGCCGATCCCTTGGGAAAAGCGAGCCAAATACCTTTGTTTTATTCTTCTCCTTCTCCTCACCTTCTCAGAGCACATAAAGACGGTCGGTTCGCGCGCCTCTTTCGCTCTAGGCTGCCTTCATTCCGTCCTCAATGAACGCAGCAAGCTGTCACTCAAGTGCAAAAAGCGCCTGTACACAGCATGCATCCGTCCCATAATGACTTACGCTTGCGTAGTCTTCGCTCACGCAAAGCCCCGTCACATCCATAGGATGCAAACCCTGCAGAACCGATTTTTCCGCAAGGCCACAAACTCCCCTTGGTTCGTTAGCAATGAGATCCTCCATGTTGATCTCAAGATCTCCACTATCCAGCAGTTCATGAAACGCCTCTCCAAGCGTTTCTTTGCCACAGCCGCTAATCACCCCAACCCTCTGGTGGTCGCGGCCGCCAACTACACCCCCTCCAAACTCAGTAAAATTCGCCGTCCAAGGCATGTTCTCGACGACCCCGATGACCCCATAACCCTCCTCAAGGAGAGCGATAGGGCAACCAGTACAGTACAGTATACAAACACAAATTACCGACATTCCGACCTCGCCGCCGAGGTCCCTCGCGACGCCCCCAAGTAAATTCTCCCCCCTGACCCTTGCCCGCTGAAGTGCCAGCCCGCGTCGTAGCTGAGCCTGTAGCTTTAAATTCCCCGACTGAGACCTCTGAGTTTGTTTCGGCCTTTCCTCTCAGAGATAGTCCTAGGAAACGCCGCGCTCATCAAAGCATTAATACTACTAATTCGATCCAGCCTGTCCCCTTGCTGCCCTCTCCCAGCGACGCCCTAAAGCCAAGGTTCGTACCCCACAGGGGGTGCCTTTAGCGTGCAGTCGCTTAGTCTAAGTCGCTTAGTTTAATCTAGATGTAGCCCTGGCTGGAGGCTTTAAGAATTCCTAAGGCAACCACAGGATAGTCCGGTTAAGTAGTCACGGCCTCTCAAGGAAAAAAAAACTGACTGTTTGCATATTTCATTTATTTATATTTTAGGGTTTGTAGATTAAGTTCTTTTTCTTAATTGTCTTTAAAATAATTGTTTACGATAGTACGTGTTTACTAAATAACTGTGTGTTAAGTAGTAAGTACTATTTTATTGTAAGAATGCCTCGAAGAAGATCCAACCTCTCCCAAGGTAGCAAAAATGCTAAAAGGATGAGATTAGTTCGATCACAGGAATCTGAAGAAGGTCGTGAGGCAAGGCTTTCTGCAACTCGGGAACATCAGGCTAGGTTTCGTGCTGCAGAAACTTCGACTCAGCGAGAATCTCGACTGAGTTCAAATCGTTCTCGAATGATGACAACTCGAAATAGGGAAAACGGGGAACAACGAAAGGCACGTTTATCTGTCGATCGCGAAGCTCACGCGCTATCGCGTGAGTCTGAGACTTCTGCGAACCCGTAATGCTTCTTAGAAATTTAAGCCCCCCAAAACTTTGCAATGGTACCAGGTTAAAAGTGACCAATTTACAACGAAATCTGATAGAAGCAGAGATTTTAACAGGGTGTGGAAAAGGTGAAAGTGTTTTCATTCCTCAGATTCCTCTCATTCCAAACAATTTTCCATTTAGTTTTAAACGAGTCCAGTTTCCAGTCAGCCTATGTTTTGCGATGACAATTAATAAAGCAGATCTAAGTATCAGCTGTTTCTCGCACGGTCAGTTGTATGTGGTTCTGTCACGGGTTAGCAATCCTAGGAGCCTGTATGCTTTCATCCCCGATGGCCATACGTCAAATATCGTATACAGAGAAGCATTACTGTAAAGTAAATTTTTTGCTACCCAAACGACGGTATATGTAATTCAAAATATGCTGCCTGAAAAGGCACTATTCCACGCGGACGAAGTCGCGGGCACAGCTAGTTAATTATATAATTATATGTGAAGACGATGCAACTAAAAATAAAATTACTATACCACAATAGGTAAAAGAATTAAAATGTATTAATGAAACCATGACATATAATTTAACTAGATACATGGTGCTCACATATTTACAAACATTCTAAAAGTAGACGATTTTCATCTATTCTATATACTTATCTATACTTATAATAAATCTGTAGAAGTGAAAATTCTGTACATTGAAAATATCAAAAAAATAAATGGCAAGGGGTGTTACTAGACCGACACCGAACCCAAAAAAGTGATTAAAAAAAATTTTGTCTGTCTGTCTGTTTGTTCAGGCATCACGCAAATCTACCGGTTCGATTACGATGAAACTTGGTATAATTATTCTTTAATATCCTGGGCACCACACTGGGTACTTTTTATCCCGGAAAAGTATATACAATAAAAAACAAACTTAATTTTGCGGTTCGATCCCTAGACCCATTACTGTGTCAACCGCAAATAATAAGTTTGTCGTAGGTTACGTCACCCGCAGTGGAGTTCATTTTTATTCCTTTTAGTTTTTAGAGTTATTTAGGTTTATTTTCATATAAGTCGTAGGTATAGATTTTAATTTTAAAGTATAGGTAGCATATTTGATAGTGTGCGTAGTGACCGTAGGTTATTTTATAAAACTGTTAGGTAGGATTAGTCATTCGTATAGATATTCGTTTTTAGGGATTTTGCTTATTTATTGAGTTTAGATTAGTTATCATCAGAAATAGGTTTATTTAGGTAGGTATTTAATTTTTTGTTATTGTTTTTTTTTTTTATTAGGTAGGTACTTAGGTAAAGATATCATATAGGTACCCTCTTAATCACCACTAATGAGACACAATTGGTTTTCTATTGTTATTAGCCACAAAGGGCCCGCGAGATAGATGGCATTCTGGGGAAGCACATACGTTTTATCCTGTTAGCACGTTCCCGTGGGATAATTTCCGACACCCACGCGGGCGAAGCCGCGGGCAGAAGCTAGTACTTATAATAAATCTGTAGAAGTGAAAATTCTGTACATTGAAAATATCAAAAAAATAAATGGCAGGGGGTGTTACTCGACCGACACCGAAACCAAAAATGTGATTAAAAAAAATTTTGTCTGTCTGTCTGTCTGTTTGTTCAGGCATAACGCAAAAACTACCGGTTCGATTACGATGAAACTTGGTATAATTATTCTTTAATATCCTGGGCACCACACTGGGTACTTATTATCCCGGAAAAGTATATACAATAAAAAACAAACTTAATTTTGCGGTTCGATCCCTAGACCCATTACTGTGTCAACCGCAAATAATAAGTTTGTCGTAGGTTACGTCACCCGCAGTGGAGTTCATTTTTATTCCTTTTAGTTTTTAGAGTTATTTAGGTTTATTTTCATATAAATCGTAGGTATAGATTTTAATTTTAAAGTATAGGTAGCATATTTGATAGTGTGCGTAGTGACCGTAGGTTATTTTATAATACTGTTAGGTAGGATTAGTCATTCGTATAGATATTAGTTTTTAGGGATTTTGCTTATTTATTGAGTTTAGATTAGTTATCATCAGAAATAGGTTTATTTAGGTAGGTATTTAATTTTCTGTTATTGAGTTTTTTTTTTTAATTAGGTAGGTACTTAGGTAAAGATATCATATAGGTACCCTCTTAATCACCACTAATGAGACACAATTGGTTTTCTATTGTTATTAGCCACAAAGGGCCCGCGAGATAGATGGCATTCTGGGGAAGCACATACATTTTATCCTGTTAGCACGTTCCCGTGGGATAATTTCCGACATCCACTCGGGCGAAGCCGCGGGCAGAAGCTAGTAAATAAATAAATAAAGACCAACTTCTTTTTATCATGTTCTCCTTAGCGTGTCGATGGGGTCCAGTTGTCCTGAGATTACATAATCCCAGGGTCGAATCGTGTTACCTCTTGAAAAGCCATGAAAATGTCACCTATGATAAAAAAAAATACAACGGTTTTTATCAACAAACTTTTGATTGTTCATTACCGTATCGATTTAGATTTCTAGAACGCCAAAATAAGAATAAAATTCATGGCTGAAAAGATTAAAAAATTGTAAGTACTCAAAAAACAACTGTCTCATTCCAGATTCCTCCTCCCCTTCGAGAACCACGAGCGACGCAACGGCTCCTCGCTCAAGCTGAACGGCAAGCTGGACGCGGAGCCGCGCACCATCGCCACCATCGACGTCACCGACTCGCCGCGCAGGGACTCGCCCTCGCCCGCGCCGCACTACGACCAGCGAGACAAGGACGCCTTCGACAAGCTGGGCGTGGACAGCGAGACGGGAGAAGTCACCACCAAAGATGAAATTATAGTCAAAAACGCTGAAGAGCTAAATAGAGAATTCTTAGACTCTCTCGCGAAAGAGGAGAAGACAGTTAAGATCTCGGTGAAGCCGGTCGAGAGTCTGATAGAACCGGTCAAGGTTTTTGAGGGCTTGGATGTGTCCAAGTTGGAGGGGCCGAAGGAGGAGGGGAGGGATTTTAGTCAGAATTATATGAGTGATATGCAGAAATTTAGTATGGGTGAGTTTTGTGTTTATTTTAATAGTTCATCATCTACCTTTCCCCAACTATGTTGGGGTCGGCTTCCTAGAATGCAGCTGAATACTAGTATTATACATGGAGCGACTGCCTATCTGACCTCCATAACCCAGTTACTGGGTAATACGATACCCCTTGGTAAGACTGGTTGTCACACTTTCGGGCTTCTGACTACCCGTAACGACTGTCAAAGATCCACGAATGACAGCCGGGACCAACGGCTTAACGTGCTTTCCGAGGTACGGAGGGGTCTTGGTATGTAAAGATGGTCACCCATCCGCGAACTAACCGCGGCAAGCGTAGTGCAAAAATTTAGAGTCGATTATTACGGAACTGCATAATTATTTATCATTTAAGCTTTAGTAACAGATGGAATTTTTAAATTAATTATTATAATTTCAGGCCCGGAGTCCCTCTCGTCTCGTGCGACGCCTCTCAACGGTCACGCTGCGCCTGCGCCCACCGACCTTGTGAGTTTTATAGCTATAGTATCACTTCTTCTTCGTGGCGTATCCATGGCATTGCCAAATTTAAGTGGCAGTGGGCAGAGCATATTGCTCGCAGAACAGATGCCGATGGGGCTGAAAGGTTCTGGAGTGGCGACCGCGTACCGGAAGACGTAGCGTTGGAAGGCCTCCCACAAGGTGGACCGACGACCTTGTGAAGGTCGCAGGAACCCGTTGGATGCGAGAAGCACAGAACAGTACCCTAATTGCGTAACACACAATCAATCGGAATCAGAATCATTTTGAAGCAAATTGCTTCATAAGTTCGAAAAATTTGTCTGCTCAACACGTAAATAACGCAATGAATGTTGTTGAACTGTCAAAATGAAACCGGTTCCGATTGATCGTGTGTTACGCAATTAGGGTGCCGGTCGAAGTGGAGGTGCTTGGGGGAGGCCTATGTTCAGCAGTGGACGTCTTTTGGCTGAAGTGATGATGAACTCCGTTCACTGACATAGTCACTTCAGCATTACAATAATTTGCTCGCGAAATAGACCTCAGCTATGCTTTCGACCAGGCGAAGTCGAGGTCAACAGTTGGCTCATTTCGTAATAACAACTATTTTTCTTTCATTAAAAATTGAGCAATAATAGATAAATTAATTATGTTGATAGATGATAGCAAAAGTAGATGACATTTTTATAATTAAAAAAAAATTGACTGCGAGTCAGACACGAAGGGTTCCGTACCACAGGGTGAAAACCGTCGAAAAAAAGCATGTTTCTTGTATAAAGTTAAAAATTATAATATTTCATTGTTATAATTTGTTGTTATAGCGGCAATAGAAATACACTGAAAATTTCAACTCTCTACTATTATGGTTTATGAGATATAGCCCGTTGACAACGGGGGCTTAGAAATAGGGTCCCGTCGGTTAGCACCCTTGGGGTACGGAACACTTAGAGATGAAACCGAAGTGTGTAACCCCCCCCCCCCCACAGAAGCAGCCCCGCAGCTCGCTGCGCGCCGTGCGCGTGAAGCCGGCGCGCCCGCACGCGCCGCGCGGCGCCGCCACGCGTGAGTGTGCACGACACTACTTCCTTTCAGCATCTGCACCCGACAACTCTCTTTGGTATTGTTCGTCGAATCGTTGAGCTCCTCAAGTTCGGAGTTGAGCTGCACGACGACGTCCTCTCAATCTGTGTGGTTCTTTCCTCAAAAGACCATTTTAGACAACCTACATGGTCTTCATATTATGATCTGACCAAGATTATGTCTGGACTTTAAATGAGACTGTGACGTCTGAGTTTGTTTCGGCCTTTCTTCTCAGACTAGTCAGATAGGAAACGCCGACCTCATCTAGTTTTAAAATATGATTGATGTGACAAAATAAAATCATTTATTATTAAAGCCTGTACTATATAGGGTTATTTATAAAACACCAACAACCTCTTATGAGGTCATTGTACTCATCATTATGAACAACTTTTACTAAGGGACCAAAATTGAAATCGCGAAAAAAAAATCAGCTGTTCCCTACATTTATGTTCGCATAACTCGGTTTCAGTCCTGGTCCTATAGTAAAAGTTGTTCATAATGATGAGTACAATGACCTCTTAAGAAGTTGCTGGTGTTTTACAAATAACCCTGTATATGGATGTTTTTTTATTTATTTATTTTTTTTATTTATTTTATTCATGAAACAATTCGCATTGTGTTTGAAATAAGTAGTACATCAGATCATTAAATTATTACAGCTAAAAATTATAAATTATGACCTTCAAACAGTTTTTACTAAAGTAATCATAAATGATAAATATTGTCTCAATTAATTGCAACTAGTTATTATATAAATGAATGAATGAATAATAAATGAATTTTAAAATGCATGTAATAAATGATGCCTACCCCACATTTTCCAATATATCTGCTATGTGTCCAGCCCCGCACCCGCTGCGGCCGGAGTCGGTCCCGGTGTCGCCGCCCGTCACGAACTTCGGCATCCACCACCCGCCGCCGCACGCGCAGCTCGACGACGACATCGTGGAGGTGAGCACACACTCACATCACAGTTACGCAGAGCTGTACCTATAATACACCCACACTCCTCCCACTGAAAAATTCTTAATGGAACACAATAACACTTTACCCGACCAGCCCCAACAGTCTCGACATTCATAGCGATCGCTTTACGACCGAATTCGGTCGCAAAGTCCCGAATTGACAGGTGTAATGTATGGAGTGACAGGACTTTGCGACCGAATTCGGTCGTAAAGCGATCGCTATGAATGTCGAGACTGCTGGGGCTGGGAATCCAGGACCTCATATTCAGCAGGAGTGCTTGCGACCAACGAAAATATGTACTAATTAAAGTCTTTCAACCAACAGGTCCCCTACAAACCGAAAACCCCAGAAATTATCGACTTGGACGAGTACCCAGAGAGTCCCCAAGCAGTAAAAAAGAAGAAACTGGACATCCTCAAGGAGCGAGGCCTCGAAGTGACCGCCCTGCCGGCCCCCTGGCAGGGCGTGGGCCCCCACATCATGGGCCCCCCCATGCTCCTCAACCCAGCAGTACAGCACCAGATCATGACGCAAGCACAGCTCTTCCAAATGTACAACATCATCCCACAGAACTATGCCAACGGGATACAGCCTCCGAGAGTCATCCAAGCGTCTTCTATCTTCGGTAACACAGGACCTGAGAAGACTGTCTATGGGAACCCTAAGGATCCCTTCATGCCGCCTCCTCATGTCCTTCACGGAGTGCCAGTTAAGCCTTTGAAGACTGCCCCACCTCCTACCATTCCTCAGGATATACTAGACCTGACCTGCAAGTCTTCAAGCCCCCCTCCGCAGAAACCAGCCGTCGAAATAGTAAGAGTACCCCCCTCCCCCTCCCCAACGGCACAGAATTTAACAAAGAATTACACTTTAGTCGACGGAAAAGCAGTTGTCGGGTCGAATTTAGAAATTACTTTAGTCAATAAAGCTATGAGTCCTGGCAAGAACCGGCCTCCGCAGAAGAGATCAAGCAACGGGAAGTTCATGTCCGCAAAAACCCCTACCCCGCCTAAGGAACCCTACCCCAAGTACACTTCTCCAACCGCCACAACCCAGAAAAAACCACCTATTAACATCCCCAACTACCAAATCAGAGAAGATTCCTCTCCTACCCAAAGCCAGGTTCTGCAGAACGCAATGAAAAATCAGAACCTAGCTCAAATAATGGATTTGCAGAAGAACTCAGTTCCTATGACGTCTTTCATGGACCCTTACGTAGCTCTGTACAGCAGTCTGGCCGGTCAGATGGACCAGAGGCAGCTGGCTATGTACCGGGACCTAATGACGAACCAATTCCGATACCCAGGACTTCTAAACCTTGGCGTAGGGACACCGACAACGAAAAATTAGTTTCTAGTCTTTGGTTCTTTGTGATATACAGTTGAATGGTGGCTTTGAGTTCCTGGAAGGTCAAAAAAATCACTTTAATCCGAAATCGTTAAAATTGACAAAAATACCGTCTTTTGGAGTATTTTTTTTTGACTTGTGTAATAAATTTTGTATACGACTGTTATATTTTTAAATTGTGATCTACTCTTTGGCTCAGAGACTCAGGATTATTAGTGAGTTCAAGAGGACTAATTAAAATTGTCAAAGATACTGACATGTATGTTGTCTCTTAAGAAATAGGCCTACAACCCTAGGAGCCTCTACGAAAGACAAAAATGGCTCTAGGATATTCTATAACAGATCTGGGAGACTTAAATGGTTGTAGGGGACTCTACTTGAATCTAGATCAGTCTAAAATTTATCTAGACGACTCGTGAATGCGTCGAAAGGTACCTAGGCGAGTCTAAAATGGACCTAGGACAGTCTAAATGGTTCTACGCGACTCTAAATTGGTTATAAGAGGGTCTGAGTGGTTCTAGGGAACTCTACGATGGTTATAGTAGAGTCTAAATAGTTCTAGGCGACCCTAAATGTTCTAGGAAACTTCAAAGACTAAATGTTCTAGGAAACTTCAAAGACCTCTAGTTTAACAAAAAGAACTACAGAAGCCACCAAAATGATCTCCGGGGAATGATTTATTATAATTATATTGAAAAAAATTATGGGAACAATTAAAATATTGTTTCTAAATGAAAAAAGAGAAAATTTTGTAAATATTTGTTTGTAAGTAATTAATAATGAATAATTGTCAATAGCTATTAATAATATTGCAAAGTTTTTATTTGAGTGGGTAGTGAGTTTATGTTGTTTCTCTGTTTGTGTGTGTTTATCTACGAAACTTCGACTTCGACTCTTACAGGCACTATGTAATAAAAAAATATTTTATTATTTCGGTTAAATATTCAATGTTGATTTTGTTGATAATGTTTATAACAGTTGGTGTTAGTACACAAATGCATATGAATTTGTTGTTATTGAAGAAAAAACTAATTATTTTCTTAGAATTTTTTATCAAAATTGTCAAGCAGTTTCTGAGATGAACACCACATTCGATTTAACATTACTACACACTTGTAACTGTAAAATAATTTGTGTTATAACTATTAGCTGAATTTGTAGTTTAAATACATTCTTCTTGTTAAACTTCTAACTGACCTCAGGATTCAAGGTTTGGATAACGATGGGTGTGCAATAACATTATGAAACCACATTTTTCTTTAGTAGTAAAAACTAAACGGGGATTGGAATATATTTATGTGGAGCCTGGCATACTTGGCTGTCCGCCATTTTGTTTTTTTTTTCAAAATGGCGGCCACGTGAAACCTATATAAAAAAATATGGATGTCACATGATCAACTTTGAACGTTAATATCTCGAAATGTGACGCTTTACGAGGTTCGGTCTCATTATGTTTTCTGTTTGTATTGATGTCAGCAATCGATTTATATAGTAGCGCGAACAAGCAGCATTCTGTTGTCAAACACTATCCTGAAGTAACTTAGATGTGGTTGAAACAACTTTTTGATAACAAAACCACTTCAAATCGGTGACATTATAATTTATCTCCCCTTATACAGGGTCAAATTAAATTAGCTAGCGAAACTCCTCAAATGTGACGGCTATCGTTATCGAATGATGCTAAAACGAAAACAATAGATTTTGTAAACTCATTTTCTATTAGCTACATTATTTATTTGATTTTACAGTTTTTTGAAAACTTACAGCTAAAAACTTTTGCACGATTGAGAGTAACAAAAATAAGGCCAATCACAAGTTTTCACAGATAGAAGAGAGAATATAAACAAGAAAATATTTGTGAAGATAGACACTGTTTTGAGTAAATACGTTATCATAAGTACAAATGCGTTTCAAACAGCGTAACTTGCCCTTCACCGCGTCAGCTGTAGGTTTTTGAAATTAAGAAGTTAGTTTTTTTTTTGTTTTATCATCAATAGCTAGCTAATTTAATTTGACCCGGTAGTATTCAATACCAAAGCATATATGTATTCTATGAGGGGTAGGGTAGTACGGTCAGCGCTCTGCATTACCTGACGCGTCCTAAAGAGAACCCACGGCACGGTTGGCGCAGTGGTTAAGCGATTGACTGCAGCGCTGCGTGTCGCGGGTTCGATTCCCGCACGGAACAAATATTTGTATGACCTACATGTATTTGTTCCGAGTCTGGGTGTTTTTCTATCTATAATATGTATGTATTTACAAAAAAAAATGTATATAAGTAGTTTATCAGCCATCTTGTTACCATAACACAAGCATTAGGTTGCTTAGCTTGGGACTAGATGGCGCTGTGTGAAATGTCCAGGGATATTATTATATTATTATTAACCTTCCTTCCTCGTGGTCAAACTGAAGTAGAGGGGAAAGGGTTCGGGTCCTGCAGGTCACTGACTGTCCTGACAGTCCCATGTATTAGGGAGCGAGCTTATCTGTTACTGAGAATGATAAACCCAATAACACTGCCCGACCCAGGATTCGAACCCGGAACTAATGGAAGTTGTTTTAATAATCTAAAAGTTGTTTCACAATACATGGTTCCCGTTAGAATAATGATTGTCTTCGCAATTTGTAAATATAGAATAATGTTGCAATGTTTGTACGAATGCCGTACAAAATAAAATTATTAAAATTTTCTACTTGAGTATCTATTTTACCCGATCAGACACTGAAATCGTTTCGTGTTACCCAGTAACTGGGTTGTGGAGACGAGATACGCAGTCGCTCCATGTAAATACTGCTAAAGTACTTTTATCTCTCGAAGCGACGCACGCTTTACTTGTGGTTACCAAGTGTACAATACAAACACGCTGTGAATGTGTGTGTGGCGGCATCTACATCGCCACCTGCGAACTACGCATCACACTGACGTCACGCGAAATCCTGCATCGCGCAAGCAGAGTTTACCGAGCGACTATCATAATATACAACGTCCCGACATCAATCGTCGGGCAGTAGCCCACCAGACACAACACCCGCCTGGTCGGAGGATCCTCCCTGCACAATGAAGGATGAGTGAACTTTACACGCTGTTCCTCATACCTGTATACGCTCGCCCTCTGTAACATGGGACTTTAATAAAATCACAAAAATATTTCCAAATGACTTTATTCCTTACAATTCCTTATCAATAAATATATCATCACAGTCTAGGCGAGGTCGGGCGCCCACAGCTTGAACGTCCTGTCGTACGAACACGTCGCGATGAACTTGTTGTCGAATGAAATGTCCGCGCTCATCACCTGGAACATATTAAAAAAAAAACATTGTTGGTCTCGGCTGTCATTCGTGGACTCCTATTCCGACTCCATACATAGTTGTTCAGAAGTCTGGAGATGATATAGAAGCTGGTTACCTTGTTGTCGTGCCCGGAGAGCGTGCGCAGCGGGTGCCAGGCGGGGTTGGACCACAGCTTGGCGGTCTTGTCGTACGACGACGTCAGCAGGAAGTGGCCGTGACTCTTCTGGTAGCGCACGTCTGCAACATTGCGTTTTAAGATTTAAGCTTCGATCAATAATAGTACTAGATTCCCGATAAGCGCTTCAAAAACGGCCCGAAAAATAAGACCACAAAAGTATTTGTGGTCTTATTTCAAATTAGTATGTTTTTAACCTTATTACTTAGACTTTAAGTTTCATTTTAGAATAAATGACTGAAAATTAAAAAATAGAATGATTTTATTTTCAAGCGACATTTTAAATATATTTTGCAATGGTAATTAAACTTTATGTTTAAGCATTAAGGTTTATAATAAACTGAAGTTGTTAATATTATTAAACTTTTTTCTAAGAAATGTAGATGTTTACGTGTGTGCAAACGTGGCCACTTGAGTGACTGATTTTTGTTCCTGATCCTTAATCTAGTACTATTATTGATCGAAGGATTTAAGTAAACAAACAAAAACGGGAGAAGGTGATCAATGAAAATATTAGATCAATTCTGTTTCAAAAGGAATACTACTATTTGAAAGTTCATAAGAAACTACTCGTATAACCAAACATAACATTACGCCTATAACCCCGAAGGGTTGGGCAGAAGCACACCTATAGTACACCCAGACTTCGCCAGTCATGTTTAAGTAATAGGAGGCGAGCCTGTTGCTATCAACCAGACACAAATACAAACTCCGGCCCAAAAGAAGCACCCAATAAGACTTTTTACGCACTGATGCGGACACGGATAGCATCTCTGGAGGCCTACTCCGAAGTGCAAAGTGCGAATGTTCAGATCGGACCGACACATGGCCGAACCGAATATTATTGAAACATGCAAAAAAAGTTCGGATCGGGTCAGTTGGGTCGGGACCATAGTCAATATTCGAAAGAGTGTAGGAGTGTAGGATCGAAACCGATCGAACCAAATAGTAACTTCGTAGCACTAAACGGCCGAACATTCGGCCGATATCGACTATTTCGGAGTAGATCCCCTGATGCGGCGAGTGCGCGATAAATGATAAATGATTTTATTTTGTAAGTAGGTTTGTACAAACACTTTTACACGTCAATCATATTTTAAAACTAGATGAGGTCGGCGTTTCCTATCTGACTAGACGACAACACGGTTAGCGCAGTGGCTGAGCGATCGGACTGCTGCGCTGCGTGTCGCGGGTTCGATTCCCGCACAGAACAAATATAATTTGTAAGCCCTACATGTATTTCTTCTGAGTCTGGGTGTTTTTCTATCTATAATATGTATGTATTTACAAAAAAAAAATGTATATAAGTAGTTTATCAGCCATCTTGTTACCATAACACAAGCATTAGGTTGCTTAGCTTGGGACTAGATGGCGCTGTGTGAAATGTCCAGGGATATTATATTATAATTTTGGTGCACGCATTTGTCAGAAAACGTGCAGCTCAACTCAACTTAAGGAAGTCGACGATTCGACGAACAATACCAAAGAAAGGACATTTGGGTAGGCCACATTAATTACTCAAACTGCCAGACCATGACAAAACTAACAGAACAGAGAGAAAAATAAAAATAATATAAATAAAATGACCCACATAGTCTTCACATTCACAATAATTAACGACAGCTCCAACGGCTTGGTGTAGACTTACCACTTAATAGATGAGTGTGTGAGGGTATTGTGTACAACGCTGTGCGTCTTCTCAGGTCCCATATTTTAGTCTGTAATTAAACAAACAAAACAAAAAATCTTTTTCTTATTAATAATCACAGGAAAACTTCGTAAGGAAACTTATAATATTCTAAAATCTCGTAGAATTGAGAACAGCCTCCGCCCGCGACATCGGTCGCGTGGAAGTCATAAAAAACCGGACAAGTGCGAGTCGGGCTCGCGCACGAAGGGTTCCGTACTTATTATCTACAAGCTGTTGTTTTGCATCCTCGTCAAATTTCAGGAGGCTGCTAGGAAAGACATAAATAATCAAATAAAATTACGATCCCTGGTAAATAATGAATACATACTTTTTTAAACTTGTATTTCAAAATACACCACTTTCAAAGAACAGAATCGCGTTATTGTATCGTAAAAGCGGCCGCGTTTTTATGTGTGTGTAAAAGGGCAGTTACAGTGCGGTCTCAGACAGGCCGCGTTTTAATATGCGTGTCCCACAAAAGTTTCCGAAAATTTGAAAAAAAAAATACCTACTTATTTTATTATTGATTCGTGTCGAGAATCAGTAGCATAGTTACCTCCTTGAATTTGACGAGGTTGCAAAACAACACCTTGTATAAAAATCACGCCTGTTGTATGTGAGCCGCCCTCAAATATTTATTTTATTTATTTATTTTTAAAGTGAATATACAACTAAATATTCTGTGAATATTTCAAGCGTCTACCTGTTGCCGTTATTAATATCAAGCAAAAACGTTTGTTGTATGGGAGCTCCACTTAAATATTTATTTTATTCTGTTTTTAGTATTTGTTTTTATAGCGGCAACAGAAATACATCATCTGTGAAAATTTCAACTATCGATCAAGCCGTGCGTCCGTTGTTATTTAGCCACGAGAGCCTTCTCGCCTCAGTGTGGAGCTTATTTTTTTATTTTTAACCGACTTCTAAAAAAGAAGGAAGGTTCTCAATTCGGATGTTTGTATTTTTTTTTTTAATGTTTGTTCGCGCATTTCTCCGTCGCTTGCCAACCGATTTGAAAAAATCTTTTATTGTTGGAAAGGGTATACTTCCCAAATAGTCCCATAGAAATTTCATCAAAATCGGTTCAGTAGTTTGGTTTTTAAACCAAAATTATTGGTAAAAATTACAAATTAAAAATGAAAAATAAAAAAAACAACCGACTTCCAAAAACGACACTACAAAGTGAAAAATAACTTTAATTTCGGAAGTCGTTTCGTTGTTTGCCACCGACTTCCGAAATTAAAGTTATTTTTCACTTTGTAGTGTCGTTTTTGGAAGTCGGTTATTTTTTTTTGCAAAAAAGTTTTACCATTTATGTATACACATTTGTATAAACAGACAAGAAAAAAACAGAACAGAAAAATAGGTAAAGGTGATGCTTATTTTAAAATTTATCGCATCAAAAACTTTCCACCTGTGCGCAGTCCTGTGCTTACCTGATGGTCTGCGGCCGCGGTGGCGAGGTGGTGCCCGGCGGGCGCCCAGTCGGCCCCCAGCACGGGCCCCAGGTGCCCCTCCAGGAACATCACGCAGCGGCCCGTGCGGAGGTCCCACACGCGCCCGAACGCGTCCATGCCGCTGGAGATACACATACAAAATGGTGACGATTGGCTATACCAGAGACTAAGGGCGAACTTCACCAATGAAATTGAACATTGCTCAGGTTAGCACATCTAAACCGGCGCTGCGGTATTTATTTTTTAAATATCGCAGCATTATGCTGAGATAAAAGCCTCACACAGGTCAACCTATAATGTTCCCACTGCTGGGACACAGGCCTCCTCTCTGTGAGAGGGAGTGGGCAATAATCCACCACGCGGGCCCAGTGCGGGTTGGTAGATGTCACATGTCTTCGAATTTTTCGTTCTAGGACATGCCGGTTTCCTCACGATGTTTTCCTTCACCATTTTGAGAGCAGTGGTTATGTAGTCCTTCCATTACTTTAAAAAAAAACTTGAGAGGTGTCAAGGGACACCCGGATGGAACGAAGTATAACTGGCTTGCTTTCTATAAGAGAGAGAGAGAGAGAGAGAGAGAGAGAGACAGACAGACAGAGAAACACGCGCACGCCGCACGGCTTACAACTATAGCAAAAAGTGTCGTTCCAACTTTTGGTCTTAATTTTTTCCGTCTAGCCCCCTTTCGCAACGCGCGATAAGGAACTTCGTTCCAAAAAAGTGGTATTCGTTTTCATTTCGGGTCGAATAAATAACCATTTCCGGTCGGACTCTCCTGCTTACCCAGTAACGGCGAGCGAGCCGTCTCCCTGGAAGGCGACGCTGTACACCGGCTTGGCGTGGCCTTCTTGATGTAACACCTCCGTTGCTGTAACACAACCATTGTATCATAAGAATCATATGAGACAAGCCCCCGTGATTTCCTCTGCGTGTATTGTTAGGGTTCCGTAGCCAAATAGCAAAAGTGGAAACCTTATTATTATTTATTTATTTAATGATATTTTAATACAGTGGTGTTACTTAAGGTGGATGCTCCAAGGTAGCCCGCGAAATTCAAATTTTCTTACGTTTTTTGCAATTTGCTGGTCAGTACTAAGTTGTACGTTGATTAAAATATGATTCGCGACCGTAACAAATATGTATTTACAGAATTATAATCATTAGAATCATTAGTACAACTTGTTAAGTTAGCATAATCCTAAAATGTCAATATTTCATGAAATAGTCATTCAGTAGGATTAATTGATCTTAGAGAGTTGTGTTGATGACTTTAATGATTATAATTCTGTAAATACATATTTGTTACGGCCGCGAATCATATTTTAATCAACGTACAACTTAGTACTGACCAGCAAATTGCAAAAACGTAAGAAAATTTGAATTTCGCGGGTTACCTTGGAGCATTCACCTTAATTAATATAATAACAGATAGACAGACTTCCGGGCTTCTGACAACCCGTAACGTCTGTCAAAGATCCACGAATGACAGCCGGGACCAACGGCTTAACGTGCCTTCCGAGGCACGGAGGGGCCTCGGTATGTAAAGATGGTCACCCATCCACGGACCAACACACACATATCACACAATACCACGCCTGCAGAGGTTTGAAGTTTATTTGGTTAGGAGAGAGGTTTTACTTTCTCTGGAAAAAGCATAACATACCTGTTTCCAGATCCCAGAGCCGCCAGGAGTGGTCGAAGACTGTGGTGGCGAGGAAGCGCCCCGACGGGTGGAACTCCACGCGGGACACGCGCGAGGGACCGTGGCCCTCCAGCGACGCCATGGGTGCCTCGCTACAGACAGAATCAAAACTCAGTTATTCCAACTAGGCTGCGAATGAGACTTTTCGATTGATTTTTGACTTTTTAAAAACGTGATTGTTTAAGTTATGCTATAAACGAATATAACATGTTTTAAAGTTTGTTACTAAATTCAATTATAGCTATAAAAATAAATTTATTGTAAAGTAAAATCGGCGCCGCCGTGGCCCAAGAAGAGAGGGGTAATTCTCGTAATTTTAAGAACGTTCACAGTCTGATCTCAGTCTCAATCTGTCAAAAATATCTCTAATTTTCCTACATTTTGACAAGTCTTTGACATTTGTTTGTCGTCGAGATGAGACTGCGACTAGATTTTGAACGTTTTAAATTACGAGAATTGACCTACTGATGGTGAGTTGACCTGACGGGCAATTCTCGTAATTTAAAACGCCCAGTACTGTGGTGTGTGTGTTATGTGTGGGGTGTACTTTTGGAATGTTTGTAAATATGTGAGCACCATGTATCTATCACCTAGTCAATTTATATGTCAAGGTTTCATAAATTTATTTTAATTCTTTTACCTATTGTGGTATAGTAATTTTATGTTTAGGTGCATCGTCTTCACATATAATTAGGTATATAATTAATGTATGCAAAATATTGTAAAACATTTTAAAAGAGTAACGGTGGAGTTTCTTGCCCATTCTTCTCCATACGAAAACTACCTTTTGGAAGGGGCGACTAGAATCAATTTTATTTTAATTTCAATTTTGACGTTCAAAAGTGCCTTTAATGTGCCTATTTGAAATAAATGATTTGACTTTGACTTATGTGGGGTGTGTGGGGGTGTATGTTGTGAAAGGGCGCAGATATTATGTATGTATGCAAAAGGTTTTCCGTTTGATCATAATGTTTGATAGATATGAAGATATTGTTTTTATTTATATCTATCGTAAGATAAATAAATAAAAACAATATCTATCGCTCATTTTGTTTCACCTCACTACAATATTTCGTCGATAACAAAAAAACATATCACTGATACATCTCTATCAGTCATCTCAGTAGTCACCCCATTTCTAGCCATATCATTTATTTTCGCACAAACCTGCTGAAGTTCCACAGATACACAGACCCGTCGTACGCACACGTAGCCATGGTGACCGCTTCTGAACCTTCTGTGCCTTCTGACGTGTCCATGGGCGCCAGTGCGTCCTCAGGATTCGCGTCTTCTTTCTCTTTTTTTAGCTGAAAATTTACGGCGAGAATATAATTTGGATGAAGAAGTGAGCAATGATATTATAAGTAAAAAAACTTTTCAACAAAAACTTAAACTGACGAAAACCAAAAGATCAAAATCAAAAGTCATTTATATAAATTAGGCTGAGAATCAGCACTTTTCGAACGTTAAAATTACAAAGACAGTCCCCCAAAAACGCCCACCCTTCACCACTTCCTAGTGCTATCGCTGGGAAGAAGAAGTGGCGCAACAAACTGTCCAGCAGCACAGCTGTCTGTTCAGTTAGAACATACTTGATTGTATACAATAGTAGGTATGTAAAGTAATTAACATTACAAGATACAGAACATTAAATTAAATTATTTGCCATATGTCAGCTAGCCACACCAATATACCAACAAATATAATAAAAAACTATATGTACTTAATAAAAAAGAAATAAAAAAATTCAAATTTAAAATTTAAATAAATACTTACTACCTAAATAAAAGCCTCCAGGCATAAAGGGCGTAACAGCTCACTTATTGAAAATGAAAAGCGAAAAAAAGACAGTTTAACTAAGCTCCTAAGCTCACCCCTAACAATTCCTAGCGCCATTTTGTTTATTTGGCGCCGACTCAATAAGGGACGTCGCACAAGAACATTATGCTTGTCTCTTTTTCGCTTCCGATTAGGGAATGCAATCTCGATTCGAGATTGGCAATGTGTACTAAGTCTGGTGTCGAGATTGGCCATTCGAGATCTCGCTAAAGAAATAATAAGCTTACCTTCTTGAGGAAGTGGTCAGGCATGGCGGCCTTTGGGTGGAAGGCGGCCCCGCTGACGTTGCACTTGTGACCCTTCAGCACCTGCAGCTCCCGGCACTCCGGCACCGACCACACCTTGGACAGACCTGACCTGGAATTGAAACAATACTTTTATCATAAACAAGCTTCGGTTTTCAGAAACCCTTCTTTTCCCTTCCACTTTCGTTGTGAAAAGTAACTCTTGTCCATATTATGGCCCAATGGAGGCCCCAACTTACGAGTAGGTTGTAGGTTCGAACCCAGACAGGCGCTTTACTTTGAGTAAATAATTTTATCACCCCTGCTCTCAAAATGGTGAAGAAAACATCGTGAGAAAATCGGCATGACCTAGAACCAAAACATCGAAGACATGTGACCCCCAGTTTACATGTGACATCTACAAGCCTGCACAGGTGCAGGCTGGTAGATGTCACATGTCTTCGATGTTAGACCCACTACACGGCTCTTGGGACGTGTAGTGGATTTCGGCCCTCTCTCTCGAAGGGAGAAGGCCTGTGTCCCAGCAGTGGGAACATTATACACTGATTATGCGATCTTAGAGACCGACACGAAACGCGACTTCAATTTATAAGCTGTAGATATAGACAGGGCTGCCCAACCAATTTTGCAGGTGGGCCATAATTTTAATTCCGTGCCAGTAGGCAGGCCATCTAGTGAATAAAACTTGCCTACAGTTATGGTAGATACTAAATAAATACTAAAATGAAACAAAAGTTTTAGTTACTAAAAAAGCTATACTGACTTAGAAGAGGATTTTATACTAATGCATTGGTGGCCCGCGGGCCTGGGGTTGAGCAGCCTTGATATAGAAGGTATTATATAAGACAAGGTCATTGAACTCACCAGCTCGCGGTAATTAACATCTTGCTGTCACTACTAAACCTGCAGAAGCTGATGGGACGCGTGTCGCCGATCTGGAAGTAAAAAACGTAGCTTTTATACAAGGTCCTCTGTGTCCCAAAACATGCAGTCAAGGTGACGTCTGCGCTGCCACTGACGACGCCGTGGAAGAGAAGTGGATAACGTGAAGATCACGGTGTACAGGGTGGTTCACGGGAACGTCCCCAAAAGTAGGGGGCTGTTTCTCCGAATAGGGAGGGAGTAGGGCGATGGGGAAGGGCTCGTTGGAACCGTTAGGTGATGCAGTTTAGTTGCCATAGAAAGAAAAGAAAGAAGGAAAAATATTTTATTCTGCACAAACAAAACGCAAAAAAAAAAAAAAAAACAAAAACGAGAACTATGCTTCGAAACCTCGGACCTTGGACGATCTAAAAGATGCTATCAGAAGGGAAGTGGCGTCCATTGTCGAAGCCTTACTGGAGCGCGTTCACCAAAAACTTCTTGAATCGACTTGCTTCATGCTACGAGCAAGATGGACAACATTTGACCGACGTGATTTTCAAGACACGAAATTGCATGTATTTCTCTACAGAAAAAATTAAATAAAATGGTTGTACGACAAAAAATTTCATTTCTACGACTATTTGATTTTAAGGACGTTCCCGTGAACCACCCTGTATATTAGTTTACATGTTTGGAACCTAATTCGCGAACGCAATATAGAGAGTGCCTCACCTGACTGCAGTATATGGACATGGCTGAAGCCTTCCTCTGCGACTCCTGCTTAGCGGCAGCACGCACACTGCCAGCTAGCTTCAGATCCTCGCGCGCCTTGCTTAACCTGCGAACGCAAACAACATCACTGTGGGGACATCGGCGGGGTCAGATTAAATTAACTATAGAGACTCCACAAACTTGACTATTAGTATTTTTATGAAATCAAATTGGGAATTATTTGGAGTCTGTTAAATATATGCCTAAGAATGAGGTTCACATTCGTATGCGACGCTTATTTAAGCAAATTAAATTCAAAATGCGGTCTGTGAAGCCTGGTCTCACCTCAACATCTGCTGCCTTTTCTCAACTATTTTGTGGTTGGCTTCCAGTGTAACCGGATGCAGCTAATCAGTATTTTACATGGAGCGACTGCCTATCTGACCTCCACAACCCAGTTACTGGGTAATAGGATACCACGCGATAAGCCAGATTGTTAGAGATTGACTACTCGTGACGACTGTCAAAGATCCACGAATGACAGCCGGGACCAACGGCTTAACGTGCTTTCCGAGGCACGGAGGGGTCTCGGTCTCGGTATGTGATGAATGGTCATCCATCCACGGACCGACCTCATCAAGCGAAGCTTAACCTTGCTTTTTTTCATCTTTTCGCGCTGCTTTTACTGAGCATAAGCTAATAACATAGTCGTGGCGTGTAAGCCTGCTCTCACCTGAGCTTCGCCTTCGGTAGCGAGTACCGCGCGATCCACAGCCTCGCCTCCCTCAGGTCGGGTGGCCCTTCGTGATACCACGTGCCCTCCCGTCCTCTGTCTCTCTCTATCCTAGCTTCCTCTTCTTCTAGCTTCTTGTGAATCGCGTCTTCTCCTAGACTGGAATCAGAATTAGAATTTAGAATGTGGTTACAGGCTACAGCATGTATCAGAAGTGTTTGATCGTATACAGGTTGTCCCAGAAGTCGACGTCAGGCCGGAATCGGGTAATAGGCCAAGTCAAAGTCATAATAGTTATCAGAAAAATAAATAAAAAATAAGTTGTGTACGACAAAGGTTATAAAATTTACCTCAATTATAAAATGCAAATTAGTATTTCGGGGTTTAAGTATTCAAATAATTAAACAAAGCACTTAGTTTGTAAGTGGCACTACGACTTGGCATCCACAAGTTCATTTTCTGATCCATTTGTTCATATTTTCATAAAATATTTTTAGAACATTTAATACTTACTAGCTAAGTAGATCTCTGAGTCGCACCCTCCTCTCTGCCGGGCCCTCCCCGAACAGACACACTGGCTCGCCCAGTTGACGAAGACTCCTGCGCACCTATGGATGATGTTACAAGTCATTGAGACAATACAAAGTGTTCTCACATATTGCCACGAACTATCCCTACTTCCGACTAATATTATAAACGCGAAAGAATGGATGGATGTTTGTTACTCTTTCACGCAAAAACTACTATACGGATTTGGATGAAATTTGGTACAAAGATAGTTTATAACCAGGTTTAACACATACGATATACTTTTTATCACGATATTACCACGGGATTGAAACTTATGCGGGTGAAACCGCGGGGCGCTAGTTAGCTAGTTAATTTATACTAAAAATTTAACGTATGGTATGCAATCTCGATTCGACATTGCGCGAGATCTCGAGTCATTTATAGAGATTCTATCTTGTGCGAAAGACAATTTCGCTCGAGATCTTGACTGTTTTGGTCGAGATTACGAATGAGATTTCGAAACTGAGCGGGCGCGATTTAGCACACTATGGTTCTTGAGAAGCCATTTACATAATAATAATTAATGTATTTATGGTATAGGGAAGATGCGTGTATGCGTGTGTTATGATTTAAAGAAATGTTTTTTTTTGTTTGGAGTTTCAATTAATATTGTTTTATTTATTTATAAGAAAAGTACAGCCATATCACGTACATTAAACTTATGCTAGAATAATCTTAATAACTAAAGGACTAATGTACACACGGCTACACGTCAAGCTATACAAAACCAGTTTGTCTTGGCCTCACTTTGTATGATATTTTCTCACAATGAATGGTCAGCTAATACTGGTTTTGCATAGCTTGATGTGTAGCCGTGTGTACATGACAGTTACGGCGTACATAGCATTGATTATATAACTTGCTGCCTTGAAAAGTATATTAAGCTAAACTAAAACTAATATAAACTAAAACAGACTAAAGTAAGTAAGATGGGTAATATACATGAACAAAAAAGTTAAGAATAAAAACAATAATTGAAATAAAAAAATAATAATAATATAAAAATTTAAATGAAAAGCAACTTGGCAAGGATAGCGTGATTTTCTTTCTAAATACTGGTAGCTTGTCGCTGAATATATCAAGGTCAGATGTGTTTGTTTTTCTATTTGTTGCTCATTCATATAACTGAAGATTGTAAACCGAGATTAGCATTTTTATAAAGTAGGTATAACATCAATACCTTTAAGGGCTGATTTTTTAATCGCCAGATAATGCTTATCCGTGTAATAAAATTAACATCTGACAGATTCTGTATGAAAGAAAAGAAAGAAAGAAAGAAAATACGTTTATTTGCGGTAAACATGACGCAAAAAAGAACATAAAAACAAATAAAGAAAAAAAAAACAATAAGAAATGGTTGACATGCGTCACATCCACGCAAAACTGCTATCGCTCAGCATTATGCTTGGTACGGAAGAACTGTCAAAAATTCAAAATTATTCCTGAGATCAAATTATCTGGCGTTGTAATCAGCCCTAAATTTAGTTTTCATTTTCAATAAGTATAAGAATTTTATATTCAAAGAAAACACTATCTTTAAAAGTAGGTGAAATCAAGCAATGTCAAATAGAGATTGCAATCACATGCAATGTTAAAATAATATTTATTTATTTATCCTCACACTGGAACGCCATACGGCAATTACACCGATGGAGCAAAAATCACTTTATGTGCTGCTTTCAATCCATTCAGTGCGCGCTGGACATCGAACGAGTGGCGAATATAAATTAATAGTTCGTGGCAATACAATATAATCTTAATAATGTACACCATATAAATCACATAGTGAAACTATGGCCATACCTCATCATCATCAGTCGACACATTCAGCTGGCGAGCCTTCCGTCTCCTCTCGAACTCCTCAAGCAGAGCCTTCTTGTCTCTGGACATTTCTTCTTCGAGTTCCATGTATTCTGCTCACAGAGGGGAATGGTTGATTAGTTAGAAAGTATATAGGAATCTACACTCTGCAATGGGCAACTAGCTCGATCTTTTTGACTGACCAACTCCTTGACAGATAAAAGTGCCTGTAAATAGTTTGATTGAATTAATGCTTTGAGTTGCCCATTGGGCATGAAAAAATTTGTCCGCATCGCTATCAGTGCCCAAAAGGCTGGCAGCATTACCACATTGGATGACAATGCTGGTTCTTTGGGCTAATAGGCCCGCCTTCTGGTCACCAATACAACTCTCAAGTTATCTCAAGTTCATATTAACATATTGAATGTCTATTTCATGAACGCATGACATTTGAGTACAATTCTAACTCGAGGAATTTGAGTTGAATGATTATAATTCTGTAAAGCCATATTTTAATCAACAAACAACCTGACACTGACCTGAAAATTGCAAAATATTAAGAATTTAGATTTTTTAGAATAATCCTACATATACTTTAGGAAATTCGCAGTAAAGAAAACTCAGTCAGAGGGTGGTCGTCTCATCGTCTGAGAGGCCCACCAAATGGAATTTTAATAGCACTGCAAATTGAATTTAAAGAATCCTTACCGCTGGAAATTTGAATGTCCCCCAATTCTTTACCGCCAAGTTCGTCGGCGCCTTCCTTTGCAGCAGCGGCCAGGGCTGCCAGCCGGGCCTTCTCCTGCTCTTCCAAAGACCCATAGTGGACATTTTTGGGCTTCTTCACCAGAATAACATCATCATCGTCCGACATTTTGAGGTTATGTTTATTTTCTAGTTTGATACCACTTCCTTAGTACTTTAAATTAATTGGTTTTGGGAAGATTTAACTTGACTTCAATTATATATCTTCAATTTTTCACTAGTGGCTTTGTGGAGTATATAAACTTCTGTAAACACAAACAATAACCAAAAACGTTTTTGTTGTCAATGTCAATTTCTGACAGGAGTGATCACATCACAGATAACTTTATACTAGTCAGAGGAAATCACACACGCTGAAGTAATTATTTTTAACTTTATTCCGAGACGGTCACGCAGCGTGTCAATCAATCAAACAAACAATAAAATATTGAAATCGCCGAAAATAACATCATACATCAGAGGGGCAATTCTCGTAATTTTATGAACGTTCACAGTGATCTCAGTCTCAATCTATCAAAAATGCGTCTAATTTCCCTAAATTTTGACATTAATTGTTTGTCGCCGAGATGAGACTGCGACTAGATTTAGAATGTTTTAAACGAGAATTAGCCTTCTGATACGTCATCGATACATCGCGGGCTGCTTGGGGGTTTACCTCGATGCCTGGCATGTGCTTACATGCGGGGCTGTAGCTAGAGTCGAATTTGAGGTAGGGCAGTATTGGTTACAGGTAGGGTGGAAGTAAAAAAAAATATCATAATTGATCTGCCCTCGAAGCACGGGCTCCTAAATCAATCACTATGTACATATATCATTGACCTCTAGGTCAGTGATGTAACATTCAATAGCTATTCGTAGACAAATAATTTCTGTGACAGAGCATGAGCTTGGATCTAAGAACTATTAAATCCTCATTGATGAAGAACAAGCGAACAAGATGGTTACAAAGAATTATTATAATATGAAATTAATGTCACCAACTGTGGTGTGTTCGGAAAAGTTTAGATAGGTGCCTATCGCTACAATTTTTTTTTATCTCAAAGTATGAACAAACAATTTAATTAAGTATAATAATTTATCTTAGTTTTTGGTATTTTTAAGGTAGGGCATTGTGATTTCAAGGTAGGGCATTGCCGCATAATGCCCCCCCTAGCTACGGCCGTGCTTACATGTCTATTAGCATGCATTGTATTACATGAAGGTGAAAACGACTGCGAAGTATCGCAGTGAGGCATTTTTGGCAAGTAATTATCCTTAGTGATTTCCACAAGCACATAGAGGTTGCGACGTTGCGAGTTGTTGTCAGGCTGCTGTCTTGGAAACTCTCTATCAAACTCGTCTCAAACACTTGTAAATGTTTAAAATTAAGGTTTAAAATAATCAAATGGGCTTACAAATTGTAAATCAAACTAAAATCGACATGCTTGATGAATTGATGACCTTTGAAACTATACCAAAAAGTACTATAAGATAAACTATACTAATGTTTTTTCACAGTTTATTTTACTCTTTGACACGAAGAGACTGTCCGTGAGCGTGACGGTGAAAGAGCAGCCGGTGACACTAGCATAATTAGAATAGCAATATTATGAAATTATGAATTATATACTCTGTGAGTCTGCAATTCTGCATAATCTGTGCTCTTTTTTAGTCATTGTTTACGTCAGTGCTGAATAGAAATACAACTACAAAATATTCCAACAAATTCCAATTAAAATGTAAAAATAAATGACGAACATAATTACAACATTAATCATTTACGTTAGTCTTTCGTGTTAAAACTCATAATTGTGTATACTTTAGTGACATAACCTATAAAAGTGCGTAATAATTGCGTGAATTTCTTTAAACTATGGCTCTGCAGTTGTCAAGGCGGGAGGTAGAGGACCTGAGGTCTTCCCTCGACCGTGCAATTTACAGAACTATTGGAAAATCGGATAGTTCTTTGCTATCCACGGTTTCAGCCTGTCTTTCTAGTGGGTAAGTGAATTGGTACAAAAAACGATGTTTATTAACTGTTCACAAACATTACAAGACCCTACAGTGCCCTGCGGTTTCACCTGCTGTTTAATTTAGAATAAAACTGATTATTAATAATTTATTTAGTTTTTGCTCGGTTCCTATTGGTCGCAACGTGATGTTTAATAGCTTTTAGACTTCCCCAAAAGCTGGACTATCAAATGATGCCATAATTTTTCAAAGCCGACAGGTAGTTCCAGATATTAGTGCTTTCAACGTTCATCGTTCAACTTTATTTTATCCGTATAGATAAATAACTATTGACCCATGGATCCCAGACTTGGTCTTTGACAAACATTCAAAAGTACAAATTCAAGGTTTGCCAACGTGTAATAGAGCGCAGATGTTCTATGTTATGGGCTTGGTTTCCGCAGTTAGTCCTTCAAGTACACCATTGTATGTGGATTGTGGGTACGTTATTTCAACCTCACTTCAGAAGTTAATCAAGTCTCCTGGCCTCTTGAGAACATCAGTGTAAGATCTGTGTGTCCCGAGAGTTACTGACCTAAATAATATCAGCGGCACAGGTTGATCAATCAGGTTAAGCTACGCTTGCCGCGGTTGGTCTGTGGATGGGTAACCATCTTTACAAGAGCTACTGTTGACCATGAGGCCGATTCCTATGTCGGGCAAAGTGTTATCGGATTTTTCCAACTGGAATTTCTCCGTAGCAGACTAATCTGGATTTGTGCCGTGTCGTAATAGGGGCTGAGCCTTTTGCCTTCAGGCATTAGGCTCAGCCCCTATTACATCATCATCTGCCTAGCCTTTTCCCAACTATGTTGGGGTCAGCTTCCAGTCTAACCCCCTATTACATGGGACTAAAACATAACTGGTGAACTGTGGGTGTACTATAGGTGCAGCTCTGCCTAACCCTTCGATGATTACAGGAGTGTTCTATGTTCTATGTTATGGGTTTGGTTTCCGCACTTAGTCCTTCAGGTGGACTATTGTGCGTGAGCCATGGTGGCCGTCGGTGGTTATTCCAACCAGCCCACCTCCCTCCAGAAGCTTATTAGGTCCCCTGGTCTGTCGAGAACGTCCGTGTAGGATCCGGGTGTCCCGAGGGTTCTTGATCTAATCTGGGTGACGCCTGTGCACTCAAAGAGCACATGCGCAACGGTTTCATCAGCCTCCATGCAGGCTCTGCACAGGGGGCTGTCCGTTATGCCTATCGTATGGAAGTGTTTGTTCAGTGAGCAGTGTCCCGTGATGGTCCCCGTCACCAGGCGCATGCCTTTCCTGTCCAGACGTAGCAGTCTTTTGGTTAGCTTGCCATCTAATGATTACAGGAGTGATATTATGTTATTTTTCAACCAAACTAACAAAAATTATTATGAAATTTCCAGCTATGAACGCAGAAAAATAATAGACAAGATTTCGGCCCACATTGACTCGAAGAAAGCAAGCAAGCTCGCTGACAAAGTGATAGCATTGGCTCAGGAATTGATCTCCAGCTCAAAGTCACAAAAACGGAAGCATGAGTCCAGTGACCGTGATAAGGAGGTCAAGCGGTCCCGACATGATGAGGTTTGTAATATTTAATTATTGATTTACCAACAACAAGGAAGGCCCGCGGCTAAATAATAACAGCCGCACAGGTCGATCGGTCAAGTTAAGCTACGCTTGCCGCAGTTGGTCTGTGGATGGGTGACCATCTTTACATACTGACGCCCCTCTGTGCCTCGGAAAGCACGTCAAGCCGTTGGCCCCGGCTGTCATTCATGGATCTTTGACAGTGGTTACGGGTAGTCAGAAGCCCGAAAGTCTGACAACCAATCTTACCAAGGGGTATCGTATTACCCAGTAACTGGGTTGTGGAGGTCAGATAGATAGGTAGTCGCTCCATGTAAAATACTGGTATTCAGCTGCATCCGGTTAGACCGGAAGCCGACCCCAACATAGTTGGGAAAAGGCTAGGCAGATGATGATGAAGGAAGGAACACAAAGCTGCACCCAGAAAGCCGCTAAACTTAAGTGGGACTGGGCCGGACATTTCTCCCACATGTCAGATGACAATTGGGCTAAGAGAAGCAGCGATTGGGTCCCACTAAACGCACGACGCCATCGCGGCAGGCCGAGACGAAGATAGCGGGACGAGCTTGACTCTTACCGTAGGGACTAGACTTTTTCAAAACATAATTCATTTACCAAAATTGTTCTATCCAACCCCCGCTCCCCTCCGCTGCATTTTGTACTAGACACGGCAGTTTGTTTACTTAACTAGCGCTTTCTTTTACTTCGCGTAGAGTTCGTAACAGAAAATATTTGATTTTCTGTTATTAAATATATTTTTAAAATTTTTGTTGGAAGTGATGAATTAATAGAAGTCATAGAACAAAAGTCGTGGTTTATGATGTTAGTAATATAGTCCTGAGAGGTTGCTAATGTTTTACCAATAACCCTGTATATGAGAAAAGCAAGTTTTCTGCAGTTTTTAAATTTTTGTGCTTTTACCAGCCTGCACAGCTGGGCCTGCATTGTGGATTACAGCCCACTCCCTCTCACAGAGAGATCCCAGCAGTGGGAACAGTTCAGGCTGATTATGTATGTATTATAATGATGGATTTTCCGTTAAAATATGAATGAAAACGAAAATAGATATTGGTGCCGAAAATTGCCTTAAACCGAAATCAAAGGTGAAATTCGATAGGATTCTAATACTGACATGCTATAGGCCTGAAAGCCTGTAAATTAAAGGTTTTTCATTTTATTATTAATGCATCATCATGTCTGTCACATGTCTTCGAATTTTCGGTTCTAGGACATGCCGGTTTCCTCACGATGTTTTCCTTCACCGTTTTGAGAACTGTGGTGATGAAATTGTTTATTACTAGCTGCTCCCCGCGGTTTCACACGCATAAGTTTCGATCCCGTGGGAATATCGGGATAAATAGTATCCTATATATTAATCCTGGTTATAAACCATCTGTGTGCCAAATTTCATCCAAATCCGTTCAGTAGTTTTTGCGTGAAAGAGTAACAAACATCCATCCATCCATACAAACTTTCACGTTTATAATATTAGTAGGATTAATATATATATTTTTTTTATTTTAGGTTAAAGAGGAAAAAGAGGGAAAGGAGGATAGAAAAGAAGAGAAAAAGAATGGAGTAGAGGTGCCCACGGTGTTGCAGGAGGGAGAGACTGTTGGATCCAAGATGGCGGTGCTAAGTGCCGACAGGATTAAGGTACCTACTTATTTTTCTACGATAAAGTTTAAAATCTATTAAAGAAATTTGACAGATTGTAGTAACTTGATGAGCTGGTTTCTGTACATATTTGGAAAAACAACTATAAACCCACAAAAACAAAGTTCCATTTGCGCTAGATACACATAGACTTTTAATAGTATATACTAATCATTCTAAAATCAACTTAATTTACACGACATAAAGTTGATATTCGTTAAAATCAATTGGAACAAAGAATTTGAATAAGCCTTAACCTTTCCAGCTGATGATGGCAAACGCTCAGAAAGAGATTGAAGAACGGAAGCGCGCCCTGTTAGCTATGAAGGGCGAGTCCAAGAGTGGAGTCAGTGCAGCCGCCGCGGCCGCTCAGCAGCTCAAGATGCAGGTGCAGCAGACCAGCTCCATAGCGCCGCCCAGCGTCATCAAACCTGTCCTGTATTCTAAACCTGGTAAGTTATATCAACTCAGCTTATCACAGTTCACTGCTGGATATCAGCCTCTCCCAGGCTACGCCACAACACCCTGTCCTCCGCCTTCCGCATCCAGTCTGTCCCAGCCACCTACTGTACGTCGTCCGTCCATCTAGCTGGGGGCGTCCCACACTACGATTGCCGATACGCGGTCTCCACTCCAGGACGCCATTGGTCCTTCAACAAACATGGCCAGCCCACTGCCTCTTCAGCTAGCTTACTCTGCAAGCTATGTCTGTAAGTTATAGTTCGGTCAGTAACTGGGTCGGCTTCCAGTCTAACCGGAAGCAGCTGATTGCCAGTTTTTTTGGAACGAAGTTCCTTATCGCGCGTTGCGAAAGAGGGCTAGACGGAAAAAATTAAGACCAATAGTTGGAACGACACTTTTTGCTATAGTTGCAAGCCGTGCGGCGTGCGCGTGTTTCTCTGTCTGTCTCTCTCTCTCTTTGAACTTCGTTCCATCCGGGTGTTCCTTGACACCTCTCAAGTTTTTTTACATGGAGCGACTGTCTATCTGACCTCCACAACCAAGTTACTGGATAACACGATACCTCTTGGTGAGACCGATTGCCAAACTTTTGTTCAAAGATCTACAAATGATAGCCCGGACCACTGTCTAAGGTGCTTTTCGAGGTGCGATTAGTACCCGGTTGATGGCAATAGGTGCCTATGACATGGATCTTGAACATAACTGGTGAAATGTGGGTGTACTGTAGGTCACCTTACTCGAGGAAAACAGGCGTATTAAGTTTTGTAGGAGATAGATGAACAATGGTGCCAAATCCCTTGTTCAAAAACTAAACTAAATTTAAGTTCAGTGCGTCTTTTTCTTTCTATTTCATTAAGGTGGATGCTCCAAGGAAGCCCGCGAAATTCAAAATTTTCTTAAGTTTTTTGCAATTTGCTGGTCACTACTAAAGTTATACGTTGATTAAAATATGATTCGCGGCCGTAACAAATATGTATTTACAGAATTATAATCATTAGAATCAGTAATACAACTTGTTAAGTTAGCATAATCCTAAAATGTCAAGATTTCATGAAATACTTAGTCATTCAGTAGGATTACTTGATCTTAGAGAGTTGTGTTGATGACTTTAATGATTATAATTCAGTACATACATATTTGTTACGACCGCGAATCATATTTTAATCAACGTACAACTTAGTACTGACCAGCAAATTGCAAAAAACGTAAGAAAATTTGAATTTTGCGGGCTACCTTGGAGCATCCACAGAAGATAAATATTACATTAGTCCTGTCAAATTAAGATACTCCATAGACAGTTTAGACGTGATTAAAAACATGGCGACTAAAAATACGTCAATTTACGTCAGGCGCTGACTAATTTGACAGGATTAAACTAATATTTGCCTTCCGTCCTTTTCTTAATGAAATAGAAAGAAAAAGATGCACCGAACTTAAATTTAGTTTAGTTTGTGAACAAGGGAATTTGTGCCAATATCAAGAAAAGTAATGGCTTTAAAATTTTTTTTTTCCTGTTCAGTTGGCGCCAATGCCATATCCCAGGAAGAGTTGGAGAAGCAGCGCAAGATAGCAGAACTGCAAGCCAGGATCCAGAGGAAACTAGCTGGTAAGTTCTATTCGACTCAATACATACTAATCGATACAAATGTATGTACAGACGCCAGCAGGTCAAGCTACCCGAAACTGTAAAATTTTCCCAATCAACTTTGAACCTTAATACATTATGATAAAGTTGAAAATCTATTAAAGAAATTTGACAGATTGTAGTAGCTTGATATGCTGGTGTCTGTACAGTCACGAACAAAAGTATATATACACTTTATTCAAAAGCGATTTACTTTTTTATTTTTGAATGAAATTTTATGTTGTTACGAACATAGCATTTTCGAAACCATAAGTTTATGTAATATGTCGTATTTCAACGTTGCATTCGTTATTTCACGAAAAAATCACAATTGAAAGTTGCCAAGTGTTGACATATTGGTGCTCGTGACTGTACACAGAAATTGCGAAATAATATTCTGTTGCTCTGTACATTCATGTTTGCATCACTAAAATGTATGGAGCCGCTGATTTTTCTCTAAGTTAGGATTGATTTCATTAAATATTCATTCAATATGTATAGATATTTGAATTAGAGAGTTGAATTTCATTGATCAATAATATTTTTGTGCACTGTGACCTTCGATCAATAATAGTACTAGATTCCCGATAAGCGCTTCAAGAACGGCCCTAAAAATAAGACCACAAATACTTTTGTGGTCTTATTTCAAATTAGTATGTTTTTAACCTTATTACTTAGACTTTAAGTTTCATTTTAGAATAAATGACTGAAAATGTAAAAATAGAATGATTTTATTTTCAAGCGACATTTTAAATATACCTATTTTGCAATGGTTATTAAACTTTATGTTTAAGCATTAAAGTTTATAATAAACTGAAGTTGGTAATATTATTAAACTTTTTTCTAAGAAATGTAGATGTCTACGTGTGTGCAAACGTGGCCACTTGAGCGACTGATTTTTGTTCCTGATCCTTAATCTAGTACTATTATTGATCGAAGACTGTGACCAATGATTGCTCTATCATTCATATCTCCATACAGTAATTGTATTAACAAATGATTCAAAACAGTTAAGTATTTCACAGCGAAGTTGCCAACTTTTAGAATGCACGATCTTAATGCTGATTCTCTGAGTCCTCAGGTGGAGCCCTAACGAGTACAGCAGGCAGTGGGCCTGCGCCCCTGATCTTGGATCGAGAAGGTCGCACGGTGGATACGAGCGGCAAGCGAGTGCAGCTGACACATGTCGCTCCCACCCTTAAGGTAAGGACATGACAAAGAAAGAAAGAAATAGTAGATTATTAACCAAGGGGATAAAGCAGTGTCTTCTATCGCGGGTGACGATTTAAATCGCGAGCGCAACGAAGGACTCGAGGTTTACTCCTGAGCGTAGCGAGGGTGTTAAAAACTTAAATCACGAGCGAAGCGAGGGATTTAAGACGAGTCCTGAGTGTAGCGAGGGATTTAAGTTCACCCAAGACTAAGACAGCTTTATCACCGAGGAAAATACTCTAATTTTCGTACCATTTGCGAAAAAACTAACACAATAATAATATGAGATAAGCATTTATTAAAAATAATGACAATTAAAAGTAAAAGTTAACATTCGAAACATTGGTCCAATTATTGATAGAGAGAGTTACATTTTTGTTTGGTACATTTATTATTGATGAGTTGATTTGAGTATTTCTCTGTTCTTGCGTCTGAGGAACTTGGCAAATTCCTAGACTAATATTTTTTTGTCGGAAAAGCAAAGGCTTCAAGCTCATACGGCCTCGTCAGTTTTCGTAATTTTATTTAATAATCATAACTGCATAATAAATGCGTGTTCCTTTTTCAAAAAGATGTATAATGCTTTATATACAAGCTCAATGGTGTAAACACAGATGTAGTTCAGTATAAATTTCGGTAAGTATTCCAAATTTAAATCACATTCTCCCCCTAGAGGATGAATGAAATTCAGTACAATTTTCTTTCCCTGTTTTTAACAGATTAAAAATGACTATTGTTATGTTCGCTTTTTGTGGCATAGAATGTCACTTTTTTGAGCAAGTGGTATGAAAATGCATTTATTGCATGCATGCAATGCATAAACACACAAAAAAAAATAACAAATTGGGGATAAACATGCGTCACGTTCACGCAAAACGGCCATCGCTCAGCATAATGCTACGCCCCTATACGAGACAGAGCCCCAGCGCTGGTCCTCAGCGGCAGCCGGCGCTGACGTGATGACGTTAACCAGAGCAGCATGCAATTATACATAAATAAATAAAAACAACAATCATAACAAGAAATAAAATAAACCATTGCAACATATGATTCGATAATAACATCATCATCATCTGCCTGCCTTTTCCCAACTATGTTGGGGTCAGCTTCCAGTCTAACCGGATGCACCAGTATTTTACATGGAGGGACTGCCTATCTGACCTCCACATCCCAGTTACTGGGCAATACGATACCCCTTGGTGAGACTGGAAATATGCTTTAAATTCATCATGTAATTTTAACCTAACCCCCATTTTTTTTAATTGGCTGGTTTTATTGTTTCCTAGTTTTAAGTGAGTAATTTCCTAGTTTTTAACATCTTTTACAAAGCTAACATTCGGGGAACTTTCGATATTACTGTTTTATGTGAATATGTGATATTCGTGCGATCAAACTATTTGCGCTTGTACAGTCACGAGCAAAAGTATGTATACACTCAGCTTTTTTCAAAAGCGATTAACTCCTTTATTTTTTAATGAAATTTTATGTTGTTACGAACATAGTAGTTTCGAACCCATAGGTTTATATTAGAATGTGTCGTATTTCAACGTTGCATTCATTATTTCACGAAAATATCGCAATTGGAAGTTGCCAAGTGTTGACATGTTGGTGCTCGTGACTGTACGTCAGTTTTCAGTTAAGCGATCGCGTCTTTGCGAGACATTCACTAGTTAGGCCGCAGGGTCAGTGTAACAGGGCTTTAAACTGGCCAAAATGCGATAGTGGCGCTCTCAATGTTTCCAAACTTTTTTTTTTATTGACAATGGGCTCACTCTTGACCTCAATCCAGCCCAGAGGCAGGGATGAGATCTACGGTGGAACGAGCTTGCCCAGAAGAAGCCTATTCACTCTCGCCTTGAAGAGATTCGGGTTGTATGAACTCGGGAATGCAGACGCAGAATGTGAAACTGTTTCGTGCTAAGCTGTAATGTGTCTGTAGCTGCGTTGCAATGTGTTCCCAGGCCAACATCCGCGCGAAGCGGCGCGAGGAGTTCCGCCTGCAGCTGTCGGGCACGACGTCGGCCGAGCCGCTGGCCACGCCGTGGCACGACGCGCGCGTGGCGGCGCGCCCGGCCGCGCGCGCGCGCCGCCCGCTTCGCTTCCACGAGCCCGGCAAGTTCACGCAGATGGGCGACCGGCTGCGGATGAAGGTAGGCTTCAAATTCAAATTCATTTATTGCTTGTCACAGGTGTATGGTTAATTCTTATAATTATTTGTTATAATATCTCTGTAACATACCCATGGGGTGTACAATGTTTAAAAATAATAATAATAATTAAAATAAAATAAAATACATCAAGCTGAGCTTCGAGCGGAGCTGTCCCCGGTTCCAAAGAAAATCGATTCGGGAATCATCGTCTATCTTCGGAAGTACGAACGCGTGACGATGGGGTCTAATATAGAGTTGTTACAACCATCAAAGTACATGCCTATTTTGTATTCATTGTATTGCTATGTTTACAAAATTATAAATTAACAACTCTATACTATTCCAAAAAACTTTAAAAACTTGTGAGTGACAATACCTTTGTTGCCAATTTGAGTCATTTTCAGACGATAATTTGTTTATTTTAAAACTAGTAATTACTATAAACTTTCCAATTTTTAAGAAATTATTGTCTTCATGACTAAAACTCTCCATTTGTTTCCAGGCACAACTGGAAAAGCTACAGAACGAGATATCTCAGATCGCGCGCAAGACTGGCATCTCGTCGGCCACCAAGCTGGCGCTGTTGGCCGCAGACACACCCGACTCCGACAGAGTGCCCGATATTGAGTGGTGAGCATATTGTACACACCTGAAGGCCTCAAACTCAAAGCATTTATTTGAACTAAACCAATCTTTTGAATTGTCAAGGGTCAGTCAGTCCTGCCTCGGGCCTGCGGGCGGAGAATAATGGGTAACTCACCGTCCGATCAGAACCAGGCCCGTGCCAGACGGCGTGTATGTGTTCCACGCGCGCCTAAAAAGAGATGTCAGCACGAGAGATGGGGCCCGATAGGGCCGAAGCCTGCCAGGGTAGCGGGATCGTCCGAAAGGGTTACCGCTGCCCTGGAACATAAAGGGCTAAGGAATGAACACGGGTGTGAACACGTGTTCATTCCACTCTGCTCTGACACTCCCTTCCGCTCCACCCAGAGCGGGAGGGGTCATTTGATGATTTCCCATCCACAAAAAAAAAAAAAAGGGTCAGTCAGTCAGAAAGATGAAGCTAGTTGCCCATTCCAAAGCGTAGGTGCCTATGGAGAAGAACGGGCAAGAAACTCCATGGACCCTCTTTTAAATCACAAAGTATTGGTTACATCATTTATGTAAAAAATTTGACATGTGAGAACGATGCAGAACGTTAAAAGCGTCCGTAATGAAAATATATAAAAAAAAAACAATTCAAATCACAATAAGCCATGGCAGCAAAGAGTTGACCAGTCCCTACTGACGGCACCCGTTCACGAACATGACGCATAGATTGGCCAATTCCCGTAATTAAAAAAACTTGAGAGGTGTCAAGGGACACCCGGATGGAACAAAGTATAACTGGCTTGCTTTCTATAAGAGAGAGAGAGACAGACAGAGAAACACGCGCACGCCGCACGGCTTATAACTATAGCAAAAAGTGTTGTTCCAACTTTTGGTCTTAATTTTTTCCGCCTAGCCCCCTTTCGCAACGCGCGATAAGGAACTTCGTTCTAACGTTCAAAATCTAGTCGCTTGGAGGTATTTTTGACTGATTGAGAGTGAGATCGTTCGTCCTGAGAATAGGGTATTTTCCTAAAAAAATCTAATTAGTCCGTTAGTTAGATTAGCAAAAAATATTGAACCCGTATTTTTTCTTTTGTTAATTATATAAAAAATTATAAAGATATCACCCGTAAAAGTTCCGCGTGACGTCACTTGCTTGCGAAACTTTTGCAAGCAAGTGACGTGGGTAGCGGGAACATCCGAAAGGGTTTACCGCTGCCCTGGAACATAAAGGGCTAAAGAAGGAACACGGGTGGGTTTTAGTCAGTAAGAGTCTGACACTCCCTTCTGCTCCACCCAGAGCGGGAGGAGTCATTTGATGATTTCCCATCCTCAAAAAAAAAAAGCAAGTGACGTCGCGACCCCCCCACTCCCAAATTTTGACGCGCTTTATCTTTGACGGCACGGTTGGCGCAGTGGTTAAGCGATTGACTGCTGCGCTGCGTGTCGCGGGTTCGATTCCCGCACGGAACAAATATTTGTATGACCTACATGTATTTGATCCGAGTCTGGGTGTTTTTCTATCTATAATATGTATGTATTTACAAAAAAAAAATGTATATAAGTAGTTTATCAGCCATCTTGTTACCATAACACAAGCATTAGGCAGCCCCGGATCTACGATTTTTTCGAACCGGGGCAAAACCATGATAGTGGCGCCCCCTCCCTTCAGTGTTTGAGAAAAACTGTTAAAACTGCCAATGAGTAGCATTTTTGTGCCGAATTCATTGCATCTTCAATTTTATCTTTTGCTCTCTTTCTGTTTTCAGCCCCAGAAAGCTTTTTTCTTGGTGCGCTCATCGCTTGGTTTTTCCAACCTAAAAATATAAATAATATGTATCTATAGTTTGATGAAAGCTGAAGCTCACTGAAACGTGGTCCTGATTGCAATGTTTAGTAACTATAGGTACTTCTGGTTACCTCTTCTTGAAGATTTTATTTTATTGTATTGTAGAGTTTACTTATAACTACAATACTAAAAAACCCAGAAAATTAAAATATCCCACTAACTGGTTTCTATAATCTATAGTCATAAAACTTACATTAAAAAAAAAAGCACCCATAAAAATATACCTCTAATATGTAATTATTTCTTACCTATTTGTAATTCTTGCAAATTGTTGATTTCCACTACAATAATATATGATTTCACTAATAAATTACTTATTATATTAACGCTGATTACTCGCAAACGCAATCAACGACATAAACAAACAGTGTTATCACTTGACGTTCGACTGTTTGAATTTTTTCGGCTCGGCTCGTATAGATGTGACGGGGATTCCCCTGGCAGAAAGAACGGACACTACGCACGCGTTCAAAAATTTACTTGATCTGTTAAGATGCGTTCATAAATGACTTAGTATGTGTTCAAAAACTAACTGGGTGTATGGAAATAGAAAAGTTGGTTTTTCAAGCATATTAAGATTCGATTACTTGATAAAAACCTATGAGATTGTAGGAAAAGAGGCTTCATTTGTTCGATATTTCGAATTCTTGTCTCAAGGATTTGGCGTCCCCATGAAACTGCCGCCCGGGGCAAGTGCCCCTGTTTGCCCCCCCTTAGATCCGGGGCTGGCATTAGGTTGCTTAGCTTGGGACTAGATGGCGCTGTGTGAAATGTCCAGGAATATTTATTTTATTTATTTGTCATTTTTTGTTTGATTGACAAAAGAAAATATACGTGTCCATTATTTTTCGATAATCTGACGGACTAAATATAATTATTATTTTTTAATCCAGGCAAATACCCTATTGTCCCTTTCAGTTACTTGTGGTCGGCGCAACTTGTCTTTTTCTTCCATACTTCTCTATTAGTCGAGAGAGGGGCTTGTGGCTAAGTATTAACAGCCGCACAGGTCGATCAATCAGGCTAAGCTATGCTTACCGCAGTTGGTCCGTGGATGGGTGACCGTCCTTACTTACCAAGACCCCTCCGTGCTTTGGAAAGGGTCGTCAAAAGCCCGAAAGTCTGACAACCAGTCTTACCAAGGAGTGTCGTATTACCCAGTACAGTTACTGTGTATTACGACACTCCTTGGTAAGACTGGACAACCGAGTGGTTGTGAAGGTCAGATAGGCAGTCGGTCCATGTATAATACTGGTATTTAATTAAAAGCTCAGCCGATGATTATATTTTATTACAGGCGTGGTTATACAGAGTTGATATGACAGAGGGGCATTAAATTACACTACAAACTATACGTGTTTAGTATTAATTCAATACGGCATAAAAATAAAACCGGCCAAGTGCGAGTCGGACTCGCCCATGAAGGGTTCCGTTTTACGATTTATTACGTATTAAAAAAAAACTACTCACTAGATCTCGTTCAAACCAATTTTCGGTGGAAGTTTATATGGTAATGTACATCATATATTTTTTTTAGTTTTATCATTCTCTTATTTTAGAAGTTACAGGGGGGGGGGGACACACATTTTACCACTTTGGAAGTGTCTCTCGCGCAAACTATTCAGTTTAGAAAAAAATGATATTAGAAACCTCAATATCATTTTTGAAGACCTATCCATAGATACCCCACACGTATGGGTTTGATGAAAAAAAATTTTTTGAGTTTCAGTTCTAAGTATGGGGACCCCCAAAATTTATTGTTTTTTTTCTATTTTTGTGTGAAAATCTTAATGCGGTTCACAGAATACATCTACTTACCAAGTTTCAACAGTATAGCTCTTATAGTTTCGGAAAAAAGCGGCTGTGACATACGGACGGACAGACAGACAGACATGACGAATCCATAAGGGTTCCGTTGCCATTTGGCTACGGAACCCTAAAAAGCGCCAAAAATTAGAAAAAAATGTTTTCAAACAAACTAAATGGCTTACAAATCAGAATAAAACGCACCCACCCTTTGTAAATAAATTTGACTGACCTTATTACCCTAACCTTACCTTATTATTCCTTAGATACCTAGGTAACGAAGTGGCAACGTCTTTATCGTTGTAAGGTGCATGACCTATGCTTAGAAATAATCAGCTGTTAGGAAAGATACATCGTGTTCAAACGATGCAAAAACTTAAAAAAATCATTTGCGACTAAACTACTGCTCCTATTTAATTAGTTTTTGGTACAGAGCTTGAAAATGGTATCTAGAATAGGCAGTTTAAAGGAAAGCCCCTCTGTCGTATCAACTTTGTATAATATGAGTATAAATTTCCAGGTGGGACAGTGTAATCCTCATGACGGCCGAAGAGCGCCAGGCCGCGCGCCCGGCCGCTCCCGGCGCCCCCGACGCTCCCGCCGCGCCCGACGCGCGCTCGCACGCGCAGCGCGTGGCGGCGTGCCACGTGGGCGACGACGACATCGTGGACAACCTGAACGAGGCCGCCATCACCAACCTGGTCGAGCACCCCCAGCAGTTGCGGCCGCCAAGTGAGTCATCTATACTACTCACAAGGCTGTTTGTTACTGTTACGAGCTTCGGGTTCGTGACAATAAAAACTCCCGATAAAAATTACCAAAAGTTACACTTTAATTAAACAACACTAATAACAACTCAAATACACTAATTATAAAACACAATCGCTCTTAAGTCGCACTTGAAGATCGCTTTCGATGTATTCGCTTGTATCGTTGATCCGAGTCTGTCCGGTCGCGGCTAGTCCCGGCCTTATATAGTGCCGCAGATAGTTCCAGAACCTTCTATTGTAGAAACATCTAGAATGTTCGAGTACATACCGGCCCCGACTGACCAGACGTCGATAGTTCTAGTAAGTTCTAGCATCGATATCTCTACTCGATAATAAATGGCGCTAGTGACTCTATTAGTTCTGCTACTCGAAACTAGATGGCGCTAGTGGTAACTAATGTCACCATGTATCAGGCATTAATTGTGGCGCGCAACATTACGTTGTCCTCCCATACCTGCTGTAATTTGAAAACATTTCATACAAATCCTATTAAAAGCGTAATACTAATTATTGAAATACTATCGTGAATTCATGCAAGTCTAGTACTTTTTGTTAGAATACAGCTCAGAAAGTTCGGTCATATTTCAATCATGATTCGAAAGACACGTAGCGCCTTCTAGCGTCCTAAAACCATTGTGACCGTTTTTAACCGACTTCAAAAAAGAAGGAGGTTCCCAATTCGACTGTATTTTTTTATGTTTGTACCTCAGAACTCCGTTATTGCCGATTTGCAAAATTATTATTTTTTTTGTAATAAAAAAAGACACTTCAAAGTGCCAAGGACAACGACTTCCGTCGCTGGGATCGCATTTTCGTTGTTTGCCACCGACTTCTGAAATTAAAGCTATTTTTCACTTTGTAGTAGTTTTTGGAAGTCGATTGTTTTTTTTTTTTTACAAAGAAGTTTTTAACCGACTTCTAAAAAAGGAGGAGGTTCTCAATTCGGATGTTTGTATTTTTTTTTATGTTTGTTCGCGCATAACTCCGGCCCTTGACAACCGATTTGAAAAAATCTTTTTTTGTTGGAAAGTGTATACTTCCCAAATCGTCCCATAGAAATTTCATCAAAAACGGTTCAGTAGTTTGGTTTTTAAACCAAAATTACTGGTAAAAATTGCAACTTAAAAGTGAAAAATAAAAACTTTTTTGCAAAAAAAAAAAACAACCGACTTCCAAACACGACACTACAAAGTGAAAAATAACTTTAATTTCGGAAGTCGGTGGCAAACAACGAAAATGCGAACCCAACGACACCGACTTCCGAAATTAAAGTTATTTTTCACTTTGTAGTGTCGTTTTTGGAAGTTGGATTGACAGGTGAAATGTATGAAGTGACAGGACAGTGCGACCGAATTCGGTCGTAAAGCGATCGCTATGAATGTCGAGACTGCAGCCCCTGTATAATATAATCATACAGATCGCTATTGATATAATTATATAATTATGTAGATTATTGGGAACCGCCGTTAACGAGAGAGAGATTGGTTTTTTCCTCCAGTATGCCAAAACTGGTGATAGATATGGAATTGAGTTCGACCGTTAGCCACGAGCCCCTCAACTTCTTGTTTTTTTTTTGTGTTTGTGTTCTTTCTTTGCGCCATGTTTAACGGGTTCGGCCGTTAGTAGCCGCGAGCCCCTCAAGGCCTCAACTTGTTCTTTTTTTAGGGTTCCGTACCCAAAGGGTAAAAACGGGTCCCGATTACTAAGACTTCGTTGTCTGTCTGTCCGTCTGTCTGGCACCAGACTGTATCTCAAGAACCGCGATAGCTAGACAGTTGAAATTTTCACAAAGTATGTATTTCTGTTGCCGCTATAACAACAAATACTAAAAATAAAATAAATATTTAAGGGGAGCCCCCATACAACAGACGTGATTTTTGTAGATAATGGTACGGAACCCTCGGTGCGCGAGTCCGAATCGCACTTGACCGATTTTTTTTGTGTTTGTGTTTTTTCTCTGCGCCATGTTTAATGGGTTCGGCCGTTCTAGTAGCCACGAGCCCCTCAACTTGTACTTTTTTTGTTGTTGTGTTGTTTCTCTGCGCCATGTTTACCGGGTTCGGCCGTTAGTAGCCACGAGCTGACGAGCCCCTCAACTTGTTCTTTTTTTTGTGTATATAAAACGCAAATCTTAGCTTTTTTTTTCTCCAAATATTAATAGCAATATTTTAGACAAATACAGGCTATAGGCACTGTCGCACCCGGAAACCTTTTCAAAAATATGGATTAGTGATCGCAGTATGATCTTTGTTATCAACTTGCGATTTGTGAAGTGCGCCTACTTATACAAACGCAGGTAACGAAACCATAGCGAGATCTAATTCGATCCCAACGCCATCTATCGAGCGGAGCGACAACTCGTGGAGAATTTTGGAGTTAATTTTTTGGGTTTTTTTGGTGAATTCGTATGTGGTTTTGATTGTTATTTATGGTGGTCTTGTGGGATATTTTTTGTTGTTGGAATTTTGGTGTTTCTGAAGGATTTTTTGTGCTGAAATATGGCAGAAATTAATCGTTTCATGTAGTTTATTTTTCAATGTTTTAAGTACTAAGTTTCCGTGTTATTTTATTGTTTATTCGTTTTTATTGTATCAGTAAGATTTTTTTTTTTTGACATAGATATTCGACTTTTTTTCTTAATGTGTTTTGCCCTAAATAATTGGAGCGACTATTAGTCTTTTAACTCACCGACACTGTCCACTAGGGTATTCCTTTTTTTATTTAATATTTAAAAAGAACAAAATCTTTTTTTTTTTTCTACTAGCTGCGCCCCGTGGTTTCACCCGCATAAGTTTCGATCCCGTGGGAATATCGGGATAAAAAGTATCCTATGTGTTAATCCTGGTTATAAACGATCTGTGTGCCTTTCATCCAAATCCGTTCAGTAGTTTTGGCGTGAAAGAGTAACAAACATCCATCCATCCACCCATCCATACAAACTTTCACGTTTAGGTATAAGACGAAAAATGTATGGAGCTTGCTCCAAAAGTCCACCAAAATCTGTTCAGTAGTTTTTGTGTGAAAGAGTAACAAACATCCATCCAGACAAACTTTCACGTTTATAATATTACTAGCTGCGCCCCGCGGTTTCACCCGCATAAGTTTCGATCTCGTGGGAACATCGGTAATCCGCTGGATATCGAGAATATCGAGGTTATCCGCTGGATGCGAGAAGCACAGAACCGGTCGATGTTTGGGAGAGCCTTATGTCCAGCAGTGGACATCTTTCAAATGATGATGATAATACCTAAGATCTAAATACCATTTCAGAAACTAATCTACATGGTCCTCAGATGATCTGACCAAGATTATGTCTGGACTTTAAAAGAGGAGCCACATACGAAACACCGAGCTCATGTAGTTTTTTAAATATTATTGAAATGTAAAAGTGTTTGTATAAACCACTTTTTATTTTGGGGGTAAACCTTCAAAAGGCACCCGACTTCCGGGGAGGTCGGAGGATTTTGTAAAAATATCTTGATTTAAAAGAGTGTCCGTGAAGTTTCTTGAGCGTTCTTCTCCATAGAGATCTACGCTTTGGAATGGGCAACTAGCTTCAACTTTCTGACTAACTGACCGACTATTTAATTTTGACAATTCAAAAGTGCCTGTAAATGGTTTAATTGAAATAAATGATTTGAGTTAGAGTTTGAGTCGGGGAGTGTGAGATTTTACCTCACCAAAACTACCCCGGTGATCACCATCAGCACATAGGGGTGGTCCCAGTTCTCTTAAAAGACCGATTCCGGAATCACCCTTTTTTTTTTGGGTGGGAAATCATCAAATGACCTCTCCCGCTCTGGGCTGAGCGGAAGGGCGTGTCAGACTTTTACTGACTAAAACCCACCCGTGTTCCTTCAGTTGCCTGTGCCAGGGGCCACGGTATCTCTTTCGAACAACCCGCGGCCTTGGCGGCATCGGCCCTAGCGGACCCCGTCAGTTCGTGCTGACATCTCTTTGAGGCGCGCGTGGAACACAACGCGCCGTCGACCCGGGCCTGGTCCTTACCGGGCGGCGAGCTGCCCATTGCTCGCCGCCCGCAAGCCCGCGCCTACGGTGGCCGGGAGTCGGCTGTTGACTCCCGTCCAGGGCGTCTCCATTCCGGAATCACTCTGCGCAACGCCTGTAAGGCACATCCCTGGGACGACAGTAAAAGGGCCTCCCCTAAGCCTCACTATGCGCGGCAGCACGTGTCAACTGTGCCACCGTCTTCTCTGGGGTCACTTGGTGGTCCTGACAGAGTCCCGACTCTATTTAGGAGCGAGCACCTAGAATCAATTCTATTTTCTCGTAAATTTTGACGTTCAAAAGTGCCTATAAAGACAGATAATTAATATATATAATTATTACAGACCGTTATTACGAGTAGTTAAAATTCGACTTGATCTTTACCAATAATGAAGTAAAGACCAGAGTGGTGATTCTCGTAATTTTAAGAACGTTCACAGTCTGATCTCAGTGTCAATCTGTCAAAAATAGCTCTAATTTCCCTATATTTTGACAAGTTTTTGACATTTGTTTGTCGCCGAGATGAGACTGCGACTAGATTTTGAACATTTTAAATTACGAGAATTGGCCTTCTGGTAGCTTTGCATAGTACACCCTCCCATATGGAAGTAGCTATCACAGGTAAAATTGCCTTACGAATCTATTTATATGCCCAGTTTGGTAATAAAAATGCTACCATTGGTAAGGAAAACGATTCGTTTTTGGAACGAAGTTCCTTATCGCGCGTTGCGAAAGGGGGCTAGACGGAAAAAATTACGACCAAAAGTTGGAACGACACTTTTTGCTATAGTTGTAAGCCGTGCGGCGTGCGCGTGTCTCTCTCTCTCTCTCTCTCTCTCTCTTATAGAAAGCAAGCCAGTTATACTTCGTTTCATCCGGGTGTCCCTTGACACCTCTCAAGTTTTTTTTTTTAAAGGAACCGAGTATCAATGGCCTATTTGAAATTAATGGTTTGACTTTTATTTTTGACTTTGACTTTGAGAAATAAACACCATTTGTCATAACGACCGATTCGAAGGATGTTTACGGGACAATATAAAATCATCAACCGAAAGACGTCCACTGCTGGACATAAGCCTCCCCCAAGCACCTCCACTTCGACCGGTTTTGTGCTTCTCGCATCCAACGGTCTTCACAAGGGCGTCGGTTCACCTATGGCACCGACACGTGGTCGCTCACAATGGGCCTTATTAGAAGGCTAAAGGTCACCCAAAGGGCAATGGAGAGGGCTATGCTTGGAGTTTCTCTGCGTGATCGAATCAGAAATGAAGAGATCCGCAGGAGAACCAAGGTAACCGACATAGCTCGAAGAATTGCCAATATAAAATATGATAAGTAAAATAAAATATGCCACAATTATATATTATATTAATTTATTTACATTAAACGCAATTGCTTAATTAATATCTTACATATTTCCTTGAAACGAAGATAAAACTAATAAAATTATAATAATTAAAATATATTTGTTCGACAAACAGGAAACTATTTTAGTTGGTAATAGTCAAATGATATTATTGTTTTATTAAAACATGACCAGTATTCCTGATAATTATGAGAATTTACAGTTTTGCTGCACCTACAGTATTTTTATCCCACGGAGCGTTTTATTTGTGGTGTTCAAATTGATCGAACACTAAAAATATACAATGGGCGGCCTTATCGCTTAATGTTTTGACATCGGAAAGTTCTGAAAAGCAGATGAACATTAATTCCCATGTAATTTTGTTGGGCGTTGTGGGACAATAGGCTAGATGCCTAAAAAAATCTAATTAGTCTGTCAGTTAGATTATCAAAAAATATTGAACCCGTATTTTTTCTTTTGTTAATTATATAAAAAATTATGAAGATATCGCCCGTTAAAGTTCCGCGTGACGTCACGCCTTGCTACACTATTTAGTAAGGCGTGACGTCACGAGCCCCTACTCCCAAATTTTGACACGCTTTATCTTTGTCATTTTTTGTTTGATTGACAAAAGAAAAAATACGTGTCCATTATTTTTAGATAATCTAACTGACGGACTAAATATAATAATCATTTTTTTACCCAGGCAACTACCCTATTCCCGGACTTTTAAGAACGTTGCTTATCTCAGTCTGAATCTGTAAAAAATACATCAATTTTTCTTTTTTTACTTAGACTTAGTGTTTGTTCTTGGCTAGCGTCCACACTTCTGTCTGCAAGCCCTTGATGGAGGCTACTGATACGCAAGTAACGAGCGTGAACAGTTTGTGCGCAGAATCCTCATCGTCACAGTACGTCTGCGGGACAGCCTCACGCGGACGCGGTCATTTCTGACTCCTTCTGACCGAAAGAATTTGAATCGTACTCCATGAAGCCGTTTGTGTAAAGTAACCGAGTTACAGCTGATTCACGAGATGGCAGATTTGCCTTTCCTCTGTCTCTTAATTTTTGCCAATAATGATCTTGGGAGCTTCGTGCACCAAACCGAATCAAAAAAAGCAAATTTTGGCAATGATTGTCACTGAGATGGGTTTACGACTAGATTTTGAATGTTTTTAATAACGATACTTGGCATTCAGCTACTCATCATAGTCAGGTATACAGAATCTGCCGAATCTCCTCATGAATTGCGGGCAAGGAATATTACAAATGACACAACCAGTAACTATGATAATTTTCTCCGTCGTCGTTCCCGTCGAGTTTAAATTACTAGGAGTAACATAAGTGTTGTTGGCAGGAGAATATGGCACAAAAGTGTTGTTGGGCGTGGCAGATCCGTTGTTAAAGTTAGGAGCATATGGATATAAATTGTCTTTGTTAAATGGTGTTGGTGTGTTGTTGTATACTCCGTTGGCTGGTGCGTAAGGCAAGTTGTGGATTCCTGAGTTGTTGTTGGCAAAAGGAAATTTGTTGCTGGTTGTTGTTGGTAGTGGATTTTGAGTGTAGTTAGGAGGATAGGGCGCTAAAGGGTTAGTCCAATTGTTGTTGATACCAGCGTTGTTGGGTCTAGGAGTATACCCAGGAGCATACGGTACGGGAATGTTGCTATATCCGGGCGTAAAGTTGTTGAATCCGGGTGTATTTTCAGTATGTCCGATATATCCGGCAAAATTTTGTCCGTCCGGATTTTGGTAGTTGTAATAATATGGTGTGTTATTGATATTTTGATTTCTATATCCGGGTGTAGTGGATATTCCGGTACTGACTGTTGCTGTATTGGTTTTTGGTCCGTACCCAGGAGGATATCCGTATGGATAAGATCTTATTATTGGTCTATTATTATTATTAATAATACCGTTGTTTACTCCAGAATTGTTGCTGTAATTTCTCGTCGTGTTAAATAGGAAATTCCAATTCGGATTGAATATATCGTATGTGTTTCCATTCATATTTTGGTTTCCATTGTTCTCATTTTCTTGAGTATTATTAAATCTATATAAATCGTTGTTAGTGATTCTAGTTTTTTTGTAATAAGCGTAGCGTTTTTTCCTTTTTAAAACGTCAGTTTTTAAATTATTATGCTGTATGTTAAAATCTTGTTGGTTTGCAGTATCTTCTACATTTCTCCGCACTTTTATAGCATTCAAAACATCTGTTTTTAAATCATTGTTTACATTGTTATTTGTACTAAAAACTAGTGGTTTTACAGTATCTTCCACACTTCTTCGGACCCTTAAATCAAAGTTGGGATCTTCAATTTTGATTCCATAGTTGTGGTGTTCAGAGAATATGTTGATTAGACCAACTATGAAATAGATGGGTAGCATTTTTGATTTGTTAAGGTACCCAGCTGGATAGGTTGGTGATCTTTAAAAGATGGCTGGGACAGTCTGGATCAGTAAGATAATCTTTTTTACTGTTTTGGTAGTATATTCTTCGTGCTTATTAACTTATTGTTTCAACCAATTAATGGTGTACTTCTAGGCCTGAGTCGGACGTTTTTTATAAGGGAAGTTTCTTCACTACAGTAACTAAACTAAAAGATTATTTATTATGATTATTCACTGTAATAGTCATTTTTGTTCACAAAAGCACTGTAAAAGTCAGTTTTAATGTCCACAGATTTTTTATTTGAGCATAAATAGTTTTTTTATTTGAGCATAAATAGTTTTTTGACACTGTTAAACTCTTTTCATATGTTTTATTGTTCTTATATGTTTCCTTCACTTTGATAAAAGTCACAGAATTAATGTCCACAGTTTTTTTTCTAGGATATAGGTTTTTTTTAACTATTCATATGTTTTTAATATTCTTATATATTTCCTTCACATTTACTCCTTTTGATTCATTCAATAATTTTAAACTTATTCACTTAAAAAAATAAATCTTTAGAGTTTTTTTTAAAATCTCTCTTTAACTATGTTCCGCACTATTCACACAATAATAAACAGTTTTTAAGCTTCACAAATTCACCTAACTATGACGTCAAGAGGACAGTATTAAGTTAACCACATAATTTAAAAAAAAAAAACATTTTAAGAGATTATTTTTAAATCCCTCTTTAACACTTTATCACTATCGACAAAATTATAAACAGATTTTAACTGCCACAAAATGTTTTGTTTAAAAATTCACCTTATATTGACCTCAAAAAAGACTATATTTCACTTTGCACTATTTTATTTTAAACTTTGTCCGGACACTATGTATTTCTCGTTAAACGTTCCGTTAAGAGACAAATCTATGCCGTACTACTAATATTAAATATATAGCTACAGTATATAATAACAATGATTGGTATTTTAACAGATGAATACGAATGCCTATATATATTTGATGAGGTACCAGACTTATCAATTAACTGAATATGACGTAAGCCTGTTTAATTAATTCTGAGTAATTGTTAAGATATAAATTATTTGTTTGTCATTGTGTTCAATGGCATGCTTTATCTATTTATTTATTTATAGCTTCGGTTTGCGTATTCATCATCATCATCACAGCACAGTACAGCACAGTAGTATATTTAGTCCAGCGTACTTGTAATTGCTTAGAAATGCAAATGAGCCTAAATAGCATAAACCTAAACCCTAAATGTATACTATTTTTTGACAACAGATGCTTTCTTTATATGGGACCATTTATTTATAGTAAACTCAATAGTGAAATGGATATACTAGCTATAACTAGAAATAAATGTAAAAATCACCTCTCGAAATTATGGCAGGAATGGACTATGAAAGCACGGAGAAGTACCTTAACTCATGAACGCAACTCACGTTCATCACACAAATAAATAATGGTTGATTCGGACCAAACGAACTAATGCTTATTCTGCTGTCCCCACTCTGTCGTTTTCCCTCAGTCTAAAAGGAGTGAAAGTATTCTTTTGTTGGTCCATCCATACCTACAAAAAGCGGCCAAGTGCGAGTCGGACTCGCCCATGAAGGGTTCCGTTTTACGATTTATGACTTATTAAAAAAAAACTACTAACTAGATCTCGTTCAAACCAATTTTCGGTGGAAGTTTACATGGTAATGTACATCATATATTTTTTTTAGTTTTATCATATTCTTATTTTAGAAGTTACATGGGGGGGGGGGGGGGAGCGACACATTTTACCACTTTGGAAGTCACTTTTAGAAAAAAATTATATTAGAAACCTCAATATCATTTTTGAAGACCTATCCATAGATACTCCACACACATGGGTTTGATGAAAAAAAAAAAAATTGAGTTTCAGTTCTAAGTATGGGGAACCCCCAAAATTTATTGTTTTTTTTTTCTATTTTTGTGTGAAAATCTTAATGCGGTTCACAGAATACATCTACTTACCAAGTTTCAACAGTATAGTTCTTAAAGTTTCGGAAAAAAGTGGCTGTGACATACGGACTGACAGACAGACAGACATGACGAATCCATGGTTCCGTGCCATTTGGCTACGGAACCCTAAAAATGATAGGGATGGCAGGGGGAGTGCCCTTACTCTTGCTCTGGCTCGGTCTTCGATTGGTCTAAACCCACCTTAACTCACTAATTCATCACACCTCGACACCACACACATATACAACACACTAAACAAGTTTAAATTTATACACCTATAAGTTAACTACATACTTATATTTAATTAATTTATTTGTTTGGAAAAACACCCGATTATTGTCGCCTCAGTGGAGTTTTTGCCCATTCTTCTCCATACGAAAACTACCTTTTGGAAGGGGCGACTAGAATCAATTTTATTCTTATTTTATTTTTGACGTTCAAAAGTGCCTTTTATGTGCCTATTTGAAATAAATGATGTGACTTTGACTTTGACTTCAGAAATCATACCGACCGATGCTATGTATGAAGCCTACCCAAGTAGCATTGCAAGCTGTATACAAGCTGTATTTAGGTTGGTTTTTATACTAGAAGCTGTATATTCAGGCTGTATATAGGCTGTTTAAGCGCTTATACAGTCCTTGTAAGTAAAAAAAGGGCCCATATTATACAGCTTTTTGCGTTAGTAGAGCTGTATAGTAGCTGTAGAAGCAATAGAGAAGCTGTATAATAGCTGTATTAAAGCTGTTTTTCGGTGTACAAAGAAACCATTATACTACAGATATTATCTTATAATTCTTTTGTAAAGAAAAGTGTTCTAAATAGGTTTTTGAAGAGAATTACAAAAGAATAAAAATATAACAAAACTATTTTCGATGACATTATGGCGTGGCAATGGCGACACTATTATTTAGTATTTATTACTAGAAGTAAAAGATAACCGTAGACTTGTATATCTGATGGTGGTATTTGGTGAATTGAAAGTGCAAATTAAATTTATTGTGAACCTGTGTAAGTTTTCCTTCAAAATATTCACGCGCCAGCAAAATAATCGAGCTGTTATAAAGAAAAAATACTAAATGCGGTAAGTAAATGTTTGTTTTTAAGGTTAGAATAAAATAATAATTTTAAAGTAATAGATATGAGGGCACAGTGATCATTATTCAAGCTGATTATCATGATGCGACTGTAGGTGTTGTAAAAAAATCCTTTAATTATACTTTATATTTTGTTTTTAAACATTCGAAAATGGCGACAATTATCTAACCAGCCTAAACGGTATTTGGAGAGTATTATAGTCTGAATAGCTGTACTAAGTAAGTTATGGATTACATTGTACAGCTATTGGCTTTTAATCAGCTTTATATTAGAATATTTTTATTACTTAGGCTGCATAACAGTTCTCAATGCATAACTTATAATGCTCTTTAGAGTTACTTAAAGAAATGAAAAACCGTCCTACCTAAAATGTCCTACTCGTATGTCGGTACGTGCGTATGGTCAAACCAGAAGAGTTATTTAGTTGTTTTATTTTATGCCTAAGTAAACTTATTGTAAAGTAATAATAGTGTGTATTATAACTGTTTTACTTTATTTTCAGGAAAATATGCCGTTTAAAATTATAGAAATGTCTTGAAAAATTCTGTGAAGAGGAAACTCGGTAAGAATGAAAGAGCAACTAAAAGGATGAGAAACAAAAAGTTGGGCTTAAAAAAAATATAGCTGAAAATGAATCAGATCAGGGTAATCGAGATACGAATCGAATCGATCGAATACGTACAATCGACGAAAACGCTACAAGTGAAAACGAAATTATTGAAGAAGAGGAGGAGAAATCTCTTTGTTAGTTTTACAATAATGAACATTTAAAGGGTGATCTTTTCAAGTGGTTAATTTACTTTTTTGGCCAATGTCCTTAAGTCACAATGTTTATGTAAATGTTATTTGTTGTTAAATTTGGTTTATCCGAGCTAGTTAGTATAAAGAGAAACACGTAATCTCGTGGCTGTGATTGTCCTTGAGACAAAACATTCTATTGTAGTTTTTGTAGCCTTCCTAGTCATCAAAGAGGAGAATCTTCCACCTCTGAAGTGGAGACTAGGAAGAGTCATCGCCGTACATCCAGGTACTGATGGAATTGTCCGGGTAGCAGATATCAAGACCTTTACTGGAGTCTTCCGGAGGGCCTTCAACAAGATATGCCCATTACCTGTGTCTTCAGAATCAAAGTCTGGTTCAAAGCTCGACTTTCAACGCCCGGGGGCCTGTTGGAGCGCCTACGAAATTGATCTTAGCTTTAAGTGTTCCGTCCTACCTAAACTATGTATTATGTTTTTGTTATGTGCTCGTAGGCACATCATTCATGTGTCACTTTTACTTGTTATTAAAAACTCATACACGTTACAAGTGCTTGTTAGCTTTTTATTTAAATCACACTAATTTCCGCACAGAATGAAAAAACGTCATCATCAGGTTCCGAAGGTTGTACTAAATCTACACATTTGACATAACTGTTATGATCTTTATTATCACTGTTTAATGTTTTTGCTACGGAACCTTCTTCGTTGGACGTCGATGGAATTGACGCTTGATTGTAGGTTGTCCGATTTATTAATGATTCTTTTGCTTCCTCAATAAATGATGGTTCACTATCATAACTGTTATTTGGTTGGTAATTTGTAATATTCAAATATTCCCTTTCAATCCTCCTCTTGACTGCACCAGATCTTTTTCTTTTTTTCCACATATTGCATTTCTTCACAATGAAAACATTAATTTTATCCATCATGCAATCAAGCGACTGTGTCAGTAATAAGCTGTACTATAGCTGTCATTTATTTATTTAGTTTTAAAACACCCTCATAGACAGAAGTCATAAAACCACTGTATTTACAATAGTGTACAATTACGCCATAAAAATAAGTTTGAGAACGGAGTTTGCATATACCATTGTACAGAAACAAGTATCAAGTGATACTGTAATAACACTTAGAGCTGTAATAAGTAAGTAATCACATGCAAAATACAGCCTGTATACAGCTTTATCGATGAAACCAGATTGAAGTGTCACAAATTACTTAAAGTTTTATAGTAGAGTTTTAATATTCTGATTAAGCACCCCAAGCTTACGCAGATCCCTCAATAAAGATTTTATACAGTTTGAGCTGTATAATAACTCATAAATCACTCTTACAAAGACAAAATCATTTTATGACACTCTTGTACGTCTCTAAAAGAACTCTAAGTTCTAAATAGGCTGGTATATTGATGTTGAAAACGCTTGCGTGCTGCTTGGGTACCTACCATGTACAGACACCAGCACATCGAGCTACTACAATCTGTCAAATTTCTCCAATAGATTTCAACTTTATCGCTAAAGCATGAAGGTTCAAGGTTGATTGGAAAAAATTGACAGTTTCGGGTAGCTTGACCTGCTGGCGTCTGTACCTAATAATCTTGTAAGACGAAGGAGACTAGTGTCCACGACACAGAGAATCCTAGTGTGGAAGCTAGTGCTATTCAAATATTGTAATCATCATCTGTCTAGCCTTTTCCCAACTATGTTGGGGTCGGCTTCCAGTCTAACCGGATGAACCTGGATACCAGTATTTTACATGGAGCGACTGCCTATCTGACCTCCACAACCCAGTTACTGGGTAATACGATACCCCTTGGTAAGACTGGTTGTCAGACTTTCGGGCTTCTGACTACCCGTAACGACTGTCAAAGATCCACGAATGACAGCCGGGACCTACAACTTAACGTGCTTTCCGAGGCACGGAGGGGTCTCGCTATGTAAAGATGGTCACCCATCCACAGACCAACCGCGGCAAGCGTAGCTTAACCTGACCGATCGACCTGTGCGGCTGTTACTATTCAAATATTGTAATGTTTCTGAAATTTTTTCAGAACAATAAAGTATAATAACATTGTTATTTATTAAGTAAAATTCTCAGTAACGGAATTGTAAAGTCCGCTTCTATAACTAAAAATAATATTATTATTGCGACTTCAAGGAATTGATGTGTCATTAGATATTTAAAAGCAGAAATAAAACAATTAAATTCATTTTATAGTTCTTTACTCATGGTGTTAAAAATAAGCTATCACAGTCATGCTCACTGGCGAGGGCTAAATAAATCAATCAATCAATCATATTTATTGTGGATCATAGATACAGAAATAGATACCTACAGGTGTTAAGAATTACAGTGATGTTGATCAGCTATGTCCTACCTTTTAGGCATACAATACAAATTATTAACATTATTATTTATGACATTAACATTACTATTTTAATAAATTAACAAAGAAAAACAAAGAGAAAAAAACTTGAGAGGTGTCAAGGGACACCCGGATGGAACGAAGTTCAAAGAGATAGAGAGAGAGACAGAGAAACACGCGCATCCGCACGGCTTACAACTATAGCAAAAAGTGTCGTTCCAACTTTTGGTCTTAATTTTTTCCGTCTAGCCCCCTTTCGCAACGCGCGATAAGGCTCTTCGTTCCAAAAAAATAACATTACTATTGCAATTTAAGGAAAAATCAAATTAACTAGTTAGGTGAGTAGTTACAATCTAATAATACAACAAAAAATAAACTCAAAATATAGGTCAGAAGAACTTAAAATTAATAGTAAGCAGCACTGACTGCATCTTGGTCTTGGTCAAAATATAATTTAAAGGGACTTGTCTGACATAAAGTCTTTTAAACAGTAATATAATAGCATTTATCGACGCTCATGAAGTTTTTTTTTTAAATAATTTAATTTCCGGGATGCTTCTAATGTGTTTTGGAATTTTATTAATAGTAGATTTTACAACAAGTGCACAAAACAAACAACAAGTCCACATTTTGTGGACGAGTTATAAACTCTGCTTTTCACTTCGATTGCGAGGAAATAAAACAGTAGTATAACATAACATTTCTTTAATTAAAATTCAAAGTAAAATTAGAACAGTTTTGAATACTAAAGGAAATTGTTTTTAAATCTTACGACATTGATATTAGGCTGCAGACCTATACAGCCTACTATTAAATTAATTTTGTAATAATAATTTTCTTAAATCAACTAACCTACCGTACTTGAATTAAAATTTTAATATCTATTATATCTTAAAAAACACATAAGGCAAATAAATTAAAGTAAATATTATATAATAACAAATTCTGTCTATGAACTTCTTATTGCATTTGGCTGTATGGCTCATTTTCTTTGCCTTAATATAATACATTTATGAGTAGATACGTTAATGCCCTTGTGCACAAAATTCGATTTTGTGCAGCCTATACCCTGCACAAAGAAGCACTTTCAGAGCATGAGAAGTGAAAATATTGTTGGAGCAACCCATAATACACTTTGCTGCAGAAAACGTGTCTTGCTCGTGATTGTACACAATTTATCCCGATGGCGTATTCGGCTACGGTATTCAAATACGTGAATATTGCTCCTTACAAATATTTTTTTTTTTTTTAATATTGTAGTACATGACATGAGGCATACATAACGTTAATCATATAAGTTTGTACCATGTCAAACACAATCTGGTGGGTGAAGTTCAGCTTTCCTAGCTAGGTTATAGATTAACCTGTATTAAGGAATAGCTGTCCCTGTCCCTTACAAAAAGTTACAATAAACTAGTACAATTATATATGTTATTAATATGTACAAACATGGTAATGGTAGTATTCTAAGGTTTATGAAAAATGGCCGACAAGAATCAGTCTGATCAGTATGATGAATAAGGTGAGGCTTAGCATAATGCAGAAGAAACAAAACCGAACAAATAAATCAAATTTAAAAAAAAAACTCATTAACCTAATCTAATATGTATGTACCCTGTAAGGCCGACAACGCCCCAGAGGCAAATAATTATATTATTATTTATAATTTAGATTAGATATAAGCACTTTGTATCTCATTTTAAGTGAACTATGTTATTTAAATTCTTATGAGAAATAAATATCTTTAACCACATAATATCACGACATATTCGTCAAAAATGTAAACAAATATGAGTTTATGGAAAATTAACTTTAATTCCTACACAATAAAGTTCAGTTTACGCTACAACTTCAAAAAAATTTATAACTTTTTAATAGTGCTAGTCACTCTGAAATCAACTTAATTGCTATTAAAATAAAGTTGATATTTGTTTAACTTGATATAACTTCATCAATTTGAAACATTAGTTTGAATAGACTTTAAATTTCAGTTATCAAGCCACGCAAAGTCGTAAAATAAAACTATATCACATTTATCTGGAACTTGGGTTATCTCCGAGTGTCACTACAATAACTTAAATTCCACAGAATATTATTATTGTTATAAATTGCTTGGAACGCAATATTTATTCTTATACTAGCTGCGCCCCGCGGTTTCACCCGCATCCCATCAGAATGTCGGGATAAAAAGAATCCTATGTGTTAATCCTGGTTATAAACCATCTGTGTACCAAATTTCGTGTAAATCCGTTACGTAGTTTTTGCGTGAAAGAGTAACAAACATCCATCCATACAAACTATCACGTTTATAATATTAGTAGGATTTAATTCCTTGGAATAAGACAACATCACCCCTGTATTCTCCGGAGAGGGAGGCAGAGGGGTATTGTTTGCCTACATAGCATAATCAGCCTCTAATGTTCCCACTGCTGGGACTAATGCCTCCTCTCTTCGAGAGGGAGTGAAAGAAAGAAAATACGTTCATTTGCGGTAAACATGACGCAAAAAAGAACATAAAACACAAAAAAAAAATGGTTCGGGAAAACATGCGTCACATCCACGCAAAACGGCTATCGCTCAGCATTATGCTGCGACCCTATGCAAGACAGAGCCCCAGCACTGGTCTTCAGCGACAGCCGGCGCCGACGTGATGACGTCGACGCCGCGCCGGCCGAGTGGGCAGTAATCTACCACGCGGGCCCACTGCGGGTTGGTATAAGAGATGTCATGTCCTCGAATTTTTGGTTCTAGGACATGCCGGTTTCGGAAATAAGTGGCGAGCCTGATGCAAGTCACTTCCCGTCCCGGGCATTGAGCCCAGGATCGTAAACTCAGCAGTAGCGCTTCCGATCACTAGACCAACGATTCAGTATTAAAATAATACTAGCAATTTACTAATGTGGCAACATATAAAAACATTTATTTGCTTTAACTAAGTTAAATGATAATCTATTATGGACGGACGGCACGGTTGGCGCAGTGGGTAAGCGATTGACTGCTGCGCTGCGTGTCGCGGGTTCGATTCCCGCACGGAACAAATACTTGTATGACCTACAAGTAGTTGTCCCGGGTCTGGCTGTTTGTGTATGTGAGTTTAAATGTTTGTAAACTTACGCACCCACGATACAGGAGAAACTCCCAGTGTGGGGCAACGTTTAAAAAAAATAATTATATAAGTATGTGTAACCTTCATCATCTGCCTGCCTTTTCTCAACTATGTCGGGGTCGGCTTCCAGTCTGACCGGATGCAGCTGAATACCAGTATTTTACATGAAGCGATAGCCTATCGGACCTCCACAACCCAGTTACTGGGTAACACGATATCCCTTGGTAAGATAGACTTTCGGGCTTCTGACGACCCGTAACGACTGTCAAAGATTCGAGAATGCCAGCCGGGACCATCGTCTGAACGTCCTTTCCGAGGCACGGAGGGGTCTTGGTATGTAAAGACGGTCACGCATCCACGGACTAACCGCGGCAAGCGTAGCTTAACCTGATCGATCGACCCGTGCGGTTGTTATTACTTAGCCACGAGCCTTTCCATCAATCCCTCCTCTTCCTGAATAATAGTCTATTATACTTTCCGGAATTAAGAGTCTAAATGACGATTAAATCCGCGTCAAAATTCAAGAAGATCTAAGCCAGTGGTTCCCAACCAGTGGTCCGTGGACCACCAGTGGTCCGCAGAAGCCAAAATGTGGTCAACCGTCCGCGAACGATTTTAAATTTAGCGGGCGGTGAGCCGTTGGTCGCCGTGCAGTGAGTGAGAAGAGCGCGGTTGGAGGGGGCGATACGTCGGGCCGCCGTATGTAATTCCTATTAAGTTTTTAATGAAAGTTTCAGTTGGATTATTACAGTTTATTTTTATTATACCTACATAGTGGTCCCTGCTAACAAGAATAATATAAAAGTGGTCCCTGACCAAGAAAAGGTTGGGAACCCCTGATCTAAGCGGTCACACAGACAGACGGAAAGCGACTTTGTTTTAAAGACCCCCAATATTACTTTACCCAACCTGGAGATCGAACCCAGGACCCCATGCAATAAGTCAGTCAACAAAGACAGACTCGGATTAGAATAATAAATAAAACAAAAACATTAATACACAAATACGCATTTATTTTACAATACATTTTAGTTTGATTAATTACTAAAAATACAGAATTCATTTAGAGTTTTAATGAAAAAAGTTAAAAATATTTAAAAGTTAACACAAATAAACATTGGCGCCGATTACCTTGTTCACAAACTAAACTAAATTTAAGTTCAGTGCATCTTTTTCTTTCTATTTAATTAAGAAAATGACAGAAGATAAATATTAGTTTAGTCCTGTCAAATTAGTCAGCGCTTGACGTAAATTGACGTATTTTTAGTAGCCATGTATTTAATCACGTCTAAACTTGTCTATGGAGTATCTTAATTTGAGAGAACTAAACTAATATTTATCTTCTGTCCTTTTCTTAATGAAATAGAAAGAAAAAGATGCACTGAACTTAAATTTAGTTTAGTTTGTGAACAAGGGAATCGGCTCCATTACCTCGGAAACGTGACACTGCGGGGTTTGGTCTTTCTGTTTGCATTGATGTTAGCTATAGATTTATATAGGTCTCATGCGTGGCCGCTATTTTCAAAATGGCGGGACAGTAGTATGCCAGGCTTCATATACAAATCTTCAAACCCCCTTTCTATCGGTTAGGAAATAAAGTGCGGACTAAGTTGCTGGCAGGACTACTCTTCATCATAATCCAAATCACTGACGCACTTACCGACTTTCGTCATCTTCATACCATTTGAACAATAATTACAAACGATGAGACAAGCGTCCATACTCCGCTCTTCCTTTGTTATTGTAGAATTTGCCCTGGGAAGCGTACATTTACAATTTTCCAAACTTGCTGTATTATTAAAATAACCGCTGGGAGCTGGGTACCCGGTATTCGGGGCTGGGTACACGGAATTTGCTGCTGGGTTCACAGTATTTGGTGGTGGGTACCAGGTATTCGGTGCTGGGTACCCGGTATTCGGCGCTGGGTACACGGAATTTGCTGCTGGGTTCACGGTATTTGGTGGTGGGTACCAGGTATTCGGTGCTGGGTACCCGGTACTCGGTGCTGGGTACACGGTATTCGGTGGTGGGAACCAGGTAGTCGGGGCTGGGTACATGGTATTCGGTGCTGGATATCGCGTGTTAGGTGCTAGATTACTCGTGTTAGATGCAGGATAGCTGGTGTTTGGTACTGGGTAATTGGTAGGCCTATTGCCGGGTGTAAAAGGGTTGACCGGCTGAATGTTATACCCAGAAGGGTTGCTATTACTAAAATTATTTTTATTTGCGGGTATTACGTTAATGTTGTTGTAGTTAGGGTAAACCGGTCTGGTCACACTAGTATTGTAGTTCTGTCCCGGGTTGATGTTTGTTGCTGGGTAACCGGTAGTCGGTGCTGGATACCAGGTATTCGGCGCTGGGTAACCGGTACTTGACGCTGGGTACCCGGTATTCGGTAGTGGGTACCCAGTACTTGACGCTGGGTACCCGGTATTCGGTAGTGCGTACCCGGTATTCGGTACTGGGTACCCGGTATTTGGTGCTGGATAAACGGCATTTGGTGCTGGGTAACCGGTACTTGACGCAGGGTACCCGGTATTCGGTAGTGGGTACCCCGTATTCGGTACTGGGTACCCGGTATTTCCGGTGGGATTTTTTAACGGTTCCACATAACCGGGTTGTCCTGGATAAATACCCGTTGCATGATTACTCGGACGAGTACCGTTATTTAAAAAACTCCGTTCAAAATTTCTCCTGTTATTCGATGGTCCAGTAAATGTTGTATGATTTCTTGTGATATCTAAATTACCCCATGTTGGTTTGTTAGTGACGTTTTGGGGTGCAACATACCCTGTGACAAACCTCTTTTCTCGTCGATGGTTTATAATTGCGTCCTTGTCTATTTCTCGAACTGTGGCATCGAAATTTTGTGCCCGGAACGATACTCCATAGTCACTGTGTGCTGTTGTCATACCGAGTCCCAGTAGAAAATAAATTATTAACATTTTGAATGAAGACTTTTTTTTATGGAAATCTTTTACGAAATATCAGTTTTATTTTTGTTTGATTTTTCTTAGCTTAATATTTTTGATGTTATTAAAAATCTTTTTGTTGGATAAATCACTGCGTATTTTTTGTTTGTTTTTTTGACGTAAGTTTATATCGGTAGTATTTTTTGACGATATTGGCTTTTTTTTTCACTATTTTCACTTGAACACTTTTATTTTTATCAATATGATAGTATGTCGACTGTAATACCTAGTTGTTGAGAGACGATTGATGAGTTAGTGGGCGATATATAAACACAGCTTATCTATGTATGTTGACTTGAGTATTGAATGATATTATTTCTTCGTAGTCGTTATTATATATGTAGATAAGTTTGTCTGTCACATTGCCTGTTCACAGTCCACTGGCACGTCTGCCACTATCCTACTAATATTATAAACGTGAAGGTTTGTATGGATGGATGGATGTTTGTTACTCTTTCACGCAAAATCTACTGAAAGGATTTGGATGAAATTTGGCACACAGATGGTTTATAACCAGGATTAACATATAGGATACTTTTTATACCGATATTCTCATGGGATCGAAACGTATGCGGGTGAAACCGCGAGGCGCAGCTAGTAGCATTATTATAAGCATACCCTATAGCCGGGCACTGCTCCCTAAGATACAGGCCTGGCCTAGTTTAGGGGACAGGGTTGTACAATAATAATATCAGGACGAACAGACTGTTCAAAATGATCTAAGCAAGTATGAAAATGAAATATTAACCCCATAACAGTTGTCGTGTACTGTTATTCTGACAAGAACTTTATCCAATTGAGACAAAGTTTAATTTTCTTAGTTGTTGAGATCATTTTGAACAGTCTGTTCGTCCCAATATTATTGACGCTGACTGTACCTATTGTACTTATCTACCTAATGCTAAATCAAGAACTTTAATCTGTATACAGTGCAATGTACAGAAGCCAGCACATGAAGCTACTACAATCTGTCAAATTTCTTTAATAGATTTTCAACTTTATCGCTAAAGCATTAAGGTTCAAGGTTGATTGGGAAAATTTGACAGTTTCGAGTAGCTTGACCTGCTGGCGTCTGTATGGACAACGAATTTTTTTTTTAAATAACCGACGAAAAATTCGTGTTGCTGGTCATCATGGTTTAATGTTTTGCGTTGATGATGCCACCTTGTATGTTCAGTAAAATCTGCCTAGCCTTTTCCCAACTATGTTGCGGTCGGCTTCCAGTCTAACCGGATGCAGCTGAATACCAGTATTTTACATGGAGCGACTGCCTATCTGACCTCCACAACCCAGTTACTGGGTAATACGATACCCCTTGGTAAGTCTGGTTGTCAGACCTTCGGGCTTCTGACTACCCGTAACGACTGTCAAAGATCCACGAATGACAGCCGGGACCAACGGCTTAACGTGCTTTCCGAGGCAATAAAATGAAAAGTGTGGAGAAGCTGAATGAAAACCTAGTCTGATTCTGACTAAATTTGTTATATACCGAGGTTATCAGTATGCAGAGCAGCTATCTATCTGAAGCGAATTCATAATAATAAGTTGGCTAATTAGTCATTAACGTACCATTTTGCCAAATAAGATTTAAGTTTATACTAAAAAAAAACTTTATTACAAAAAAATTACAACCGACTTCCAAAAAAAAAAAACAATACAAAGTAAAAAATAACTTTAATTTTGGAAGTCTGTGGCATAAAACGAAATTCGAAACCAACGACACCGACTTACGAAATAATAATTTTTTTTAATCAGTTTATCAATGACAGAGTTCTGAGGTCATCATAATCTGCCTGCCTTTTCCCAACTATGTTGGGGTCGGCTTCCAGTCTAACCGGATGCAACTGAGTACCAGTATTGTACATGGAGCGACTGCCTATCTGACCTCCACAACCCAGCTACTAGGTAATACGAAACCCCTTCAGAGTTCTGAGGTAATAAATAAAAATACAACAGAATTGAGAACTCCTTTTTTTGAAGTCGGTAATAAAACTACTTGATGATACAGGCTATAAACCTAGTTTGGGTGCCAGGAGATAATACTCAATGCACTTTATGTAGTACCATATTACTGTTCTTGTAACCTTTGTGAACATTTTACCGGAAATAAACATTATTATTATTATACTAATGAGTGCGTCATAATTGCCTATAATTAGCCTTTAATGTTCCCACTGCTGGGACACAGGCCTCCTCTCTGTGAGAGGAAGTGGGCCGTAATCCACCACGCGGGCCCAGTGCGGGTTGATGGATGTCACATGTCTTCGAATTTTTGGTTCTAGAACATGCCGGTTTCCTTATGAGGTATTACTTCACCGTTTTGAGAGCAGTGGTGATGAAATAGTTTACACAAAGTAAAGCGCCTGCCTGGGTGTGACCCCACGACCTACAACTCGTAAGTCAGGGCTATTGCCACATGACCACCACTGCTGCTATCAAAATAAGTCAATAAGTGGTCAAATACACGTAATAGCGAGCAAGTGACGTAATGCGACAGCGCCATCTAGCGACGTGTAGTGGCATGTTGTGGTGTTTCTGTTTTATAATAGGTGGCGTTGATAGATTAAAATAAGGTTTGCTACACTTTGAAATTGAAAAAACTTGTCCCCACAAAACCAACTTAATTACGGTATCTCCTAAAACAGGGCTTCCTCCTTTTTGCTGTGCCCTACAGGGTCCATATTGATCTAAAATTATAATTATGTATACCACCTAAGTACAAAGTACACATTATGGTAAAGTAATAAAGATATTGAGTATTGAAAAAAAAAAATGAGCAGATAAAATGTAAGTTATAATGATGAACTTGCTAAGCCTAGCCGTGGGCTTATTTTTTAACTAAAAGCTATTTTAATAAGCCCACGAGGTATATATCTTCTTTATTTCGACGACACGATTGGCGCAGAGGCTGAGCGATCGACTGCTGTGCTGCGTGTCGCGGGTTCGTTGCCTACAGGTAGTTGTTCCGGGTCTGGCTGTTTGTGTATGTGAGTTCAAATGTTTGTGCACCCACGATACAGGAGTAATTTCTAGTGTGGGGCAACGATAAACAAATAAAAAACTTGAGAGGTGTCAAGGGACACCCGGATGGAACGAAGTATAACTGGCTTGCTTTCTATAAGAGAGAGAGAGAGAGAGAAACACGCGCACGCCGCACGGCTTACAACTATAGCAAAAAGTGTCGTTCCAACTTTTGGTCTTAATTTTTTTCCGTCTAGCCCCCTTTCGCAACGCGCGATAAGGAACTTCGTTCCAAAAAAAATTAGCTGCGCTCCGCTGTTTCACCTGCATAAATCTCGACCCGTGAAGAATATCGGGATAAAACGTATCCCATATCCGTGTTATACCTAATAGATAAAAATTACGCAGAGAAATAACACAGACACAAAAAAGAACAAGTTAGGGGAATGCGTCACATCCACCCAAAACGGCCATCGCTCAGCAATCAGCATAATGCCCTAACCCTATGCGAAACAGAGCCCCAGCAAACATGTCCGTTAGCCTAATTTACTCTCTGTTTGTCCTCAGCCGAGCCCCTGAAGCCGACATACATGCCAGTGTTCCTCACGAAGAAGGAGAGGAAGAAGCTACGCCGTCAGAGTCGCAGGGAGGCGTGGAAGGAAGAACAGGAGAAGGTCAGGCTCGGGCTGGAAGCGCCACCAGAACCCAAGCTCAGGTAACTCACATCTGCCGAGCCTTGTCCCAATTATGTTGGGGTCGGATTCCAATCTTAACTGGATGCAGCTGAATACCAGTATTTTACATACAGTGATTGCGTAACTGACTTCCTCAACCCCGTTTGACCTTGTAGACGTCACACGACTACAAGGTCAAATTAAATTATCTAGTGGAACTTCACGCCCTGACTGGATGCCGGAATTTGTTAAGACATCCATAGGATAGACCGGTTAAGCAGCCGACAACCTCGTTTATTTTTTATTCCAGCGTTGAAAAAAGAGGTCTGTCAGACTCTTACTGACTAAAAGATACCCTGGTGTTCCCGTCCTACGCTTCGACCGGGGATCATGTAAATTTGTCCGCCTTCCAGGACCCCCGGCTGGTGCCGCGCAGGCCCCCCGGGGGGGGGGGGAGGGGGTGTAAGACTCCCCCTCGACGTCCGACGACCTCCTAGCTTGACGTTCGAGATGCCACTCACAGAAAATACCAACCAACCATCCGACAGGCTATCGTATCGAAAATGACACATTTCGATAGCCTGGGTTTTTTTTTTATAAATGGCATCTCGTAGTTGACCTTGAGAGGTCGTGACTACTTAACCGGACTATCCTGTGGTTGCCTTAAGAAGAAAACTTAAAGCCTCCAGCCAGGGCTTAAAACTAATTAAAACTAAGCGACTGCACGCTAAGGGCACCCCCTGTGGGGCACGAACCTCGGCTTAGGGCGTCGCTGGGAGAGGGCAGCAAAGGGACAGGCTGGATCGAATTGAAGTAGCCTGGGGCTGCAGTCACGACATTTATAGCGATCGCTTTACGAGCGAATTTGGTCGCAAAGTCCCGGATTGACAGGTGTTATGTATGGAGTGACAGGACTTTGCGACTGAATTCGGTCGTAAAGCGATCGCTATGAATGTCGAGACTGCAGCCCCTGGTTGCCTTGCCCCCGACACCAAACAGCTGCCGGAAGAATACCGGCTGTCTATCCAAACTAATATTATAAATGCGAAAGTAACTCTGTCTGTCTGTCTTTGCTTCACGCCTAAACTACTGAACCGATTTGTGTGAAATTTGGTACAGACATAGTTTGGAACTTGAGAATGGACATAGGATAGTTTTTATTACAAAAAATAAAAAATAAAATAAAATTATTCCGGACATACAGCGCCATCTATTGGTCAAGAGTCGGTGTCATCTATTGGTGAAGTCACTATTCCACGCGAACGAAGTCGCGGGCAAAAGCTAGTTTGTCATAAACTGACAACATTTTCGGGGTTCTCGGTGGGTTTTCGGGGGGGAGTCCTCTAAACAGCGCTTAGAGGACTCTTACGATAACATTGATTGAATTCCGATACAGTACGGAAGCGTATCGAGTAGTTGTGAATAGCTATTCTGATGCGAATAGATATCTAATGACGATAAAACAAAAAGAAAACAGGTTTTCTAAACCGATCTCGTGACATACTCTAACTACTTACTTCTTCCCAGGATATCAAACCTGATGCGAGCTCTCGGCACGGAGGCTGTGCAGGACCCCACCGCCATTGAAGCCAAGGTTCGCGAGCAGATCGCCAAACGACAGAAGACGCATCTTGAAGCCAACAAGGCGCGCGCCCTTACGAAGGACCAGAAGAGAGAGAAGGTGCGTTTACCTTTAAAATACCTCCTCATCATCACCAGACTTCGCCCACTGTTGGGCATAGTCCTCTCGTTTCTTGTGCCAATCCCCACGCTCCAGTGGCAGCCTCATCCACGTTTTGCCCGCGATGGCAACAATGTCGTCTGCCCATCTCGCATTAAAATGCATACATAATAGAATTTGGCCCGCAATTTTTTACGTTTTTTTTTTTGCAAGATTTTATTTTGTAAGTAGGGTTTGTACACGTCAATCATATTTTAAAGCTACATGAGGTCGGCGTTTCCTATCTGACTAGTCTGAGAAGAAAGGCCGAAACAAACTCAGAGGTCACAGTCTCTTTTAAAGTCCAGACATAATCTTGGTCAGATCATGTGAACACCATGTAGGTCGATGTCTGAGATGGTCTTTTGAGGAAAGAACCACACAGATTGAGAGGATCTGTCCAGTCAGTGCACGCATTTGTCAGAAAACGTGCAGCTCAACTCAAAACTTAAGGAGCTCAACGATTCGACGAACAATACCAAAGAAAGGACATTTGTGTAGGCCACATTAATTACTCAAACTACCAGACCAGACCAGAAACTAACAGAACAGAGAAAAAAATATGACCCACATAGTCTTATTTCTCTCTCTTCACATTCACAATAATTAAAATAATAGAATACTTTACAAAGTAAGCAAATGTCATTGTATATACAGCGTGGCGCTTTAATGGCGACATTAATTTAACACACCTATACGGTTTTGCGTTGTAATTTTATGAATATATTTTAAAATAATTTTTATTTTACACATTAAACATTAATATTTATTTATTTATTAACAATTTTATAAAATAGCATCTTAGAGCAACCTGACTTAAAAAAACTGTAGCGCAGGGGTCACGGACGTCATAACATCGCATCAATGTAATTAAAACAATTAACGAGGAAAGAGAAGGTGAATTGAAGCAAAGAGAGAGAGCCCTATGTCGGCGCGCGGCGCAGGTGGAAGTTTTCAAGTTACGATTTTTTTAATGTTATTATAATTTTTATGATTACTGGCCACTAGCCCTACCCGTGTGTTATATTAATGTCGCCATTGTAGCGCCACGTTGTATAAAATTATTAAATATTATCGTTTATCATGGTTTAATTTCAGGTAGACAGAAAAATCAGAGAAGATACGACTATGGGTGTTCACGTTGCAGTTTACAGGTAAAGTATTATCTGCCATAAATTCGTCTATATCGATATAAATCTTTGGTCTTTGTTCAATGAATAGCGTATCCAGCTATCAACCGGTTTCACTGGCAGCTGAATGATTAGAAATATTCGGTTAAAAGTTACCGTTAGCCTGCATCATCCCACTGCTGGACATAATCCTCTCCCAGGCTGCGCCACAACACCCTGTCCTCCGCCTTCCGCATCCAGTCTGTCCCAGCCACCTTCTTTAGGTCGTCCGTCCATCTAGCTGCGGGGCGTCCCACACTACGCTTGCGGATACGCGGTCTCCACTCCAGGGGGCCTACTCCGAAGTAGTATCAGCCGAATGTTCGGCCGTTTCCTGCTACAAAGTTACTATTTGGTTCGGTCGGTTCCGATCCTACACTCCTACACTCTTTCGAATATTGACTATGGTCCCGACCCAACTGAGCCGATCCGAATTTTTTTCGCATTTTTCAATAATATTCGGTTCGGCCATGTGTCGGTCCGACCCGAACATTCGCACTTTGCACTTCGGAGTAGGCCCCCAGGACTCGTCTGCTCCACCAGCCATCGGTCCTTTGACAAACATGGCCAGCACACTGCCAATATAAGCTTTTGTTTACTATAAGTGCCCGCCCGCCGCGCCGGGTGTCAAGTGCCGCGGTAGACGGGGGGTCCGCGCGCGCGGGGCGCGCGGTGTTCAACAGGTTAAAGTGATTTCTCGCATATACAGGCACAAAAATATGTTTTGACACTTTAATTATTCTTTTATAGAGTAAAAGACCTCTTCGAGTGCGCCTCAGCCAAGTTCAAGGTCGAAGCGAACGCGCAACAACTCCACATGACAGGCAGCGTCGTGCTGCACAGAGGATGCTGCATCGTGGTCGTGGAGGGGGGGCCTAAACAACATGCCAAGTATAAGAGGTAAGCTTACAGCATAATCATAATCAGCGTATAACATTCCCACTGTTGGGACACCGGCCTCCTCACTGCGAGAGGGAGTGGGCTGTATCCACCACGCGGGCCCAGTGCGGGTAGCTAGATGTCACATGTCTTCAAATTTTTGGTTCTAGGACATGCCGGTTTCCTCACGATGTTTTCCTTCACCATTTTGAAAGCAGTGGTGATGAAAGTATTTACACAAAGTAAAGTGCCCGCCTGGGTTCGTCTTCACTCATAAGTATTTACGCAGCTGTTGGTTCAGTTAATCGGAGAACCGGTTTCGTGAGGCGGCCATCAATTGTATCCCCAATAGTTTGTATTTTAGAGGTATGAGGAACAGGGTGTAAAGTTCACTCATCCTCTATAGAAAAGGGAGGATCCTCCGACCAGACGGGTGTTGTGTCTGGCGGGCAACTGCCCAACGATTGTTGTTGGGAAGTTTGTATGTATGCTATTTGCGCGATAAACTCTGCTTGCGAGATGCAGGATTTGCGTGACGTCAGTATGACGCGTTGTTCGCATGTGGCCTTGTAGATACCGCTACAGTATCATCATCATCATTTCAGCCTCAAGACGTCCACTGCAGGACATAGGCCTCCCCCAAGCACCTCCACTTGGACCGGTTCTGTGCTTCTCGCATCCAACGGGTTCCTGCGGCCTTCACAAGGTCGACGGACCACCTTGTGGGAGGCATATTTTGCATCACCCTAATAAACATGTTTATCTTTACAGGCTAATGCTGCACCGCATCAAATGGGAAGAAGATACAATCAAAGACACGGACGGCAACGAGGTGCCCAACACCTGCAGCCTGGTGTGGGAGGGGACGGTCAAACAGCGAGCCTTCGGAGACATCAAGTTCAAGGTAGCGGAGCATCACGATTGTTGAGACGTTCCTTATCGCGATAGGAGTTGATAGCGATACGGTTGCGGTAGGAATTGCCTGGTAGAACCCGTCACGTTAGGAAAAGGGTTAGAACATAATAATTAATGATAAATGATTTTATTTTGTAAGTAGGTTTGTACAGTTCCTCGTCAACATTATCTGACCCACCCTAAAAACAAACGAATTTGGACCCTCTGGCTGTAACATTAAGGTTTATTCAATTTATATGAGCTTAACAGACAAGTGCACGAGGACTTACAATCAATACAGACACGCAAATTTCATCTTTATAACGTTAGCATTAGGTTATATGTTATAACTACTTGTTATAATATAATTAGTGTAATAGCTTATTTTAATGATTGCGTTCAAGTAATTCTGGTCTCGTGGTCTGTGTATAAGACTGAGAAAATTAAGGTGCGAGATCAAATCCTGCGACGATGATATTGTTTTGCTTTCAATTTAGAATTTATTCCAAAACTATTTCTTGTATTATTATAAAGAACTATAGACGGATAATCTTCAAATATAAACTTTGTAAAATGGTAATATTTTCCCATAACTTGTAATAAGTGGGTAGTTGAAAAATAAATATTATTTATTATAAAACTGGTATTCAAATGCTACTAAGGGTATGCAGTGACTACGCTCAAACATATTTGACCTTGTCTTACTAAATTACAAAAACAACGTCTCTTTACCATTTTTTATTTTCTATTTTGTAGGTAGATTTTTTTATTATCATGTCTCAATGGAGTGATTATTTAAAATACAAAATAATCTATTTGCACGAGGAAAAGGTTGGCTGCTTGTGCTGTGCAAGAATAAACTTTATGAAAGTATACTATATGGTTCAAATTCTTTAGAATATTGCGTCTAGCATAACAACTAAGATCAAATTTCAATGCTACTTATAAGAGTTGAGTTGGTCTTGTGGTCACTAAGGTAGTGCGGTGTTCATCGTTGTCTACGTTCGAAACCGAGTTTAACCTAAATGTAGCTTTTTGCTCAGCTATTTTTTTATTACACTTTTTTTTTACATTTCTTTAATGGACGACGTAGGATCTTGTTTTTTTAAACGGGCAGTTTGTATAGAAATAAAATTAAAAAGTTGCAAGTTTAAAATGTTTATTATTTCATTAAAACACTTAGGTAAGATAAAATAAGTAAATGCTCATATATATTTCCAAATTAATATACCTACATTTTATATTAATATGCCATAATCAAATCTAACCATTTATTAACATTAAACAAGGCATGCTTATGCTTAAAAGTTTGTTATCGAGAAAATTAATTCATGTGTGAAATGCTTTACAGATTTATAGCTGCCTATATGTAGTGAATAAACATGTTATTTAAATAGAAACAATCTATTTATAACAATAACATCACCACATAATCTGCAACATTTTAATGGTTTAACAATCAATCCATTGAGCATTTACTTACATGGTGTGTTTAAAAATAGAAAATAAAAAAAATAAAATTTAAATATTCCTGGGCAAAACGGACCCTTTCTTCGCGATGAGCAGGTGTCAATGCAATTTTCTGTGCCGGTTTATAATTCCTTATCCCAGCAGCGTGTAAATGCCTTCTCACTGTTTCCACTGAAATATTGTGGTTTATTGCGGTTACACGAATGGGCAAAAAATGGATTTTCAACTTGACTTGAAACAACGGTGGCGTTCGAATTCGGGACTATACTTGATGGCTTTTGCTCCTGGACGAATCCGCTGAATATTTCCATTGTCTCCATAACGTCTTAGGCATAGACTGACCGTATTTCTCTAAAACAAAAAAAAAACATTTTTGGAACCGTGTATGTAACTTGTAAGGAGTGAATGTAATGGTAAAATAGCCAACTACGCGTTCGTTAATCACAATCAATAAAATAAAATAGGTATAAAAAAACACTTACTGCTATATTAAGTCGATGACCAATCTCTCTAATTCCAACATTCTACTCATGTAAAAATATGATTTTATGTTTGGTAACACCAAATTGCTTAAATATACTTATCGAGTTATGTGAAACGATTTACAAATGTGTGAGCGCAGTCACTGCTATTAGGCGTAGTGTAACTTTTGTCACTTAGATGAATTTATTATCTACCTCACGAAGCAAATATATTTTTTACTTCGTTTCCAAACATTCTTGGTAAATATAAATTCTGTGAACTTAAAGTTTTTCAATTTACCCACCTGTCTACAAGATAAGTTATTAGGCGTAAATCATATTGGTCGTTCTTTAATAATGCAAGCAATATTGTAGAAATGAAAACAAATTAAAAAAGAAACTGATAATATAGGTGGACTGTATTTTCGAACCCACATGTTGTTCTTTGCCAATCCAGCATCAAACCGCTAAGCCACAAGAACTTGTTGGAAATACGCGAAATTAATGATTGGGTTGTAATTATGTAGTGTGACTTAAAAGCTTTTCAACTTTAATGTCAACGAGATAATGATTAAAATAGCTTAACAAAATGATATATAATGCCGGTGGCTCCGACAATGTTGGGTGGGTTTACCTTAACCTTACGTGTTAAAGATCAAATTTGCGTGTCTATATTTTTACTGTATTTGTCCTTCGAGTGCTCGAGTACTTGTCTGTTAAGCTCATATAAATTGAATAAACCTTAATGTTACATTCAGAGGGTCCAAATTCGTTTGTTTTTAGGGTGGGTCAGATAATTGTGATGACAGACTGTACAAACACTTTTACACGTCAATCATATTTTAAAACTAGATGAGGTCGGCGTTTCCTATCTGACTAGTCTGAGAAGAAAGGCCGAAACGGCGTTACGGATAGTTAGAAGCCCGAAAGTCTGACAACCAGTCTTGCCAAGGGGTATCGTATTACCCAATAACTGGGTTGTGGAGGTCAGATAGGCAGTCGTAATTTGCCACGTATATCCTGGAAGAAGGTGCAGGTGGAAATGTGGTCAAGTCGAAACTTATACTTTTTCTTTCATCAGGTGATGCCAACTGAGAAGCAGGCTCGGGAACATTTCCAGAAGCACCGCGTGGAACACTACTGGGACCTCGCGTACAGCGGCGCCGTGCTAGCGCCCTCAGACGAGCCCTAGAGCCCTAGGGCTTCACTACCTAATAAATACGATATGTACACAATATATATAGAGCGTTTTATTTGTGTTAATCTAGCTGTTGGTGTTAAATATTTTCACGAAACTTGATAGTGGCGCTGATTCCCATGTTAACAAACTATACTAAAGGAGATGTTTCATTTTTGGCTAGCACTTGTGTAATATATCAAAAACGGGGAAAATTATTAATCTGTGAATTTGAGAATAATCCTTTGAGTACAAACAAATTAAAGTTTTTCAATTATTGCCGTACGCACCACACTGACGTCACGCAAAATCCTGCATTGCGCAAGCAGAGTTGTACAGACCAAGCTACTACAATCTATCAACTTATCGCTAAAGCATTAAGGTTCAAGGTTGATTGGGAAAATTTGACAGTTTCGGGTAGCTTGGCCTGCTGGCGTCTGTACCTTTTGCCCCTCAAAAAACAATTTAATAAAACAGCGTTTTTTTAATTTAATTTTGTTTATTATACTCATTTACTCTCTAAATACAACATAATGAGACACAATTTATATGAGATCAGAAGGCCAATAATTCTCGTAATTTAAAACGTTCAAAATCTAGTCGCAGTCTCATCTCGGCGACAAACAAATGTCAAAAACTTGTCAAAATGTGGGGAAATTAGAGATATTTTTGACAGATTGAGACTGAGATCAGACTGTGAACGTTCTTAAAATTACGAGAATTGTCCCTCAGATTCTTAATAGTACCGTAGTTGAAATGTGGCAGTCAATGCACAGTTACTGGCTCTCAAACACAGCAATGCTTGTCAATATGTATGGTGGTATGTACTTCCCAGGACGTACCGTTTCACGAGGAGTTATTGTTGAAGTTAGTCGTCCTTATCACAGCTTCTAGTAAGGAAAAAAATTAAAATTATTGTAGTAACAGTCTCAAAGGTGAGTGGCTTAATTAAGATGAAGGGATGGCGTTTTTTTGGAGCCACAGTGGCCAAGTGGAAACAGCGTCGTCTTACGAGTTGGAGGTCGTATAGGTTCGAACCCAGACAGGCGTTTTACATTGTGTTAATAATTTCATCAGCACTGCTCTCAAAACGGTGAAGGAAAACATCGTGAGGAAACCGGCATGTCCTAGAACCAAAAAATTCGAAGACATGACATCTATCAACCCGCACTGGGCCCGTGTGGTGGATTACGATCCACTCCATCCACCACCTCACGGAGAGGAGTCTTTCTTTGTCCCAGCAGTGGGAACGTTCCCACAACAAGGACACAGGCCAAAAAGCCAGTTTTTTTTTTTTACCTAAGTATACCGTCAATATAATTTATTTTATATTATAAAGCAACAATATTTAAACGGGGCCTTAGCTCAGCATAATGTTAGATGATAACACAAGTGATGCTCTTAATATCGAGCATTAGAAAGACACGGTCACCCAGATATAGAAACACAGTGAAAGAGACGACGCTCTACAAAGCCACAGACGAAGCCGGACTTTTTAGAAAACTGGAAGTCCCATTAACTGTACTACATAAACAAATATTTTTCTTATTTCCCATAGTTACCTTCTCCTAGTTTTAATACATTTGATGGGTAGCTGTTGATTTCTGGGCACTCCGTGTATGTTCAGCAGATGTTTCTTCACTGAGGCTGGACGCTTGTACCTGGAATCATAGACTGAGTATAACATCACGCCTGCATTCTTCGAAGGGTGGCGCAGAGGTGTAGCTACAGTACACCCACATTTCGCAAGTTATGTTTAAGTTCCATGTGATGGGGGCGAGAGTATTGCCATCAACCGGGAACAAATACAGACTCCGGGCTGCTGCGGAGAAATTACAGATGGAATAATCCACTAACACAGTTTCTTGCCCGTTCTTCTCCATAGAGATCTACGCTTTGGAATGGGCAACTAGCTTCAACTTTCTGACTAACTGACCGACTATTTAATTTTGACAATTCAAAAGTGCCTGTAAATGGTTTAATTGAAATAAATGATTTGAGTTTGAGTTTGACACTTTGCCTGACCGGGGACCTGCAGTGCGATTCTGTAATCATCTCACCGTGAAAACTTAGGTGAAGTGAGCATGGAGTGAGCTGTCATTCCAAATAAAGCTAGGGATTGACACTACTGACAACTCACATCAAGCTCACTTCACTTGAGTTTTCGCGGTGCCAAATATACCTAAACATTAATGCTATACAAATAATTCAAATTAGCAAAGTCGACGGGCGGTTGCCCTAAAGGTTAAATCTAATCTACAGCAGTCTTCTGTAGTATTGTTATATACTTACGTCTCAGGACATAGATAACACAGGTAGGTGTATATAAGGAAATGAACTCTGTTCTGATGGCCAGTGAGCTCCGAACGACTGCGGAACATGGCGGGACAGCGCTCGCACTGAAACAAAATTATCTATGAAATTCAGAATCTTAGCATGCAACTTCAAACTCAATGTCATACGTTACAAAGTTCAAATTCCTTTGCGCAATTTAGGACCTTTTTCGGAGGAAGAGTAGACCGCATTCCAAAATATCAAAAAATGCACAACGTTAATATTCAAGTTTTCACTTCTGCCCGCACTCCTGGAGTGCAAACCGTTTTTTCTTTTTTTCCGTACCTACGCCATTGCGCAACTGTCCCGTTGGTGTCGTGGTCTCAAGCGCGACTGCTGTGCATGGGGTCCTGGGTTCGACTCCCAGGTCGAGCAAAGTGTTATTGGATTTTTCCATTGGGACTTTCTTAGTAACAGCCCCGAGTTTGGAAGTTGCTGGCTGCTGGGGAGTTTGTGGCGCCACTTCTTCTTCCCAGCGATAGCACTAGGAAGTGGTGAAGGGCGGGCGTTTTTGGGGGACTGTCTTTTGTAATTTTGACGTTCGAAAAGTGCTGACTCTCAGCCTAATTTGAATAAATGACTTTTGATTTTGATTGGTATTGTGATTCGCCCGTGCCTCGGTGCGCACGTAAAGCCATTGGTCCTGCGCCTGATCTCTCTCCGGTCGCGTCGGGTCGCCTCCCCATCGGACGGAGAGTGCACCTTTTTTTTTTTTTTTTTTGTTTTCGGGGGGATACCTTCAAAAGGCGCCTGGTTTTGGGGATAAAACCAGGGAGTGTGGGATTTTTACCTCACTAAAACCACCCCGGTGGTCACCATCTGCACATGGGAGGGGCACCGTTACCTCTCAAAAGACCAATCCGGAGCCCCCTCTGTGCAATGCCTTTTAGGGCACATCTCTGGGGAGACTGTAAAGGGGTCTCCCTGAAGCCCGACTGTGCAAGTGTGCAAGGCAGCACATGACCACTGTGCGCCGCATTCCCCGAGGTCACTCAGTGGGCCGACAGAGTCCCCACTCTAATCGCCCGCGACCCCAAATTCCCGCCTTTGTTAAATGATGCAGGCGGGGTTTCGAACGGAGAGTGCACCTGTGTACTATAACATCTCTTGCGAAACTGGCAAATCTTCGTTGAAATCGGTCGGGGATTTTTTTTTTTTTAATTACCTATACCATTGAGGGGCCCTTGGCTAAATAATAACAGGCTCACAGGTCGATCGATCAGGTTAAGCTACGCCTGCCGCGGTTGGTCTGTGGATGGGTGACCATCTTTACATACCGAGACCACTCCGTGCCTCGGAAAGTACGTTAAGCCGTTGGTCCCGGCTGTCATTCGTAGATCTTTGACAGTCGTTACGGGTCGTCAGAAGCCCGAAAGTCTTATCAAGGGGTATTGTATTACCCAGTCACTGGGTTGTGGAGGTCAGATAGGCAGTCGCTCCGTGTAAAATACTGGTATTCAGCTGCATCCGGTTAGACTGGAAGCCGACCCCAACATAGTTGGGAAAAGGCTAGGCCCTCATGATGATGACCTCAGAACCTACCTATACCTATGCCATTAACAATAGGTTTAAATCGAATTAAACCGAAAATTTAATTAATAATATCCGTACATAATCCTGTATGGTACGACCTTCAGATTATTATTAGGTACCTATAGTTAATCAAATTAAAACAATGAACTCATTGTTTCTTAACTACTGTACAATCTATACGAATAGGTATTATAAAGAAGTAAAATTGGTTTGTTTGTATGTAGGTATGGTATGTATGAGGTAATCTCCGGAACCACCACACAGATTGCAAAAAATCTTATTTCAGTTGATAGCCCAATTTTTGAGGAAGGTTATAGACTATGTAACATCACGCTACGGCCCTTAGGAGATGAGCAAAATGAAAAAAAAAGTCAGAAATAAGACTACGCGAAAACTAAGTAGTAGCACGGGGGAGCGATGGGATGCGACGCGATGGGTCGGGGGCCGAAATTCACGCGGACAAAGTCGCGTTCAGAAGGTAGTTTAGAATAAAAAGAAAATTGCACAAATGAGGTGTAGGTAGGTAAGATCTTTGTTATAAAAAAATAAGCAAAAGAATCACAGGGTATCAAAAAATTCGTCCGCATCGCTGTCAACAGGAACAGTGCCCAAAACGCTGGCAACATTGCCACGTTGTATGGCGATGCTAATTCTTTGACCAAGAAACAGGCCACATGTACATGTACATATGTATTATAATTTTAAATGTTTGCAACTGAAGTCTGTTATAAAATGTATTGCATTTGTAGTATTAAATGCTGAATGATCGATAACGGTTTTTCTTTCACTAATACGAGTCAATCAAAATTCAACTTAGGTACATAGCACTAAAGTAGATAATAGATTAAGAGGGTGCACACAAGTCCACTAGCGCCACTCCTTTAAAAAAATATTATCTCGTGACTGAGAAGGAATTATGAAAATCTGTTCAATCAGCGACCTCGGTAAATGTGTCTAGAATTTTCTAATACCTTTTATAAAATTTCATATTGAGACACGAAGCAACAAAATTCGATCTAAAGAAAAGCGGCCACATTCCTATAAGTCGTATTTAGTTGCTTCGTGTCTCAATATGAAACTTAATAAAAAGGTATTAGAAAATTCTAGACACATTTACCGAGGTCGCTGATTGAGCAGATTTTCATAATTCCTTCTCAGTCACGAGATAATACTTTTTAAAGGAGTGGCGCTAGTGAACCGTTGTACAGGCTCTTAAGTGGCAATACATGTAAATGATCTCAAATTTTATATTCAAGTATACAAGGTCAAACGAATTTAGCTAGCAAAACTCCAAAGAAGTGATGCGATATCCAAACACGACTAGAATCAATTTTATTTTAATTTAATTTTTGACGTTCAAAAGTGCCTTTGAAAAAAGTGCTTTGAAAGTGTTTAAAGTGCCTTTTAAGTGACGGCACGGTTGGCGCAGAGGTTAAGCGATTGACTGCTGCGCTGCGTGTAGCGGGTTCGATTCCCGCACGGAAAAAATATTTGTATGACCTACATGATTGTATTTGTTCCGAGTCTGGGTGTTTTTCTATCTATAATATGTATGTATTTACAAAAAAAAATGTATATAAGTAGTTTATCAGCTATCTTGTTACCATAACACAAGCATTAGGTTGCTTAGCTTGGGACTAGATGGCGCTGTGTGAAAAGTCCAGGGATATTATTATTATTTTATTTGCTTTGAAATAAATGATTTGACTTTAACACATACAAAAATAGTGAGCATTTGATGTTCTTTTTTGGGTCAACAAGCGCTTGTAATTGAGTTTAGAAAATCAGTTTTTTTGGGTTAACTTCACAGATATTTGATGGACGCTATCTAAACACGAAACAACAAAAAGAACTGATTGTTTATATTGATACTAGCTGCGCCACGCGGTTTCACCCGCATAAGTTTCAATCCCGTGGGAATATCAGGATAAAAAGTATCTTATATGTTAATCCTGTGTAGCGGTATCTACAACGCCACATACGAACAACGCGTCATACTGACGTCACGCAAATCCTGCATCTCGCAAGCAGAGTTTACCGCGCAATTAGCATAGATACAATTTCCCAACATCAATCGTTGGGCAATAGCCCGCCAGACACAACACCCGTCTGGCCGGAGGATCCTCCCTTTTCTATGGAGGATGAGTGAACTTTACACCCTGTTCCTCATACCTCTAAACCTGGTTATAAACCATCTGTGTGCCAAATTTCATCCAAATCCGTTCAGTAGACAGTAGTTTTTGCGCGAAAGAGTAACAAACATCCATCCACCCATACAAACTTTCACATTTATAATATTAGTAGGATTTCAAATGAATAAATTAAATAAATTCATCTTTATGTTTAATCATGTTAAGATATACCCATCAATCACGTCTGCGGAGTTTGGCTAGCTAATTTAATTTGATCTTGTAGATCTGTGTCAGAATATAGTATTGAATGGTCAGTACCTGCAAGTTTCTAACACCGAAGTGCTTCCTCATGTGCTGCGCTATGTTGGCTCTCATTCTGAACGTGTCGCCGCACACGTCACACGTGTACGGTCTCTCTCCTGTATGCTCTGCGCGCTCGTGGTTCTGGCATAAAACAAATATTAAATTAAGCAACTAATTTAAAATTAAATTAGTTGTTGTATTAATTATGTACTGGGTTGTGGAGGTCAGATAGGCAGTCGCTCCATGTAAAATACTGGTATTCAGCTGGATCCGGTTAGATTGGAAGCCGACCCCAACATAGTTGGGAAAAGGCAGGCAGATGATGATGAATTTAAAATTAAATTAATTAAATTAAATTTCGAAAAGGACGACCAGGGGCCATACTATGAGGAGTTAACGCCATCATTGTGCCGTTGTGTAAAAGGGATAGCGCTATTAAACCTGTATAGCTCCATCTCTATATTATTATGGGGTCCCGGCCCGTTGAAAGGCGTACCAGGGGCCGAGGCCAACTCGCAGAGGCCCTTTAGATTTAAATGATGAGGAGGCACCTACCGACGATTATCCCTGTATGCACCATGCAAGTGCACCCAAGGACACCCCGGTTGGTGCAGGACTATTGCATAACATGGAAACAAAATATACTGGGCTCTATGGGTGTGGGTGGCTATAGTAGATCGGTTACCTTTAACTATGGAAGGTCTATGTCCCCTGCCTGACCAATGATAATATTATTCACAGATAAAACGGCAGGGTCAACCCAGCATCTTACTGGAATACTTCCTTCCTCCGAGCACGTTTGCTCTTACGGATTTCTTCTTACGGATTGGAGGCGATTACTGGAGGCGTGTACTGGATTCGAGTTTATTTTTTGTGTTATTTAGTGTGTTTTAGTGTTATTTTTAATAGAAATCCTCAAATAGCATGCGAACGTTTACAACTCGACCTGGATGCTCTAACAAGGTGGTGCCACGATGCTGGCCTAGTACTTAATGCAAGCAAAACTAAACTGTTGGTTATTAAATCTCCATACATTAAAAAATTGCCCTTACGGAACTTAATTGCCCATGACCATGACTGCTTGCATACGGTCAATGCGAATAATTGTAACTGTCCACAAATAGATGTTGTCATTAAACAAACATATCTTGGAGTAGTTATAGACGATAAGTTTAACTGGAGTTATCACATAGAACGTGTTTGCGATAAACTTCGGCAATTTCTTGCTATTATAACCATATTAAAAAAACGCCTGCCCTTCAAAGTGAAGATAATGCTTTATTACGCAATGGCTGAATCTTACATCCAGTATGGCCTTAGTAGTTATGGCCGTACCTATAAAACCTACCTTGATAGTATATTTAAACTACAACTTCGAATTTTAAAAACAATAGTATCTCCTAAAATTAGAAATCAATTTTATGACAATATAAACGGCCTCTTTAAACATTGCAATGTCTTACCAGTTCATATGCAATTAAATTTTTTGTTATTAAAAGAACAATTTTTCAATAAATCTCTAAGAAACAAAATCGAACATCCTGTATGCACTCGGGCAGTTTCTGAGAATAGGCTTCGTACACAGCGCGCCAACAATACGTATGGCGAGCGAACTACCGGTTATATTATACCGAGACTTATTAATAGTCTACCCTCAGAAATAAATAAATGTATTACACATAAAAATATCAAATGCAAACTTAAGCAATATTACTTAAGTATTATGTAGGAATGATTGTAACTGCGAGTATCTACAGACCTAATGATGTTATTAATTGTATGGACAATGACGCTTAGTTATAAAATGTTTCATTGTATAGTTTGACATTGAGATAGACTCGTGATAGCACAAGTTTAAACCTTAGTGGTTTTTGGTTGCTATTTTTTGTGAATAATCCTGTATTCTTTTTTATAATTGATAAATAAATTAAAAAAAAAAAAAAAAAAAGAGTACTGGAGTCGAGTACTGGAGTCGAGTACTGGAGGCGTGTACTGCAGGCGAGTACTTGAGTCGACGAGGACTGGAGGCGAGTACTGGAGGCGAGTACTGTAGTCGAGTACTGTAGTCGAGTACTGTAGTCGAGTACTGTAGTCGAGTACTGTAGTCGAGTACTGTAGTCGAGTACTGTAGTCGAGTACTGGAGGCGAGTTCTGGAGGCGTGTATTGCAGGTGAGTAATGGAGGCGATTACTGAAATCGAGTACTGGAGGCGAGTAATGGAGGCGAGTACTGGGAGCGAGTACTGGGGGCGAGTACTGGAGGCGAGTACTGGAGGCGAGTACTGGAGGCGAGTACTGGAGGCGAGTACTGCAGGCGAGTACTGGAGTCGTGTACTGGAGGCGAGTACTGTAGTCGAGTACTGGAGGCGAGTGCTGGAGTCGTGTACTGGAGGCGTGTATTGCAAGTGAGCAATGGAGGCGATTACTGGAGGCGTGTATTGCAGGCGAGTACTGGAGGCGTGTATTGCAGGCGAGTACTGGAGGCGTGTATTGCAGGCGAGTACTAGAGTCGAGTACTGGAGGCGAGTACTGGAGGCGAGTACGGCAGGCGAGTACTGGACGCGAGTACTGGAGGCGAGTACCTACTGGAGGAGAGTACTGGAGGCGAGTACTGGAGGCGAGTACTGGAGGCGAGTACTGGAGGCGAGTACTGCAGGCGAGTACTGGAGGCGAGTACTGGAGGCGAGTACTGGAGGCGAGTACTGGAGGCGAGTACTGGAGGCGAGTACTGTAGTCGAGTACTGTAGTCGAGTACTGTAGTCGAGTACTGGAGGCGAGTTCTGAAATCGAGTACTGGAGGCGAGTAATGGAGGCGAGTACTGGAGGCGAGTACTGGAGTCGAGTACTGGAGGCGAGTACTGCAGGCGAGTACTGGACGCGAGTACTGGAGGCGAGTACCTACTGGAGGAGAGTACTGGAGGCGAGTACTGGAGGCGAGTACTGGAGGCGAGTACTGGAGGCGAGTACTGGAGGCGAGTACTGGAGGCGAGTACTGGAGTCGAGTACTGGAGTCGAGTACTGGAGTCGAGTACTGGAGTCGAGTACTGGAGTCGAGTACTGGAGTCGAGTACTGGAGTCGAGTACTGGAGTCGAGTACTGGAGTCGAGTACTGGAGGCGAGTACTGGAGGCGTGTATTGCAGGTGAGTAATGGAGGCGATTACTGGAGGCGTGTATTGCAGGTGAGTAATGGAGGCGATTACTGGAGGCGTGTACTGAAGGCGAGTACTGGAGGCGAGTACTGGAGGCGTGTATTGCAGGTGAGTAATGGAGGCGATTACTGGAGGCGTGTACTGGAGTCGAGTACTGGAGTCGAGTACTGGAGGCGTGTATTGCAGGTGAGTACTGGAGTCGAGTACTGGAGTCGAGTACTGGAGTCGAGTACTGGAGTCGAGTACTGGAGTCGAGTACTGGAGTCGAGTACTGGAGTCGAGTACTGGAAGCGAGTACTGGAAGCGAGTACTGGAGGCGAGTACTGGAGGCGAGTACTGGAGGCGAGTACTGGAAGCGAGTACTGGAGGCGAGTACTGGAGGCGAGTACTGGAGGCGAGTACTGGAGGCGAGTACTGGAGGCGAGTACTGGAGGCGAGTACTGGAGGCGAGTACTGCAGGCGAGTACTGGAGTCGAGTACTGGAGGCGTGTATTGCAGGCGAGTACTGGAGGCGAGTACTGGAGGCGAGTACTGGAGGCGAGTACTGGAGGCGAGTACTGGAGGCGAGTACTGGAGGCGAGTACTGGAGGCGAGTACTGGAGGCGAGTACTGGAGGCGAGTACTGGAGGCGAGTACTGGAGGCGAGTACTGGAGGCGAGTACTGGAGGCGAGTACTGGAGGCGAGTACTGCAGGCGAGTACTGCAAGCGAGTACTGGAGTCGTGTACTGGAGGCGAGTACTGGAGTCGAGTACTGGAAGCGAGTACTGGAGGCGAGTACTGCAGGCGAGTACTGGAGTCGAGTACTGCAGGCGAGTACTGGAGGCGAGTACTGGAGGCGAGTACTGGAGGCGAGTACTGGAGGCGAGTACTGGAGGCGAGTACTGGAGGCGAGTACTGGAGGCGAGTACTGGAGGCGAGTACTGGAGGCGAGTACTGGAGGCGAGTACTGGAGGCGAGTACTGGAGGCGAGTACTGATGGCGAGTACTGGAGGCGAGTACTGGAGGCGAGTAATGGAGGCGATTACTGGAGTCGAGTACTGGAGGCGATTACTGGAGGCGAGTACTGGAGTCGAGTACTGGAGGCGAGTACTGAAGGCGAGTACTGGAGGCGAGTACTGGAAGCGAGTACTGGAGGCGAGTACTGCAAGCGAGTACTGGAGTCGAGTACTGGAGGCGAGTACTGATGGCGAGTACTGGAGGCGAGTACTGGAGGCGAGTACTGGAGGCGAGTACTGGAGGCGAGTACTGGAGGCGAGTACTGGAGGCGAGTACTGGAGGCGAGTACTGGAGGCGAGTACTGGAGGCGAGTACTGGAGGCGAGTACTGGAGGCGAGTACTGGAGGCGAGTACTGGAGGCGAGTACTGGAGGCGAGTACTGGAGGCGAGTACTGGAGGCGAGTACTGGAGGCGAGTACTGGAGGCGAGTACTGGAGGCGAGTACTGGAGGCGAGTACTGGAGGCGAGTACTGGAGGCGAGTACTGGAGGCGAGTACTGGAGGCGAGTACTGGAGGCGAGTACTGGAGGCGAGTACTGGAGGCGAGTACTTGAGGTGAGTACTGGAGTCGAGTACTGAAGGCGAGTACTGGAGGCGTGTACTGGAGGCGAGTACTGAAGTCAAGTACTGGAGGCGAGTACTGGTTTAGTTTATTTTAAATAGTTTTAATTTTTAATTCTTTATTTTTATTTTTACCATGTACTTACTATGTAATCGTCACTAGTTTAAAATTTATGTACGGACGCCGGCAGGTCAACCTACCCGAAACTGTCAGATTTCCCAATCAACATTGAACCTAATGTTATAGTAATAAAGTCGAAAATCTATTAAAGAAATCTGACAGATTGTAGTAGCTTGATGTGCTGGCGTCTGTACCGCTAGCTGTAAACTAGAGGAGCGGAACTACTTACTACAAGCACTCTTTTTTGCTTAAAAGGTAGTTCCTAATTTTGTAATGTTACTTACATAAGTTGATGAAATAAACATTTTTTTTTTTTAATTTCATTTACTTAAATTATGAAATAAATCAATAATAATAATAAGATTACAAATAAGATTTTTTTTATATTAGATTTAAATTTATTTTTTGAACATGCAAATATATCAATATCAATGAAATTTGAATTATAGGATTCCAACATTCTATGAATAGGGCAGCGTAAGCCAGAGTTCGTACGACAAGAATTTAGAGCAAACAGAGTACAGTCACGAGCAAAAGTATGTATACACTCGGCTTTTTTCAAAAGCGATTTACGCCTTTATTTATTTATTTTTAATTTTATGTTGTTATGTAATGTGTCGTATTTCAACGTTGCATTCGTTATTTCACGAAAAAATCGCAATTGAAAGTTGCCAAGTGTTGACATATTATTGGTGCTCGTGACTGTACACACGGCTACACGTCAAGCTATACTAAACCAGTTGGTCTTGGCCTCACTTTGTATGATATTTTCTCACAATGAACGGTCAGCTAATACTGGTTTTGCATAGCTTGATGTGTAGCCGCGTGTACGTGCACGAACCTGACGCACGTGAAACGTTCGGGGGACAGACTAACACAGCTCGTTAGATCAATGGCATCAAAATTAATGTGACATGCGGCAGATGTGTCAATCACACATCTTTACAAATAAAGAAAATTGAAGTGTTTGTTTTGTAATGTCAAGAAAGAAGAATTAATTCTAGTTGCTCGTCCATCTAAAAATTAAACAATCGGAAATACGACTGGTGACTTTACAAAATAAAGTAAGCGTTTCAAAATAATATGATAATTATGTCTTATTCTCATGACAATAAAGTTCACTATCGTATAAGCGAATGTGAACAGGCGTTACATACGAATATGAACTTTATCAAAGTGCAGATTGTGTTCATATTGCTGGGCAAGCTCGTTCCACCGTAGATCTCATCCCTGCCTCTGGGCTGGATTGAGGTCAAGAGTGAGCCCATTGTCAATAATAAAAAATAAAAAATATTCATATGAAACGGTTTCTTTACTTAGCAAAGTCGAAAGTGCGGTCTGAAAATGTTTGCACATAGTTTACCTGTAACTGCAACGGGTCTACTGCCCTGTAGGAACACTTGCTGCAAGCCAGCCGTTTCCTGCGACCATGCACGCGTTGCTGATGGTATCGCATATGGCTGGGATTCACAAACTTTTTGCCGCATTCCTGAAATAATAATAATAATAATAATATCCCTGGACATTTCACACAGCGCCATCTAGTCCCAAGCTAAGCAACCTAATGCTTGTGTTATGGTAACAAGATGGCTGATAAACTACTTAAATACATTTTTTTTTGTAAATACATACATATTATATATAGAAAAACACCCAGACTCGGAACAAATACATTTAGGTCATACAAATATTTGTTCCGTACGGGAATCGAACCCGCAAAAAAAAAAATAATAATAAAGCGCTTCAATAGTAGGTATAATCAGCGCATAAATACGCCTGGTGAGCGGTGTGTGCAGCAGTGTGTTGCGCAGCGGTCCGGCAGTTCATACAAAATGTACTAAAGTGATGGAGGAAAATGTTTGCAAAGGGTTGCGTTGCGGTGCGGCGCGCTCTTATTTTTTCCACCAGAGTTGTGCTATGCAGCTATGCTGCGAGGATGTGAAAGCTAAGCTACGAAACTTGTGCGACCGTTTCCACTAATGCTAAGCTGTGTAGCGGAGCGAGTAAGATGTCCTATATGCTGCTGGGGAGTTTGTTGCGCCACTTCATCTTCCCAGCGATAGCACTAGGAAGTGGTGTAGGGTGGGCGTTTTTGGGGGATTGTCTTTTGTAATTTTGACGTTCGAAAAGTGCTGATTCTCAGCCTAATTTGAATAAATGACTTTTGATTTTGATTTATAAAGATGCGCCGCCGCGAGGTAGCTGTGCGAGGAAGATGCTCAACTCGAGCAACGCGATGCATCGATAGTAGGGAAAGCACGGGGAGTACTCTGCTCTGCACATAGCTACAACACTCAACCATAGCTCCCATCCATAGCACGCATCCGTCCGTATAAAAACATAGCTTAGTTGAATCCGTTTCCACCAGTGCTAAGCTATGTGCACCAATGAATATGATTGGTGGATAACAAACGCATCCATAAAATCAAAATCAAAAGTCATTTATTCAAATTAGGCTGAGAGTCAGCACTTATCGAACGTCAAAATTACAAAAGACAGTCCCCCAAAACGCCCGCCCTTCACCACTTCCTAGTGCTATCGCTGGGAAGAAGAAGTGGCGCAACAAACTGTCCAGCAGCACAGCTGTCTGTTCAGTTAGAATATAGTTGCATGTATACAATTACAATACTAGGAACCTATGTTCAGTAATTAACATTACAAGAAACTTAAATTATTTGCCATAAAATATGTCAGCTAGCCACGCCAATATACCAACAAATATAATAAAAACTATACGTACTCAAGCTGAAAAATAATTAATTCAAATGGAAATAAAAACTTACTACCTAAATAAAAGCCTCCAGGCATAAAGGGCGTGACATATTTATGGCTTACATATTTATGCATAGCTGGGTTCTGGTCACATAGCTGTCACTTGAGTCACAGATGAAAAACTAAGACCATTGAAGTAAAATAAATAAATAAGTTAATACTAATAACAATAACCTGTCAGTAAGCTGATTCTGGAGAAAGAACATGAACATTGTCTTGAGTTAATTAGGGCGACCAACTATTCTTATCGTGTAAGTAGTCGTTGATGGAATAGTAAGCCTTGATTGTAAGCATAGCAACGTAGCATAGCACATCTCTGGTGGAAAAGCAGCATTATTAGCTCGATTTTAAACGCGTTCATAATGGGAATTTCACATTTATTAGGTATACATAAAACGCTTGCCGCGGTTGGTCTGTGGATGGGTGACCATCTTTACATTCCGTGCCTCGGAAAGCACGTTAAGCCGTTGGTCCCGGCTGTCATTCGTGGATCTTTGACAGTCGTTACGGGTAGTCAGAAGCCCGAAAGTCTGACAACCAGTCTTACCAAGGGGTATCGTATTACCCAGTAACTGGGTTGTGGAGGTCACATAGGCAGTCGCTCCATATAAAACACTGGTACTCAGCCGCATCCGGTTAGACTGGAAGCCGACCCCAACAGAGTTGGGAAAAGGCAGGCAGATGATGAACAGGTAATAATAAAAGTGCTCCAGACCGGATTTCGGCTATAGTGGCCAATCTCAATGGAGACTTGCTAACGGCACGGAAGATATTAGCACAAGTGTGTGCGTGAACACAGGTGCACTCTCTCCTCCCTCACTCTCATAGTCCAATGGGACGGCAATCCGACACGACCGGAGAGAGATCCGGCGCAGCACCAACGGCTTAACATGCTTTTCGAAGCACAGGGGTCTCACATCGCCAAATACCAAACTCCGGGCTGATACTAAGGAATTCCTGATAGAAAAAATCAATAACACTTTGCCTCGAACCCAGGACTCCACGCTCAGCAGTGGAGCTTGCAACCACGAGACCAAAACAGGCAGTCCAAATTTACTAAAGTGATGAAGGATGATTTTTGGAATGCGTTGCGTTCTGGTGCAGCGCGACCTAATCTGCGCTAGCCTTTAAGCCTTTGGCAAACCATGGGTGTATAACCCTAAACAATTAAACTTACTTCACAAGCATTCTGTGGTTCAAAATGTGTCTTAGCATGGCACTTGAAGTTCTGCATGTTCCTCAACTCCTTGTTACACAATGTACATCTCACTGGTCCCTCGCTGTCATACGGCATCGCTGCTAATGATAACAGCTTGGCATCTTGCTCCTGAAAAATATACAGAAGTTGGTATAGCTAGCTGTTGCACCGTGGATGGGCTCGTGGCAAAATCAAAAGTCATTTATTCAAACTAGGCTGAGAATCACCACTTTTTGAATGTCAAAATGACATGAGACAGTCCCCCGGCACGCCCGCCCTTCACCACTTCCTAGTGCTGACTGATCGATTCTGTAAAAATCTCACCGTGAAAAGTTAGGTGAAGTGAGCTTAGAGTGAGCTGTCAATAGTGTCAATCCCTAGCATTAGTTGGAATGACAGCTCACTCCACGCTCACTTCACCTGAGTTTTCACGGTGAGATGGTTACAGAATCACACCGCTGAATAGCACTGCTGTAGCTGGGAACAAGAAGTCGTGCCACAAACTGTCCAGCAGAACAGCTTTGCATCAATGTGTATAGAGTGTATAGACACACGAGGTAGTTTCGTGGTACTTATGCTGTGTCATCATCTGCTCGCCTTTTACCACCTATGTTGGGGTCGGCTTCCAGTCTAACCGATAGCAGCTGAATACAGTATTTTACATGGAGCGGCTGCCTATCTGACCTCCACAACCCAGTTGCTGGGTATTACAATACCCCTTGGTAAGACTGGTTGTCAGACTTTCGGGCTTCTGACGACCCGTAAGGACTGTCAAAGATCCACGAAGTGCTTTTCTAGACACGGAGGGTCTTGGTATGGAAAGATGGTCACACATCCACGGAGAAACCAAGGTAAGCGTAGTTTAATATGATATCGATCGACCCGAGCGGCTGTTGTTACTTCGCCACAAGCCCCAAAGGACATGAATTTTTATTGACATAAAAAGGTTACATCAAAATAGTATGAATCCCCTGGCCCCTAAACTAGTGTTAACTGTATCTTAAGGACCAGCAGGTTAATGTAAATAAAAAACCTACGGACCGCAGCCGCTCAGAGAACAGGCTCGGAGTTACCAATATAATCATAAAAAAACCGGCCAAGTACGAGTCGGACTCGCGCACGAAGGGTTCCGTAGCTATAAAAATCACGTCTGTTGTATGGGAGCCCTTAAATATTTATTTTATTATTAAAGTAAAAATACAACTGAGTATTTTGTGAATATTTCCAGTGCCTACCTGTTGCCATTATTGATATCGAGCAAAAAAGGGCAAAAAAAAATCGCGTTTGTTGCATGGAAGCGGGGGGCTTCCATGCAACAAACGCGTTTTTTTTTGCCCTTTTGCCCTTTAAATATTTATTTTATTTTGTTTTTAGTATTTTTTGTTCGCTATAACAAAAAATACTAAAAACAAAATAAAATACATAATTTGTGAAAATTTCAACTGTCTAGCTATTGCGGTTCTTGAGATACAGCCTGGTGACAGACGGACAGACAGCAAAGTCTTAGTAATAGCAACCCGTTTTTACCCTTTGGGTACGGAACCCTAATAATCTAAAAAAACACTACCTTACACAGAAGTTTCCTTCTCTCTCTCTCCAATAACTCCTTCTCTTTCAAATCCCAGTTAATTTGATTAAAATCTTTAGATTCATTTTTAATCATATTCTTAAAATCCTGGTCCAGACTGTCGCTGGATTCCAAGTCCTCTATACAAATATTTGTATCATTATCACTTTTAATAGAATCTAAATCATTAATTAAGAAGTTATTCATGAAATCAGAATCATTGCTTGATTCATAATCTTCAATTCTGACTGAGAATTCATTTTTAATTTCATTGCTATCTTTTTTGTTAGCAAAACTCTTTTTTTTAAGAACTTTTTTAGGTTTACACTTAATTTTTTTACTTTTTTTTAGTTCTCTATTTAAAATTTGCCGTTGTTTTTTATTTTTCCGTTTGTTAATATCATTTTGAACAGTTATAATTTCTGATTGATTCGATATTTGACTATCATTGTTGTCAGATTCAATTTTTATTGTTTTGAATGATTTTTTGAGTATTTCTTCTGATTTTGAACTTGATTCTCTTAGTTTCAAAGCTCCATTGACTAGATTTAGACATGATTCGCATATTAGCTGTGTTAGGCCATCATCAGACTCGATCTGAAAAGGAAAAAAAAATATGACACATCATCACACCTGGGAGCCTACTCCGAAGTGCAAAGTGCAAATGTTCGGATCGGACCGACACATGGCTGAACCGAATATTATTGAAAAATGCGAAAAAAGTTCGGATAGGTTCAGTTGGGTCGGGACCATAGTCAATATTCGAAAGAGTGTAGGAGTGTAGGATCGGAACCGACCGAACCACATAGTAACTTCGTAGCAGGAAACAGCCGAACATTCGGCCGATACTACTTCGGAGTAGACCTCCTGTAATCCCCGAAGTATTCAGCAATGGTGTACCTAATAGTACACCAACACATCGCCAGTTAAGTTTTAAGTCCCATCCAAGTACTAGCAGGGGATCCTATTGCCATTTCGGGCACAAATCTAGAGTCCTGGCTGCTACTGAGACATCCCAGATGGAAAAACCAAGATCTTTGCCCGAGCTGGGAATCGAACCTAGGACTTCATGCATAATAGTAGCACCTGCGACCACTAGACCACCGAGGCACTAATTTATTTGAAACTAGCTGCGCGCCGCGGTTTCTCCCGCATACGTCTCGATCTCGTGAGAATATCGGGATGAAAAGTATACTATGTCTTATTCCAGGTCATGGTCAACCCATGTGTCAAGTCTCAAGCAGCTATATCGTGAAAGCGTAACAAACATACAAAAAATTAAATAATTTCTTTTTACAATATTTATTAGCTTTTTTAAAAAATACCTAAAAAACTAAAAAACACGGACTAGCAAATGGTCTTAATACATTAATAAATTCCTTTCTGTATTTCCTCGTAGATAAAATCGATCATTTCAAATGTTTTTTTTATCACTGCAAAAATAAATGAGTGTTTACCTTGATTCCACAAACCAAATAGAGCTGTTTGCTGCGAAAACTTACAAGATTCTTATCAGGAAATATTTGTTTTAGATCCTTTTTAGATAAACACGTTCTACACATTGTCATTTCTATTCCATTTAGTAAAAAATAACGATAAAATCTACAAAAAGTGAATTCGTACATATATCGTAAATAAATTATCGTTTAAAAGATCGCTATCAGTATGGTATCCTAATATCAGAGAGTTGTTAATTAAAATTATCCTTAGCCAACTTGTTGAGATTTTATCTTCGTATTTAATGTAGTTTAGAAATCATGTTATCTCAATAAATATTTGATCCTGGATAATTCGCTCATATTCTTAAAAGTTTAGCGGTTTTCAAAGGGGATCGTTATTATTGCTGTCTTTGTAAACAAAACTGCATTTTTATTTTGACGTTTATGGGTTGCTAACAGGGTAAAAAACATTTCCTCACAGGGAAAAAATGATAAAGGATCCCAGACTCCCGGTATCCCGGTAGCAATTTTGAAAACAACATTGTGAATCGTCGCTTCGAAAATAATGTAAAAGATATTGATTCTAGATCAAATATTCGATTAATTGATAGCAAATTAAATTATTGTAATCCACCTTATCATTATAATCATTGCAAGTTTTAAATTGGTGAGAGTTTTACACATTTTCCTTCAGATAGAGGGAGAATTATTTGAAGGACTTTCAACACTGAGTAATTTCACTAGTGTTGTGCGTCGTATGTGACTTTAATCTAGAAAACAAGTAAACAAAATAAAATTTTATACTCCAATACACAATAACGTGGCTAAATAATAACAGCCGCACAGGTCGATCGGTCAGGTTAAGTTACGCTTGCCGCGGTTGGTCTGTGGATGGGTGACCATCTTTACATACCGAAACCCCTCCGTGCCTCGGAAAGCTCGTTAAGCCGTTGGTCCCGGCTGTCATTCGTGGATCTTTGACAGTCGTTACGGGTCAGAAGCCCGAAAGTCTGACAACCAGTCTTACCAAGGGGTATCGTATTACCCAGTAACTGGGTTGTGGAGGTCAGATAGGCAGTCGCCCCATGTAAAATACTGGTATTCAGCTACATCCGGTTAGACTGGAAGCCGACCCCAACATAGTTGGCAAAAGGCTAGGCAGATGAGGACACAATAATAAAATAATCTTTAAAATTATATGTAATTGTACCTAAGTCCATACACAGTTAAACCATTAGGAACTGATACAGATCTCATAGTAATTGTACTCAAAGTAATGCATTGAATTTGAACATTGCTTTAAGAGTGCAATTTGGCCTGTAGCAGAGCTAAGTAAACTCATCATCATCTGCCTAGCCTTTTCCCAACTATGTTGGGGTCGGCTTCCAGTCTAACCGGGTGCAGCTGAATACCAGTAATTTACATGGAGCGACTGCCTATCTGACCTCCACAACCCAGTTACCGGGTAATACGATACCCCTTGGTAAGACTGGTTGTCAGACTTTCGGGCTTCTGACTACCCGTAACGACTGTCAAAGATCCACGAATGACAGCCGGGACCAACGGCTTAGCGTGCTTCTGATTTATAATATGCTAGACTAAAATGACAGCTGTGATTGACCTTTTTTTGTAACATGTATTTTTTTTTGCAAACCATCAAACTTTAAGTACAGACGCCAGCACATCAAGCTACTACAATCTGTCAGATTTCTTTAATAGATTTTCGACTTTATTGCTAAAGCATTAGGTTCAATGTTGATTGGGAAAGGGAGGGATTGGGAGTAACGAATGCATGTGTCAGCGAGAGTGAGGCGTGACTCACGTGAGGTACTACGCTACGCAGCGAGTAGGTAGCGTACTTTAGACCCGTTATAAAGTTTGTGTTGGACTGTATAGTTTACGAGATTCTCTAAGTCACCTTAGTGAAAGAGAAACTCTTCTTAAAATTAATTAGTGGTAATTTCTGATTTAGTTCATTTAGTTAAAGTCGTGAGTCGGCCAAAAGTTAAGTGACGAATTGACGATGCTGATATTGCTAGCGATTAGCTTTGTGAGCTTTTATGATAGCCCGCAGTTTCCAGATGTTCCAAATCAGTCCAGCCGACCGTTTTCAAAGTAATTTGTTCCTTTGAGGTTCAATTTACTTACACGTATAACCTGTAGGTGATTCACACCCAAAAATCAAACGAGCTTTCCGCGCCTAGTAGGTACCCACGAAAAACCATGATTGTCGTATTAGTTCTCTAGTACGGTATCATATAATCACACAATTATAACTGAGTTCCTAAACTTACTAAAGTTTATTAGAATATGCTTAAACCAATATAAACTATCAAATCATCGCAGTTTTATTTTACTGCCGCAATAACTGTTCAATGAACCTTTATTACTACTCGTAAAACGCGATAAGTCCGCCATTTCAACCGTGGGAATGCAAATTATTTCTTATAGGTAAGTACAATCATTACATGCAATTTTTCTCAACTTGCCCTATTCCAAGTATTCCATCACTGATACCCCCCAAGCATCTCCAAAATTTTCTGTTTCGTTCTACCTCCGTTAAAGAAAATAATCTTGACAACTTTATTCAAAATTTATCGATTGTAAATTCCTCGAATATTTTTGCACATCAATTCGGTTAGACAGCATTCCCATCCCTAGACTGAAATGTCATTGACACCATAGTCGGGCTCGGTTGCGACTGCGAGGGCCGCTCGCCGTGCAATAAAAAGCTTGCGTACGCGGCGCAAGCGATAATTACAGTTCATCCTTTAGAACATTTGGTCGCCACATGTGTTGGTTAAAATATATTCACTGAAACGCGACACAGATCAATTAAAAACGCCGCTGTACGATAAAAATCGTCGATCAAATCTCATTTCGTGATTAATATTGCTTGCTATACATAAATATATCGTGTTTTATACTGTTGTGTGAAGTTTTACTTCCGTGGTGTCTCGCGTGTGCATTTGCGAGTGTATTGTTGGATCAAGAAGATGGTTATTGAGAAGATTTGCTGTTTGGGAGCTGGATATGTTGGAGGGCCAACATGTAGTGTTATAGCCCTGAAATGCCCTAATATACAGGTAACAGTCTGCGACAAGAGTGAGGAGAGAATAAACCAGTGGAATTCTGATAAATTACCGATCTATGAGCCAGGTTTAGATGAAGTAGTGCAGCAATGTCGCGGTAGGAACCTGTTTTTTTCGACAGACATCGCGAAAAGTATTCAGGAAGCCGATTTAATATTTATATCTGTAAATACGCCCACCAAGACATTTGGTAACGGTAAGGGACGGGCCGCAGACTTGAAGTATGTGGAGAGTGCAGCCCGCATGATCGCAGATCTGGCTACTAGCAATAAGATTGTGGTTGAAAAGAGTACTGTGCCCGTCAAAGCTGCAGAAATTATCATGAAAATATTGAGAGCTAACACTAAGCCTGGTGTCGAGTATCAGATTCTGTCTAACCCTGAATTTTTGGCTGAAGGGACAGCCATTGTTGACTTAGTTGAGTCCGAGAGAGTGTTAATTGGTGGTGAAGACACGCCTGAAGGCCAGAAAGCAATTCAAGATCTGTGCTGGGTGTACGAGCACTGGATACCAGCGAAAAACATCCTTACAACAAATACATGGAGTTCAGAACTGTCTAAATTAGCAGCGAACGCGTTCCTGGCACAACGTATCTCAAGTATCAACTCCCTCTCAGCGGTATGCGAAGCTACAGGTGCCGATGTGTCAGAAGTAGCCAGAGCTGTGGGCAGAGACTCTCGTATTGGACCGAAGTTCCTTGAAGCGTCAATAGGGTTTGGAGGCAGCTGCTTCCAAAAAGACATTCTCAACCTCATCTACTTGTGTGAATGCCTAAATTTGCCCGAAGTGGCCGCGTACTGGCAGCAAGTATTGAACTTAAACGATTATCAAAAGACAAGATTTACGAGACAAGTCATAGAAGCATTATTCAACACTGTCTCGGACAAGAAAATAGCTATACTAGGATTTTCGTTCAAAAAGAATACTGGAGACACTCGGGAATCTCCAGCCATTCATGTATGTAAAACGCTGCTCGACGAAGGAGCAAAACTCCACATATACGACCCAAAAGTTGAACAGGACCAGATCTTCTACGAGCTAACGAATCCGTACGTAACGTCGGAGCCAGAAATTGTCAAGAGTAACGTGGAAATCCACGACACAGCAGTCTCAGCGTGTACAGGGGCCCATGCTTTAGTTCTATGTACGGAATGGGACGAGTTCAAGTCTTTAGACTTTAAGAAGATCTACGAAGTGATGATGAAACCAGCGTACATATTTGATGGGAGGAAGATCTTGAACCACGAGGCGCTGCAGAACATTGGGTTTCATGTCCAGACGATTGGCAAGCGGCTGTGCAGGGTCGGCAGTATAAGAGCTCAAGGAAGTCAAACAATGCCTTAATTGTGAGTATTTTTAATTACTTCAATTTTTTTATTTCTAATTCTTCTTCGTGTTGCTGGCACACAACTGTATTTTAGATATTGTTTTCCAAAAACTTGGAAAGGCTTATTTTACAAACCTGGTGAAGTGGGGTTACCTTGACGGAACGGCAGTAGGGTGTGATTGTGGAGCTATGTCACAAACCATGCTGCCCTCTGTGTCCCAAAACATGCAGTCAAAGTGACCTATGACCACCACCGATGACTCCGTGGAAGTGGCAAAGTTTTGTGAATTTTTTGGCTAAAACCTGAGGGACCAAATTACGTATTTCTTAACTGACTTCTAAAAAAGGAGGAGGTTCTCAATTCGTATGTATGTATTTATTTTTTTATGTTTGTTCGCTCATAACTCCGTCGCTTGCCAACCGATTTGAAAAATTCTTTTTTTGTTGGAAAGGGTACCTATACTTCCCAAATGGTCCCATAGAAATTTCATCAAAAACGGTTCAGTAGTTTGATTTTTAAACCAAAATTACTGGTAAAAATTACAATTTAAAAGTGTAAAATAAAAACTTTTGCAAAAAAAAAAACAACCAGCTTCCAATTAAAGTTATTTTTCACTTTGTAGTGTCTTTTTTGGAAGTCGGTTGTTTTTTTTTTTGCAAAAATGTTTTTATTTTAAAATCATTCGCATTCTAATTTGTCATAAATACCTCTAATTTACCAACATAATGTGATTTTTTTTTGACATTTGATTGTCGTTGAGATGACATTCAAATACATTTTGAAGGTTTTTAAATACGGGAATCGGCCTTCAGTTTCAAGTTAATAATGCATAGATTTTAGTTTTTTTTTTGATGACGTAGGATTAACGGTTTAAATCTAACAAATACCTACATAAATTCATTTCACTTTAGTTAAGTTCTGATAAACGTCATACCATTGTTGCGTGATATACAATATTAAAATAAGAAATAATAATAAAGCTATCAATCAAGTCAACTGAGCCTATCGCAGTCCACTGCTGGACATAAGCCTCTCCCAGGCTACACCACAACACCCTGTCCTCTGCCTTCCGCATCCAGTCTGTCCCAGACACCTTCATTAGGTCGCCGGTCGTCCGTCCATCTAGCTGGGGGGCGTCCCACACTACGCTTGCCTATACGCGGTCTTCTCTCCAGGACTCGTCTGCTCCACCGGCCATCGGTCCTTCGACAAACATGGCCAACTCAAACTCAAACTCAAATCATTTAATTCAACTAAATTACTAAACCAATTACAGGCACTTTTGAATTGTCAAAGGGTCGGTCAGTCAGTAAGATGAAGCTAGTTGCCCATTCCAAAGCGTAGGTACTTATGGAGAAGAATGGGCAAGAAACTCCATGGACACTCTTTTAAATCATAAAATTGTTACAAAATATTTGATTACATCATTCGTGTTGAAATTAACCATGTGAGAACGGTGTAGAAATAAGTGCATGTTAAAAGCGTCCGTTATAGAAAACAAAAACAATTCAGAAATTTAAAATTAAAATAATCCGTGGCAGCTAAGAGATTATTCCTACTGACGGCGTCCGTTCACGAACATGACGTATGGATCAGCACCATTCAGCTCAACCATTTTGGAGGGAACTTAATGATCCAACACACGCCACCACCAGCGAGACATTAGAGTGAGCAAGGCATACTCACAGCCGCCAGGGCACTTTCAAGTCAATGAAAGACGTACCCAGTAAATGGTAGCTTTATAGAAAGTACATAGTGCTCACACCAACCCACTGCCACTACCACATCATTTAGCTAAAGACTCGCTAATCTCTGAACAGCCGGTCAGAGTTGAAAAATTCTTTTTGCATTTGATAGCCTAATTCTTGAGGCAGGCTATAGGCTACTTAAAATCACCTAGGACCCTGAGGAGCCGAGCAAAGTAAGAAAGAACTAATCTGTAATCGAAAACGAAGTAATCTGTATATAGTGACGGGGCCCGATAGGGCCGAAGGCTGCCAGGGTAGCGGGATCGTCCGAAAGGGTTACCGCTGCCCTGGAACATAAAGGGCTAAGGAAGGAACACGGGTGGGTTTTAGTCAGTAAGAGTCTGACACTCCCTTCCGCTCCACCCAGAGCGGGAGGAGTCATTTGATGATTTCCCATCCTCAAAAAAAATAAAGTAATCTGTATATAATATATAAAAATGAATCCCTATTTCCCATGGTCACGCCTTAGCTTGAGAACGATTTTACCGATTTCATCCATCTTTTTTTTACAAGTTTAAATTTCTAAAAATTTGTAGAAGGTTCTTACAGGTAAAAAAATGTTGCGCAGAAAATTAGAAGATTTAAGAATTACGCTTTTGTGCTAAAACAGTTGAACGGATTTAGATGAAATTTGATGCACGGGTAGACTGGATCACTGGACTGGAGAAGGATATAGGCTACTTTTCATCCTGGATCGCAGACGAAGTCGCGGGCAACAGTTAGTTCTATATAATTGAAGCGAAAATTTCATAGAAAACTGCAATACTTACGCACCAACATGGCCCAAATCCAGACTTCTATTGAAAAATTCGGGATGGATAAGTCTAATTATACTGCCCGACCCGGGAATGGAACCCAGGGCTGATGCTTAGCAGTAGCGTTTGCGACCACTACACCCACGAGGCAGAAAGGAAGTTTCTAAAAAACTAATACTGATTCGTCGAGAGATCAGTCTGAAATAAACAGCTGATTCAGCGCCAGATCGTCTGGCCGGATACGTGTGCACAATACATAATAATAATATCCTCCCAACCGAGCATTGGTCACGGCAGCCAATCTCAACGGAGATTAGCCAGGTACGCGGGAGATAATTATAGTGCACAAGTGTGTGCGCAAACACAGGTGCACTCTCTATTCCTTTACTCTCATAGTCCGATGGGACGGCAATCCGACATGACCGGGGAGAGATCACTCGAATTGCGCAACACACTATGAACCATAATCTGAATAATTATAAAAGGATATTGCTAATCCAATGCTTCATATATTATGTTCGAAAAAATTGTCCGCTCAACACGTAAATAACGCAATGAATGTTGTTAAATGCTGGAAGCCTTCTTGTCACAGTCATGGCGTGCAGCCGTCGACTATTTCTGTTTTGTGCTTGTGATTATAGATCTAAGTACTTTGTTTATATTTTTCTGTATTATTAGAATTAATTTTTATCTTTTTGCTAACTTAACACGTGTTTCTGTGACAAATAAACCTATTTTTAACAGACTTCAAAAAGGAGGAGGCTCTCAATTCGACTGTTTTTTTATGTTTGTTACCTCAGAACTTCGTTATTTATAAGCCGATTTGCAAAATTCTTTTTTTATTTGTAAGGATATAGTTTCAGATTGGTCCCATAGATATTTCATCTGAAACGGTTCATTAGTTTGGTTTTTAAAACAAAATTAATGCTAAAAAAAAAAATTTTTGCAAAAAATAAAAAAACAACCGACTTCCAAAAAAGACACTACAAAGTGAAAAATAACTATAATTTTGAAAGTTGGTGGCAAACAATGAAAATGCGAATCCAAGACCGACTTCCGAAATTAAAGTTATTTTTCACTTGTAGTGTCTATTTTGGACGTCGGTGGTTTTTCTTTCTTTGAACTGTCAACTTGAAACCTATGGCAACTCAAACTCAAACTCAAACTCAAACTCAAATCATTTATTTCAATTAAACCATTTACAGGCACTTTTGAATTGTCAAAATTAAATAGTCGGTCAGTTAGTCAGAAAGTTGAAGCTAGTTGCCCATTCCAAAGCGTAGATCTCTATGGAGAAGAACGACTGATAACTGATAGTATGCTACGCAATTACCCCGCTGAATATGAAGTGCATGGTTTCCGACCTCGCCAAGCGTAGCTTAACCTAGTTCGATCGGACGGTGCGGCTGAAAGCCTGTAGCCTTTATTCTATGGCTAATTATCCAGGCAAACCAGTTTGGCTAACCGTAATACATGCTTATTAATAAAGTTCTGATAACAATTTTCACAAAATTAATTTCCTTATAAAATTATCAATGACCCCATTCCATAATTCATTCGCATACAAATAAATAAAAAAATGGCCAAGTGCGAGTCCGACTCGCACACGAAAGGTCCGTACATTTTTTTTAAACGCCGAAAAGCGCCTTTTTTGTGTGGTGTCCTTAAATTTTTACTTAATTTTATTTTTATTTTTTGTTGTTATAGCGGTCATATCAGTATACATTACACTTTCTGTGAAAATATCAAGTGTCTAGGTGTCTACTGTTCAAGAGATACAGCCACAGGGCTGTATCTCGTCGTTCACAGGACAGACGGAAGGACAGCGGAGCCTTAAACTTTGGTTTCCTAAGAAAGTGTTGAACGGTCACTCGCCACTTTAGACTCAGTGGAGCGCAGAGCTAAGAGACTCATTGGAGATAAAAAGCTGGTGGAGGCAAAGCTTCACAGTTTGGCTCACCGGCAAAGTGTTGCCTGTCTATCCGTCTTCTACAGACTGTACTTCGGGGAGTGTGCTCAAGAGCTACATGAGCTCATCCCGCCTTCACCTTTCTACCATCGAGAGTCCAGACGCACTGCGGGATACCACCCCTATTTGGTTAATATACCATATATACGCACTAAGCGCTTCTTGTCATCTTTTCTGATGCGCACAGCTAAGGAGTGGAATCGTCTGCCTGCGTCTGCATTCCCGAGTTCATACAACCCGAATCTCTTCAAGGCGAGAGTGAATAGGCTTCTTCTGGGCAAGCTCGTTCCACCGTAGATCTCATGCCTGCCTCTGGGCTGGATTGAGGTAAAGAGTGAGCCCATTGTCAATAAAAAAATAATAATAACGACTGTCCAAATACAGAGCGTTTTTTGACACTTTATTGTCAAATACTGGTGAAAATGACAGATTTTCATGACAGCCTTTACAAAATGATGAAAAGTAACCGCTTTCCTATGTAACCAATGCGTCATCTATGAAACTGTACAACATTTTAAAGTACAGACGCCAGCATATCAAGCTACTAAATCTGTCAAATTTCGTTAATAGATTTTCAACTTTATCGCTAAAGCATTAAGGTTCAAGGTTGATTGGGACAATTTGACAGTTTCGGGTAGCTTGCTGGCGCCTGTACAATACCTTGTAAAACATTTAAAAAGAGTAACGGTGGAGTTTCTTGCCCATTCTTCTCCATATGAAACTACCTTTTGGAAGGGGCGACTAGATCAATTAAATTTTTTGTAAATTTTTACGGTCAAAAGTGCCTTTTATGTGCCTATCTATATCTATTCTATACTTATAATAAATCTGTAGAAGTGAAAATTCTGTACATTGAAAATATCAAAAAAATAAATGGCAGGGGGTGTTACTAGACCGACACCGAACCCAAAAATGTGATTAAAAATTTTTTTGTCTGTCTGTCTGTCTGTCTGTTTGTTCAGGCATCACGCAAAAACTACCGGTTCGATTACGATGAAACTTGGTATAATTATTCTTTAATATCCTGGGCACCACACTGGGTACTTTTTATGCCGGAAAAGTATATACAGTAAAAAACAAACTTAATTTTGCGGTTCGATCCCTAGACCCGATTACTATTCCAACCGCAAATAATAAGTTTTGTCGTAGGTTACGTCACCCGCAATGCACAGCTATTAATAATAAGTATGTAAAGTTGTCGAATATTTACCACTGACGGGACTGACGGGACGGGACGGGGAAGGGGTAATTCAGTTTGTAAGGGGAGGATTTGAACTTGAAACTGTATGTTACATTTTCACGCCTAAACCACTGAACTTCTGATTTGGCATAGAGATAGATGGCATCCTGGGGAAGCACATACATTTTATCCTGTTAGCACGTTCCCGTGGGATAATTTCCGACATCCACGCGGGCGAAGCCGCGGGCAGAAGCTAGTTTGAAATAAATGATTTGACTTTGTACCGTAAGTAATAGAGTCCCGTTGGCACTTTTTGGGTACCTACGGAACCCTAAAAATGTAGGTATCTCTGTGTTGTTGTTTACAACACAATTAAAACAACGTTAGGGCATCTTTTCTTTGTTGTTATTGGTATCTATAGACTGCCATAAACAATGTTAGGTCATCCTATCTTGTTGTTATCTATAGATAACCTACTAATATTATAAACGCGGAAGTTTGTGAGGACTGACGGATGTTTGTTACTCTTTCACGCAAAAACTACTGAACGGATTTGGATGAAATTTGGCACACAGATAGTTTATAACCAGGATTAGCACCTAGGATACTTTTGATCCCGATATTCCCACGGGAACGAAACTTATGCGTCTGAAACCGCGGGGCGCTGCTAATATTATACATATACAACGTGTTTTTGTGATATCCAACGACTATTTAATTTTGACAAATCAAAACGTGCCTGTAAATGCTATAATTGAAATAAATATATGCTTTGAGTTTGAGATCCTTTGCTCCTCGGGTTTATCAAATGAAATCGTCTTTATTTGGCACGTCAGTTTAAACTGGTTATTTCCGCAGTATTTTGTATTTAATCAGCAGTCATTAATTAAACAATTAATTATGTCAACGAAATTTTAAAAGTAACAATATTAGTACAAGTGCTTATTCAAATTCAAATTCATTTTATTCAGGAACAATTCACATTGTGTTTGAAATCAGTAAAATTATAAAACTAACACATTCATAATACAATAAATCATATAAGATAAAAAGAAAAAAATAAAAAGAAAATACATGACGTATGTCATGGTTACGTCCATGGTAAAACCATCGTTTTACTTCCCTTATTCCAATTTTTGGTCAAAGTAGCATCTAAGCATAAGCATAATCAACCTATAATGTTCCCACTGCTGGGACACAGGCCTCCTCTTTGAGAGAGAGTGGGCTTATGGGCTATAATAAAGAAAGAAAGAAAGAAAAATGCATTTATTGGCATTACACAAAATGAATACACCTTAAAACTATAAAAACAGAAAACAAAGATTGTAGATTGCCCAAAGGGCCTCAGCTCAGCATAATGTCAGATGACAACACAAGTGTACCACCTGACGCTGATTTTCAGCTGCAACCCACGAGTGCCATACGCTGGAATAACAAATGCATAGGGAAGTGTGTGTCTTTTATAATAAATCGAGAGAATTCATTTAAATGCTAGAAAATATAGAAAAGCTTACAATACGTACAAGTCTGCCTAACCCCTTCGGGAGATACAAGCTTGCCGTTATAAACTGCAGTTTTGATACTTTAAGTAAAGAAGTTGTAATTATTACTACTATTTCAGGATTATTTGTCAGAAGCCCAAAAGTCTGACAATCAGTCTTACCAAGGGGTATCGTGTTACAGTCACTGGGTTGTGGAGGTCAGATATTGCAAATTCAATTGTTTTTTAGGGTTCCGTACCCGTAAGGGTAAAAACGGGACCCTATTACTAAGACTTCGCTGTCTGTCCGTCCGTCTGTCTGTCACCAGACTGTATCTCAAGAACCGCGATAGCTAGACATTTGAAATTTTCACAAGTTATGTATTTCTGTTGCCGCTATAACAACAAATACTAAAAACAAAATAAAATAAATATTTAATGGGGGCTCTCATACAACAAACGCGATGTTTTTGCCCTTTTTTGCTCGATATCAACAATGGCAACAGGTAGGTACTTGAAATATTCACAAAATATTCAGTTTTATTTTTACTTTAATAATAAATAATAAAATTAAAATAAAATAAATATTTAAGGGGGGCTCTCATACAACAGACGTGATTTTTTATAGGTAATGGTACGGAACCCTTCGTGCGCGAGTCCGACTCGCACTTGGCCGGTTTTTTAGGATATCGGAATTTCCTTTACACGGCATATTATGACTCATAATATACACATAATTACTCACAATAACACAACTCACAAAACACTACTCACAAACACAAACAACACTCACTCACTCACACTCCCTCTCTCACTCTTACTCATAATTTATGAGTCGACATTTCTTATCTGACTACCTCCGAGAAGAAATGGCGAAGCAAACTCACGGGTCTCCATGTAAAATACTGGTATTCAGGTGCATCCAGTTAAGACTAGAAACCGACCCCAACAAAGCTAGGAAAAGGCTATGCTGATGATGATAATTTGGTGAGTCATAGGCTTATAGCCCAGCACTCCACTCTCCGCGCTGTTACCGAGAACTCCCAAAGGGAAAACCTAATGACTCTTAACTGATTAGCAGAATAAAAATAATACTTATCTTATACAGGGTCATATTAAATTAGCTAGCGAAATTCCGCAGACTATCAGGGTATCGTTAAGTAAACTTATGAAAACAAAAAATTACTTAATTAAATTGTTACATTTTTTAACGGAGATGGCGCGATGAGCTGGACTCTTGATAAAGATGGGTCCTCGGTAGCTCTGGACAGAGAGAGGTGGAAAGAGAGTAGGGAGGCCTTTGCCCAGAAAAAAAAATGTGGGTTCATTGACCCGCGTACCGGAAGACGTAGCGTTGGAAGGCCTCCCACAAGGTGGATCAACGACCTTGTGAAGGTCGCAGGAACCCGTTTGATGCGAGAAGCACAGAACCGGTCGAAGTGGAGGTGCTTGGGGGAGGCCTATGTCCTACAGTGGACGTCTTTCGGCTGAAATGGTGATGATGATGATGGATTCATCGATCGCCCTTAGAGTAGTCACTTGAAATATCAGTTTAAAGTCTGTTTTTTTGTTGTTGTGTAAACTTCACAGGCGTGACTAGTCTCGATATCTAAATACGATAAATCAAAACAAAACAGAATTTCTCAACTCAAACTTCAAGTAACAAAACTACAAGCGGTTGTTGACCCCAAAAAAAAACGTAATTTTTTTTTATCGATACCCATCCCGTTGCAGTTTCGCTAGCTAATTTAATTTGACCCTGAATACAAGAAGAAGGTTCTTTCGCAGACGCTCACATATTATAATAATAATGACGGTAGTCAGTGATTAAGTTTCCAAGAAACGTGCGTTTAATATAGACAGACGCACGATTTTGGCATAACTTTGGAGTTCGGTAACCGACAGGAGAGGAAAGGGTTACGTGTTTACATCAGCGAGGAGGTGCTCATGGCTAAATAGCGATCGAATGCATCAATTTATATGTAAGGTTAGATTGTCCGGTTTTTTTATTTAAAAGAGTGTCCGTGGATTTTCTTGTCCGTTCTTCTCCATAGGAACCTACTACGCTTTGGAATGGGCAAAACACACGGACAATGACGACACGGTTGGCCAAGTGGCTGAGCGATCGACTGCTGCGCTGCGTGTCGTGGATTCGATTCCCGCACGGAACAAATATTTGTATTGCCTACAGGTAGTTGTTCCCGGTCTGCCTGTTTGTGTATGCGAGTTTAAATGTTTGTAAACGCACCCACGATACAGGAGTAATTCCTAGTATGGGGCAAGGTTTTATTAAAAAAAAAAATCGAAATGAAAGCCATTGCTACTGTTTGTATGTATATTACGCAATAACTCCGCTGTCTAAAAACATTCTGAAAAAGAAAGAAATAACATTTATTTGCGGCAAACATGACGTATAAAAAAGAACACAAACACAAAAAAAATAACAATTGGGGGTACATGCATACATACATAACATGCGTCACATCCATGCAAAACGGCCATCGCTCAGCATAATGCTAAGACCCTATACGAACAGATCACAGAGCTTCAGCGCAGAGTTTTCAGTGACAGCTAGCGTTGACGTGATTATAGATAGATAGATAATACGTTTATTCAGTGCAACATAAGACACAATACAAGTAATAAAAAAGAAAAAACATCAAAAAAAGTTGAAACGTAAAAAAAAAACAAAGATTAAAAAGCTAAATTGACCCATAGACACCTTGTTCCTTGTAGTAAATCGATGACGTCAACCGGTGCAAAAGAAAGTTTCGATTAAGGTGGATGCTCCAAGGTAGCCCGCGAATTTAAAATTTTCTTACGTTTTTTGCAATTTGCTGGTCAGTACTAAGTCGTTGATTAAAATATGATTCGCGGCCGTAACAAATATGTATTTACAGAATTATAATCATTAGAATCAGTAATACAACTTGTTAAGTTAGCAGAATCCTAAAATGTCAAGATTTCATGAAATAGTCATTCAGTACGTGTATTTACTTGATCTTAGAGAGTTGTGTTGATGACTTTAATGATTATAATTCTGTAAATACATATTTGTTACGGCCGCGAATCATATTTTAATCAACGTACAACTTAGTACAGCTGACCAGCAAATTGCAAAAAACGTAAGAAAATTTGAATTTCGCGGGCTGCCTTGGAGCATCCTCCTTAAAGTAAATACCTATTAATCTCTCTTTTTATCACCATGTAGAATTCTTCAAAGAGTCATTTATTTGCCGTATGCCAGGTAATTTTAAATACGATAAGAATGTTTATGCAGTTGTTACTCCAAATATACAACTTGTGGCGCCATCTACATCGCCACATACGAACTACGGAGCACACTGACGTTACGCAAAATTCTGCATCGCGCAAGCAGAGTTTACCGCGCAACTAGCATACAATACAACGTCCCGAACTCCCGACATCAATCGTCCACCAGACACAACACCCATCTGGTCGGAAGATCCTCTCTTTTCTATGGAGATTGAGTGAACTTTATACACTGTTCCTCATACGTCTCTAAACTAAACTCTACTTTGCATTATGCATATCGGACCATGCAAAAAAAAAAACAATTGACGTCAAAATCATCATCATCAGCCTATCCAAATATGCTGGCGACGGCTTCCAGTCTAACCGGATGCAGCGGAATACCAGTATTTTACATGGAGCGACTGCCTATCTGACCTCCACAACCCAGTTACTGGGTAACACGATACCCCTTGGTAAGACTGTGAGTCACACTTTCGGCCTTCAAATACTATTTTGAATTGATTTGATACAAGTATTTCCTTCCTTCACTACAGATAAGAAAACAATATTGATTACTTATCCATGTAGTGATTTATCTTTAAGTACCACTCTAATTATTATTTGAGGGACATTACCGTGCTATCTACATGTGTAAAGTGCTTGTCAGAAAAGGAAACATCGTGAAAAACCGGCATGTCCTAGAACCAAAAATTCGAAGACATGTGACATCTACCAACCCGCACTGGGCCCGCGTGGTGGATTACGGCCCACTCCCTCTCGCAGAGAGGAGGCCTGTCAGCAGCGGGAACATTATAGGCTGTATCTTTAAGTAACACTTCTAGTGATTATTTTGATGTCATTATCTACATGTGAAACAGTTCCTTCAAAGATTGACATCACATACTCCAAAGCCTTGAAGGTAGAAACATGTGATTTAAATGATACAGTGCGGTACGCACGTCAGACACTTTGGCCTTGGATTGCCCTAGCGTACTCAATCAATTAAGGGTAAGCGCACACGAGCCACCGGCCACAACCACCAGTGGCCGTCGCCTCTTGCTGCGGTGTTGAGTACTGCTGTAGCGGGTGGCCGCCACCGGCCACACGTGTGCGTTGAATCAATACAAAAAGTATGAAAAAGCATGTGAACTGCTCGTCGCTGGGCTATCGGTGGCTGTAGCCGGTGGCTCGTTTGCGCGTAGCCTAACTCAGGCCTAGGCCTCAGGTCATAGGCTTCTCCCAGGCAGCGTTATAACAACCCCGTCCTCCGCCTTTCGCATTCAGTCTGTCCCAGCCACCTTCTTAAGAGCATCGGTTCATCTAGCTGTTCTGCGTCCCACATTACGCTTGCTTAGACGCAGTTTTCGCTCCAGCCGATCGATTCTGTAAAAATCATCAAGTCAAAATCAAAAGTGAAGTGAGCATAGAGTGAGCTGTCAATAGTGTCAATCCCTAGCATTAGTTGGAATGACACCTCACTCCACGCTCACTTCACCCCAGTTTTCACGGTGATATGGTTACAGAATCGCACTGCTGGAGCGGAAACCGCGTATAGGCAAGCGTAATGTGGGACGCAGAACAGCTAGATGGACCGATGCTCTTAAGTAGGAGGCTGTCGGAGGAGTCGTCTGCTTGACCGGTCATCGGTCCTTCGACAAACATGGCCAGCTCACTGCTAATTCAGTTTGCTTACTCTGCAAGCTATGTCGGTAACTCTTGTTCTCCGATTCCGCCTAAGCGTAGTACGGAGGTTGTGGTCAGCGTATTAAATACTGGAGGGCTTGGGCCTAGTGATAATGGCTTCGACTTGCAAGTTGTAGGTCGTAGGTTTGAACCCAGAAAGGCGCTTTACTTTGTGTAAATAATTTCATCACCACTGCTCTCAAAACGGTGAAGGAAAACATCGTGAGGAGACCAGCATGTCCTAGAACCAAAAATTCGAAGACATGTGACATCTACCAACCCGCACTGGGGCCGCGTGGTAGATTACAGCCCACTCCCTCTCACAGAGAGGAGGCCTGTGTCCCAGCCGTGGGGACATTAGAGGATGATCATGCTTTAGATTCGTGGATCTTTGACAGTCGTTACGGGTAGTCAGAAGCCCGAAAGTCTGACAACCAGTCTTACCAAAGGGTATCGTATTACCCAGTAACTGGGTTGTGGAGGTCAGATAGGCAGTCGCTCCACGTAAAATACTGGTATTCAGCCGCATCCGGTTAGACTGGAAGCTGACCCTAACATAGTTGGGGAAAGGCTAGGCAAATGATGACACGAGGCTAAAGTGACAAGCTTACTAGCACTTTCTTGCTATCCTAGCCTGAAAGACTGTTCTCATGTTATGTTAAGCCCGGGCATATCGGTTGTAAGTTACTATGGGAACGCAGTCGCGACAATAGCTAGTAATTATTAAACGGTGTCATAAGATAATAATAATTACATCATTGACTGCCGAGCCAAAATCTCATTTTATTTTAGACCACCTGTTCGTCGAATTGCATTGGTACATAATCTAGATCAAATCTAGAATATTTGTTGACTAATATAGACTCGAGTCGTGCAAGGGAAGAAATACGAATTACCGAATTTTACGCGCGGAACGATTTTTACGCTTACTTTAAAACTCGACGTAATTTTCGCCTGATACAGTTTTGCATTTATTTTTAAGCGTAAGCACGCTGAATTTTCGTCGCTGAATTTCGGCGTGTGAGTGTGGTGAGTTGATCCTCTATAAACACCCAACCTCTTTACTTAGTAATGCAGACACATGAAGCATGTTTAAAATTAGTTCTGTTAAATATAAATATTTATATACTGTAGAAACTGAGCGGTGTATTAACATCACTTCACATCCCACGGCCTAATGTAGTAGGGTTCAGCAGAGGTGTACAGACGCCAGCACATCAAGCTACTACAATCTGTAAAAAGACAAATGACCAAAAGTCGCAGCAAAATAATCAAAAATAATAATCTCTGGCATGTATCATAATGGCCCTGATTCCCTTGTTCACAAACTAAACTAAATTTAAGTTCTGTGCATCTTTTTCTATCTATTTCATTAAGAAAAGGACAGAAGATAAAATATTAGCTTAGTCCTGTCAAATTTAGATACTCCATAGACAGATTAGACATGATTAAAAACATGGCTACTAAAAATACGTCAATTTACGTCAGGCGCTGACTAGTTTGACAGGACTAAACTAATATTTATCTTCTGTCCTTTTCTAAATTAAATAGAAAGAAAAAGATGCATTGAACTTAAATTTAGTTTAGTTTGTGAACAAGGGAATCGGCGCCAGTATCTATGGACTTAGTCTGAAATATTTTTTTTATTATTATCTCCTTTATTGCATTAAAATACATACAAATTACATTTTTAAATATTTTTGTGAACAAAAAGATAACAAAACATAAAAAATAGTAGCCCACCGGTATCGGGAACAGGGTCCAAGCTACCGGCGGTCAGGGCTCCAGAGAGAGGAACCTCCTGACAATGCGAGCCGTGTCCAGAAGTACCGCTTTCTGAATCAATTATTATTATTAAAAAGTCTCATGCATCAAGATCAAAATATTATAGTAACGTACATAATTATTTTCATATCTTTTTACGACATTCCGCGTCTGGGGTTTGATTTTTGAACAGGGAATTCCGACCTGGGAATCAAACCCAGGACCCCTCGTTCCACAGTCGCTGCAAAACTGCATCATTGGATTTTTGAAAAATCAATATTCATAGCCAGGAATCGAACACGTTGATTTTGAAAAACAAAAAATACACTGTATTAAACACTATTCGATAGTGTCGCTAATAAGGATGTACTGTATACAATGGACGCCATTACGTTTATTTAATTTCAAACAACAATACACTACAAAATTGTATATTGTAGTGTATTTTTGTTTGTATACAATCAAGGATTTTCTATCTGAACAGACAGCTGTGCTGCTGGGGAGTTTGTTGCGCCACTTCTTCCCAGCGATAGCATTAGGAAGTGGTGAAGGGCGGGCGTTTTGGGGGACTGTCTTTTGTAATTTTGATGTTCGACAAGTGCTGATTCTCAGCCTAATTTGAATAAATGACTTGATTTTATCTATCTTTTGTCGAGAGCAGTGGTGGCCTAAAGGTTACGGCCGCGGATTACGAGTTCTAGGTCGTAAGGTTCGAACCCTGGCAGACGCTCTACTTTGTGTAAATTTTTTCATAACCACTGCTCTCAAAACGGTGAAGGAAATCATCGTAAGGAAACCGGCATGTACTAGAACCGAAAATTCGATGTCATGTGACTTCTATCAACTCGATGTTTTCCTTCTTTCGAAGTTCGTCATTTTGGCTGATGGGGAATCCCATCGGGCACATGGCTTATCTAAACTAATCCTAATAATATTATAAACGCTAAAGTTTCTGAGGATGGATGGATGTTTGTTACTCTTTCACGCAAAAACTATTAAACGGATTTGGATGAAATTTGGTACACAGACAGTTTATAACCAGGATTAACACATAGGATAGTTTGTATCCCGATATTCCCACGGAATTGAAACTTATGCGGGTGAAACCGCGGGGCGCAGTATAATGATAAAGAATTTTTTGTGTGTTTGTTGGTTTGTTACGCTAAAACGCACCCCAATAAGCCATAGTCGTACCAGCAAGTATATGGTCGAAGTCGCGGGTGACATATAGTCAAACTAAAATTCAAAGCTTTTATTTCCAATAAATCAATTACAGACACTTTTGAATAGTCAAGGCGTCGATCAGTCATAAAGATGAAGTTAATTGCCCTTTCCAAAGCGTACGGGCAAGGAACTGGTAAAAAATAAAAGACAACTTCTGAAACATTTTTTTTTTCCATCACAAAGAGTGGGTTTGTCCTGATGGTACACATGAGTCAGTTGTTTTATTGCTTATTTTCAATTTCGGGAGCTCAACGACCCGACGCCCATTGCACATTGTATCCGTTTCATTAACCAAGTCGTTGATCCTGTGGTCGCAAGCGTGACTGCTGAGCAGCGGGGTCCTGCGTTCGATCCTTAGGTTAGGCAGTGTTATTGGTTTCGCCAGTAGAAGTTTCTCAGAAGCAGCGATCTGAAATTCCGCCTGTTTTTGCTAAAAGGCTACATACCGTGAAACGAGGTGAATGAGATGCAAGGGTGAATCGGGACGAAACTTTTAATGATAAAGATAAAGATCATTTATTTGTCAAAAACATGCGTATACACACCGACTAGTCAGGCATGCAAGGTATTAAATTGTTAAAATGTACGTACATGTTTTGCCAATAATGGCGTACAAATTTAGTTACACCATACAAAGTCAGAAACACTGGCAGATTTATAAACGTTTAAATTAAGTTATAGTGATAATTAAATTCATAGAAATTATATTTAGTCCAAAACAAAATTAAAATAATCAAAAAGTATCATTCAAAAAGTCATTTATATGATAATAACATTTCTCTGTTAATAAATTTCGCATCTTTTTTTTAAACATATTTGCATCTAAGTCTTTGTGCTCTTTTGGTATTTTATTATATAATTATGGTAACCATACAGAAGATACTTTTCTTCATGAGCGCAGTTTTTGCAATATGCGAGCGTAATATATATAAATATGATAAATGGTTTTATTTTTGTAAGTAGGTTTGTACAAACACTTTTACACGTCAATCATATTTTTTTTTTAAACTAGACTAGTTTGGCGTTTCCTCTCTGACTAGTCTGAGAAGAAAGGCCGAAACAACCTCAGAGGTCACAGTCTCTTTTAAAGTCCAGACATAATCTTGGTCAGATCATATGAAGACCATGTAGGTCGATGTCTGAGATGGTCTTTTGAGGAAAGAACCATACAGATTAAGAGGACCTGTCCAGTGAGTGCACGCATTTGTCAGAAATCGTGCAGCTCAACTCACATTGAAATAATATAGTTTGTTGCCAGAAAAGACTGATGTGTTTACTGATTTTTAATTAAAGATTAAGTGTCCTTGTGAGCAACAAACTATATTATTTTAAAGTTCAAATCCATTTTAAAGTTTCATTCCCATTCACCCCGTTTTATCGGTACCTTGAAACAAGGTGAATGAGATGCAAGGGTGAATCGGGACGAAACTTTAAATGGGATTTTAACATTAAACTAATATAGTTTGTTGCCAAAAAGGATTCTAATGTGTTTATTGTATTATAATAAACGAGGAATTGTCCTTGTGCCTGTAGACTTCCTCAAGAATTGAGTTATCAAATGCAAAAATAATTTTAATAGTACTTTTTCAAATCCGACTTGTAGTCCCAGAAATTAGCGCGTTCAAACAAAGTGTTCAGCTTTTTTTTTATCTTGCCCCACACTAGGAATTGCTCCTGTATTGCGGGTGCGTTTACAAACATTTAAACTCACATACACAAACAGGCACACCCGGAGCAACTACCTGTGTAGGCAATACAAATATTTGTTCCATGCGGGAATCGAACCCGCGACACGCAGCGCAGCAGTCGATCGCTCAGCCACTGCGCCAACCGTGTCGTCAAAATCATTAGTATAGATAGATTAGTAGTTGCTCCCGGCTGTCACTCGTAGATCGTTGAAAGTCGTTACGGGTAGTCAGAAGCCCGAAACTCTAACAACCAGTCTTACTTAGTTATCGTGTTAGTAACTGGGTTGTGGAGGTCAGATAGGCAGTCGCTCCATGTAAAATACTGCTATTCAGCTGCATCCGGGTAGACTGGAAGCCGACCCAAACATATAATAGTTAGGAAATGGCAGATGATGATGATTTGAAACTCAATTGTTTCATTTTGTATGGTCCGATATGCATCATGCAAAGTAAAGTTTAATATAGAGCTATGAGGGGCAGGGTGTAAAGTTCACTCATCCTCCATAGAAAAGGGAGGATCCTCCGACCAGACGGGTGTTGTGTCTGGTGGGCTACTGCCCGACGATTGATGTCGGGACGTTGTATATATGGTAGTTGCACGGTAAACTCGTTAGGCAGATATAGAAAGAAAACACATTTATTTAGCACATACTAAAAGACACACAATACACCAGATACATACATCAGAAGGCCAATTCTCGTAATTTAAAACGTTCAAAATCTAGTCGCAGTCTCATCTCGGCGACAAACAAATGTCAAAAACTTGTCAAAATGTAGGGAAATTAGATGTAATTTTTGACACATTGAGACTGAGATCTGACTGCGAACGTTCTTAAAATTACGAGAATTACCGCTCTGATAGCAACAAATAAAAATCAAATAGGAAGTATAAAGTCCGATGTAAGAAATTAGCAGGAAAGTGTGCCTCACGGCTGCACCAAAAAGCCCCAGTTCAGCAAAAATGCCAGACAACTCGTGCCTGACGCTGGTTTTCAACTGGACCTGATGTGTGAGGTGACGGATGTATTGTAAATCAGTTTTACACTGCAACGTGACGTGTGTATGCATACTTAAATAAAATAAATATGTGTCAGATAAAAAATAGTAACGAATATGTACATAAATAGTGTGCGTTGAGTAATATTGCAAAAATAAACCAAAAAATACTGACAAATATGGTAGACATGTGACATCTACCAACCCGCACTGGGCCCGCGTGGTGGATTACGGCCCACTCCCTCTCACAGAGAGGAGGCCTGTGTCCCAGCAGTGGGAACATTATACGCTGATGATGCTCACGACCCGGAACTCTTTAATTCATACAAAAACATAGTCGGTTTAAAATTCATTCACGATCAGCCTTGCCAATTAACCGAGGCTAATTCGTGATCAATTATAGCCCCCAACAACCAATTACTGCGCTCTTCACATACTTTGATGTGTGTAGACAAATAAAATATCTAGGTCATGGGTCATGCGTTTGGCTGACGACGAGTTTCCTCTTAGAAAGGAAAGAGGCGAAATATTTATACCATTTTTATTTCCTCCTTTAAACTTTGGAGTTAGGGCGCGTTCACATTTAACGTCCGTTTTACAGGTCCGTTAAAACGTGTATGTTATTAGCATATGTAGGTAGTTGTATGAGCGAGTTCACACATAATACAGTATTCCGGATCGAGTAGAAAATACCGATCCGACAAAATAATCAGCAATCCGTTTTACAGGTCCGTTTAAACGTATGTGTTATTAGCGTATGTAGTTGTATGAGCCAGTTCACACATAACATAATACAGTATTTCGGATCCAGTATACTGATCCGATCTCTTAAAATCAGTCCTGTGTGAATACTATCTCCAGTAGCGACGGATCCGTTAAAAATGATCCTATAAATGTTGTGTGAATACTATCTCCAGTAGCGACGGATCCGTTAAAAAGGATCCTGTTCTGATCCACAATTTCAACGGAAACTTAATGATTTTTTAATTAAAAAATGCTACTATACCATTGACGAATTCCTTCTTGACAAAATGTTATAAACTGACAGTTATATATTTATGCTTGACAATTTGACTATAATTATTTATTGTATTTGTAATGTTTGTAATAATAATTAATTGTATTTTAATTTGTATTGTAATCCAAATTGTGACATTTTTGTTTTGTATACCATATCAATTTTAAATTCTTATATTGTTAAAGAGTGTATGCCCAATGGGTAGCTTTTTGAGTTTCCATAGAATAACTGTAAGACCTGCTGTATCACCAAAAAGCACACGAATAAATACTTTGACTTTGACTTTGTAAAAACGTACGTATATGTGAACGCGCCCTTAGTAGTAGCACAGAAACAGTAGAAGGTATATGTATGTCGGAGTTATTCGTTTATTTGGAACGCTAGCGCCATCTCGTGGCGCTAGACAGAGTCTAGCCTGAGTTCGTGGAGACTGTGGACGAGAGCGACAGCTACAAGAATGGTGTGAGCAGAGCTCTCGAGAGCATCGAAACATTGGACATCGTACGAACAACATGTGCTTAGAGACTGTCTTGCGTTCCGTATCGTTGAGTTGTGTACCTACAGTGTGTGATTTGCTAGTATGACTGACTTGTTCGTGAATTTTAATCTGATTTGAACTGCAAACCGTTTTACTATTGCGCTATAACCAACACTACCCATAGTACGCCCACAATAATTAAAATATGCCTGATGTTAACGAGAGACAGACATACCATCTCCGTCATGTATATTATTTTAACCGCGATTATTTACTTTGTCTTCATCAAGAATGCTATCAAATGCAGAAAGAATTTTTTTCCGACGGGCAGTTCCAGAGCTTAATTCGAGCTTAGTTAGAGAGTCGCTAGTTTTATAACAAACCCTTCAGCTTTATTATAAAACTAGCGACTTCGTCCGCTTGAAATTTCTTGTTCTTCCGACCCATCCCGTCGCAACGCATCGAATGCCCTTCCCGTAAGCCCGAAAGTCTGACAACCAGTCTTAACAAGAGTATCGTGTTACCCAGTTACTGGGTTGTAGAGGTCAGATAGCAGTTGCTCCATGTAAATTAGTTCACAAGATCTTATCGCGACCGTTGTCAATTCGAAATCATAGATACAATTTCCCAACATCAATCGTTGGGCAATTGCCCGCCAGATAACACCCGTCTGGTCGGAGGATCCTCCCTTTTCTATGGAGGTTGAGTGAACCCTGTTCCTCGTACCTCTATACTGGTATTTGGCTGCATCTGGTTAGACCGGAAACCTAGTTAGAAGAATAGTTAGAAAAAAGCTAAGTAGACTGATTTGATTGTGTCTGTACGAGCACATACTTGCACTTCCGTGAAACGTCTGTAGTGTGTATGTAGGCCAATAGTTTTTGAAACTGTTATTACAACACACATGTACAGTATAAATACACATCCGTGAGAGTGTTTATGTGTGTTACGTTTGAGGTATTATGTTCAGAGCGTAAACTGAGCTATGAAAACCTGCTATTACGTAAGAAACGTCAGAAAAGACTCACTTTGCGTAAAGTATCGCTTAAAATACGTCGAGAAAATGATTTTTGAATTTCTGTCGAAGTCATCATCTGCTAGCCTTTTCCCAGTCATAATTCGAAAACTATCAAGAATCGCGGAACATACATGGGGTATATTCCGATACTCCTGGGCATGAGAAACCATTTTTTTTTTAAAAGACTGCCTGACTGTTTGGACCACCCTGTATATTATATGAGGCCATGAGAGCCACAGTGGCCTAACTGAAAAAAATTGAACTAATTTTTAGACCACTGTGGCGCTGTCTTTGACAGTTTAGAGCAGTTTTTTCAAATAAAGTCAGTTTAAAAAAAAATTGAGTTAGGCCACTGTGGCTCTCATGGCCGTGTGTTCCTCTGTGGCCGGACCACAGTTTAGTACTCAGATGCTATAGTTCGAAATAATACCTACCTAAAGTCTACTTTCATCGGAATATATATATATTTTTAGTACCTCAAGAGATATCTTTTTAATTAATAATTTATGTGGTCCGGCCGCCAGGCAGTGCTCTCTGGCCGCGCCACCTCAAATTAAATAGAGTATAATGAACTATTAATAAATCAATATTCCGAAAAAAACTACCTAAAGAGTACCTTGCATACGACAAATATGGTCCAATATGAATAAACCCCTTTAGTTAAAGAGTTATTGGTCGTAGGGTGTGGTCCAGCTGGAAGGTATACTCTGCAGCAAGTCAATTTTGCAATATTTAATATTAACTATCCATAAATCAATTATATAATAGTACCTTTTCTCTACTCTTCGTTGATACTTTTTTCTCTCAAGAAACTATTCATTTTGATTAATTTATCTTTAAAGTATGTGGCGCGGCTAGGGAGGATTACTTTCAGCAAATATAACGAAATATGCTTTATTTCTTTATGCCAACGAAAACTGCATAATAAGTACTTTATAAAAATACCTAGACTTCATCTATAAACTTTTATTTTTATTACCAACAATGATTTTGAAAAAGGTGCACTTTTTGGTTTTTGTTTACCTATTTACCTAAGAATAGGTAGTTAATTTGACGAAGTAAGTGAAAATTTTGGTTTAAAATAAACAATTAAGTGTACTTACGAATAACAAATATATTTTCATAATCAAATATAAACAATTATTAATATAATATTGTAAATGACGGAAAAGTGTTTTATATAACAGACTTAAGTCAATAGATTGAATTTAAGCATTTAGCCCCTTAAACAAGAAATAACAATGAAAAAAGAGTGTACCAAAACCGCGTATTAAAAATATAGTCAATCAGTATTACAAATAAAGGAGTTATTTTCCAACTTTAAAATGCAAGGCCTAAATTAAAAATAAACATTTTGATAAAAATAAGTTATAATTTATAATTTTGCGTATACAATACAATTGGTAGGCGTTTAAATTTATACTTAGTTCCGCAATTTATAAAACCTATTGTATTAACAATTTTTAATGTTTATATTTGATTATGAAAATATATTTGTTATTCGTATACTTATTGTTTATTTTAAACCAAAATTTTCACTTACTTCGTCAAATTAAATACCTATTCTTAGGTAGATAGGTAAACAAAAACCAAAAAGTGCACCTTTTTCAAAATCATTGTTGGTAATAAAAATAAAAGTTTATAGATGAAGTCTAGGTATTTTTATAAAGTACTTATTATGCAGTTTTCGTTGGCATAAAGAAATAAAGCATATTTCGTTATATTTGCTGAAAGTAATCCTCCCTAGCCGCGCCACATACTTTTAAAGATAAATTAATCAAAATGAATAGTTTCTTGAGAGAAAAAAGTATCAACGAAGAGTAGAGAAAAGGTACTATTATATAATTGATTTATGGATAGTTAATATTAAATATTGCAAAATTGACTTGCTGCAGAGTATACCTTCCAGCCGGACCACACCCTACGACCAATAACTCTTTAACTAAAGGGGTTTATTGGACCATATTTGTCGTATGCAAGGTACTCTTTAGGTAGTTTTTTTCGGAATATTGATTTATTAATAGTTCATTATACTCTATTTAATTTGAGGTGGCGCGGCCAGAGAGCACTGCCTGGCGGCCGGACCACATAAATTATTAATTAAAAAGATATCTTTTGAGGTACTAAAAATATATATATATTCCGATGAAAGTAGACTTTAGGTAGGTATTATACATATTCAGCCTGTAATGTCCTCACTCTGCTGACGATTCCCATAGCTGGGACACAGGCATCCTCTCTGTGAGAGGGAGTGGGCTGTAATCCACCACGCGCGCCCAGTGCGGGTTGCTAGATGTCACATGTCTTCGAATTTTTGGTTCTAGGACATGCCGGTTTCCTCACAATGTTTACCTTCACCGTTTTGAGAGCAGTAGTGATGTAATATGTTGCACAAAGTAAAGTGCACGCCAGATTTTGAACCCACGACCTACAACTTAGCCTACTACAACTACGCCCGCCGCCGCGTCCTACTTGAATGTAGATCAAATCATTTTATCTTGTAACTAATATTTAGTAATATCCTGTAATATTGATAATACATTGTTTGACGTTGAATAGATTGTTTAGCGCTGAACTATTTTTTTATCAGTAATAAATATTGGTACGACTGTTAAATCAAATTTAAAACTTTAAACTAACTTTTTTATTTCACATTGACTTGCTTATTTTTATTTGGCATTGTATTTATGATTTGATGACATTGTATTTATTTTTGTATTGTGATTTGTATTTATCTCCTGTTTCGTAAGTTGTGATTGTAATATGACAATTTTGGTGTTTAGTTTTGATTGACAATTTTGGTGTTTTTTTTTTTTCATCAATTATTCTAATTTCGTGTTTTCTTTTATATTTTCAGGTACTGAATCGAAATTAAGAAGAAAATTACCTGGAAACGCGGTAGAGGCGAGCCAAGATCTAATGCTATGGAATTTATTAATTATATCCTTATTTTAAGATAGATAATATTATTATTACGATTGATAATGTGGGTGTACTGCAGGTATAGCTCTGCCTAACCCTTGGAGGGCTACAGCCGTGAAGATGTATTACGTTGTAATGTATGCAGTGCTGCCGAGAACTTCTTGCGAGATTAATTTATTTTGGACAAAACATATTAATTTTATATTACAGTATTTTTATCTCACGAAGCGACGCGCACTTTACTTGTGGTCACCAAGTGTACAACACAATCAGCCTATAATGTTCCCACTGCTGGGAAACAGGCCTCCTCTCTGTGCGTTGTACAGTCGACAGCAAAAGTAGATGATCAAAATCAGAAATTCATTACTAATGAACGGTTCGCGTCAGAACTGTGTGGCGTCGAAGTGATTCAAAAGTATGTGATTGTAAATTATACCAAACATGTACTACTAGTACAGCTGCCATATAGCTGCGAACTTTAGTTTTTTTTACGTTCATTAGTTTTGAATTTCTGATTTTGATCATCTACTTTTGCTGTTGACTGTACAACGCTGTGTGATAAATGATAACTGATTTTATTCCTGTAAGAAGGTTTGTAGAAATACTTTTACACGTCAATCATATTTTAAAGCTAGATGAGGTCGGCGTTTCCTATCTGACTAGTCTGAGAAGAAAGGCCGAAACAAACTCAGAGGACACAGTCTCTTTTAAAGTCCAGACATAATCTTGGTCAGATCATGTCAAGATCATGTAGATTGTTGTCTGAGATGGTCTTTTGAGGTACTGTCGAGACAATGGCGAAGTCGGAAGTGTGTGTTTTATGTGCTGACGCTACTCGTATTCACGCACACATTCACAGCGTGTTTGTACAGTTGGTTATCGCAAGTAATGCGCGCGACGCTTCGTGAGATAAAAATGATGTAATCGAAAACGTCTCGTGTCTTTTTAACACCGTTTTAAAAAAAACTTTTTAAATATAAAATGTTAGGTTAAGTAAAGTACATAACTTTTTATAGAAATAGATATAAATGTCTTTTTCTCATTGAAATGACTGAAAACCTTGAAAATGTATCAATTGTTTTGAGTTCTCGGCATCTATCTGATTATTTAGGGAACTATATTTTTTAAGGAACCCAGTGAAACATCTAAAAAAAAAATCAATTTATTCGTGGTCATCGCAACATGTCTTTTCCTTCCATACTTCTCTATCAGTCGTCATCTCGGTAGTCACCCCCTTTCTAACCATATCAACATTCACACAGTCTATCCGTCGGCGTCGTTTCTTTACTCTTGACGCCAGCACATGAAGCTACTACAGTCTGTCAAATTTCTTTAATAAATTTTCAACTTTATCGCTGAAGTATTAGGTTCAAGGTTGATTGGGAAAATTGGACAGTTTCGGGTAGCTTGACCTTCTGGCGTCTGTACTTTGTCTTTATGGAAATGGCTTTCATCATCACCATCAGTCTATAATGTTTCCACTGCTGGCACAGAGGCCTCCTCTCTTCAAGAAGAACTGGGCTGTAATCCACCACGCGGGCCCAGTGCGGGTTGGTAGATGTCACATGTCTTCGAATTGTTGGTTCTAGGACATGCCGGTTTCCTCACGATGTTTTCCTTCACCGTTTTGAGAGCAGTGGTGATGAAATAATTTACTCAAAGTAACGCGCCTGTCTGGGTTCGAACCTACGACCTACATCTCGTATGTCGCAGCAGCCTAATAATTTAGAAAATCCTTCCTACAACGTGAAAGTTAGTATGGATGAATGGATGGATGGATGTTTGTTACTCTTTCACGCAAAAACTACTGAACGGATTTGGATGAAATTTGGCACACAGATTTTAACCAGGATTAACATAAAGGATACTTTTTATCCCGATATTTCCACGGCATCGAAACTTATGCGAGTGAAACCGCGGGGCGCAGCTAGTAGCAAATGTTGCAATTTCACATTAAAGTGCCAATTAGTACGATTTTCGCTCTGCTATTTGATAAAACTCGGTTATATTTTATCGCGGCTATTTATCTAATTAAAATTAGTTCCTATAAATTATATTTGAGCGTAAATTATATAGATTAGGCACAGTAATGTGCATTTAGATAACATAAATTAAAATGCCTCAAGTGGCCCGTTGCAGAATTGAATTTGATACATCAATCATCTAGCTTTTCTCCAACTATGTTGGGGTCGGCTTCCAGTCTAACCGGATGCAACTGAATACCAGTATTTTACAAGGAGCGACTGCCTATCTGACCTCCACAACCCAGTTACTGGGTACGATACCCCTTGGTAAGACTGGTTGTCAGACTTTCGGGCTTCTGACCACCAGTAAGGAGATGAATTTAATACAAATTGTCGAAAAAGGATCCCTTTGGGTTAGTTCCTTAAAAATATTAGTTCTTCAGATAATCAGAGATATTTGTATTGCTTAAAGTATAAACTTATCTCACTGTCAGTAGCAATGGAGTTCATTTTGACAGTTCAACAACATTCATTGCGTTATTTACGTTGCTGAGCAGACACATTTACCGAATACATAAAGCAATGGGTTAGCAATATCCTTCAAAATGATTCAGATTAACATATATTGTTAGTGTATTACGCTATTAGGATGCTGAAATACAATGAATAACATTGACTTATAGAAGGACATTCTTTCGAAAAAACTTGAATATTAACGTTGTGCATTTTTGATATTTTGGAACGCGGTCTACTCTCCCTCCGTCTTACGAATTTTCGATCTGATCACGTGTCCTGACGCGAGTTTAACATTTTTTACCCATCACAAAAAACTCCCTCCGTCTTACGAATTTTCGATCAGGTCACGTGTCCTGACGCGAGTTTAACATTTTTTACCCATCACAACAAAAATGCACAACGCCGCTAAAGAAGTTTTTACTTCAAAAACACGGACAAAGGAATCGAACAAGAAGAGTATGCTTAGCTGGTTTGGTCATGTTGAGAGGAGGAATGAAAGTCGACTAACAAAAGGTATTCACAAGGCAGATGGAAGTGGAAACGATGGGAACCGTGAACACTTGGAGAAGTGAGCTGTCGATAGTGTCAAATCCTAGCATCAGCCGGTCTGTTCTGCTACGAACTTACCGTGAAAACTTAGGTGAACTGAGCTGTTATACCACCTAACGCAAGGGAATGACAGCTCACTTCACCAAAGCTTCCACGGTGAGTTTGTATAAGAATAGACTGGCAGGTGGCTTTTTTTTTTTATAAAAAACAAAAAATTACAGCTCACTTCACCTACGGTGAGATTTTTACAGAAGAGATCGGTTGGTTTGTTTGCAAGATTTTGTGCGTAGACAAACATTTGTACCTCACACCCGCTGACAGGTGAATTTGTTACTGCGCAGCGACTCGCCTCGTGTTCAGACCCGTCATAAAGTTTGAATCGATCTGTGGGATAGTTGCGTAACACGATATCAGTAGTCATCATGGATAGGAGCCTTTTGGCCTCACGTAGGACTTTCTGTTTCATTTTTCTTTTTGTTACTTTTTTTTTATAATTTATTTTATTTTTAACTGTTTAGTTTATGATCCTGTACGAGTCGCAATAAATACTTTTTCTTTCTTTCTTTCTAGTGGCTTTAATTTTGACAGTTCAACAACATTCACTGCGTTGTTTACGTTGTTGAGCAGACAATTTTTTCGAACATATGAAGCAATGGATTAGCAAAATCCTTCAAAATTATTTAGATTACGATTTATAGTGTTACGCAATTAGGGTGCTGTTCCTACGTTTTGGAATTCGAATGTAAAACCGTTTTATACATAGTACATTGTTAGCAGTAATTCCATTCTTAATTTGTAACCATTATGTTATTGTTAAGCTGTATTACTTACTGCCATTTTAAGTAAAATAGTCTATTTGAGGCTAAAGGTTAGGCTAAAAAAATTGCAGGAAAATTCAAAATGAATGTCAAAAAAATTTTTTGCTTAGAAATATTTTTTGTTCGTTGTAATTACATCAAGCTCCCATTTAAACGCTTACCAGAAAATTATCTATCATGCTACCAAAAAGCATAGATAAAAAAAAAACTAATCTAATTTATTTACTGTCAATTTTTTGTTTTTGCAAGGCTTAATAGAAATTTTGGTGAGCGTTGAATTTGTAGCCATACAATGTGGAGACGATAATATGACATTAAATGAAAACACTGACAATACTATACCCTGTCCATTAGGTAAACCGTTTTTGACAAATGGAACTAGTGATTGCAGCAACACACAATACATTGATTGATACACGTACGGTATTATAATGTCTGTAAGAAGCCATAAATAAGATAATTCAATAAGATAAGGCAGTTTATATATTTATTTTATTACGCATTTTAAGGTTAACTTTTACGTAATCTCTATGTACGTTCTAAGACAGCTGTCAAAAAACGGTTGACCAAATGGACAGGGTATAATGCTTTAAGAGTATTTTGAAATTATCAAATAACATAGAAATTAAAACAGTGATTTTTTAAAACAAACTAAATAGTAATGATGTGCCTACTATGGGTATTGCCGATCTTTGACTAGCTGTAGTGACTAAACTATTGGATATATTTGATTGAATTTTTGTATGCAGACTGAGAACGTCATTAGATATAATATGCAATTTAATTTATTGTCGTGATGTCGTCTCCATCTTGTATAAAAATGATGAACAGGAATGTTATAATTCGCTAATGGAGGCATCAAATTCTCACTATTTAGTCCTTAATTTTGTTTTAACTTGTTTAGACTAACAAAAATACTAACATTTTTATTATAATTATTATTTCTTAGGTGACGATTCTTGACCGGTCTTTCATAATAACTGTTTGGTAAAAAATTGGTAATAATACATTATCATCCTATAATGTTCCCACTGCTGGGACACAGGCCTCCTCTCTGTGAGGGAGGGGGCCGTAATCCACCACGCGGGCCCAGTGCGGGTTGTTGGATATAATATAATATCCCTGGACATTTCACACAGCGCCATCTAGTCCCAAGCTAAGCAACCTAATGCTTGTGTTATGGTAACAAGATGGCTGATAAACTACTTATATACATTTTTTTTTTTTGTAAATTCATACATATTATAGATAGAAAAACACCCAGACTCGGAACAAATACATGTAGGTCATACAAATATTTGTTCCGTGCGGGAATCGAACCCGCGACACAGCGCAGCAGTCAATCGCTTAACCACTGCGCCAACCGTGCCGTCATATCACCATGTCTTCGAATTTTTTGGTTCTAGGACATGCCGGTTTCCTCACAATATTTTCCTTCACCGTTTTGAGAGCAGTGGTGATGAATCGGTGACATTGAATCTCGTATACTCGGGTCCAGTCGGTCGGTAACGCTGAATCGGGTAGACTCGGCTCCAGTCGGTCGGTAACGCTGAATCGGGTAGACTCGGGTCCAGTCGGTCGGTAACGCTGAATCGGGTAGACTCGGGTCCAGTCGGTCGGTAACGCTGAATCGGGTAGACTCGGGTCCAGTCGGTCGGTAACACTGAATCGGGTAGACTCGGCTCCAGTCGTAACTTTTTTTTCCCTTACTGAACAGCCTCTGAGTTAGAAAAGACACATTATAGGTATTTTCAGCAACATTCGGCTATCAGTTTTAGTTCATTTTTCGACACGCAGTCGGTTATCGCAATAGAAATAAAGTGCTTGTAAAATACCTAATAACGTAATTTTATGTGTACAACATCATAAAAAAACACTTGATAGGATGAAAAAAATATTATGACTTAAATTATAAATTGTGCAATAAAATGAAATTGCATCATTTGTTTTGAAAATTAACAAAAAACTTATGCAATATGATAATGACAGACGATGCATGAATTTGAAACGAAATATAATACGAAATATGCAAAATGGCTGAGCAGATGCAAGTCATCTGGTCGGCCATTTTGCATATTTCGTAACTGTCACACGGGCAGAGTGAAATGTCAAAATAATAAAATGAAGCCATTTATGTCATCTATGTATACTAATAATAATAAACAAGAAATGTAAAATTCAACAGGTGTTATCAAAAACTGGTCGACCTTTTAAACTAGCTATAATTTTTACTAATACAAGAATATATTTTATCATTTTAATTAGCATTTATTTTTATTTTCGTATTAATATATCGAATTGCAATTTATATTAAGTTCAAATCCTTTTATAAGAGTATTAAAACTAATTTAAATGATTTAATTTTATTGTTTTATGCTGAGGACTCGGCGGTTGCACTGCTGTGCAGCTTATAATTATTTTCCTAAAATGTATTACTCCCCATTATTTTTAATAAATAAATAAATATTTTATTTTAGTACTTTTGGTTTTATTCTTCCTCGCTGACTGAAAACATATATGATCCTAAAATCAAAACCAACCTACCTACCTAGGCTTTCCCAACTTTGTTGGCGTCTGCTTCCAGTGTAACCGGATGCAACTGAATACCAGTTTTTTACATGGAGCGACTGCCTATCTGACGTCCACAACCAAAGACATTAAATTATTTACCCTATCTTAAATCTCTTTGTCCACAACCCAGTTACTGGGTAACAAGATACCTCTTGGCAACACTGGTTGTCAGACTTTTGGGCTTCTGACGACCCGTAACGACTGTCAAGATCCAGATTAGACTGGAAGCCGACCCTGGGGAAAGGCTAGATAGATGACCTTTTAGATTGCCTCGTTGCTCTCGTGGTCGCAAGCGCTACTGCTGACCATGAGGTCCTGGGTTCGATTCCCAGGTCGGGCAGTGTTGTTGGTTTTTTCCATCTGGAATTTCTCAGTAGCAGCTCGGAGTCTACATTTTTGCCTGGTTGATGGCAAAAGTTGGCCTCTATCACATGGGACTTACACATAACTGGCGAATTGAGTGTGTACTATAGGTGCACCCCTGCCTAACCCCTCGGGGGTACAGGCGTGGTGTTATTTTTTTTTTTAACTTAAACTTTATTTATGAACTCAAAACCCAACTTTTTACAAAAAAATAAAGCTGGCAACTGGAAAAAGGCTCGTCGCCATGGCAACGTAACAAACAACAAAAGACTGTTTATAAACAACCGTGAAGTTTTAGAAAAACATCTTTTAACTTAATTGTTTTTAGAAATAATAGATAAATGTCTGGCCTAAGTGGATTCGACGGGGAAGCCGTCGGTTTCGACTCCGTTAAGATGAATAAAAGCGAGGGAACCGAATCTTCAACTCAGACAACGGAATTCCGTGAAACTGGAGTCTCATCTCAAACCAACGTCCTGAAAGAAACAGGCTCTTTAGCTACTGCAGAAGACTTGAACGCTCAGGATGACATTTTAAAAGAATATCCACCTCCAGGGCTAAACGAATTCCTGAAAAGAGTTGTACCTTCGATGATGGAACAGCTTGATCACAGCGACAGAGAACTGCTGTACAACTCCTCAGATTCCGATGAAGAGGAGGTATTAGATGCAAAACTGTTTCAAGAAATCAGGCTGACTGACTTGCCAGGCTTGGGGGCGGGCGACGACTCGCGCTGTGTTCTCGACATGTCTTGGAGCAGCGCTGGGAACTCCCTAGCCGTCGCTTTAGGCAAGAATCAACACAAAACTTGGTGCGTGGACGATGGATTGATCAGGATTTTTACCCTCAAACGAACTGCAGGCGATACATTTGTAAGAAGCCTGGATTTGGCTGAGAAAAGCTGCGTTACAAAATTGAAGTACCATCCTTCAGTGTCAGCCCTCTTAGCTTACGGGACAGCCTCAGGAGAAGTCGTTTTGTGCAACCTAAGGAATCTAGATGCTATACTGCTGACCTCTCCAGCTGGAGCGCACGGATCCAGGCGTGTCAGTAACCTGCAATGGGCGGACGCAGCGCTTGCCAACACGTTCTTAACCATGCATATAATGAACACAGGCACAAGACGCGGCGCTGCTGACCACATACTCATATCATCTGGCTTCGACGGAACTATGAACGTCTGGCGCGTCAACGCGGCCCAAAAAATATTCGAAAACGTGATCTCCTATTCGATCAACGGATCCAGAAACATGAATACTGTTATCATCTCTTGTTTTGACTTCATAAAGTCCTATCCTCTTCGTCCGAGCGATCAAAAGGTACCAGACGACATATTTGTCGTTGGTTCACGAACTGGTTCCATATATCTCTGTAAAACGAAGACTTTTAAGTCTATAGTGAACAGCAAGAAGGTCGATCCCGTGTATGAAGTGTTACAGGCACATATTGGGTATATCCTGGATATTGCGTTCAGTTTCCAGAAGCCTGGAATCTTTGTGTCGGCTTCTCTTGATTCTGAGCTCAGGGTCTACGATATTAATCAGCCTAGTCCTTTGAAGGTATGTTGTGTTGATATTTATATTCCATTTTATTGTATTTGGTGGTGGAAAATACTGGTATTCAGCTGCATCCAGTTAAGACTGGAAGCTGACCCTAACATATTTGGGAAAAGGCAGGCAGATGGCGATGTATTTTGTGGTAGACGGTAACGCCTGCATGAATAAAACTAAGGTTTCCCAGAAGAGCGGTGACATGCGGCCGTAATGTCCAAATGCAGTCTCGAAACCTTAAAATGTCAAATACTGGTGAAAATTACCAGATTTTCTGGTCGTCTGTTATAAATATGACGGATACGTTCTTCTAAGAAACCGTAGCTTTAGTTACCACTCATGAATTCAAATATTTTCGAGAAGGACTCAAGGGCACTGAGCCGGATTCTAACCTTAGTCGAGAAAAGAGAAAAACTATTCTTCATTTTTGATCTGTCATTGTCATGATTGTACCATGTTAGGGTAAGATGCTTCACTGCGATACCTCGCGATCGAAGTATCCTTCGGCATGTGCGTGCGTGTCTATTAGCATGCATTTGTTATACATGGAGGTGACATCGAGGTAGCGAGCTAAATCGCGATCGCGAGGTATCGCAGTGAGGCATCTTCGGCATTTAATTACCCTTATTTGTGGGCGGTGTTAAATGTTTTCTTCTTTTCATATTACTTACCTATCAGCCCTCATACAATCCATCTTTTCTTTGGTCACCTGCTCCCCCCCTCTCCTTCCACCATAATTAATATTCATAGCCCTGATAACTAAACGAGCGAATGCAAATTCCATCCCCATACTACCAAACTGGATGGATCAGAATGTTGGGCCACAAAAGGGATAAATGAAAGGCAATTGCATGCAGCTGAGGTGAGAATGCTAAGAGGGATGTGTAGTGTTACATGAATGGATAGAATAAGAAATGAGTACATAAGGGGAAGTCTGAAAGTGGCACCGGTAACTGAAAAGTTGTGTGGAAATCGGTTGTCATGGTATGGGCATGTGTTACGGAGAAATGAGGAAAATGTCGTGAGGAGAGTTTTGAGTATGAATGTCGATGGCTATAAGAGTAGGGGAAGACCAAAGAAACGATGGATGGACTGTGTGAATGATGATATGGTTAGAAAGAGGCTGACTACCGAGATGACGACTAATAGAGAAGTACCGATCACGAATAAATTGGGATAAGGGCAGGGGAATGATGACTACCAAACTCTTTTGGTATATTAAACTTACAACATACCGAGCTTGACGCCTACAGACAGGGTTATGTAGTCCACACTAGCTTAAGACAAAGAAAGTGGAAAGGAGAAGGGGATGTCTTGACCCTGCAGTGGCACACTAACGACTTTCAAAGATCCACAAATGACAGCCGGGACCAACGACTTAATTTCCGTGGCACGGAGGGGTCTTGGTATGTAAAGATGTTCACCCATCCACAGACCAACCGCGGCAAGCGTATCTTAACCTGATCGATCGGCCTGTGCGGCTGTTATTATTTGGCCAAGGTTATATTTAAATGTGTAATAATATATAGTCGTAAGATAGGATATATATATAATTTCCTCCGAATCTTCTACTGCCCCCTTGAAAGTCTCAAACGCCCACGAGGGCGTTATTCTTGAGAACCTATGGCCTAAACACATGTACAGACGCCAGCACTTCCAGCTACTACAATTTGTCAAATTTCTTTAATAGATTTTCAATTTTATCGCTAAAGCATTAGGTTCAAGGTTAATTGGGAAAATTTGACAGTTTCGGGTAGCTTGACCTGCTGGCGTTTGTACATTTCCTCCCTCCTCAAGGCGAGCTAATAAAATTTGGAGAATATAGTTTTGTGTCGTTGTTTTTTAGGTAATAAGCCTAGACTTATCCATATCCTGCATGGCGTGGCTGCCAAACAACCCGTGCGTCGCAATCCTGGGGATGATGAAGCCTGAGGGGCAGCTGGTGCAGGTCTTCAACGTGAACAGCGGCCGTCGGGTACCCGTGGAGGGGCTCACTGGAGTCGGGGGCTGTGTCACTTGCATCACGGTGAACCATAGCGGGTTGGTATTGGCAAATAATATAAATAGTCTAATATTTATGAAGAACCGGAGTTACCGACATAGCTTGCAGAGTAAGCAAACTGAAGTGGCAGTGTGCTGGCCATGTTTGTCGAAGGACCGATGGCCGGTGGAGCAGACGAGTCCTGGAGTGGAGACCGCGTATCGGCAAGCGTAGTGTGGGACGCCCCCCAGCTAGATGGACGGACGACCTAAAGAAGGTGGCTGGGACAGACTGGATGCAGATGGCGGTGGACAGGGGGTTGTAGAACATGTTGTCCTAGAACCAAATTCGAAGACATGTGACATCTACCAATCCGCACTGGGCCGCGTGGTGGATTATAGCCCAGTCCCTTTCGAAGAGAGGAGGCCTGTGTCCCAGCAGTGGGAACACTCCAGGTTAATTATGATGGCAGGCAGATAGTTACATTATTTTTTATTTTATTTTTATTGGTTCACCAACAATTGTTTACACCGATTCTATGCTAAATGTAACATGCGGAAGTGTGTGTGCAACAGTGCAACAATCACTTACAGGCAAACTCCGCATGCATTTATAAAGAAGTTGTACAAAAAAATAATATTAATAATCTGATTTAATGTTAAGTAACTTAAGTAGGTATCTAAAAGTGTAAAAGATGATGACAATAATGATATAATTTAAAAATGCTAGAAAAAAAAGAGTAAGAAGGTAGGTACCATTTTAACTAAACACACATCTATTTAGGAAGGTATTTAAGACGTTTAGCTTTCAATTTGCCCAAACTTTCGAAGTGCACATCGATTTGATCACTGCAGCTATTTATGACCCCATACATTAAACTAAGGATTCTGTATTAAAAGTTCTCTTATTTCGTTTGTAGCGTATGTCGAATCGCAGCTGGAGACGCTGACAGCAACCTGCACATTTGGGAGCTCCCGACACGTCGCATCAAGCTCACTCAGGAAGAACTAGACTTCTAGATGTCCTAGATGGTAATAGCACTAAGCTAGAATTCCGAATCGCAGATGTCTGGCGAAATGTGCGTGTACAGATGCCAGCACGACAAGCAAATCTAGTTTTTCAACTTATCGCTAAAGATTCAAGGTTGATTTTCGTTGTCGAGTTTCGGGTAGCTTGACCTGCTGGCGTCTGTACTATACGTACACCTCCACCTCTGCATAACCTTTCGGGAATTGCAGGCGTGATGTTACGTTATGTAAAAGTATATTTTGATCCGTAGACAAATGGACTTTTATTTATTATGTGTTTTGTAGTAATTATGTTTGTTTTATTATTAATTATTATTTGAAGTGTGAACGAGCGCGTTTTAAGCCATGGAATTATTATTGTTTTAAATAAAAATGTCCATATATTTTAACAAAATATTGGATGAAGATACTTATTTTAGTTAGTATAATATTATGATTTACATTGTTGTTTTTTTTTACAAAATAATAAATAAAACATGAAATTTAACTTGTTTTTTATTTTATTAAAAATAGCGACCCAGCCCTGCTTTACACGAGTGCAAAGTAGGTGATGTTGAGACGTGGCATAATGTTGTTCTGAGCTTTTAATATTATTTATAATTTTTTGCCTATGTTGTCCTACTGCGGGGAAAGGCCTCCCTTAGCCTATTTTGGCCACTGCGGGGCAAAGGCCTCTCTTAACCTATTTTGGACTGCGGGGCAAAGGCCTCCCTTAGCCTATTTTGGCCACTGCGGGGCAAAGGCCTCCCTTAGCCTATTTTGGCTACTGCAGGGCAAAGGCCTCCCTGTCTGTTTCTACTCCTCTATGTCTTGAACTGGTGTAGAGCGATCCTGTCAAGCGTCAAGCTCGTTCCGCCATCTTCCGAGTCTACCTCGATGTCGCCGGACGTTATCTGGGACCTACATGGTGGTAGATTTAGCCAATGACTCTTTCGACATGCGGCTAACGTGTCCGGCCCAGACCCACTTAAGCTTGGATTTTTTTGTTCATGTTTGGAGCGTATGTATTCATCAGCGAATGTATACAAATCTTGGTGGGTTTCTTGCCCATTCTTCTCCATACGAAACTACCTTTTGGAAAGGGAACCTTTTTTGGGGAGAATCAATTCTATTGTAATTTTGACGTTCAAAAGTGCCTTTTATGTGCCTATTTGAAATAAATGCTTGCCTTTGAGCAAAAATAAACTGAAATATGTATATGTCTGGAGTTTAAAAGAGACTGTGACGTCTGAGTTTGTTTCGGCCTTTCTTCTCAGACTAGTCAGATAGGAAACGCCGACCTCATCTAGTTTTAAAATATGATTGACGTGTAAAAGTGAAAAAAATCTACTTACAAAGTAATAATCATTTAACATTTGTCCGGTTAGACTGGAAGCCGACCCCTTTAGAAGTAGCGGGAAGATGGTAGTAGTTAAATAAAACGAATAAATTGACTTAATTTTTTATGTCATTTCATTTAAAAATTACAATATCTAGGGAATCATTTTGACTAACTCAAAATATACATTTTGTAGTTTCTCTCCTCTTGTTATTGCATGCTTTGAGTTCTTCTTGTTTTGGTTAACGGCTTCTGGAAAAGAGAAGAAATATAATTAAGATTACAATCTGTTTGCGGACGAATGGACGAAGATTTTGTCGACATGTCAGAACCAGAAGTACAGTGAGAGGGATTTATGAAACTGTTGTTTTACTTGATGATTTTATATTTTATCTTTTGTGCATCTTTTATTTTATCTTGTGTTTCGTGTATATTCAAATTGTGTCTTTAATTTCTGTAATTGGTTTTAAACCGTTTTAAAAAAACAGTCATGGGGACTACCGACAAAAATAAAACCTTAATAAATCTATAAAATAACAGCGGTATTTTTTAATTTTCATATGAATGGTACAGTATTTTTATCCAACGAAGCGACGCGCGCTTTTCTTGTGGTCACCAAGTGTACAAACACGCTGCAAGACGAAGTTGGAAGTGTGGGTGTGTGTGTTATGTGCTGATGCCACTTGTCTTCACGCACAGTGTAACACTTGGATAATACAAGTGAAGCGCGCGTCGCTTCGTGAGATATACTACGGCCTGTGTGTACCTGTCACTGCTTCGCTCTCCGCGAGGGCTCGGTCGCTGTGGGGGGCGGAGGAGGTCCCTTCTTCTCCAGCTCCTCGAGGTAGCTAGTCAGGATCTGCTGTCTCTCTTCTGGGATGTGGTCCAGTGCTGCATACCTGGTTGCGGAGAATTATTATGTTTGATAATTTTTTCAAATATATTCATAAGACAATGCAAGGCATAAAGGAGGAAAATCCTTTCTTGATTATTTGTTTAGACTGTTTGCACAAAAAAGGTACAAAGGCGGACTTAATTAGGCATTCTCTACCAGTCAACCAAGGGTGGTGAAGAGATTAGAAGATTATGCTTATGTTTTCCAAGAAAATTTAACACCCGTGAAATTAGACACAGCTTTATCCACTTAATGAATCATCGAGTAGTCTACTATCCGAGCGGCCTCACCTGGCGTCGTGCCGCAGCGCGTCCAGCACGTGCTGCAGCGCGGCGGGGTTGTCCTTGACGGCGGCGAGGCTCTTGTGCGTGATGCTGCGCGTCTCCTGCAGCAGCTGCCGCATCGCTGTCTTGGCGCACGACTGCTTGTCGCGCTGGTAGTCGCGGAATTCACGTTCCATCTAGAGGGAAAAGAATATAAGGGTAAATAAATCTCACTTACTGAGTGACTTGTCAATGCCCAGCCATGTCGATTAATCGCAGACCTCAAGACCACTAATTCCAGCGACAAGACTAACAAAAACACAAAGCAAACAACGACAAAAAAATCTGCGACTGATCGCACTAATTAAACGCAACGACTAATCGCATCTTCCTTACCTGTGAAGCACTATTATACACGGGCGCAGTGGGTTCCTCAGCCAGAATGGCGCGCACCTCCCTCCAATGCGCCGTACACGATATGCCTCGGTCGTTCAGCAGCGCGCGCAGTTTGTCGCGGCGTTTTGTCGCAAGTGCGCTCGTATGTTGCATGAATAACCGCTCCTGAAAAACAAAAAATAATATAATATTCTGAAATAAATAACACAAATGACAGTCGCACATGTGTGAGTGATAAAGACGACGCTCTACGCTCTTCTCTTTCTGAACGAAACTGGGGGTCTACTCCGAAGTAGTATCGGCCGAACGTTCGGCCATTTCCTGCTACGAAGTTACTATTTGGTTCGGTCGGTTCCATCCTACACTCCTACACTCTTTCGAATATTGACTACGGTCCCGACCCAACTGAGCCGATCCGAACTTTTTTTGCATGTTTCAATAATATTCGGTTCGGCCATGTGTCGGTCCGATCCGAACATTCGCACTTTGCACTTCGGAGTAGGCCTCCTGAACCATCACGCTCGGATCGGTGACGTTGAATCGGGTATACTCGACGCTGAATCGCGTATACTCGTACTAAAACCGGTACCAAACAAATATTTCCTTAAGTAAGAGTGAGAAAACATATGGTAAGTAAAAAGGATAATCAATAGACATTAGAAAAATAACTTCAAGATACAAATACGAGATTTGTGGTTCGCAGCGGGTACCTGAATTTGGTACCGGTACCCGTCTGGAACCGGTACCCATCTGGAAGACTGGAACCGGTAGTTTATCGTTATTACCTTATCATCCTTGGTCAGTAACTCAGCTAGGCTGTATCTGTGATCCTTTTTGAGCTGTTTCTTCGCGTCTCGCCACGACAGGTCAGGGTTTCTCACTAAATCCGCGAGTAATGCGTTGAAATGCTGCAAAAAATATGTAATTTTAGTTCAGGTTGATTTTTTAACACGCTTTTATTAGATTCACTTGTAATAGTTAACTAACAAACAATGTAACAAAATCTTAGAAGTCAATTTTAACTTACTTCTAATTGTCGTATCGAAATGAAACTTTGTATGTATATGTAGTTCAGATGACAAAACTATAATTTGGTATCTGGGAGCTGATCTGATGATGGAGCCAGGAGGTGGATGGTGGAACTCTTCAGTGGCTACTAGTAAACCCCTCGAGTTTGGGCTCATATGATTTGTTTTGACGAGTCCAATAGATTGGATAAGAGTGGTTTGTAGTTTTTTTAAACTACTTATATATTTTTAAAAATAAAAATAGCGGTTTGACAGCTTTTTTATCAAATCCGCCATATTCACTGTTCGTTGAGCTCGGTCCGTGGATGGGTGACCATCCACTACATACCGAGACCCCTCCGTGCTTCTAAAAGCACGTTAAGCCGTTGGTCCCGGCTGTCATTGTTAGATCTTTGACAGTCGTTACGGGTAGTCAGAAGCCCGAAAGTCTGACAACCAGTCTTACCAAGGGGTATCGCATCATCCAGTGACTTGGTTGTGGAGGTCAGATAGGCAGTCCCTCCATGCAAAATACTGATAAATGATTTTATTTTGTAAGTAGGTTTGTACAAACACTTTTACACGTCAATCATATTTTAAAACTAGATGAGGTCGGCGTTTCCTATCTGACTAGTCTGAGAAGAAGTTTGTTTCGGCCTGAAACAAACTCAGACGTCACAGTCTCTTTTAAAGTCCAGACATAATCTTGGTCAGATCATGTGAAGGCCATGTAGATTAATGTCTGAGATGGTTTTTTTGAGGAAAGAACCAAACAGTTTGAGAGGACCTGTCCAGTCAGTGCACGCATTTGTCAGAAATCGTGCAGCTCAACACACTGGTATTCAGCTGTATCCGGTTAGACTGGAATCCGACCCCAACATATGTAGTTGGGAAAAGGCTAGGCAGATTAATTGATTGCTTACCTGAACAGCCTCATCCCTCTTATGGTACTCCCTTTCCTTGTCCCTGTCTCTGAGACTGGTCGCCAGTGCCCTCTGTACCTCCCGCTCCCTCTCCTTGATAGAAGCCTGTGCCCGCGCTTCCTTCTCTCTGGCAGCTGTCTCTCCGTCGCTGGCCGCTTCTGGTTCCTCTTGTTCCACTTCCTCTGTCTCTTCTGGTGGCGGTTCCTGGTGTGAAGGGGTGGGTTTTGAGATATGTGGTGGGGGATTAATAATAATGTATTGAAACCCAAACTCAGTTTACAGAAACTCAACAACTGCATTATAGTTTGACCGAAACTGCTGTACCGCGCCTTAGGAATGCGCGGCGAGGGGGGGGGGGGACGCCGTGAGCGATGACGAATGAGCGGCCTGCACTGCCCCCCCGTCTCGCCGCGCACATACCGAAGGCGCGGTACAGCGGTTTTGGTCAAACTATAGTATAATACTGTGTCGCAGTCATTAACGCCCACCTCTAAAAAGTCGAGACAAAAGTAAAACTAAAAGACTAAAACTGAAACTAAACAAAATATTATAACTTAACTTAAAATTCAAGCAACAATATTTTCACTGTGTAATTTTATGTGAGATTGTGTGTTGTATGGAAATTGGAAGGATTGTGTATGATTTGTGCGTGTAGTGTATATGTGTGTCTGTGATGGTTTGTGTGAGTGTGTGGGAGTGAGGTGTCAGTTTGTGCAGGGGGTGTGTGTTTGCGCATGTTACACATATAAAGGCAATTGAAAAGTGAGTTTACTAATTTTTCATAAGAGAGTGTATGAAGCCATTTATCCGTGATCCTTCGACCGTCCGTTCGATCCGTCTTCCTTCGGATTGGTTTGATCTTACAAATCGCAATATGTTATTATACTTGACGGGCAAAACGCCAACTTTACTGTTATGACTGCGACTATGGATAATTCTTTTTACTAGTATTCTCAATTGTTCTTTCAACCCATTCACTGTAGCGCAGACAGGATAAATACATAGATTTATCGGTCTGTCAGTACATTGACACCAATTAATGGCTAGGGCTATTGTGTTATCATTTGAGGCCATGAGAGCCACAGTGGCTGTGAGTGAGTGGCCTAACTGAAAAAAATTGAACTAATTTTTAGGCCACTGTGGCTCTCATAGCCTCATTTTATCCGTGAACACTCTTGCGTAACACACCCTGAATTTAATTTATGTTTGCTGACAAACAGACGATATTATGAAGCAATGGATTTGTTATTCAAGGAGGCAGGTACATCAACGCGCAAACTAGCCGGTTATTATAAAAAATATTGCTGCTCCATACATTTTGAACGCGTAAGTATTGCACTTTTTATTGCGTTTTTTTTTTTTATGACTGATGAAAAATGTCTACCCTAGGGGGGCTAGAATCGTGTGTTGAATTCATGGTTCCAGGTTGCGCATCGATGTGCCTGCTGCCATGTATATTTATTACCTGACTGATGCAAGCCCAGCCGAGAAAAGAGGGTACTTAAAAAAAATTTATTTAAGTTTGCAGGGTGTTATAAAATAAAATGAACAACATACACAATTATCAATTTATTCACAATTATTATTTCTAAAGTTTCAATCATAATTAGTAATTATAAACCCTATGTACAGTTACATACTTATAAAACGGAGACGGGTACATATGTACTTATAGTAAAAAAATGCTTTTTAGTCAAAAAGTCGGGTTGTCGAAGGTCGAAATTAGCTACTTTTCTCTGGAAACTAATAAGACATGTAAACAAGACGTTTTTACCTGAAAAAGTTTTAAAGTCTATTAAAAATCTTTCAAATAAATGTTATTTCAAGTTAAACAAATATCAACTTTATTTTAATTGTGATTAAGTTGATATCAGAGTGACTAGCACTTTTGAAAATGTTATAAAAATGTTTGACGTTGTAGCGTTAACTGAACCTTATTTTGTATGAGTTAAAGTTATTGAGAAAGAGAGAGAGAGTTAGTTATAAATTTCTTATTATTATTATTATATTTTCATAAACTTATGTTTGTTTAATTTTTATGTAAATAAATCGCGAATGCAGATTAGATACGAACTGTCTTTAAATTTCGTAATTAGTTTTATACCGTTTTAATTAAAGAAAGAAATAAATGTAAGATTAATAGATTATTTTGTGATATCTTTACAAATAATTAACTATTTGTAAGTGTCTGTTTCTAATGTCAAAATATGTGCTTTTTACCTTATGGTAAAAGTATTTGCATATGAAAGTATAGTAGGTATATACCTACTGATAAAAAAAAATTGTCTGTTGTTCCGGCTAATCTACGAAACGGCCGGAATGGCTAGATTTATTTTGTGTTTAATAAATAAGTTCAAAAGTATCATATGAACCATTGCACATTTACAATACTACTACAATCTGTCAAATTTCTTTAATAGATTTTCAACTTTATCGCTAAAGTTTTAAGGTTCAAGGTTGATTGAGATAATTTGACAGTTTCGGGTAGCTTGACCTGCACAGGCGTCTGTACTGTTAACTTACTCCTATATCTGACTGAACCACATTTTGTTAAAAATGTATAAATTTCAATATTGTTTTAATAAAAGTTTTTTTTTTAAGTGAAAACTTCTTTGGCTGCGTTGTGCACTTTTTTGTGATGGGTAAAAAATGTTAAACTCGCGTCAGGACACGTGACCTGATCGATAATTCGTAAGACGGAGCTCGCGTCAGGACTCGTGACCTGATCGATAATTCGTAAGACGGAGCTCTCGTCAGGACTCGTGACCTGATCGATAATTCGTAAGACGGAGCTCTCGTCAGGACACGTGACCTGATCGAAAATTCGTAAGACGGAGGGAGAGTAGACCGCATTCCAAAATATCACAAATGCACAACGTTAATATTCAAGTTTTCACTTCTGCCGGCACTCCCGGAGTGCAAACCGTTTTTTTTTGTAAAATAATCCATTCATATCAAGGCTACTTAAAAAGGTATCTATAATAATTGCTCCTGTCTTATTAGTCTCCAAGATTATAAAACAGATCATTAAGTAAGGGGGATTCATAGTTTTTTTTTTAATTTTTTCGGGTAGTCAGATCTAAGTCAAATAATAAGAAATCCTGAATAACGCACAGTAGTGAAATCATAGTATCATTTCAGTTATTTTATCTCTGACATCAGCAACGCAAAAGCAACCTTATTGTAATCAAAATTAAGATCACTTTGATTATGACAGACTTGTCAGTGGTATCAAGCCAACAGCAACCTTATAGTAACGACAATAAAGATCACTTTGATTTTGACAGTGATGCATAATCAGAGATAAAAAATAACTGGGTGACAGAACCATGGTATCATTTCAAGTTGCCATATACATTAAAGGTATAAAAAAAAAACAGTCATAAAGTCACAGAAGTCAGCTAAACAAGTCATTACAGTACTTGGGTGTAAATATGACACATCGAGCTTTAGAAAGAGACAGTGAGACAGGCGTGAAAGACAGAAACGATGCTTTTTTAGTTTATTTAAAAAAAAAAAAAACGTTGCCCCACACTAGGAATTACTCCTGTATCGTGGGTGCGTTTACAAAGATTTAAACTCACATACACAAACGCTCTACAAGAACGACCCTTTTTTTAACTCGATTTGTCAGATTTACAAGTGGGTTCTGTATGTCAGTTTCGTCAGTCAGAAGCTAAACTGTAAAATTGAAATAAAATAGCCGTCTGCCTAAAATCGTATTAAAATTTAGTATTTTTATCTCGGAGCGACGCGCGCTGTACTTGTGGTTGTACAAGTGTACAAACACGCTGTGAATATATGTGCAAGCGCAGGAGCTCTCGATACCGTCCGAGGCAATGGCGAAGGTAGAACTGCGTGTAGACGCTGCTAGTCTTCACTCACACATTCACAGCGTGTTTGTACACTTAGTTACTACAAGTAAAGCGTGCGTCACTGCGTGAGATAACAATATTGTACCTATTGTAATTATAATGAGCTAACAGTCAGTGAAAATACATCAATATCTTATTAAATCGTTGACAAAAGCAGTTGGAAGTAGGGGTTTGGGGAAAGTTTTGGGTAATTTTGACGACATAAAAACTAGAAAGTGGTGACGGTGTTTTGGGGGAAATTCTTGGGTAATTTTGACGTGCTGATTCTCAGCCTAATAAATGAATTGAGTTTCATGAGGGGTCAGTTTTTTTTTGAAAATATTTATAGAACCTACTTTTTGGGACTGTTCTTATTTTTTTTTTTAAGACAGAAACTATGAAAAACACATTTAGTCTACGTGCGCACTGACAGGTGGCTTGTTTAGCGCCAATAGCTTATCAAGACCTAGATATAGACTTATCATCCTTCGATAAACGCTAGGCGACTAGCGAAGGCGCCGAACGCGTACGAAAATTCTAGAGCGTTTCATTTCGCATATTGCAAAAACTGCGCTCATGAAGAAAAGTATCTTCTGTATGGCCCCTACCATATATAATAAAATACCAAAAGAGCACAAAGACTTAGATGCAAATATGTTTAAAAAAAAGATGCGAAATTTATTAACAGAGAAATGTTATTATCATATAAATGACTTTTTGAATTTTGATTTTGTTTTGGACTAAATATAATTTCTATGAATTTAATTAAAACTATAACTTAATTTTGATTACTAAACGTTTATAAATCTGCCAGTGTTCCTGACTTTGTATGTTGTAACTAAATTTGTACGCCATAATTGGCAAAACATGTACGTACATTTTAACAATTTAATACCTTGCATGCCTGACTAGTCGGTGTGTATACGCATGTTTTTGACAAATAAATGATCTTTATCACACTAATATTTTTTACACTAATTTATCTCGTCTTCTCAACGTCCGTGTGTCACAGCAGGGATCCAGCAGAATATCAGCGTTAGGTACATTTGCCTGACACATGCTGAGCTGGACTCCCATTTGGTGCAACCTTGAGACGCACACCGCACTGTGTATGTTTCGTTATTAATTTAATTCGTCGTAGTGTCACTTTGATTTCGATATTTGTATGTTTTTCATTTTGTCTTTTTTGTCGGCACCTTGTTTTATATTATTAATGTGGGTAGTTCTCTAATAATGCACTTTTGTGTGTTGCGCTGTCTTTTTTGTGTGCGCCAAATAAATGATTTATCTATCTATCTTATCTTTCGTTACTCGCAAGTTGACTCGCTAAGCTCCAGGCGTTAAGCAAGCCATCTATCAGTGCGTGCATAGTCTCTAAAAAGATCTGCCTAAAACACTTATAGCTTGAACAATTTGTAGGGTAGTCGGAACAGTCAGTTACGTCACAAGAGTCGACAACGTCAAGTCATAAACGGTGCTTCTAATTGGGACATTCACGGGTAGCTTAATTCTACAAACATTTGTGGTTTAAAAATATTAAAAAGTATAGGCGCAGTACACACTGAACGAAATTTTGTATCATTATTATAAACATCTATATTAATATTAAAATGTCATAAGAAATAAACACACACAGACATCCAATTTCGGGTACAAATATTGTTATATGAATTTGTCCCGACGCGGGAATCGAACCCGGACACAGGGGCTTGGAAGCCCGACAATACTACTAGGGAAATAAGACAGCTTCAAATATGTAATCAATACAAAATTTTGTATTGATTTTCAGTGTGTATTACATCTAATACAAAAATTGGTACAACACCAGTTAATATAACACATCGAGTATTAGAAAGAGACGGTATGAGTGACAGGGACAAAGCATAATATCCCCGAAGTGTACCTACAGTGTGGCAGGGACATCGTCGCGCAACTTGTTATCATGAATTCAGTAAATGATTCTGACGGCGGCGTTGAAGTTTTTCGTCGGTTCTCTCTTTCTTCTTTGCCTGGCCCTCTCCCATTTCAAAAGTAAGAAGAAGACAAAGTTGAAGTTTTTCGAAGAAGTCGAGTTGAAATTTTTTCGTCGGTTAAAAAAGAAAAATGCTATTCCATACATTTTGCACTGTTTTATGAAACAGCAGATTTTTTGTGATAACCGATGAAAAATGTCTACGCTACGGGGTCCAGAATCATGTTCTGAATTGAGGCCATGAGAGCCACAGTGGCAACTGTAATTTGTTCAATACTGACTTTATTTGAAAAAACTGCTCTAAACTGTAAAAGTCATAGCGCCACAGTGGCCTCAAAATTAGTTAAATTTTTTTCAGTTAGGCCAACTGTGGCTCTCTGCTCTAAACTGTAAAAGTCATAGCGCCACAGTGGTCTAAAAATTAGTTCAATTTTTTTCAGTTAGGCCACTGTGGCTCTCATGGCCTCAATTCATGGTTATCCTGTATAGTGTATAGTACACCCAGACTTTCCCATGTATGTTTGAATCTGATGTAACAGGGAGCGAGCGTATAGCCATCAATCGGCCATTAAACCAGCTCCCGGACTGCTACTGAGAAATTCCAGATAAATAATCCAATAAACACTGTCCAACCAGGGAGCCTACTGCGAAGTCCAAAGTGCGAATTTTCGGATCGGACCGACACATGGCCGAACCGAATATTATTGCAAAATGCGAAAAATGTTCGGATCGGCTCAGTTGGGTCGGGACTATAGTCAATATTCGAAAGAGTGTAGGATCGGAACCGACCGAACCAAATAGTAACTTCGTAGCAGGAAACGGCCGATACTACTTCGGAGTAGACCCCCTGGAATGGCACCCAGGACCTTATGTTCAGCAGTAGCGCTTGCGACCACTAACCAACAAGGTAGTCAAAACAAACATTTTCTAAGATTCGATGTGTTATATTTACGAGCGGGTACTGTAGTTAATACATGTATTGTTCTTGCTTCACTTACAGTGGCAAGGCTATATAAAACATTTAATAACTTAGATATTATAAAATATGTACAATTGCATTATTGATACTAGTCTTACAGAATGAATTGTTGAACGACGAACATATTTATGAATTTTCGTTTCTAATATGTAAAATACGCCCCTAGTAATTTGCTTCTCCAAGGTCGGCTGCCAGTCTAACCGGATGCAGCTGAATACCAGTATTTTACATGAGCTCCACAACACAACTACTGGATAAAACTCTCTAGTTAATTACTTATCCAACGAATTATTCGCATTTCTAGTTCTAACGCAAATTTATGTAAAAAAAAATCACTCAACACAAGGCATATTTTTTAATGTTACATAACATAACGCCTCTATTCCCCGAATGGTTCGGCAGAGAAGAGTACCTACAGTACAGCCACATTTCGCTAGTTATGTTTGTCCCATGGAGGCGAGCCTATTGATATCAACCGGACACGAAAGCGCCCGATAGACGCCATCTTCCTTAAGTTTGTCCGTCGTTCAATCAGTCATACTAAATATATTTTTTGTATCAATATAAAACGCTGTAACACCGACACAAAATATTGTAGTCCTTGTACTCAAATACAAACAATACACAATATTATTGTCTTCGACAATTTTTTTTCGAAAGGTTAACGCGTCAAGGTAACGTGCAAAAAACGTAAGAATGATTTATTTCTTACGTTTTTAAAACCGACTGTGCGGCTGCAAAGACAAAGTGATAACAATTTGTAGCTCAGTATCTATATAGCAGTAGGCTGTATGTTGATCAAAATATAATTCGCGACAGTAATGAAAATGTATTTATAGAATAATAATCATTAAAATAACACATTTGAGAGATAAATCGTTATGTTACGAAGAATAATGCAAATCTCAAGTTGTAATTGGCACGAAAACATGAAATAGTTATATTTTCGACCAGATACAGGACTGCAAATTGCTAAGCGGTATTGTGTTACCGAATAACTGAGTTGTGGAGGTCAGATAGGCAGTCGCTCCATGTAAAATACTGGTACTCAGCTGGATCCGGTTAGACTGGAAACCGATCGCAACATAGTTGGGATAAAGCAGATGATAACTGAGTTACAAATTGCAGACAATGTTGAATTTCGCGGGTTACCTTAGCACATTCCCCTTAGCAGCGTTTTCACAACTCATTGTGTTATGTTAGCGTCTTCAACTTAGTTAATCCAATCTTTGAATTACTACAAAAACTCTTGCACCTGAGCGCGGTGCTAAAACATTATTTTAATGTCATATGGTACACAAAAATACCCCTAAAACTTGCTAACCCAATCCTGTTAAACCAACTGGCGATTTTAACGCCATCTGTTGATTACAATCACGAATATGATTCCCTGAATCTCATTTTTTTTCTGACATAGTATCTTCAATGAGTATGCTAGAGTACCCGAGCGTTAATATGACGCATCGAGCTTTAGACAAAGATAGTCACTTCGGTTTAATGACAGAGAGCGCTTTACAAAACCGAACATTAAAAAAAAAACTCGATTTTTCGTATTAACGACAGCGTACTGTATTTCAAACCTGTAATAATGACATGCAGCATACTTTCAAGTCATTTTATGACAATCCGTGTTGAAATATCGATATGATATTTTATTTATCGATAGTTTTATCGATAATTTAGTCATTTAGCTTCGTTATGACTATTGTACTGTATACAGGGTGATTCGAATCGCATGTATGCTGTATAATGCCATTTGAATCACCTTCGTTAAAACTACTTAAAATCTAAACTTATGAAATAATTAAAAATTTACATGTTTCTTTTTTCAATATTTACAGAGTCCAAAAGGTTTAGTTTTAAACATAAAATAGGAATAGCAGACTGGCGGATTTTTGCATATTAATTAAAAGTGAATATTAAATTTCTTTTATCCGGCTGCAAAGAAGCGCTGTTTGTATGTATTCTATAGTCCCTATAGTAGCTGTATTAGAAAAATATGAAGGTATTTTATTCATTTATTATTTATTTATTTATATATACTTACCTTTTTTATTTACCTACTGAAGGGTAAGAAATACCTTGCAAAATTAACAAATATCGGATGAAATAAATAACTATACAATGAGGAGACAACAATAAATGAAAACTAGCAGAAACGATCAAATATGTTCTAACATTAAATTAAAAACCGCCGACACTCACAAAAGACAGAATTGTGTGGAAATTAGAGAGTGAAGTCTTTGCCCGGCCGTGGTACAATATAGGCATATGTTTCAAATTGAAGTTATTTAAAGTTAAACAAATATCAACTTTATTTTATTGGTTATTAAGTTAATTTCAGAATGACTAGCACTATTGAAAAAGTTATAAAAATGTTTGAAGTTGTAGCGTAAACTGAACTTTATTGTGTAGAAATTAAAGTTATTTTTCCATAAACTCATATTTGTTTTCATTGTTGGCGAACAGGTGTATATGCGAATATAGATTAGATTAGAAATTATTTTTCCAATACGCTTTGGATATTTTTTGTCGGCAAATAATCGTAATATTTGACGTATTCACAAATTAGAGCCGGTTGTTTCAAACGGTTGGTTAACGTAGCACACGTACGTCAAATAATAACGAGTACGTAATCATAATTACGAGACGCACTACAACACGCACAGCGCTTGAAGTGGAAATGGGCAGGACACATTGCACGCTCCTCTGAAGAAAGATGGCCTAAGCGAGTAACAAAATGGACAGGTCCTGGAGGTAAAAGACAAAAGGGCAGACCAAAAGCCCGCTGGATAGACGACATAATTAGTGGCAGGAAGTAACTGGATGAAAATGGCTAACGACAGCAAAAAATGGAGGCAATCGGAGGAGGCCTATACCCGAAAGGGGCCATGACATTTATAACCCAAATACTTGCTAATCAATTTTTTTTACTGTTAATGTCTTGGAAATAAAAAAGGCTTATTATTATTATATTATTATAATCGTAATTATTTGACGTACGTCAAGGCCATAATTTTGTAATTGTAATTTGAAACAACGCTTCTTTTTGGTTTAACGATAGTAAGCGTCATTTTTGACGTATACGCGCGCGTCAAGTGCTCGTGTAACAACCTGCCCTTTATAAATACTAGCCGATCAGTCTGCTACTCCATACAATACACAGAGAATATTAGATGCTATTGTAATAATCACACTGAAAGAGTCAATAGTTTTGATGTGTGGGTAGTCCTTTAAAAATATCCTTGCTGTCTGTCAGTCGCATGTTTTTTTTTTTGATCGGACGGTAGTTTTATAACTAACATGATCTTGATACCAATTTCACTTATATTGAGGCAAGTTTTAAGACATTTAGTTGGTGCACTGAAAAAAAAACTTCAACCTGTACTTTTAGACATAAGCTCTCATTACAAAACAAAATCGAACTTTTGGGCCAGAGGCGCCGATTCCCTTGTTCACAAAATAAACTAAATTTAAGTTCAGTGCGTCTTTTTCTTTCTATTTCATTAAGAAAAGGATGGAATATAAATGTTAGTTTAGTCCTGTCAAATTAAGATACCCCACAGACAAATTAGACGTGATTAAAAACATGGCTACTAAAAATACGTCAATTTACGTCAGGCGCTGACTAATTTGACAGGACTAAACTAATATTTATCTTCTGTCCTTTTCTTAATGAAATAGAAAGAAAAAGACGCACTGAACTTAAATTTAGTTTAGTTTGTGAACAAGGGAATCGGCGCCAATATCTGTATTTCGATTTAGACAAAGTTCTTAATATTAAAATGACAACTTAACATCTAACTAAGCTGTCATTTTGGTATAAAGAACTCGCATTTCTATAACAGTTAGGTTATGAATTCAATACCTGGCTCGGATGTTCAAACCTGCACCATAATTGCGTAACACACTCAATCTGAATCATTTTGAAGGATATTGCTGATCCATTGCTTCATATGTTCGAAAAATGTGTCTGCTCGACAACGTGAATAACGCAATGTATGTTGTTGAACTGTCAAAATTAAACCCATTGATAGCACGCAATTACAAAGCTGATCTAAAGAAAAACCTTGTTTTGTAATAAGGGGTATGTCTACATCTTAAGTCTATAATGGCAGATATCTATATTTTATCAATAATGAAGCAAAGACCTCATAGCTTTGCATAGTACACCCTCCCATATGGAAGTAGCTATCACAGGTAAAATTAGCTCACGAATCTATTTCTATGCCCAGTTTGGCAATCAAAAACGCTACCATTGGTAAGCAAAGTGATTCGTTTTGATTTATAGGAACCGAGCATCAGTGATTTTTAATAATCAATAACTCTTAGATTTTCCCTTTTTAAAGCTTTTAATTTGTTTCAAATAAAAAATTAACGCGAAACTTTTTTCTTTAATCGTTTTGACTTAAGGTCTGGTTTTTTGATCTGTAACCAATTGTTAAAAATAGTAACTAATTGTTAAATTTTTGCAAAATGTGTGTTATTAACCATCAGTTACTATTTTGAACAATTGGTTGAGTTTAACTACGGATACAAAAAAACGTCCCTTAAAATCTTTCAAGATAGTAATTTACATATAAGAGGTGGTGATCTCAATAAGATATTAAATGAAACCACGATTTTGACATTACAATTTTAGCCCGTTTGTATAGTCGGGGAAATTAATTGTTTATCAAATTAACATAGCCTTAATTTGCCATTTCACACAACTGTAAAATAATGACAATTACGATTGGCATATACTGTCAATTTTAGTTGGTAGTATATTTGATAGACAATTAATTTCACTGACTTAATACAGAACAGTTTAATTTTAACGACTTAATTATAGTATTGTGTTGACCTTGAGGCCTTACCATCCACACCTGGTATGGATTTCCAGGAGTTGAACCGTTGGTAGGAACATAACATGTAGCCTCTACAGATCAGTTTTAAGCATGAATTGTATATATTTTGCGACATTCCTAGTAAAATTTCTTTGCGAAATATGCTTCGATAACCTAGAAAAACCACAATTCCATTTAACATCATATTGCCACACAAACCATAGACCACTTTCAATTACAAACTTAACCAGCAACGACCAGACACTTTCCACGAAAAAAATTAAAATAAACGCACAAAACATCAAACTACCCACACATCAGGGGGAGGCATGAACCAAAGTCTAGCACTAAGTGCGCAAAGCACGGTGCCCGCCGAAAAAGACGTACATCAAACACTATTCCTTCTCAGACTTCTTCCGCTTCCTCTTCTCTGTCTTCTCCACCTTCTTCTTCTCAACTTTCTTTGGAACTACCTCTACTTCTGGCTGGACCTCCTCCTGTTTCCGCTTTTTGGGAGGTGGTTTTATCGGTGACTTTTCAGTTTTTTCTGGCGTTTGTGCTACATCTTTTTTCGAGGATCGGAGCTGCTTCGGCGAGGGTTGGTCTTCTTCTGACGTGGATTTGGATTTATCTAGGTTTCGGCGCGTTGGTTTGGCCGGTTTCTTAGGGTCATCCTCTCCTGGGATGCCCAGGATCTCTGCCCATTGATCGGGGGGTGGAGTCGGCTGTTTTCGCTCCTCTTCGGTTTCAGTCGTTTTCTGGGGGACAAACGGAGAAAGTGAGGTTGTTGATCATGTCGTGATGTTTATATCCACAATATTTTGTAACTGTATTAAAGAGAAGTTTCATTTGATCACAGACTTCAGTATTGTTGTATTCAAGGAAACACGTTTCGTAGAAGTTGAAAACATGAGAATCTTTATCTAAATATCTTAGAAATTACAAAAAACAATGATCTAGTTATACATGATTATACATGGAATCAAATATAATGTATCCCTATCTTTCAGAACACATTTTATCAAAACGGCTCATCAAAATGACTGAAGTAACTAGCCGTTTATGAAAAACTGCGACGAATCTCCGCTCAGCATAATATAAAGGTACAGAAACACGATTCAACAAAATATTGTGGATATAACTCATCAAAATACATTTAGAAGCGACTCTGCATCGGACATCAATTTATTGACTGACACGGCCTTAGATTAAAAAAAATTAAAAGAAAAAACTTATTTTAAATAAAGATTAAAGTAGAATTTTTAAATTAGATTAATTTTATCGGAGACGAGGATAATCTGCAGCTCTGCATTAGTTCAAAACAAATAAGAAAACAGACAAATGAACAACGCATCGCAGAACAGACAACCATAAGTCACACTGCAGACATTATTTCGAAACTGCAGAGTTTTTCGACACTGCAGAGATTAACGTCATTATGTTATTTTTCACTTGACATTTTTGTTGAAGCAAGTCGACGTTCGAAGCCACATTGCAGAGTTGCAGATCAGGTGTCCCTAAGGCCGTGTGTCATAAACTGCGGGCGTTTACTACCGATAGCTACTGAGCGTGTAAGGTCACATTTTAGTTAAAAAAAAAAAAAAATAGAAATTATTCTAAACTGCAGAGTTGAGGCTGCAGAGTTTTTTGTGGATTATTGTTTTTGTCGAAATTATGTTTCAAAAACGAAATTTTAGCTTGGACGGTGGATATTCCAGGAGTAGATTAGCACAGTAAAGACAATAGCATGTTTGGACATGAGCACAAAGCTGCTTTCCTGCGTTGGGATTAGCCCACGATGTTGTGCGGGTAAAACGCATAAGTCAGTCTGTTTCTGCGATCTGCGATAGTAAGATTTTTTTTTCAAACACCTGTGTTACATCTTCTTACGACTATTCAAATATTCTCATCATCATCATTCTAGAACCCCATTTATAAATTATATTGTTGTTATCAGATTCAAATTCATTTATTTGCATAAAGATTCTTGCATTGCATTTGTCTCCTTTTTTGCTTTTTAATGTACCACTGCAGGACAAAGACCTCCATTTCAACATAAATTTTTCTCTCTCTTTTGAAATTAGAGCCCAATTCTTTAGGTTTCGATTTATAAAGTATTTATCATTTATAAGTACAGCAGTGCGATTCTGTAACCATCTCACCGTGAAAACTTAGGTGAAGTGAGCGTGGAGTGAGTTATCATCCCAACTAATGCTAGGGATTGACAGCTCACTCTAAGCTCACTTCACCTAACTTTTCACGGTGAGATTTTTACAGAATCGATCGGCTGTAGTTTCTTGACATTTTCACGTCATTGAAGAGAAAGGATAAATACAATTACACCTATGCGCATAACATAATCAGCCTAAAATGTTCTCACTGCACTGCACGGCCTCATCTCTGTGAGAGGGAGTGGGCTGTAATCCACCACGCGGGCCCAGTGCGGGTCGGTAGATGTCACATGACTTTGATTTTTTTTATTCTAGGACATGCCGGTTTCCACACTACACCTATTCACGACTATGAAAAATATGTCTTCAACGTATTCATGGTTTCAGACGTAGAAAACACAGGATGGCAAGTTCGACTATGGACATTTTTTTTATAACGATTGGCTTGTTCTACTTTTGGAAATAGGCTTCCCCGCACTATTAAAATTTTTACAGAGCACAGGTTTTTAAATATTTCTTCCCTAAAACCCTCAGGGTTAGGGTTTTCAAAAACCCTATTTCAAACTGATCTTTGAGTAAACCAATGATTATTCATGGATTTTCACGCTGGTATGACGATGATGAGATGTTTTATCCACCTACACACTAATCCATCCCCATTTAATTTAAAATGCCAAAATTTTACGAAAAAAGACAACCATCCACAAAAAATAAAGGTACCGTCACACGAAAAAAACTCAACATCGACAGAGATATGGGAAATCTAAGCCGAGCGGAGTAGGTTCGTGTGCTGGTCTTAATAAATAAAATGTGACCCTAGAAATAAAATATTGGATACGCCCCTATGACTGAGAATGCACTGTAAGTGGAGTAGCTATACATTATATTTTTTTTACGTTTAATGGAAAACATCGACACTCCCTAAGTACTGTATGTGTTAAATATTACATATTTAAAAGCTCAATTTACTTAATTTTAAAAAATCCATCACATTTATTTTTAACTAGCTTTTGCCCGCGACTTCGTTCGCGTGGAATAGTGACTTCACCAATAGATGACACCGACTCTTGACCAATAGATGGCGCTGTATGTCCGGAATAAATTTTATTTTTTATTTTATTTTTTATTTTTTGTAATAAAAACTATCCTATGTCCATTCTCAAGTTCCAAACTATGTCTGTACCAAATTTCACACAAATCGGTTCAGTAGTTTAGGCGTGAAGCAAAGACAGACAGACAGACAGACAGAGTTACTTTCGCATTTATAATATTAGTTTGGATTCTGTAAAAATTAGCTTGTTTTTTTTTTTAAACCGAAAGACAAAGGAACAACAAAACGAATTGTGAACTCCGTTCTTTGAACTCGGCTAAAAATATGATTTTTTTTAGCGCGAGTATTTTTGCGTGGCTGTTTTAAAAAACCATCAATACTGTTAAGAAATTAATAATAATAATATAATATCCCTGGACATTTCACACAGCGCCATCTAGTCCCAAGCTAAGCAACCTAATGCTTGTTTTATGGTAACAAGATGGCTGATAAACTACTTATATACTTACATTTTTTTTTTTTTTTTGTAAATACATACATATTATAGATAGAAAAACACCCAGACTCGGAACAAATACATGTAGGTCATACAAATATTGTTCGATTCATATGTAAAAAGGGAGTATCGAGGTATCAACAACTTCATTTAAAATAACAAAATGCTACATCGTAACCCACAGTGCACCCTCAGCCTGTCCGATGCAAATCGCCGCAACCACCGCACCTCGCTCCGTCTGTCCGCGCCATTCTCAAAAAAACTATGCAATTCTGCAACCAACACTTAACTGCATTAAGGCACTGCACTTGGATAGAACCTCCTTCGTATTGGATAGCTAATCGCCACCCGCAGATTATGACAGTCCGGCATAAAACAACACAAATTTCCGAAAATTGCCTTGGGTTCGTGATTACAAGATCACGCGCGTTGAAAATTCACTGTATTCACTGTTGAATACGCTGTTAAAACGGTTTTCTCCGATTCGATTGTAGCCAACGGACCAAACTTGACAACACGTACAGTCACGAGCACCAATATGTTAACACTTGGCAACTTTCAACTTTTTCGTGAAATAACGAATGCAACGTTGAAATACGACACAATACATAAACCTATGGGTTCGAAAATGCTATGTTCGTAACAACATAAAATTTCATTAAAAAATAAAGGTGTAAATCGCTTTTGAATAAAGCCGAGTGTATACATACTTTTGCTCATGACTGTACTAGTGGCTGTACTACTTTTCAACCTTATTACTTCTGCTGAACATGAGTTCCTGGGTTCGATAAAGTGATATTATGTTTTACCATCTGAAATTTTTTAGTAGCAACCCGCATCTAGATCTGCACCCTAATTGCGTAACACACGATCAATCGGAATCGGTTTCATTTTGACAGTTCAACAACATTCATTGCGTTATTTACGTGTTGAGCAGATAAATTTTTCGAACTTACGAAGCAATGGATTAGCAATTTGCTTCAAAATGATTCTGATTCCGATTGATTGTGTGTTACGCAATTAGGGTGCAGCATCCTGATTGTGTAACACACTTCTAATCACAATCTGAATCATGTTGAATCTTCATACGTTCGAAAAAGTCCTTTTTTTTATTGACAATGGGCTCACTCTTGACCTCAATCCAGCCCAGAGGCAGGGATGAGATCTACGGTGGAACGAGCTTGCCCAGAAGAAGCCTATTCACTCTCGCCTTGAAGAGACTCGGGTTGTATGAACTCGGGAATGCAGACGCAGGCAGACGATTCCACTCCTTAGCTGTGCGCATCAGAAAAGATGACGAGAAGCGCTTAGTGCGTATATATGGTATATTAACCAAATAGGGGTGGTATCCCGCAGTGCGTCTGGACTCTCGATGGTAGAAAGGTGAAGGCGGGATGAGCTCATGCAGCTCTTGAGCACACTCCCCGAAGTACTCAACAACGTAAATAACACAATGAATGCTGTTGAACTGTCAAAATAAAGCCATTGTTACTGTTAGTATGTTACGCAATTATCCGGTTGATGGCGATAGACTCGCGGGTATTACATGGAACTTCCAACATTACTGGTCATAACATCAGACACCTTTATTCTCCGAAGGGTTGACCTGTCAGGGAATACAGGTAGTACTAGGGGTATAAGGGTGAAAAGTGGCCCACGTTTTTAACTGATGAGGTCAACTTGCATATCAATTTAGATTATCGGGCGTCAAGTTAGGTCGTCAGTAGTTTATGCGAGGCCCAGAAAAGCCGGGTAAACTTCAATTAAAGTTAAATATCGGTTAACCAAAAATACTGACGTTCAAAATAATTTTTAAATAATCTAAAATTTCTCGTTCAAAGACATAAGGAGGGTGTTTCAAAGGAAAATTTGGCTGTAAAAGTAAATGAGGAGTACTTAAAATAAAGTAATTATGATTCTGATTAAAAACTATGTACGTACCCGGGGATCATTGAAGACGACGACATTATAAAAATCTTCTTTATAATATAAAGGGATGGGAAAAATAAAACAAGTTTCTTTACAATTTTATTAACACACCCTAGAATCAAGAACAGAGCCAGCACATCAAGCTACTACAATATGTCAAATTTCTTTAATAGATTTTCAACTTTATCGCTAAAGCATTAGGTTCAAGATTGATTAGAAAAATTTCACAGATTCGGGTAGCTTGATGTACTGGACACAATAAAATTATTTATTTTATAGATATCGTTCTTTTATTAATGATTTATTTTATCATTGCAATCCAGTTTTGATGGACGCTAGAATAATATCAAAAAGTACAATTTTGAAAACAAAGTCATTGGAGCAAATATCTACAAAATAAATAAATAATAACACATCGACAACGTCACGAACGAAAAATTATAAAATACTAAATTTTTCCTAAAACTAAATCGACCGTCAACTGAATTTCAAAGTAATATTTTAAAATGTCCGACGCAGTTTCACTTTAGTTTTAGCTACACATATCAGGGCTGTGCCCGGGTCATTGACGGACCGTGCTCCATCCAGGGCTAAAAAATAACTGTGTGTATATTTCATATGCACTCGTTCACACACATCTATGTCCGGGGCCTACTCTCTAACTCCGGCTTGCTTCACGTCCACTTGACGCACACGTATACGTCAAAAAAAGGCCCTAACTATCGCCAAACCAAAAATGCTGTTTCAAATTACAATTTCGAAATTATGGCTTTGACTTACGTCAAATAATTACGATTACGTAATCGTTATTATTTGACGTACAGTCAACAGCAAAAGTAGATGATCAAAATTAGAAATTCAATACTAAGGAACGGAGTTCGCAGCTATATGGCAGCTGTACTAGTAGTAAATGTTTGGTATAATTTACAATCACATACTTTTGAATCACTTCGACGCCACACAGTTCTGACGCGAACTCCGTTCTTTAGTATTGAACTTCTGATTTTGATCATCTACTTTTGCTGTTGACTGTACGTATGTTATAATAACCAACCGTTTGAAACCACCGGCCCTAATTCCGTCAACGAAGTTACGGGCCCGTCCGAAAGCATTTCTAAACTTCGTACCGTACCCTACACCCGATTAATAAATATTTCGGACTGGTGTGAAAACGCAGCGGGAGAAGGGGCAATTGTCAAATCGTGGGGGTCACGACCCCCCCCCCCCCCCCCCTCCCCCAAAATCATTCAAGGTGTCAAGAGTCTGCATGATTTCCTTGCCTTATTAACTTAAGTTACTAACTTACTACTTGGTGACCCCCCCAAAATCTTGGGCTGCGACCGCGCCTGGTCATTCTTAAGTTGGCCTCTAAATTAATCCACCCGTAACTTCAGCCGAAACTACGGAGCTCGTGATTAGGGAGTAGACCTCTCGGGACGACGACGGAGCTTCAGTCCCTGCCGTGTGTGCCAGGACCCTGTCACGTCCCGAACACAGTCCTATTATGTGTGGGTAGACCTTACAATATTAAAAACTATCGCACTGCAGTCTGTCAAAATATGCCATGTATCTTTTAGTTTCATACTCACGACGCTTCATTCATAATATTTGCGACAAATAGTCGGAATGATATTATAGCGTAATCCTAGAAAAATAAAACTTTACATTAGAATTACTTTTGATTAAACTGTCCTTAGTTTTTAAAACTACTGGGAAGTCTTTGGCATACTCTCTTATTAACTTTTTGGGTCTGAAAATCTAGAACGAATATAATTGTTCAACAAAATGTTTCCCTTTAAGCTAAGTTTTCTCCTAAACTATAAATAATCCCTGATCACCAGTGATAGGAATAGGTGTGCCTATTTGCCTAAACTTCGAAGAACAGAGACAAGAAACGGAGACTTCCTTAGGACTAAATTTTTATAAGTCCTTATAGAAACATTGTGATTCATAGTATTAATTAAGATCAGCAAGTCGTGTACAAAATGATCTGCAAAAAAAATTTTCAGAAAATTTTATGGTTGTAACGACTGTGAATGTTATTTATTATGTTATGTCTAGTCGCAAATTTTAGGTAAATATAGACGAATTACTTGTTCCAAATAACATATTTTTTTAATGTATTTAAAAGTGTTGTCCCGAATTTGGGGACAGATGTCCCGGAAAAAGAAAAGGCTTATGAGGCATTTTATGAGCTATTTAAGCTATTTTATGATCTATGTTTCCCCATCATACGAGTTAAGATACCTATTTCCAAGAAACCAAAATGGCTAAGTAATGGTATTCGAGTGTGCTCTAAACGAAAACGTCAACTTCTTTGGAAGTATAGGTTAACATCTAATCCGAAAGATAAAAAATACTTTAAAGAATACACAAAAAGGCTAAGAACTATAATTAAAAAGACCCAAAAATCACAAAACAATTATTATATAAGTTCAGCTACCAACAAACCCAAAGCGACATGGCAGATAGTAAATAACTATAAAACTGTAACTCCTAAAGAGGCTATTATGGAAATTAAAGTAAAGGATAAAACAATCACGACGCCGAAAGAAATAGCTGAAGCTTTTAATAATTATTTTATAGATGACATAAAACCTACAACTAAGGAAAATAATACCTACCCAAAAACACTGACATACAATAATTATAACTCAATGTTCATGAAACCGACTAATCCGTACGAAGTTGACCAAATAATAAAAGGACTAAAAAACACTAATAGTACAGGGTATGATAATATAAATACTAAAATAATTAAACGTGTTTCCCATATCATAGCTCCAGTACTCAGCACAATTATAAATGTGTGCCTAGAATACGGAATATTTCCGTCAAAACTAAAAATAACAGTCATTAACCCATTATTTAAAAAGGAAGATAGAAAAGAGATGAAATTTTATAGACCAATAGCGTTAATACCAATTATTGCAAAAATTTTTGAAAAAGTAATTTATAAAAATTTATATAACTATTTTGAATCCAATAGTATATTCACATATGAGCAATTTGGGTTTCGAAAAGGCAAATCAACGGGTGACGCACTTTTTAATTTTTTGAAGAAGGTAATGACAGGATTGGACAATAAACGACATATAACTACAATATTTATGGACATGTCAAAAGCATTTGACTACGTAGACCACGACATACTCTTAAATAAATTAGAACAATACGGAGTTAGGGGGAATGCTTTAGATCTTATAAAATCATACCTCAAAAATAGGGTTCAAATAACACAAATAACAAGAATATCAAATAAAACAAAATATGAACAAACGTTTCAGTCTAAGCCTAAAATGATTAAGTACGGGGTACCTCAAGGGAGTATTCTTGGTCCACTTTTGTTCATAATATATATAAATGACTTCCCAAAAGCCATTATCCATGACATGATATTGTTTGCAGATGACAGTACAGCTATTTTCACTGACGAGGATGAAGATAAATACGAAATTAATGTAAATAATTCCCTTGAATGTATAATAAATTGGTTAAATGTAAATAATCTTAAAATTAACTTAGAAAAAACTTGCTATATTTCGTTTGCTAATATAAATAAAAAATTAAAGAACCTAAACGTAAAATACAAAGGTGAAACTTTAAAAGAAGTTAAGACAACCAAATTTCTGGGCATACATATTGACTCTGCACTAAACTGGAAAATACAGATTGACCATGTTTGCAAAAAACTAAATCAGTTCTCATATGCCCTCTACATGTTAAGTAAAGTTGCAAATGAGAGTACTTTACTAAGTGTTTACCATGCATATGTAGGCTCCATACTAAAATACGGTATCCTATTCTGGGGTAATTCACCGAACAGAGAGTGTGCTCTAAAAGCACAAAAAAAGTGCATCAGAAGTATATGCGGATTGAGACAGACTGATTCATGTAGACCAGCTTTCAAAATGTTGAAAATCTTAACCCTACCTTCACTATACATATTTGAAGCGGCAATGATGATAAAACGCGATATAGATAAGTATGAAACGTTGAGAAGTGCGAGACACAAAACTGAACTTAAAGGCATTAAATGTAGAACAGTAAAATTTAAATCGAGTGTATTTGGTGCTGGAGTTAAAATTTATAACAAGCTACCAAACTGTATCAAGAATATCTCTTCATTAAAGGTTTTTAAATTAAAGCTAAAAGAATTTCTCTTAAGTAAAGCATATTATTCAATTAATGAATTTCTAACAGACCGAATTATTGACTAAACTTGTTTTTGACTTTAATGTGAATAATATAAATGTTTTCTAATTAATGTTAGTTTGAGGTTGACTAAAATTTGACATGTTAAACTTATTTTAATTTACTTTTTTTGTACTTATTTAATGTAAATCGCATGACCAAAATAATATGTCTTTTAATAATGTCTGATGAGGTTAACGAAAAATTGACATGGTAAACTTATTTTTCTATTTTTAATTTTTGACTTATTTAACCCTATTTGTATGTCCCTAATAATTGTGTGTAAATTAATGTAAAATTTAATATAAATATTGTACACCCCATGGGTATGTTACAGTGATTCATTATTATTATTGTAAGATCTGTCTATTTACCTGTGACAAACAATAAATAAATGAATTGAATTGAATTGAAAAAATTTAGTCCTAAGGAAGTCTCCGTTTGTTGTCTCTGTTCTTCGAAGTTTAGGCAAATAGGCACTACCTATTCCTATCACTGCTGATCACACATGGAGATAGTCTTCTAAAAAGTTGTTTTGGACCTCTTAAAAATACGGCCAGTATCCTACTAATATTATAAACGTGAAAGTTTGTATAGATGGATGTATGTTTGTTACTCTTTCACGCAAAAACTACTGATCGGATTTGGATGAAATTTAGCACACAGACGGTTTATAACCAGGATTAACATATAGGATACTTTTTATCCCGATATTCCCACGGGATCGAAACTTACGCGGGTAAAATCATAATTGTTAAAATGACAGAAAGAGATGCAGCTATACAGGGCAAATAGTGCCATTCCTTTTTCTCAGCCGAATTTGACAGGCTTTGGCGTCGTGAGCAAATTGTAAGAAGAAAATAAAATAAATCTAGTTATACAGTTTCAACAGTGCACAATTCATATGAAATTGAAAACGTGTGAGTTACACATAAATTAAAATAAAAACTCATGTGTAAGGGTAATTACATGTCGAAGATGCCTCACAGCGATACATTGCGGTCGTGGTTTGGCTCGCTACCTCGATGTAAAACAAATGCATGCTAATACACACGCACGCACATGCCGAAGTATACCTTACTGCGATACATCACAGGCTGCTTAGAGGTTTACTTCGAAGCCTGGCAAGTGCGTGCGTGTGTATTCCCGAAGCGCACACTTTTACTGGAACATCTATGTCTCACTCTTAAAGCTATCAAACTATACCAGCTGTTGTTTTGCATCCTCGTCAAATTTCAGGAGGCTGATATGAAAGACATACACAATGAAATAAAATTACGATCCCTGGTGAATAATGAATGTAATACATACTTGTTTTTTTAGTTATTTTTGACAGTATTTCAGAATACAACACTTTCAAAGAACAGAATCGCGTTATGGTATCGTATAAGCGGCCGCGTTTTTATGTGTGTGTAAAAGGGCAGTTACAGTGCGGTCTCACACAGGACGCGTTTTAAAATACGTGTCCCACACATGCCGATTTCTGAAAATTAAAAAAAAAACCTACTTATTTTATTATTGATTCGTGTCGAGAATCAGTAGCATAGTTATCTCCTTGAATTTGACAAGGATGCAAAACGACACCATGTATTACATTTTTCAGCAACACAAGTTTAACAATTTCAGCAAATCCTGTAAATAAAAAACTGTGCACCGTTCAACCATAAACAGGGTTATGTACTTACATCTCCCTTCTCCTTCTTCTTGTCTTTCTTCACTTCCTTCTCTCCTTTCTCCTTGTCCTTGTCTCGCTCCTTCTCTCGCTTCTCCTTCTTGCCGCTGGTGCGTTCTCGCTCTGTAATAATATAGAGTTGTGTGATACTCTTCAATGAAAACTATATTAGACCGCCGATTGAGAGACGATAAATAATGGCGCCGATTCCCTTGTTCACAAACTAAACTAAATTTAAGTTCAGTGCATCTTTTTCTTTCTATTTCATTAAGAAAAGGACAGAAGATAAAATATTAGTTTAGTCCTGTCAAATTAGTCAGCGCCTGACGTAAATTGACGTATTTTTGGTAGCCATGTTTTTAATCACGTCTAAACTGTCTATGGAGTATGTTAATTTCAAAAAATAAACTTAAAAAAATATGGTTAAATGAATGGGCACTTTTTGGAATTCCACCAAGAAAATTTATTTAAAGGAGGGCTTCCACGAGCAACTTTTGATTTGTCTCTCACATCAAGTCTACGGGTTTGTATGAATGTGCGCGCATGTAGCGACGCGACAGCTGGGAGACATTTTTGTCCGCGGGTTTAGACGCTACTGTCGCCCGTCATTTGTGCAACTCAAACTCAAATCATTTATTTCAATTAAACCATTTACAGACACTTTTGAATTGTCAAAATTAAATAGTCGGTCAGTTAGTCAGAAAGTTGAAGCTAGTATAAGATTTTTTAATCTTTTTTATATTCCTTTATAATTAGAATTATATGTTTTTTATTTTATATATTAAATATATATTTTATTAATCAATTATTTATTAATAATATAATTTTTTTTATTCAACGCAAGTGCACGCACGGCGACAAAGGAAATTTACCACCTAGCTAGTTGCTGCTCAACCGAAAATTTAACAAAAAGTAGCGTTGCTGTCGCTCCCGTGTGCAAACCACGCGACGAGACAGTGACAGAGACATTGCTGGGCAACTTAATTGCTCGAGAGCGCCCCCTCTAATTAAAATATACAACATGTACCGGAATTAACGCACACCACCGAACACCCTAATTAAAATATTATGATACAATCATAATACATACCTACACTGAATTTTTACTATTATGTATAAAACATTGTTTATTTATTGTTTGAATAAATGAAATGAAATATTAAATTAGTCATACTGACTGCGGGAGAAAGTTTTGGTCACATTACAAATCTACACACGTATAAGATCTTGACGGCACGGTTGGCGCAGTGGTTAAGCGATTGACTGCTGCGCTGCGTGTCGCGGGTTCGATTCCCGCACGGAACAAATATTTGTATGACCAACATGTATTTGTTCCGAGTCTGGGTGTTTTTCTATCTATAATATGTATGTATTTACAAAAAAAAAAAATGTATTTAAGTAGTTTATCAGCCATCTTGTTACCATAACACAAGCATTAGGTTGCTTAGCTTGGGACTAGATGGCGCTGTGTCAAATGTCCAGGGATATTATTATTATTATTATCTAGCGTAGTAGGTACTTCGACCAATTTGTTTTGACTATACTGCGGAAGTGTGACTGTTATTTACGTAGTTTTCATTTTTTTTTTTGGATATAGTTACCTATCTTAAAAATTACAGAAAAAGATTCAATAAACAATTTTCAACAATTACTTTCATGATGTGCATTAATTCAGTTGAACACTGTATAAATATTTTCGTATGTACAGACGCCAGCACATCAAGCAACTACAATCTGTCAAATTTCTATAATAGATTTTCAACTTTATCGCTAATGTATTAAGGTTCAAGGTTGATTGGGAACATATGACAGTTTCGGGTAACTTGACCTGCTGGCGTCTGTACTATCGCCATAACCTATATCTGAAATTTTGAAAACAAAATCCCGTGCACATGATGACCACAGCTGCGTTCGTAAGTAAAACAAAAGAGGATCCCTTTTAGGTCAACTAATAATATGCGCTACAAGCAAGAATAGTGGTCAAATATAGATTTTGGCATACAAAATATATGCAATGTAACAATGTAGAAGTGGCCTTATGGCTGAAATACAACTAAATTTTAAGTCACAATAATTAAGTCAGTTATTTGACTTAAGAACGTCTAAAGGTAAAGTGATGTAAGTATAAAATATTAGTTTATTTAGCTTTCAATCCTTCCGTCCGCTGAAGAAAATAAGTTGAAAAAAATGTATTCATTAAAATATATATATTTTTTAAATATCGTCATAGTTTAAATCACAGGTCTATTTTTGCCGGTTTCCGAGATATTCTTTACCGGAGTTTAGTTTAATTAACTTAGATAACATTACATACTAGCCTAGCCTATTCTAAACTTTCCTAGGGTCGGCTTCCAGTCTAACGGATGCAGCTGAATACCAGCATTTAACATGGAGCGACTCCCTATCTGACTTCCACAACCCAGTTACCGGGTAATACGATACCCTTTGGTAAGACTTTCGGCCTGTGACATTACATACTAAGCAGCCTAATTTGTTTGCTGAACTTTCAATTGCTTTGACAACGCTTTGAGCATTGTCAATCGCGTTTTTCGTTAGTTGTGAAACGCAATTAATAATAATAATAATATCCCTGGCCATTTCACACAGCGCCATCTAGTCCCAAGCTAAGCAACCTAATGCTTGTGTTATGGTAACAAGATGGCTGATAAACTACTTATATACATTTTTTTTTTTTTTTGTAAATACATACATATTATAGATAGAAAAACACCCAGACTCGGAACAAATACATGTAGGTCATACAAATATTTGTTCCGTGCGGGAATCGAACCCGCGACACGCAGCGCAGCAGTTAATCGCTTAACCACTGCGCCAACCGTGCCGTCAAATTGACGAGATTTTGGATAAGATTAGCACGCTATCCGTCCAATTTAAGTAACTAAGTTCAAAAACTCAAAATTGAAGGAAACTTAAATCAAATATTTAGATAGCGTATGGCGAGTTATCAACTTAAAATTATTTTTAATTCAGAAACCGACTATTAGTCAAATTACTATTGAGAGTTGATCGAAACACCTCAGAAACTGGGCATTCCATGGATCAGTATCAGCACCTTAGGGGCCATCCATAAATTACGTCACGCGAATTTCATGATGTTTCGTTACCTGGTGTGACATCTATTTTGCAATTTAAGATTTGGAAATTATTAAATTAAAATGCTATTTTTTTATTTTTTTAACATTTCTATTCAAAATCCTTTTTCAAATTCAAAGCATAGGCACATAAAAGGCTCTTTTGAACATCAAAAATTACACTAAAATAGAATTGATTCTAGTCGCCCCTTCCAAATGGTAGTTTCCGTATGGCGAAGAATGGTCAAGAAACTCCACCGTTACTCTTACGTTGTTACCGTTACGTTTCATAAAATGAACAATAAATATTAGAGTTTTAATACTTTAGATTCATACATGTGATGTCACACTTCGGCGACCTTGTCGCACCTTAATGCGTGACGTAATTTATAGATGGCCCTTTATCAATAAATTTATAAAAAGCTACTCACTCTTCTCCTTCCCATCTTTCTCCTTCTTCCGTTCTTCTTTCACAATCTTACAATACTCCTTGAAATAATCTTCCCTCAGGTTGCTGCTCTCCACAGCCTTGTACCTTGCGTCCGCGTCAATCTTCTTCTTGGCGTCGATCCAGCGCGCATGCCTGTCCACGCCCTTCTCTTTAAGCAGCGCTATGAACTCGGTTTTCACCTATAATGAGATATTCGACCGTTATTTGAGGAGATGGTTTTTCGATTTTTAAATGTGGGTTTTTCACGATTGGTTTTTAGGAATTGTTGGGTTTTTAAATTTGGTGTGGGCTGTGGTTGGCGAAGAAAAGGAGATTACATGACATCAAGCCAGTATTCCCTGAAGGGGAAGGCAGAGATGAAAGGTCGTATGCTTATAGCTTTTAAAATAAATATTAGGCTAACAAGAAATGTAAGAAAAAAAAAATGGTCACCGTGCATACGATTTAGACACGAACATAACTTTTATAAATCCATTAGAGAAAAGTTATCAAAAATTGTCCCCATGATAATTACTTTAAATGCGTGTTTGTGCATGGAAATTCATGGAATATTTATAAAGTAAGTGGATATTTTTGCCACGATCTGTAATGAGTCAAAAATCAAGGACTCTATAGTGTGTCAGGGGAATGGAATTACGACCGTACAAGTTCAATTTTACAGGAACAAAATTAGCCAAACATCAGCCCGGTAAATTACAAAAAACAATTCGCTGAGCATACTCCTGAAAACCAGTCGTCCATATACCCAGCACGCACAGAGCTCGCCGACAAAAAGCTGAAAGAAATAATTTCATGATTAGAAGCTGAAAAGTTTAAAAGTTTTCATTAGAAACCTGTGGAGTGAAATAAATATTAAGTTCTGAAAGAGAAGTTTGATTAGTATTATTTGGGTTTTTTTGGTAGACGGAAGTGTGTTTTGTTTGTTTAAAATTAAACATGGTTGTTTTTTATTATTAGTAGTATATCATTTCATTGCATTATTTGAAACTCGTAACAATAATCTTTAAACCCTCAAAACTTTTGTGAATACATAACATAATTTTATTAGCCTATACTGTTTCCACTGCTGGGACACAGGACTCCTCTCTGTGAGAGGGAGTGGGCCGTAATCCACCACGCGGGCCCAGTGCGGGTTGTGAATACATGTTTGCCATGATTTAAAACTGCGCAAGTATTTTAAAATTACACTTCTGAGTATAAAAATGGAAATATATTATTGCACATTATTAAAACTAGAATAATTTTGAAATTACAATTAAAACATTGTTACGAGTTCAATTGCCTAACACAGGCAATTTTAATTATCATATTGAGGTTTACAAGTACGCCTTCATTTTCCAAAGAAATGGGCAGTAGTATACGTTTTTTACAACGTTTATAAAATCACCAGTATTCAATTCAGTCTCCTTTTTGTAAAAGGCAAGTTTTTGCCAGTTATGGGATACGATAAAGTTTATAATTTTGCACGACTTGGGAGTCGAACCCGGGTACAGTCAACAGCAAAAGTAGATGATCAAAATCAGAAATTCAATACTAATGAACGGAGTTCGCAGCTATATGGCAGCTGTACTAGTAGTAAATGTTTGGTATAATTTACAATCACATACTTTTGAATCACTTCGACGCCACACAGTTCTGACGCGAACTCCAAATTAAATTCAAATTAATTTATTGGTGTGATTTTTGGTACATTTTACATGAGATCTTAATAATAAAAAATCAGTTCCTCAAAAATCTACCTTAAAGGTGTACACTCTTTCACTTTCACACAATTAGTATTATTATTAAAAAAAAAAAAAAAAAGTCTCAATTCATTAGTATTGAATTTCTGATTTTGATCATCTACTTTTGCTGTTGACTGTACCAGGGTACTTATCTTACGCTCGCAATTGGCTCAAACGCCGTAATCACAAGATGGTATTATGTAGGTTGACACTTTTAACATTAACTTTTTTGACAAGCTAGGCATCGAACCTAGACAACCACCGAGGCCATATTGGTTTAACAAATAATTTAAAAATAGGAAAGCGCATAAAAATGTATAATAAGCACGGGAATTGAACCCGGTCCCTTGCTCTTTCCAATGACAGTTAAAAACAGCTTATAACTGAGTATTTACAAATATAAAAATAGAACACACTGCAACTCCCGGGTTTCGAACCCAGATATCTGCATAGTCCAAACATTTTATTCTAACCATTTTTCCTATGGTCTATAAATGTATCCGTGTTTATTTGTTTTAAGGATAATGTATCATTTTAACCACACTGCAATCACCAACCCGTCAGCTAAAAATGGTGATTGTAATTGATTTAAAAATTTAATCGTCATTTCTGACAGGCATATCGCGAATCGCATCTTTTTGAGGATTTGCGATCACCAAACCCTTTTTGTGTTAAAACTGCTCTATTGTTATTTTAGTACCTGTCACCATTTTTCTAATCAGAAATTATTTTATTTTGTTTCAACGCAGTTCCTATTACACACAAAAAATTTGATGAAAAACCAATTTTTACTCGACGCAGGAGTCGAACCCGCGCTTGTGTGGTTTTTGGGTATTTTTATATTAAAATAGAGCAAGCAAAGCCGCGGTTCAAACATAGTGTTATAAGAAAAACTTCCGTTTACCAAAAATGTATAGTATTCCTAACTCTGATCTTTAATATACTCAGTCTCATTTTAAAATTGAACCAATGTTACGGGTGCAAGTCGCAGATGAACTTTTCTACTGCTTTTAATTACCATAATATACCAAATAACACTTTGAGCGATCTAGGAATTGAACCCAGAACTCTACGTTTAGCAGTCGCGCTTTGAACCACTAGACCAAGGCCGATTGTGCCGGTTGTTTTTTGTGATACATATATATTTTGCATTTCCTATCGTAGGTTCACCAAAAAAATAATTGACTTAAAAATGTGTCGAAAAATTTAAGTCGACAAAATGACTTAAAAATTTAAGTCAAAAAATTTTGACTACGTAAATTTAAAAAACTACATTATTTGAACAATAAAATGTTTAAAAAATTAGGGCCAGCATCTGAACTCTATGGAACAACCTAATAGCACTAGCCCGGCCTGGGCATCGAACCCTAGACCTGGCTCAGCATTCGCAATGGTTATTTAACTGTCGACATCGGACATCCGGTCACACTTTTGACTGAGTTATAAATAAGGCCATTTAACAGCTGAATTTTAATTTGTCTGAGAGACTTCATCCATAAAACTGATTCAATTTCATTCCTTCAAAATTCTCTATCTTTAATATTATTATTCATTACAATTATAGTTTGTTTAAAACAATTAACTTTCTAATCTTTACAACAGTTAAATATTTACTTCAAAACTTTAATAGTTTAATGCTAAAATGTATTATAGAAATTATCATCCAGAAGTGAAAATAAACTAAAAACGATTCAGTTTTTGTGAAAAAAAAAATCAAAATGGACGCCCAGAGTAAAAATAAAACAGAAAAAAATGCTGAAAAGAAATGATTAGTATTCCTATCATTTTTTTTTTTTTTTGCTAATTTCCGTTATTTATTTACATGTCACAGTGACGTTTTTTGGACCCATCACCAATACTTAAGGCTGGCAGCACAGTTAGGCATCTGTGTTGCCAGCGCACTAAATTATTTTCGTCCACTTTAAGCGTGGCAACACTGCCTGTATTTAGCATCGCATGCATGATATCTGGAAGCTCGTTGTGGGGGAAATATTTTTCTCTATATAATAATAAAAGAAGATATTTAAAACAATGCTGAGAAAAGTGACAGTTTAAAAAAATAAAAAGCAACATCCTTTAATATTTTAAATATACAAGTGTTAACTTTTCAAAGTGTTAAAACTTTTTTTCATTATTTTTTTATAATAATTTTCTCTTTAGTTAACGGTTCTCAATCTTTCAACCGCCAATGTTCCCAACATTGAAGGCAGTGTTTCCAAACATAGTTTGATATCTATTTGATTGTTAATTGTACTGTAATCATGACTGATTGATTGAGCTGCTTAAAATATGTCTAACCTTTAAAGTTTTCGGTCGACGCGGCGTGGCCGATTGACGATTTTATTTTAATTTCTATTCTTTCACAAATTTATTTACCCATAATCAGCCTTTAAATGTTCCTACTGTTTTACAGGCCTCCTCTCGGTGAGAGGGAGTGGGCCGTAATCCACCACGGTGTACCCCCGTGGTGGATTGCGTACGGGTTGGTAAAATTATTTATGCTCACGGTATTTTGAAATCTCAAGGAGCATGCCAATGAATCCTGTAATTTAAATTAACATCGTATGATTTAAATTAAATTAACTATTTAAAGAAAATTAAAACATTTATCAAGAAAACTTTCTTAAGTGAAAAGAAATTCGTTAAACCCACCGTCCAGTTTTAAGTTTTATTGCTCCTTAAAAACGGCATTTCTTTACGAATATCCTTTAGAGTGAGCAGTTTTTTTAGGCAAAATGCCTCATTTTCTAGTGATGTTATGACATAAATCATCTATGGCCCATGTTTTAGCCAAAAAGTCTTGTTTTCAAATGTATTTTACGGCACAAAACGTCAATAGGCCACGACCGCGGCCGCCGTGCGAAGTCCGCTCCGCTCGCTCGCTCCGCTCCACTGCCGCCGCTCCGCTACCCACAAACAACGGTGCTACTATTTGCCTTTTAAAGCTAAAGGGGGGACCGCGGTCGTGTTGTCGTGAGGAGCCTTTTGTTTTGATAATATTTGTAATATAAACTATTAACTTTTCAATTACTTAAGTGTCAATGTTTTAAAATAAGTTTTAAATTTTTGAACCGAATTTTTTATTTTTTCCTATTTTTAACAGACAAAAATAGTTTAAAATTATAATATATTATCATATTTGAAGGCTTTCGTCAAGAAACACAACCGTCATTAAGAAAAAAATGTTTTAAAGATAATATAGTCATCATATTATCAAATTATTATTAAATATTTTTCAAAAATATAGATCTCTTCAATATGCTTTATCAAAAATACACACGTCTTTGATATTGTTTCTGAAATATCAAAAAATAGTCAAAACACATTTATTTATTCATTCAAGTTTTATGTCCCTGATCAGAAAAAACATTTTTTTTTGGTTTGATCCATAAAATACTTAAAACGGTTTAAATTAACTGACATATAAATATTGTTTTTCTGCGCAGGTAAATAAAAAACATCTTTTTTTTAAATAAACAAAACAATATCAGAGACCTATTAAAGTTCAACGAAAAAAAGCTAAAAATCAATTTCAATTAAAAATTCAATTTAAATTGTTTATAAAAATTCGCACAGCAGATTTTTAGTTTTAAAATATCAATATCTCACTGTCATGGGAATCGAACCCAGATACTGAATACAAAAAAAAACACATACACATTAACCAGGACTCGAACCTGTTATAATCTCGCAGACAAAAGGCTAGAAATGAAAGGAAATGAAAGAAAATATAAAAAAAATTCGCCAAAAAAGAAAAAAAAACAATATTCGGGAATTGAACCCAAATATGACTATATCTGTAAAATCAATAAAAATCTGCTATTACGATTCTGATTGTCATATTTAAATTAATAAATAAAAAACTGTACACACATAATATTATGATTAAAATTGAAATACACATAGAAATATAAATTGAAAATCATGTTGGTTTGTAGTAACTAATAAGCAACCTTGGAAACTAATGATTTTATGAAACCTATGAAAAAATAACCACGCAATTTTGCTTAGTATTCAAAAAATCTAACGTTTTTATGCCCACAGTATATCCCAATTCTGGACAAAGGCCTCCTTTTAAAAACACTTATGTACTTGTAGCTTTTGGTTTTGGCCTTTCAGAGTAATCAGATAGGAAACATCAACCTCATATCTAGTCTAGTTACCTCATATCTAGTCTAGTTATTAAAATATGAATGTGTTTGTACCAATCTACTTTCAGTCAGTCAATCATCACCACTAATATTATAAAGGCAAAAGTTTGTGTGTGTGTTTGTATGTCTGTTACTTTTTCGCGCTCAAACGGCTGGACCAATTTTGATGAAATTTGGCATGGCCGTAGCTGACACCCTTAATTAACACGTCATAGGCTACTTTTTATCCCGATATTCCCACGGGATCGAAACTTATGCGGGTGAAACCGCGGGGAGCAGCCAATTCATCACATAAACCTACATGGGCACTTGCAGTTATGAAACGTCAGAAACTAGGTGCATTAGCATAAAGGATACTTTTTATCCGAAAGTCTGAAATCAACACTCATAGCCAGTTCCTATAATTTATAGATTAAAATTAAGTTTTGTATCCATACCAATAATGAAGCAAAGACCTGATAGCTTTGCATAGTAAACCCTCCCTGATGGAAGTAGCTATCACACGTAAAATTGCTCTACGAATCTATTTATATGCCCAGTTTGGCAATAAAAAATGCTACCCAGTTTGGCAATAATGATTCGTTTTTGTTTATAGGAACCGAGCATCAGCGAGCAGGCACGATCAGGATCGATTCTCTCTATGAGAAGAGGCATTTGTACTGCAGTGTAACAGACTTAGAAGCTGCAAGATTCATGCAAAAAAATTGCACAAAACTTTAGGAAATAAATGTGGAAATTCTTGCTACGTAGTACATGCAAGAGAATGTGACGCCAACTAGTTTGATGGCATTTATAGAAACAAAACATAACATCAGGCTTTTTCGTCGAAAGCTTAGGCTGAGGTGGAAAGGACACCCACTTTCCGCTAGTTAGGCTGTGGTGGAAAGTACACCCACTTTTCGCTAGTTAGGCTGTGGTGGAAAGGACACCCACTTTCCGCTAGTTAGGTTGAGATGGAAAGGACACCCACTTTTCGCTAGTTAGGCTGTGGTGGAAAGTACACCCAATTTTCGCTAGTTAGGCTGAGGTGGAAAGGACACCCACTTTCCGCTAGTTAGGTTGAGATGGAAAGTACACCCACTTTCCGCTAGTTAGGTTGAGATGGACACCCACTTTCCGCCAGTTAGGTTGTGGTGGAAAGTACACCCACTTTTCGCTAGTTAGGCTGAGGTGGAAAGGACACCCACTTTCCGCTAGTTAGGTTGAGGTGGAAAGTACACCCACTTTCCGCTAGTTAGGTTGAGATGGACACCCACTTTCCGCCTCTTAGGTTGTGGTGTAAAGTACACCCACTTTCCGCTAATTAGGCTGTGGTGTAAGGTACACCCACTTTCCGCCAGTTAGGCTGTGGTGGAAAGTACACCCACTTGACCTGCTGCTGCTGACAAATTGACGTGCCTTGTGGGGATTATGGTTAGAGCCTTCGGGCCAAACTATCAAAAGTAGGGTGGCTTGCATCGAGCAATTTTGAACCTTGTGCGGTACAACTGTCATATTGACCTGCACTGTGCTATAACTGCGTCAGGGCAACGGTTAAAGTTTGACAGAGTTCCGGAGTAGACGCGAGAAACTAGTGTTCATTGTTCTACTGCCTGCTGTATTCTGTTGTCTCAGTTTTATACATTTCTTCATTGTACTAAACTTAGTCTCTTATATGCAGTAACGATTTTCTTTCGACTGAATATTAATATGAATCCTACCTAGCCTTTTACCAACTATGTTAGGGTATAATAATCAGCTTATAATGTTTCCACTGCTGTAACACAGGCCTCCTCTCGATGAGAGGGAGCGGGCCGTAATCCACCACGCGGGCCCAGTGCGGGTTGATAGATGTCATGTCTTCGAAGTTTTTGGGTCTCGGACATGCTGTACCTCACAATGTTTTCCATCGCCTTTTTGAGAGCAGTGGTGATGAAATAATTTACACAAAGTAAAGCGCCTGGCTGGGTTCGAACCTACGATCTACAACTATGTTAATCGCGGCCGTTACCACTGAGCCACCAATGGTGTCTGCTCTCTCGGCTGAATAATTATGAATAATTATTTGAATCAAATCTGTGTTAGTCTTCGAGTCTTTAGGCGCCAGAGCACAAAAAAATAGCGAATTAATTGAAACAAGTTTGCCATTGTAATGTTTACAAAGCTGAAAATATATACTTAATGCAGTGTGCAAGTTTGGTGATATTTGTTATGATTTTCTCAGTTCTCTCTTTAACTTATTGATATTAATTTGACTGAGAAATTCTTAGCATTACGCATGTATTTTATAAATTTATTAAAATCGCCAACTCGCAGAGAGCAAGCGTAGTGAGTGATCAATCAATCTCATTTTCTTCCTTATAAGGTTACCTAAACTAATATTATAAAGAGAAAATATTTAATTTCTTGTATGTTCGTTTGTTACGCTTTCACGTCAAAACGGCTGAACGGATTTGGATGAAATTTGGCACATGGGAAGGCCATGACCTGGATTAGGACATAGGATACTTTTTATCCCGATATTCCCACGGGATCAAGACTTATGAGGGTAAATCCGCGGGGCGCAGCTAGTAATCTATAAATGGCCAACTCGCAATGATTAAATAATCATTTTTTTCACTATTCGTTTTCCTAATTTTCAATGACCATGTTTTCCTTTTTACTTATTGATATTAATTTGACTCAAATTCAATTGCGCGTGTAATTTACTAAAATCGCCAACACGCTTAGAGCAAGCGCGATCAATACTCCTTCCCTATAAAACCTTACTAAGCCATGTAAGAAATGTAGCCGTCTCCCTCGCACCCTCGCAGGACTCACCTGTTCTCTGGCCTTGTCTTTCTCTTCCTTCTCTTTCTTCCGCAACTCCGCCAGGTACTCGTTGAAGAACGTCTCTCTCTCGCGAGCCTTGTCTATACCTTTGTAGCGTTCGTCGCGGCCGTGTTTGGAAGTGAAGTCGTTGAATGATGATCTGAGGAGAGATTTAAAGATATATATACAATCATGTCTCTATTTCTCGGATGACTAGGGGTGTGTAGTTATGTTAAAACCATTCTAATAGAGGGGCGACCAAACTAATGTTTTAAATTTATGTTATATCAAGTTAATCAAATATCAACTGTATTTAAATGCTAATTAAATTGATTTCAGAGTTACTAGCAGTATTATTTATTTATTTGTTAAGTATGGATAACTTACAGCTAAAACAAACAGAATAAAAAATTGTATGTGAGAAAGTTATAAAAATGTTTTGAAGTTGTAGCGTAAACTGAACTTTATTGTGTAGAAATTAAAGTTATTTCTCCATAAACTCATATTTGTTTACATTTTTGGCAAATAAATCGCGAATGCAGATTACACAAAGTGCGGTAGTACAGACGCCAGCAGGTCAAGTTACCCGAAACTGTCAAATCTCAACCTTGAACCTAATGCTTTAGCGATAAAGTTGAAAATCTATTAAAGAAATTTGACATATTGTAGTAGCTTGATGTGCTGGCGTCTGTACAAAACTAAGAATTTTTATTTTATTTTCCCGAATAAATAAAATAAAATAAAAAATAAGAAGCTTTGCCAATGTGTGGTGGGTGTTACCCTTAGCACGCCAGTCGTGCTAATACGGAAACACGAAGTTTATCGAAGCGCATACGTCTTCTGGTTTAACTGTATGTTGATATTCTTACTTGGAGTGCAGCTTAGCCTCGTCCATGAGGGCTCTGAAGGCTACCTTCTTCTGCTGCAGCCTGTTTTTCTTCTCCTTGCGTTCTTCCTCGGCGCGGTCTCGGACGTATTGGTCGAATACCTGTTGAATAAAATGCAAGTGTTAGCGCCGTTGAAAATTAGACTTAACTGCCGACAGCCATTAACGACTGCCCAAAGATCCACGAATGACAGCCGGGACCAACGGCTTAACGTGCTTTCCGAGGCATGGAGGGATGAAGATCACCCATACGCGGATCAACCGCAGCAAGCGCAGCTTAACTTAATCGATCGATCCGTGCGGTTAGCTACAATTACTTAGCTACAAGCCCCTCTCATTTGAGTAAAGTAAATGAATATTGGACTGGAAAACGAAGGGTCGGTCGTCTGACAGCGAGATGGGCGGATAACATTGTTACCATCGTGGGTAGAACCAGGATGGGGCTGGCACAGGGGCGTGGGAAATGGCACTTGAAAAGAGAGGCCGATGCCCAGCAGTGGGCAAAGTCGGGCTGTGGATGATGATGAAGTGAATATTGTTGCGCGCCACAATTAATGCCCGGTACATGGTGACATTAGTTACCACCTTACCACTAGCGCCATCTAGTATCGAGTAGCAGGACTAATAGAGTCAAGATCCTTCTAGAAATTTCTAGAACTATCGACATCTGGTCAGTCGGGGCCGGTATGTACTCGAATCCTCTAGATGTTTCTACAATAGAAGGTTTTAGAACTATCTGCGGCACAATTTAAGGCCGGGATTAGCCACGACCGGGTCAGAGTTGGATGAGCGATACAAGCGGATACATCGAAAGCGACCTTCAAGTGCGACTTAAGTGCAATTGTTTTATAATTAGTGTGTTTGATTTGTTATTAGTGTTGTTCAATTAAAGTGTAATTTTTGGTCATTTATATCGGCAGTTTTTATTGTCGCGGACACGAAAACTCGTAACAATATCGGCAGGAGTTTACCTGTCTACGCTCCTTCGAGTTCAGCATCAGATATCTGGGATCGAACACGATCTTGTGCAGCTCCTTCTCCCAGGTGGAGAAGGCGGACACGTCCTTCTCCTGCAGCATGTGCAGGAAGGCGGCGAGGCGCTGCGGGTGCGGCAGCGCGCCGCGCTCGCGGGCGGCGCGCACCTCGGCCTCCACGGCCGCCGCCGCGCCCACGAGGATCGTGCCGCCGCCCGACAGGCTGGATTGGTGGACGGGGTTGCTTTTCTTCTCTGTTACAAACAAAATACATTTATCTTCGGTATACATGACGCAAGGAAAAACATCTCTCAGCATTGTGTTGTGACACTATTCGAGACAGTCACAGCGCTGATTTTCACCGACGGCCGACGTTGATCGTGATGACGTCAGCCCGTGCAGCATAAAATGATATACAAAAACCGGCCAAGTGCTAGTCGGACTCGCGCACGTAGGGTTCCGTACCATTATCTATAAAAAACACGTCTGTTATATGGAAGCCCCCCTTAAATATTTATTTTATTTTGTTTTTAGTATTTGTTGTTATAGCGGCAACAGAAATACATAATTTGTGAAAATTTCAACTGTCTAGATATCGCGGTTCTTGAGATACAGCCTGGTGACAGACAGACGGACGGACGGACGGACAGACAGCGAAGTCTTAGTAATAGGGTCCCGTTTTTACCCTTTAACGGGTAAGGAGCCCTAAAAAGCAAACTAAGAAACAACAACAAATATATCTAATATACATGAAATAAAATAATATAGTTACTGATAACATAGAATAGGGATTATGGAGTGAACTCAATAAAGCTAGCCTAGCACAAAGGACAACGCTTGACCAGGAAGCTGAAGTGACAATGGGCCGGCCATGTTAGTCCATTAACAAAAAGCAACAAATATTACACTATCATCAAAAACTTCACCAACCTTCTTCCACCTTCGTCTTCTTGGCAGCTTCCGTGCCCGTGTCATCAGTGCTGGAGTCAGCGGCTCTCTTCAGCTCCCCGTTAGCCGATTTGCTGCTCGAAGCGATCGCTGCGTCCTTACGCTACGACAAAATAATGACCATTACAACCTAATTCTTTGAAGAGGTTATTTACATACACACTTCGCTGTGTTCAATAGCGTCGCTGCTTCGTTGGTATAGTGATCGCAAGTGTTACTGCTGAACATGAGGTCCTGAGTTCGTTTCCCATGTCAGGCTGAATGTGTTATTAGGATTTTTCCGTCAGAAAGTTGTCAGTGGCAGACCGTAGCTTAGATCTGTGCCCGGATGATGGCAATAGTGTAATAATGTCAGAATGGGATAGAGAGAAGCGTATTGGGAGTAAGAAGAAGGGTTAAATACAATCTAAAAAACGTGAGAGGTGTCAAGGGACACCCGGATGGAACGAAGTATAACTGGCTTGCTTTCTATAAGAGAGAGAGAGAGGCAGACAGAGAAACACGCCGCACGGCTTACAACTATAGCAAAAAGTGTCGTTCCAACTTTTGGTCTTAATTTTTTCCGTTTAGCCCCCTTTCGCAACGCGTGATAAGGAACAGCAATAAAGGCTTATTTTATTTATTTTGATGGCAACTGGCTCCAGTCCCCCCCCCCCCCCCCCCCCCCCGTTACATGGGAATTATAGATAGCGGGTGAAATCTGGGTGTGCTATAGGTAGGTACAACTCTGCCTAACCTTTTCAGGGATACAGGCGTGATGTTATATTTTAGCCACAGATAATATTGGGCGATTATTCCGCGCCTCGGAAAGCACGTTAAGCTGTTAGTATACAATCAAGTATGTTCTAACTGAACAGACAGCTGTGCTGCTGGGGAGTTTGTTGTGCCACTTCTACTTCGCAGCGATAGCACTAGGAAGTGGTGAAGGGCGGGCGTTTTTGGGGGACTATCTTATATAATTTTGACGTTCGAAAAGTGCTGATTCTCAGCCTAATTTGAATAAATGACTTTTGATTTTGTCATTCGTGGATCTTTGACAACCAGTCTTACCAAAGGGTATCGTATTACCCAGTAACTGGGTTGTGGAGGTCAGATAGGCAGTCGCTGCATGTAAAATACTGGTATTCAGCTACATCCAGTTAAGACTGGAAGCCGACCTTAACATAGTTGGAAAAAGCTAGATAGATGATGATGATGATGAGGTAATATTGGGCGAGGCGTATTGCCATTAACCGGGAACTAATTACTCCAGGCTGCTACTGAGAAATTCCTGATCAAATAACCCAACAACACTTTGTCCCGCCTGGGGATCAAACCCAAGACCCCAGCAACAGTTTGGTCCTAACTGCTAGTTGATTAGTACATTATTAATGTTATATTTGTTGTGTGTGTGTTATGTTTGGTCGACCAGACGTCAGGGGTAGCCGAATATAAGCTGGCCTCATACTGTATTGAAGCTCCTTAGGGTCAATTTACATTGCCGCGGAACGGAGCGACATCGAGTTTTCGTACAAAGCAAAATGAACTTTATGTCAATGTACTAAAGTACAAACTAGATGCGAGCTTATTACTGCCGGGATTCCCGAGAATGCGCGATATTTCTCCAGAAGATGCGCGACCTGTGCGAATGTGTGTATTTTTTTTATTGACAATGGGCTCACTCTTGACCTCAATCCAGCCCAGAGGCAGGGATGAGATCTACGGTGGAACGAGCCTGCCCAGAAGAAGCCTATTCACTCTCGCCTTGAAGAGACTCGGGTTGTTTTGACATAAAGTTCATTATGATTTGTACAGAAAAAAAAATCGCTTCCATTCCGTTCCACGGCAACATAAATTGAGCCTTAGTGCTCACACACACGAGCGACAGGCTTCGATGACAGAGGCAGCTCCATCTGTAGACACCAGTCAACGGCTGGAGTTGCCTTTGTCGTAGACGCGTGTCGCTCGTTTGTATGTACAGACGCCAGCAGGTCAAGCTACCCGAAACTGTCAAATTTTCCCAATCAACCTTGAACCTTAATGCTTTAACGATAAAGTTGAAAATCTATTAAAGAAATTTGACAGATTGTAGTAGCTTGATGTGCTGGCGTCTGTACACTGACGTATAGCAAGCTCAAGGTCAGTGTTACTGCTGACGTAAAGTCGACTGTATGTACATTGTAGCGGTTGCAGTACTTACAGCAGTGAACGCATTTTTATACAATTAAAATATCGACGTTAATTCTTTTGTTGGTTTGGTCAGAGGCGCAGGGTTTAATCTAAGCGTTGCATTGTAAGAGCCAAAAGTACAATAAAAAAGTAATAATACCTATGGTCTGTTCGAAAAGTAACTGATGAAAGTGTAAACAAACCCTGTTCAGTACTCTAATAGCGTTACACACTACCAATCTTAATCTGAATCATTTTGAAGGATATTGCTAATCCATTGCTTCATATGTTCGAAAAATGTGTCTGCTCAACAACGTAAATAATAATGAAATGAAATTATTTATTTGCTATGAATGTAGGTACAAAAGTATGGTGTTAAGTAGGAGAAGGATCCAGTACATTCTACCGTGAGGCACGCAAAAAAAATTTATAGTAGAATTAATTATGAAATAATCTTAAAAAATCAAATATCTTTAACGAGTATCAAATTATTAAAATAGTCAGTAAAAATATAAATCATTCAATTTGTAAGTTCATTCAGTGTTAAACAATGTCAATAATAAGTTAATAATTACCTAGTCAAAAATGCAATGAAATTTGAAAATTAAAATTATATATAATTATATAAATAATCATATTGATTTGTCAGTCGAAAATTCATCAATTGCATAATAACATTTTTCAAGTAGCAATTTATTTAATTTCTTTTTAAATATTTGTAGTGTGCAATTTTTTATATCATCAGGTATTTTATTGTATATCACCGGTCCCATATACAATGTGTTGTTGAACTGTCTACACTACTGATAGTGTATTACGCAATTACCCCGCGTGTTAATTTCTTACGCAATGGCTCACTTAAAGGAATTAGTAGCACATTCATTCATTCATTTTTGTATTTAGTAAGTTTCAACTTTATATCTTGTCACTTTTCACACCAAAAATTATTAAATTTGAGAGCATTTAATAAACATTTACGTAGTTATGCCGTTAATGAGGTGCCAGGGAAGCCACATGTGCAGAAAGAATTATTGCCAAACTACTTTGTCTTCAACGTAGTCCCGTTTGATGAGGGTTTTGAGCTTTTCATCGCTAAGTTCTGTAACTGGCTTTGTCAACTTGTTATAAAAGCGGATGCTGTTTATAAGAAATGACTTGCTAGTTATAGTTAATCTAAATTTAGGTATCACAATTTCATTTTTACTACGTGTATTTAAATTGTGGAAATCGCTTCTTATTTTGAAAAGTCCTAACTTGTGGCGAACATACAAAATACTTTCTAAAATATAAAGAGAAGGCAGAATTAGTGGTTCCCTATCCATTTGCATAAAATTTTAAGACCTAATATAACTTAGCATAATTTTGTTTGGCATAATTATATTTTCGCATAATATAATTACGCATAACAGCTTACGCATAATTTTTTTAAGCATAATTTCTCTAACCATAATAATGATTAAGCATAATATTCTAAAGCATAAATTTATTAAGCATAAAGTTCTAAAGCATAATAATAATAAGGCGTAGTCGACGGAGCCCCGCTTCGCGGGGCCCCTATTTCTGTCTGCAGGGTTTAAAGGAACCTAACACGAAGGGGATGACGGGGGCTCGTTCACTCGCTCCGCTCGCTCACTTGAGCCCCCGTCATCCCCTTCGAACCTAACCTGTCCGAGTCGGGGTGCCCCAATTCCCGAGCTCGCTTCGCTCGCTCTTGCATCGTGAGTTCTCATTGCCTTTTTACTAAATCGAGATTTGTTAGACCTTGGGGCACCCTGACTCTTGGAAAAAGTGATTCAGAATCGATTGAAAATAAATACGTAAAAATAACTCTTTGTTTCCGTTATTTCTATTAATTGCATGCCTAAATATTATTATGCTAATAATCATTAGGCCTAGTAACGTTATGCGAATTAAATTTATGCCAAAACAAATTAGCCTTCAAGATAATTATGCCAACATAAACTGTATGCCAAAAAAAATATGGCAAAGTATTATTATAGCAAAACGAATTATGCCAAAATCGTTATGCCAAAGTATATTAGGAAAAAGAATATTATGCGAAAAGAAGGGATCCCAGAATTAGTATATCAATTTCTTTGAATTTATTTCTGAGAGTCTCGCGAGGAACCATTTTATAGATTGCGCGGATTGCCCTCTTTTGTAAAATGAAAATTGAATCCATTTGACCAAAATCAAACACCGTTATAAAATTTCACCCTTCGCCACTGACAAATTCCCTATACAAATAATATAACAAAAATACTAAATGTTTACAAAAACTATTGTACGCGGCAAAGTACCTGGGCGTAAACATGTCACATCGAGCGTTAGAAAGAGACAGTCAGACAGGTGTGTGACAGAGATAACGCTCTACAAAGACGATGTGCTATATTTACGGACTAGTAACTACGGTCGCAAGTCGCAAGGCTATTTCCTGTACACTTCAGGTTAATCGAGAGCTTCCGAATATTGTTGCAATTTGTTATGTAAAATTTTGTAATGTTACCTGAAGGCTAATTATCGTAATTTAAAACGTTCAAAATCTAGTCGCAGTCTCATCTCGGCGACAAACAAATGTCAAAAACTTGTCAAAAATGTAGGGAAATTTGAGATATTTTTGACAGATTTAGACCGAGATCGGACTGTGAACGTTCTTAAAATTACGAGCATTGCCTCGCGGTCGCATCTGCAATGCTAGAGGCAAAATAGGCTAGTTGAACGTTTTCGTTGAATTGGTTTCTCCAATTAATAATATTCATTGTGATATACAGGGTTATTTAAATTGGCTAGCTAAACTCTTTCTCTCTCTCTCTCTAATTTTCCTCAAAATTTGAATATCAGCATAATACAAATTTTTCAATTCAATAACATGATGACCTTTACTATATGGTTTTTTATTACCGACAACCTTTTATAACTTACTTTTATTTTTTCTTATAATTCACAAATTAATATGTGACCGTCCGTCCTTACCTCTTTTAGATATTTATTAATTGAATCCGTGGACAATAGTGTGGGTTATACGACTTATACGTGAACGTGAACCTTTTTTTTTGTCCCTAAATAAATAAAATAAAAAATAAAATTATTCGAAAAATAATTGTTGGCAAAAGTGATGAGATATAAAGTCGAAACCTTCTTCATAAATACATATGAAAGTGTCACTAATCCTCTTTAGTAAGTGATTGCGTAAGAATGTAACCTGTACATGGTTGTTTACACTTTCATCAGATAGATTTGGAACAGACATTAGTTTGTTTATAATTTTAACAGATATTTGTGAAACAGACATTAGAACATTTTCAATTCGAATAAAACTCGGATTCAGATGCAATGCAAAATGCGCACGCACACATATGATCTGACCATGTGTGTGCGGCGCCTGTTTTCGCTCGAAAAGCTCGGAATGCAGATGGCTGTAACTAGCACAAAAGAATGCAAGTACTTGCATACTATTATGCAAGTTATAGGCATGTGTATTCCGGGCTTTACAGGCACGTGTATTCCAGGCTTTATATGGGTCCAACGATCTGATCTATTCTGTACCAAAAGCCTTTGGCAGACGCGTTAACATCCCAGAAGTCTCACTGTCTGTAACTTTTGGACATTCATGCATTCACAGGTTACCTGAGAGGCAGGTACTAGGGTTGTACGTAGCGAGCAGAGCCCAGCATCAGATGGATTGGAGAGGACCACCAGGCGTCCCTCAGAGTCCCAAGTGCTGAGAGTAACTCTCGCTCGGCGAGGGAAATCATTCTAAATGTGCAATAGACAAATGTTTTTAAATGACGTCACTAACTACTGGTTTAAACCGGTTCCTATATACAAAAACGGGTCGTTTTTGTTTACCAGTGACAGTATTTTTGTACTGTTATCGAATGCCAATTGGTCCCTAAGATTTTTTATTCGAAAAGTATGGTTTTGTGGAGTTTAAAATTTTGATAAATTGTGCTCGGTCGATATAGGAACCAGTAAATATAGATATTATTAGCTTATAATGCTTTCTTATTGTAATTTATCAGCTTAATTTTGAAATAAAGCGTAGTGGTTCATTAAATTTTAAAATAAATTTAAATAAAAACCTGCATGCAAATAAAAATAATAAAAGACATTTAAATTAATTCACAATATTTTTCTATAGTTTGTCATAAAAAGTAAAATTGCTCTGAATATTCGCGAAAACATTCGAGAGAAAATAACAATTTTCTTTTTTAGCTAAAACCTTATTTGTGAAAACTTAAACCTGTCATGTCATGCAGTATTTTTATCTCACGAAGCGACGCGCGCTTTACTTGTGGTAACCAAGTGTAAAAAACACGCTGATACCATCCCAGACAATGGTAAAGTCGGAAGTGTATCTGGTATGTGTCACAGCTTGTTTGTACACTTGGTTACCACAAGTAATGAGCGCGTCGCTTCGTGAAATAAAAATACTGTAACAAAAACCTCTCATATAAGTTGACATGAGATTCGACGTCACATTAAAAATTACTTAAAGGACTTGGTGGTTTACCATATTTTTTTGTGTATCTGGCATGTCATGCCAGGCTAGCGGGCATGTCTATGCCGTAGTTAAAAATAAAGGTTATATTTTAGTGGTCTTAAAAACATTGTCTGCTGAATATGAGCAATTAGCAAATAAATATGGGATAGAAGCGAGCGAAGCGATATCGAAAATATAAGCTACATTTTCGATATCGCTTCGCTCGCTCTTCCATCTTTAATTTTGAAACTTTTAATACATAATTCCTTAATTCGAAAAGTAACTTCTATATCAGTATGATGCAATAGTAAATCTACTTTAATAGGTGCGATGAATTTTGAGCTCGCTTCGCTCGGTCTTAAATCCTGAATTATTTTAATCGTGAACATTTTCTGCATAAGCCGATAAATTAACTCATATTTCTGTATGAGTGATCCAAAGAAAAGTTTACCAACCTGGGCCCCAAGTCTGCTATTTTCATTCCAACACGATCCCATTCACATCCCAGTGTCATTTTGCTTAAAGTTCGTAATCTGCTAAATTCTTAATGGCGATCCTTGGTCGGTCAATGGTCTCGTAATAGAATTGTGTCATAATGACATTGCACAGTGTATTATCGAGACCATTTTTCGGACATCAGTTTTTTATTAGAAATACAGATATAATTAGTCATTTAAAACGTCAGAGTAGAACTCCCGAGTGACAAATATGCTTAATCAAGTAGATTTTCTTTTTTGAAATATCATAAATTTTCATCCGGATAAAGTTTAAAAAAAATCTACACCAAAAACTAATTGGAATAAAAAATAATTTATCAAGTAGTTTAAAAGTGTCTTTTAAGCTTCATTTTATAGAGCTTTAACGAATTGCGTGAGTTTCTTACAGCAAGAGAAATATTTATTTTTCACTTTTTTGTTTTTATTTTTTTTCTCAAGTAATCCACTGTTTTAGGAAAAGATATTTATAGTAAAATTCACATCTGTTATTCTTCTATTACTCACAAAAAAATCACATCCTAATGTCGTGGAGTTTAGAAGTTATAGTCAAAAATTCGTTTTTTTTAGGGTTGTCACTTTATCCGATGGGACCACTTTTTTTTTAAAGAAAATTATATAAGTTATTTTTTTAGGATTTGTTAAAACTAATATATTAAATTTCTTTTCAAAACTAAGGCTAAATTCTAAGGCTGTATTCTTTGTAAACATTTTAAAAACGTCCAATCGAGTTAATGTTTTTCTGAGTTCATCTCCTTGTGAACTTGCGGACACTCCCGGAGGATGAAGAGAGCCGGCTGCGGCGGTATCCACAGCTTCAAATGCCTCTCGCTGACCAGCTTGAGGGTTGGCGCCCTCATGCCCTCCTAGCATAAAGTCATCTGGTCGGAGCCCAGAAGGACATCCCCCAGCAGAGCGGGTCAGATTCTGCTGACGCAAAGTAGCATCATGGGTCTGGTACGGCTCCATGATGCCTCACCCCCGTTCAAACTCAAACTCAAACTCAAAGTATTTATTTCAATTAAACCAATTACAGGCACTTTTGAATTGTCAAGGGGTCGGTCAGTCAGAAAAATGAAGCTAGTTGCCCATTCCAAAGCGTAGGTACCTATGGAGAAGAACGGGCAAGAAACTCCATGGACACTCTTTTAAATCAATATATGGTTACAAAGTATTGGTTACATCATTTATGTTATAAATTATGCATGTGAGAACGATGCAGAACGTTAAAAGCGTCCGTAATGAAAAGTTTAAAAAAATAAAAATAAGTACAATTCAAATATTAAGTTAAATTAAAATAAGTTCCTCAACGTTACATGCATCAACATGGGGTTTTAGCAAAATGCCTTCCGAGTGTGGACCCCTTCGCATGCCGCATAAAACGTATCACTGAAATAAACTAACACCAATTTTATTGTCAGTTTTATTCATATCCGGATATTTAATTAATTAAAAGAGTGACAACCCTAATGAGGAAAAATCCGGATAAAACTAAAATCGCCTGTAGTACCTAGACTCCACGAGATTAGGAATTAGTTTTTTTGTGAGTAATAGAAGAATAACAGATCTGAATTTTAGTATTAATATCTTTTCCTAAAATAGCGGATTACTTGAGAAAAAAAATAAAAACTTAAAATTAAAAAAATATGATTTCTCCGGTTCTACGCAACTTATGCGATTATTTTAAGCTGTATAAAATGAATCTTAAAATACACTTTTGAACTACCTAATTAATTACTTTTTATTGCAATTAGTTTTAGGTGTACATTTTTTTTAAACTTTATCCAGACGAAAATTTGTGAGATTTAAAAATAAAAAATCTACAAAATTATGCATATTTGTCACTCGGGAGTTCTACTCTGACGTTTTAAATGACTAATTATATCTGTATTTCTAATAAAAAACTGATGTCCGAAAAATGGTCTCTATAATACACTGTGCATTGTCGTATTGCCATTATTATAAAACCCGTTAGTAGAAATGATTTTCGAAAAACTACCACTACTTTATTTATGCTAGATTTCATTTATATATATTTTTACATATTATTTATTAGTGTTTTATACAAGTCAAGTGTTTTATGTAAGTCAGTCATACATTTATCATTATGTACGAGATTACCATTCTATGATATTTCTTTCAATGGAGTGTCAGTGGTTGACCACTGGAAAGTCATAATGTCGCCATTATGTTAGTAGATTACCAAACTTGTCAAAATCAACAATTATGAAACCAATTATAGACCATTCTGACACTATTGTAATAGCAGACCTGAGGCCCTGAGGTGAAAAAATTTTTCGAGTTCGCTTCGCTCGCTCTTGCATACATAATTGTTTTATTTTATTTTTTTAGTCTCCTTTAATCAGTACCGTTATTTTTCCTTTTATTTCGCTAATTTACGGCGTGGAAAACCGCATTGGCCAGGGGCACCTAATCTTCAAATACGCCACTAAAAAACCAACGCCGCCTTATACCATTAGTTCATCCACCATCCCTTATGCACGCGTTCTGAGCTGGAATTCTGCTTATACACGAAGTACTTAACGCCATCTTATCATCATAATTTTATCATTGTTCCTCTCAACTAAAGTACCTGCCATCTAATCTCTTCACCACCGACTGGTAGAGAATGCCTAAACCACTATGTCCGCCTTTGTAACTTTTTGAGCAAAAAGTTTAAATAAATAAATTAACGCCGATAATTGAGATAAATCCCGTAAAAGTCCACTGCTGAAACTGATCCGCTACAATATCCAGAAGGTGAGGAAAATTGACAAAACAGTGACAGGAGAAATAAAGTCTGGAGTACCAATAAATCGGCCGAAAGTACGCGACGAAAAACTGGCGTGGTCACCTGAAATGCTTTTTAAATTACATAATTTGCCATATGAGGCCGAAATTACGTAATTTTCATGGAAAACATAAGCTAGCGTGATTTTCGGCAGGTATATCGCTACACTGAATAAAATAAAGAGAAACATGCTACGAGTACTAGAAAATAAATCGCAATGCATAAAAAAATAAAATTTTCGCTTTTGCTCGCTCAGCTAAACCGCACAAGCAGCTTTCGTTATAGGTACCATTCCACAAAATCTCTATTCACCCCCGATAAAGTATACATATCAAATATCTTTGTCTACTTTTGAAATTATGTTAAAAAGCACTTCCTCTCTCCTTAAACATCATCATTATATTTTCTTTTCTCTTGTTTCATGATTATTTTCAAACTCTAAACCATTTATTTCAATTAAACCATTTACAGGCAGTTTTGAATTGTCAAAATTAAATAGTCGGTCAGTTAGTCAGAAGTTGAAGCTAGTCTAAGAAGTAATTGTTATATGTATATATCTATTTAAATTAGTTTAATATACTTTATGTATGTATTTATTGTATTATGTAAATGGTCGTCCGGTGCAACGACCAATTATTAGGACGCTGTACCGGTACAGCGTACAGTCACGAGCACCAATATGTCAACACTTGGCAACTTTCAATTGCGATTTTTTCGTGAAATAAATAATGCAACGTTGAAATACGACACATTACATAAACCTACGGGTTCAAAAAGGCTGTGTTCGTAACAACATAAAATTTCATTCAAAATTAAAGGAGTAAATCGCTTTTCAATAAAGCCGAGTGTATACATACTTTTGTTCGTGACTGTACTTAAAGAAAAATATTATAATTAAATTTAAATGTGACAGAATAATTATATTAAACAGGAATATAAAAAAAGGAAATATACAAGCTATGAGAATATCATCCTCAATAAACGTTCTACGCTTTATGTAGTGGCAACATTTCCGAAGCGTCCTATTTGACGTACAGTCACGAGCAAAAGTATGTATACACTCGGCCTTATTCAAAAGCGATTTACTCCTCTATTTTTTAATGAAATTTTATTTTGTTACGAACATAACATTTTCGAACCCATAGGTTTATGTAATGTGTCGTATTTCAACGTTGCATTCGTTATTTCACGAAACAATCGCAATTAAAAATTGCCACGTGCTGACATATTGGTGCTCGTGACTGTACGCGCACCCAACATGCACCAAAGAAATTATGACGTAAGGAATTTTCGAAATACAGGTTGGCAGGGATGTCGACGCACAAGTCGTTACTATGGATTCAGCACAAGATTCTGAACGACCGACTTGAATTTTTTCGTCGGTTATTAAAAAACAAACAGCTGTTAAGTTCATTTTGACCGCGTAGGTATTTTCGTCAAATGGAGTTAGGCAGGACACGTGGCAAAGCGTAGTGATGACTGGTGGCGTAAGGCTGTGATAGAATGGCGTCGAAGGACTGGAAGACGAGATGTCGGCGAGATGGGTAGATGACATTGTTGCCATCGCGGGCAAAACCTGGATGAGGCTGGCACTGGAGCGTGGGGATTGGCACAAGAAACGAGAGGACTATGCCCAACAGTGGGTGTGGATGATGAGGAGGTATTGCACTTTTCTATGAAACAGATTGATGGTTGAGTGAACTTTACACCCTGTTTCTCATACCTCTAAATTGGTGACCCCGACGTGATCCAATTTAGAGGTAGTAGCGATATCTACACTCCTTTGAACAATCCTTGGTGCAAACTCTGTCGTTCCTCGTCTTTGAAATTGTTAAATAGCTGTAGCGATCTTGTTGACGTGCATTTTGACTCATATATATGCCAAGTTTCATAGAACAACGTTATTAGTAATCCCGTTCTTGGAACGAAGTTCCTTATCGCGCGTTGCGAAAGGGGGCTACACGGAAAAAATTAAGACCAAAAGTTGGAACGACACTTTTTGCTATAGTTGTAAGCCGTGCGGCGTGCGAGTGTTTCTCTCTCTCAAACTCAAATCATTTAATTCAACTAAACCAATTACAGGTACTTTTGAATTGTCAAAGGGTCGGTCAGTCAGAAAGATGAAGCTAGTTCTCTCTCTCTCTCTTATAGAAAGCAAGCCATTTATACTTCGTTCCATCCGGGTGTCCCTTGACACCTCTCAAGTTTTTTGATAACCGACGAACAATTTCTACGAGAGGGTCTAGTCTAGACTAGAATCATGTACTGAATCCGTGGTTACAGTTTGTGCGTCGATAATAGACAGCCAGCTGCCACCCTGTATAATAGACAGGGTTAATCAGAACAAAATTGAACGGCTAGTTGAACAATTTATTGATATTTTTGGACCTGTCCCTCAGAATGAATTAAGCAAGCAACAAAATAAAATTGCCAACACAATATTCTAAAGCAGGGCTGTCCAGACTAGATAGGATCTAGGGCCAATAAAAATTACTAAATACATTAGGGGGCCGCAAAATATTTTTAACCTTTTCACCGCCAAGCACTTCTATAGAAGTTCGGGATTTTCGTGCCACCAGCGCCACAACTTCTATAGAAGTTGATCATTTTAACTATCTTATTAAAATAAATTTACTGTGATTAAAAGCTTTGTTTCATTTTATTATTTAAGATAGCACTGTCTACTACCCTGTTTTTTATTTTTCTACACAAAATAAGCTCTAGTTTGTCCTAAAATCGGCAAAAACAGAAACTCCGAATTTTGTTACTTTCCTCAGAACGCCAATCACTTCATATCAAGTTGGCCAGTGATGTGCCGTGAAAGGTTGATTTCACCATTGAAATATTTATAAATACAGAAAGTTACGAATATCGAAAACAATTTGAGGTCAATAAAATATGAACTTAGTTATCTACTTCATTACAAAGGATAGTAGATGAATTTCGACCTTCAGGTAGATGCCGATACGTAATTATAAAGTTGTTACCAATTCTTGTCGATAGTTATTTTCCCATCTCTACAAAACAATTGGTCGTCTATGCCCCTGTGCGCCACCGAGTGCCACGAACTACTATAGAAGTTGGTCAGTGACGTCATAGGCGTGCGGCTGTCAAGGTCACTTTGGCATAGTGCAGCACAAAATCGGATTCGCGCGCACGCATCTTTCTTTCTTTCACTACGAAACAAATAGAAAAATAGAAAAATGAGTGAAGAACTTGATTCGGACGAACTTTTAAAAATTTTGCAAAGTGTGGAATCGGACTCGGAGTATTTTGTGGAGAACATTGAACCAGAAGATAATTCTGAGGTATGTCTAACTGGATGATAATAATAATGTTTATTCATCAAAGAGTAGGAATTCAATAAGTATGTAAAATGTTCGGTGAGCCCAGTATCTCCAGAGAAACGCAATCTGTGCGCGGGGTCCCCCGCGCGCAGATGGGTAAACGGTACCGATACATGAGTTAAGAAAAGAACAGAAACAACACATAAAAAACAATTAAAAATTCTGCCACTTAGATACCTACGGTAAAAAACGTTGACTGAAGTTATTAAAAAAACACAGGAATAAACAAAAATAGAAGAAAGAAAGACCATAGACCCCATCCCTGATCAGAATCGAATTCAACGTGCCCTCAGTGCCAATAACTTGATATGAAGTTAAAGAATGAGATCATGAAACAAATAGAGATGTACCCCATTCCTTATAGTTCTAATTGAGTTATGTATTAGTTTCTTTGATACTCATAATTTATACTGTTTTTTCTTATTAAGGATACTGTGAAATAAAACAGATCTGGAAATATTTAATCAGTTTTTATTTATATTCGTAAAATCAACTTTAAATCTTAACTTTACGCGTACAAATCTTATTCATCGATATGACGATATTCCCATCACTACTGTTTACTGTATATTTAGTTATACATTTATAGCTTGGCGCTCAGCGAGGCATTGCGTTTTGTGTACGTTGGCGGCGAAAAGGTTAAAAACAAAATACAGGTATAGTATCGTTAGTTTTATTGCTTTTTCATTAATTTATCTTTTACAATATTCTGTCAACATCAACATCAATATTGGTAGTAGCTAGACGCAGTGCATGCTTAAGTGATGTGTCTGTTAATGAAGACCTATATTTCGATTTTATAAACTTCATTGTTGAATATGCACTTTCACAAAGATTTGGCGGGCCGCATTAATTCAAGCCGCGGGCCGCATGTGGCTCGCGGGCCTTGGTTTGGACAGCTCTGTTCTAAAGCATTGCAAGGATAAAATGCTTGATTGTTAGTATGCCCGAGGGGCTTGTGGCTAAGTAATAACAGGCGCACGGGTCGATCGATCAGGGTAATTTACGGTTGCCCGCTTGCGTCCGTGGATGGGTGACCATCTTCACATACCAAGACCCCTCCGTGCTTCGAAAAGCACTTTAAGCCGTTGGTCCCGGCTGTAATTCGTGAATCTTTGACAGTCGTTACGGGTCGTCAGAAGCCCGAAAGTCTGACAACCAGTTTTACCAAGCCGTATCGTCTTACCCAGTAACTGGGTTGTGAAGGTCAGATAGGCAGTCGCTCCATGTAAAATACGGGTATTCAGCTGCATCCGGTTAGACTGGAAGCCGACCCTGACATAGTTGAGAAATGGCTAGGCAGATGATGATATTAGTATGAGCCTATATCTAAGCGACACGTGCAATATACAGTTAGCAAAAAAAAAGTGATAAATGATAGATAGGAATTGTAATAAAACAATACATGTTAATAAAACTGATAATAGAGGAGAAGCGTTATAGCCCGCGAATTTCAAAGGACATACATATTCATTTGAGAAAAATTGTAATATTTATTATTTTAGTTTTATTTTTAAAGGACAGTGACCAAAAGTCGTACCAAAAATTCTCATGCATCAAGATCAAATCAGTAATTATATTCATATTTTTTTACGACATTATGTGTCGGGGATTTGATTTTTGAAAAAGGAGTTTAATTTAAAGTAAAAAAGTGTTGATATTGTTTTATTCCCTCTACATGACGTTCAGTTTCAAATGATATGATTAATATAACCTTGAATTTTGAGTGTCATGATCACGTCTTTCAAAAAACATGTAAAAAAAGAAATACTTTGCCGGTTCTACATTAATTAAAAATAACAGCTAGAACAACTAGAATAAAATAGAATAAAATTTTAAATAAACGATTATATTTTTTTAGAGTAATAATGGACATTCGCACTGCCTACTTCGGACTAACGTAGCGTCCTGCCTTTTTCTATATTTTTTCGTATTATATACTTGTATATAATTGTATATAGTATATATTAGTGTTAACTTGTAAAAATCGTAATTAATCTGTGTATGTAAAAAAATACTTAGTAAATATTTCCATGTAGCGTCATGATGTTATACGTTTTAAAACATTGTTATTTGTTAGTAATTGAACAAGCATACACTGTTAATAAGGCCACTTTAAGTCAGCATTTAGCGATGATGTTATTCATTATAGCTATTATTAACAATTTTTAACCGTATGGCAAGCCCCCAGTTCCTTTCCTAACTAAACTAAAACTACTTGTATATGTATACCAACGCTTGTGGTAGCCGCGATCATATGAAAGATGGGAGCGAGACAGCACGAGATTCCGTCCTACTCGCACGTATTATGAACGCGACTGCCACATATACAGGATTATTTGTAAAACACCAGCTACCTCGTAAGAGGTCATTGTCAAAAAAATCAGCTGTTCCCTACATTTATGTTCGCATAACTCGTCAAAATGTACAGCTGATTTTTTTTTTCGCGATTTCAGGTTTGGTCCTATAGTAAAAGTTGTTAATAATGATGAGTACAATGACCTCTTAAGAGGTTGTTGGTGTTTTACAAATAACCCTGTATATGCCTTTAGTAAAGTGTAGATTAGTCGCAATTTTGTATTAGTTACGTTATTAAATTAATTAATTATTATCGAATAAGGCTATAGGCTAATTTCTCTAAAACTAAACTTGCTTATTTCTGCTATGAATATGCGCATAAATATAGAATTTATACTATGCGTTCAAAATAACAATAGCAAGAATCAGATTCAGTATTTAAGTTGATTTTATCACTCACTGGCTCACTTAATTCCGAGCCAGCCTGTCCCTTGCTGCACTCTCCCAGCGACACTAAGCTGAGGTCTGTACCCCACAGGGGGTGCCCTTAGCGTGTAGTCGCTTAGTTTTTAAAACGTCCTAAGGAAGTCTCCGTTTCTTGTCTCTGTTCTTCGAAGTTTAGGCAAATAGGCACTACCTATTCCTATCACTGTTAATCATATACAAGGTACTATTCTTATTTTGATCGCATAGTAGTAACCCATATAACCATTAGTAATTTATTTTTTTCAGTGATCTAACAAATGATGTGGGCCAATCCCAAACCGCGTATATGCATGAAAATGTCAGAATGAGATGGAGCTATACGACAGCTAAGTGTTAGAAAGAGCAAACGTTACCAACACGTGTATGTTTTGCAAAAAAAAAAAAACTTTGTAAGACCACTAAAAAGTGCTATTTATTACTAACGCAAGTAAAGTGCTTATAGACTTGATTTAAAATTCATTTATACAAAAGTGAATTTATTTTTTCGAGTTATCGCCAAGCGGTTAGTCGACTCGTCACGGGACCAGCCGATCGATTCTGTAAATATCTCACCGTGAAAAGTTAGGTGAAGTGAGCTTAGAGTGAGTTATCAATAGTGTCAATCCCTAGCATTAGTTGGAATGACAGCTCACTTCACCTAAGTTTTCACGGTGAGATTGTTACAGACAGAATCGCACTGCTGAGGTTGGCCTATTTCTGGGCCAAAGAAAAAGCATCGCCATACATATCGCGATGCGGACGAATTTTTTGATGCCCTATGATTATTTTGCTTCTTTTTTATATACATGTACGGTCAGCAAAGGAGACAAGTAACCAGGGTCGTCGGATATAGTTGAACTTTAGTAAGAAACCGATGCCATGTTTTCGAATAAACTTAATTTAGTTAATAGAAAACAAACAGTTCATGTAGCAAATTTAATTTCATTCCAAAACATCCATCAGTTTCTTACTAAACTTCAACTATATCCGACGACTCTGGTTACTTATCTGCTTTGCTGACTGTACATATTATTATTTAAAATGTTTGCTTATATTATCTTGATTAATAAAAATAGATTTTTGAGTTTTATTCAAAAGTTGTTCAAATGATTGGTCCTTGGCAGCTCTCGACAGGAAGTCGGAAAGAGAGGTCTTGAGTAGGAAGGCCTTTGCCCAGCATTGGGACTGTGGGACATTAATGGGCAATAAAAAAAACTAGTTGTTATTTATAAACATTTCATTTGAACCTAAACTAATATTATTATAAAGAGTTTTTTTTTAAATGTTTTGTTTGTTACGCTTTTACGTTAAAACGGCTGAACAAATTTGTATGAAATTTAGCACTTGGGTATACCATGTCTTGGAAAAGTACATAGACTACTTTTGATCCTGGATCGTAGACAAAGACGTGGGCAACAGTTAGTATTATTATAAAGAGATTTTTTGTAATGATATTTAAATTCAAGTCTATAATCACTATTAAAAATATGAGACCAAATATTATACAGTACGTTTAACTTACAAATTAATTTCGCAATTGGCAGACTATTTACGTATTGAATTTTGAACAACAGTACCCGGGCATAAATATCACGCATCGAGCTTTAGAAGACTGTCTCAAAGGTATGAGGAACAGTGTGTGAAGTTCACTCATCCTCCATAGAAAGGGGAGGATCCTCCGACCAAACGGGTATTGTGTCTGGCGGGGAACTGCCCGATGATTCATGTCGGGGCGTTGTATACAGGATAAATTGTTAACCAGTGAGCAAACTGTATCCATGAATTCATCATCATATGATTCTAAACTGACTTGATAACCGAAGAAAAATTTCTACGCTGAATGTCTAGGATCATAATTATGCTGAATTCATGGTTACAGTCTTTGGACTGGTTAAAAATGTATCCTGTATATTCTAGTTGCGCGGTAAACTTTACTTGCGCGATGCAGGATGTTGCGTGACGTTATTACGATGCGTAGTTCACATGTGGCGATATAAATGTCGCCAGAGGTATGAGTGACAGACGCTCTACAATTACGATTTTTGATAAAACTCGATGTCATATTTACGACTGGGTCCTGTAATTTACTATAATACCACTGTCAAGGACAAAAATATGCTTCAACCTCAGAAAAGCGATTTTTCGGAGTATCAGCTCAATTATTTAAAAGTTAAACAAATTGTAAAAGCATGTGTACCTCTTATACTCTCAATGAATCCTTTAGGACAAAATCGTTATGGAAATTCTCCAATTGTATGCATATTTTTGCCTATAACTGTATGAACTGCAAAAGTGTTAGGATGAAGTCTCCAATAAACTTCATCGGTATTGTGTTACCTAGTAACTATGTTGTGGGGTCAGATAGGCAGTCCTCCATGTAAAATACTGGTATTCACTGCAGCCGGTTAGACTGGAAGGCGACCCCAGCATAGTTGGGAAAAGGCTAGGCAGATGATGATGCTTGCTATGAAACTAGCTCAAAAAGTCACCGATAGCGTTTTATAGAAGACTTCACCCTCACAATTAGGTGTACGGGAGATATAGCCAGCTTATTAGCCTAAAAATCATCAAAGGAGGGCACAATTCCCGTATTTTTAAGAACGTTCACATTGGAATCTCAGTCTCAATCTGGCAAAAATATCTCTTATTTACACCTGTACAGGATGAAATTGAATAGGTGCGACAAATTAAAATATCTAATTACTGACAAATGTGTGCACTGACTGGACAGGTCCTCTCAATCTGTGTGGTTCTTTCCTCAAAAGACCATCTCAGACATCGATCTACATGGTCTTCATATGATCTGACCAAGATTATGTCTGGACTTTAAAAGAGACTGTGACGTCTGAGCTTGTTTCGGCCTTTCTTCTCAGACTAGTCAGATAGGAAACGCCGACCTCATCTAGTTTTAAAATATGATTGATGTGTAAAAGTGTTTGTAAAGACCTACTTACAAAATAAAATCATTTATAATTCAGTGTTATAAAGTAAATTTAATGTTATTCATGTCGTCGCGCGCTCTTTTTTTCATAGGAACGGTCAAAATTAGGTAAATACTGCTAGTTCAACGCGTTGCTAACTTGCTCTATGTTGTGAACTCAGCGATAAATGGATTGCTTATCAGGCGCGTCCTAAATCTATTTGTATTGATAATTTAAAAAAAAAACTGAATCCACCATAATTACATGATTTTATTCAAGAATTTAGATTTCATGACAATTTATAATGATTATGTAACAGTTACTGCACCTCATATTTCGATTCGTCGCAAGTTTTCAATTTCATCCTATATAATATCTTGACTGTTTAGTAAATAACACATCCTATCCTAGAGAGCTGGGTGATCTGTAATTCAGAACCCATCTACCGCAGAAAGTTATTGAAATAAATAAAGGTTTATTATTTCTGACATTGATTGTCGCCGAGATGAGACTGCGACTAGATTTGGAAACGTCTTAAACGACGGGAATAGTTCGCAAACGAGCACTAGTGGAGTGTAGCGCACCTGCAGCTCCAGCAGCGCGGCGGGCGGCTGGCTGACGGCCTTGTCCACGTCGGCGCGGCCCAGCAGCAGCGCGGGCCGCTCCCACACGGACGAGTGCGCCGCCGAGTTGTAGAAGAACACCGAGCCGTCGCCCGTCCACACCACGCACCTGCGGAGAGAGGGGGGGGTCAAAAGGTGGAAAATCTGGACACGGTAGGCGCAGTGGTTCAGCAATTGACTACTGCGCTGCGTGTCGCAGGTTCGATTCCCGCACGGAACAAATAATTGTATTGCCTACAGGTAGTTGTTCCGGGTCTGGCTATTTGTGTATGTGAGTTTAAATGTTTGTAAACGCACCCAAGATACAGGAGAAATTCCTAGAGTGGGGCAATGTTTAAAAAAAAATAGCAACGAACCATTTTTGTTCGTTTGTCTGTTTGTCTGGATGTATGTTCCGGATTGGCGCGAAAAGGGCTGAATATGAGTGAAATTGGCATGTAGGTAATATTCCCAACTGGTTCAAGCAATATTATTGGAGTTTAGTTTTTTCCCTCACTAAATCACTAAATTGCATAGTGCTGAATGCCATGGAGTGAATATTGCCAGACTGAGATTAAAAATTCCCTATTTGTTAAATCAGGTTATAAACTATCTGTGTGCCAAATTTCATCCAAATCCGTTCAGTAGTTTGTGCGTGAAAGAGTAACAAACATCCATCAATCTATCCATCCATCCATACAAACTTTCACGTTTATAATATTATATTATTATGATCGAAGTTCCATACCCAGCAATATTACCCCCTTGGAAGAAATATCTTACCATGGCGTCCCCAAAATCGGCGTGCTAGATATCGGGCGACTCCTATCTTGCTTGGCCTTATCTTTTTCCTTCTCCTTGTCTCCCTTGTCCTTCTCTGCTCTCTCTCGCTCGGCCGCCTGGCGCTCCTGGTCCGCTTGCATCTCCTGCCTCTCTCTCTCTTCGGCGGCGCGTCTTTCGGCTTGCAGGAGTTTTTCAGCTTCGGCTGCGGCTTTCGCTTCGGCGTGAGCTTCTACGTCGATGACTGTATGTGAAAAATGTTTGTTTAGAATGTGGGTTAGAGCATTTTACCTGCATTTTTATTGTCAATCGTTTGTGATGCTTTTATTAGCTTCACTTGTAACTAACTAACAAACAATGTAATAAAATCTTAGAAGTTAATTTAAACCTACTTCTAACTGTCGTATCGAAATGAAACTTTGTATGTATATGTAATTCGGGTGACAAAACTATAATTTGGTATCTTGGATCTTTGGTATCGGGTGACAAAACTATAATTTGGAGAATCTTAACCCTTCGTATGCCGGAACGTAGATCTACGCGAGACATAATGGCTTTTTAATTGTGTCTGTAATTACGGCATTCAACAGGTTAATCTCCATCATCTGCTTAGCCTTTTCCCAACTATGTAGGGGTCGGCTTCCAGTCTAACCGGATGCTGCTGAGACAGACATACCTTCTCAGACATATTATTTAACTAACTGTATAACTGTAGGGGGTCATTGTAATCATCATTAAGAACAACTTACTATGGGACCAAACCTCAAGGCGCGAAAAAAAAATCAGCTGTTCCCTACATTTATGTTCGTTTATCTCGTCAAAATGTAGGGAACACCAGATTTTTGTTTCGCGATTTCGGGTTTGGTCCCATAGTAAAAGTTGTTCATAATGATGAGTACAGTCACGAGCAAAAGTATGTATAAACTCGGCTTTATTCAAAAGCGATTTACTCCTTTATTTATTAATTAAATGTTATGTTGTTACAAACATAGCATTTTCGAACCCATAGGTTCATGTAATGTGTTGTATTTCAACGTTGCATTCGTTATTTCACGAAAAAATCGCAATTGAAAGTTGACAAGTGTTGACATATTGGTGCTCGTGACTGTACAATGACCCCATAGAGATATGGGATATAAAAAAACACGTTGTACATATTTTATTGTACATCAGAAAAGCGGCCTCATCGCTTCCTACGATCTCATCCAGGCAACCTCGGAATGGGCAGTGATTGCGAGGACATAAAAATGGTTGTTGGGGTTTACCTATTAATAAAAACTCACCTTCAATCTTACCATCGTCAACGTCCATTTTCTTGTCATTTTTCTTGTCGATCGGTTCGCCTTTTTCTAAAGCGATCTTCGCTCTCAAATCTGTATGGGACAAAAAAAAATAGTATATATATTTTTAATATATCATGTCAGTTAAATACAGCTAGGTATACAACGAGTAGTTCTCCGCTCCGACCCTTGCTCGAGCCAACCCGAGCCGCTGAGCCTGTAGTTTTAAATTCCCGCCTTAAAATAATCCGATCCAGCCTGTCGCTTTCCGCCCTCCCGCGACGCTCTAAACCCAGCACCCTAATTGCGTAACATACGATCAATCGGAATCTGAATCATTTTGAAGCAAATTGCCAATCCATTGCTTCATAAGTTCGAAAAATTTGTCTGCTCAACACGTAAATAACGCAATGAATGTTGTTGAACTGTCAAAATGAAACCGATTCCGATTGATCGTGTGTTACGCAATTAGGGTGCAGGTCCGTACCCCACGGGGGTGCCTTTACCGTGTAGTCACCTAGTTTTTTAAGTTTTTAACCCCTGGATGGAGACCTTAATTTATTGAGGCATCCACGGGCAAAACCGGTTAAGCAAACGACAACCTCATAGATTAACTTGCGAGATGACAAACATAAAAATATTTTGCAAAAAAAAACAACCGGCTTCCAAAAACGACACTACAAAGTGAAAAATAACTTTAATTTCGGAAGTCGGTGTCGTTGGGTTCGCATTTTCGTTGTTTGCCACCGACTTCCGAAATTAAAGTTATTTTTCACTTTGTAGTGTCGTTTTTGGAAGTCGGTTGTTTTTTTTTGCAAAAAAGTTTTTATTTTTCACTTTTGGGTTGTAATTTTCTGAACCGTTTTTGATGAAATTTCTATGGGACCATTTGGAAAATATACCCTTTCCAACAAAAAAAAAAGAATTTTTCAAATCGGTTGGCAAGCGACGGAGATATGCGCGAACAAACATAAAAAAAAAAAATACAAACATCCGAATTGAGAACCTCCTCCTTGTTAAAAAAAATACGTGTCCTCAGAAGCTTGAAAGTCTGACAACCAGTCTCACCAAGGAGTATAGTATTACACAGTAACCAGTTACTGGGTATTCGGCTGGATCCGCTTAAGACTGGAAGCCGGCCAGAAGAGTCGGACAGACGCACGCCGAGCTAAGCAGACGACAACCTCCTAGATTGACCTGCGAGATGCCAATCCCAAAAAAAAAACATGATGAGGAGTTGGTCATACCTTCGAGTTCTTTCATTGGCTTAGGTTTCTCCCAAACACTTTCCTGCTTGGCAGCGTTGTAGTAGTAAGGGCGTCCGTCTGGCGCGCGGTGCGTGGTCCATTCGCCTGCCGCAGCTATCAATTCCGGGGTTATCACCTGAGGTAAAGATTTTTTTTTAAACTATTTATAGACACGGACCAGACCACTATCCTTTATTAACATTTTGAACGCCATTGTCACATATACGTGACAAGCAAGCGCGTGCCCTGTACGCCAACGACACACATATGTGACAAAAAACTTTATCACGAAATAAACAATTAAGTCATTTTGGAATCCCTATTCTTTTTGTAGGTATTTGCGGTGAAATTGTGGCTTGGCGTGGAGGGCACGCGCGTGCGTTTATTGCTCTGGCGTTCAAAAGGTTAAAAACCTGATCGAGACACGCTGTTTTTATACTTTGCCCCACACTAGGAGTTTCGCCTGTATCGTGGGTGCGTTTACAAACATTTAAACTCACATACACAAAACAGCCAGACCCGGGACAACTACTTGTTTGCCGGCACGGTTGGCGCAGTGGCTGAGCGATCGACTGCAGCGCTGCGTGTCGCGGGTTCAATTCCCGCACGGAACAAATATTTTTATTGCCTACAGGTATTTGTTCCGGGTCTGGCTGTTTGTGTATGTGAGTTTAAATGTTTGTAAACGCACCCACGATACAGGAGTAATTCCTAGTGTGGGGCACCGATTTTTTTTTTTAAACGCGAAAGTTTGTGATTGAGTGTGTGTGTGTTTGTATATTTGTTACTTCTTCACGCCAAAACTACTGAACGGATTTGGATGAAATTTGGCACACAAATAGTTTATAACCAGGATTAACACATAGGATTTATCTCGATATTCCCACGGGATCGAAACTTATGCGGGTGAAACCGCGGGGCGCAGTTAATAATAAATAAAAGTAATACTCACAGTCTCTTCCTTGGCGGGCCTATCCGCCGGCGTGGGCGAGTCGCATATGAGGGTGGGCTCCGAGGCCGGGCTGGCCGCGCCCGCGCCGCCCGGGGCCACGCCAGCACCCACAAGAGGAAACAAACACAATCTAATTATTTGACCCAGGTTAAGACACAGGATACATACAGGGGTTTATTTTATAAACGCACGCATTTTTGTGTTCTTTATTGGATCGAAGTTCCCTAATCCATTCAAGAGGGCCTAAAAAGGCCACCTAAAGCAATACCTCTAAAAGCTATTCATTTCCTGAATTCCCAGCAAATCATTAGCAATTCCTCTAATTTTCGTAAAATTTAATTTCATATTTGGTGTAAACACACACATTTTATCGGTAAATTTTTCATTAAAGTTTTTATTAATCAAACTGGATTTTTATTTTTTATTTCTACAGTTTAAATGTTATTTCATTGTGATAGAATTGCACACAGATCATATTATGAATTGTCAGTTTGTGACCATTTTACGATTTTTAATATGATTCATATTGTTATCCTATTCTGATTCTGCCAAAGTGGCCTTTTTAGGCCCCCGGCCCATGAACCACATATAATAATAATAATATTCTTTATTTCGGACTACACATACAAGTACACATAATCCATATAATGTTAGTGACAAATATGACTTAAAAAAACTATGTTAGTAAACTTTTATAAACTATAAGATCTTCGATCAATAATAGTACTAGATTAAGGATCAGGAACAAAAATCAGTAGCTCAAGTGGCCACGTTTGCACACACGTAAATATCTACATTTCTTAGAAAAAAGTTTAATAATATTAACAACTTCAGTTTATTATAAACCGTAATGCTTAAACAAAGTTTAATTACCATTGCAAAATATATTTAAAACTAGCTTCTGCCCGCGGATGTGCTTCCCCAGAATGCCATCTATCTCGCGGGCCCTTTGTGGCTAATTACAGTAGAAAACCAATTGTGTCTCATTAGTGGTGATTAAGAGGGTACCTATATGATATCTTTACCTAAGTACCTACCTAATTAAAAAAAAACTCAATAACAGTAAATTAAATACCTACCTAAATAAACCTATTTCTGATGATAACTAATCTAAACTCAATAAATAAGCAAAATCCCTAAAAACTAACATCTATACGAATGACTAATCCTACCTAACAGTATTATAAAATAACCTACGGTCACTACGTACACTATCAAATATACTACCTATACTTTAAAATTAAAATCTGTACCTACGACTCATATAAAAATAAACCTAAATAACTCTAAAAACTAAAAGGAATAAAAATGAACTCCACTGCGGGTGACCCAACCTACGACAAACTTAGTATTTGCGGTTGGTACAGTACAGACAGTGGTAATCGGGTATAGGGATCGAACCGCAAAATTAAGTTTGTTTTTTATTGTATATACTTTTCCGGGATAAAAAGTATCCAGTGTGGTGCCCAGGATATTAAAGAATAATTATACCAAGTTTCATCGTAATCGAACCGGTAGTTTTTGCGTGATGCCTGAACAAACAGACAGACAGACAGACAGACAGACAGACAGACCGACAGACAGACAGACAGACAAAAATTTTTTTAATCACATTTTTGGGTTCGGTGTCGGTCTAGTAACACCCGCTGTAAATTATTTTTTTGATATTTTCAATGTACAGAATTTTCACTTCTACAGATTTATTATAAGTATAGATGTCGCTTGAAAATTAAATCATTCTATTTTTAAATTTTCAGTCATTTATTCTAAAGCGGTCATTTTCAGTTCATTCTAAAGCGGTAGTACTCACTAGATTCGGGCACGGCCGCGTTGGCCATGTTGGGCGGCGGCTGCGCTACCAGTGGCGGCGGCCAGCTGGACCAGGCGGGCCAGGCGCCCGCGGGCGCGGGGTACGAGCCGCCGTAGCCGTAGCCGCCGGGGAACATGTTGCCTGGAGGAGACGAAGTTATTTTTTTTTTATTCATTTATTTAGGTTAGCCAACAATTGTATACACAATACATTTAACAAATAATTTCCTAATACATTTATAAGTGCAACAATGGCCCTGATTCCCTTGTTCACAAACTAAACTAAATTTAAGTTCTGTGCATCTTTTTCTTTCTATTTCATTAAGAAAAGGACAGAAGATAAAATATTAGTTTACTCCTGTTAAAATATGATACTCCATAGACAGATTAGACGTGATTAAAAACATGGCTACTAAAAATATTTCAATTTACGTCAGGCGCTGACTAGTTTGACAGGACTAACTAATATCTGTCTTCTGCCCTTTTCTAAATTAAATAGAAAGAAAAAGATGCATTGAACTTAATGTTAGTTTAGTTAGTGAACAAAGGAATCGGCGCCAATTACTTACAGGCTAACACAACATGCACCATTAATGGTTTTACTTATTTCAAAGCCTAAAAGGATATTTACAATTATATTTATTCAATTATTTATTTTCGTTATCCATGCATAACAACAATTACTATTTATGAATTAAAATCTGATGAATTAATAGAAGTCATAGAACAAAAGTTGTTGTTTATGATGTTAGTACTATAGTCCTGAGAGGTTCTGTTTTACCAATAACCCTGTATTGGTATTGTTCACAGATTGGCGATAATTAGGCCTAGTGTAGTAAGTCATAAGTAATTTATTTCATAACAATATGGGTACATTGTGTTGAAAAATTAAAAAAAAATAACTTTAGATATACAATTGCAATTAAAATAAATAATATAAAATAAAATTCATTAAATACATTTAGGGAAGTAAATAAAAACAATAACGGTCAATTAAGAATTCAAGATCATAAATAATAAATGTCAAAGTAATAAAATCAATCATAAGTTACAATGTCATAGAGGAATTCATTGATACTGTAATAGCCTTTCCCCAATAAATAGATCCTCAATTTGTTTTTAAATAAGTTAACACTGTATATGGTTTTGAATTCTATAGGCAAGTTGTTGTATAAAACTACAGACTGATACCTAGTACGTTGGTTTCGTAACCGGGGAGCTATACATGCTGAATAAAACACTATTATATTATCTTACCATTGGCTGGTTGTGCGATCGGCGCGCTCTCTCCGGGCGGCGCTTCATCATTATCTGTGGGGCTATCTCCCTCCTTAGTATCCTTTGAACCTGCCGAAACAACAATTAATTATAGATAGCTATGAAATGTGTTGTCGCATATTTAATGCTATACCTACTAGTATTCAAATCTTACCATTTAATAAATTTACAAGGTGTCTTAAAGTATGGTTAAGGGAAAACAACTTCTACTCAGTTAATGACTTATTTGATAAAAGGTTGAAGAAGAAATAATAACCGTAATAACATTCTGAATAGTATTTTTCAATTCTGGTCTTATCTTTTTTCTTTTATGGTGAGATTGTATTTAATATTATAACATCACTACTAATGAATTGAATTATATTATTATTTTTAAATTACTTACTGATAATTATAAACACAAATATTTGCATGTCACAGTATTATGACTAAGTGTTATGGATCTGTATTGTATATGTTAAGACCTAAATTGTACCAACGCTTACAGCAAATAAATTGATTTGATTTGAGATATAACAACATCAAGCCTATAATCTCCGAAAGGTTAGGCAGGGGTGTTCCTGTAGTACAGACGCCAGCACATCAAGCTACTTCAATCTGTCAGATTTCTTTAATAGATTTTCAACTTTATCGCTAAAGCATTAGGTTCAATGTTGATTGGGAAAATCTGACAGTTTCGGGTAGGTTGACCTGCTGGCGTCCGTACATCCACATTTTGCCATTCCGCTTCAATTTCAGTACCTCTAACAAATTACTTCATACTCTAGCTGCAGTACAGTCACGAGCATCAATATGTCAACACTTGGCAACTTTCAAATGCGTTTTTTTCGTGAAATAACGAATGCAACGTTGAAATACGACACGGTACATAAACCTATGGGTTCGAAAATGCTATGTTCGTAACAACATAATATTTCATTAAAAAATAAAGGAGTAAATCGCTTTTGAATAAAGCCGAGTGTATACATACTTTTGCTCGTGACTGTACAGTATTTTTATTTCACGAAGCGACGTGCGCTTCACTTGTGGTTGCCAAGTGTACAAGCATGCTGTTAATGTGTGCGTGAAGACGAGTAGCGTCAGCAAATAACACACACACACACACACACTTCCGACTTCATCATTGTCTCGTACGGTACCTAGAGATCCTGCGCTTACACACACATTCACAGCGTGTTTGTACACTTGGTAACCACAATGAAAGCGCGCGTCGCTACGTGAAATAAACACTATAGCAGAGTGCCATCCGTGCCTCGGAAAGCATGTTAAGCCGTTGGTCCCGGCTGTCATTCGTGGATCTTTGACAGTCGTTACGGGTCGTCAGTAGCCCGAAAGTCTGACAACCAGTCTTACCAAGGGGTATCGTATTACCCAGTCACTGGGTTGTGGAGGTCAGATAGGCAGTCGCTCCATGTAAAATACTGGTATTCAGCTGCATCCGGTTAGACTGGAAGCCGACCCCAACATAGTTGGGAAAAGGCTAGGCAGATGAGGCAGATGATGATAGCAGAGTGCCACAGGTAATGAAATCATACCGTGCAAATCAGGGGGTCTACTCCGAAGTAGTATCGGCCCAATGTTCGGCCGTTTCCTGCTACGAAGTTACTATTTGGTTCGGTCGGTTCCGATCCTACACTCCTACACTCTTTCGAATATTGACTATGGTCCCGACCCAACTGAGCCGATCCGAAAATTTTTCGCATTTTTCAATAATATTCAGTTCGGCCATGTGTCGGTCCGATCCGAACATTCGCACTTTGCACTTCGGAGTAGGCCCCCTGGTCTTATTTTCAAAATCTTACCTCCTTCCTTCACCCACGGAGGTGGTTGTGTCATGAACGGCGGAACATTCCCAGTGGGGGGCGCGTTGTGGACCCCGGGGGGCATCACATTGGACATGATGCCGTTGGGCATCATGCCCATCGGGCCGGACATCGGCCCGCCCATGGGACCGTTCATAGGTACGCTCTGGGGCATTGGGCCACCTGTAATAAAACACACATTTAGGTTCACGTAAGGTCATACACCTAAAGGGGTCGGACAGAGGTATTTATTTTATTTTATTTATTAAGGGATAATAAACAACTACAACATATGTAATACATAAGGTTAACAAAAGTTTAGGAAGTAATGTTGCAGTCCACTGCATTATCTGCTGATAGGACATATTAAGAGATCAGAGGTTGCCACTAGACGAGCATTACCAAAGTTAACAAATATTTTAAACAAATACATAAGTTACTATAACACTAGCTATAGCTACAAAACCAAATCAGATTAGAAACAATTTAATTTACTTAAATTATGCAAGAAATAATAATATTAAGATTACAATTAAGATAAAAAAATTATAATATAAGATTTAAATTTATTTTTCGAACATGCAAATATATCAATATCAATGAAATTTGAATTATAGGATTCCAACATTCTATGAATAGGGCAGCGTAAGCCAGAGTTCGGACGACAAGAATTTAGAGCAAACAGAGTACGTGCACGAACCTGACGCACATGACCCGTTCGGGGGACAGAATAACACAGCTTTTTTTTTCAGGATGGGAAATCATCAAATGACTCCTCCCGCTCTGGGTGGAGCAGAAGGGAGTGTCAGACTTTTACTGACTAAAACCCACCCGTGTTCCTTCCTTAGCCCTTTATGTTCCAGGGCAGCGGTAAACCCTTTCGGATGGTCCCGCTACCCTGGCAGGCTTCGGCCCTGTGGGGCCCCGTCACTTGCTGACATCTCTTTGAGGCGCGCGTGGAACACGAACACGCCGTCCGGCAGAATAACACAGCTTACTCGTAAGATCAATGGCATCAAAATTATTATGAACAATATCATGAAGCACGTTGGCCTCCAGGTATTTGCGCGGTTTTCCAAGCTGATAAGCTTGTATTTATCAAGAAGCCGGGAGTATGACAGATAAGTCTTGGTCTTATAACATCTGTAGGACATAGCACTTGCGCTGGACCCTTTCTATTTCAACTACGTACTTTTGGTAGAAGGGGTTTCAAATAGGGACCACATATTTAGCAACCTCGAGTTCTGTGAGGTATGTTTAAGTTCAAAGAAATGGGGGGGGGGGGGCAGCCTGTTACCATAGGCGTGGCTAGCTGACATACAGCAAATAATTTAATTTAATGATAAATGATTTTATTTTGTAAGTAGGTTTGTACAAACACTTTTACACGTCAATCATATTTTAAAACTAGATGATGTCGGCGTTTCCTATCTGACTACTCTGAGAAGAAAGGCCGAAACAAACTCTGACGTCACAGTCTCTTTTAAAGTCCAGACATAATCTTGGTCAGATCATGTGAAGACCATGTAGGTCGATGTCTGAGATGGTCTTTTGAGAAAAGAACCACACAGATTGAGAGGACCTGACCAGTCAGTGCACGCATTTGTCAGAAATCGTGCAGCTCAACTCAACTTAAGGAGCTCAACGATTCGACGAACAATACCAAAGAAAGGACATTTGGGTAGGCTACATTAATTACTCAAACTGCCAGACGATGACAAAAACTAAGAGAACAACAACTAATGTTCTGTCTGTCTGTCTCGTATTAATTACTTTGCATTGAATCAAGAATCAAGTTGAATTGAGTTGAATCAAGTTTTTCTAACTGAACAGACAGCTGTGCTGCTGGGGAATTTGTTGCGCCACTTCTTCTTCCCAGAGAAAGCTCTAGGAAGTGGTGAGGGGGGGGGGCGTTTTGGGGGACTGTCTTTTGTAATTTTGACGTTCGAAAAGTGCTCATTCTCAGCCTAATTTGAATAAATGACATTTGATTTGACATAAACATAACATCACGCTTTTCCCCCAAGGGTGAGGCAGAGTGATCAGATCATTTTGGCCCAAGCCTTCGCCACTTCTACGTCGTCGGTGGCAGTGCAGGGTCACTTTAACTGCATGTTTTAGGACACAGAGAGCAGGATAAGTTAAGGTGCGAGGGTCCAGCTAGTCCAGCCCTCAGTAACGCCTCCACAGCAATATGTAATCTATTGACAACACGGTTAGCGCAGTGGCTGAGCGATCGGACTGCTGCGCTGCGTGTCGCGGGTTCGATTCCCGCACAGAACAAATATTTGTAAGTCCTACATGTATTTGTTCTGAGTCTGGGTGTTTTTCTATCTACAATATGTATGTATTTACAACAAAAAAAATAATGTATATAAGTAGTTTATCAGCCATCTTGTTACCATAACACAAGCATTAGGTTGCTTAGCATGGGACTAGATGGCGCTGTGTGAAATGTCCAGGGATATTATTTTATTATCTATGGCTGTATAAACCCCCTGACAATTTTATCGAACCATCTAAAAACCTTCCGCCTTGGCACGCGTTACCGTGGCCGACATGGAAATCTCGAAATAGACTTCGAACCCAAGTCGGCCAGAGCAAAGACAATCTCCACAGATGGAGGTGCACGGACGGCTCCGATCTCATGTGTATGTGGCGCACCTCCCCACAGACAATGGCCCACCTTCCATGCTGCGCCGCATGCCCTGTCACCTGTGCACTTGATAATCTTATGACTGCGTAAGTGAGCGGAGTTCGCGCAGCTGAATTTTGGGCCAAAGTTATTTGAACTTTTTGCCATAGATACGCTAAGAACGAAATGGAGCATACTATAATAATAATAATATCCCTGGACATTTCACACAGCGCCATCTAGTCCCAAGCTAAGCAACCTAATGCTTGCGTTATGGTAACAAGATGGCTGATAAACTACTTATATATTTTTTTTTTTTTTGTAAATAAATACATATTATAGATAGAAAAACACCCAGACTCAGAACAAATACATGTAGGACTTACAAATATTTGTTCTGTGCGGGAATCGAACCCGCGACACGCAGCGCAGCAGTCCGATCGCTCAGCTACTGCGCTAACCGTGTTGTTGTGTTGTTATACTGCTGCCGAAGATAACGAATCGTTTGTAAGGAAATAGTCGTACCTGATGTAACCATGGCTTCCATGTCCGACTGTGATATGACCTTGCAGGTGGGTGACTCCTGGGGCCTGGTCCAGGTGGTCTCCCTGGTCCTGGAGTGGTAGTAGTACGGCTTGCCTTCGTCAGACTTGGTCTCCACCCAGAGTTCGGGCGCCGGCTGTTGAAGGAACACAAGGTTTAATGTCTTTGATAGAATAGAATGCTCTTTATTGTACACACGGCTACACATCAAGCTATGAAAAACCAGTATTAGCTGACCGTTCGTTGTGAGAAAATATCATACGTGAGGCCAAGACAAACTGGTTTTGTATAGCTTGACGTGTAGCCGTGTGTACACCATACTTGAAATTACAGAACATAAATGCTGCGCTGCTGGAGCTGCGAGTCCAGTACAATAACAGCTTCAGAATGCTTTTGGGCTTGCCGCGTTTCTGTAGTGCCTCGGGCATGTTCGCACAGGCTCAAACCCATGACTTTTATGCCATGATGAGGCTAAAGACAGTCTCACTTTTGCATAGGGCGCGGTCGGGCTCAAATGGCATTCTGAAGATGTTATCAAATAAATTAGACTCGCCGTTTCTGCATCACTTTATGCGAATACTGGTGAGGCAAGAGTAAAGTTAAGTTTTTATTATATTTTTATTATTTTGTGTGTTTTGCTAACGTAGTTTATAAGTGTTTTTGTAACTAACCCATGGACCTCTGATGTCTAATAAATAAATTATAAATAAATAAATATATAAGATTTTACAGAGGGAGGACACAATGGGCGGTTTTATCGCTAAGAGCTTTGATTACACCTTCGAACCTACTACGCTTTAGAATGGGCAACTAGCTTCATCTTTCTGACTGACCGACCCTTTGACAATACAAAAGTGCATGTAATTGGTTTAGTTGAATTATTGATTTGAGTTTCGAGTTTGATTCCTCGGATAAAATTATCTAGAGCTGCTTTATCAAATATTTTTTATTTAATAATAATAAAAATATCCCTGGACATTTCACACAGCGCCATCTAGTCCCAAGCTAAGCAACCTAATGCTTGTGTATTTGAAATATAAAACTATCCCATAAAAATAAAAAAACATAAAAAGGCACTTACCATATTAGGTGGCGGCATACCAGGAGGTCCACCAAACGGCGGAGGCTGTCCCATCATATTTGGCGGAGGGCCCATGGGTCCACCTGGAGGCATCATGCCAGGCGGGGGCCCAAACGGTGGAGGACCACCCATCATGCCAGGTGGAGGCCCACCCATCATCCCCGGGGGCGGAGGACCCATAGGTCCCCAGTTATTGTCAAAGTTCGGACCGTTGTTAGGCCCAAAGCCGCGTGGGCCGCCGCGACCGCGGAAGAAGCCTCGACCTCTCATTGGGGGACCGCCTGGACCGTAGCCGCGACCTCTGAACCTCATAGGAGGCCCATTCATCCAGCCCGGCGGAGGCCCGCGTCCTCTACTTCTGTTCGGAATTTCATTCGTGTTAGAATTATTGAGAGCTCAGCAGTAAATCACAAAAATGTTGATAATAATTATAGTTTTTAATTAACTATAATTTTTATCATAATTTTTGTGATTTTGAATAATGAAAGATAAATAATCTAACATTTAAAAAAAAAATAAGATAAAAAAAATCTATTTAAATAATTATTTTATGAATGATGTAAATTATGGAGTTTGAAATGACATGCAAAATTAGGCTGACATTTAAAGCATAGTGGAGCCCGTTTTCCACTAAAGTGTCCCCTACACCTTAGTTTAGTGGAAAAAGGGCTTAGGGCCTAGGGGGGTGGGTACAAAACTATTGTTTTGTATAGACAAGACAATAGTTTTTATACACATAGGAGCAAGCAGTTCATGTCTATTAAATAAAATGAATGTGTTGTAAACTACAGTATTTTTATCTCACGAAGCGACGCAAGCTTTAGTTGTGGGAACCAAGTAGTTTTATTTTTTAAATTATCCTTCCAGTTTAGAGGCATGAGGAACAGGGTGTAAAGTTCACTCATCCTCCATAGAAAAGGGAGGATCCTCCGAACAGAAGGGTGTTGTGTCTGGCGGGCTATTGCCCAACGATTGATGTTGGGAAATTGTATCTATGCTAATTGCGCGGTAAACTCTGCTTGCGAGATGCAGGATTTGCGTGACGTCAGTATGACGCGTTGTTCGCATGTGGCGTTGTAGATACCGCTACAATCCTATAAAACATTTCTACTCGTGGGAGTTCAGAATCATGTGCATCACATTACATGAATCCATGGGAACAGGTTGCGCGTCGTTGCCTGTATACTAATTTCACACATCCCACTTAGCATTTTCATCCCAGCTGCATGATGCATCCTTTCAATCAATCAATCAGTTTATTTGTGGAACATAAATAGGTGCGCTATGTTTTGTCATATTATTATATGTTATTGTAAATAATAAAACTGTAAGTATAGCTACACTATTGAATTAGGAAATTCCTGTAATGATAGTGATGTTGAGTTAATAAATAAATAAATATTATTAAGACATACAAATTTATAAGTGACATTACATTAAGTGACTCAGAAAAAAATAATATTTTAAATCAATTAAATATGTGGGTACATGAACAGAAAAGAGAAAAAAAATCAGTCACATCATCTTCAATCAAACATTGCACTGAGATACAATATGTTAAATTGCACATTATTGAGACAGTCAATTGACTGACAATGAAGCAATCAAGATTGGCAACATTATTTTGTTTACTTTAAAGTGTGAAAGGATATCAGACCACTTTTCTATGCAATAAGGGCCAACTCATATTTTAATTGCATAATGCATCATGAGCCTATATTTATTTTTATTTTTTTTTAATGACAATGGGCTCACTCTTGACCTCAATCCAGCCCAGAGGCAGGGATGAGATCTACGGTGGAACGAGCTTGCCCAGAAGAAGCCTATTCACACTCGCCTTGAAGAGATTCGGGTTGTATGAACTCGGGAATGCAGACGCAGGCAGATGATTCCACTCTTTAGCTGTGCGCATCAGAAAAGATGATTCCCACTGCCGGGGCACAGGCCTCCTCTCTGTGAGAGGGAATGGGCTGCAGCTGTAATCTACCACAGAGCCCCAGTGCGAATTGATAGATGTCACATCTTCGAATTTTTGGTTCTAGGACATGCCGGTTTCCTCACAATGTTTTTTTCCTTCACCATAATAATTGTAATTGTGAAACATACCATCAGTAGCAATGGGTTTTCTTTTGACAGTTCAACAACATTCATTGCGTTATTTACGTTGTTGAGCAGTTTAATTTTTCGAACATATAAAGCAATGGATTAGCAATATCTTTCAAAATGATTGAGATTGTGATTAATAGTGTGTATTGATATTGTATTTAGGGTGCTGATCAAACAGGAGGTTAAGATGTAGGTTAATAATATTGCTGGCAAAGGGTGGCAGGCAGGATAGCAGAGGGGCAATTCTCGTAATTTTAAGAATGTTCACAGTCTGATCTCAGTCTCAATCTGTCAAAAGAACCTCTAGTTTCCGTACACTTTGACAAATTTTTGATATTTGTTTGTCGGTGAGATGAGACTGTGACTAGATTTTGAACATTTTAAATTACGAGAATTGGCCTTCAGGTTTCTAACAGAGCTCAAGCAGTGCACACACAATTATAGCTAAAAAAGTTAGCAGCAGTACAGATGGTGAGCTAGATGATCTAAACTAAAATTATAAAGAGAAAAGATTTGAGTTTTTGTATGTTTGTTTTTTACGCTTTCACACTGAAACGGCTGAACGGATTTGGTTGAAATTTGGCACATGGGTAGACCATGACCTGGATTAAGATATAGGGTACTTTTATCCAGATATTCTCACGGGATTTATGAGGATGAAACCGCATGGCGCAGTTACTACATTAATAAAATTGAATAAATCAATGCTTCTATCTTCTATATTATATGAGTAAGAGGCTTTTGCTCTGCAGTGATATAGTTATTTTGTTTTAACGCACTGCTGTTGTGCAACAGATAACCCAACAAAATAAGAAAAATATACTTGAAACGACAATAAATATCAATCATGAAAACCGTTGAGTACTTACATGCAAACGGCTTCAATTAGGCAATCATTTGACGGATTAATCTGTGTTTTTCTGGTAAAGTAATAATGCTTGTGATAAGACCGGATTTATGCCAATAGGGCTACAGCACAGTTATTCATAATTATATGACTAGCTATTGTATCGAAAATGACACATTTCAATATACTAATTTTCTTTACCCCCAACAGCAAACAGCTGTCAGAAAAATAACGGTTGACTATTTGATTTAAATGAATGAACAAACCAACCCCAAGTGTGGTTTGACGAGACTCAATAAATCGAACGAACCCCAAGATTCGCACTAGTCTCTGCAGCCTCATGTTTCACGGTGCTACTAATGGTTGTCTATTTGATTGAAACTGACAAAAATTTCAGGTTATGGACTTGTGAAGTTGACTTGTGATTTTGCATACGAGTGGGAAAATGAATTATTCGATCCACCCCAGCTCCTCCAGGAAGGCCAGCAATGCCTTGATATTACTGAGAATCTCACGGTGGGTACCTGGGTGGCACATGTGAAGATCAATATTACAATTTTTTACTCGCCAATTGGTGCATTAATAATTGGGATATTATTTATAATTTGTAAATATTTTTCTTTATTTTCCTGGGCAGATAATGGTGCTATTTCAAAAGCTTTCGATAATAGGTATAGATTATTTTAAATCAGATGAACAATGCAAGCAGATAAGCAAACACACAAAATATACAACTCGGATATAATTGCAGGAAAATCAAAATCATTCTGTTTACGTTGACAGTTACGGGATCAAATATACATGTAACAGCTATGGCATGCAAGTGCTGGGCAGCAATGCGTAGTTTTTTTAAACTCTAGGGAACAAATACGCTAAAATATTATCATTCTTGGATTTTGGAGACTATGGCAGTAAAAAATCTATGTCAAGAGGTTAGAATACAGAAAACGTTACTAAGATCTACAAATATTGATTCAAAATGACCCCGCTGGGGTCGCTACGCATAAATTAACGCAATTTACGCCAGCAGACTAACAAACTAGCAAAGTTTAAATGTAAGCACACCCAAGGTCTTATTGTTTAAAACAGATGAATTTACGCATACAGAATGCTTTGCAACTTTAGGGAATCGCTTCTAATGGCCGCAAACCACCGCGAATGGTTATTTAGATCACAAATTACAATAAGATACTCGGGAAATGCAGCCAATTGCAAAATTATTGATATGGAACGTGTAATTTTTTTGTGATGCATAGATATTGTTACCTGAAGTTCCCGCGGCCCCGACCTCCTCGGAAGCTGTTACCACCTTCGTCGTCTTCGTAATTCTCGTCGAACCCTACAGGCACTACATCGCTGAAATCTTTGCTGTCCACCAAATTTTCACTCACTTCACTATTAGGCCGATTAACCACTTCAGTTACAGCTGAGTCCTGAGAGTCAATGTATTCCTCTTCCATTTTATGTATTATCACTACTAAATCAACAAAAACTTAAGTCCTCATGCTAAATCAGTTTATATTGTTGAAAATGTTGAAATGGAAACACATTTCATTTGATATGGTAATCAACAATTCAACAATGTCGACTTAAGATGGCGGCCGGCGGCTTGCCTACTAGTGCTTGACACAACTGTAGCTAAGTATTTGTTGAGTCGATAATATCGATTATGTTTGAAGCTAGCGATATTTTTAGAATTCATGCAATGCGTTGGACTATGGGATTGTAGAATTATTTAAATGTTTGGTTGCAAATGCTTTCCATTCATTTGTGTGAATAAAAATCTAAATAATTATGTGTTATTTAATAGGGTTGCGATCTGCTGCACGGGCAAACACGTGGTCATCGAAGCCATCTACTATTGGCGCCATTTTTTTAGTCACGGGCGGCGCGGCGTTATGCTGCTATGTATTGTCGACTTGACATGAATTAAAATTGTGAATATTGAGGTGGCTATTATGCCGGTTCACAAATAACCCTCTTTCTTACGCGGTCAGGTAAAAAAGGGGTATGGGTATCTTATAGAGAGGTGCTCGTTCATAGATAAGGCTAAGTACTGTGCTCGTTTGCTAGAGGCCATTGCAGTCATGCTACTTTTAACATCCGACACACGTTTGAGGGCGAATTTCACCAATGAAACTAAACGCGATCAGCAAATCTAAACCGCGGTTATGAGCTGAATTGAATTTTGTATCGAGCTTAGTTACTATACTCTATGTCGAGCTTTCGAAAAGTTAAAAGAGAAAAAGTTGCTTATCGCCAATGCTAAAAGTTGCATGGCTGCAATGGTTTTAAGTTAATAAATACTCGCGGCAGCAGCGATAGATAGTTATATAAATAAGAATGTAAATTAATAAGAAAATTCTACTCCTTACCTCAATCAACATTATATGTAGAGAAAGACCTGTTCAAAATAAATCATTAAAAACAACTTTGTCCAAAAAAGAAGCATGCAGGGCCCTAATTGCGTAACACACTTTCAATCACAATCTGGATCATTTTGAAGGATATAGCTAATCCATTGCTTCATAGGTTCGAAAAATGTGTCTGCTCAATAACGTGAATAACGCAATGAATGTTGTTGAACTGTCAAAATGAAAGCTATTGCTACTATTAGTGTTATGCAATTACCCGCAGGGCTTGCAATGGTCGGGACTAGTCGGGAGCACAGCCCCAGTCTCGACATTCTTAGCGATCGCTTTACGACCGAATTCGGTCGCAAAGTCCTGTCACTCCATACATTTCACCTGTCAATTTGGGACTTTGCAACCGAATTCGGTCGTAAAGCCATCGCTATGAATGTCGAGACTGCAGCTCCAGAGCACAGAAATCGCCACTGCAGCAGTGTCTAAAGACGGCAAGTATTAATAAAATTTGTGGCACTAACTAAAAGCGAGTTGAGCGCAGAACTTTTGTCGCGGATGACATCGTTGTGCGAGTGAACGGTGACACGCTTGGTGTTTATGGAAAGTATTTGACAATGCCGCCTTTAGCAGCGGCCGCGGAGACGTCTCCGTGCTCCGTGGTCTCTCCGAAAAGTGTGAAGCACTCCCGCTTCACACCTTTTGGACAGCGCCACGAAAGAAGTTGTGCAGCTATTTCATTTAATTTAGTTCTTACTAGCTTCTGCCCGCGGCTTCGCCCGCGTGGATGTCGGAAATTTACCCACGGGAACGTGCTAACAGGATAAAAATGTATGTGCTTCCCCAGAATGCCATCTATGTCGCGGGCCCTTTGTGGCTAATTACAATAGAAAACCAATTGTGTCTCATTAGTGGTGATTAAGAGGGTAGGTACCTATATGATATCTTTACCTAAGTACCTAACTAATTTAAAAAAAAACTCAATAACAGAAAATTAAATACCTACCTACCTAAATAAACCTATTTCTGATGATAACTAATCTAAACTCAATAAATAAGCAAAATCCCTAAAAACTAATATCTATACGAATGACTAAACCTACGTACACTATCAAATATACTACCTATACTTTAAAATTAAAATCTATACTTACGACTTATATAAAAATAAACCTAAATAACTCTAAAAACTAAAAGGAATAAAAATGAACTCCACTGCGGGTGGCCCAACCTACGACAAAGTTAGTATTTGCGGTTGGTACAGTACAGACAGTGGTAATCGGGTATAGGGATCGAACCGCAAAATTAAGTTTGTTTTTTATTGTATATACTTTTCCGGGATAAAAAGTACCCAGTGTGGTGCCCAGGATATTAAAGAATAATTATACCAAGTTTCATCGTAATCGAACCGGTAGTTTTTGCGTGATGCCTGAACAAACAGACAGACAGACAGACAGACAGACCGACAGACAGACAGACAAAAATTTTTTTAATCACATTTTTGGTTTCGGTGTCGGTCTAGTAACATCCCCTGCCATTTATTTTTTTGATATTTTCAATGTACAGAAATTTCACTTCTACAGATTTATTATAAGTATAGATGAAGTTCTAGAAACGCCACCATAAGACAAAGAGTCACGAATTGTTTACAAAAAGCGTTGCAGTAACATATTATTGTTTCTCGAAACAATCATGTTGCATCAACTCAGCCTATCGCAGTCCACTGCTGGACATATGTAGGCCTCTCTCAGGCTGCGCAACAACACCCTGTCCGCGGTCTAGGCGGTCGGCATCGTCGGTATTGTGTGGTCTCCACTCCAGGACATGTTGGCCATGTTGCATATATCTCACTGCAAATACATGTTTCCAGCAACAACCATGTTGCTGCAACAACGCTACGCAACTTTCCTTTGCCAGGAATATACTTTTTTTTTTTCGATTATTGTACATTTTATATGCGGGGGAGAAAACCATGGGTTTAAACTCATCACGTTAACAGTCGTTCCCCGTATGCGGATCACACAGGTTAGAATAACAACTAGAGTAATACATCCCTATCATATTTTCACGAGCGTCGTGTTCCACACGCACGCCGTAACCAAAAATCAATCACGGGGTCCAATTCAATAGAAAATTGACATGCAATGATAAACGTTCTTTGCTAACAATAACAACAAAAGTCTAAGTACAAAACAGAATATTATGTACCTTTTTACGTCTGCTGAAACTCGATCTGAGAGACTGCTGAGACGATCACTATGATAATATATTGTATTTTTATAAGATAAGCACTGGAGCTTGGCGTCGAGAGGATTCAGGTATGGTGTGCCTATATAGATGGCCTTGTGCACTACCTATTGCAGGGCGCGGCGCGCAGGCGCGTTGATGTTATGAGCTATTTCGCTTGCACTTCACGGTACACAAATGAGAGGGGCATATTTGGTCACTAATTTCGTATCTGGATTGATCGTATCGGGCCCTCTGTTCAATGATGAATGCGCCATCAACGCGAGGCGTGTCCACAGCGCGAGCCTCGCGTTAAATTAATTGAACTTGTTGGTTTTTTTACCCGATTGCATCAAAGTCAAGGGGAGGGTAATGTTTTTTACAATTGGGATTTCACGTTTTTATCGTGTAGTTTACTGATTTTAAGCGACGAAAAAAAAGATGAGGTTCTCATGGTGACGATGATAAAGCCGAAGAGTTTGTTTTTTTGAACACACTAATATCTGGAACTACCAGTCGAATTTAAAAAAAAAACTTGAGAGGTGTCAAGTACCCGGATGGAACGAAGTATAACTGGCTTGCTTTCTATAAGAGAGAGAGAGAGAGAGAGACAGACAGAGAAACACGCGCACGCCGCACGGCTTACAACTATAGCAAAAAGTGTCGTTCCAACTTTTGGTCATAATTTTTTCCGTCTAGCCCCCTTTCACAACGCACGATAATTAGGAACTTCGTTCCAATATTTTAGCATTTCATAGCCCAATTCTTGATGTAGGCTTTAACATCACGCTAAAACCCTTAGGAGCCAAGCAAGCTGAAAAAAAATAAGAAAGAAAGCTTTAAGCGAAAACAGGCAATGCGATGGGGTGGTCGGGGGAAGAAAAATATTCACGCAGACAAAGCCGCGGGAGAAGCGTTAACTTAGGGCTGATTTTCCAATATAAGCAGACTTCTCATTGTACAGCCGCCAGCAGGTCAAGCTACCCGAAACTGTCAAATTTTCCCAATCAATCTTGAACCTTAATGCTTTAGCGATAAAGTTGAAAATCTGTTAAAGAAATTTGACAAATTGTAGTAGCTTGATGTGCTGGCGTCTGTACATACAGACGCCAGCAGGTCAAGCTACCCGAAACTGTCAAATGTTCCCAATCAACCTTGAACCTAATGCTTTAGTGATCAAATATTATAATTTTAGTGATATAAAGTTGACAATCTATTAAAGAAATTTGACAGATTGTATTAGCTTTATGTGCTGGCGTTTGTACGAAAAGCGTAGTTAATACGAGGTTAATTAAAGCTGGAAATGTATGTATATATAGCTCTTGATATGTAGTGTTTAATAAATAAATGACTTGAAAAGGACATAGGTATCCTACGAAAGTCAGCCTTTGTCTTAACTCCGAGCAGCTCTAGCTGCATGACATTAAGTTAACTACACTCTATGCTTTGACTTTCGACTTTAACCGAGTACAAAACAGAAAAGTTATATGGTATTTAAAAAACTGGACTCTGCTGCAGTCGGTTAAAATTTAAACAGGAGGCTAGGTTGGTCAATGAATGATGGTGGATTGTGGTGCTACAACATTTTATCCATCAACTGGTTACTTAGGAGCACCACTCGGGAGCCTCATTCATTGTGCTGTGGCAGTTGCTTCGATATGTACGTACTTGACGACAGGGTTAGCGAAGCTTGCATCTGCTGACAGTAGTGTGACCAAAAATTCGAAGACATATGACATCTTTCAACCCCACTGTGCCCGCGGGGTGGATTATGGCCCACTCCCTCTCACCGAGGGGAGGCCTGTCCCCAGCAGTGGGAACATTATAGGTTGATTATGTACGGGGTATTGTGCGTTGTGTTGTGGACTTGTAGAAGACATGTGACATCTTTCAACCCGCACTGTGCCCGCGGGGTGGATTATGGCCCACTCCCTCTCACCGAGGGGAGGCCTGTGTCCCAGCAGTGGGAACATTATAGGTTGATTATGTACGGGGTATTGTGCGTTGTGTTGTGGACTTGTAGAAGACATGTGACATCTTTCAAACCGCACTGTGCCCGCGGGGTGGATTATGGCCCACTCCCTCTCACCGAGGGGAGGCCTGTGTCCCAGCAGTGGGAACATTATAGGCTAATTATGTACGGGGTATTGTGCGTTGCGTTGTGGACTTGTAGTGAACTTGGCAGAGGGCCTGGGCCCAGCGTGTTAAGACTGCGTTCAGATGACGGGCCAAGCGCACGTTGTGCTGACAAAGGAATTGATCAACTGCAACCGACGACGCATGTCGTCGTCCGTGTCGCTATAGTGTATTTGAGAGTAAGATGCTCAAATACACGAGCGACTCGTCGACGGTTGCAGTTGCCTGTCACCGAAGCGTATCAACTCAAGCTAGTGTGTACTTAACAATCAGTGAGCGTGAGTGGGTGGGTCGGAGAGTGAGTGAGCGAGTGAGTGAGTGAGCGAGTGGGTGAGTGAGTGGGTGGATAAGGGTGGATGGTGTGTGTATGTGTGTGCGTGCGTGAACAAAACTACGAAAATTAAAAATCAAATGGGTTTGTAATGTTACGATTTTTATTTCATTTTTAACAATAATTTTTACAACAATTAAAAAATCACAAGTCCGTGCTTTCGAAAGCACGTTACGCAGTTTGTCGTTTCGGGTCGTCAGAAGCCCAGTCAGACAACCAATCTTACCAAGGGCTATTAGGTTACCCAGTAACGGGGTCGTGGAGGTCAGATAGACCATCGCTCGCCGTGAATTACTGGTATTCAGTTGTAGCCGGCGAGACTGGATGCCGACCCCGACACAGTTTGGTAGAAGCGACAGATTGAATTTTGTAATCACAGTTGAAAGTAAAAAAACAAGCTTGGTGGTCAGAAATTTTATAGCACTAACTGTCACAAGGGATAGGCCATGGCCTTCGCAGGCCGCATTTGCCGCTATCTGGACTAGTTAGCCTTTGCCTTGGACGCGCACCGCGGATGAGCGTTCAAGTGGGTGAAGCAATTGGGAAATTTTGGCATTTCTCTCTCTATATCAGTCGGAATGTACCTTGGCTTGTCATAAGTCGATATGAACCTCGGCTTGTCATAAGTAGGAAAGGGCTCATCGTAAGCGCGGACGTTTTGCGTTTTAAGGTCCTGGACAGGCTGTTGTATACTGTCATTGTCAGCGGTTTTGATAACTCGTAGGCTGGTAATGCCGGACAACGTAGACTGGTAACAAGTGAGAATGGTGTTGACCAGGGGCTTCGGTCGATCAGTTAACTGCTTCGTCTCATTGTAACCTGGGTGTTTGTGGAACACCGTTAGGTTACTCCCTGGCCGGTTAGGGGGTTGCATAGTGTTAACGGCTTTCTTAGGCGGTACTGGAATCAACGTTTCTTCTTCTTCTTCAGAGCTAGCAGTAGCGCTGGTGCAAGTGGGGCAGGCACTAAGCTCTTCGACGTCAACTTTGTCAGTGGCCAAAGCAAGACAGCATTGGGTAAAAGGGCCGGGGCCCGTGGGTGATCCAAGGGTTTTCTCATTGATAGGGATAGGACGCGTACATTTGCAATTAACGCATGGGCCGGACCATTGTCCGGTGGTGCTCGGCGCGGGGGGCGGTGGGCTGATGGGTTGGCACATTCCAGTAGAGCTTGGGCATGGGCATGGCGCGACTCCACAGCAGGCACCACATCCGAAGGGAAGGCACGCGCCGCAGCCGCAGGGCCCGCAGCCGCATGCACCGCAGCCACAAGGGCCGGTAAGAGGGCCGCAGGGCCCGCAACAAGGGCCACAGCCGCAGCCGCAACCACAAGGGCCGCAAGGGCCACAGGGGCCGCATGGGCCACAAAAAGGCCCACAAGGGCCGCAAGGGCCACAATTGCCACAATAAGGCCCACAAGGGCCACAGGGACCCACACACATCCCACCGCAACAACAGTTACCGCAGCACCCCGGGCCTACGCAACACTGACTGGAAGGACCGCAGCAACCGAACCCGCCGGCACCACAACCAACACCGGGGAAGCAAGGACCACACGGTCCAAACGGGCCTTGAGGGCCACACGGACCACAAGGCCCTTTGCCGCCGCAGCAAGGGACACACCCGGGACCACACGGTCCGCAACACGGGCCGCATACGCCACACGGACCACACGGACCACCTGGCAAAGGACAGATAGTACGCCCTCCCCCCTTAGCGGACGCATAAAGGGGGAGACAGCTCATAGGCAAAGATCTCATATTAAATGGTAATTTAAGTTTAGTCACATCCAACATGTTCATGGCTTGCTCACTAGGCATAAGGTTGATCGTACTACTATGGTTGTCAGAAGTTGGCATTACTGCAAGACTGTTAAGCACTCCGCAGACACATCCTGGGTTAGAGGGACCACATGGACCGCCAGGGTTAGGAGGACATGGGCCGCAGGGGCCACCCGGAGCCACGGGGCCGCCGGGGACGCAGGTACCCGTCACATGGTATGGTCCACAGAACCAGAAGCCGTAAGGGTAGTAGTAATAACCTGTCATGTATTGGATGCACCGCGGGGGCGTGTTACAGGGCGCGGGGAGGGCGCTGCAGCAGGGCCCGCACCGCGCGGGGCAGGGACAACAAGGAGCGCACACGTTGCTAATGTGTTGCAACATCGAAGGTCTACTGTTGTTTGAAGACATCGGATCACTATGGTAGTACGGCCGACTATTGTTAGAAACCTTTTGCGGTGTTTTTAAGCAGAGTGGGTGACGATAGTGGTCTTGATGTAAGATAGCAGACTGAGTCTTCGGCAGGTATAGGCACGGAATTGGAAGAGCCTGTGGGGGCCCACTCGCTCCGATGCACGGACAGGACGCGCACCGGTGCAGAGGCCAGGCGGACTTCGGCTTCTCAGGGGCCGCTTGCCTCTGCATCCCATGCATTCCGGCCACCGGAATATCCCGACTCACACATAGTTGCTCCATCGCATTCTTCATCGACGTGAGATTCGCTGAAAGGACGATTGTTTTACTGTAATCACAATCCTATCTAATAAAATGTATACAAGAGGGTATAGTGCAAATTAAACGGCGATTTATCAAGAGATGTTTATTGAATTTCTTGTTTGTTACAAATTGGTGTTATTTCAATAGATTTAAGTGGGAATCATCAGCTTTTGTTCCAAGAACGTCTTTTCGACGTAATTAATACTTTGGTTTATTATTCCTTGTAGTCGGTGGCTTTTGGAGGCTGAGGGGGGTATGGCTTTCGATAATTCGGGATGTTGGTGTACTGGAACGCCCCAGGAAATGTGGCAGGTCTGTCGCGTTGCTCCCTAGTCATTAGGCTTCTGGGACTTTCTAAAACGGAGCCTACTTCGCAACTTATTCTTCTGGACCGCCTATGATGTATGGGACTCCTGTGTTCTATACGCTTTTCGAACAAATTAGACAAGGGGTAGCGCAGCCGGGAGCTGAAACTGGGCTTAATGTAGGGAGTGCAGTAAACTGGGTGCTGCTGTTCATGCAATGCGCTAGAACGCTGGGAACAAGTCTGGGGCTGGGTGCTGTAGGGGCATACATTCACAGACGAGTGAGGCATGTGATGACGCGGTGGCGCAAATGCAGGGATGGCGTTAAAGGGGAAGAACTTGGCTATGCCTCCTTTGATGCGGGGTTGTGGAACACTTTCAGGTTTGGTTTGGTCTTCATTTGGTAGTGGATAATTGATGATTTGCTGATGGGGTCTTGCTGGGGGTGGGTGATGGGCCGGCGCTGGGGGTGGGTGATGGGCCGGCACACTCTGGCAACGAGGTTCTGGGTCACTGCCTACCACGGCCGATGCGACTGGGTTCATACAGGCACAGCATTTCGGACAAAGACAGCATTTCGGGCAAGGGCATGAGGGAGGTGGTGGGCCACAAGGTGGGCAAGGGGCGCTGCAGCAGGGGCCGCAAGGGCCACCGGGACAACAGGGGCCACAGGGAGTGCATGTGCCCGAGACATGGTACGGCCCGCAGAACCAAAAGCCGTAGGGATAGTAGTAGTAGCCAGTCATGTACTGGATGCACTTTGGGGGCGTGTTACACGGTGGGGGTAAGCTACCACAGCAACCCGGGCAGCATGATGGACATGGTCCGCATTTGCATGGAGGGGGGCATTTGTTGCCAGCAGAATGCGATGTATGAAAACTACTGCAGGGCACCATGTTGGGCATCGAGCCTGTCCGGTGCGTCATTAACGACTCGAGAGAGTGAAGAATGGAGCACGTAGGACCGCATTTTATTGGTGAATCGCTGTCAGTCGTTCGAGAGGCAGGCACGATGTATGGGCAAGACGCGCAGAATCGCAAACGTGTGGTCTCGCTCCCACCACGACACTCGATGGCCGATGGCAGCGGCTTCGTCTTTTCAGTCTTCACGGTCCTCACGCGCAGGGGTCGGGCCTTATTCTTGAAGTTTCTGTGGCTTAGGACCGCCGTCGCTGCAAGGGAATTTTATGCTATTCACCTTCATTAAAAGATCCGAGACTGTCGGTGGAAGTTCAAATATTCAAACAGGTCAAGTTGCTCGCAAAGATTACTCCATAAGAAAAAGCTTCGCTTCAATATGAGTAATCTGTGCGGGCTGTCAAATGAAACTATCAAATTATATAGAAGATTTATTGTAAACGTTGAAATGTCATGTAAAATACAAAATATAAAATATTTTTTAAGTCAATTTATAAATCGAATGTTTTATTTCAGGCTTAAGTAATTAATCAGGAAAGTTAGCACGGTGCCTGCTTGTTGAAACTCCCGGCCATCCTAGCTGGCATCTTTTTATCCTCCTTCTTGGTGTCATCCATTTTGCATGGTCCAGCCTTCGCTAAGCATTGCGGGCATATAGGGCTTGCTACGCACTTTTTCGGACATGGTTTAGGGCAAGGCGGGCAACATGGGCCACATGGACCACAGGGGCATGGGCAGCAGGGTCCACAAGGGCCGCACGGGCCACAAGGACCGCAGGGGCCACAAGGACCGCAGGGGCCACATGGGCCGCAAGGGCACGGGCAGCGACAGGGGCCGCAAGGGCCACATGGGCCGCAGGGCCCGCAGGGCCCACATGGTCCGCACGGACCGCACGGGCCGCACGGGCCGCAGGGTCCACATGGGCCGCAGGGACATGGTCCACACGGGCCACAGGGACATGGTCCGCACGGGCCGCAAGAGGCGCAGGCGGGGCCACAAGGCGGGCACGCCGTGCAGGTGCAGCAAGGAGCACAGGGTCCACACGGGGGTTCGCATGGGCCGCACGACCTGCAGCCGCAGTAGGGGCAGCCGCATGTTGGACAACCCTTTTTCTCGTCCTTTTTCTCGGTAGCATAACCTCTCGTCAAGCCGCGCTGATCTCCACAACACAGAAGCTTCGTTCGACCACAGAACCGGGGCCCGAAGAACGCCACATTGTAGGCGCGAACTGCTGGAAAGGACATCCAAGCATATAATACTAGGCGAGAAAGCCGCTGGTTGGAAGCTCATGCTATTCGGAAGAACGAAGGGCTCACGCGCACTCGCCGAGTATTATAAGCATGGAGGTCCTGTGACGGCGGCCACCGTTCTCCAAAATAACAGAACCGCACCAGCGGCAGGTAAGCCGGAAGGCCAATTTTACACCAAGCAATATAATTTTTGGTCAATTCAATGAATTAAAACTAAAACTGTTATTGTTTCAACTTATTCGTGCGCGTTCATTGTACAATTACATTGCTTCGTGTATGGTGCATTTTTGAGTTCAGAAAGCAGCCATAAATGTCAGTGACAAATGTCAAACTGACAGCTTTCGCGCGATTGTCTTTCTTTATTTTAAAATAAGTATTTTTAGTAATATTTTGAGTTTCAATGCTTACTATTACTACTATTTTTACTTAAATACCTGTACGCTACACCATGTTACCACTTACCTGACCCATAGAGCAACACAGGCCACCGGCGGACGGTGTTGCTCTATGACCTGACCGTTAGAACTACGATGAATACAAAGATGATATTAACAATGATACCCTGAATTTAAATTACTAGATCGTTTTCCATAATCGAGATGCATACTACGTCGGGTTACACACAAAAACTATTGGATTTAGTTACAATGGCATTCAATCAATGGATTATACTCACATAATACTCCGTTATTCCTTTTATTAACCGCAGTGGCTAATGGTCGCCCTTTGAAGTATTTAAGCAACGACACGTTTTTGGGCAAAATCGCCTTCCTGAATACTAGGGACATGTTTCGCGATTTTCTTGTCCTTTTTTAATTTGTACTAAAATTTTTGTTGCCTGATTATTACTTGAGAATTTATCGAGATAAGTGTATATATTTTACTTGAAAATTTAGGCCATGGTAGGAGCGTGACCTTAGAGCTTGTCTCGTTAGAACAAAAGCTGCGTGACTGAAATTTGGACGTTCGATTTTCTTTCAATATTCTTTTTCAAATTCTTTTTCTGGCTGTTATTTCTTTCTTTTTGTTTCGTGGTGTATTTTGCTTGAAATACTTTTTCGTCAAATGTATTAAAGACTTTTTTACTGAAGGCCATAACTTCGTCATGTTCAATGTGGCTCCGGTCTGGTGTTCTATTCTGTTCAAACATGACCCTAGTCGAAAGTTTACGACGTCGGGGACAGGGTGATGCGCCTCAAGTGGAGTTAGGCAGGACTTAGCCCTATATTTCCGGGCTTTTATTTCATCCCAACTGTTTCGGAAACAAAACGGTGTCGGAAAACATCGAGAGGAAACCGGCATGTTCTAGAACCAAAATTTGGAGACATGTGACATCTACCAAGCTACCAACCCGCACTGTGCCTACGTGGTGGATTACGGCCCACTTCCTCTCACCGAGGAAAGGTAATGTCCCAGCAATGGGAACATAATATGATAATTGATAATAGGCTGATTACGGCGATCATACAGTAACATAACAATGGCGTTACGTTGGTAACGTTTTAAGCTAAGTCCAGACTTGTATCGTTTTAGTAAATAGATCTCCGTCGCGTAGCATCGACGTGTACCTATCATTGTCGCTAGTTTGGACGCAAAATGATACGCGATCATACCACGCCCCGTAGCTGAAACATATCTGGTACGTTTCGTATCGGATACGTATATCGTGATCGGCAGTTCAATGCGTAGATTTCGATAAATATTGCGTCACAATCACGATATGACTAGGTCATTTGATACATGATATACCGCGTCCCGCGTTTTTTCTCGAGGCAGTATTGTACCGATCATCAAAGGGGATACGCAATACCGCTACACGATCTATCGAAAATTTGTTACATGCGTCCACAAAACACGACTCGCGTTACTGACACGCTGACAAGATGTATCGTTAAGTATGGACGTAGTTTTTGGCCCAATCGACGAGCAATAAGACAGTGATAAGATGCAGTCGAAATGAGCGTCCATACTTAGGATACGAATACTCGATACGATACGCTTGATTTCGAACTTCAAGATGATACAAGTGTGGATCCGGCTTTACGGGATCCTCCAAACAGGCAAGAGGAATGTACAGCCTCTTTACTCCACGTGATCATGTTTTTAATTTTCTAATTTAACCTAATGTCTGTTCCAAAAGTATCCCACAAAAGTGTAAACAAACCCTATTCAGTATTCAGATTAATTTCTTACGCTATCACTCACGAAAGGAAATTAGTCACATATTTCATCTGTATTATGAAGGTTACAACCATAGATATAGGATAGATACAACTTTATACATTAGAATGGCTCGTTGGTCTAGCGCGGCGCTAAGTGCTACTTCTGAGCATGAGGTCCTGGGTTCGATTCCCAGGTCGGGCAGTGTTATTAAATAAGAAAAAAAACGGGTTGCACTCCGGGAGTGTCGGCAGAAGTGAAAACTTGAATACACATTGAATACAACTTGTACAGAGTACAGACGCCAGCACATCAAGCTACTACAATCTGTCTTTCAACTTTATCGCTAAAGCATTAGGTGCGTTTATGGGGGTAGGTACACCTCTGGCTTACCCGCCAGGGAAATAAGGCGCAATGTTATGATAACTCATCACTTTTTTTTAACAATATTATTGTTTACGGTTAGAATTCATTTATTTCTAAAGATTACAAATCACTTGTACAGAAATAAATAGGTACTAAAAATTACTTGATTTATTACATTTTTGTTGTCGGTGTAGTGTTAACATTACGAATCTATGAAGGTAAATTGTTAAAAGTTTTGTGTTGTCTATCGCCGTCGTACGGCGCGTTGATGCGGTCGTCGTGCGGTGACCCGTTATCTTTGTTTGTTTACCATAATTAAATTGTAGGTAATTGAAAACCAAAATGGGGGTTACAAAATTAGCCAAAATTATCGAATGAAATATCTCTAAGTATGTGAAAAAAGAAGTTGAGTAAAATCGTTACTAACCACAGACATATAAAATATGTCTGTGTTACTAACCCTATGGACTCCTGTCTGATATAAAAGTTTTCTATACTATTCTCTAAGATAAATTTAGAGTTTAAATACCTATTCAAATAGGTGATCAAATTAGTACACAAGTAATACTACGGCACTACAAATTGTTGTTGTACAGACGCCAGCAGATCAAGCTACTACAATCTGTCAGATTTCTTTAATAGATTTTCGACTTTATTGCTAAAGAGTTAGGTTCAAGGTTGATTGGGAAAATCTGACAGTTACGGGTAGGTTGACCTGCTGGCGTCCGTACAATTTGTTTTTTGCCAATTTACCAATGCGTTTTCTGTTTCTTTTGTATACTTTTTCGTTAGATACTTTTGGAATAGATCATAATATGAAATCCCGTACATTCTTATTTACGACTACATTGTCGCGATAAGGAGAACTACACTTCGCGCGCTCTCTTTCGCACCGCTATCTTGTTTTTCAATACATTACCTACGAACAGCGCCACCCTGACAACGTCTCTCAAGCGGCAAAAGATCCTTGTAGCACTGTAGCAGTAGGCTAGGCAAGCTTTGTGGTTTATGGACCCAGTATACTATTGTAATCTTTTGATTTATGGTAAGGCAAAGCTAAAAGAAAAAAAATCGGTCAAGAGCGGGTCGGACTCGCGCACCAAGGGTTCCGTACTATCATAATATATAAACAACCTGCGAGTACCTACTATTTTTCTTTCTATAACACTGCCCGACCTGGGAATCGAACCCAGGACCTCATGCTTAGCAGTAATGCTTGCGACCACGAGACCAACGAGGCATTCTAATATATAAAGTTGTAACCTTCATAATACAGATGAATGTGTGACTAATTTCCTTTCTTGAGTAATAGAGTAAGAAATTAATCCGAATAGGGTTTGTTTACACTTTTGTGAACATTTCACGTTTCACAGCCAAAATATTCATTACATCTTGGTTGTGAAACGTGAAATGTTTTTTAAATTTTCATCGGCGAGACCTATATTATTATTCTTCAGAGAATTTTAACACTGCGGTGTAGAATGTTGCACTTTTAGGTCAGCGCCATCTCTTGATCAATAGTGGAACTAATGTAATTTTTGTTGATGATTTCTGAAAAAGTGTGTGATTCAGAGACATCCTTTTATTTTTCCTGTAATCTTTACATAACTTCTATCACAGAATAATTTCAGATTTTTCTCTATGCAAACTTCGGAGATAAGGTGGTGGGGAACGGTATTTTTTTTACATTTTTTGTCAAAAGTCGAAAACCATGCGCCCTAAAAAAAGAAAAATAGTTGGAGAATGTACAAACAGCGCTCTTTCATATTATGATACCCCACATGTCCTAGTAGCCCCACTTCGAATTTTTAAGTCTGTTTTCAGTCCCCGTTAAAAAAAAAAAATTGCAAAATAGTTGGGCACACGTCCGTCATCTAAAGCTGTTATAAAATTCCATTTCCAGTTGATAGCATTGGTAGTTCTCGCGATATCCAGCTGTGACAGACGGACAGACAGACAGACCGAGTCGCCCTTAAGGGTTCCTTTTACCATTTTGGTACGGAACCCTAAAAAGCCCGTTTTACAAGCTTTTTTTTTTCATCTCTCCCAGTGTCTGTCCATAGACTATACACTAATATTCTATGTCAATGGTCTGTAATCAAATCTTGCAAGTTAATTTTGACCACAGAACACTAATACCCTAAGCCGGGAAGAATGTCAACTTCAAACAAACAAAATGGCACTCATAATGCGCGCCATCTCTGTCGTGCCCCCTAAAACTTTTTTAACCGACTTCAAAAAGGGAGGTTCTCAGCTCGTTTGAGGTTTGAGCGGGAATTTTGAATCAGAGGGGCAATTCTCGTAATTTTAAGAACGTTCACAGTCTGATCTCAGTCTCAATCTGTCAAAAATACGTCTAATTTTCCTACATTTTGACAAGTTTTTGACATTTGTTTGTCGCCGAGATGACACTGCGACTAGATTTTGAACGTTTTAACTTACGAGAATTGGCCTTCTGATCAAACTTTAAATGAAAGTAAATTGTGTGGTGTTTTTTTATAGTACATTATTATATAAGTGCGGTAAGTTGAAAATTACGGCCGAGGCGATATTGCTATATACAAGAAAGCAGAGGCTGTAATTATCAAATCGCACGTATGTCATACGACGTTTTATAACATATTTGCGAGGAAATTATTAAAACTCGGACTTTCATAAACGAATAAATCTTTAATCTATACTTATAATAAATCTGTAGAAGTGAAAATTCTGTACATTGAAAATATCAAAAAAATAAATGGCAGGGGGTGTTACTAGATCGCCACCGAACCCAACACAACCTCGAAATAAACTTCCAAAAGACTAAACTCATAACTTTCCATCCCCACCAAAAAACTCCTCTAAATGTACTCTTTTCCTTCAATAACCATATAATAGAAACAGTTAATGAATTCAAACTATTAGGCATAATCATAGACAAAAACATAAATTGGAAGTTACACATACAAAACATAAAATCAAAACTATCGAAATTTTCATATGCTTTCCGGGAAGTTAAAAAAACCACAAATTTACAGACTGCTCTGGTTATGTACTACGCCTATGCTTATGCATGGCTTAGCTACGGCATCATTATGTGGGGATACAGTACAGATGCCCCAACACTATTCACCGTTCAAAAGAAACTTATCCGTATCCTGGTAAATATACTACAGACAGACAGCTGCAAACCCCATTTTATAGAACAAAATATCTAAACTCTGCATTGTATGTACACACTGCTACTAAGAAGTTGACCCCCCCTGATTTTGACTCACTTCCCGGTTTCCGAATAAGTACGCTGAAATTTTGCATGCATATGATGACAATGCAATATTATTATGACATGGAGCTGCTCTGATGATGGAACCGGAAGGTGGCGACTCTGTAATAAATCGACGCAACCTCATCGAGTTTGGGCTCATAATTTTACAACATAAGCAGATAGGTACATATACATCAACACGAACGGCGCGGCGGCGCACGAAGTCATGGTTATGACTGCTCCACTTTGGTAATCCTGGGTTCGATTCCCGGGTCGAGTAAAGGGGCCAACTGAAAGATTTTACTTCAGGAATTTTCCAGTAGCAGCCGAATCTGGAGCGCCCTTTTACATGCAACATTCTCGCTGCCATGGTGCAAAGTTTGTACTTTACAACTTTGCTTGCCCCTTCGAGGAGAAATATAGGCGTACCTACTGTTGTTATAGATGGCACCACCGCTAAGGTACATCTCCGCCTTAGTGGAGTCCCGAACTCCTCCAAAGCTGATGCTGAACATGTGCATAACTCCCTTCCTCATGTGATACTGACAGAGTAATTTTACCTATGGCCAGTATTTAGGCTGCAATCAAAGTTCCCAGTCTCAATTTAGCTGCCACAAAAACTTCGTTAATATGAGTCGTTTAGTGTGTGTTAGCTGGAGTGACGTCACCCCAGCTTCCTCGTTCAATACAGGCAAACCAGTGAGGTTAGGGTTTTGGACTATAGTCAGAAAAATAAGGCATAATAGTTGCACAAGGAAGAAAGAACTGAACGTTAATACTTTACAACAGTTAGGGTGTGTATCTACTGGCTGTGTGGGGTTGAACTACGTCCAGCGAGGGGGACGTGGGGTAACTAGCGGTGCCTCTCGCTGCACGCCGCCGCCGCCGTCTCGCGTCGCCAGCTTGCGAGTCACAGCTCACGTCCATTTTGTTCGCGCTAACCAAATATGAGACATCTCCTCTGCTAACTCGTTCAGCCAGGGCAGCCGATCGATTCTGTAAAAATATCACAGTGAAAACTCAAGTGAAGTGGGCTTGATGTGAGTTGTCAATAGTGTCAATCCCTAGCATTATTTGGAATGACAGCTCACTCCACGCTCACTTCACCTAAGTTTTCACGGTGAGATGGTTACAGAATCGCACTGCTGGATCCAAAAGCAGGGTTGAAAAAATACACCAAAAATTATAGTAACTTTATTTATTTATTTATTTATTTATTTATTTATTTACTCTAAACATACAAATATCCTTACAGGCTAGACCCAATGCGATATTGTAGCACACTTACAATTAACATAATTACACAGTTCAAGGTATTTGTTTTTTAGCATAGCAAATTCTATACATAGCTGTTCTTGTAAATTCACCCAAAGCGCAACAGAATATATCTATGTCCTCAGCGATGAGGTTGAGAGTGCGGAGCGCACTCGTGAGCGGCGCCTCGCGCAGCAAGTTAGTTCGCGCGCGCGGTTCCACCAGCAACCGCGGCTGACGACGTCGACCCACATACCCGTCAGGCACGGCTAGCTCCACCCTTCGCAATACATCCGCATTGTGTATCTTCCCTCTAATTACCTTAAAGATATAAGTCACTAGTGTGAGTTGCCTCCTGACCCTTAGTTCATTATATCCGACCATTCCCAAGACAAATAGAGTTGGATACATCAATGGATAAAATGGATATACCCCGTATTCCCTCATATATTTGTACCTAATAAATTTATTTTGTACTCGCTCCAACATGAGACTATATTTAGTTTCATGTGGAGCCCAGATAACTGCATTACATTCTAGTTGGCTTCTTACTAAAGCATTATATAATGCCGTTATAGCCTTAATATTTGTGAAGCCCTTAACCATTCTAAGTACAAATCCTAAGTTTCTATATGCTTTTTTGCATACCTTAACTATATGATCACGAAATGTGAGGCCAGTGGTGAAAAAAACTCCCAAGTCCCTGACTTCAGTGGCCCTATCCATTGGCACCCCGTCGACCATATAAGTATGCGTGATGGGTGCGTGTGCGCGCGAGAAACTTATGGTCACACACTTAGATGTGTTAAACTGCAGGAGATTACTCTTGCTCCAAGCTACCACTCTGGCTATATCTCTCTGCAGTCTTTCGCAGTCATTCACGTTTGTGATGGGGAGATAAAGCTTGAGGTCGTCGGCAAACAATAAACACTTAGCATCTTGCACAACGTTTGGTAGGTCATTAATCATTAAGAGAAACTCCAGAGGCCCTAGATTCGTTCCCTGGCTTACCCCGGATCTAGTATAATATGCGTCCGATTGATATCCTGCATAGTCAACATACTGCTGCCTGTTACTCATATAACTTGCAAAAAATTTAAGTAAATGCGGGGTTAAACCGACGCCTGCTAACTTTTTCAGTAACACGTCATTATCGACTAAATCGAACGCTTTTTTAAAGTCGAAATATGCAGCATCGATTTGTCCTCCGCTGTCTATTATCGGCACCACATCTGCCATGTAACTGAGTAAATTACTGGTAGTATTTCTGTTCGGCCGAAATCCGTGCTGCGCGTCTGTGAGTTGCGAGCTAACTTGCTGGAAAACGCTCTTATGTATAGCAGATTCTAATACTTTAGCCATTGTTGACAATACTGCAACCGGTCTGTATTCTTCCACTTTAGTTCCCGAACCTCCCTTCGGTACCGGTATGACCCGGGTAATCTTCCACATCTCGGGAAACACAGCTGATTTAAGGCAAAGATTGTAGATGTGCAACAGCGGTCTTGCTAATCCCATACGACAGTCCCTAAAAATGTACGGCGGAATACCATCAGGCCCTGACGATTTTTTCGGCTTAAGTTTCTGCAGGGCGCGCAACACGTCATCCAAGTCCAAGCTGTCAAGATGAACCCGCCCTGCTCCGTTCTGACTGCCCGCTTCCACTATCGCCGCATCCACATCTAATCTAGGTTTATCTACATTGTACACTGAGTAAAAATATTCAGCGAATTCTTGAACCGCTTGTTCACATGTCAAGGCCTGTCCATTCTTTACAATCTTTTGGCTACTAGTGTTACCTCTTTTGGAATTAACATAAGCCCAAAAAGATTTAGGGTCGCTCGACATTTGGTTTTGCATACGTTGCCGATATTGATCCTGCGCCACTAAAATCTTTCCTTTTACCAGGGTCCTACACTGAGCAAACATTTCGTAATCATTCCCTAAACCACTAATTTTATATTTTTTATGAAGAGCAGCTTTGAGTTTTATGTCGCGAATTATCTCACCCGTATACCACTCGGGGTAAATGTACCTCGAGCGTACACGACTTCGCTTTTTTTTGGGAACACAGTCATCTATAATTGAATAAATTGTGTCATAAAAATACTTTAAACTGATATCTAAATCTAAGTTATATAAAGGAGTCCAGTCGACGGATGCAATCCTTGAATATAATAGGAAAAAATCGGCTTTATTAAAATTCCAATTGAAATGCGTGCGCGCTTCCGATGCCGATGTGTTATTTGGCTCTAAGTGGGTATTTGCACGTAAACACGGGCTGGCGGACACCTCCAGCGGCGGGTGATAAGCGTCCACCGGCACTAGCGGCGCCTGCGCCGCGCGTACACTCACACACTCCCCCTCCTCAAATGTACTCAATACTAAGTCCAAACAGCGATCATTGCAATTACTCACTCTGTTGCTCTGGGTAAACCCACAATATGTCATTAGAAACTCATAATACGAAACAATGTTTGTAGTACACGAATATAAATTAAAATCCCCTATCACTACCACTTCACGATAATTATTGCAATATTGTTCAATGATTCTAAATAACAACCCATATTCATTCTCACTACTATTGGGTGGGATATAAACAACACATATAAAAAACAAAAACCTATTACGTAAATAAACAGTGGCACCTACTAGTTCAAAAACATGGTCATCAATGTTTACGCCACTCGGCACAGGTACCCGTCGCAGCTCGATTCGCGGTGTGGCCACGAGACACGCGCCGCCCTGCTTACGTCCATCCGCTCGATCACACCGCATTATATTAAATCCAGGAGGGATTAATTCTGTATCACAAATTGATTCATTCAGGCCAGTTTCCGTAATAGCGTATAGATCCGAGTTATGACTTGATATTCCTGCATAAAACTCCTCTAATTTTGTTCGCAGACCTCTTACATTCTGATAATATATATCTAGAGTAGATTTATTCCGAGGTTTTTGGTTTTTGGAATGGTCTACGAAACCAAACCCATTCACAATACTCAACATTTATTGGCCAATTCTCAGGTTGACATAATATGTCATATTTACTCTCCGGTACTCCAATCATAAAGGATGCATAATCCCTTTCCGTTTTATGCTTAATTCGTTCCACTCTAACAGGTGTTTTCAATCCACATATGTTTCTTACGTATATCTCTAAGCTTTCTTCTTTAGTCTCCTTCTGTAGGCGCCAGACGTGTAAATATTTTTTTTTTTCTGTTCCATGAATTTCATTTATTGTAGTACTTCCTCCTTTTTTCACGTCTTTTTTCACGTCTAACTTCTTTATTTATAATAATAATAATAAAGTAAAACAAAAACATATTTACATATATTAAAGTGATTTTTTTGAATAAATTAAAAACATTTGTTTAAACCTAAATTCGTTAATTTACGAAAATCATATTCATAAATATTGCTTGGGTTGTGAGCAATGGCGAGGTGTATTTACTGTTTTTGTAGCGTCGAGCACTTTCGATACATAATTAGCCAATAATGTTCACACTGCTGGGACACAGACCTCCGAGACACAATGGTTAACAAAGTACGACTCGGCATTGTTTACAAGATAATTTTAAATATGGAATAGAATTTTTATACAGATTTTATCTTCTACATAAATAAGTAGTCACGTAATTTGCCAAAAAGAAAGCTTATTTCCAAAAATCGTAGAAATAAAATTTGTTTGTTACATTAACTATTACTAGCTGTGACCATTGATAAAGATTTTATTATTTAGGTAAGAGAAGCACCCTATGTCCTCTAGATATCAAGCTATAGTTTGGCAAATATCATCAAAATGTGTTCATTAGAATCCGGCCGTATTCTCAAACGGTACTCAACTTTAAATCGCCATTAATATTCAAACTGTCTCTTTTACAGCATAATCATCCTGAAATGTTGATCATGAGATGAATTACATCTGGAACACAGGCCTCCTCTCTGTGAGAGGGAGTGGGCTGTAATCCACCACGCGGGCCCGGTGCGGGTTGGTAGATGTCACATGTGTTCGAATTTTCGGTTCTAGGACATGCCGGTTCCCTCACGATATTTTCCTTCGGCATTAAAAAATGTATTTTGCAGGCTACGTAAGCACATCTTCCTTAAAGTGTCGTTTGAGAATTCGACAATTTCGCATTTTTTTAAATAATATTAATAAAAATGCACGTTTTTTCTTCATTCTATCAACGGGAATCAAAATATGAAATACTTTCTTAAATTGGTCAATTTTTATGAAAGTGCATACACAATGTCAAGCACGGGATCCCGTTTCTAAATATCTGGGATCCGCCAACAATTACCCGATAGCCCTGGATCAGTGACCAAAAATCCCGGGAAACCTTAGAAACATCCCGGGAATTTCTTTGTGATAAAAGAAAAATCCCGGAACCAGGACAAAACCTATATCCCGGGATCGTACAGTCATATATAGACTAAGAAATATCCCGGGATCAAGTCTGAAAAGACAAAAAAATCCCGGCATTATTATTTAAAAATGCAACATTCCCGGGGTATACATAAAATAATAATGCTCATATCTAGTGCCTAGCCACTACTTTACAAGTGTACTAATTCGGTAAACAAAGATTTAGGAACTTATTATTATACGTTTACAGACAGCTGTGCTGCTGGGGAGTTTGTTACGCCACTTCTTCCCAGTGAAAGCACTAGGAAGTGATGAGGGACTTTCTTGTGTAATTTCCCCCCTCCCCCTAGCCCTAGGAAGTCTAGAATCATGTGCTAAATTCAAGGTTTCAGTTTGCCTAGTCCCTGCTTCCATGTAGATAAGTGCTTAAAAATACTATTTCAATAAATGAACTTTAAATTCTGGTAATAAAAATGATATTAATATTTCATTGAGAAAGCCTCATCCTCAAACATCTAGCAGAGGATTTTAACAGGTTAATATTTACAGCGCCTTTATTTTCATAGTCATAAGGGCGATTTTCGTCTTTCAAATGTCAGTGTTGACGTGCAGTGGACTGTACATAGGAAAACTAGTTTGTATAATATCATAATTATACATATTGCACTAATACGTCGAAAGCATATTTTAACAGCCTGTTTTCTTACCTCCAGATAAGTTCCGGTTAAATATTCTGGCAGATATCTACATTAAACTTATGTTTTATTTAGAATTTATCTGATGTAGTGGACTTAGTGACAGGCTGTAGGTATTGTAATAAAATTTATATATTTTTCACTAACGACAACCCTGAGAAAGTTGACAGTTTAAAGTGAGAGTTGCCACATAAAAAATCTGAGGGACAACTCCCGTATGTTTAAGAACGTTCGCATTCTAATCTCAATATGTAAGAAATACTTCTGATTTCCCTACATTTTTGACAAGTTTTTGACATACGCTAAGATGAGATTTTGTCTAGATTTTGAACGTTTTTAATTACGGGAATTGACTCTGCTAATCAAATAAAATGTATAGCAGATTGTAACACTGTAATAATAATAAACATAACATGGTGATTGGCAACATTACCCCCTTACAGGAATTTTATCTCACAAAGCGAAGCGCGCTTTACTTGTGGTAACCTAGTGTACGAACACGCAGTGAATGTGTGCGTGAAGGAGAAGGAGGAACGAGGAACGTCAGCACACAACACAGACACACACGTACACAACACAGACACACACGCACACAACACAGACACACCCGCATACAACACAGACACACACGCACACAACACAGACACACGCACACACAAACTTCCGACCCATTGTCTCAGACGGTACCAAGAGACCGCTAAAGCCGTGTCTCCAGCGCATGTTTTTTTCGAAAGATTGCACAAAAAACCTTCCACATAAACATTTGTTTTCATACACAAGCTGTCTCCTGCGTATTAAAATATTTTCAGATTAGTGTCAACTATTTAAATGACAATATAACCTCAAAATCTATGTCAGTTGGAATTAAGCTTTCAAAATGCTAAATGCTAGATGTGCGCGGTGCGCGTGGCGGTTGAAAATGAAACAAACCCTTCCCCTCTTCACCCGCGCGGGGAATGTTCTCCATGCAGCTCGGAAAACAAAAACATCGTGTTTTTATACACAAATGTCTTTTGTTTTGATGTTTATGTGCAACTAGCTGCGCCCCGCGGGTCCACCCGCATACGTTTCGATCCCGTGGGAATATCGGGATAAAAATCCTAAGTGTTATTCCTGGTTATAAAATATCTGTGTGCCAAATTTCATCTAAATCCGTTCAGTACTTTTGGCGTGAAAGAGGAACAAACATCCATCCATCCATACAAACTTTCGCGTAAATAATATTATTAGGATGTTTAAAAAAATACAGCTTTACACACACGTTCGCAGCGTGTTTGTACACTTGGTTAGCACAAGTAAAGCGCGCGTCGCTTTGTGAGATAACAATACCGAACGTATGTCTACCAATCCAACGGTCCACCAGCTGCTAAGTAGTCAACGCTGCCTATACCAGCGGCTTCGCAGACGCCATACTAGAATCTTAACAGGACCTGGGAGCTTACCACCAGGTCTTACAGCGGGGCAGAAGTTTAACTGCGCTGCTCTTTTGTACTTAGTCATAGAAAAAAAAAACTTGAGAGGTGTCAAGAAACACCCGGATGGAACGAAGTTCCTTTCGATTAATTAGTGAAGGAATTGTAAAAAATGTAACTTTTTTAAGTTCTAATAATATTTTTTTTATTATTAACAAATAAAAAAACATAGGCAGTCGCTCCATGAAAAATACTGGTACTCAGCTGCATCCGGTTAGACTGAAAGCCGACCACAAAATAGTTGGGAAAAGGCTAGGCAGATGATGATGAAATAAAAAAACACAGACAACAAAAAAAAACTGGCTCGCTTTCTATAAGAGAGAGAGAGAGAGAGAGAAACACGCGCACGCCGCACGGCTTACAACTATAGCAAAAAGTGTCGTTCCAACTTTTGGTCTTAATTTTTTCCGTCTAGCCCCCTTTCGCAACACGCGATAAGGAACTTCGTTCCAAAAACCAGTGCAGTTCAACTTCTGTCCTGCCATAAGATCTGAGGGGCAATTCTCGTAATTTTAAGAACGTTCACAGTCTGATCTCAGTCTCAATCTGTCAAAATTACCTCCCTAATTTCCCTACATTTTGACAAGTTTTTGACATTTGTTTGTCGCTGAGATGAGACTACGAGTAGAATTTGAACGTTTTAAATTACGAGAATTGACCTTCTGGTGGTAAGCCCCCTGGCCGTTAATATGACAACATCGAGCTTTAGAAAGAGACGGTCACATGCCTGTGTGACAGAGACGACGCTCTACACACCATTTCACGTCACAACACACACCTCACATCACGCTACACGTCACGCTTAAATTAGATACCTATACCATTGTTATGGAAGAGCAGAGCCTTCTAACACAGGCATTATGTGCCTAAAAGGAGGCTTCGAACAGAAAATTGTAACTATTTCCGGATTTGTGACAATAAGCAATTTTTTTCTTTTATTATTATTATTTATTATTTCCTTTATTTTAAAGTAAACATATCAATTATATTTTTAAATATTAGAATATAAAAAGTATAAAAACATTTAAAAATATAAAAAGTAGTAGCCCACCGGTATCGGGAACAGGGTCCAAGCTACCGGCGGTCAGGGCTCCAGAGAGAGGAACTTCCTGACAATGCGAGCCCCCTTGATCCAGCTGCCCAACGAGAGCCTCCTCAGGTGTTGGTCGAGGCTCTTGGCTATTAAGCCATTGGCTGTCACGACTATCGGCACAATGATCGCTGAATTTATTATTATTAACTTGAAATAACGTCATTTGAAACACAATTTCGGGGATTAAAGACTTGATGTTATAAAAGGTGTTGTTTTGCAACCTCGTCAAATTCAAGGAGGTAACTGTGCTACTGATTCTCGACATGAATCAATAATAAAATAAGTAGGTCCTGTATTTTTTTTTTTCAAATTTTCGGAAACTTTTGTGGGACACGCATATTAAAACGCGGCCTGTCTGAGACCGCACTGTAACTGCCATTTTACACACATAAAAAAACGCGGCCGCTTTTACGATACAATAACGCAATTCTGTTCTTTGAAAGTGGTGTGTTTTGAAATACTGTCAAACTTAAATAACTAAAAAAAAAGTATGTATTCATTATTTACCAGGGATCGTAATTTTATTTGATTATTTATGTCTTTCCTAGCAGCCTCCTGAAATTTGACGAGGATGCAAAACAACAGCTTGTATTACGTTGTTATTTCATCCGCTATGTTTAAGTGCCATGTGATAGGGGGCTATTGCCATCAACCGTGCACACATTCAGACTCCGGACTGCTACGTAAGAACCATGGATCCGTTTTTTTTTTTTTTTGGATGTTGACTTGAGGGAGCATGGCAGTTCGGCGGCGACCTCTCGCGTCCGGCCCTGGTTCAAGCCATGGTCCGGGGTGAGAGGGAGTGGGAGGCAGTCACCTCCTTCTGCGAAGCAGTCATGCTAGCGAAGGAGGTGGCGGGGTGGGCGAGGGAACGCGCCTTGCGCACCTCACGCCTCAGCCGCCGCGGGAGACGCTCCGGGCGTCGGGAGCCGCGTGACGACTCCCGGCCACCGTAGGCGCGGGCCTGCGGGCGGAGAGTAATGGGTAGCTCTCCGTCCGATCAGGACTAGGCCCGTGCCGGACGGCGTGTACGTGTTCCACGCGCGCCTCAAAGAGATGTCAGCATAAGCGACGGGGCCCCATAGGGCCGAAGCCTGCCAGGGTAGCGGGAACATCCGAAAGGGTTTACCGCTGCCTTGGAACATAAAGGGCTCATCCGCAAAAAAAAAAAAAAAGTCATGGCAGTTGAGAATATGTCATGCTCACTTAAATGTCTCACTGGTGGTGGCGCGTGTGTTGGATCATTCGGTTCCCTACGAAATGGTTGAGCTGGGTGGTGCTGATCCACGCGTCATGTTCGTGAACGGGCGCCATCTGTTGAGACTGGTCATCTCTTAACTGCCAGGGCTTATTTTTAATTTTATATTTTAATTTGTTTCTTTACATTGTTCTCACATATAGAAGCAATAAGAATAATGTACCCAGGATTTTGTAATAATATCTTGATATAAAAGAGTGTCCGTGGAGTTTCTTGCCCGTTCTTCTCCATAGAGATCTACGCTTTGGAATGGGCAACTAGCTTCAACTTTCTGACTAACTGACCGACTATTTAATTTTGACAATTCAAAAGTGCCTGTAAATGGTTTATTTGAAATAAATGATTTGAGTTTGAGCTACTGAGTAATTTCTGCTGGAAAAACTTAATAACACTGCCCAACCTGGGAATCGTACCCAGGACCTCATGCTCAGCAGTACCTCTAGCAATCACTACACCAACGAGGCTGCTGAACTTTTTTCTTAAACCCGATGTGCCATATTAAAAGCCGAGGACTATGGATACATTCGTACTAGAGGACTTATCAGGGGTAAAAAATGATTATATTATATAGCGCCGATCCCCTTCTTCACAAACTAAACTAAATTTAAGTTCCGTGCATCTTTCTCTTTCTATTTCATTAAGAAAAGGACAGAAGATAAATATTAGTTAAGTCCTGTCAAATTAGTCAGCGCCGGACGTAAATTGACGTATCTTTAGTAGCCATGTTTTTAATCACGTCTAAACTGTCTATGGAGTATCTTAATTTGACAGGACTAAAGTAATATTTTTATCTTCTGTCCTTTTCTTGATGAGATAGAAAGAAAAAGATGTACTGAACTTAAATTTAGTTTAGTTTGTGAACAAGGGAATCGGCGCCAATGTTTAACAATAATAGTTTAAAATATTTTAAGGAGATATTACGCACAAATATAAACCACTTTTACCAGAAGACCAACAATAAAAAAAAAACAAAAAAAAACTGCTTTTTTAAATTTCATACATTTTCGTGGGAGATTTGTATGAAACGGTTTTTTTTTGTATTTACGATTTCTTCCGTTTATATTCGTGAGTATTTTGACTTTAAAATATTTGTCCTTATTATTGTTATAGGCTCCGGAAACGAGGCCAGTTTGCAAGTCAGTTCAGCGAAGCCATTCAATACTGATATGTCTTCAAATGTACAATGTACAAACATACATATGTCGGAGTCATTCGTTTGACTATTCGGAACGTCAGCGCCATCTCGTGGCGCTGGACAGAGTCTCGCCTGAGTTCGTGGTGGGAGCGACCGCTACGAAGAACGGTGTAAGCAGAGCTCTCGAGATCATCGAAACATTAGACATCGTACGAACAACATGTGCATAGAAACTGTCAGCGTTCCGTATCGTTGAGTTGTGTGAGTATGTGATTCGCTAGTTGTCGTAAATTATAATCTGATTTGAACTGTAAACCGTTTTTCTATTGTGTAATAACCAACACTACCCATAGTACGCCCACAGTAATTAAAATATGCCTGATGCTAACGAGAGACAGACATACCATCTCCGACACATACATACCTACATACGGGTCGAATACAGAACCTCCTTTTTTGAAGTCGGTTAAAAAATAACAATGTCCGGACAGGGGCTAAAAATCGAGGACATGTTCGGATGTTCTTTCTACATCGTTCACACATGAAAGATGTAACCAATATTTTGATTTAAAAGAGTGTCCATAAAGATTCTTGCCCGTTCTTCTCCATAGGAATTTAATAGTCCTACAGACCATGCCATCATTAGACGGCAAGCTAAGCAGACGTTCACTACGCCTGGACAGGAAAGACCTGCGCCTGGTGACGGGGACCATCACGGGACACTGCTCGCTAAACAAACACTTCCACACGATAGGCATAACGGACAGCCCGCTGTGCAGGGCTTGCATGGAGACTGATGAGACCGTCGCGCATGTGCTCTTTGAGTGTACAGGCGTCACCCAAATTAGGTCAGAAACCCTCAGAACACCCAGATCTTACACAGATGTTCTCAACAGACCAGGAGACCTAATCAACTTCTGGAGGGAGGTGGGCTGGTTGGAATAACCACCGACGGCCGCCATGGCCCACGCACAATGGTCCACCTGAAGGACTAAGTGCGGAAACCAAACCCACAACATAGAACATAGTCCTACAGACCGTACTACGGCCACGGCGGCGGCACATCTCAACGGAGACACAGGTGCACTCTCTCGTTCCTCATTCTCATAGTCCGATGGCAAGGCAATCCGTCACGACCGGAGAGAGATGAGGTACCTACTACGCTTTAGAATGGGCCACTAGCTTCATCTTTCTGACTGACCGACCTTGACAATACAAAAGTGCCTTTAAGTGGTTTATTAGAAATAAATGCTTTCAGGTAACCGTCCTCGCAAACTGGTCTCATATCCAGAAACTTGAGAACATTGTAATATACTAAAAAAAAAAATGTGTTGTTATAACAAAAGGACATACAAACAGTTATTAGTCACGTAATTACTATCGGTGATACTTCTGTAGCTTCTCACAGCTGGGCGTGCGCAGTTTCTGCGCGTCGGCGTACTGCCGCGAGTCCCCGAAGTTGCGCGCCTTCCACACCATGCTGTCACGGTAGTTGCGCTCGCGCTGGCAAGCGTGGCGGAGCCCGACTGTGGGACAATCAGGGGGGGATCAGTAAATAGTTATTAAAAAGAAAAATAAGTATACACACTGAGAAAATTAAAAAAAAATTTGAAATTCCTGTACGAGGAAAAAAGGCTACTAACTCAGCATGATGCTGTGAATGCGTAGTTCGCATGTGGCGATGTAGATGGCGCCACAAGCGACAGGGAAAACACTACAAAAGAGGACTTTTTCTATCGATGTGCCGTATTCAACGGCTGGGTACTCAATCTGCCTGCCTTTTCCCAACTATGTTGGGGTCAGCTTCCAGTCTAACCGGATGCAGCTGAATACCAATATTTTACATGGAGCGACTGCCTATCGGACCTCCACAACCCAGTTACTGGGTAATACGACACCCCTTGGTGCGACTGGTTGTCAGACTTTCGGGCTTCTGACGACCCGTGACGACTGTCAATCTTTGACAGTCGTTACGGGTCGTCAGAAGCGTCAACAGCTGGAAATCAAAAGATGTATCAACGGCTGGGTACCGTAGGATAGTATAAGGAAAGTTTTATTTTTTGTTTGTCATCTCGCAGTAAAACCTATGAGGTGGTTGTCTGCTTAACCGGGCTGCCTGTGGATGCCTCAATAAATTAAGGCCTCCAGCCAGGGGTTAGAAAACTTAAAAACTAAGCGACTACATGCAATTTTTTACATATTGAATGTTTTTATTTTTTTGCTCTCTGTTTTGTTGTTTTTTTAACACTGACATTAATGAATTTTACATATACTATGACATTTGCTTACTTTGTAAAGTATTCTATTATTTTAATTATTGTGAATGTGAAGACTACGTGGGTCATTTTATTTATATTATTTAGTTTTTGTCATGGTCTGGCAGTTTGAGTAATTAATGTGGCCTACCCAAATGTCCTTACTCACTTTACTTATCGTTGAGCTCCTTACGTTTTGAGTTGAGCTGCACAATTTCTGACAAATGCGTGCACTGACTGGACAGGTCCTCTCAATCTGTGTGGTTCTTTCCTCAAAAGACCATCTCAGACATCGACCTACATGGTCTTCATATGATCTGACCAAAATTATGTCTGACTTTAAAAGAGACTGTGACGTCTGAGTTTGTTTCGGCCTTTCTTCTCAGACTAGTCAAATAGGAAAAGCCGACCTCATCTAGTTTTAAAATATGATTGACGTGTAAAAGTGTTTGTACAAACCTACTTACAAAAATAAAATCATTTATCATAAGCGCCTGTGGGGTACGGAGCTCGGCTTGGGCGTCGCTGGGAGAGCGCAGCAAGGGATAGGCTGGATCGGAATTATTTAGGGACGAATTTAAAGCTACAGGCTTAGCGGCGCGGGCTGGTTCCAGCGAGGGTCGGGGCGGACATGGTATGAGGCGTCGCGACGGGCCTCGGCGGCGAGGACGGGACCGCTGTCGGGTAGGAATAGATTTGTTCAAACGTACCTATATATTCCTCCTCTATAGCCATTTCGAGGCGTCGCAGCGATCCTTGGTAGTCAGTGTGGAAGTTTTCTTTAACGTAGTATGGCACCTGAAGTTAAAAAAAAGCATAATATTTTAGGACAATGTACAAAATCAACATGTTCGTCATGGGTAGGCATCGTTTTCATGGTTTTCGAGTCGAGGGTGCTGAAGACGATAGTGAGGTCAAAACGAATATCCAAGATGGCCGCTGCAAAAAAAAACATATTTACGCAGCCGCCATCTTGGATTTTCATTTTACACTTCTTTAACTGTTTCATTTACAAGGTTTTTTCAGTTTTAAATAATGAAATAAAGAAAATAAATCTGACGGTGTTGTGGCCGGGGGTTCAATTGCCCAACGATTGAAGTTGGGATATTGTATCTATGCTAATTGCGCGGTAAACTCTGCTTGCGAGATGCAGGATTTGCGTGACGTCAGTATGACGCGTTGTTCACATGTGGCGTTGTAGATACCGCTACACCAGTATTTTACATGGAGCGACTGCCTATCTGACCTCCACAACCCAGTTACTGGGTAATACGATACTCCTTGGTAAGACTGGTTATCAGATGTTCGGGCTTCTGACGACCGGTAAGGACTGTCAAAGATTCACAAATGACAGCCGGGACCAACGGCTTAACGTGCTTTCCGAGGCACGGAGGGGTCTTGGTATGTAAAGATGGTCACCCATCCACGGACCAACCGCGACAAGCGTAGCTTAACCTAATCGATCAATCCGTGCAACTCTTATTACTTAGCCACAAGCCCCTCGGGCAGAAGCTAGTAAATTAATTAATTAGCGCGCTACGCCTCTGACGCGTAATGTCCACAGAAGAGTTAATATCCTAGCACAAACCTTCAAATTGACTGTCTCCCTCGGCACAGGATACTTGGAGTTCGGCGCGAGGCTGTAAACAGGCTCGCTGATGAAGTAGCCCGACATCATGGACAGCAGCACGAGGACCAGGACGGGCAGGAGCTGCACCAGGCCGGCGTGCGCGTCGCGCTGTTCCGGCTCGCGAGCACGTCGCCTGGCGTAGACTGTGGGGCCGCCGCCGGGGAAGGCTGCTAGATGGGACATATTTTGTATGATAAATAAACATAATCAGAACATTTTCAACAGTTCCTCAGCCGTGAGAACCGACTAGAATCCTCTAGAGTAGTACTGATGATGTTTTGTTGGTACATGTGTTTGAGGCACGTGTCTGTGTGTCTGAGGCACGTGTCCGTGTCTGTGTGTCCGAGGGGCTTGTCTCTAAGTGTCTGAGACACGTGTTTGTGAGGCACGTGTCTGTGTGTCTAAAGTACGTACCTGTGTCTGAACGGCACGTGTCTGTGTCTGAGGGGCGTGTGTCTGTGGCACGTGTATGTGTGTCTGAACTACGTATCTGTGTCCGAGGGGCTTGTGCCAAAGTGTCTGAGATACGTGTTTGTGAGGCACGTATCTGTGTATCCGAGGGGCACGTGTCTGTGTGTCTGAAGTTCGTGCCTGTGTCTGAGGGGCACGTTTCTGTGTCTGAGGGGCGTGTGTCTGTGGCACGTGTATGTGTGTCTGAAGTACGTGTCTGTGTGTGTGGGGGGCATGTGTCTGTGTTCGTGGGGCATGTGTCTGTGTGTCTGAGGGGCACGTGTTTGTGTCTGAGGGGCACGTGTCTGTGTGTTTGAGGCATGTGTCTCTTACCGGTGGCGCCGAAGAACATGTTGAACAGTTCCTCGGCCGTGAGATCCGACTCAAATCCTCTGGAGTAGTACTGATGCTGTGTTGCCGGGGCGTGTGTAGTTTCCTCGCCTCGCAGGTCATATTGTTTGCGTTTCTCGGCGTCCGTTAGAATGGCTGCCGCGTTGCCTATCGCCTGTAATGAGAGGAAATTAGTTGTAGCGTAATGCGTGCATAAACAGCCTATAATGTTCCCACTGCTGGGACACAGGCCTCCTCTCTGTGAGTGGGAGTGGGCCGTAATCCACCACGCTGGCCCAGTGCGGGTTGGTAGATGTGACATGTCTTCGAATTTTTAGTTCTAGGACATGGCTAGGTTTCCTCACGATGTTCTCCTTCACCGTTTTGAGAGCAGTGCTGATGAATAATTTACACAAAGTAGAGCGCTTGTCAGGGTTCGAACCTACGACCTACAACTCGGTATCACTGTTGGTCGTTATCACTGTGCCAACACTACTCAAATATTTATGTAAATCATTTTCATGACAGCCACTGCGGCCTTTATGTGCTGTCTCCGCTTTTCTAGGGACCCGTAACTTAAGCGGGACGTCGCTGCTCAGGTGAGGCGATGCTGATTCCGTACAATGCTTATACGAACGTGGACCTTAAAAAAGTTACATACAGTAGGTATGTAACTTTTTTAAGGTCCGCGTTCTCGTTCCCGCGTTCGTAGTAGTTACTTTATGTATCCAAACTAATATTATAAATGCGAAAGTAACTCTGTCTGTCTGTCTTTGCTTCACGCCTAAACTACTGAACCGATTTGTGTGAAATTTGGTACAGACATAGTTTGGAACTTGAGAATGGACATAGGATAGTTTTTATTACAAAAAATAAAAAATAAAATTTATTCCGGACATACAGCGCCATCTATTGGTCAAGAGTCGGTGTCATCTATTGGTGAAGTCACTATTCCACGCGAACGAAGTCGCGGGCAAAAGCTAGTGTATTATAAAAACAAAAACGGTGGGGCCACTGTTACAAATTAAAATTTGTTGCCTCCTACATGATGCTGACATAAGCCCAAAGGGCAGGTGGTCCGGCATCGATCCTTAATTAATCAACCAAACCAATTTAAACACCGTATATTTATAAAATTAAATCTAAAGTAATAAACCGTGAACCTTAAAGTACTAATTCACCTTAACATTAACATATTAAGTAGGTGTCTATAAATATAGATTAATATTGCCAGCCCGCTAAAAGTTCAGCAGAAAGAGCTAGAGTCGTGGGTTTTTTTTGTTTTTTTTTTTTTTAATAAATAAATAATTTATTGTATTATGTAAATGGTACACCACAGACTACAGTATTTGTCTCCCCTTCCCCTTTTTAATCCACCCAAAGGTTGTCTTTAAAAGATCGCACTTATCGATAAGACCGCCCATTGTGTCACCCTTTGCAAAATTTCTATATTTATGTGTGTATTTTTTATGGTGTACGTAATAAAGAGTATTCTATTCTACCTTGAAAGCTTCTCCGGCTCCTGGCGCGTGGTTCTTATCAGGATGCAGCTGCAGAGCGAGTTTCTTGTAAGCCTTCTTTACGTCGGAGTCTGTCGCTTCCTTTGATACTCCTGGAAAGTAACATTATACCGTTTTTAACCGACTTCTAAAAAAGGAGGAGGTTCTCAATTCGGATGTATGTATTTTTTTTTTTTTTATGTTTGTTCGCGCATTACTCTTTCGCTTGCCAACCGATTTGAATTTTTTTTTTTATTGGAACGGGTATACTTCCCAAATGGTCCCATAGAAATTTCATCAAAAACGGTTCAGTAGTTTGGTTTTTAAACCAAAATTACTGGTAAAAATTACAACTTAAAAGTGAAAAATAAAAACTTTTTTGCAAAAAAAATCAACCGACTTCCAAAAACGACACTACAAAGTGAAAAATAACTTTAATTTCGGAAGTCGGTGGCAAACAACGAAAGTGTGAACCCAACGACACCGACTTCCGAAATTAAAGTTATTTTTCACTTTGTAGTGTCGTTTTTGGAAGTCGGTTGATTTTTTTTGCAAAAAAGTTTTTTTAGATACCTCTTGGAAAACGGTTGTGTTACGGAGGAATGAGGAGATTGTCGTGAGGAAAGTTTTGAGTATAAATGTCGATGGCTATAAGAGTAGGGGATGATTTAGATACCTCGTGGTTAAATAGAAACAACCACACAGGTCGATCTTTATGTGCTAGCATCAAAATCAAAAGTCATTTATTCAAATTAGGCTGAGAATCAGCACTTTTCGAACGTCAAAATTACAAAAGACAGTCCCCCAAAAACGCCCGCCCTTCACCACTTCCTAGTGCTATCGCTGGGAAGAAGAAGTGGCGCAACAAACTTCCCAGCAGCACAGCTGTCTGTTCAGTTAGAAAATACTTTATACTTGATTATATACAATACTAGGCGTTAAGTAATTAACATTACAAGGCACATAACATAAAATTAAATCGCTTGCTGAGGTCGATCCGTGGACCAGAGGGAGGCCATCCATTACATAACGAGAATCCGCCGTGCCTCGGAAAGCACGTTAAGCTGGCAGTTCCGGCTGTCATTCGTTAAATCTTTGACAGTCGTTACGGGTAGTCAAGAGCCCGAAAGTCTCAACAACAGTTCTGCCAAGAAATATGGTGTTACCCAGTAACTGGGTTGTGGAGGTCAGATAGGCAGTCGCTCCATTTAAAATGTAGCGGTATCTACAACGCCACATGCGAACAACGCGTCATACTGACGTCACGCAAATCCTGCATCTCGCAAGCAGAGTTTACCGCGCAATTAGCATAGATTCAATTTCCCAACATCAATCGTTGGGCAATAGCCCGCCAGACACAACACCCGTCTGGTCGGAGGATCCTCCCTTTTCTATGGATTTCTGGTATTCAGTTGCATCCGATTAGACTAGTAGCCGATCCCGACATAATGTGCATTCATAATACGAGGGACACACGTCTAGATGACACAGGCAACTGCAACCTTCGACGCGTGTCGGCGAGAATATACCGCTCGTGTATTTGAGCACCGTCCGCAAATACACGAGCGATACGTTGTCGGCAGTTGCCTTTGTCGTCGACGCGTGACGTTCGTGTGTATGTACACTTAGGAAACTGCAATCCGGTGATGACGATAGTGTCCAGCCGATCGATTCTGTATAAATCTCACCATAAAAAGTTAGGTGAAGTGAGCTTAGAGCGAGTTGTCAATAGTGTCAATCCCTAGCATTAGTTGAAATGACAGCTCACTCCACGCTCACTTCACCTAAATTTTCACGGTGATATGGTTACAGAATCGCACTGCTGAACACGTCAGACATGACTTTTAGCCACGTCACGTTAGACCGGGTCAATTGAATATTAAATAAACTTGCGTCATACACATCGCGACGGTTGAAGACAGGAAAAATTGTGCAAGGTGACTATACTCTGCGTATATTACTTAAAACCTTCCTTAAAGAAATAAATATACCGGATGAGCCAATTTAGTTGTTTTCTTTTAGGTTTGAAAGCTAGTTTAATAGTTGTTGAGATGAACGTGCCAGGGCAGCTCATCATTATCGAGAGGGACTGGGCTGTAATCCACCACGCGGGCCCAGTGCGGGTTGGTAGATGTCACATGTCTTCGAATTTTTGGTTCTAGGACATGCCGGTTTCTTCACGATGTTTTCCTTCACCGTTTTGAGAGCAGTGGTGATGAAATAATTTGCACAAAGTAAAGCGCCTGGCTGGGTTCGAACCTACGAACTACAAACTCGTAAGTCGCAGTCGTTACCACTGGGTCAACACTGCTCTCAGAACAGCCCACTTTTTTAGGGTTCCGTAGCCAAATGGCAACGGAACCCTTGTGGATTCGTCATGTCTGTCTGTCTGTCTGTCTGTCCGTCCGTATGTCACAGCCGCTTTTTTCCGAAACTATAAGAGCTATACTGTTGAAACTTGGTAAGTAGATGTATTCTGTGAACCGCATTAAGATTTTCACACAAAAATAGAAAAAAAAACAATAAAATTTGGGGGTCCCCATACTTAGAACTGAAACTCAAATTTTTTTTTTTCATCATACCCATACGTGTGGGGTATCTATGGATAGGTCTTCAAAAATGATATTGAGGTTTCTAATATCATTTTTTAGGGTTCCGTAGCCAAATGGCAACGGAACCCTTATGGATTCGTCATGTCTGTCTGTCTGTCTGTCTGTCCGTCCGTATGTCACAGCCTTTTTTTTCCGAAACTATAAGAGCTATACTGTTGAAACTTGGTAAGTAGATGTATTCTGTGAACCGCATTAAGATTTTCACACAATAATAGAAAAAAAAACAATAAATTTTGGGGGTCCCCATACTTAGAACTGAAACTCAATTTTTTTTTTTTATATAACCCATACGTGTGGGGTATCTATAGATAGGTCTTCAAAAATGATATTGAGGTTTCTAATATCATTTTTTTCTAAACTGAATAGTTTGCGCGAGAGACACTTCCAAAGTGGTAAAATGTGGGGACACACATTTTAACTGTAACTTCTAAAAAACCCCCCTGTAACTTCTAAAATAAGAGAATGATAAAACTAAAAAAAATATATGATGTACATTACCATATAAACTTCCACCGAAAATTGGTTTGAACGAGATCTAGTGAGTAGTTTTTTTTTAATACGTCATAAATCGTAACGTAACGGAACCCTTCATGGGCGAGTCCGACTCGCACTTGGCCGGTTTTTTTAAATTCTTATTTAATTAGGGACTTTTATGACCGCAGCTAACGCAGGCGCTTTACTTTGTGTAAATAATTTCATCACCACAGTTCTCAAAACGGTGAAGGACAACATCGTGAGGAAACCGGCATGTCCTAGAACCAAAAATTCGAAGACATGTGACATCTACCAATCCGCACTGGGCCCGCGTGGTGGATTACAGCCCACTCCCCCTCACAGAGAGGAGGCCTGTGTCCCAGCAGTGGGAACATTCTAGGTTAATTATTCTATGACCGTTTAGAGGTATGAGGAACAGGGTGTAAAGTTCACTCATACTCCATTGAGAAGGGAGGATCCTCCGACCAGATGGGTGTTGCGTCTGGCGGGCAACTGCCCAACGATTGTTGTTGGGAAGTTTGTATGTATGCTAGTTGCGCGGTAAACTCTGCTTGCGAGATGCAGGATTTGTTGCGTGACGTCAGTATGACGCGTTGTTCGCATGTGGCGTTGTAGATACCGCTACAACAACAATGCGTATGACAGTCCCATTATACCCTAAATACATACTGTTTACTGAATTATGTTTAAAAATGTTTTAAATAACATAACAATGAACAGTTTTCTTTATGTTCCCGACACGAATCTTATTAGAAGCATAAACCTTGACCAGCAGAAATTAAAGGAAATTCATTATTTCCTTTGTTGCACAGTTTTTTACTGGACAATTATGCACTACCTACTTAATATTATTATCATTTTTAACTAATAATACTGCTCTAATTGTTTATATACATATATATATTTTTGTATCTTATCTCTTCATAACGAGGGGCTCGTGGCTAAACAATAACAGTAGCACGAGTCGATCAAGATTTTTGACAAAATCAAAAGTCATTTATTCAAATTAGGCTGAGAATCAGCACTTTTCGAACGTCAAAATTACAAAAGACAGTCCCCCAAAAACGCCCGCCCTTCACCACTTCCTAGTGCTATCGCTGGGAAGAAGAAGTGGCGCAACAAATTCCCCAGCAGCACAGCTGTCTGTTCAGTTAGAATATAGTTGCATGTATACAATACTAGGAACAGGTGACAGTCGTCACAGATAGTCAGAAGCCCAAAACTCTTTTTTTTAAAGAAAATCTGGAGTTTGTTGTCTGCCTTAGCCCATTATTTGTGGGTTTTTTTATTCATAAATAAACCAGTTCTATCTTTATTAATTTCTAATGTTATCAACACAACAAGGAAGAAAACAATTCTTGCGACCTTGAAATCAACTTTGTGTACTGGTTTATAAAGTAGACATTCCGATACTCATGAATAATTGTTTAAGCAACATAAAAAGGTTGAGCACTGATATTAAATATTTAAGTAAAAGAATCAGTAATAAGCCACAAGTTGTATTGATTTTTAACTTCACATAGTAAATCCATACTAAGAGTAGGGGAAGACCAAAGAAATGATGGATGGACTGTGTGAATGATGATATGGTTAGAAAGGGGGTGACTACCGAGATGATGATTGATAGAGAAGTATGGAAAAAAAAGACATGTTGCGCAGACCCCAAATAAATTGGGGTGGGCAGGAGAATGATAATGGTAAATCCATACTAATATTATAAGTTTGTAAGTAACCCTGCCTGTATGTTACCTTTCGATGCCAAAACCACTGAACAGATTTCGATAAAATTTGCCAAGGAGATAGATGGTATCCTGGGGTAAATAGGTTACTTTTTGCCCCAGTAGCATGTGCCTGTGGGATTAATTTCCCACATACATGCAGGCGAAGCCGCAGATAGAAGCTAGTCCTACTAATATTATAAACGCAAAAGTTTGTGAGGATGGATGTTTGCTACTCTTTCATGGAAAAACTACTGAATGGATTTTGATGAAACCTTACAGTAATATAGCTTATACATCAGAATAACATATAGGATACTTTTATTCTGATATTCCCACGGAATCGAAACTTATGCGGGTGAAACTGCAAGGCGCTGCTAGTATAATATTATAAATGTGAAAGTTAGTATGTTTGTTTCTCAATTACACAAAAACGGCTAAATGGATTTGGACGAAATTTGGCATACAGGTAGACAATGACTCGAATATGTATAAACCGTTAAATTTCTTATCGTTTTAATCCTTAAAAGGGGTTTTGTACTCATGATTTTGAACAACTTTTACTACGGGACCAACCCTAAAATTGTGAAAAAAAAATCAGATGATCCATAGATTTATGTTCGCATTACTTGACATAATGTATGGCTCAACTGATTTTTTTTTACATAGTACACGTTTTTCCTCAGTAGTACATTTCCATGGGATCATATTCAACTTTCATGTGCGCAACGCCGCCGTTAAAAGCTAATGAATACCTAATTCTCTAATCAAACAACCCTGGACCAGAAACCCACTAAGCTTTGTATTTAGAAGCACTTTTGAATCAACTAGAAGTAAGAAAGTTAGTTATGTAAGCTTCAAACATCTGACCAAGATTATATCTGGATTTTAAAATAGACTGTGACCTCTGAGTTTGTTTCGCCCTTTCTTCTCAGAGTAGTCGGATAGGTAACACCGATTTTATCTAGTTTTAAAAATATGATTGATGTGTAAAAGTGTTTGTACAGTCAACAGCAAAAGTAAATGATCAAAATCAGAAATTCAATACTAATGAACGGAGTTCGCAGCTATATGGCAGCTGTACTAGTAGTAAATAGGTATAGGTATAGGTGTATTCATTTTGTGTAATGCCAATAAATGCATTTTTCTTTCTTTCTTTAAAGGTTTGGTATAATTTAAAATCACATACTTGAATCACTTCGACGCCACACAGTTCTGACGCAAACTCCGTTCATTAGTATTGAATTTCTGATTTTGATCATCTACTTTTGCTGTTGACTGTACAAACCTACTTGAAGAAACAAAATTATTTATCATTAATATAATAATAATATCCCTGGACATTTCACACAGCGCCATCTAGTCCCAAGCTAGCATTTAACAGTTGTTCTAAAGCCTCTGTTATTGTGAAAGAGAATGTAATAGAATAAAACAGAAACCAAAAGAATTGCAGCTACTTTCAAGTTGCTCAATACAATTTTGACTAGTCAACTTCCTTATCACAGACAATAATAATTGTCATTGATAACAGTATGACAATGACCTACTACTTAAATAGAGTATTGTGGGGACTTTTAACGTATAAAAAAAGTAAGTAAAAGCACCTTTGAACCCGAATTAATCAAGACTGTATTACTAATTAATTAATTGGCTAACTTACCCAATATTTCATAGAAATCCTTGCATTTATTGACGCGGCGGACCGCCTCCTGCTGATCTGGAGTATATTCTCTCTGTGGGACATGATGTGCTGTAGGCTTTCGCCTCCTCACCTCCTCAGTACTAGGACTTGAAGGAGGGGTCCGTTTAGGTGCTGCTGTCGACGGCCCCGCAGCCCTAACCCGCGTCAAGAGCTCCTTAGCAAGCGTAGTAGGGTACAGGCGTTCAGCTTTAAGCAGAAACTTTTCAGCTTTTTCCATATTCCCTCCTGTAAAAGCATTTTGCGCTATTGCTATACATTTTTCTGCTTCGTCCTTGTTCCCTTCAAGCGTCATTTTTCGGTGTTTAGACGCCCGTTGTAGGTGTAAATTGTTTTTGATACGTTAAGGACACGTCACAGAATGATTTGAAGATCGCGACGCGCAAATTTAATTAGCGCAAATAGAATTTAATAGCGTTTAATTCACTACATTTAGATGCAATAATGGATGTAGGTATTGCGTCAATCAAAATACTGCGGGGCTGCCAACATAATAAATTGACTTATGGTTTCCTTGTTTTTTGTATCCGCCTGCAAGGGCAAAGGTATTATGGAAATAAATTCAGTAGAATGGTAGATTTCATTTGTGGACTAGCTGTTGCCCGCGACTTCGTCTGCGATCCAGGATGAAAAGTAGCCTATGTCCTTCTCCAGATCATGGTCTACCCATGTGTCAAATTTCGTCTAAATCCGTTCAGCTGTTTTAGCGTAAAAGCTTAATTTTCTAATTTTCTGCGCAACTTTCTTTATTTTTTTTCCGTAAGAACCTTCTACAAAGTATTAGAAAACTTAAAAAAAAAAGATGGATGTAATCGATAAAGTCCTTTTCGAGTTTTAGCGAGACAAACTAACAGCAATTGATTTTTATAAACATACTAGCTTCTGCCCGCGGCTTCGCCCGCGTGGATGTCGGAAATTATCCCACGGGAACGTGCTAACAGGATAAAATGTATGTGCTTCCCCAGGATGCCATCTATCTCTATGCCAAATCAGAAGTTCAGTGGTTTAGGCGTGAAAATGTAACATACAGTTTCAAGGTCAAATCCTCCCCTTAAAAACTGAATTACCCCTTTTTGTCATGTCAGTGGTAAATTTTGGACAACTTTACATACTTATTATTAATTATTTTCTGTCAAAAGTATCAAAACTGAGTTTCGAGTTACTCGGACCGCGCATTCAATTTCTTTCACACAAACTTAACACCCCCCCTCCCCTTTTAAGGGGTAGTTTTCAAAAACTTTTAATGATAAACTTTATTACTTACTTAGGCAAGTATTCTTGCCAAGTTTCAAGTTTACTAACTAAATGAATAAGATTTTTCATATAAACTGTATCCCCCGCTTTTCCCACAGGGGTGGAATTTTGAAAACTCGTTTGGGAATATTCATAACTTGATCCAAAGATTATTTATACCAATTTTAGAGTTAATCAAGCCACGCATTATAATCCTCCCTTGTAAAATTCTTATGATTTGAATTTTGAAAACAACCACCAGACAACCCAACAAATAAACCTTTTAATCAACCAATACAACGGAGCCAATTTTAAATTTACGAAACGATTAATCCACAATTCTACGACAGTACCGAAGCGCTCGGCCGATACCCAACCAAATGCGTGTAACGAAACCATAGCGCGATCTATTTCCATCCCAACGCTATCTATCGAGCATACTGACAACTCGGATTATTTATCTATACTCCGTTCGGGCATTTTCTTTGTACTAAAAGTTTTATTATATTGATATTATTTTTTTCATACCTTTTTACTATTTATTTACTTTTTTCCGATGAATTAAAACAATAACATGAACCGAACTCGTGTAACGATCAACACCATTGCGCGATCACCAACTCGACATATAGTACTAATAGAATTATCTATACTCCGTTAGAGCATTTTCTGTGCAGCGAGTGGACTGTATGTTATTGGAGCTCCTCTGGTTCCAGGACAGTGGTGACGTTCCTCCTTTTTTTTTTTTTTTTTTTTTTTTAGAATATGGCATCTCGTAGTTGACCTTGAGAGGCCGTGACTACTTAACCGGACTATCCTGTGGTTGCCTTAAGAATTCTTAAAGCCTCCAGCCAGGGCTATATCTAGATTAAAGCTAAGCGACTGCACGCTAAGGGCACCCCCTGTGGGGTACGAACCTCGGCTTAGGGCGTCGCTGGGAGAGGGCAGCAAGGGGACAGGCTGGATCGGATTAATATTAATGCTTTGATGAGCGCGGCGTTTCCTAGGACTATCTCTGAGAAGAAAGGCCGAAACAAACTCAGAGGTCTCAGTCGGGGAATTTAAAGCTACAGGCTCAGCTACGGTGCGGGCTGGCACTTCAGCGGGCAAGGGTCGGGGGGGAGAATTTACTTGGGGACGTCGCGAGGGACCTCGGCGGCGAGGTCGGAATGTCGGTTGTTTCTGTTTGTATACTGTACTGGTTGCCCTATCGCTCTCCTGGAGGAGGGTTATGGGGTCATCGGGTTCGTCGAGAACATGCCTTGGACGGCGAATTTTGCTGATTTTGGAGGGGGTGTAGTTGGCGGCCGCTACCACCAGAGGGTTGCGGTGATTGGCGGCTTTGGCAAAGAAACGCTTGGAGAGGCGTTTCATGAACTGCTGGATGGTGGGAATCTTGAGATCTACGTGGAGGATCTCATTGCGAACGAACCAAGGGGAGTTTGTGGCCTTGCGGAGAAATCGGTTCTGCAGGGTTTGCATCCTATGGATGTGACGGGGCTTTGCGTGAGCGAAGACTACGCTAGCGTAAGTCATTATGGGACGGATGCATGCTGTGTACAGGCGCTTTTTGCACTTGAGTGACAGCTTGCTGCGTTCATTGAGGACGGAATGAAGGCAGCCTAGAGCGAAAGAGGCGCGCGAACGGACCGTCTTTATGTGCTCTGAGAAGGTGAGGTGATGGTCGAGAATGACACCAAGGTACTTGGCTTGCTTCCCCCAAGGGATCGGCTTGCCGAACATGGTGATTGGTGGAGGGGGGGTGGGTTGGCGTCTGAGTTTGGAGTAGAGCACCGCTTGACTCTTATCGGTGTTGACTTCTATTCCCCATTTCCTGAACCATGCAGCCAACTTATTGACTGCGGTTTGGAGGCGAAGACGAAGTTGGATATGACTACGACCAGTGTAGTAGATGGCTGTGTCGTCCGCGAACAGAGCCAATTGGGACTTGGCGTCCTTAGGGATGTCGCTAGTAAACAGCGTAAATAAGAGAGGGGCGAGAACGGAGCCCTGGGGGACTCCTGCTCTGATGGGATGAGGCGACGAGAGCGCTCCTTCGATTTTGTAGCGGAATGTGCGGTTCAACAGAAAGTCTCGTATGATGAGAACGAGACGGTCTGGCACTCCGAGTTGGTACAGCTTGTATAATAAGCCGTTGTGCCAGACTTTGTCGAACGCTTTCGCTATGTCGAAGTAAATGACACCTGTCATCATACCGCGCATGAATCCATAATGGATATGTTCGGTGATGCGGTGGACTTGTTGGAGTTGGAGTGTTGGCGAGCGCGCGCTCCTTTATACTGCCAGTTTTAAGCTGGCCAGTGGCCCAATTCAGTTTGCACAATTTTTTATGCCGGCAAACTCGCGTCCAAGCTCATGCCTTCTCTGATTGGGTATCGAAAGTCTCCGCTCTCCGCCCACTTTATTTTGTTAACATTTCTCATTTATGTACATTAAACATCTATTAAACATTACTTTACTTATTTAAACAATACTTTGGTTATTGCACAACATTTCACATAGGATTTCCTTGCGTACGACGGTCGAGCTCCACGGGGCGACACATTCTTTCTTAGTGCTAAAGGTATAAATATAACCTACTGTCGCCGACCGGGAGCTACCACTTTAATCTGACCGTCGTAGCGACAACATCTATTTACTTTACAGATTTACGAATTCTAGGTGTAGGTATCTTACTTTATAAACATTTTAGCGTTAGGTTATTTCTAGGGTGGGCAATAAAACAAGGTAGGTATACATTTATCTTACAAACTAGGTAGGGAATAACACAGGATATTTATTTGTCTTACAACTAGGTAAAAAATAACAAAGGAACTTTATTTATATTACGACTAGGTACTTATTTATAATACTGATAACAAAATTCAGTTAGAAAATAACAAAGATACTTTAAGTTAGGTATGTATTTCGGCGACGCCGCTTGTGTGTGTGTCGCTGTCGTGCACATTTTCTTTGTACTAAAAGTTGTATTATATTATATTTTCATACCTTTTTACTATTTATTTACATTTTTCCGATGAATTTTCAGTACTGAATTGATGCCGACTCTTGACCAATAGATGGCGCTGTATGTCCGGAATAAATTTTATTTTATTTTTTGTAATAAAAACTATCCTATGTCCGTTCTCAAGTTCCAAACTATGTCTGTACCAAATTTCACCCAAATCGGTTCAGTAGTTTAGGCGTGAAGCAAAGACAGACAGACAGAGTTACTTTCGCATTTATAATATTAGTTTGGAAGTTTGGATTTAATTAATTAAATAGTAGACTAGCTGACCCGGCAAACGTTGTTTTGCTATATAAATAAAATTATTTCTAGCTGCCTTTCATAGTTATTTTACCTCTAAGTCCTCTGACAACAACGAGAATATAGATCACTGTGATTTTGATAGTGATGCAAAATTAGAGGTAAAATAGCTGTGAAGTTCATAGTTTGAATAAAAAAATCATCATGTGGTTTGCATTGTTATTTGGTAGAAAAATATTTTTTGGAACGAAGTTCCATAACGCGCGTTGCGAAAGGGGGCTAGACGGAAAAAAGACCAAAAGTTGGAACGACACTTTTTGCTATAGTTGTAAGCCGTGCGGCGTGCGCGTGTTTCTCTGTCTGTCTCTCTCTCTCTTTGAACTTCGTTCCATTCGGGTGTCCCATGACACCTCTCAAGTTTTTAATACTTTTTATGCGCCATACTTATCAAAGGCCTAAGGGCCAAAACCATGAAAATTAAATTTGAACTTCGAACACGTTTGACGTTTTTAATAAATGCGTTCCATTTACTAAAAAAAATTGGAACATTAGCTTTTATTTCTCCCTATCTCACTTGTTCTCCAAACATTTACTATCTCCACCTCGCTCGCACAGCTGAACCAATACACATCACGCCAAGGATTAATCATCCACCGTCATATGACGTATGACGCATTAAAAGAATTGATTCAATTGAATTGTGAAATATTATTGCGCTAGGCGTATCCGGCGCTTAGTATTTAAGTGTAAATCGTCAAAAAACGTTGTGTAAGCTTTTTAAAATCAGTTTTTGGACTAACCGCCGCGAAAAACATCCAAGAAAAAATGGCTGCTCCGCCAATCTACAACCCTGTAAGTCTTTTTACATTCCTCTACGTTGTTACGAAAGATGCCATCTTATGCGGCATTTTACTTGTTTTCAAGGGCATTTAGAACAATTTGGTACGATTAGTTACATTACGCGATATGTAAATACTGTGTTCTGATAGAACGAAGCTATCATGATCCTTTTACGGTAATAGGAATTGGTATTCGTTGGTATTTCGTCTTGCCCAAGGTCTCGCATAATACGGAGAAGGTTATTCACGGTGTCCGCGTAAATTAACGGTTTTTTCTCAATTCTCAATGTACATTCTTGGAAATGTTGCGTTTTTGCAGTAAAATTTTTATTTGCCTGATACTCGTGATAAAGTCGGCTTCTGCAAATTAGAGCAAATGTCTAATAATTTGCACATTTATATTCCTGACCTGTCAGTGTCTACTCTTAAGCATACCAAATTCCAGTAGAAAATAGGATTCCAATTCCAATGTTCAGAATGTAGGTAGATAATAGTATTAAAATACATCTGCAGCCACCATGTTATTGTGATATATAAGAGTGTCCATGAAGTTTCTTGCCCGTTCTTCTCCATAGGTACTTACTACGCTTTGGAATGGGCAACTAGCTTTATCTTTTTGACTGACTGACCCTTGACAATTCAAAAGTGCCTGTAATTGGTTTAGTTGAAATAAATTGAGTTTGAGTTGCGATCACTAAAATACTATACTCCATCTGTTTAGGTAGTTAAATAAAGGTAAACAATCTTAACATGTCTTTTATCTAAAAAAATGACTAAAAATGTAATCTAAAAATATTTACAATTAGGTATTTGCTTAAACCGATGTTAGGTAATTAACTAAATTTAAATAATATTTGTTGGTCTTTTATACGATTTATTTTATATAAAAAGACATATCAAGATTGTTTACCTTTATTTAACTACCTAAACAGATGGAGTATACACTTGCTTAAAGTACCTACCTACACTGAATAATACACTACGGGTCAAAGACCGCATTAAAATGGACACAGTGATTCCTACATGCATCATTTAAGGAAAATGTCTGGAATTTTGCAAGTCTAGATTCTTTACATACTATATTGTTATTTTTGTGACACATAGAAAGTAGTTGTTAAACTTGGTTTTCACATGACAGCGGTTCCGTTATATTATAACGGCCTTCAGGAAAATCGGTCATTTTCACCAAAATTTGACATTCACTCGGATGTTACTGAAATGTTTCCAGGAAAGCCAGGAAAAGGTGGCTTTTTGAAAGGTCCCTTCGTAATATAGGGGTTGTAAGCAATTTGGATTTTTATTAAAGGTCAAATTCAAATTCAAATTCATTTATTGTTGTTCTGTTGGTGGTCTGTTGCGGTATCTAGGTTCATCATGATCATCATCTGCCAACCCTCTCCCCCAACTATGTTGGGGTCAGCTTCAACAACTATCACTCTGAAAAAGGCTATACATAAATGAAAAACCTTTGTGTTACCCAGTAACTGGGTTGTGGAGGTCAGCGCAGTTGCTCTATGTAAAATACTGATATTCAGCTGCATTCGGTTAGACTGGAAGCCAACCCCGACATAGTTGGGAAAAGGTTAGGGAAATTGATGATCTTGTGTTTTGGTTGCCTTCCTGATTACACAGTGATTGCTTCTTTCTATCTTCTGTGTCCCCATCATACTCCATTAAGTAACAGAATACCTTGTGTATATTATCTGACTGGTATATTATCTTTTATCAAAATAATATCTTGCGTGATTGATTGATTGGCTGAGGTGCAATGTTTGCAATCACAACAGCAAACAATAACATTTCTTTATGTTGGGGCTTAGGTAATGAGGGCTGCCCCAGTAGTCTCGACATTCAAAACGATCGCTTTACGACCGAATTCGGTCGCAAAGTCCTGTCACTCCATACATTACACCTGTCAATTCGGGACTTTGCGACCGAATTCGGTCGTAAAGCGAACACTATGAATGTCGAGACTGGTACAGGTGGGAAAATCAATTATTCGATCCACCCCAGCTCCTCAAGGAAGGCCAGCAACGCCTTGATGTTACTGACTGTCTCACGGAGGGTACCTGGGTTACCGAAGTACTTTGCCACGTACTGGGCAAAGTACTTCGGTAACCCAGGTAGGGTTACCGAAGTACTTTGCCCAGTACGTGGCGACCACCGGGCAGTCAATCAGTTATTTTACTTCTTACTGTACATCATCATCGAAATCTCTGTGATCTTTGTAATCCTTACAATATGGTTGCTGTTGGGTAATTGGGTGGTTGTCACGGACAAGACTGTCAAAATTACACTGATCTTTATTTCAAACTCAAACTCAAACTATTTATTTCAAATAAACCAATTACAGGCACTTTTGAATTGTCAAGGTCGGTCAGTCAAAAAGATGAAGCTAGTTGCCCATTCCAATGCGTAGGTACCTATGGAGAAGAACGGGAATTATTTTCATTACATGCATCATTTTTTCCGTATCCTATCGGTAAAGTTCGACGACGCATGCGGCTGACGCATGACGTCATCAAATTCGGCGTGAGCGTACCGCGTGATGTCATTCTGATGACGATGCTACTCAAATTAATTTGTGACGAAATTCGCATTATTATTCGCAAATTCCATTGTTGATTGTCATTCCTATATTTACTGAAGGTACCTTCAGTAAATTTCGAATTCATAATTTCGAATCGGAAATGAAGAGATCCGCAGGAGAACCAAGGTAACCGACATAGCCCGAGGAATTGCCAAACTTAAGTGGCAGTGGGTAGGGCACAATGCTCGCAGAACAGATAGGCGACCGATGACCTTGTGAAGGCCGCAGGAACCCGTTGGACGCGAGAAGCACAGAACCGGTCGAAGTGGAGGTGCTTGGGGGAGGCCTATATCCAGCAGTGGACGTCTTTCTGAAATTATGATGATGATGATCAACAATGGTAATTTTTTAGCACGACGAGCTAGTTCTCGGTCTTTCCGAGAGATCCCGTGCGATCCCATAGTCTGTTCCAAACACTGAAGAAAGTGTAAACAAATCCTGTTCAGGTTAAATTCTTACGTAATCAATCACTAACGGGAATGAGCAACATATTCATCTGTATTTAGAAGGTTTCAACTGTATATCTCATCACTTCTTTCAACAAGCATTGTTTGAATATGTTATTAAATGGAGGCTATCTAATAAAACTCGAATGTGTCAAATTAAAATCACATTTAAGGTGATTATTTTGGGTTTAAGTATTCAAATAATCAAAATCAAAGCAATTAGTAACTGACACAAAAAATTGGCATCCACAGTTACATACTTCGTTCTTATACTTTTATTTACATTTTCATCATATATTTTGGAACAGATCATACAGATTGCGGCGACTTGTTCTCACAGTCGCGCTGTGTACACAAGCCTTTATTTACGTCTAGACTACACGTAGTATTTAAATAATGACGTATTTAATAGTACACATACATTAATTGTACTGTGTGTACTAAACTAGAAAATGAATAGTTTCATCATCTGCCTAGCCTTTTCCCAACTATGTTGGGGGCGGCTTCTAGTCTAACCGGATGCAGCGGAATACCAGTGGGCCTAACTCCGAAGTGCAAAGTGCGAATGTTCGGATCGGACCGACACATGGCCGAACCTAATATTATTGAAAATTGCGAAAAAAGTTCGGATCGGCTCAGTTGGGTCGGGACCATAGTCAATATTCGAAAGAGTGTAGGAGTGTAGGATCGGAACCGACCGAACCAAATAGTAACTTCGTAACAGGAAACGGCCGAACATTCGGCCGATACTACTTCGGAGTAGACCCCCAGTATTTTACATGGAGCGACTGCCTGTCTGGCCTCCACAATCCAGTTACTGGGTAATAAGATACGTAAAGCACTTTTCTAGGTTCGGTCCTACGACCTACAACTCGAAAAGTCGCGGCCGTTAGCACTGGGCCATCATTGCTCTCAAATTATTTATGACTCAGATTATTATTCTAGTCTAATTTTAGATCTGACTGCAACCGAGATAAATGATAGCAGCTGGGGTTCAAAGACTCATATCTATCTATATATATAAAAATCAATTGCTATTCGTTTGTCTCGCTAAAACTCGAGAACGGCTGGGCCGATTAAGCTGATTTGGGTTTTGAAATGTTTGTCGTAGTCCAGGGAAGGTTTAAACTGTGAGAAAATATGGAAATAACTTATAGGAGTAGGGTAGGAGTAGGGTAGGGGTAGGAGTAGGGTAGGAGTAGTGTAGGAGTAGGGTAGGAGTAGAGTAGGGTAGGGGTAGGAGTAGGGTAGGAGAAGGATTGGGGGTAGGACACCACGCGAACGAAGTAGCGCCGGGCAGCTAGAAATAATTTATATGGCAAAACATCGTTTGCCGGGTCAGCTAGTATATAATAAATAAAAGAAAATATTATGAAAAGAAAGATTATTCTGTCGCTGTTAATGTGGTCGCAAGCGCATCTACTGCTGAGCATGAGGTCCTGGGTTCGATCGATTCTCATGTCGGGTGAGGTGTTATTTTTCCCTTCTGGAATTTCTTAGTAGCAGTATAGAGTCTGGATTTGTGCCAGGTTGATGTCAATAGACTCGCCTCTGATCTAGGGGCCAGTACAGGGGGCCTAAAAAGTCCACTTTGGCAGAATCTTATTAGGATAACAATATGAATCATATTAAAAATCGTAAAATGTTCACAAACTGACAATTCATAATATAATCTGTGTGTAATTCATATCACAATGAAATAACATTTTAATTGTAGAAATAAAAAATAAAAATACCAATTTGAATAATAAAAACTATGAAAAATTTACCGATAAAATTACGGTTTTTATTTTTTTCATGCGGCAATGTTTACACCAAATATGAAATGAAATTTTACGAAAATTAGAGGAATTTCTAATGATCTGCTGGGAATTCAGGAAATGAAAAGCTTTTAGAGGTATTACTTAAAATGGCCCTTTTAGGCCCCCAGGCTGGTAGATGTCACATGTCTTCAAATTTTTGGTTCTAGGACATGTCGGTTTGCTCACGATGTTTCCCTTCACCGTTTTTGAGAGCAGTGGTGATGAAATAATTTACACAAAGTATAGCGCCTGTCTGGGTTCGGACCCACAACCTACAACTCGTACCGTTAACATTGGACCAGTTGACTCCTTAAAACCGTAGCCGCAGTCCTAATCCGTACGACCAAACCTTGTACTCTAGTCTCATGAATGATCGTCCTATGACCTTGTGCCAGCGAAGTACGTTATGACGTACATTTTTTTTTTTTTTTTTTTTTTTTTTTTTTTTTTTTTTTTTTTTTTTTTTTTTTTTTTTAAGCGTGTTGCTGATCAACTGTGTGATCCTTTGCATTTGCTTTTTAATAAATGTATTAAAGACGGTGTCTTTCCAGATGTATGGAAACTAGCTAATTTGACTCCAGTCTTTAAAAAGGGATCAAAGAATGACGTGGAAAATTACCGTCCGATCTCGATTCTGTCCACCTTGTCAAAGCTTTTTGAGAGGTTAGTTTATAACGAAATATATCCCACTTTACACAGGTCCATTATTAAACAACAACACGGCTTTGTCCGACAACGCTCCACCTACACAATCTATATATATAAAATTCAAAGTCCTGACTGACTGACTGACTGATAGATCAACGCACAGCCTAAACCGCTGGTCCTAGAGACATGAAATTTGGAGGATGTATTCTTCGTGAAGAGTAGGCATCCACTAAGAAAGGATTTTTCGAAATTCCACCCCTAAGAGGGTGAAAAGGGGGGAATTCGTTTGTATGAAAAATCTTATTCCTTGAGTCAATAAACTTGAAACTTGGCACGAATACTTATCTAAATAAATTATGAAGATAATCAGTTTTTTTTCTTCTAAACTACCCCCTAATAAGGGATTGGGGGGTTTCAAAGTTTGTATGGAAGAATTTTAGCGCGCAGTCCGATTTACTCGAAACTCAGTATTTATACCTAATATTGAAAGTAAAGAATAATGTGTATCAGGGTTTTTTGAAAATCTACCCCTGACGGGCTGAAATGGGGTAGTGAATTTTTCAGGGGAGGATTTTACTGCATGGCTTGATTAACTCGAAAATTAGTATAAATAATCTTTGAGTCAAGTTATGAACGTATCCCAAACGATTTTTTTTAAATTCCACCCCTGTGGGGGTGAAAAGCGGGGATACATTTTATATGAAAAATCTTCTTCATTAGGTTAATAAACATGAAACTTTTCAAGAATGCTCGCCTAAGTAAGTAATAAAGTTTACCATTATAAGTTTTTCATAACTACCCCTCAAAGGGGGATATAGGGGTGTTAAGTTTGTGTCGAAGAAATTGAATGCGCGGTCCGAGTAACTCGAAACTCAGTAATGATACTTTTGACAGAAAATAATTAATAATAAGTACCTATGTAAAGTGGTCGAAAATTTACCACGGACGGGACAAAAACGGGTAATTCGGTTTTGAAGGGGAGGATTTGAACTTGAAACTGTATGTTACATTTTGACGCCTAAACCACTGAACTTCTGATTTGGCATAGATATAGATGGCATCCTGGGGAAGCACATACTTTTTATCCTGTTAGCACGTTCCCGTGGGATAATTTCCGACATCCACGCGGGCGAAGCCGCGGGCAGAAGCTAGTAATATAATATAATAATATAATATCCCTGGACATTTCACACAGCGCCATCTAGTCCCAAGCTAAGCAACCTAATGCTTGTGTTATGGTAACAAGATGGCTGATAAACTACTTATATACATTTTTTTTTGTAAATACATACATATTATAGATAGAAAAACACCCAGACTCGGAACAAATACATGTAGGTCATACAAATATTTGTTCCGTGCGGGAATCGAACCCGCGACACGCAGCGCAGCAGTCAATCGCTTAACCACTGCGCCAACCGTGCCGTCAAATTTACTCATTTTTGTTGGTAATATTTTTGACAACATGGATAATCGTTTACAGACTGACGCTGTATATACAGACTTCCAGAAGGCTTTTGACAAGGTGGATCACGAATTGCTATTACAAAAAATAGCTTTTAATGGTATTCGAGGAAATTTGCTGCGTTGGTTCATATCTTACGTAACAAACCGTACTCAAAAAGTTGTGATTAATGGTTATCAATCTGAGATATTTTCTGTCACGTCCGGAGTCCCGCAGGGATCAATTCTGGGTCCTTTATTATTTACTTTATTTATAAATGACATAATTGCTTGTTTCAAACATTCCAACTTTCTACTTTACGCGGATGACTTAAAAATTTACAAAACTATAAAAAGTATTGAAGACTGTATTTTACTTCAAGGAGACTTAGATCGACTTTCTATTTATTGCACCACAAATAAACTCTTACTGAGCCTACCCAAATGTAGCGCCATAACTTTTTCAAAAAATAAAAAACAACATATATATAACTATTATCTATCTAACGTAAAACTAAATAGAGTGCATTCACTGCGGGACCTCGGGGTGATATTGGACTCAAAACTCCATTTAAACACACATATAGATACCATCATCAACAACGCGCTCAGAATGTACGGCTTTGTTATGCGCAACACTAAAGATTTTAGACGCCCTTCTGCATATAGATATTTGTTTATATCCTTAGTAAGGCCATGTCTGGAGTTTGCAACTATGATCTGGAACCCCTACTATAAAAAATATATTGAGTCAATCGAAACAGTGCAACGAAAGTTCTTGCGAGCAATGCATTGGAGATGTAGTCGCAGCCGGGGTTCGTATGATGTATTGTTGAACAATTATAGCCTGCTTTCTCTAGAGTCCAGAAGACTGCTGCTTGGAGCAATGTTTCTTCATGGTATTGTCCATAACAAATATGATTGCTCTGAAATATCCAATAAGTTATGTTACCTTGTTCCAAGAACAGTAATGCGTAGGCAGGCGCGCCCATACCGTTTACTGTCTACTAATACCAGCCAAGTCTGTCGCTCTAATGCTGGTTCTCGAGCTCCTCTACGTCAACTTGTGGACTCTTACAACAATACATTTGAGAGCATTGACGTATTTAATCTCTCCGCTAACAAATTTAGGGAATTTGTAGTTGAAAGTTTACTAGCTTCGTAATTCTGTTTTCTTTGTTTTAGATAATGTTTTATTTTTATTTTTGTTTATCTTAATCCTGTCATTTTACTTGAACGTCCGTAATCGCTGTTATTTGTAACTTTTTTTTTTAAATGTATTTAACACACGTAGCATTAATCTTAAAGCTAGTGATCAGTGGATAATAGTGTTGGTAGTGCAATTAGTGCTATTATTTTAAGTTTATATATAGTGTATAACATGTGATTGTACTACTGTTTTTTATCCCTAATAAATAAATAAATAAATGACGTCGGTTGTATTATTGATTGTGTCTTCCTGTTATCCGACATCAGCAACCTAATTGCGTAACACTATGAATCTCAATCTGAATCGTTTTGAAGGATGTTGCTAATCCATTGCTTCATATGTTCGAAAAATGAGTCTGCACAACAACGTAAATAACGCAATGAATGTTGTTGAACTGTCAAAATCAAACCCATTGCTGCTGATAGTGTGTTTTCTATCTTCTTTTTCTTTCTTTCTTTTTTCAATCACCCCGCTGGGCTTCACAGACTCGTATTAGGTATCACAGTTAACATAACATAAAAATATTTGGTCATATAAACCTGCATGGTCACTTATGAAACTTCAGAAGCTAGGTACAAGTTCCAATTGGTCGTTTCCTATGGAGAAGCGCCGGCAAGAAACTCCACCGACGCTACCACTCTGCCAAGGTCGGTAATTGGTATGTGGACGAGTCCATCTTTACATACTAAGACCATTTTCACAAACCAAGACCCCTCCGTGCCTCGGAAAGCACGTTAAGCCGTTGGTCCCGGCTGTCATTCGTGGATCTTTGACGGTCGTCAATAGCCCGAAAGTCTGACAACCAGTCTTACCAAGGGGTATCGTATTACCCAGTCACTGGATTGTGGAGGTCAGATAGGCAGTCGCTCCATGTAAAATACTGGTATTCAGCTGCATCCGGTTAGGCTGGAAGCCGACCCCAATATAGTTGGGAAAAGGCTAGGCAGATGATGACCCCTCCGAGCCTAGGAAAGCTCGTGAAGCCGTTGGTCCCGGCTGTCATTCCTAGGTCTTTGACAGTCGTTACCGAGTCCTAAGAAGACCGAAAGTCTGACTACCAGTCTTACCAAGGGGTATCGTGTTACTCAGTTGGTTGTGAAGGTTAGATTGGCAGGAGCTCCATGTAAAGTACTGGTATTCATCTGCATCCGGTTAGACTGGAAGCCGACCCCAACATAATTGAGAAACCGCTAGGGAGACGAAGACATCTCTATTAGATTAACCGTCATCTCAGTGGTGACTTCCGCCCTTCATCTTTGACTGACGTGTCCGTAGCTTGGTGTTGTGTCATAGGTTTTGTTTCACAACTCCCTCACATCCTACAATCGCCCTTTTCCCACCAGACAACCAGACGTACTGCAGCGTACCATCCACACTTGTTTAAAATCCCGACCAGACGTATTCAGCGCTTCACCTCCACGTTCATTATGCGCACAGCCAAAGTGTGGAACTCTCTGCGATCTGTGTTCCCGCCCACATTTGACCCGTCTGCCTTCTAAAGGCCTACGCAGACCGGGACGGCATGGCAAGGGATTTTGCCGTGAGTCAGCGCACACTGGCCGCTTAGATACCGCGGCATTCCAGCACTTTGCCACGGCATGCCCGCTTCTCTACCCCCGCCGCTGCACCCCGCAGTATATCACTACGAGCGCCGGAGTCCGTGGCATGCCGTTGCCTACCGCAGTATGCCACGGCATCCCGCCACGGGAGCCTGTGGCGCGTCTTGCCGTGCGATAAAATCCCTTTTAATGCCACGGCATAATTTTAAAGCATAGCAATTTATGTCGTATTTCTGTAACAGTACGGTTGAATGTCCATTAGTAAAAATTAAAATCCCTTGTCATGCCGTCCAGTCCGTGGCATGCCGTTGCCTACCGCAGTATGCCACGGCATCCCGCCACGGGAGCCTGTGGCGCGTCTTTTAATGCCATGCGATAAAATCCCTTTGAATGCCACGGCATAATTTTAAAGCATAGCAATTTATGTCGTATTTCTGTAACAGTACGGTTGAATGTCTATTAGTAAACATTAAAATCCCTTGTCATGCCGTCCCGGTCTGCGTAGTAAGAGTGAACAGGCATCTTCTGGGCACGCTCGTTCAATCATAGACCTCATCCATCGCTTTCCATCACGCGTGATCGAGGTCAAGAGGACCATTTAGCAATAAAAAAAAAATACATCTTGTTGTGCCAGCGACTGTTCGCGTGCGTGTCGGAAAACAAATCGGATTTAAAGGATTTTTTTTTGCACGGAACCCTAATTCTTTTTCTAAAATAAAAGCCTACGTTACTCCTTATAACACACATTCCCGTCACAATCGGTCCAGCCGTTTCGGAGATTAGCCGGAAATAAAAGCGCAAAAAAATAAAAATAAATTTAAAAAGATTCTTCGTTTTCAATGGAGGAGAGGTACCTACACATTCTCTGACTACCGAACCCAATTGCATATCTATTACCAGTTTTCGCATACTGGAGAGAAAACCCGGAGATAGTTGTATCTCTGGTTTTAACGTCCCAATAAACTCAAACTCAAATCATTTATTTCAATTAAACCATTTACAGGCACTTTTGAATTGTCAAAATTAAATAGTCGGTCAGTTAGTCAGAAAGTTGAAGCTAGTTGCCCATTCCAAAGCGTAGATCTCTATGGAGAAGAACGGGCAAGAACGGACACTCTTTTAAATCAAGATATTTTTACAAAATCCTGGGTACATTATTCATATTGCTTCTATATGTGAGAACAATGTAAAGAAACAAATTAAAAATAAGCCCTGGCAGTTAAGAGATGACCAGTATCAACCGACGAGTGGCGCCCGTTCAATAGCTCAACCATTTCGTAGGGAACCGAATGATCCAACACACGCGCCACCACCAGTGAGACATTTAAGTGAGCATGACATATTCTCAACTGCCATGCTCTTTCAAGTCAACATCAAAATATCATAAAAAACGGATCCATGGTTTTATATAATAATCTATAACAGTAGCGATCTGTATGATTATATTATACTGGCAGTTATAATTAAATTATGTGCAATTAAATTGTGCCCAGTAAACAATTTATCCTTCAGGTATTCCCAAACTGATGGGGAAAAGTATATGTGAACGCAAGTAGGAAAGTGGGTACGTCCAACTTTCCTGTTTCTCCGTTCGTCATATAGAATTTCCCGTTTAATCTCGATGGCTATAAGAGTAGGGGAAGACAAAAGAAACGATGGATGGACTGTGTGAATGATGATATGGTTAGAAAGGGGATGACTACGGAGATGACGACTGATAGAGAAGTATGGAAGAAAAAGACATGTTGGGCCGACAACAATTATTTGTTCCGTGCGGGAATCTAACCCGCGACACGCAGCGCAGCAGTCGATCGGTCAGCAACTGCGCTAACCGTGTCGTCGAAAATGTATGTAATTGTGCGTGCGCGAACTTCCCCCACTACAAAATCTCTTGCCAACTTACTGGCCGGTAACTATACACCCACACGCTTTACTTTGTGTCAATTATTTCATCACCACTGCTCTCAAAACGGTGAAGGAAAACATCGTGAGGAAACCGGCATGTCCTAGAACCGAACATCGAAGACATGTGACATCTACCAACCCGCACTGGGCCCGCGTGGTGGATTACAGAGCAGTCCCTCTCGAAGGGAGGAGTCCTGTGTCTGGCTGATTATGATAATGCACGGCGACTATCAAGTCACCTGTATTAGTCCTCAGTTGATAAGCGGGTCATTGACCTGCTTATCAATTATTAATGTTAGGTATACGACACTTATCTGGCTATTATTTATGTATCAAATAACTGCCCGACCCTTAGATAAACTGTTGCATCGATTAGGTGTCGGTGAGATTTCCCGTGTTGAGTCAAATTAAGCCGCAGGCTCCACTCCTGGTGGTGCCCTTCCGTCAATTCCTTTAAGTTTCAGCTTTGCAACCATACTCCCCCGGAGTCCAAAATCTTTGGTTAGTGTATACCTTACGTCGAAACGTCTTAATGAAGTACGTCCACTGCTGGAGATAGGCCTCCCCCAAGCAATGCCACTTCGATCGGTTTTGTGTTTCTCGCATCCAGCGGATTCCTGCGGCCTTCACCAGGTCATCGGTCCACCTTGTGGGAGGCCTTCCAAAGCTACGTCTTCCGGTACGCGGTCGCTACTCCAGAGGGGCAATTTTCGTAATTTGTACAACGTTCGAAAACGTCTGTCAAAAATACCACTAAAATCCCTACATTTTTGACAAGTTTTTGACATTTATTGGTCACCGAGATGGGACTGCGACTAGATTTTGAACGTTTAAATTACGAGAATTGGCCTTCAGAACCTTTTGGCCCATCTTCTGCGAGCACTGTGTGCTGCCCACTGCCACTTAAGTTTGCCAATTCTTCGGGCTATGTCGGTTACCTTGGTTCTCTTACGGATCTCTTCATTTCTGATTCGATCACGTAGGGAAACTCCAAGCATAGCCCTCTCCTTTACCCTTTGGGTGAATTTCAGCCTTCTAATAAGGCCCATTGTGAGAACGCGTTTCAGGGCCATAAGCCATCACTGGCAACGCACTGGTCAAAGACTTTCGTCTTGAGACACTGCCTGTGGTATGTGGGACGAGAAGGTATTGCGCAGCTTCGCGAACGCTGCCCAACCGAGTCGGATTCAACGATTGAGCTCTTTCTTGAAGTTGGACCTACCTAACTGGACAGTTGCTCCTAGGTGAACATAATCGTCCACATATTCGAGTGTAGAGTATCTTCATGAGGGTGGGTGTTACATGGGCATTTGACATTTAACCTTAAAACAGCAGCCCTTGGGTGGATACTCGGAATTCTTTTCTATTATTATATTATTTTTGACGTGACAACGTCTTATAAATTGGTTTGCCGGGTGACACTTCAAGAAACTGCGTTACGCTCCGCTCACGTTATGCGCTCACAATGAGAGCGAGTGAGAGGCACGCGTCCCTTCCACTCGGGCATGGTTAGCCCGCCTAAGAGCGAGAGAGACAGACATAAAAAGTGAAAGGCACGCGTCCCTTCAAAGTCGTTGTCACGTAAAACTTTCGCCCGTATACCGACTTTACAGGCAACCAATTTTTTTTTTAATTAAGGTTAACCAACATTTGTTTACACCAGCACATTACCAGCTTATTATTTATAATATGATACAATTGCGGGTGCAACAATAAATTATAATTAAACTAACAACAGCAATGAGATTACGTGTATCGATTAAAGAAAATTACTGTGCAAAATAAAAACAAAATTGCAGATTGTTATTCCGACTTTTCACCCCAAGTAATAGTCATTATCAACGGTGAACAGTAGATCATCAATAATATTTATGCACTTTAATAAATTACGGGTCGTCAGAAGCCCGAAAGTCTGACCAAGCGGTTTAGTATTACCCAGTAACATGGTTGTTGAGGTCAGATAGGCAGTCGCTCCAATACTGGTACTCAGCTGCATCCGGTTAGACTAGAAGCCAACCCCAACATAGTTGGAAAAGACTAGGTTAGATGGTGATGACACTTTAATTTTATTAGGTAATTAATTTTTAATAACCACAAATTAAAACAGACATTGTATTATATTACGTATTGTATTTAAATTAAGTTAAACTTCTTCGTTTAAAATTATACTAATATGTAATTTATTAATTCTGCAATCTGTTCAGGAAATGACCAACAGTCATTTCAATATTAAATAATAATAATAATATCCCTGGACATTTCACACAGCGCCATCTAGTCCCAAGCTAAGCAACCTAATGCTTGTGTTATGGTAACAAGATGGCTGATAAACTACTTATATACATTTTTTTTTTAAATAGACGTAATTGTGTATCACACTTATATAAAAAGGCGAAAGTTTGTGAGTGTGTATGTGTGTTTTTGTTACTTCTCCACGCTCAAACGGCTGGACCAATTTTGATGAAATTTGGTATGGACGTAGCTGACACCCTGGATTAACACAGTATACTTTTTATCCCGATATTCCCACGGGATCGAAACTTATGCGGGTGAAACCACGGGGCGCAACTAGTCCTGGATAAATTCGTCTCTTTTAATGTACATTTGTAATCGGTTTCTAAAAGACATCATTCATGTGTTGAACATGACGGCACGGTTGGCGCAGTGGTTAAGCGATTGACTTCTGCGCTGCGTGTCGCGGGTTCGATTTCCGCACGGAACAAATATTTGTATGACCTACATGTATTTGTTCCGAGTCTGGGTGTTTTTCTATCTATAATATGTATGTATTTACAAAAAAAAAAAACGTATATAAGTAGTTTATCAGCCATCTTGTTACCATAACACAAGCATTAGGTTGCTTAGCTTGGGACTAGATGGCGCTGTGTGAAATGTCCAGGGATATTTATATTTATTTCATAACAAAAATAAAAGGGCGGCAAAAAAAAAAAACAATTCTCTAATATTTTTTTTGTATTTTTTCAGGTAATACCATGTGTGCACCCGATCCCCGCTGGCATGTACCCTGGTCGCATGATCAGGGTGCAGGGTAGTTGCCCCCCTGGCGCTCAGAGGTAAGTCTTCATCACCACGCCTGCTCGAGATGGGTTGGCGATATCAGACTGTATTTTGTCGCATTAGGTACAACCTGTAATGATAGTAATTGGAGATTTTTTAATAAATAAATAAATAATAATAAATGATTAATTATAAATCACGGGTTTCTCACGATGATTTCCTTCACCGATTTCAGTAATGTCCAAGATAAACTCAAAAAGTACATTTTTAATTGAAGAAGTCGTATTGGTACTTTTGTATCCACAATTTTGTGCATGAAAGGCCTGTTGGCGCATCATACCTCATAGCCTTTTGGCCTCGTATAGGATTTTCTGTTTAATGTTTCCTTGTTTTTTTTTTTATATAATTTGTTTTATTTTACTGTGTTCTTTCTTTCTTTCATACATATATGTGCGTGATTGACCGAGGGGAAGTCCCGATTGAGCCCAATCAATAATCCGGGTCGAAAGACCATTTCATAGCATAATCAGCCTAGAATGTTCCCACTGCTGGGACACAGGCCTCCTCTTTGTGAGAGGGAGTGGGCCGTAATCCACCACGCGGGCCCATTCGAAAGACCATTGGTTGGGCTCAATCGGGACTTTATAATAAAAGAAGTAGTGGAATGTACATAGTCACACAAAACCAACATAGTCACAACACACACACACACACCCCCCACACATATACATAGTCCATACATACATAGTCCGTACACACGGCTACACGTCAAGCTATACAAAACCAGTTTGTCTTGGCCTCACTTTGTATGTTATTTTCTCACAAGGAACGGTCAGCTAATACTGGTTTTGCATAGCTTGATGTGTAGCCGCGTGTACATAGTCTTGGAGTTTTTTTTTATCACTGTCCCTCTCAACCAAAGCACCTGCCATCTAATCTCTTCACCACCCTTGGTTGACTGGTAGAGAATGCTTAAAACATTAAGTCTTCTCGTCGCCTTTGTACCTTTTTGTGCGAAAAGTTTAAATAAATAAATGTATTAAAATAGATTTAATATCATAATTTACAATATCAACGTAGAAAATATAACAATGAAATGCCCGTAGTGGAACGCGTCTGTGAGCTGAGTGGAGTCGAGGGCGCGGAGCGGCCGTCTCGTACTGGGTTCGAGACCCCGACGCCACTCGCCTTCTCTTCGGCCAATCACGCGCATGTGATGCGCTTACAGGCCTTAACCACTAGGACATCACGAAGTACAAATCGTCAGAGAAAGGTTTAATATTGTCTTCCTATTTTTTTCCAGATTCGCCATCAACCTCCAATGCGGTCCCAACACGGATCCTCGCGACGACATCGCCTTACACTTGAACTTCCGCTTCACGGAGATGTGTGTCGTACGGAACCACCTGACGGCTATGAACTGGGGGGTTGAGGAGACCAACGGTGGCATGCCTCTGAACAGGGGGGACCAGTTCGAGGCCTTGGTTTTGTGTGAGCCTCATGCATTGAAGGTGAGGAACAAATTTGTTGTTTTAGCACGTTCGCACGGACGGAAAAGTATCGCGGCGGGATTTCACCGTGCACTGGATTTTCAACTGTCGGTGTTGAGCCTAGCTTTGAAAATCCAACAGAGCGCATTCCAGCGTGACAAAAAAAAAACACAGTTGAATTTTCAACTCTCGGCGCTGGGCAGAGCGTTATAAATCCAGTGCGTGAAATAAAAACGCCGCGGGGAATGTGCGAACCTAGGCGTAGATTCTTTTTTTTTAGAAATGAAGAATTCGTAAATAGTCTTATGTAAAAATTGCCTACGTTGGTCTAGATTTTTTTTTGCGGATGGGAAATCATCAAATGACCCCTCCCGCTCTGGGTGGAGCGGAAGGGAGTGTCAGACTCTTACTGACTAAAACCCACCCGTGTTCCTTCCTTAGCCCTTTATGTTCCAGGGCAGCGGTAACCCTTTCGGACGATCCCGCTACCCCGGCAGGTCTTGGGTTCGATTCCCGGGTCGGGCAGTGGTGTTGGATTTTTCCTTCTGTCATTTGTCAGCCCGGAGTTTCGATCTGTGCCTGGTTGATAGAAATAGGCTTGCCCCCTTTTACATGGGACTTACTGGCGAAATGTGGGTGTACTGTAGGTGTACAGTCACAAGCACCAATATGTCAACACTTGGCAACTTTCAATTGCGATTTTTTCGTGAAATAACGAATGCAACGTTGAAATACGACACATTACATAAACCTATGGCTGTGTTCGAAAATACTATGTTCGTAACAACATAAAATTTCATTAAAAAATAAAGGAGGAAATCGCTTTTGAATAAAGCCGAGTGTATACATACTTTTGCTCGTGACTGTACGTATACTATAGGTGTACCTCTGCTTAACACTTTCGGGAATATATAAGCTTGATGTTATGAAAATACAGCTTGATTATTTTTGCCCACCAGGTAGCACTAAACGGCGCCCACTTCTGCGAGTTCCCTCACCGGATCCCGTTCCAGAGGATCTCGCACCTGACCGTGGATGGTGATGTCATGATACAGCTCATCAGCTTCGAGGGAGCCCAGCCACCGCCGCAGCAGATGTATATGGTGCGTATACGTTCCTGTGTGTATTTGACTGGGTTTTTTAAAATGAGGTTTTTCGAAACCTAGAAAAAAATAAGCCAAAAAAAAATAAAATTTAATATATTAAAAAATAACTGGCGTAGTTGTATGCCTTTTAGGGTGTAGACGTTAAAACGCCCTTTTTTATTTAATGCTTGTGGCGGCATCTACATCGCCACATGCGAACTACGTATCCCACGCACCTCGCGCAAAAATCCTGCATCGCGCAAGCAGAGTTTACCGCGCAACTAGCATAAATACTACGTCCCGACACCAATAGTTAGGCAGTAGCCCGCCTGACAGAGCACCCGTCTGCTCGGAAGATCCCCCTTTTTCTATGGAGGTTGAGTGAACTTTACACCCTATTCCTCATACTACCATAAGGTCGGCGTTTCCTAACTGACTACTCTGAGAAGAAGAAGAAGTATTGTAAAAAAACTCAAATAGGGCCCGCGACTTTGTCCGCGTGAAGTTTCGGCCCACCGCGTGGCATCCCATCGCCGCCCGTTCTACTATAGTTTGACCAAAACTGCTGTACCGCGCCTTAGGAATGCGCGGCGAGGCGGGGGGCGGGCCGCCGTGAGCGATGACGAATGAGCGGCCTGCACTGCACCCCCCGTCTCGCCGCGCACATACCGAAGGCGCGGTACAGCGGTTTTGGTCAAACTATAGTTCGTTTTCACTGTGTTCTTTCTGGCTTTTTTTACATTTTGCTCGGCTTCTTAGGACCTTAGCGTGATGTTAGATAGCCTATAACCTTCCTCAAGAATTGGGCTTTCAAATGCAATAACATTTTTTTTTTTAATCTGTCTAGTAGTTCCGGAGATTACCCCCTATACATACATACAAACAAACAAATTTTACCTCTTTGTAGTATTAGTAGAAATTCAATCGGGCACACAGCTTTATCTTTGTAGTAATTTTATTCTAGACTAGCTTCTGCCCGCGGCTTCGCCCGCGTGGATGTCGGAAATTATCCCACGGGAACGTGCAAACAGGATAAAATGTATGTGCTTCCCCAGGATGCCATTTATCTATATGCCAAATCAAAAGTTCAGTGGTTTAGGCGTGAAAATGTAACATACAATTTCAAGTTCAAATCCTCCCCTTAAAAACTGAATTACCCCTTTTTGTCCCGTCAGTGGTAAATTTTCGACAACTTTACATACTTATTATTAATTATTTTCTGTCAAAAATATCAATACTGAGTTTCGAGTTACTCGGACCGCGCATTCAATTTCTTCCACACAAACTTAACACCCCTATATCCCCCTTTGAGGGGTAGTTATGAAAAACTTATAATGATAAACTTTTTATTACTTACTTGGGCAAATTTCAAGTTTATTAACTAAATGAATAAGATTTTTCATATAAACTGTATCCCACGCTTTTCACCCCCACAGGGGTGGAATTTTGAAAAATCGTTTGGGATTATTCATAACTTGATTCAAAGATTATTTATACCAATTTTCGAATTAATCAAGCCACGCATTATAATCCTCCCTTGTAAAATTAACTACCCCTTTTCAACCCGTTAGGGGTAGATTTTCGAAAAACCCTGATACATGTTACTCTTTATTTTTGGTCTTAAGTATAAACACTGAGTTTCGAGTTAATCGGACCGCGCATTCAAATTATTCCACACAAACTTCAACACCCCTATATCCCCCTTTGAGGGGTAGTTTTGAAAAACTTATAATGATAAACTTTATTACTTACTTAGGCAATAGGCAAGTATTCTTAGCAAGTTTCAAGTTTATTAATTAAATGAATAAGATTTTTCATATAAACCCTATCCCCCGTTTTTCAACCCCACAGGGGTGGAATTTTGAATAATCGTTTGGGATTATTCATAACTTGATTCAAAGATTATTTATACCAATTTTCGAATTAATCAAGCCACGCATTATAATCCTCCCTTGTAAAATTAACTACCCCTTTCAACCCGTTAAGGAGTAGATTTTCGAAAAACCCTGATACATGTTACTCTTTATTTTTGGTCTTAAGTATAAACACTGAGTTTCGAGTTAATCGGACCGCGCATTCAAATTATTCCACGCAAACTTCAACACCCTTATATCCCCCATTGAGGGGTAGTTTTGAAAAACTTATAAGGATAAAATTTATTACTCACTTAGGCGAGTATTCTTGAAAAGTTTCAAGTTTATTAACCTAATGAAGAAGATTTTTCATATAACTGTATCCCCGCTTTTCACCCCCACAAGGGGAGAATTTAAAAAAAATCGTTTGGGATGTATTCATAACTTGACTCAAAGATTTATTTATACTATTTTTCGAGTTAATCAAGCCATGCAGTAAAATCCTCCCCTGAAAAATTTACTACCCCATTTCAACCCGTCAGGGGTAGATTTTCAAAAAACCCTGATACACATTATTCTTTACTTTCAATATTAGGTATAAATACTGAGTTTCGAGTAAATCGGACTGCGCGCTAAAATTCTTCCATACAAACTTTGAAACCCCCCAATCCCTTATTAGGGGGTAGTTTAGAAGAAAAAAAAATGTCAATCTTCATAATTTATTTAGATAAGTATTCGTGCCAAGTTTCAAGTTTATTAACTCAAGGAATAAGGTTTTTCATACAAACGAATTCCCCCCTTTTCACCCTCTTAGGGGTGGAATTTCAAAAAATCCTTTCTTAGTGGATGCCTACTCTTCACGAAGAACACACCCTCCAAATTTCATGTCTCTAGGACCAGCGGTTTAGGCTGTGCGTTGATCTATCAGTCAGTCAGTCAGTCAGTCAGTCAGTCAATCAGTCAGTCAGTCAGTCAGGACTTTGAATTTTATATATATAGATAAGTACTCTCGCCAAATCCTACATCTGACCATTTTGAAAACAAAATCGTAAAACAAAAGAGGATCCTTTTTAGGTCGACTAATAATATGCGCTGCAAGCAGGAATAGTCCTTACGGTGGTCAGATGTAGATTTTGGCGATAGTACATCGTCATCACGTTTATAATTAATTCATGTGTAAAAAATATTTTAAAAGAGTAACTGTGAAGTTTCTTGCCCATTCTTCTCCATACGAAACTATAACTTTTGGAAGGGCCGACTAGAATCCATTTTCTTTTAATTTTGACGTGCAAAAGTGCCTTTTACTTGGCTTTGACTTTTGTTTTGTTAGTTAGCCTGTACCTGTACAAAGTTTGGCCCATTGGTCGTCTGACATGCGGCAGATGTGTCCAGCCCAATACATTTTAGCGTGGCAGCTTTCCAAGTGACATCATGCATGCATCATGCAGTGCATGCTGCACTGGTAAACGTCATCACGTCAGCGCCGGCTGCCGCTGAAAACCAGCGCTGGGGCTCTGTCTCGTATAGGGTGTTAGCATTATGCTGAGCGATGGCCGTTTTGCGTGAATGTGACGCATGTTTACCCCCAACTGGTTTTTTTTTTTTGTGTGTTCATGTCCTTTTTTTTATGCGTCATGTTTGCCGCAAATAAATGCATTTTTCTTTCTTCTTTTCTTTCTTTCTTTCTATCATTTATCTTTGTGATGGAACGGATGGTCGTATTCCTAACCCGATCGACTTTGACTTATAAAAATAAAATGATAACATCAAAACCTATTTTATTCCAGTCTGAACCCCCCGCATATGGCGCGTACGGACAAGGGCCTCCGCCCCCGGCTTACGGAGCACCCGGTGGCTACGGTCAACCAGGTAGGAACACTTTGTTATGTACACCTTGGGTGATGATGGGTTAATATGGGAACTATGGGTTAATATAGAAACTATGGGTTAATATTAAAACTACGGGTTAATATTAAAACTATGGGTTAATATTAAAACTACGGGTTAATATTAAAACTATGGGTTAATATTAAAACTATGGGTTAATATTAAAACTATGGGTTAATATTAAAACTATGGGTGAATATGGGAACCAGGGTTTAATATGGGGCTGTGGGTTATTATGAGAACTACGGGTTAATACCGGACCTATGGGTTAATATGGGAACTTATGGGCTACCGGCAACCAAATATTACTAGACGCACTCGTCATTTGCCTAGCCTTTTACCAACTAAGTTGTGGTCGGCTTCCAGTCTAACCGGATGCTGCTGAATACGAGAAGGACAATTCCCGCAACTAAAAACGTTGAAAATCTAGTCGCAATCTCATCTCAGCGACAGTCAAAAACTTGGCAAAAATCAAAGAAAATTTTAGGTATTTTTATAGATTGAGAATGAGATTAGACTGCGAAAAATAAGGGAATTGCCCCTCGGTATTTTATATGGAGCGATTGTCTATCTGTCCTCGAAAATCCAATTACTGGGTAACACGACCCCCGCGGTAAAGACTGGTTGTCAGACTTTCAAAGACTGTCGAAGATCAACGAATGACAGCTGAGACCAACCGGGGCTTTTAGACACACTATATGTATACCCTGTCCATTAGGTTAACCGTTTTTTGACAGCTGTCTTAGAACGTACAGACGCCAGCAGGTCAAGCTACCCAAAACTGTCAAATTTTCCCAATCAATCTTGAACCTTAATGCTTTAGCGATAAAGTTGAAAATCTATTAAAGAAATTTGACAGATTGTAGTAGCTTGATGTGCTGGCGACTGTACATATTCCAGATTACGTAAAAGTTAACTTTAAAATGCGTAGTAAAATAAATATATAAACTGCCTTATCTTATTGAATTATCTTATTTATGGCTTCTTACATACATTATAATACCGTGCGTGTATCAATCAATGTATTGTGTGTTGCTGCAATCACTAGTTCCATCTGTCAAAAAACGGTTTACCTAATGGACAGGGTGCAAATAAAAACTCTAGCCACACTGAGGTGAATCCTGCGCAAGATGCAGGATGCGATTGCGCGCGTCGATTGTTTTTTTAACGCCAGACGTTTTTCTTGCTGTGTAAAACTACGATTTATTCGCTGTGTGTAGGCACGGTCGTCAGAGTTGTTTGGATTACTATGGAAGCCTGTTGACGGACACGTTTTTTCTACGGCGCGATTTATTCGCCGTATACCGTAAAGACACCGTGCCGTGTACAATGAGCCTTAAAACTCGCGTTTACTCCAGCCGATCGATTCTGTAAAAATCTCACCGTGAAAAGTTAAGTGAAGTGAGCTTAGAGTGAGCTGCCAATAGTGTCAATTCCTGGCATTAGTTGGAAAGACAGCTCACTCCACGCTCACTTCACCTATGTTTTCACGGTGAGATGGTTACAGAATCGCACTGCTGGACCTCTAATAGGCTAGCTGCCTAAAAAAATCTAATCAGTCCGTCATTTAGATTATCAAAAAATATTGAACCCGTATTTTTTCTTTTGTCAATTACATAAAAAATTATGAAGATATCGCCCGTTAAAGTTCCGCGTGACGTCACGCCTTGCTACATTTTTTAGCATGGCGTGACGTCACGACCCCCTACTCCCAAATTTTTACGCGCTTTATCTTTGTTATTTTTTGTTTGATTGACAAAAGAAAAAATACGTGTTCATTATTTTTCGATAATCTAACTGACGGACAATAAAAAAATCATCAATCATCATCTAATTATCATTTTTTTACCCAGGAAGCTACCCTATTGCGAAACACACTATCAATTATAATCTGAATAATTTTGAATGATATTGCTGATCCATTGCTCCATATGTTCGAAAAATGTGTCTGCTCAACAACGTAAATAACGCAATGAATGTTGTTGAACTGTCAAAATGAAAGCCATTGTTATTGATAGTGTATTACGCAATTACCCCGCTGTATTCAGCGCAGAGTTGCTTCAGTTTGGGCAGAGTTTTCAACCAAAAAAATTGCGTTAAAATTAGGTAGTTTTATATTTTCAATTTTTTTTCTTCTGCATGTAAAAAAGTCTTTTAGCTCCTAAACTTTAAATAATTTTCTAAACATACAGCGCCTAAACGGGCCTATGCGAGTTGGCTTAGGCCCTACGCCTTCCAAAAGTTGCCTATGGTACAGACGCTACTACAATCTGTCAAATTTCTTTAATCGATTTTCAACTTTATCGCTAAAACATTAAGGTTCAAGGTTGATTGGGAAAATTTGACAGTTTCGGGTAGCTTGACCTGCTGGCGTCTGTACCAAGATAGATGAAGGGCTTACAAAAAAAAAAAGAATATAAAAAGTACTTTAGTAATATTTGGTTGTTTTTCAGTTTTAGTAGATTTTGAGTACAGCCCGATTCTAAACTTTATGGCGATTGAAGTGCGCTACTCGCTGCGCAGTACCTCACCCCTCACCCCCGGTGACACGTGAATTTGTTACTGCGCAGCGACTCGCCTCGTGTTCAGACCTGTCATAAAGTTTGAATCGGACTGTACTATAGGTTTAAGTAGGAAATTGTGTATTTGGGATGTCTTTCATACTTGCGTCTTAAAATGCCTTCTTATGCTGGTGGTTCATATATATAATATACTAACATTTTTATTAAAATAAGGTTTCGACTCTACTTCAAGATGTAGTGAAGCGAATGTAAAGCTATGGATGATAAAACAAATACAGGATGGCCGGGATATTGACGCGCAAACGTGGGTTGAAATTTGTCGACGGTTAAAAAAAAAAACAAAGCACTGTCAAATGTATGGAACAGCTATTGGAACGAAGTTCCTTATCGCGCGTTGCCAAAGGGGGCTAGACGGAAAAAATTAAGACCAAAAGTTGGAACGACACTTTTTGCTATAGTTGTAAGCCGTGTGGCGTGCGCGTGTTTCTCTCTCTCTCTCTCTCTCTCTCTCATAGAAAGCAAGCCAGTTAGTTATACTTCGTTCCATCCGGGTGTCCCTTGACACCTCTCTAATTTTTATTTTAATAACCGCGACAACTTTCAGCGCAGAGTCAAGAATCATGTACGGAAACCTTGAGTACAGGTTGCGCGTGGATTCCCTGCCATCCTGGATATTGAAACACTATTTTGATTTAAAAGTGTCCATGGAGTTTTTTTGTCTACTCAAAATGGGCTTAACTAGTATGACCAAAATTTGATAAATTATATTAAATTTCTGGTTCCAGTCACTTTTTTACGTCAAAAATAAATTTTCTTTTAAAACTAGATGGGCCTTATTACAAAACAAAGTTCATCGTTAGACACAGGTTTAAGCCATCGAGCCATTTTAAAATTTCGAACTATAATCCGACAAAGTTAAAGTCCATAGTACAAAAACTGACATTAACCCGAATTCGAGTGGTCAAATTTGCATTAAGATCTTTGCGTTTGTTGAAATAAAGTTAAAAAAATCAGTAAATGGCTCGAAGTTTTAGGCTAGGTCTGGCTCGAAGGTCTAGATAAGATGGCCTGAGTTTCGTGTTACCTATCCGTGATAAGAAAGACTGAAATAAACTTTGAGAAGATGTAATACATTCGCTTCGCTACTGCCCATGGAACCCTATGCTTATGTTTTAAGCATGCTTATTCTGCATGATTTTATTTTATATTATTAAATGTAGCTGTACCTATTAGCTTATAAGCTTTATTATTTAATATATTAATATATAAAAGTGCATATCATAGGATTTATAAATAATATAAAACTAAAAGTTAGTTCTTCAAGTTGAAAACTAAAATATTAACTCTTTTTATTATAATTAATATTGATAATGCTTTGACCGGTATTAAAATAATATTTATACATAATTTCAATTTTTTAAATATATTTTAAATAATTTATTTTTTTCTCGTTTTCATAATAGTAAATTAATTTTCTTTTTGTAATATACTGTAAGTTTTGATGGAATTTAAATCATTAATCAACTCCAGCCGGTTTTTTATACCTACTAAAATATTTAATATAAATTAAGTACTCTCTTTTTACTTTTTCGTAAGTAATAGAACTTTAAAATTATTTTCATTTCATATACTTAATTTTTGATGGACGTTTAATTATCAACTCCGCCCGGTCAAAGTGAATTTTGGTTAGCATTTTATTAACATTGCCCGTTTAACAAAAAAGAAAACGCGAGTGTTTTTGTACAATATACTAAAAAGATAAGTATGCCTTTTTTGTAAATAATGAATATATTTTTTTATTATTTTTATTGATATCGTGATGTCTTTGAATGAAACGTGTTTGTCCTGTGTATCGAATGTGGGTGTGGGATCGCTTTGTTCGTATGGAAAGTCAGGGAAATTGATTGTTAAACAAATTGACTACTGACTATTGTTTATGTATTTGTTCCGAGTCTGGGTGTTTTTCTATCTATAATATGTATGTATTTACAACAAAAAAAAAATGTATATAAGTAGTTTATCAGCCATCTTGTTACCATAACACAAGCATTAGGTTGCTTAGCTTGGGACTAGATGGCGCTGTGTGAAATGTCCAGGTATATTATTATTATTTCGAGGGACACAAATCTGCGTTCGCGATTTATTTGCCAAAAATGTAAAAAAACATGAGTTTATGGAATAATGGCTTTAATTCCTACACCATAAAGTTCAGTTTACGCTACAACTTCAAGCATTTTTATAACCTTTTCAATAGTGCTAGTCACTCTGAAATCAACTTAATTACCATTAAAATAAAGTTGATATTTGTTTAACTTGAAATAACGTCAATTAGAAACATAAATAAAATTTGAGTATATATTCAAATCACAACTATCATTCAATGACAGCTGTATGAAATGACTCATCATCATCTGCCTAGCCTTTTCCCAACTATGTTGGGGTCGGCTTCCAGTCTAACCCTATGCAGCTGAATACCAGTATTAATTGCCGTATGCAGTATTAACTATTTGAAATGACTATAATACGTAAATTTGACGTAGGGTGTCAATTTGCTTTCCAATTATTTTCCCAGACTGTACAAATACAGGTTTTTGCAGCGTTAAAAGACCGTATTGTATGCATGGTTCTAAACTGTCTCGCTTCAAACGGGTGGCAGATTCTGTATGTTAACTAATAATTTATTATATATTTTCTATTCTGACTACATTATATTAATATTAACAACACTAACACTTTTCAAATTTTTAATTGGATTTCTTCCTAAATACAGCGTTAGGTTTAACGAGGGAGAATATACTTTATGGGAGTGTACAACTCATGAAAATGAGTAATTTTAAGAACGTTCACAGTCTGATCTCGGTCTCAATCTGGGAAAAATACCTCTAATTTCTCCACCGCCGCCGCGCCGGCGCCGGCAGTCGCTGAAAACCAGCGCTGGGGCTCTGTCTTGCATAGAGTCGCAACATAATGCTGAGCGATAGCCGTTTCCCGTGGATGTGACGCATGTTAACCACAACCCTTTCTTATTTTTTTTGTGTTCTTTTTTTTTCTTTGATTTCTTCCTTACATTTTTGGCATTGACTGTCGCTGAGATGAGATTGCGACTTGATTTTGAACGTTTTGAATTACGGGAATTACCTTCAGATGTAATTAAAATAATTAGGTAAAAGCCTTTTTAAAGGGTATGTGTTAATTGCGCATATTGATTGATATTTCATGAAATAGTCATTCATTATGATTTAAAAAAACTTAGAGGGTTGTATTGGTGATTTTAATAATTATAATTCTGTATATACATACTTTTTACGGTCGCCAATCATATTTTGTTTAACATACATCCTGACACTGATCTGCAAATTGCAAAGCACGTAAGAAAGTTGAATTTCGCGGGATACCCTGGCTCTGCCCCCTTAGGGTGATTCCTGATGTAGCGGTATCTACAACGCCACATGCGAAAAAAAACAAACGCGCAACGCAATTAACATAGATACATTTCCCAACATAAATCGTTGGGAAATTGCCCGCCAGACACAACACCCGTCTGGTCGGAGGATCCTCCCTTTTCTATGGAGGATGAGTGAACTTTACACCCTGTTCCTCATACCTCTAAACTTCAAAGTGGCCCGCGAAATTCGCAATTTTACAAAAAAAAAAAAATGACATTCGTGGGCTTGCACCCTAAGTAAAGTTAAAGTTAACCTAAAGTTCAGTTTCACAACTTTTCAAATTCAAATTCTCAAATACCTAATCTGCGTTCGCTACTTAATTGCCAATAATGTAAACAAATATGAGTTACGACTTAAAAGAAAATTATAACTTTTTCATTAGTGCTAGTCACTGAAAGCAACTTAATTAACATTAAAATAAAGTTGATATTTGTTTATCTTGAAGTAACGTCTAGTGGAAACAAAGAATTCGTGTATATCTGTCAAAATTCATAACGATTGTTTCAGTGGTTTAGGCTAGAAGGTAACGGATAGACAGGCAGAGTTACTGTCATATTTATAAAATTAGTATGGATTCTATTGGCCTCAAACAACGAAGCCATTTGATCTAGAAAATATTGCCTTTCTTAAATAGCGCCAGACTGGGTATTTAACGTTAGTCTAGCCAACGAGGCCGGCCAAGGTTCACTTCGATCTACCCTTTGTCTTTGAAGTGACCGCAACCATATTATGTTATAGTATTATTGATTACAAGGTTAATGTTAAATTTGTATACTGGTGTACAAAGTGGCGATTAGGTTATAACATTAGGGGCTGATTTCTCCAACGCCAGATAATGTTATCCGAGGAATAGTTTTGAATTTTTGACAGTTCTTCCATACAAAATCTGACAGACGTCAATTTTATTCCACGAATCAAAATTATCTGTCGATTAAAAATCAGGCCTAAATAATATAGCGGTCATTACAAATGAACCAGTATATTAAAATAAAAATAAAAAACTTAAAAAAAAACAGACTTCCAAAAAAAAAACACTACAAAGTGAAAAATAACTGTAATTTCGGAAGTCTGTTTCGTTGGTTCCGCATTTTCGTTTTTAAGGTCCCGTACCCAAAGGGTAAAAACGGGACCCTATTACTAAGACTCCACTGTCCGTCTGTCTGTCTGTCTGTCACCAGGCTGTATCTCATGAACCGTGATTCTGTTGCCGCGCGATGAAATTTTCGCAGATGATGTATTTCTGTTGCCGCTATAACAACAAATACTAAAAACAGTAAAATAAATATTTAAGTGGGGCTCCCATAAACTGACGTGATTTTTATAGATAATGGCACGGAACCCTTTGTGCGCGAGCCCGACTCGCACTTGGCTGGTTTTTTCACATCGACTTCCGATATTAAAGTTATTTTTGACTTTGAATTGTGTTTTTTGTCGGTATCTCCGACAAAAAACATTATAGTGCAGGCGTGTGCGCGCAGACACAGGTGCAGGTCTCTCTTCTCTCTCTCTCTCTCTCATAGTCCGATGGGACGGCAATCCGACACGACCGGAGACTACACTTTTACTGTGCTACTGAAATGTACATAAATGTGAAATATTCGAACATTTTTTTTTAACAGAACCCTTGGAATATCTTTAGCACATTTTTAAAGATACTCCACTATCAAATGTTTTGATTTTTTATTTCACTTTAAAACACAGTTGACATTTTTTCAAAATTATTCCAAAACACAAGTTTATGCAAAATTATTAAATATATTATGTCGTTGCTGTAGTATGCTTTTAGTACGAATTTTGAATCGGTGTTCTTGTCAAAATTGTGTTTTTTTTTTTTGTTGCCAATGCTAAATTTTATTTATTTTTTGTAATATTTCCTTTGCTCCAGGCTACTACTGACATGCTTTCGATAGCGGAGAGAAAAAATACAGGTATTATAATCATTTTATTTAGTGGATTTTTTTTTTAAATTTAGTCATGGTCCATATTTTAAAACGATGTGCATGCATAATTTTTGCATCAAATCTGTCAGATTTCATCGATTTACATGGAGTGTATGCCTATCTGACCTCCGTATTCCAGTTACTGGGTAACACGATACCCCTTTATAAGACTGGTTGTCTGACTTTCTTGCTTCACTATTCGTAACTGTTAAAAAAAATTGGTTGCCTGTAAAGTCGATATACGGGCGAAAGTTTTACGTGACAACGACTTTGAAGGGACGCGTGCCTTTCACTTTTTATGTCTGTCTCTCTCGCTCTTAGGCGGGCTAACCATGCCCGAGTGGAAGGGACGCGTGCCTCTCACTCGCTCTCATTGTGAGCGCATAACGTGAGCGGAGCGTAACGCAGTTTCTTGAAGTGTCACCCGGCAAACCAATTTATAAGACGTTGTCACGTCAAAATTCACAAATGACAGCCGGGACCAACGGCTTAACGTGCCTTCCGAGGCACGGAGGGGTCTTGGTATGTGAAGATGGTCACCTGCACTGACCAGCCGCGGATCGACTCGTGCGGCTGTTGTTACTTAGCCACTAGCCCCTCCAAATTACTAAATACAATTAGTGCTAAACATATATAAAACATCATTCTTTTTCGGCACGGTTGGCGCAGTGGTTAATAAATAATAATAAATATCCCTGGACATTTCACACAGCGCCATCTAGTCCCAAGCTAAGCAACCTAATGCTTGTGTTATGGTAACAAGATGGCTGATAAACTACTTATATACAATTTTTTTTTTTTTTTGTAAATTCATACATATTATAGATAGAAAAACACCCAGACTCGGAACAAGTAAATGTAGGTCATACAAATATTTGTTCCGTGCGGGAATCGAACCCGCGACACGCAGCGCAGCAGTCAATCGCTTAACCACTGCGCCAACCGTGCCGTGGTTAAGCGATTAACTGCTGCGCTGCGTGTCGCGGGTTCGATTCCCGCACGGAACAAATATTTGTAAGTCCTACATGTATTTGTACCGAGTCTGGGTGTTTTTCTATCTATAATATGTATGTATTTACAAAAAAAAAAAAATGTATATAAGTAGTTTATCAGCCATCTTGTTACCATAACACAAGCATTAGGTTGCTTAGCTTGGGACTAGATGGCGCTGTGTGAAATGTCCAGGGATATTATTATATTCTGTCTACGACTATTTCAAATGGTGTCACTGTTAAATCTGTCAGATTTCATCTAAATTTAAATTTAAGTTATGTGAGATCTTTTTAGAATATGGACTAGGCTATACATGTACAGTCACGAACAAAAGTATGTATACACTCGACTTTATTCAAAAGCGATTTACTCCTTTATTTTTTAAAGGAAATTTTATGTTTTTACAAACATAGCATTTTCGAACCCATAGGTTTAAATAATGTGTCGTATTTCAACGTTACAATCGTTATTTCACGAAAAAATCGCAATGGTAAGTTGCCAAGTGTTGACATATTGGTGCTCGTGACTGTACAGTCAACTGCATATAAGTGGGAACACTTCGCTACAAAAATTGGCCTTACTGCTACGACATAAGGACACTGTGTGCGGTTGACTGTACAACATAGTTTTTTGAATTAACCTTTGAATTAACCTTTGAATTAAATTTTGTGAGTGTAAACCATCACAGTATTAACTCGTAAAATAATTCCTTAGTAATACTGCAATTAGATTTTAGGGTAAGCTTGTATAGAGTTATAGCCATACCTCACAGCGGGACGTCATAGCGACGTCGCCAGGTTGCGTTGTCAACTAAATGTATAAAGCTATACCGGGTTAAATTAAATTAGTTAGCGAAACTCCGCAGGGCTGATGGGTATCGATATCTAATTATGATATTTTTTTTTTGTGTGACCTTCGACTGTTTTTAGTGTATTGACTTGAAACATCTGTATTAAGTCCGTTTTTTTTTTGGGTAAACTTCACAGACGTGATTGGTATCGATATTCAAACACATTTTATCTACTCATAATGCTAGTAACAACACTATGGTCTTTGATCCCTAAGAAAAATACTTAAAATATGTTTTATAATTTTTTACAGTTTCGCTAACTAATTTAATTTGATTCTGTATGAGTGGGTGGCTCACCTGGCGTCCACTTGGTTACGCAGCCAACCATACATTTTGTTGGCGACAACAAACAATTTCCACTATAACCGGGCCACCTTGTATGAATATGACATTCTCCCGCGATTAATCAAGTCGTGTTTGTTCAGACGCCAGCACATCAAGCTACTACAATCTGTCAAATTTCTTTAATAGATTTTCAACTTTATCGCTAAAGCATTAAGGTTCAAGGCTGATTGGGAAAATTTGACAGTTTCGGGTAGCTTGACCTGCTGGCGTCTGTACGTCAGAATTCATGTAAACGGTCGCGTAATCGCATATTCCCGCGACTTTCACTTTCGGTTAGGACGCAGAGCAAAACCCTGGACCTGATGTATGTGGATAGACAATGATGTGGTTTTGTTTCAAGAAAAAATTAATAAAAGCATGATTACTGAAAAGAGTTAGGCTATGTACGCACTGACAGATGGCTTCCTTAGCGCCTAGAGCCTAGCGAGTAGCGAAGTGAAACGAACGCTCTAGAATTTTCCCAATTGGCCACATTGCGGGCTTTGGCGCTTTCTCTAGTCGCCTAGCGTGTGTCGAAGGATGTTAAATCACTAGGCTCTAAAAGAAAGAAAAAATGTTTATTTTGCACAAACAATACGCACATATAAAATATACACGAACAACTTAGTCAAAAGCTTCGTACTCAAGCATACAAAAGTTGTCAATTTTGTCCATTGCTTGATGTCGGGGCCTGAGACCAAAGACAACACACATTAACTCACACACCACACAACACACACATAACTCTAGGCCCATAGGTTCTCAAGGTGGGCGATAGCGCCCCCTCGTGGGCGTTTGAGACTTTCGGGGGAGTACTGCGCCCCTGAAAGTCTCAAACGACCCAGAGAAAATTATATACCCTATCTTACGACTAAATTTAATCGCACGACGTTTAAATATAATCGCAACAGCTTGCTATTTCAGATACACTACAGATGTTAAGTAAAAAATTTGGGGGCTCTAGAAAGAAAAATATTCTCAAACTGGCCAGTGGTCAAAATAAGGTTGGGAACCTATGCTCTAGGCGCTAATTAATTAATCCAGGGTCGCGGTCGCGAAAGCGTTTCTGTGGCCCCTGGCACAGGCAACTGAAGGAACATGGGTGGGTAGTCAGTAAAAGTCTGACACAGAAGTTATTTTTTGATTTCCCACCCAAAAACAAAGGCGCTAATTAATCCACCTGTCAGTGCGTACCTAGCCTAAGTTTATCTAAAAATATTTTATTAAACAATGTTTTTTTTTTTATTTCAGGTGCCTTGTAAAATAAGAAGAAACTGATGGAAAACTTACTATTCAAATTATAACAAAAAAACTTTTAAGATTCAAGATGGCACTAAATGTTTAAAAATCACAACTTATTTATGATTTTTTAAAATCATGAACCGAATTTAAAGGAAAACTTTTATTGTGACACGAATCTCCTACATGTATATTTCTTATCTTCAGCGTGTATCAGAAAGCTGTGGTCGTATTAAAGGGGGTGGTACAAACCGTCAAACTGAAAAACTCTCCATGGTACCAACATCGTTTAGAGGCATGAGGAACTGGGTGTAAAGTTCACTCATCCTCCATAGAAAAGGGAGGATCTTCCGACCAGACGGGTGTTGTGTCTGGCGGGCAATTGCCCAACGATTGATGTTGGGAAATTGTATCTATGCTAACTGCGCGGTAAACTCTGCTTGCGAGATGCAGGATTTGCGTGACGTCAGTATGACGCGTTGTTCGCATGTGGCGTTGTAGATACCGCTACAATCGTAATCCCGACAAAATAATCAGCCGTCCCATACATTTGGGTCGAGTAGCTGTTGAAGCAGCAGTGGTAACGGCCGTGTCGTGGGTTCGAACCCAGGCGCTTTACTTTTTGTAAATTATTTCATCACCACTGCTCTCAAAACGGTGAAGGAAAACATCGTGAAGAAATTTTTATTAAAATTAACTTTTATTTATTGCTTGTGGCGACATCTACATCGCCACATGCGAATTACGTATCACATTAGTACGTCACGCAAAAATCCTGCATCGCGCAAGCAGAGTTTATCTCGGAACTAGCATGAATACAACGGCCCGACATGTATTATCGGGTAGTTGCCCACCAGACACAACACCCGTCTGTTCGGAGGATCCTCCCTTTTATATGGAGGATGAGTGAACTTTACACCCTGTTCCTCATACCTCTATAGTCTCATGGAGGAAGTTGTTCAGTTTGTCGGTCTGTACCACACACTTAAATTTGACGTCACCTTTCTGATAGATGCTGTATAGTTATTATCAACGTAGCCCGTGTTGTCAACATTGCCCGGGCAATGTGAATAGCGATACAAAAAACGCTTAGTTTGTACAGAATTATTGTGGAAGTGTTTTTTATCTAATAATCATTTTTATTTTAGCGTTTTTTTTTTTTACTATTTTCCTTTAAAATCGGTTTTTTTCTGCAATTTCTTATAATATAGCTTGTCGTGTCGTAATGTTTTAATTTAACTCTTTTACAAACAATCACTGTTTTTTTTAAATTATTCTTTTTTTTTGTAATCAGGAAACGGTATTTTAAATACTTTTTTTTTGTTGTTTTTGATAATCAATTGCATTTTATACTTGTAGCTATTCTTTGCTGTCTGTCTGTCTGTGCACAATTGTACCTTATATTTCAAATAAAACCATAGTTACGCCTAATGCGATGCGATACAATGCGATAAAATTAGGATGATTCAAACTAAAAAATGAAAGAAATAAGCTGTTATTGTAGTCTTTTATCAATCTGTATTTTTTTTTTAATGTTTTGTTTGTACATAAATAAATAAATAAATTATTACTTGCAAAATGAAGCAATAACCCAAAATTGGAAAAAGCACTGTTTCCATAATTTTTATTTAGATACTAGCTGCGCCCCGCGGTTTCACCCGAATAAGTTTCGAACCCGTAGAAATATCGAGATACAAAGTATCCTACGTGTTAATTCTGGTTATAAACTATCCGTGTGCTAAATTTCATCCAAATCCGTTCAGTCGTTTTTGCGTGAAAGAGTAACAAACATCCATCCATTCATACAAACTTTCGCGTTTTTAATATTAGTAGGATCGAGGACGTCTGTGAGGTTTTGCCAGCTAATTTAATTTGACCTTATTACATTGTGTCGCTTTAGGCTGTCGTTTTTTTTTTTTTTTTTTATCAGATTTTTCTTATCCACATTTAACGCTTTTAATCACTTAAAAAAAATCTATAATAATGTTAAAAGTTCCTCAAGCTAGATCAGGACAGTACAGGCAGCATTTCGTTAAAAATCATACTTACTAGTATTAAGTCAAAATGTCCACTGAAGCCAAAAATTTCTTTATCTTGGAGGTGTTTTATTGGTTTTTGTGAAATTAATCTCAACAAATAAACAACAATAATAGTATGTACAGTCGCCAGCTGCAGGTCAAGCTAGCAAGCTGCCCGAAACTGTCAAATTTTCCCAATCAACCTTGAACCTAATGCTTTAGCGATAAAGTTGAAAATCTATTAAAGAAATTTGACAGATTGTAGTAACTTGATGTGCTGGCGTCTGTACTATCGCAAAAACCTATATCTGACCATTTTGAAAACAAAATCCCGTGCACATGATGACCACAGCTGCGTTCGTAAGTAAAACTAAAGAGGATCCTTTTTAGGTCGACTGATTATGCGCTGCGAGCAGGAATAGTCCTTACGGCGGTCAGATGTAGATTTTGGCGATAGTACATATATTTGAAATAAGGAGGGTAAAAGAATCAGGACCTCAAAAAATTCATCCGCATTGCTGTCAACAGGAAAAGTGTCCAAAATGCTGGCAGCGTTCTTTGGCCTAAATAAAAGTTTTAGATAAACTCGGTAAAATACTTTCATGATAATTAAAAGAATTTAAAAAAATATTTTATTTGGGACAAATAAAAACTAAGTATAAAAAAGAACAATAAAGACTGATTTTTCAATCAACAGATAATTTTTATTTGTGGAATAAAATTGACGTTTTTGTATGGAAACATGCACCTAGCTTCGGACGTTTCACAAGTGCCCATGTAGGTTTATGTAAAATAAAATATTTTGATTTTGAAGAATTGTCAATAATTCAAAATGATTCCTCCGATTAAATTATCTGGTGTTGGAAAGATCAGCCTTTTTTCAACAAAATCATGAAAAAAAAAAAAAAAAAATAGAACGAAAAACGTTAGATCAATCAGAGCAATGAAACACCTCTACACCTTTTTGGATTTTAGGATATTATGTTTTTTATTCTGATAATCTATAATTATTGTTATTATTTCGTACATAAATTATGTAAAAAAATAAGTTGATATATAAAAAGATTAAAAAAAATATTGTTAGTAGTAACGTGTATTCCTGTTAAAAACGCATTTATTATTATGCTTCGCATTTAATAATAAAAAACAAATTGGCATTTTTTTTTTCTTTCTAAAATTTCCTTTTAATTTTTGACTGATTAGCTTGATTTTGGACTGAGAAAATTATTTAAAAAATGGGTGTTTGACGAGTTAAAAAAAAAAATAGCCGATTTTCAATTAAATTACTATGCAGCACTACTAGTATGATGTTTGTAGTCCCCGCTCAACCGCAGCAGCACGCGGCAGTGTCGCCATCTACGAACCTGTTTTAGTAGCGTTACGTAGAAGCCAGTAGTGTCGCTGCGGTCTGTCATTACGGTTGGCCTTTTCGGAATTCGGTCGGAAGCGTACCTTTAGCGCAGTTTAACACGAGCGATTTTATATTGCGCAATGGACTTTCAGTATTGAGCCGAGCATTGTGAATTTTGAAACCGACAAAGTGCAATACAGCGCGTCAAAAAAATCACAGCTGGACTTTCAACTTTCAGCGCTAAGCAGTCCGTAGAAAATCCAGTGCGCGATGAAACAGTGCAATTCAGTACGTCAAAGAAATCCACAGCTGAATTTTCACTCTCTGCCCTAAGCTGTATAAATCCAGTGCGCAGTACATAATCGCCGCGTTATGCGATCAAGTAACTTTGTCTGTACAATTTTAAAGTCGAACTACCCTCAATAAAATAATATTTTTAATTACAAGTTTATGTACGAGGTCACGTAGTCTCACAATGTTTGTAGTTGCATTTAAAATGTAATAATGAAACTGTTGTATTACTTTTTGTATGTATTTTTGCATTATTTAATATTTTAAAGTTAATAAAAAATATTAAATTAATTTTTTGTGGTTTTTTTTTGGCAATTTCCTAATGCGTGTAAAATGTGGTGATTACTGGCGTAAAATAAGTATTGGGTAGATTAACAATATTATGATTCTTATTTAAACTCTAATTTTTAATTTGCTAGACCAAAATTACAGCTAAAGTCATCTGCCTGCCTTTTACCAACTATATTGGCGTTGGCTTCCAGTCTAACCGGATGCAGCTGAGTACCTCCACAACCCAGTTACTGTGTATATTACCCAGTAACTCGTAAGGGATTTCGTATTAACGAAATCGCTTGGTAAGACTGGTGACAAATGACAGCTAAAGTATACTAAATGTCATGTTGACAAAAAAAGTCGGTCGCAGCTGTCAGTTTAAGTTGCGGTTCTGAAGTGCTCTACTCGCTGCGCAGTACCTCACCCCTTAGCCCTGCTGACAGGTGAATTTGTTACTGCGCAGCGATTCGCCTTATATGTTCCGAAACACCAGAAAGTTTGAATCAGGGTGTAACAAGAATGAAGATCACTGTGATTTTGACAGACTTGTTAGTCGCAGCAACATTGTTGTAACAAGAATAAAGATCTCTGTGATTTTGACAGACTTGTCAGTCGCAGCAACATTGTTGTAACAAGAATAAAGATCTCTGTGATTTTGACAGACTTGTCAGTGGCAGCAACATTGTTGTAACAAGAATAAAGATCTCTGTGATTTTGACAGACTTGTCAGTGGCAGCAACATTGTTGTAACAAGAATAAAGATCTCTGTGATTTTGACAGACTTGTCAGTCGCAGCAACATTGTTGTAACAAGAATAAAGATCTCTGTGATTTTGACAGACTTGTCAGTCGCAGCAACATTGTTGTAACAAGAATAAAGATCTCTGTGATTTTGACAGACTTGTCAGTCGCAGCAACATTGTTGTAACAAGAATAAAGATCTCTGTGATTTTGACAGACTTGTCAGTCGCAGCAACATTGTTGTAACAAGAATAAAGATCTCTGTGATTTTGACAGACTTGTCAGTCGCAGCAACATTGACAGACTTGTCAGTGGCAGCAACCATATTGTAACTAGAATAAAGATCAGTGATTTTGACAGACTTGTCAGTCGCAGCAACATTGACAGACTTGTCAGTGGCAGCAACCATATTGTAACTAGAATAAAGATCAGTGATTTTGACAGACTTGTCAGTGGCAGCAACATTGTTGTAACAAGAATAAAGATCACTGTGATTTTGACTGACTTGTCAGTGGCAGCAACATTGTTGTAACAAGAATAAAGATCTCTGTGATTTTGACAGACTTGTCAGTCGCAGCAACATTGTTGTAACAAGAATAAAGATCTCTGTGATTTTGACAGACTTGTCAGTCGCAGCAACATTGACAGACTTGTCAGTGGCAGCAACCATATTGTAACTAGAATAAAGATCAGTGATTTTGACAGACTTGTCAGTCGCAGCAACATTGACAGACTTGTCAGTGGCAGCAACCATATTGTAACTAGAATAAAGATCAGTGATTTTGACAGACTTGTCAGTGGCAGCAACATTGTTGTAACAAGAATAAAGATCTCTGTGATTTTGACAGACTTGTCAGTCGCAGCAACATTGTTGTAACAAGAATAAAGATCTCTGTGATTTTGACAGACTTGTCAGTCGCAGCAACATTGACAGACTTGTCAGTGGCAGCAACCATATTGTAACTAGAATAAAGATCAGTGATTTTGACAGACTTGTCAGTCGCAGCAACATTGACAGACTTGTCAGTGGCAGCAACCATATTGTAACTAGAATAAAGATCAGTGATTTTGACAGACTTGTCAGTGGCAGCAACATTGTTGTAACAAGAATAAAGATCTCTGTGATTTTGACAGACTTGTCAGTCGCAGCAACATTGACAGACTTGTCAGTGGCAGCAACCATATTGTAACTAGAATAAAGATCAGTGATTTTGACAGACTTGTCAGTGGCAGCAACATTGTTGTAACAAGAATAAAGATCACTGTGATTTTGACAGACTTGTCAGTGGCAGCAACATTGTTGTAACAAGAATAAAGATCACTGTGATTTTGACAGACTTGTCAGTCGCAGCAACATTGTTGTAACAAGAATAAAGATCACTGTGATTTTGACAGACTTGTCAGTGGCAGCAACATTGTTGTAACAAGAATAAAGATCACTGTGATTTTGACAGACTTGTCAGTGGCAGCAACATTGTTGTAACAAGAATAAAGATCACTGTGATTTTGACTGACTTGTCAGTGGCAGCAACATTGTTGTAACAAGAATAAAGATCAGTGATTTTGACAGACTTGTCAGTGGCAGCAACATTGTTGTAACAAGAATAAAGATCAGTGATTTTGACAGACTTGTCAGTGGCAGCAACATTGTTGTAACAAGAATAAAGATCACTGTGATTTTGACAGACTTGTCAGTCGCAGCAACATTGTTGTAACAAGAATAAAGATCACTGTGATTTTGACAGACTTGTCAGTCGCAGCAACCATATTGTAACTAGAATAAAGATCAGTGATTTTGACAGACTGGTCAGTGGCAGCAACCACAACATTGTTGTAACAAAAAGATCACTGTGATTTTGACAGACTTGTCAGTGGCAGCAACATTGTTGTAACAAGAATAAAGATCACTGTGATTTTGACAGACTTGTCAGTCGCAGCAACATTGTTGTAACAAGAATAAAGATCACTGTGATTTTGACAGACTTGTCAGTGGCAGCAACATTGTTGTAACAAGAATAAAGATCACTGTGATTTTGACAGACTTGTCAGTGGCAGCAACATTGTTGTAACAAGAATAAAGATCACTGTGATTTTGACTGACTTGTCAGTGGCAGCAACATTGTTGTAACAAGAATAAAGATCAGTGATTTTGACAGACTTGTCAGTGGCAGCAACATTGTTGTAACAAGAATAAAGATCAGTGATTTTGACAGACTTGTCAGTGGCAGCAACATTGTTGTAACAAGAATAAAGATCACTGTGATTTTGACAGACTTGTCAGTCGCAGCAACATTGTTGTAACAAGAATAAAGATCACTGTGATTTTGACAGACTTGTCAGTCGCAGCAACCATATTGTAACTAGAATAAAGATCAGTGATTTTGACAGACTGGTCAGTGGCAGCAACCACAACATTGTTGTAACAAAAAGATCACTGTGATTTTGACAGACTTGTCAGTGGCAGCAACATTGTTGTAACAAGAATAAAGATCACTGTGATTTTGACAGACTTGTCAGTCGCAGCAACATTGTTGTAACAAGAATAAAGATCACTGTGATTTTGACAGACTTGTCAGTGGCAGCAACATTGTTGTAACAAGAATAAAGATCACTGTGATTTTGACAGACTTGTCAGTGGCAGCAACATTGTTGTAACAAGAATAAAGATCACTGTGATTTTGACTGACTTGTCAGTGGCAGCAACATTGTTGTAACAAGAATAAAGATCAGTGATTTTGACAGACTTGTCAGTGGCAGCAACATTGTTGTAACAAGAATAAAGATCAGTGATTTTGACAGACTTGTCAGTGGCAGCAACATTGTTGTAACAAGAATAAAGATCACTGATTTTGACAGACTTGTCAGTCGCAGCAACATTGTTGTAACAAGAATAAAGATCACTGTGATTTTGACAGACTTGTCAGTCGCAGCAACCTTGTTGTAACAAGAATAAAGATCACTGATTTTGACAGACTTGTCAGTCGCAGCAACATTGTTGTAACAAGAATAAAGATCAGTGATTTTGACAGACTTGTCAGTGGCAGCAACATTGTTGTAACAAGAATAAAGATCACTGTGATTTTGACAGACTTGTCAGTCGCAGCAACATTGTTGTAACAAGAATAAAGATCACTGATTTTGACAGACTTGTCAGTCGCAGCAACATTGTTGTAACAAGAATAAAGATCACTGATTTTGACAGACTTGTCAAATTACTGTCTATTATCACTTTTTATTTTTGCCAATGGAACTTTTTGTATTTTTTGTATAATACATTTAAACTGCCAATATACGATGCGAGGCAAAATATAAAAAAAAAACAAATGAAACAATATCAGCGGGGTAATTGCGTAACACACTGTCAGCAGCAATCGCTTTCATTTTGACAGTTCAACAACATTCATTGCGTTATTTACGTTGTTGAGCAGACAAATTTTTGAACATATGAAGCAATGGATTAGCAAAATCCTTCAAAATGATTCAGGTTGAGATCGATAGTGCGTTACGCAGTTAAGCCTCGAATACATTAGGGGACAAATGGAGCGACATGTTGCGGAACCCGGCGCTCGACAACTACGTGAATGTCGCGGTACATTTTGCAGGCCTACAAAAGACGTGACACTAACGCGGGACGCGTGCGCTCTCGGAGCGCAACCAGCATGTCCCGCGTCACGTAAAATGTTGCGGACCTTGTTGCGGTATACTTTGCAACATTGCAGCGACACGTAGACCGAGTGTTGCGCGTCATGTTGCGGGACAAAATGTCCCCTAGTGTATCCGTGGCTTTAGGGTGCTGTTCTACAATGATACTTTAGTGTCTACAGCAGTGGGGTCTATAGGTGCGTGGCCAAAATTGGTATTAAAATCGCCATCTTATTTGTTCAATACGTTATACAAAACAGTTGCAGGAATGTTTACCAATAGTACCCCCTGTCAACGTCGTTCGACCTTTAAAAGAACTTTGTATCAGTGTAGTTCGTGGTAAAGGGCTTTGCAGATTGCAGATCCGTGACATACCTACTGTCGCGCCATTTTGAAAATGGCAGCCACGTTTGAGACCTATATAAATCGATAGCTGACATCAATGCAAACAGAAAACATAATAAGACCAAACCCCGTGCATTGATGTCATCCATCGATTGAATGAATAATTTTAAAAAATATATAAAAAAATAGTAACAAAAATTAAACAGAAAGTCAGGCCAAAAGGCTCCTATCTCAGTTCGCATTGATGTCAGCTATGGATTTATATAGGTCTCATGTCTCATGCGTGGCCGCCATTTTCAAAATGGCGCGCCTGTTGATATGCCAGGCTTTTTTCTTTTTTGGGTGGGAAATCATCGAATGACCCCTCCCGCTCTGGGCGGAGCGCCCGTGTTCCTTCAGTTGCCTGTGCCAGGGGCCACGGCATCTCTTTCGAACAACCCGCAGCCCTGGCGGCATATGCCAGGCTCCATATTAAAATGTTCAATCCCCTTTATCGAACCGCACTTCGAATACGACCCTCGATGTTTTATGACAACCTGATTTTAAAAACCATCGAGCATATTGGTGTAACATTTTATCGAGCAAAGGCACGAGTGGTAGCTGTAGGTCCAACATTTCAACAATGAACGCAAAGTTGAACGAAATGTTACAGGAAAATGCTCACCGCCGTGAACATTACATCGAACGCAGCGTCGAACATTCGTAGAAACGTTACATTCAGGGGTCATTCAGCCGTATCGACGACACGGGGCCCCTGAGCTACAGGGGCCCCCGACGAGACGTGTATTAGCAAAAAATTTTTAAATAATATCCAGCACCTAAAACTCTTGTTGATAAATGATATTTATTTCTGAAAATTGGTTCAAAAATATGTTTAAAAAGGGGGTAAGTACCGAGATGACGACTAATAAAAAAGTATGAAAAAAAAAGAAAAAGAAACTGTGTCTGCCACATTGGTCTAGTGGTCGCAAGCGCTACTGCTAAGCAAGAGGTCCTAGGTTCGATTCCCGTGTCGGGTAAAGTGTTATTAGGTCTCTGCTTCCAATCTAACCGGATGCAGCTGAATGCCAGTATTTAACCTCCGGAGCGACTTGCTATCTGACCGCCACAACCCAGTTACTGGGTAATACGATGTCCCTTGGTAATACTGGGTGTCAGACTTTCGGGCTTCTGACTACCCGTAACGACTGTCAAAGATCCACGAATGACAGCCGGGACCAACGGCTTAACATGCTTTCCGAGGCACGGAGTGGTCTCAGTATTCAGTATGTTAAGATGGTCACCCATCCACAGACCTACCGCGGCAAGCGTAGCTTAACCTTCAATAGACTCGTGCGGCTGTTATTACTTAGTCACGAGCCTCACCTTCTAAGTCAGTATGCTATATTCTTTATTTTGTAAAAATAATACCCTCTGTAGCTTCACAGTTGGGTTAAAAGGGCACCCAAAAAAATTTGATACAGGGCCCCGTTAGGGTGAGCTTCGCCTCTGGTTATATTAGACGGAAATGCTTTTGGAAACTGAGCTTTTTTTTTATAAATGATTTTCTTAAAATAAGCAAATGCATGGAGTTTTTTTTACATAGTAGTGATTTTATCAAAATTTCAAAAACAACGTTGGAGCACGAATTGGCAAGGTAGATTTTTCACTGTCTTATAATTATAATTATTGTTTAAAATAAGTATTTATAGTTTAACAAACACTATATAAAATAGTGCGCTAAACAAGATTGGGAAAATAGTACAGACGCCAGTACATCAAACTACTACCACAATCTGTCAAATTTCTTTAATAGATTTTCAACTTTATAGCTAAAGCATTAGGTTCAAGGTTGGTTGGGAAAATTTGACAGTTTCGGGTAGCTTGATGTGCTGGAGTCTCCATCCATCCATACAAGCTTTCACGTATATAATATTAGTAGGATGGTAGTCGCGCGGTAAACTTTACTTGCGCGATGCAGGATTTTATACAGTTTCATTGGTGAAATTCACCCTAAATGTATTACGCGTGGTGGATTATGACCCTCTCCCTCTCACGGAGACCTGTGTCCCAGCAGTAGGAACGTTATAGGCTGATATATGCTATATGTTACGCAATTACCCCGCTGGTTTTCAGTAATTTCAATTTTAGATATAACATTGTTTTAATATAATTATTGTTACATATTTATTTAATTGTTACAGTGCAGCGTGTACAACCACCGGGTTACGGTGGACCCCCACAACAAGGCTATGGGCCACAACAACCTGTAAGTTACTTCATATTTTGTATCTAGTCTTTATTTTAGCATCATCACTGTAATCCCCGCAGGGTCAGTCAGACGTGTCGGTGTACCCATAGATATCCGTGGGTGTACCACCCATATACCCTGTCCATTAGGTAAACCGTTTTTTGACAAATGGAACTAGTGATTGCAGCAACACACAATACATTGATTGATACACGTACGGTATTGTTGCGCGCCACAATTAATACCTGATACATGGTGACATTAGTTACCACTAGGGCCATCAAGTATTAAGTAGCGGAACTAATTTACCACTAGCGCCATCTAGTATCGACTAACAGAACTAATCGATCCTTCTAGAAATTTCGATACTAGAATTATCGACATCTGGTCAGTCGGAGCCGGTATGTACTCGAACATTCTAGATGTTTCTACAATAGAAGGTTCTGGGACTATTTGCGGCACTATTTAAGGCCGGGATTAGCCGCAAGCAGTCAGACTTGGATCTGCGATAGAAGCGAATACATCGAAAGCGATCTTCAAGTGAGACTTAAGTGTGATTAGTGTTTTTGAGTTGTTATTAGTGTGTTTGAGTTGTTATTAGTGTTGTTTAATTAAAGTGTAATTTTTGGTAATTTATATCGGCAGTTTTTATTGTCACGAACCCGAAGCTCGTAACAGTATTATAATGTACAGACATTAATAAGATGAGGCAATTTATATATTTATTTTATGTTTCATTTTAAAGTTAACTTTTACGTAATCTGGAATAGTTCTTTATAAGACAACTGTCAAAAAACGGTTAACCTGATGGACAGGGTATAGTATATTCACATTTCGCTAGTTATTTTTAAGTCTTTTGCTATCAACTGGGGACAAATCTACACTCCAGGCTGCTATTGAGAAATTCCTGATAGGAAAACCCAGTTGGAAAAACCTTTTTACCTTTTTTGTTCATTGTCACCTTTCATTCGGCATCTTTCGCTCGAAGTGTTTTTCTTACCGTGTTGATGGCAATCTAAATAGTTGCTGCCCAGAATTTGGGTATGAGTTTGGCAACTTCAGCAGCGGCTTTTAATTCATGAAGCGTGCATACAACAGGACACGCTGGACCCGCAAGTGCCCTATTGTTTGTGAGACAGCACCAAATGTTACACTCCAGGGCGGAGTCATCTGTGAATCTCCACCTGAGAAGCCGGTCAATTCTGTAACCATCTCACCGTGAAACCTTAGGTGAAGTGAGCGTGGAGTGAGCTGTAATTTCAACGAATGCTAAGGATTGACACTACTGCCAGCTCACTCTAAGCTCACTTCACCTAACTTTTCACGGTGAGATTTTTACAGAATCGATCGGCAGGTTGTCTTTGCATCGGCCTACCTGAGTCCGGAGTCTATTTAAAGATTTCCGGGTAAGCCAAGGCAACTCATGTCCAGGTGACAGATTTTCAGCAGTCTGGACGACTAAAAGGGAAAGGTTGTAAACCCAAGGAACTTCTGCCACTCGGACGAGACCTGCAGTGGCCTATATGGAAAGCACTCAATTGATTCTTAGCCTAGTTTGAACAAATGACTGGACTGACTGACACCGACATTTTACCAGCTATGTAGTCCCATGTAATAGGGGGCAATATTATTACCACCAAGTCAAGTCTAGACTCCGGGCTGTTACTAAGAGATCACTGAGGAAAAAACCCAATAACACTGCCCGAACCCAGGACCTCATGCTCAGCAGTAGAGCTTGCGACAACTAGACCAACGAGGCACTCAAGTGTGACCTTGTAGAGAGGACTTCCTCTTCTTCTTCGTGTCGCTGGCATGCACGACTGTATTTCAGAACTAGTTGGCCCAAAACTGGCCAAACTGGTTGGCCAAAACCGGAAAAGGGGTGTAAGGGGGAGCACACAACAACCGGGCTCTCCAAGCGTCAACCTGCGCGCGGTGCATCCTGCTACTGACAGACAAGGCGCTGGCGAACGACCGATGGCGGTATAACCATCCCACAAGTCAACATATTCTCCAGAACGCTTACATTGTTTCGAAAGGATTGGCTCTGCGGTCACCAATCCGCATCCCAGTGTGGTGACTATGGGCATTAAACCACACATGACCAAAGTGCCAAAATAACGGCTCCCACTTCCACGATGTCGTCGATGGCAGCGCAGAGGGGACTTAAAAAGGCCCTTTGAACGAATCGCCGATAAAGCCGAAAATTTCTGGAGTGGCTGTTAGGTTTCGAAAGTATGGGTGCTTCAATAAAACACCTCTTCCCAGAAGCACTAGGCAGTGGTGATGGACGGGCATTTTGGGGGACTGTCTTATGTACTTTTGACGTGGAAAAACACTTCCTCTCTCCTTAAACATCATCGTTAGTCATACGGGGTGCCTAATTGTTGCAAATGCATCACATTATCATGTCCTAAAAGGAATACATCAAATTGCAAATCACCCTGTATAGTTCTTAGCTCTTGTTTCACGATTATTATTGTATATACAGGCTGGAATTACTAAAGTGGCCAGTGATGTGACGTGCGCTTGTTCACCGGAGACGTCACCGTCACCGTCACTGGCACAGGGACCGGTACGTCACCTAGAACAAGATGGCGGCACCGAAGTAGCGATACATACATTTACTATGGCTGCATGTCCACCGCACGTCCGTCACCCGAGCGCCGTCATCCCGGCCGTCGAATTATTGAGTTCGGCGCGAGCGCTAGAACTCGGACCGAGATTATGACGGGTGCAATATAAAACACTTCAGAGGGACAATTCTCGTTCACAGTCTGATCTCAGTCTCAATCTGTCGAAAATACCTCTGAATTCCCTACATTTTTGACAATATTTTGACAATTATTTGTCGCCGAGATAAGGCTGCGACAAGATTTTGAACGTTTTAAATTATGAGAATTGGCCTTCTGATCTTTGCCGTCGCACCGGTGCCGATCGCCCGACTTTTGTTTTGTCTATCATAACATACTGAACCGCCGAGTTCGGTCGCGGTGTACAAACGGAACGACGTCACCGAGACGTCACGGTTCGAATAATTTCGTTTCTCGGTGACGTCCCGCACCCTAAATACGTAACACACTATCTAATAGAATCTGAATCATTTTGAAGGATATTGCTGATGCATTGCTTCGAAAAATCTGTCCGGTCAGCAACGTAAATAACGCAGTGAATCTTGTTGAACTGTCAAAATTAAAGCCATTGCTATTAATAGTGTGTTACGCAATTACCCCGTCGGTGACGGCTACGGTGGACAAACGCCTTAACTTAAGGGTAGGTACCTTGACCGTTGTAGCTACAGGAAAACGGTCTTAGAAGACTGTCCTTAATTTTGAGAAATTTTGATCAGCATTCCCAAATTTTGTAAAAATTCTAGTCGGCAAGAAAATTTCCAATTTTGCACAAAAAGTTTTATGAATGGCAATCCATCCTGTTTCTTATGAGGATCAAAAACTCTGTTAGACCAACTGAGGTTTGAGTACTACCCAGAAATTTCTGGCTTTTCTGGGCGGATAACAGATGTGGTCATCGTGGGCACGGGATTTTGTTTTCAAACGTGCCAGATGTGAGTTTCCTCGACAGTACATTACGTTGGAAATAACATTATTATTTTCAATTCCCAATTTTTTTTTAAGACGCCTAAAATGAACGGAGGATGGCGAAGTATATATATTAAAAAATCGTTATTTTAAGGTCATAAATAATAAAATAACATAAGAAATCTACAAGAAGCCAGAAAAAAATAGTCACTTATTTATTTATTTTTAAGAGTATTTTGATCCTTACATCGACAAGCATCAATAAAAGTTTTTATTAGAGACAGGATCGACAAGCATCAAAAAAAGTTTGTGCATTAATTGCCCATTTTATTGCTGACTTAAACTTAAATAATTTTAAGCAAATTCATACTCAAAGCATTTATTTCAAATAAACCATTTACAGGCACTTTTGAATTTTCAAGGAGCCGGTCAGTCACATATGAAGCTTGTTGCCCATTCCAAGTCGTGAGTCGTGAGTTAGGTTCCTATGGAGAAGAACGGGCAAGTAACTCCACAGACACTCTTTTAAATCAAAAAGAAAATAAATTAGACATGTGAAACAATGTCGAAAGACGTGCATGTTAAAAGAGTCCGAAAAAAATAAATATTTTTCCTAATGAGTACATGTTTTCATAGATATATTGACAGGTACTAAAACCTTTAAACAGTTCCCCAGTTCCCTTAGAGAGTCGCGCCTGCTGAGGCTATATATGGCTCAGCTGCAGCTATAGAATAAAAATAGACTCGATGTCGGCAGGCCATCCCTATACTAAAATACTGTAAGACGTGATACTATGATTGTAACTAAAATAGACTAACCTCGCGGTATCTTATCAGTAAATACATGATTTTTTTCTCTCGGAATATGCTGCTGAACTCAGCCGTCCTGCAAGAGAGATGTTAAACGAGGACCCGATTATAGTCTTGAGTCGAGTGTGATCCCCGGAAAATAGTTTTAGACAAATTCTAGTTTCTCTTTTCTCAAAACTAGTTTTAACATTTGGTAAAGCAAATCTTATGCATTTCATTTTTTCCCATTTAATGCTAAAAAGCAGTGAACAAATTTTGCACCTGCTGATGCACGTCTATTTATCTTAAAAATTAAGGAAGTATCGTGAGCCAATAACACCACTTGTGACTGGTTTTATAATAAATGGGGTAGATCATTAATATACTTTAAAAATAAGAGGAAAGGTCCCAATATTAAGCCTTGTGGATCACCAATTTTTATTTTTAAGCCACGAAAATTTACACCATTTATTTGAACTTACTGCTGTCTACCATATAACAAAATTTCAATTTACTGAGCGCAAATTTACGTAGTTCCTAATGCTCAAGTTTCAAGAGTAAAGTTTCGTGATGTACGCAGTCAAATGCCTTGGAAAGGTCTCAAAAAATTCCTGTGCCATCTTGGGCCTCTACCCAAGCTGTAATTATATGTTTTAATAAGGTGACACCGGCGTCAGTTGTACGTCCTTTGATGAAACCATACTGTTGATCGTATAAAATTTTTTTGATGTTAAAATGATAGATTATTAACTCTTCAAACACTTTCTTGAAAACTGGCAACATGACGGCAGATAATTTACTATGGCTTTATCTAAATCACAATCGCATAAGACAGTATCGATACAAGTATCAGAAGTTGCGAGTTACAAAAAAAAGTCGGTTCAGTAAAAACATTAGATAAACTAAACAATTTAAAAAGGCTTAATAATCTACTGCTATTTGAATTTAATTTCAAGGCATACTGCCGATTTCCTTTTTGATAAATAGTTATTTTTGTCTTTTTGTTGGTAAGTTTATGACTATTCTTAGTACCTTCAGTTGTCTTAAAATCTGTGAATGCAGATCAAAATTTCTCAAAAAGTTAAGGACAATCTCCTAAGACTGTTTTTCTATAGCTACAACGGTAAGGGTACCCCCTGTGGGGTACGGAGCTCGGCTTAGGGCGTCTCTAGGGGACGGAGCAAGGGACTGCAGTGCGATTCTGTAACCATCTCACCGTGAAAACTCAGGTGAAGTGAGCGTGGAGTGAGCTGTCATTCCAAATAATGCTAGGGATTGACACTACTGACGACTCACATCAAGCTCACTTCACTTGAGTTTTCACGGTGAGATTTTTTACAGAATCGACCGGCTGGATCGGGTTAAAGTGTCACTCTTATGTAAAATTACTACATTTATATCATGTACTACTATGTGTCCTATGGTATACATAATAAAGAGTATTTTGTTATAATGGCCGACTCCTCTCCATAAAAAACGATCCGGACCAAGCTTCTGACGTTTCATAAGTGCCCATGTAGGTTTATGTGAAATAAAACATTTGAAATGAAATGATTTTTTTTGTTCTGTAGATAGGATATCGGAATCACTTTTAAGAGGGTGCACACAGGTCCACTAGCGCCACTCCTTTAAAAAAATATTATCTCGTGACTGAGAAGGAATTATGAAAATCTGTTCAATCAGCGACCTCGGTAAATGTGTCTAGAATTCTAATACCTTTTATAAAATTTCATATTGAGACACGAAGCAACAAAATTCGATCTAAAGAAAAGCGGCCACATTCCTATATGTCGTATTTAGTTGCTTCGTGTCTCAATATGAAACTTAATAAAAGGTATTAGAAAATTCTAGACACACTTACCGAGGTCGCTGATTGAGCAGATTTTCATAATTCCTTCTCAGTCACGAGATAATATTTTTTTAAAGGAGTGGCGCTAGTGGGCCGTTGTACACGCTCTTAAAGGTCATATTATACAATAAAGTAAAATAGTTAACTAGATCAACATTAATCATTCACCAGCCCCTATCCCAATTTATTAGTGGTCGACGCAACATGTCTTTTTCTTCCATACTTCTCTATTATTCGTCATCTCGGTAGACATTTCCCATCTGTTTACCTCTGAGAAGAAATGGCGAAACAAACTCAGAGGTCACAGTCTCTTTTACAGTCCAGACATAATCTTGGTCAGATAATGTGAAGACCATGTAGATTAGTGAAATGGTCTCTTGAGGAAATAACCACATAAAGGGGTTTGAAGATTTTTATATGGAGCCTGGCATTCCTACTTTCGCGCCATTTTTAAAATGGCGGCCACGCATGAGACCTATATAAAGATATTGGCGCCGATCCCCTTGTTCACAAACTAAACTAAATTTAAGTTCAGTGCATCTTTTTCTTTCTATTTCATTAAAAAAGCACAGAAGATAAATATTAGTTTAGTCCTGTCAAATTAGTCAGCGCCTGACGTAAATTGAGGTATTTTTAGTAGCCATGTTTTTAATCACGTCTAAACTGTCTATGGAGTATCTTAATTTGACAGGCCTAAACTAATATTTATCTTCTGTCCTTTTCTTAATGAAATAGAAAGAAAAAGATGCACTGAACTTAAAAGTTCAGTTTGTGAACAAGGGAATCGGCGCCATTATGGTTCAAAGTTGATCATGTGACTCAATCATCAACTTTGAACGTTAATTTTTCTGAAACGTGACACTACGGGGTTTGGTCTTATTATGTTTTATGTTTGCATTGATGTCAGTTATTGATTTATATAGGTGTCATGCGTGGCCGCCATTTTCAAAATGGCGCGACAGTAGGTATGCTACGGATCTTCAATGCCCATTTGAACAAATTACTTTTGGTTTTGAGATCATCATACTTTTTTTCAGCAATACGGCCAACAACCTCAAATGGTGCAACAAGGGCAGATGCAGCAGGGTCAGCGCCGAGGCATGGGTGCGGGCGCCGCCCTGGGCGTTGGCGCAGCCGGCATGGCTGCTGGCGGGCTCGCCGGTTACGCGATGGGGGGCGGCTTCAATCGAGACAGCCCAAATGAGGTAAGACAGAGAGATCGAATGATAAATACTAATACTTAATGATATTCCTGTTCCCAATCCCAGGTTTTTTATATATTTTGTTTGACATAACATACACAACACACAAAATAAAATAAAAGCATAAAATAACTAATATACTATACCTATAAACAAACCTAATAATATATATATACATAATTAAACACCCAAATCTAATAATATTTAATTGTTTGAATTGCCACTTAGATCTCTTCCTCTCTCCTAAATTTTGCTGTGCCTGACAGGATCCATATTGATCTTTTACCTTGTAAATACCATCTACGTAACACATAATGGAATGCAATAAAGATTCGAGTATTGAGTATTGAAATGCCTTTAATCCTCTAAGCTCGTGTTTGTACGGGCGATGTTTAGTTAGTAATCTCAAAACTCAAGCATTCATTAATACTATTTTTAAAACTGTACATTCTAAAAATTGGCAACGTCGCAATGCGCTAAGACAATTGAAATTTAACAGGCTATTTTAGACCATCATTCTTAACGAAAATCCTCTTAGCGCTCATACATACGAGCGACAAGCGTCAACGGCAGAAACAACTGCAGCCGTCGACACCCGTCGACGTCCGCGTGAAATTCAAATTGCCTTACGTTGACCCGTGTATGAGCACTCGGGCCATATTACACCTCAATCAAGATTCCAGCAGTACTTAAAACTATGTAGTTCCAACCATCATCATCTGCCTAGCCTTTTCCCAACTATGTTGGGATCGGCTTCCAGTCAAACCGGATGCAGCTGAATACCATTATTTTACATGGAGCGACTGTTTATCTGTCCTCCACAACCCAGTAACTGGGCAATACGATACCCCTTAGCTTGTTGTCAGACTTTTGGGCTTCTGACTACCCGTAACGACTGTCAAAGATCTATGAGTGACAGCCGGGACCAACAGTTTTAACGTGCTTGCCGAGGCACGGAGGGGTCTCGGTATGTAAAGATGGTCACCTATCCACAGACCAACCGCGGCAAGCGTAGCTTAATCTGATCGAACAACCTGTGCGGCTGTTATTATTTAGCCACGGACCCCTATGTGAATCCAACCAATCGGCTTAAATTCAAACCAGTTGTATCTGTAAAGCTATAATTATATGCTTGAGTTTTGACTGAGGAAGCTCGGTAGGGCTCTATTTAGAGTTCCGTACCCAAAGGGTAAAAACGGGACCCTATTACTAAGACTTCACTGTCTGTCCGTCTGTCTGTCACCAGGCTGTATCTCAAGAACCGCGATAGCTAGACAGTTGAAATTTTCACAAATTATGTATTTCTGTTGCCGCTATAACAACAAATACTAAAAACAAAATAAAAAAATATTTAAGGGGGGTCCCCCATACAACAAACGCGATTTTTTTCCCCTTTTTTGCTCGATATCAATAATGGCAACAGGTAGGCACTTGAAATATTCACAAAATACTCAGTTGTATTTTTACTTCAATAATAAATAATAAAATTAAAATAAAATCAATATTTAAGGGGGGCTCCCATACAACAGACGTGATTTTTATAGATAATGGTACGGACGCACTTGGTCGGTTTTTTTGAAAGACTGTGCATAGCATTCATGTTTACTAATACCTTACCCTACTTCTTTTCAACTATCCAATAAAGGAGGAGCCCGATGAGGTACGTCAGATTTATACGTTACTAGCTGTAGAGAGCATCTTCTTCTGTGTGTATTTTGTATTTCATCAGTTTTTATACGCGGTGTCCCAGAAGTCGACGTCGAGCTGGATCCCTTTTTTAACGCTTAACTTTTTTTTTATATTTTTTTTTATTGACAATGGGCTCACTCTTGACCTCAATCCAGCCCAGAGGCAGGGATGAGATCTACGGTGGAACGAGCTTGCCCAGAAGAAGCCTATTCACTCTCGCCCTGAAGAGATTCGGGTTGTATGAACTCGGGAATGCAGACTTAATTTTTTTTAACTCACCAAATAGAGACGGAGACCTGCCACAAATCCCGCGTGGTGGATGGCCGACTCCCTCGTCACAGAGAGGAGGCCTGTGTCCCAGCAATGGGAACATTATAGGTTGATTATATAGATTTGTCAAGTTTTGTGGTAGAGAGGCCATTGAATTCCCAACTAGCGACCAACGCGGAAATAATCTTTCCAGCAGGGAGGACAGCCTCCAGGTGAAATGCCTCCACAAGACGTAGGCGTCCCGCCTTCCACGGTTGAGCCCCCGCCTGCGTTTGAGCCGGAGCCCCCGCCGCCGCCGCCCCCGCCCCCTGAACCAAATTATAATTACGACTACGATGAGGACTTTGATTTTGGCATAGTTTAGCAGTTCGGGTGCGTTTCCACTGAGGCGGACACGAGCGGAGTGGAGAAGTGCTGGATTTTTTTTTGTTTTTAGGGTTCATTACTTCAAAAGGAAAAAGGCAACATTTATGTGCACACATACATAAAATAACAAGAAAAAAAAAATAGAACAGAAAAATAGGATCATTTCGTTGTTCGTCCGCCTGTGTGTCTGTCTGTCAAGTCCCTTTCTCTCAGGACCGCGTGGAGGCATAGCAAAAAATTGGAACTTCGCCCTTCAATATTACCATAATTAGGTTTCCAGGTATGGTCCAGGTCAAAAAAAAAAAATCACTGACGGAAAGTAAAAGTGATGCGGCTTCATTGAGCGTATTTTTACACCCATCTATAGCTTTTTCTATATTGTGTATTTGTGCCTTGTGGACTTGTGGCGGCATCTACATCGCCACATGCGAACTACGCGTCATACTGACGTCACGCAAAATCCTGCATCGCGCAAGCAGAGTTTACCGCGCGACTATCATGTATACAACGTCCCGATACATAAATCTTCGGGCAGTAGCCCACCAGACACAACACCCGTCTGGTTGGAGGATCCTCCCTTTTCTGTGGAGGATGAGTGAAGTTTACACCCTGTTCCTCGTACCTCTTAATTTCTTGACAATTTTACTGTCTACCTGGTACCTACTTGTTGACAGGTCTCACTGTCCTCACACTTATTAATACGATGTTATTTGAAAACATTGTAAAAGCCAATTATTTTAAAAGAGTAACCGTGGCATTTCTTGCCGGCTCTTTTCCATGTTCCATGTTCTATGTTGTGGGTTTGGTTTCCGCACTTAGTCCTTCAGGTGGACCATTGTGCGTGGGCCATGGTGGCCGTCGGTGGTTATTCCAACCAGTCCATTTCCCTCCAGAAGTTGATTAGGTCTCCTGGTCTGTTGAGAACGTCTGAGTAAGATCTGGGTGTCCCGAGGGTTTCTGACGTTTCATAAGTGGCCATGTATGTAGGTTTAGATGGGTTTTTTTTATCGACAATTCGTTTTGGATGAAATCCACATCGCGTCTCTGATCTTATCTGTGATTGGCCAATTCCTGTATCTCTCCGCTTCGCTTGAATCCGCTTCAGTGGAAATGCACCCTTATTTTAATGTAGCTTAGGAGTCGGTTTAGAGTAGCTAAAGAAAAGCGATATGTTATGCAAAACATATTTATACCCTGTCCATTAGGTAAACAGTTTTTTGACAGCTGTCTTAGAACGAACTATTCCAGATTACGTTAAAGTTAACTTTAAAATGCGTAATAAAATAAATATATAAACTGCCTGCTTTATCTTATTGAATTATCTTATTTATGGCTTCTTACAGACATTATAACACCGTACGTGTATCAATCAATGTATTGTGTGTTGCTGCAATCACTAGTTCCATCTGTCAAAAAACGGTTTACCTAATGGACAGGGTATAGTTTGAACATAACATCACGCTTGTATTGCTCGAAGGGTTAGGCAAAGGTGTTATGTTTAAATACCATGTGATAGGGGCGGGCAACCGAGCGCATATCTTAGGTCTGCAGACCTGCAGGTGTAGTATAGTTTAGAAGTCAGTTCAGTGTAGCTTAAGAATTATTTAGTGTAGTATAAGATAGGTTCTGCTATTAAGCGGTTATTCCGTTTATAGACCCTAAAAAGTCCTCCCTAAGATGGATACGCGGAAACGCATGACAGAGAATCCACCTATGCCTAATTCTAAGCCTTTGAATTCATCATCATCAGCCAGCAGCAGTCCACTGCTGCGGGTCTACTCCGAAATAGTATCGGCCGAATGTTCGGCCGTTTCCTGCTACGAAGTTACTATTTGGTTCGGTCGGTTCCGATCCTACACTCCTACACTCTTTCGAATATTGACTATGGTCCCGACCCAACTGAGCCGATCCGAACTTTTTTCGCATTTTTCAATAATATTCGGTTCGGACATGTGTCGGTCCGATCCGAACATTCGCACTTTGCACTTCGGAGTAGGCCCCCTGGACATAGGCCTCTCCTATTGCACGCCATTCAACTCGATTTGCGGCAACTCTCATCCCGCTGCTTCCAGCCATCCTGCGAAGATCGTCGCTCCACCTAGCCTGAGGGCGTCCCACCTTACGTTTACCGATTCGCGGTCTCCACTCAAGAACACGTCTACCCCAACGGTCATCGGTTCTACGGCTAATTTGGCCGGCTATGAATTACGTTTATCCAACTAGGCCTAGGGTGGATACGCGGACGTGCTCGTATCCATCTTAGGTTGGATTTTTAGGGTGGTTAAATGGAATAACCTCCATTACGGGGGGCTCCGTCAATGTAGTCTGGGAAATTCGATTTTTTTTTTGCACATTACCAGTCGACAACAATGCGGAGGAATTTTTCGATGCCATTTGTTTTGTTGTAAGGTTTATGGCTGATTTTTCCAGCCCCACATAGTTTTATCGGAGAAATAATTTTGAATTTTTGACAGTTCTTCTACACAAAAACTGTTAGGGCGCGTTCACATATAACGTCCGTTTTACAGGATCCTTTTTTACGGATCCGTCGCTACTGGAGATTTTACACAGGACTGATTTTAAGAGATCGTATCAGTATACTGGATCCGAAATACTGTATTATGTGTGAACTGGCTAATACAACTACATACGCTAATAACATACACGTTTTAACGGACCTGTAAAACGGACGTTAAATATGAACGCGCCCTTAGACGTCAATTTTATTCCACGAATAAAAATTATCTGTTGATTTAAAAATCAGCCCTTAGTTTAGTTAAGATATTTTATTGGTAATTATTTTATTTTGTGTGTATAGTTGGTTAGTTAATTAAAGACAGATTTTTCAATATTTCAATAACTTTTATCTGAAGAATAAATTTGATAGTTTGACATATTTTCTATACAAAAGCTGTCAAACGTCTTTATTTACGAGATATTGAAAATTCTGCCCTAAAGTGTACGTTGTTATTTACTGAATAAACTAATGTCTGTTCCAAAAGTATGTAATGAAAGTGTAAACAAACCTTATTCAGGTTAATTCTTATGCAAGTCACTAAAATAACACAGGGTGGCAGGAACTTACCCCAACATGTTGCCATGGATTCAGTACTGATTCTAAAACCCCTGCGGTGAAATTTTTCGTACTTTTTTTTGATAACCCTACGAAATTTACTACTTCGGTCTAGAATCATATGCATGGTTACAGTTTACCCGTCGATGTCCCTGCCACCTTGAACACATTCATAATGTATTTTATTTCATTTTTCTTTTTTTTTAGAAGGCTTCAACTTTATATCTCTCTCGTTATATTGTAATTGAAAAGCCATCGACGAAAATTGAGGTTATAAAATTAACCTCAATTGTTTTTAACCTCAATTAGAATTTCGTTTAATAATTAAATAAAAGCCCTCAATTCGTAAATGCCACCACAAATTGGCATCCACAGCTACGTTTGCTGATCCATTTGTTTACATTTCCATGAGAGACTTTTTGAACAGATCATATTGTGACATTTTGAGTTTAAACTTCAATTTAAAGTCCATCTTTGGGTTTTCAGGCACCAGCATCGTTCTCCGAGTCCGTCGACTTCGGTGGCGACGACTGGATGGAATGAAGGCAGTTGAATCTCAACCTGGCATTCACTAGTGCCATCATAGTGTTGGTTATCAAACTGGCACAAATTACTGTCGGCCATATCTTTTATAATACGACTTTGTAACATCCTTGAAAAGTCGGCCGCGATTCATAAACTTTATAGTATGTGCTTTACTAAAGCTATGGTTTCCTAGAAGTGTTTCCATAATATTTATAACGGATGTCATCAAAATGGGAGTGATATGAAGATTCGAATGACGTTATTGCGACACACGCTATTTCGAAAAACTTTACGAGTGGTACGCCAGTTCGAAAACACATTGGGTCGAAAACTGTTATATCGAATGACGTTATAGCGACGCACGCTATTTCGAAAAACTGTTTGAATGGTACGCTAGCACGAAAGTCTTGGTATCAAAATCCACTGTTGCGAATAGCTTATTCCAATCTGAATTTGTCTGGGGATCGAACTCGCGACCCCGATAAAGCCTTATCTTTGTATTGGGTTTGGGAAAAAAGAGCCATGAGAAGTATTATGGTGGTACTCATTACTTTTGGTAATGAGTACCACCTATAATTTTGATTTGTTGATTTCTTTGTTATTATTATACTTAATGAAATTAAAAAGTTGACTTAAAATAATACTTCTCATGGCTCTTTTTTCCCAAACCCAATACAAAGATAAGGCTTTATCGGGGTCGCGAGTTCGATCCCCAGACAAATTCAGATTGGAATAAGCTATTCGCAACAGTGGATTTTGATACCAAGACTTTCGTGCTAGCGTACCATTCAAACAGTTTTTCGAAATAGCGTGCGTCGCTATAACGTCATTCGATATAACAGTTTTCGACCCAATGTGTTTTCGAACTGGCGTACCACTCGTAAAGTTTTTCGAAATAGCGTGCGTCGCAATAACGTCATTCGAATCTTCATATCACTCCCCATCAAAATCTGGCATTTTCACCAGTATTTGACAATAAGATGTCAAGAAACGCTCTATCTTTGTACAGCTGTTACTGTGTGACCGATTACCGCTTTCTTAGGAAACCAAAGCATCACGGTAGGAATCCAAGATCGCATTTTGAATGTAACTACTATGCTAAGTAATCGTCGCATACGAATTTGAATGTTATGTGTGATACAATAAAGTTCATATTTGAATAAAACGCTTGCTGTGAGCTAACGTTTCGTCCGTTCGTTTCGACGTTCCTTCGAATCGCTTATATGCATATGGACCTTATTATTTAATTTCTAAAGCTCATGTTCGTATGCACGCTTGTTCACATTCGCTTACACGAATATGAACTAGAAATAAGGTTCATATTCGTATAAAATTCAAAAAGCGATCATTGAATCTCGCCCTCAGATGTGTTCCCGTCTCTATCTTGTACCTACTTGCACTTGTAGTTTGACAGTTGTGTGACAGTGACAGGAATAATTCTAATTCAAAGTATGAGGTAAGTTAACGTTTATTATTCTCGACCTCTGTGTTGTGATATATGAGGCCATGAGAGCCACAGTGGCCTAACTGTCATTTTTTCAATACTGACTTTATTTAAAAAAACTGCTCTAAACTGTAAAAATCATAGCGCCACACTGGCCTCAAAGTTAGTTTAATTATTTTCAGTTAGGCCACTGTGGCTCTCATGGCCTCATATTATAATGTGTAACGGAAAGGCGGAAAACACGATATTTGTTTACATTCTAGAAACTAAATTGTGAATGCAAGATAGCTAGATAGAAAGAAAATACATTTATTTACCACAGAATAAAAGACACACAGTACACCAGGGCCTCAAGTCTGCTATTACAATAGTGTCAGAATGGTCTATCATTGATTTCATAATTGTTGGTTTTGACAAGTTTGGTAATCTACTAACATAATGGCGTCATTATGACTTTCCAGTGGTCAATCACTGACACTCCATTGAAAGAAATGGCATAGAATGGTAATCTCGTACCTAATGATAAAAGAATGAGTGACTTACATAAAACACTTGTCTTGTACAGAACACTAATAAATAATATGTAAAAATATATATAAATGAAATCTGGCATAAATAAAGTAGGTAGTTTTTCGAAAATCTTTTTACTAACGGGTTTTATAATAATGGCAATACTAGGTACAATGTCATTATGACACAATTCTATTACGATATCATTGACCGGCCAATGATCGACCATTAAGAATTTAGCAGATTACGAACTTTTAGCAAAATGACAATGGGATCGTGTTGGAATGGCGAATTTATAAAAATAGCAGACTTGGGGCCCAGATACATAGGGCACATCAGATAAAAACAAAAAAAAAATCAAATAAAAAGTGTAAAATCCGATGTAAGAAATTAGCAGTAAGTGTGCCTCACGGCTGCGCCAAAAAGGCCCAGTTCAGCAAAAATGCCAGACAACTCGTGCCTGACGCTGGTTTTCAACTGGATCAGCAGTGCGATTCTGTAACCATCTCACCGTGAAAACTTAGGTGAAGCGAGCGTGGAGTGAGCTGTCATTCCAACGAATGCTAGGGATTGACAATATTGACAGCTCACTTCACCTAACTTTTCACGGGGAGATTTTTACAGAATCGATCGGCTGATGTGTGGGGTGACGGATGTAAATCAGACAGGTAAAAGCTTACCGTTACATATCGTGATTATATAAAATGGCCGCCAGTTCCACTATGTAATGGCACTAATTAAATGCAATGATAAACCTAACTAACATTAAAAATCGGCTTCAATAATTGCGTGTAAATAAAAATAGGCACTGTTTGTTTTTTCATGATTCGCCACCGTAACAATATGTCTTTACAAAATTATAATCATTAGAATCATAATACAAATAAAGTTAGAATTGACTTGAGCACACCTCCGCCGCGAAAATAAAGATGGGAATCCCACTAAGAAATATACCACAATACATGGCGATTCTCAACTTTTTATTAGTGGTTGTGTAATGGCAACCATATCATTTTTAATAGGTAGATGTTTATATATTTTTTTGTTTATCCTTCTGATAGATTCTTTTATTTATATTTTACACATGTGAGGATTTTGTACGCTGCTATGGTTTCGGGGCGGAGATTGACACCCGCTTGAAAGTCAATCAATTGCAAAAAAGTAGGAACATTTAATTTTCGCTTAATTTTAATTTGTTTTTAATAGTTTAACATTCTTCGCCAACATTCAAACAAAAAAAAACGAAAAATTATGTTGATTACAACGAATTTATTATTTTAGTAAATTATGAAACAATCAGTATTATTAGACAGTATTTTGATTGTGATTGTGAACAATAAATTATTGTCCAAAATTAAATGTAAGGTCAGAGAAATTAATTGTTAAGCAAATTGACTACTAACGCAAATTGTCCATATATTTAAATCACAACTGTCATTCTTTGACAGTTCTTTGTCAGTCTTGGTCATTCTTTGACAGTTCTTTGTCAGTCTCTGTCATTCTTTGACAGTTCTTTGTCATTCTTTTCACAGTTGTATAAAATGGCTATAACACAGTAAATTGATGTAGGATGTTAATTTGCATAACAGTTAATTTCCCTAACTTCACTTATATTTAGTATTTATTAGATTGTGGGTGTAATTAACTGTCAAAAACTAAATGACAGTTTTGACAGATGTCATTAAATAAACTGTCAGAATTGCCAAGAGTTTTACATGGCGATTCGAATTAATCCACGCTTTGTTTATAGTTTATAATATTAATTACTAACAATAAAAATAAAACTATTAATTTAAATAGTTCTAAAAGAGTATTTATAATTATTGAAAATATTTAAAAGCATATCTTCCTCTCAGTCGCCCAGGCGTATATTAATCAATCAATCTGCCTATCCTTTTCCCAACTATGTTGGGGTCGGCTTCCAGTCTAACCGGATGCAGCTGAATACCAGTACTTTACATGGAGCGACTGCCTATCTGACTTCCACAATCCAGTTACTGGGTAATACGATACCCCTCGGTAAGACTGTTTTTCAGACCTTTGGGCTTCTGATTACTCGTAACGACGGTCAAAGATACCGTACGACTGATGCCTAGATGCATCGGTAGATGCCAGATGTATAATTTAATATAATATTATTTATATTACTATGTTAAAGTTAAATAAAAATAAAAAATTTATAAAGCACTCTTAGCTGAAAGATCTTTAATAAGTGAAGTCGGGTTAAAAGGGTTAGTCTTCTGCTTAGCGCTCCTACGCACTAGCGGTTAACCGCGCAGCTAGCCGCTTTTTCATTTTAGTATGCAATCGCATGCCATCATACGCTCTTAACCGCTACAAAATTTCAACCGCGGAGGTTAAATGGAGAGCATATAAAATAATCTATATCATCATCTGCCTAGCCTTTTCCCAACTATCTGGCTTCCAGTCTAACCGGATGCAGCTGAATACCAGTATTTTACATGGAGCGACTGCCTATCTGACCTCCACAACCCAGTTACTTACTGGGTAATACGATACCCCTTGGTAAGACTGGTTGTCAGACTTTCGGGCTTCTGACTACCCGTAACGACTGTCAAAGATCCACGAATGACAGCCGGGACCAACGGCTTAATGTGCTTTCCGAGGCACGGAGGGGTCTCGGTATGTAAAGATGGTCACCCATCCACAGACCAACCGCGGCAAGCGTAGCTTAACCTGACCGATCGACCTGTGCGGCTGTTATTATTTAGCCTCGGGCCCCTCCTCCCTATAAAATAATCTAAGTATATATAAATATAATATTCATCATATAATTATTAATGAAAAGCCTGTGATGTCCCACTGCAGGGCAAAGGCCTCCTTAGGGACTACTCACACTTATTCAGCTCTATTCAGCTTATGCTCATAGAAAACAACGATTTTGTATGGAGACGCGTACGCATCCGTTCAGCTTTCCGCGTCTATTCAGCTTTCGCGGCAAACAAGTATAAAATGAGGACAAATGTGTTATTATCATGCGATTGCTAGAGATAGAGTTCAGCGCTGTTCTGCCGCGTTCAGCGCTGTTCCGCCGCATTCAGCGTCGAACGCGGCGGAACAGCGCTATACACCGATGGTTCTTGACAAGTTGCGACCTGCATAGTTCCTGCATAGATTTGATTTATTATTACGTAATCATTATGCACGCAAGGATTGAGAGAATTTGGACGTCGGACTTTAAAAGTAATTATATTTATTTTATTTTTTAGTAAATAAAATGATGGACGAAGAGAAACTTATATTGCTAGTGCAAAAATATTCTTGCTTGTACGATATTAGTTCGTCACATTATAGCGATCAACAGAGGAAAAATAATGCTTGGGAAGAGAGAAGCGTTTCAGCGGAGATAACACGCTATGACGGCTTTTCTCATTCTAACGGCGCAGTACGCGGCTGATAGAAGCAGAACTGTATACCTAAGTGTGGCCAAAATCGTTCAGCGAAACGCGAATGGAGCTGAAGAAGTGTGAGTACTCCCTTACTCTCCTTCCACTTCTCTCTGTTTAAAGCTTCTGAGGACCAGTTCTTGTTGAAGGAGTCCAGCTCATTCCGCCATCTCCGTCTGGGCCTGCCGCGATGTCGCTTGCCATTAAGAGGGACCCATTGGGTCGTAAGTTTGGCCCATTGGTCGTCTGATGTGTCCAGCCCAGTTCCATTTTAGCGTGGCAGGTTTCCAAGTGACATCAGTTATCTTTGTGATGGAACGGATGTTCGTATTCCTAGTCCGGTCTGTTAGTTTGATACCCAGAATACTCCGTTCCATAGTCCTCTAGATATAAAATAATCTGAGTTTCAAAACGGGCTCGAAAACTTTTTAACTCGATTTCATAGTAAATGTTGCCTTAAGTAGACTTAGGTTATATCACTCGCTGTACAAAATAAGATAAATTAGGACAATATTTTAGCTAAATTTAACGTTTTCACGGCATGCTAAATTTAGTGCATCTTTTAATACTGTTGTTAGCTATACGTACTACTGAAATTTCGTATTTCATCATCATTCTCCTGCCCCTATCCCCATTTATTCGTGGTTGGCGCAACATGTCTTTTTTTTCCATACTTCTCTATTAGTCGTCATCTCATTAGTCACCCCTGTCTAGTCATATCATTTTACACACAGTCTATACTTCCTTTCAACGATATTTCGAATTTAGTACTCAATATTTGGCTTAGTGCACTAAATTTAGTACTACGTCAAGCTCAATCTTTAGTTGTCAATTCTTGAAGGCATTATTTATTATTATTATACGTAGTAATGTTAAAATTAAAACTGTTAATTTCGATTGAGCTACCTTGCAAAAACGAACGAAAGTAAATATAATATTTACTGTTAATCTTTTGAGTTAAGTCCCTAAACTAAACTAAATTAAGTGAACTTTTATTTGAGTTAAAAAAATATCACCGGTAAAAAATTTAGTTACACCGATAATTTAGTCCAATAGCGTAGGAGCTCTCGGTACCGTGCGAGACAATGGCGAAGTTAGAACTGCGTGTTTGTATTTTGTGCTGACGCTACTCTTCACGCACACATTCACAGCGTGTTTGTACACTTGGATAACACAAGTAAAGCGCACGCGCCGCTTCGTGAGATAAAAATACTGTAGTAGTGTAAAATTACGGAATACATTTCTGTTTTTGTTGAATTTATAATACTTGAAAAAAATCTGCCATATTTACTAGTTAGCTTGAAAAAAACAAAAAAATTATTGTTTCTTAATTATATAAATGTAAATTAAATTATTTATTTCTTTATTTTAACTAGTAGTCTGTAATAAATATATCAGAATTAATATATCATGTTTTATCCGATTGTAACGACTTACCCCGGGTTTTTTAAAGCAGCCACACTGAGATGAATCACGCGCAGGATGCGGGACGCGAAAGTTTCAATGATTAGGAAGTCACAAGTTAGTTGGCTCAATCGGCGCTAGTGAATTTCAATTTCAAATTCTAGTCAAACAATCTGCCTAGCCTTTTCCCAACTATGTACCTATGTTGGGGTCAGCTTACAGTCTAACCACATGCAGCTGAGAATTTCATTCCCGCATTCCGCGCGGTATCCAATTCAGTTTGGTCAGAGCTTAATTGAATTTGCTGTTGAATTTCATAGTTAGCTGTCGCGATCAGTATAATTAGCCAGTAATGTTCCCACTGCTGGGACACAGGCCTCCTCTCTGTGAGAGGGTGTGGGCCATCCACCACCCAGTGCGGGTTGGTAGATGTCACATGTCTTTGAATTCACGATGTTTTCTCCATATAAGTTGCGTGAGATTCGACAGCAGATTACAGATATCCCAAGAAATTTATGCGCTTCGAGAATCATCTGCTATCTTCGGAAATACGAACGCGTGATGATAAGATGCGATATAGAGCTTTTGTTCCCCTTTCTTCTGTGTGGCGGAAGAAAGGGGAAGGGTATACCCAGCGACCTAGCAGTGGGTAATTCCGGGCTGAAGTGATGATGATGATAGAGCAGCTGTTACAACTACAACCATGGAAATACCAATTATTTTGTACTAGTAGCGCCCGCGGTTTCACCCGCGTAAGTGTGGACCCCGTGGGAATATCGGAATAAAAAGTATCCTATGTGTTATTCTAATGTATAAGGTATATTACTGTAAAGTTTCATCAAAATCCGTTCAGTAGTTTTTGTGTGAAAGAATAGCGAACATCCATCCTCACAAACTTTCATGTTTATAATATTAAAAACTATGCAATTCCGACTGAGAGAAAATTTCATCATCATCACCAGCCTACAGCAGTCCACCGCTGGACATAGGCCTCTCCTATTGCACGCCATTCAACTCAATTTTCGGCAACTCTCATCCAGCTGCTTAAACTTCATATTAAACGCGCAATGTATGTTTTCTACTACAAAGCGCGGTTGTGCAAAACTTAGAAGCACGCCGAACAATTTGGAAACACGATGATTACCGAAGCGCACACCTTCTCTGGTTTAACTGTACAGACGCCAGTACTGTACATCAAGCTACTACAATCTGTCAAATTTCTTTAATATATTTTCAACTTTATCGCTAAAACATTAATGTTCAAGGTTGATTGGGAAAATTTGACACGTTTCGGGTAGCTTGATGTGCTGGTGTGCTTTGGCGTCTGTACATACATTGACTTACCTTTCAGAAACCGGTGGTAAGTTTATATAATATCACAGTATCCAGCCGTAAATATGGTATATCGTGTTTCAGGAAAAGTTCTTCGGCTGATTATTCAATCGCCAGATAACTTTTATTCGAGGAATAAAAATGACGTTTGACAGTTTTCGTATGACATAACTGTCAAAATTTCAAAATTATTCTTCGAATAAAGTTATCATATGATTGAAAAATCAGCCCTTAGTAGAGCGTCGTCTCTGTCACCCATATCTGTGTGGCAGTCTCTTTCTAAAGCTCGATGTGACATGTAAACGCCCTCGGCTACTGTTTATAAAATTAATATAATATAAGAGTTTATGTAAAGAGTGGGGCACTTGTGTGGCTTAAACACTGTAATATGTATAGATTTGTTATATGTACAATAAATGATGTGTAAATATGACAGTTTTTTATTATTTTAGAACGAAATACGTTGCGTTTTCTGCCTAGCAGGAGCTAGGCAGAAAACACCCCCAACATAGACCCCACAGACACACACTGTCAGTCTAACCGGATGCAGGTGAATACCAGTATTTTATATGGAGCGACTGCCTATCTGACTTCCACGACTCAGTTACTGGGTAATACGATACCCTTTGGTAAGACTGGTCGTCAGACTTTCGTGTCCGTTTCGACTGCTCGGCCACAATTTCGTAGAAGCAAAACGACTACGTCAACATTACGAAGGAATTTGTAAAACACTAACGATGAAAGTCGCAAATTCGTAGATCCAATATTCAGAAAGTTGTAAAGGTTTAACCATGGCCGCGCAGTCGAAACGTGGAGAACTGCGCGGCCACGCAGTTCTCTTAAAGTTCTCTTAAACGGAGCTTCGTAGAGGTCCCATTCTTTTTGCTAATCACTGATACGATTTCGAAGAATATGTAGACAGTATGAATAAAGCCCTAATGTATGGAATTCACGACCTACAGAACTTAAATGCTATGGCCGCGCAGTTGACACGTGGAGAACTGCGCGGCCACGCAGTTCTCTTAAAGTTCTCTTAAACGGAGCTTCGTAGAGGTCCCATTCTTTTTGCTAATCACTGATACGATTTCGAAGAATATGTAGACAGTATGAATAAAGCCCTAATGTATGGAATTCACGACCTACAGAACTTAAAACCTATAATGCAAGTTAGAAGAAGGGTGACCAAGATTTATGGTGCGTTAATCAGACATTTCCAAAAGCGTCATTTTTATACCACGTTATTATCATAATGAGGGAATAAGTATGCTTAATTGGATGGAGAAGTACCAAAGTAAGTAGATACGAAAATATTGTTACTGTCAAGATGGTAGGTACCTAAGTACCTTTTTTTGTAAAAAGGATTAATGATTATCTATTCGATTAGTATCTACCTACCTATAACTTGTAAACATTTAATAAAAAATTGGAAAAAACAACCTTTTTTTTTAGATCTGGATAAATTTTATTCTAAGTTACTAACGCGACATTTTGAGAAGGTGTTTTATCCTATCTCGGCGGCTCCCAAGCGAGTGCACCCGCGCCTGAGCACCACCCGCTTACGCGTCTTTATCAGTGCAGTGATAAATGGTTCATCATGGATTGTGTGTGCTCGTGATTCTGCACTGTTGTGGCTATTTAAAATGAACGTCAAGATGACGGGACCCCGCCAGGTTATCATATTAAAAGGTGTGTTCAGTTTAAGATTACGCCATGTATTTTTTCATTAACTGAATACTGGTCCTGCCATTTTGATATCAAAATAGCGGGACCACTTTCTTTGTAGAATATTTGAAATTTTATGAGTGTAGAATTTTAATATGAAATAGTAGAAATATTGTACTAAATCCTATTCACGTGATATTCGAAATACCTGACGGGGTCCCGTCATCTTGACGTTCATTATTTAAACACATCATTATCATAAGTGCTGCTGGACAAGAAAGTGAAGAAGGAAACATATCAACTGTATCATACCAAACCGTAAGTATTCAAAATGTCTCAAAATGTTTATCGCTTAAATATTAATTTATATTGTAGTAGTACTTGCTTAATAGAATGACAATGGAATTATAGACCTCATGGTGGTAAACATTTTAAGACGTCGACTATGTATTGCAGTAGTATTACCTTTGTTGTTAAAACCTTACCTCTTAGGTTATCACCTTTTTCTTCCAAATAATGACTGTTTGTTTTTAATGTTTTTAGAGTTCCGTACCTCAAAAGGAAAAACGAAACCTTTATAAGATCACTTCGTTGTCCGTCTGTCTGTCCGTCGCGTCTGTCAAGAACGTTTTTCTCAGGAACGCGTAGAGTTACCAAGTTGAAATTAATATCAAATACTCAAGGTTGCAATCCCTTGAAGCAGTACGTTATTTAAAATCGTTGGTCCCTCCATTTTGACGTCAAAGTGGAAGGACCATAGGATAGGCTGGTCGGAGGAGTAACCTACCTATATAGTATTACAATACCTACCTTAATTCTAGTTTAGAAATATGCAATTTGATGATCCCTAACATGAATCGTTTGCGAAATATCGGCAATAAATGTTGGTCCCTCCATAATCACAATTCAAAAATTTGGTCAGGCATGTTAATGGATAGTATTTTTTTGGTTTTTCGAAGAATTTAATAATAATAATATCCCTGGACATTTCACACAGCGCCATCTAGTCCCCCTACCGCCGCCGCCGTCTAGTCTACCTTTGGGTTATGCAAATAACTTACGGTGAAGTTTATCTTAAAAAAAGTACTAATTGTACTGAAAAATTAGTGCAAAGGTTGCAAATAGTAGATTTACAATATTAAACTTTTATGTAGGCTGATTTGAAATCCAAGACTTGGTCCCTCCACGATCTCAGGCGAGGCAGCAAGCCTCCTTGCCGGACTGCCACCATGGGATCTGGAGGCGATAGTCCTCGCGCGCCTATATGATTGGCGCGCGGAGGCACTACGCCGGGGGGAAACTCCGCATCCGCGGCAAACCGCGGCGGAGCGGACGAACCTCCGGCGCGATCTCATGGTGGCATGGAAGGAGCGACTATCGCAACCCAGCGCAGGGCACGCCACGATAGCGGCGGTAAGACCCCTCTTTGAGGAGTGGCTAGAGAGACGTCACGGCGTTCTCACCTACCGCCTGACGCAGGTCCTCTCCGGACACGGATGTTTCGGGAGGTTCCTGCACATCATCAGGCGGGAGGAGACGCCCGGGTGTCACCACTGTCAGGATCGCCCAGAGGACACGGTGGAGCATACAGTGGAGGTCTGCCCTGCTTGGGCAGAGCACCGCCGTGTCCTCGTAGAGGCGATTGGCAGTGGCGGCGACCTCTCGCGTCCGGCCCTGGTTCAAGCCATGGTCCGGGGCGAGAGGGAGTGGGAGGCAGTCACCTCCTTCTGCGAAGCAGTCATGCTAGCGAAGGAGGTGGCGGGGTGGGCGAGGGAACGCACTTTGCGCACCTCACGCCTCAGCCGCCGCGGGAGACGCTCCGGGCGTCGGGAGCCGCGTGACGACTCCCGGCCACCGTAGGCGCGGGCCTGCGGGCGGAGAGTAATGGGTAGCTCTCCGTCCGATCAGGACTAGGCCCGTGCCGGACGGCGTGTACGTGTTCCACGCGCGCCTCAAAGAGATGTCAGCAAAAGAGACGGGGCCCCATAGGGCCGAAGCCTGCCAGGTTAGCGGGACCATCCGAAAGGGTTTACCGCTGCCCTGGAACATAAAGGGCTAAGGAAGGAACACGGGTGGGTTTTAGTCAGTAAAAGTCTGACACTCCCTTCTGCTCCACCCAGAGCGGGAGGGGTCATTTGATGATTTCCCATCCTCAAAATAAAAAAAATAAAAAAGACTTGGTCCCTCCACCTTGACGGTAACGGATAAAATAGTTTCGTATATTATAACTGTATTATTTTATTATATCTACTTACTTTAGTACTTCTCCATCCAATTAAGCATACTTATTACCTCATTATGATAATAGGCTATGTGGTATAAAAACGACGCTTTGAAATGTCTGATTGACGCACCATAAATCTTGGTCACCCTTCTTCTAACTTGCATTATAGGTTATAAGTTCTGTAGATCGTGAATTCCATACATTAGGGCTTTATTCATACTGTCTACATATTCTTCGAAATCGTATCAGTGATTAGCAAAAAGAATGGGACCTCTACGAAGCTCCGTTTAAGAGAACTGCGTGACAGCGCAGTTTTACACGTTTCAACCGCGCGGCCATAGCATTTAAGTTCTGTAAGTCGTGAATTCCAAACATTAGGGCTTTATTCTTACTGTCTACATTTTCTTCGAAATCGTATCTGTGGTTAGCAAAAAGAATGGGCCCTCTACGAAACTCCGTTTAAGAGAACTTTAAGAGAACTGCGTGGCCGCGCAGTTCTCCACGTGTCAACTGCGCGGCCATAGCATTTAAGTTCTGTAGGTCGTGAATTCCATACATTAGGGCTTTATTCATACTGTCTACATATTCTTCGAAATCGTATCAGTGATTAGCAAAAAGAATGGGACCTCTACGAAGCTCCGTTTAAGAGAACTTTAAGAGAACTGCGTGGCCGCGCAGTTCTCCACGTTTCGACTGCGCGGCCATGGTTAAACCTTTACAACTTTCTGAATATTGGATCTACGAATTTGCGACTTTCATCGTTAGTGTTTTACAAATTCCTTCGTAATGTTGACGTAGTCGTTTTGCTTCTACGAAATTGTGGCCGAGCAGTCGAAACGGACACAGACTTTCGGGCTTCTGACGACCTGTAACGACTTCGTTAAGAAAATACGTTTATTTGCAGTAAACATGACACAGAAAGAACACAAACAAAAAACTACTCTGTTATAGTCGTTAAGGACCAAAATCAAAATATTTGTTGCCGCACTTGCAGACGTGCCTTAAAACAATCAATCATTGATATTACTAATAGAATATTATTTCTAAAAATAGAGTTAAAATTTTGTTTGATACCCTCGTATCTTTGGGAAATAAATGTACACCGGGGTTATTACATCCTGGTACAGCATACAGAGACATTTTACGAGAAAATTAAAATTAACAGAATGATAGGTTATAAAATGTATTTAATTGACAGCTTTCAATGGCCATGCCGCCGATGCGCCACCCATCGTGATGATAAAATGGCAGTAAAAATCCTCATTGATCCGTCAAAAACCTTTCAAATTACAAACATCCAGGTAAATATCCAAGCAGCCTGCGGTGGATCGCGGTGAGGCATCTTCGGCGTGTAATTATCCTAAGGGGCTGGTCCCTTTAATCAACATGGGTACAAAACTTGACCGCATGCGGTATCGTATGCTTATGTGTGCGGTAACGGTGGCGAGACAACTGCCGCGCCGACTTGAACGATTGAGGACATTGCTCACACTGGAACAACATAAAAACCTTGGTTATTTATTATGGCAACCCAACACGTCCAACCTGGTGAAGTGGGGTTACCTTGATGGAACGGCAGTAGGGTGTGATTGTGGAGCTATGTCACAAGCCATGCTCCACCTCCTATCCTGTGTCCCAAAACATGCAATCAAAGTTACCTCTGCGCTGCCACAGACAACGCCGTGGAAGTAGCAAAGTATTGGGAAAACAGTCGTGCAGCCACACGAAAAAGAACAATTCAAAGCAGAGCAAAGAAACGGTGAATGGGCTTTGTGATAGATGATATGGCTAGAACGGGGGTGGCTACTGAGATGACGACCGATAAAGATGGAAGAAGACATGCTGCGCCGACCAAATATTCGGTGATAAGGGGCAGCCGGTCGATTCTGTAAAAATCTCACCGTGAAAACTTAAGTGATGCTGATGTTAGATGAGTTGTCAGTAGTGTCAATCCCTAGCATTATTTGGAATGACAGCTCACTCCACGCACACTTCACCTAAGTTTTCACGGTGAGATGGTTACAGAATCGCACTGCAGGAGTACAGGTACAAACAGGGTGAATAGGGATGCAGGGGTGATACGGGAGGAAACTTTAAAATAGATTTTAACGTTGAAATAATATAGGCTGCTGCCACAGAGTGTATTTGAGCAACCTACTCAAATACCAGAGTGCCATGTTGTCGACGGCAGCCGCCGACGCGTCGACGGTTGTAGTTGTCTCTGTGGTCGAGTCGTGTCGCTCTTGTGTATGGATAGGTAAATATATTTAGATTTTTTGGCGATGAAGTCGGTTACCTGCACAGCAGCAACAGTACGATGACTTTCAATATGCTGAACCAGGCATCGGCGACTGTGGTACGAGGCACCGCACTCATCACAGCCGAACGGGCGCTCGAACGTGTGCATGCGACGCTCGTGGAGCTGAAAGAGAAGGCGATAGGTTTAGAAGGTGTTAGACGGTTGACATATTCGTTGGTTTCGTGCAAAGTTTTCCAACCAGTCATCGTCATCATAATATTAGGCTATACTGTTCCCACTGTTGGCACACAGGCCTCCTCTCGGTGCGTGGGAGTGCGCCGTTCCTCACGATGTTTTCCTTCACCGTTTTGAGAGTAGTGAATACAGCATTTATCGTATATCGTATACCCGTTGGAGCCGTGGATGCTGGCTGGTTGAGTGACTCGCCGCTAGAGCTTGCGGGAGTGATGATGAAGACGTCACGCTGAAGTAGGTGCACGAAGGCTGCGCTGACGTTCATGTTCGGGGTCACCAGTATGGAGGTATGAGGAACAGGGTGTTAAGTTCACTCATCCTCCATAGAAAAGGGAGGATCCTCCGGACAGACGGGTGTAGTGTCTGGCGGACAACTGCCCAACGATTGATGTTGGGAAATTGTATTTATGCTAATTGCGTAGTAAACTCTGCTTGCGAGATGCAGGATTTGCGTGACGACAGTATGACGCGTTGTTCGCATGTGGATACTGCTACACAACGCTGTGTTAAAGTCGTGAATGATTAATTAAAAATACATTTGTCTCTTTCTCTCACCTTGAGTTGAGCATTGTCTAGAGCGAGATAGCTGCAGTGTTGGCAGCGTAGTTCTCTACTCATGCCGTGGTACGATCTGCAGTGACGCTTCAGTTGTGTGGTAGAAATGAAACTTTTGCCGCAGAACTGAAACATTACAGTCTAATATAGTTTGAATGATTAGGAAATCGTGAACCTCATTCTGACTGCTGTAAGGTTCAAAATTGACAACTATTACCTACTCGAGTTTTAAATCATTTTTTGTTATTCAAAATGGTCGAATGGTTTAAACCTGGCTCTAAAGAAAAATCTTGTTTTGTAATAAGACCGTTAAGCTACGGTTTCTCTGAAGAGTGGTGGCCGCCACATAGCGTCTGCAATTTACCGGCGAATGACGTCACTGAAACGTTACACAAGAAAGTAAGTTGGTGGTGTGTTTTCCTAGAGATCATTTTCACACCGTAAATTCAATCAAACCCCGCTGCAAAGAGATTTAAGATAGTTGTCAAGTAAATAATTTAATGTCTTTGCCCCGCTGCCATTATTTCCATGACAGCCGTCACTGCGGCCGTTTTGTGTGTAGCTCTTCTAGGAAACCGTAGCTTTAGATTTGGATACTTAGTAATACCTACTGAGAGAATGATGATCATCAGCGGGCTAATTGTGTAACACACTAACAGTACCTAGCTATGGTAGACAAATTTTTCGAACATATGAAGCAATGGATTAGCAATATACTTCAAAATGATTCAGATTGCGATTTAAAGTGTGTTACGCAATTATGGTGATGGTAATTGAAAGGGACTACCTACGTATGGACGGACATTATTATACGCATGGACTACCTACGTATAATAATAAAAAAACTTGAGAGGTGTCAAGGGACACCCGGATGGAACGAAGTTCAAAGAGAGAGAGAGAGACAGACAGAAACACGCGCACGCCGCACGGCTTACAACTATAGCAAAAAGGGGGTCGTTCCAACTTTTGGTCTTAATTTTTTCCGTCTAGCCCCCTTTCGCAACGCGCGATAAGGAACTGCGTTCCAATAAATAATGCTTTCAAGAATTGACAACTAAATATTGAGCTTGACGTAGTACTAAATTGAGTGCCTTAAGCTAAAATGATAGTGGTAAATTAGAAATGTTAAAACGGTGGATGGACTGTGTGACCGATGATATGGCTAGACAGGGGGTGAGTACCTACTGAGATGACTAACAAAGAAGTATAATAGAAGAAGACATGTAGCGTCGATCGCAAATAAATTGGAATACCTAAGGGTATTTATTTTATTTATGGATTACCAACGAGGGTGGGAGGATGATGAACGGTCTAACGTCTAACCATAAGGTTTAAGGGGCTTTAATTAATGTGTGTTTGATACTTACTTCGCATACAAAATTAAATCCCAAATGCAGTTTCGCATGACTGATAAAGCATTTCCAACTGCGGACTGACTTTTGACATATTTTACATTTCACTGGCCCTTCCGGATCGAATTTGCCATCCACCATGTCCAAATATTGCTGCCGTTTTTCCTTTCTCGATAACTTCTTGACAGTTTCGTTTGGCGACCATTTTGTTTCGCCGCCATCTTGGTCTAGTCTGTCAAATTCTATTTCAACTTTCAGGTCGGAAAATTCGCCGATATTTTCGAAATCCTCTTCGATTTCATTGCTTGTATTATGGTTTTCAGATATTTGATTTATTATTTCATCAGTTTTGTAAATATTTTCGTCATAATCAACTGTGTTTTCGCAGTTTCTTTGGTAGCCAAGTTCTATTAATTTTTGTTCGCATTCTTGGCTCATATTTCGGAGATGTAAAGCGGAATGGACGTCGCCTTTGCATTTCACGCAAATGTTTTGAGGAAAACCATCGTTTGGTTCAATCTAAGAAAAAAAAAACTTGAGAGGTTTTAAGGGACACCCGGATGGAACGAAGTATAACTGGCTTGCTAAGAGAGAGAGAGACAGACATACAGAGAAACACGCGCACGCCGCACAACTATAGCAAAAAGTGTCGTTCCAACTTTTTTTCCGTTTAGCCCCCTTTCGCAACGCGCGATAAGGAACTTCGTTCCAATATAAAAGACATTGACACAATTTGGAATCTCGATCGTGAATTCGTGATTTCGCCACACAGGTCTTTTAAAACCTGCACCGTGATTGCGCAACACACTTTAAATCATAATCTGAATCATTTTGAAGGATATTGCTAATCCATTGCTTCATATGTTCGAAAAATTTGTCTGCTCTACAACGTGAATAACGCAATGATTGTTGTTGAACTGTCAAAATGTAAGCTACTATGTATTAGTGTGTTACGCAATTACCCTGCCGATCACCATTATCTCATCAGTTTCTAATATTTCATGGCTGGACATGTCTTTCTAATCACGCGCTATTATCAAAATCAAAATTAGGCCCCCTGGCTGCTATTTGAGTTTGAAAGTACCAAGAATCATTCAATCATATTCACTTTAGACTTTAGTTGTATTGTAGGTAACAGTAATTGCTCAAGATGTTATTTCCCATAAGAAAATAGTAGGCAGGTACCTAGGTACTTTTTTTTGTTGCGTATAAAATTTTCGACGCTTGAATGATGTCCTTTATCTAATTAAAGATTATTAAAACCTTAAATCTAGAAATCTAGGTGAATAGGTTTCAACCCCTAAGATGACCCACTGACCGAAAATTAAACAAAAAATAACATGCGAGGTATACTAAATTGTTATTCATTTGTATCTATAAGCCACGAACAATGAAAAAGTCGATGAACTTTAAAACTTACTTTCAAACCAGTTATTAGATACAAAACATGGCTAAAATTAACGTTTTCTTCTGTATTTGTGAATAATGAAATTAAATTCACTTTAGATAAACACAATCTACACAATTCGTCACACATTTTAAGAAGGAAAACTTGTTTTGGTTAATTTCGTCAGTCGAGTATAGCCGGTTTTTGACAGCTGCGGGTGACCAGACGTGGATTAAAATTACCCTTGCATTGTACGCAATATATCTGGGTTGTTAGACCTAATATTTTATTTTTTATGGAAAGATGGGAGGCTTTAGGTAAAGGAGAATTAAAACTTGCGTAATCTATAAAATAATAAAGTATTAAATAACATTTGGGTTGTTAAATAAAACGAAGAAAGTCATTTTAATTAAATATGTATTTAAAAATAATGACCAAATTTTAACATCAAGCGCATACAGTGCAACACTTTAGAAAGATAACAATATTAAAATTATGATTTGACATGTAGTTAAATAGTGATGGATTAATAATTTAATTACCATGTAATTCATGCAAAATTAAATAATTATGTATTGGCTCTACTTCCAAATTTAAAGAAAGCGTCAGTTTATGTTTACGGGGTCAAATTAAATTAGCTAGCGAACTCTGCAGACGTGACGATTATCGAATTTATCGATATAAATAGAAAAAAAACGGTCAAGAGTGTCTCCCTTTTCTTTCATATCATTCCTTACACAATCCATCCATCCTTTCTTTCCATACCTCTCTTTTTGTGCTATAGCTGGCCATGTTAGCTCCGCAAACATAATAAGATCGTCACACCACCTTCGCTGCGGTCTGCCTCGACTCGAAAGAAAAAAAAACGGTCAAGAGTGAGTCGCCCGACTCACTCTTGACTGTTTTTTTTCCTTTAATTTAATTTTTATTTTATCATTATCACACAGTGCTTATATACTTAAATAGGTAAATAATCAAATTGGAATGTGTATCTTCAATATTCGTCGTGGAATGGGTAGTCTGGGTGGTCGGAACTGAAAATAAAAACGAATAAAATTAGAAAAGTTTTACACGCCTCATTAAAAAAAAAAAAGCTAGATGAAGTCAGCGTTTCCTATATGACTACTCTAAGAAGAAAGACCGAAACAAACTCAGAGGTCACAGTCTCTTTTAAAGTCCAGACATAATCTTGATCAGATCATATGAAGATCATGTAGATTGGTATCTGAAATGGTCTTTTGAGGAAAGAACCACACAGATTGAGAGGACCTGTCCCGTCAGTGCACGCATTCCGTTCAGTAGTCTTTGCGTGAAAGAGTAACAAACATCCATCCATCCTCAAAAACTTTCGTGCTTATAGTAGGAGTAGGATTACAAAAAATCACGCCTGTGTTCCCCAGAGTGTAAGCAGACTGTAAGCTACACTCCAATTTCGCCAGTTATGTTATAGGGGGCAAGTTTAGTGCACCAACCGAGTACAAATCGATTGCTATTGAAAATTACTGATTAAATAACTTAAATGATGAGAGATGATGAGTACCCTCATTTATTTATTATTAATAAATAATAATAAATAAATGAGGGTACTCATCATCTACCTACGCTTGTCCCATGCTACTCAGGGTCGACGCAACATACTGTTACGAGCTTCGGGTTCGTGATAATAAAAACTGCCGATATTTAAAATTACCAAAAATTACACTTTAATTAAACAACACTAATAACAGCTCAAACATACTAATTATAAAACACAATTGCTCTTAAGTCGCACTTGAAGATCGCTTTCGATGTATTCGCTTCTATCGCAGATCCAAGTCTGACTTGGTCGCGTCTAGTCTCGGCTTTATATAGTGCCGCAGATAGTTTCAGAACCTTCTATTGTAGAAACATCTAAAATGTTCTAGTACATACCGGCCCCGACTGACCAGATGTCGATAGTTCTAGTATCGAAATTTCTAGAAGGATCTATTAGTTCTGTTAATCGATACTAGATGGCGCTAGTAGTAAATTAGTTCTACTACTTGATAGATGGCGCTAGTGGTGACTAATATCACCATGTACCAGGCATTAATTGTGGCGCGCAATAATACGTTTTCTTCTTCCATTCTCCCCTGTCAACCGTCACGCTGGTATTCACTCCCTTGTCTTTCATATCATTTCTCATACAATCCATCCATCCTTTCCTTGCACACCTCACATTTTTGTGCTTTAGCGCGCCATGTTAGCTCCGCAAACATAATAAGATCGTCACACCACCTTCGCTGCGGTCTGCCTCGACGGTGCAGCGGTGGTGTCCTCTCTACTTTAATTAATAAGTAATTAGTACTTACTCTCCCATCATGCAGACTCGTCCGTTGCACTCCAGACCAGCGATGGACTTGATATCATCCAAGGTCAGTTGGAAGTCGAACACGTTGAAGTTCTGAATGATGCGGGACTTGGTGACGGACTTGGGGATCACGACGATGCCGCGGTCGATCGCGTATCTGAGGGAGAATAGACTGGTTATAAGAATCTTCATCATTCAAAAGAGACTGTGACCAGCTCTGACTTCTCAGAGTAGTCAGTTATGAAACGCCGACCTTATGTACCTAGTTTTTTTAAATATGATTGACGTGAAAAGGGTTTTTACAAACCTACTTACAAAAATAAAATCATTTATCATTACATTCATTTATTAAAACTTTATATATATACAATTAAACAATATTGTACAAAGGCAGACTTCAATTCCTGATGCATTTTCCACCAGTCAAGCTAGGGTGATGCGGAGAAAAACATGGCAGACCACACAGACAACGAATAATAAATAATAAATATCCAGCTGCTATCAGCCATTCTGCGAAGATCGTCGCTCCACCTAGTCTGAAGGCGTCCCACCTTACGTTTACCGATTCGCGGTCTCCACTCAAGTACACGTCTCCCAAAACAGTCATTGGTCTCTTGACCTCGATCACGCCTGATGGAAAGCGTTGGATGAGGTCTATGATGGAAGGAGCGTGCCCAGAAGATGCCTGTTCACTCTTGCTTTGAAGGCAGACGGCTGTCATCATTACTGACCTGATCAACACCTGAGCTGTGCTCTTGTTGTACTTCTCTGCCACAGCCTTAATCCTGGGATCTTCCAGCAGCTGAGGGTCATCAGGCTTGGCCCAGGGTCTGTCAGGGGAACCGAGCGGGGAGTAGGCGGTGACTGCAATGTCATGCTGCCTGCAGAAGTCGACCAGAGGCTGCTGGTTCAAGTACGGGTGGACCTCGATCTGGTGGGAAGTAAAAAGTCCTAATTACGAAGAAAAATAGCGACGGATAAAGTAAGAAAGTCTTAAAAGGGGATTTAAGACTTTAATAAGGAGCCTGGCATAACCTACTATCACGCCATTTTGATTTTTTTTTTCAAAATGGCGGCCGCGCATTAAACCTGTATAAATCGATTGCTGACGTCAATCCAAACAGAAAACATAATAAGACTAAACCCAATGACGGAAAGGAGGTATGTCAGGGATCTTCAAACACCTTCGATGGTCTTTGGGTGGAATTTGGAAGTGATCAGCACCCTAATTGCGTAACAAACTATCAATCGAAATCTGTATCATTTTGAAGGATATTGCTAATCCATTGCTTTGCATGTTCGAAAAAAAATTCGGCTCAGCAACCTATATAATGCAATGAATGTTGTTGAACTGTCAAAATTAAAGCCATTGCTACTGATCGTGTGTTACGCGATTACCGTTCTGCAGTGTGATTCTGTAACCATCTCACCGTGAAAACTTAGGTGAAGTGAGCGTGGATTCGTGGAGTGAGCTGTCATTCCAACCAATGCTACGGATTGACATGCTATTGATAGCTCACTCTAAGCTCACTTCACCTAACTTTTCACGGTGAGATTTTTACAGAATCGATCGGCTGGTGAATTCATTCGCCGATAGTCGAAAAGAGTTCCTATTTAAGTTTCTAAGTGCGCTTGATCATTGATTAGTCTCTAGCTAGAATGTTGGCGTCCCGGACCCGTTCGTTTTTAAGATAACTCGTATAAAGCCTACTACTGTAAGGAAACCTTGTTTTAAGATTATCGTAAATTAAATAAGCACTGTTTTGACCTGGATGTGATAGTTTATCACAAACAAAATGCCTCATCTACATATATCTTCTACGTACAGTATCGATCTATACCTACTGACGATTTTCAAGGAGAACCTTTGTTATTAACAACTCTACTGGGTTGAGCTACACGATGATAGATAGATAAACTATTAATTTGGCGCACACAAAAGACAGCACAACACACAAAAGTACAGACGCCAGCACATCAAGCTACTACAATCTGTCAAATTTCTCTAATAGATTTTCAACTTTATCGCTAAAGCATGAAGGTTGAAAGTTGATTGGAAAAATTTGACAGTTTCGGGTAGCTTGACCTGCTGGCGTCTGTACATGAGTATAATATAAAAACAAGGTGCCGATATAAAAACATAAAGAAAAACATAAATATCGAAGTAAAAGTGACACTATGACGAATACTTAAATACGAAAAACACACAGTGCGGTGTGCATCTCAAGGTTGCACCAAATAGGAGTCTAGCTCAGCATGTGTCAGGCAATTATAGCTGACCAACCAAGACCTCTGAGTTTATTTCTTTATTTCGGCATTTCTTCTCAGGGATAAGTCAGCTAGGAAATGTCGGCGCCATTTTGACGTGTAAGTGTCTTAAAAGATCTACCTAAGTACTTGCAGAAAATATGTTCAAGTATATAAAAAGGATGGAAAATAATCAAAGGGCATCTAAAAATTGGTCCGCATCGCTGTCAATAGGAAACGTGCTGAAAAGGCTGGCAGCATTGCCACGTTGTCTGGCAAGAAATAAACATTTCATTTCAATTCAGCAGTAAGTATTTTAGACGTAAAACCATTACAAACCTGCAACATAGCAGGTTTAATCTTGGCAACTCCGAGAACCCTCTCAATCTGCCTCTTATTGAAATTCGAGAGGCCGATGCTCTTCGTCAGGCCCTTTTCCACAAGCTTCTCCATTGCCTTGTACGTGTCCAGGAAGTCTACCGGAGAGGGGATGAGTTGGCCACTGTCGGAGTCCCTTGGGAACAGCTCTTCGCCTTCCTGAAACAAACGGACAAGAATGAACATTTAAAAAATGCTAATCCATTGTTTCATAAGTTCGAAAAATAAATAACGCGATGAATGTTGTTGAACTGTCAAAATGAAAGAAAGCCATTGTACCTACTGTTATACTCTGTCCACTTAACTAGGTGAACCGTTTTTTGACAGATCGAACTAGTGTGCAATTACATAATTATGTTTTTTGTCAAAACTGATACACGTACGGTATTATAATGTCTAGTCAAGTCATAAATAACATAATTCAATAAGATTAGGCAGTTTATATATTTATTTAATTACATAGGTACGCATTTTGAAGTTAACTTTTACGTAATCTGGAATATGTACAGACGCCAGCAGCAGTGCGATTCTGTAACCATATCACCGTGAAAACTTAGGTGAAGTGAGCGTGGAGTGAGCTGTCATTCCTACCAATGCTAGGGATTGATACTATTGACAGCTCACTTCACCTAACTTTTCACGGTGAGATTTTTACAGAATCGATCGGCAGGTCAAGCTACCCGAAACTGTCAAATTTTCCCGATCAATCTTGAACCTTCATATTTCAGCAATAAAGTTAAAAATCTATTAAAGAAATTTGACAGATTGTAGTAACTTGATGTGCTGGCGTCTGTACATAGGTACGTTATAAGACAGCTGTCAAAATACGGTTAACCTATGGACAAGGTATGGTGTATTACGCAACTACCCCGCCTGGCGTATTATCAGTCGCGATATAAATCTGGCCGTTCGTTATCTTACGATTATAGCGTGCGTAGCCTGGATTTATATAGATAATTTTAGTATATCAGACATCTCTCGGATATCTATCTATACATAGTACCTACACAGTCATGGCCCTTGAAACCCATAGATATGCGTGTATAATCCTAACACAATTCGTTAGGCAATGACGAACGATAAGAATTTCAATTCTGTTATGTATGAATGAAAAGTTGTAAATATTGTATACAATCAAGTATTTTCTGCTGTGCTGCTGGGGAGTTTGTGGCGCCACTTCTTCTTCCCAGCGATAGCACTAGGAAGTGGTGAAGGGCGGGCGTGCCGGGGACTATCTTTTGTAAGTTTGACGTTTGAGAAGTGCTGATTCTCAGCCTAATTTGAATAAATGAATTTTTATTTTCATTTATTAATGATAATTATTATTCAAATCAGTGTATGTGTATCTACAGAATTATAACTACTTTATCACCTGTCTACCCTTTTCCCAACTATGTTGCGATCGGCTTCCAGTCTAACCGGATGCAGCTGAATAGGTACCAGTATTTTACATGGAGCGACTGCCTATCTGACCCCCACAACCCAGTTGCTGGGTAATGCGATACCCCTTGGTAAGACTGCTTGTCAGACTTTCGGGCTACTGACTACCCGTAACGACTTTCAAAGATCCACGAATGACAGCCGGGACCAACGGCTTAACGTGCTTTCCAAGGCACGGAGGGGTCTTGATATGTAAAGATGGTCATCCATCCACGGACCGACCGCGGCAAGCTTAGCTTAACCTTATATCGTGCGGCTATTATTACTTAGCCACAAGATAACTACTTATTACGTTATATAATTCTGTAAACACATCCTACTATTCCTACCTAAACGTGAAAGTTTGGATGGATGGATGTTTGTTACTCTTTCACGCAAAAACTACTGAACAGATTTAGATGAAATTTGCACACAAATGGTTTATAATCAGGATTAACATATAGGATACTTTTTATCCCGATATTCCCACGGGATCTAAAGTTATGCGGGTGAAACCGCGGGGCTCAGCTAAGTATTCCATTATCGAATTCGAATCATATTTTGATCAACAAACAACCTAACGCCACGCCAAAAAAAAATGTGTTTCGCGGCTTTCTCCGGCGTTTTCGTCTTAATGGCTTACCTTAAAGGCTTGAGGCCAATGCATCAGGTACAGATCCAGGTATTCCAGTCCAAGGTTCTCGAGTGTGGTCTTGATAGCTCCCTCAACGAGGTCGGGTCGATGGAAGGTACACCATAGCTTCGAAGTAATGAAGATGTCCTCCCTAAAATGATGGAGTTTGAGATTAGAGGCAAACCCATAAATAAATGGCAATATAAATAGACATTCGCAAAGCATTATACGAGTACAATTCATTATTCTTTATACTGACAAATATTAAGTGCTTAGGTACTATTGTTACAGGTAGTCAGAAGCCTGAAAGTCTGACAACCCTTACCAAGGGGTATCGTATTACCCAGTCACTGGGATATGTTAACAAACGAATTATTATAAGTTTATGTAATACGGATGTCGGATACGGAGCGCATTATACAAGACTTGTATCATAGTATAAAGATTGTATATTACGCAAACCAATCTCAGAGAACGCGTTTATGAGATTTGTACAACCTTATGAACATGAAACGACAACAATAGGCCTTTAACATTTCAGCGATAATTTTAATTGCAGGGTGTTAGTTTAGTCCTGTCAAATTAAGATACTCCTTATACGTTAAGGCGTGATTAAAAACATGGCTACTAAAAATACGTCAATTTACGTCAGGCGCTGACTAATTTGACAGGACTAAACTAATATTAATTATCTTCTGTCCTTTTCTTAATGAAATAGAAAGAAAAAGATGCGCTGAACTTAAGTTTAGTTTGCGAACAAGGGAATCGGCGCCAGTTTCAAATTAAATTAGCTAGCGAAACCCCACAGACGTATTGGGTAGGTATTGATATCAAAAATGAATAAAAAAAACTTATTTCCTCAACTAATGCAAGTTACTACACTACCAGACTCCAAAAATAATTTCAGTAAATCATTTTTTAGGGTCCGTACCCAAAGGGTGAAAACGGGACCCTATTACTATGCATGGGACAATGTGTATTATAGGTACTCCTCTACGTAACCCTTCCGGGAATACTGGCGTGATGTTATGTCACGATGATGAGGAGCTAAGGTTACCTCTTGATAACTCCCTCGTCGATCTTGGCCTTCAGAGCAGCCCCAACTTCCTTCTCGTTCTGATAGACGTGGGCACAGTCGATGTGTCGGTACCCGGCATCGATGGCATCCTTCACAGCTTCCGTCACTTGGCCAGGCTGGGACTGTGGGTGAACAAAGATTATACTACACAGGAAAAACAAACATTAAAATAGAGCTATTGAATACTAACAATAAATAAATAAATAAATATCCCTGGACATTTCACACAGCGCCATCTAGTCCCAAGCTAAGCAACCTAATGCTTGTGTTATGGTAACAAGATGGCTGATAAACTACTTATATACATTTTTTTTTGTAAATACATACATATTATAGATAGAAAAACACCCAGACTCGGAACAAATACATGTAGGTCATACAAATATTTGTTCCGTGCGGGAATCGAACCCGCGACACGCAGCGCAGCAGTCAATCGCTTAACCACTGCGCCAACCGTGCCCTTCACTCATCCTCCATAGAAAAGAAAGGATCCTCCCAACAGACGGGTGTGCTGCCTGGAGATTGATGTTGGGATGTTGTATTATATGCTAGACGCGCAGTAAACTTTGCTTGCGCGATGCAGGATTTTGCGTGACGTCAGTGTGATACGTAGTTTGCATGTGGCGATGTAGATGTCGCCACAGTGATATCGGGATAAAAATTCCTATAGTTATTATTATTCTATTCTAGAATCCTATGTCTTAACCTAAGGTCTAACTGTGTGCCAAATATCGAAATCCGTTCCGTAATAGATAAATTCACATTTAAAAAGAAGCATCAGCCGATAATCAAGTCTCAAGGTTAACGAAAGTTTTTTTATCTAATAATAATAGTTTTTAATTTATTAGCAGGAAAATAATTATTGAAAACTACTAATCTATGTAAAAAATATGCATACCTATAGCATTAAAAAAAAAACAAATCATCATCTGCCTAGCCTTTTCCCAACTATGTCGGGGTCGGCTTCCAGTCTAACCGGATGCAGCTGAATACCAGTATTTTACATGAAGCGACTGCCTATCGGACCTCCACAACTCACTGACTGGTTGTCAGACTTTCTGACGACCCCCGTATAGACTGTCAAAGATCCACGAATGGCAGCCGGGACCAACGGCTTAGCCTGCTTTCGATAAGTATGTTATGTAAAGATGGTCACCCATCCACGGACCAATCGCAGCTTCACCTGATCGATCGAACCGTGCGGCTGTTATTACGCTGCCACGAGCCCCTCATGTGTGATCCGCATAAGCAGTGATGTTAAAGGATTAGCAAAATGAGCTTGAGCAATAACGATTGCTCAAGCAGAGTCATAAAATTCTTAGCAAGTTAATTGTATAAGTACTTTATTACTTATCGCTTCAATTGGTTTTATCAAGTACATGATACTTGATAAAACCAATTGAAGCGATAAGTAAAACTCATATTAGTTCTGATAATGTCTACTTGTTTACTAACAAAGTAATTTAAACTGTATACAACCAGCTTTCGCCTTGATTTTATTGAAGACCTCTGATATACCTATACTTATATAAAATGTTTTATGGTAAGTGGCACAGTTTATGTGCTACATTCTTTTGCCGCGGCTTCGCTCGCATAGATGTCGGTAATTATCCCACAGGAACGTGCTCATAATCTGCCAGCCTTTTCCCAACTACGTTGGGGTCGGCTTCCAGTCTAACCGGATGCAACTGAATACCAGTATTTTACATACATGGAGCGACTGCCTATCTGACCTCCACAACCCAGTTACTGGATAATACCCCTTAGTAAGACTGGTTGTCAGGCTTTCGTGCTTTCCGAGGCACGGAGGGGTCTCGGTATGTAAGATGGTCACCCACCCACATACCAACCGCGGCAAGCGTAGCTTAACCTGATCGATCGCCCTTTGCGGCTGTTATTATTTAGCCATTTGTCCCTCCCACGGGAACGTGCTACCGGAACAAAAAGTTGTCTATGGCGTCGATTCCCTTGTTCACAAACTAAACTAAATTTAAGTTCAGTGCATCTTTTTCTTTCTATTTCATTAAGAAAAGGACTGAAGATAAATATTAATTTAGTCCTGTCAAATTTAGATACCCTATAACAAGTTTAGACGTGATTAAAAACATGGCTACTAACAATACGTCAATTTACGTCAGGCGCTGACTAATTTGACAGGACTAAAGTAATATTTGTCTTCTGTCCTTTTCTTAATGAAATAGAAAGAGAAAGATGCATTGAACATAAATTTAGTTTAGTTTGTGAACAAGGGAATCGGTGCTCCTTCCCCAGGATGCCATCTTAGATCGAAATCCGTTGAGTGATTTATATTATATAAACTATTGACTATAACTGTAACTATTGGAACGAAGTTCCATAACCGCTTCGTTGCCACCGGACATTTTCAGATCATGAAAAAATTGCAGTACAATTGCGAAAGGGGGCTAGACGGAAAAAATTAAGACCAAAAGTTGGAACGACACTTCTTGCTATAGTTGTAAGCCGTGCGGCGTGCGCGTGTTTCTCTGTCTGTCTCTCTCTATCTCTCTTATAGAAAGCAAGCCAGTTATACTTCGTTCCATCCGGGTGTCCCTTGACACCTCTCAAGTTTTATATAACAGTTACTTTACTCACACATTCTTTCCATGGGGGTAGGCAGAACCTACAGAACGCCACCTGTTACGATCCTTACATACTCCTATTGCTGCACTTACTTCTATACATCTGGTCATACACGCACACCGGTTACGAGTACTACGCACCTGACCTTTCTCAAGAACATCACCAATAAGGTCACTATATATTATGTCATCAGGAACGAAATTAACCGGAAAAAAAACCGGAGTTACCGACATAGCTTGCAGAGTAAGCTAACTGAAGTGGCAGTGGGCTGGCCATGTCTATCGAAGGACCGATGGCCGGTGGAGCAGACGAGTCCAGGGGGCCTACTCCGAAGTGCAAAGTGCGAATGTTCGGATCGAACCGAATATTATTGAAAAATGCGAAAAAGTTCGGATCGGCTCAGTTGGGTCGGGACCATAGTCAATATTCGAAAGAGTGTAGGAGTGTAGGATCGGAACCGACCGAACCAAATAGTAACTTCGTAGCAGGAAACGGCCGAACATTCGGCCGATACTACTTCGGAGTAGGCCCCCTGGAGTGGAGATCGCGTATCGGCAAGCGTAGTGTGGGACGCCCCCCAGCTAGATGGACGGACGACCTAAAGAAGGTGGCTGGGACAGACTGGATGCGGAAGGCGGAGGACAGGGTGTTGTGGCGCAGCCTGGGAGAGGCTCATGTCCAACAGTGGACTGTGATAGGCTGAGTTGATTCATTGATGTCAGCCTATCAAGAAGAAAGGGGAGTCCCAAACCCAGTCAAGTTAGTCCACGTACAGACGCCAGCACATCAAGCTACTACAATCTGTCAAATTTCTTTAATAGATTTTCGACTTTATTGCTAAAGCATTAGGTTCAATGTTGATTGGGAAAATCTGACAGTTTCGGGTAGGTTGACCTGCTGGCGTCCGTACCTACAGAATTCGCGAAAAACACTTTTTCGTTATTGACTTATAAAAATTTCACTAAAACTCTAAGGAACACTATTTTAAATTTTTCTTCAAAATTTTCAGTCTATTCCACGTTGTTGTAATTTAAATTGATACTAACCTGCCTCATCTGGACTCCCGTGCGCGTTCCGCGAACTCGAGTCCCGTTTTGGTAGTGTTATTCGAGGTTTTCACATACATTTTGGCCGTAAAACAGGTTTTTTCAGCAAAATTTCCGTTTTTTGTTCTGGATATATTCCAAAAACCCCATAGTCCGCTAGCCCGCGCGGAGACGCGTCTTTTGACACCTCGCACGTGGGCCTAGCTCGCAAAATTTACATATTGACTCATCGCACAGCAAGCTTTTACAATCTGTCACATTTCTCTAATAGATTTTCAACTTGTATCTTTGTAAGTCTAAAGCATTAATGTTCAAGGTTATTTGGGAAAATTTGACAGTTTCGGATAGCTTGACGTGCTGGCGTCTGTACCATACCCCAAATAACGGCAATTGATTTTCCATTGTAGAAGTAAGTCATTCAGTATACGAAGAAACGAAGGTAAGTCAACACGGGCGACGGAAAAATCGTGTAGAATATTTTATTATGGAGTTTCAAGTGGGTGAGCCTTGTGACCTGATTAAATATATTATCTTCCAAGTAGGTCATGACGAGGCCTATTTTCTTGAACTAACTGCCAATCAATTCAACTCTTTGTTGGTAGCCTTTTGTAATATTATCCTTCAGAAATGAAACGTGAATGTTTTTTTCTATGTCTACATAGAAAAAAACATTGACAATGGATGGATGTTGGTTTGTTTCTCTTTCACGCAAAAACTACTGAACGAAGTTGGATGAAATTTGGCACACAGATGGTTTACAACCAGGATTAACATATAGGATAATTTTTATGCCGATATTCCCACGGGATCAAAACTTATGCGAGTAAAACCGCGGGGCGCAGCTAGTCAATCAATAAATTTTCTGCTCGTAAATCGCGGCAGATACCATTGGGTGACCACTGCGCTCCAGACTGACTTTGGACTATTGTGAATATTCTAAAATAAAAAAGTAACCAGATCGGTCCAGCCGTTCAAAAGCCGCTATCAACGAACAGCATTTTTATATGTATAGGTAGCTTAGAGAGGGGCCCGTGGCTAAATAATAACAGCCGCACAGGTCGGTTAAGCTACGCTAGCCGCGGTTGGTCTGTGGATGGGTGACCATCTTTACATACCGAGACCCCTCCGTGCCTCTGAAAGCACGTTAAGCCGTTGGTCGCGGCTGTCATTCGTGGATCTTTGACAGTCGTTACGGGTAGTCAGAAGCCCGAAAGTCTGACAACCAGTCTTACCAAGGGGTATCGTATTACCCAGTAACTGGGATGTGGAGGTCAGATAGGCAGTCGCTCCATGTAAAGTACTGGTATTCAGCTGCATCCGGTTAGACTGGAAGCCGACCCCAACATAGTTGGGAAAAGGCTAGGCAGATGATGATGATGAGCTTAGATAAATCATTTAGCGCCATTTGTAAACTTTGAAGGAAGGAGTTAGTCAGCTAGAAACTTGAAGCTAGCTCGTTCCATAGCGTAGGTTCTTTTGGAGAAGAACTGGAAAAAAATCCATGGACACTTTTAAATCAAAATATATATTGTGATCACGCGTTTTCAGTAGGTATGGATGTGGATGGCTTTAAGAGTAGAGGATGACCAAAGAAGCGATGGATGAACTGTGTGAATGATGATATGGTTAGAAAGGGGGTGACTACGGAGATGACAACTAATAGAGAAGTATGGAAGAAAAATACATGTTGCCACGACTGCAAATAAATGGGATTAGGACAGGAGATGATGATATGTGATCACGTAAATCTGTTTACCTAGCGTGCTGATTTTGATAATGGATGATTTAAGATGAAGCAAAAATTAAGAGGACCAAAAACAGTACCTTGTAGGACACCTAAGCTGCTTTTTAGAAAACACAACTGAAATCGTACTTAAAACAAAACTTCACACATTTTCAACACAGATTTTCAACTTTATCGCTAAAGCATTATGGTTCAAGGTTGATTGGGAAAATTTGACAGCTTCGGGTAGCTTGACCTACTGGCGTCTGTACACTCGGCTACACATCAAGCTATGCAAAACCAGTATTGGCTGACCGTTCATTGTGAGAAAATATCATACAAAGTGAGGCCAAGACAAACTGGTTTTGTATAGCTTGACGTGTAGCCGTGTGTACATACAAGAAAACATGCGGTATTTTATTTAATATTGAATAAACTTATTATTATTAATATTCAATAAAATAACCAAAAGCATGCAATATGCATTAGGTATAGGTAATTTTATCAAAACAGTTTTTTGTCTCTCCTGGAAAATTGACAGGTTCCTATTTACGAGGTGTCACATCTAGAGCGACGATATGTGAGGACGATATAGAAGCATGTTATGTTCCCTAATGTTCCCTCTGCTGGAACACAGAACTTCTCTCTGTGAGAGGGAACGGGCCGTAATCCACCACACGGGCACAGTGAGGGTTGGTACGGTCAGCAACAAAAGTCGGAATTAACACTTTAGTTGTTTAAATCTTAATTATTGAGCAAAATATTCTTAAAAAACATATAGTAATAGAATATTTAAAAATAATTAACTCTTTGCTATTACATGAAATAGAGAAAACCAATGTATTGCATCAAATCAAATCAAACAGTTTATTTGTGATACACAGGTTACAATATAGGTCTTACAATATACAGTGAGTTCATGCTGTGATCAGCCTCATGGGCATACAATGTTATACAAAAAAATTATAATAACAACAATAATATAAAAAAATAAATAAAAATTAACAATAAATCATAATTAAACAATAAACAATTATTAATACAGTTCACAATGCGCTCAATAAGACATTAACACTTTGTTTAAAACAGTACAGAGGAAAGAAATTATAAAATAAAACATCATTTGGTATCAATTTAGATGATTTGTAAAAGTAACAGTGTTAATTTACTTTTGTTGCTGACTGTACAATGTACATGTCACACGTCTTCGAAGTTTTGGTTCTACGACATGCCGGCTTCCTCGTGATAATTATTCATGTCATATTATTCATTCATACATAATTTATGTTCGACTTATTTATAGCTGTTCGACATAGAACATAGTTTTTATAACCTCCCTTTTGACAGTTTTTTGTTAATAAATCTTACAAGTAATCTAGTTGGCCGAGCTGCCGATCGATTCTGTAAAATTCTCACCGTGAAAAGTTAGGTGAAGTGAGCTTAGAGTGAGCTGTCATTCCAACTAATGCTAGTGAGATGGTTACAGAATCGCACTGCTGCTGGTATTCAGAACATACTTAATTGTTATCTTCATTTCATGCATTAATTTGTTTCTACTATTTTTACAAGATTTTGACTTGCTACTATGTATACTATTTTTGCATGATTATTCAAACGATAATAGCACTCATTAGTACTTGAATACTGTCATTATTCAAATGCTATTATTAATCAAGAATTCAAATACAAAGGTCAACATCTAAATATTTCGAAAGTGATTTTAAAATTTCCAAAATGCTATAATAGTCAAAGAGAGATAAAAATTCAACTGATTTTTAGGCAGTTAATTTTTTCCGTCTAGCCCCCTTTCGCAACGCGCGATAAGGAACTTCGTTTCAAAATTAGCGTTACCTAACTTTGCATTATTTACCTGGCAACGGGACGGAACTTTAAAGATACTTATAAGGTTTTCGGCTATAATGTCACCGACATCAATATGCCAGGCAGTCATGGATACTTGCGTTTAAATTTTTGTAATCTTTTGAAGAACTATCCTATATCTGGCAATACTTCTAAATTTAGGATAATTCTTTTAAAACTTCCTGATCTTAGTAAGTTTCGAGAGAGTGCGGGGCGGCGACAACGAACGGTGCGTCCGCCTCTACAAGATCCAAAAAGTCGTCCGCTTCAAAGAGTAAAGTAATATGTCCGCCTCCATAGCTAGCGTAACGCGTACTGGTTACCGATTCTGTAACCATCTCACCGTGAAAACTTAGGTGAAATGAGCGTGGAGTGAGCTGTCAGTCCAACTTATGCTAGGGATTGAGATTGACACTACTGACAACTCACATCAAGCTCACTTCGCTTGAGTTTTCACGGTGAGATTTTTACAGAATAGACCGGCTGGTTACCGATTCTGTAACCATCTGACCGTGAAAACTTAGGTGAAATGAGCGTGGAGTGAGCTGTCAGTCCAACTACCTAATGTTAGGGATTGACACTATTGACAGCTCACTCTAAGCTCACTTCACCTAACTTTTCACGGTGAGATTCAGCACTGACGTGATAAATATTGACGCGAGGCTACACGATCAATATTTATCATAATCCGACGGATCATCAATACAGAATCAAAAAATCTAGAAATCCATGAATAAATAATGACACATCAATCCATTAGGTTACACGTTAATTAATACCACGATACGTCAGTATTTACTGATGGATCACAGTAAATACCTTACGTGTAATCGTCGCCTCAAAATGTACGACCTATAAGGAATCAGTCTTTTCCTTTTGATGTACGGAACCCTAATAAAAAGCGACAGCAAGTACTTCAATGCTGACGATTTTTTACGATTCCCCCCCCCCCCTCCCCGCCTAGCTACGCCCATGCAAACAAATTCTTCAACTCTAACGTTAGTATTTAGAATAGGTACTACTATAATAGGTAGGATTTATTAACTTCCAAAGTTAGTTTTAATAGACTTTAAAAATTACAAACGTACCTATTTTTTATTGCAATTTATTTATTTACGCATTTATCCATACTAACAAATGCAACAGTAACTCTGTCTGTATGTCTGTTACCCTTTCTCCCCTAAACGGCTGGATAGATTTCGATGAAATTTGGCACACTGACCATGACCCGGTATCACGTTTTCAGGGGGTAATTTCCGCCATCTACGCGGGCCAAAGATAATGCTTCCGACTAATATTATAAACGTAAAGTTTTCATGGATGGATGGATGGATGTTTGTTACTCTATCACGCAAAAACTACTATACGGAATTGGATGAAATTTGGCACACAGATGATTTATAACCACGATTAACTTAGAGGATACTTTTTATCCCGATATTCTCACGGGATCAAAACTTATGCGGGTGAAACCGCGGGGTGCAGCTAGTAATTTCATAAAGGAAAAAATAACTTACCTTCCAAGTTCCAAGCCCTAGAACAGGGCAAGTGCGTCCATTGTTCAAAATAATAGGAACGTTAGTCGACATCTTGTTAACACGTATGCACTCAACGAATCGAAGTACGATACTGAAGTCTGAAGCGAGCGACCAGTTTATTTTGTTACTAGTTCACTACCGGATAAATAAAGGTGCGGTTTTGTTAACGCGACTACACGACATAATAGACGTAAGTGATTAATTAGATCTTCAGTGTAAGTGCTTGTGTATATTGTCATTGTCAACACGTTACTAATGTATTAATACATTAAGAAATAGGCAAATGTATTCAAGTAGTTCTGAAAGTGCTGAAAAGCAATTTATTTTTTTTAGGCTGAATATGCTTATGCTACTTTTACAGAGAGCAATGATGGCTTCGTGGTAACGCCCCGACTTACGAGTTGTGCTCAGTTCGAACCCAGACTGGCGCTTTACTTTGTGTAAGTAATTTCTTCACCACTGCTCTTAAAACGGTGAAGGAAAACATCGTGAGGTAGCCGGCATGTCCTAGAACCAAAAATTCGAAGACAGGTGACATCTAGCAACCCGCACTGGGCCCGCGTGGTAGATTACAGCCCACTCGGACTTCCTCTCTTTTTCGGAGATTACTGACATATGCATACACATCTGCTTGCCCCGCATGCCCCCCAGCTTGGGGGGGCTACGGCCGCAGAGGATAGGGAGAGCGGCCAACGTCATACCGACACTCCTCTTCCCCTGCGGCCCCACCGCGTCAGCCATCAAACGATGGCGACCCCGTCAAGGCCGCGGAAGGTAGGGAGAGCGGCGCGCGGCGCACCACAATACCACCGCGACACCGCAATCTACCCGCCGGCCGCTACGTCGTCGGCTTAGCCGCAAAGCCCTGACGAGCGGCCCCCGCTCGGGTTCCTCTTAGCTTCACCGTGGGCCTTCCAGCCACGGCTACTGAGGTCCCCCCGCCTCGACAATGCGGGAACCCACCGGAGGGGGTTCAAGTAGTACCTACGTTGAGTGGCAAATCCAGCATCGTTGGATCGGTTCGAACGATGAACTATTTTTTCACTTTTCATTCATTTTCTGGTCACTACGAATTAAAAGGTGCTGAATGAAACAAAAATAAATAAAATGAGTTTATTTGCAAAAAACCCAAAAAAAAATAAGTTCGGGGAAAATATGCGTCACATCATCATCACCATCTGCCTAGCCTTTTCCCAACTATGTTGCGGTCGGTTTCCAGTCTAACCGGATGTAGCTATCTGACCCAGACCCAAGTTACCGGGTAATACGATATACCCCATGGTAAAACTGGTTGTCAGACTTTCGGGCTACTGACTACCCGTAACGACTGTCAAAGATCCACGAATGACAGCCGGGACCAACGGCTTAACGTGCTTACGGAGGCACGCAGGGGTCTTGGTATGTGAAGATGGTCACCCATCCACGGACCAACCGCGGCAAGCGTAACCTGATTGATCGACCCGTGTGTGGCTGTTATTACTTAGCCACAAGCCCCTGAAAATATGCGTCACATCCACGCAAACGGCTACCGCTCAGCGAAATGCTGTGCCTATATGCGAGAAAAAGCCACAGCGCTAGTTTCCAGCGACGGCTGGGGTTGAGTTTGACGTGATGACGTCAAAAACGAACAAAAGTTAAGTGCCAGGAGGCCAATTCCCGTAATTAAAAACGTTTAAAATCTAGTCGCAATCACAGCAGCGACAATCAATGTCAAAAATGTAAGGAAGTTAGAGGTATTTTTGACAGATTGAGACTTAGATCAGACTGTGAAGTGAACGTTCTTAAAATTACGAGAATTGCCCCTCTGATAGCAGCTTAAGTGACAGCAAACGTGGCAGTGAAACCAAACCTTGTCTTGTTATAAATAGAGTCTATAGTTAGTTAGATACATACTAAAATCTATATAGAACTATACTTTCGGATAGCACTGTGTTATATCTTTGGCCTGTCGCCAGACAAACAAATGCCCAGTTGAAAATACACTGTTCTGCTTGGAAACTGCCGCTACATAACTATGTAATGTAAACATCTTGTTATTATGTGAGCAAGATTAAAAAAAAAAACAACTGAGTTTCAAAAACATATTCATCATTCATATCATATCAAAAATAGTAGGGTTTTTAAAAGGCTTTGCCTGTCGGGGGAGCGCTGAATGCTTATGCGAATCCCGCACCCCGGCCATAGGCAGAGGTGGAACAGCGCGCATACCTCCTCCTCCTCTCTGTCACCCCGACGATGGAAGAAGTCCATGAGGATTTCCACCGTGCAACAAAAAAAAAGGCTGAAGGCGGTGGCAAAAAACGAAAATACTTGCAGAACCAAAGACACCGACTTCCGAAATCTTAGTTATTTTTCACTTTGCAGTATTTTTTTTGGAAAGCTGGAACCTACTGGTTGCTGGGAGGGCAGGAGAATGATGATTGAGTTGCATCCGGTTAGACTGGACTGGGTAGACGTTTCACATAAAGAAAAAAAAAAAATTACTTTTTAGCTGAAGTACATACTATCAATTCAACGGACTGCGCTACGACTTCGCATTTGCAAAGGGACAATTACGTTCAGGAAATAATAAGTGAACCTTGCGTTGATGAAGTCATAATTAGTATAATAAAGTTGGCTAGTAATGAACACAGGTAGCGATCGCTTAGTCACCGGAAAGGCGACGTGGGCGGTGTCGGCCTTCACGTATCCTGCGAACTCTGCTGTTCTCCAGCTACCCATAGTGTCAACACAATAGGTATTGTGTTCAAAATCAAAATCAAAAGTCATTTATTCAAATTAGGCTGAGAGTCAGCACTTTTCGAACGTCAAAATTACAAAAGACAGTCCCCCAAAAACGCCCGCCCTTCACCACTTCCTAGTGCTATCGCTGGGAAGAAGAAGTGGCGGAACAAACTTCCCAGCAGCACAGCTGTCTGTTCAGTTAGAATATAGTGCATGTATACAATACTAGGAACCTATGTTCAGTAATTAACATTACAAGAAACTTAAATTAAATTATTTGCCATAAAATATGTCAGCTAGCCACATGTAGCCACAGTTCAAACATGCGAATATTACTGTGACAAATCTACACAGCTAGAAAAACGACTTGGGTGTCTTAACCAGCTTCGAATAGCTATGAAAATACACGTAAATACTTGCTATGTAAACAACTACTTGGACTAGTGGCAGGAAGTTTTATAACATCATCAAGATACAACAGGCGGATTAAATCATCATCATCATCATTAGCCTACAGCAGTCCACTGCTGGACATAGGCCTCTCCTATATCACGCCATTCAACTCGATTCTTGGCAACTCTCCAACTGCTACCAGCCATCCTGCGAACATCATCGCTCCACCTAGCCTGAGGGCGTCCCACCTTACAATTTGCGGTACCTACGATTAAAGCGAACTCAAAATACACTCGTCAGAACTTGACCAAAATACAGATTGGCAGGAACACCGACGCGCCAACTGTAGCCATGAATTCAACACATGATTCTAGACCTGGAGGTGCAGTCTCGACCTTCATAGCGATCGCTTTACGACCGAATTCGGTCGCAAAGTCCTGTCACTCCATACATTACACCTGTCAATCCGGGACTTTGCGACCGAATTCGGTCGTAAAGCGATCGCTATGAATGTCGAGACTGCAGCCCCAGCTAGCGTAGTAGTTTCCACAGGCTATGAAAAAAAATCTTCTGTTTCATACAAAAGTGAATCTATTGGTCAAAATGTACAGAAAAGCAAATGTTTTTTTTAATAACAGACGAAAACCTTCAACGCAGGGAATCATGAAATCAGAATCATGTGAACATGAATCCATGGTAACGGGTTGCGCGTCACCGGTCGCGATGTGGCCACCTTGTATGGGTCCACCTCTGAAGTACAGACGCCAGCACGTCAAGCTACTACAATCTGTCAAATTTCTTTAATAGATTTTCAACTTTATCGCTATAGCATTAAGGTTCAAGATTGATTGGGAAAATTGGATAGTTTCGGGTAGCTTGACCTGCTGGCCTCTGTACATTTAATCAGCCTATAACATTCCCACTGCTGGGACACAGGCCTCCTCTCTGTGAGCGGGAGTGGGCCGTAATCTCCAGTGCGGATTGGTAGATTTTCTTCGAATTTTTGGTTCTAGGACATGCCGGTTTCCTCACGATGTTTTCCTTCACCGTTTTGAGAGCAGTGGTTATGAAATAATTTACGCAAAGTAAAGCGCCTGCCTGGGTTCGAGCCTACGAACTACAACTCGTTAGTCGCGGCCGTTACCACTGGGCCACCACAGAAGTACACAATTAAAAAAAAACTTGAGAGGTGTCAAGGGACACCCGGATGGAACGAAGTTCACAGACAGACAGAGAAACATGCGACGCCGCAAAGCTTACAATAGCTTACTATAGCAAAAAGTGTCGTGACCACTTTTCGTAAGAATTTTTTCCGTCTAGCCCCCTTTCACAACGCGCGATAAGGAACTTCGTTCCAAAACTTCGTTCCAATAAAAATCTTCTATAAATCAATTTACGTTGTTGAGCAGATAATTTATTATGTAGAGCTCTGCGACGACGTAGCTGCGTAGCGGATAATCTACGCATCGGCTACGGCGTAGCACTCGTAGCGATTGTGTCGTGACAACTTTTCGTAAGAATTTTTTCCGTCTTTCACAACGCGCGATAAGGAACTTCGTTCCAAAAAAAAAACTTGAGAGGTGTCAAGGAACACCCGGATGGAACGAAGTATAACTGGCTTGCTTTCTATAAGAGAGAGAGAGAGAGACAGACAGAGAAACACGCGCACGCCGCACGGCTTACAACTATAGCAAAAAGTGTCGTTCCAACTTTTGGTCTTAATTTTTTCCGTCTAGCCCCCTTTCGCAATGCACGTTAAGGAACTTCGTTCCAAAAAAAATTCAAAATCTGCCCACAATTGATGAAGATAACTACTTAGATAAAAAAGTCTGTTAAAAATCCGCACGAGCGCATCCAAGGAACTCCACTTTAAAATTCATTACTTATCAACGCATGAATTGTTCACACACCTATGGAAAATTAGATTCACCTTGAGTCATTTACGACTTTATCGGGGTAAGCAGTGATGTCAATTGCAAAATATGGTGTAACAGCTTGCTTTGCTTCGTGGGTGACTGTGTTACAATACTACTTCGGAGTAGACCCCCAGCAGGGGGGGTCTACTCCGAAGTAGTATCGGCCGAATGTTCGGCCGTTTCCTGCTACGAAGTTACTATTTAGTTCGGTCGGTTCCGATCCTACACTCCTACACTCTTTCGAATATTGACTATGGTCCCGACCCAACTGAGCCGATCCGAACTTTTTTCGCATTTTTCAATAATATTCGGTTCGGCCATGTGTCGGTCCGATCCGAACATTCGCACTTTGCACTTCGGAGTAGGCCGTGTTTCGGAAAAAACCACATGTACGTATTGTGAAAAATGAATCTGCCTACCCTTTTCCCAACTATGTGGGGGTGTCAAAGATCTACGAATGACAGCCGGGATCTACGGCTTAACGTGCTTTCCGAGGCACGAAGGGGTCTCGATATGTAATGGATGGTCACCCATCCACAAACAGACCGCGGCAAGCGTAGCTTAACCTTTGATCGACCCGTGCGGCTGTTATTATTTAGCTACGAGCCTCATAGAACCGTATCTGATGATGGGAACCGAATGGTATGAAAATACGTACCTTTATAGGTTATTACATAATCAGACTATAATGTTCCCACTGCTAGGACAAATGCCTCCTCTCTCTGTGAGAGAGAGTGGGCCGTAATCCACCCCGCGAACCCATTGCGGCGGGGTAATTGCGTAACACACTATCAGTAGCAATGGGTTTAATTTTGACAGTTCAACAACATTCATTGCGTTATTTACGTTGTTGAGCAGACACATTTTTCGAATATATGGAGCAATGGATTAGCAATATACTTCAGAATGATTAAGATTGAGATTAATAGTCTGAGGTCGCCGAATGGTATGAGTGCATTATAAATCCTCTTTTGTAAGTTTATCAGTGATTCTTAAAATTCCTGCGTAAAATTCCCAGAAAAAAATTTTACAAGCCCAATCAAAATATGGCGTGTCAGTGTGGCCTAGTGTCAATTTCAAGCAAAAATATTTCGGCTTCAAAAATGGACAATACGAAAATGTTGCACATATCTTAGTTTTAATAACACACATTCACAATTTCCTGTAACGATACAACATGGAAAGCGCAGTGAGTGACATTCATTACATGCTTTTATTTAGTTTCACCTTTCCCGATGTTTGTCTGTAATCAAATCTTGCAAGTTAAATTTGATCCACTTACATAATGAGCTGAAATTTTGCATGCATGTATAAATCGAATAACAATGCAAAATTATTATGACACTAGCTTCTGCCCGCGGCTTCGCCCGCGTGGATGTCGGAAATTATTCCACGAGAACGTGCTAACAGGATAAAAAGTATGTGCTTCCCCAGGATACCATCTATATCTATGCCAAATCAGAAGTTCAGTGGTTTAGGCGTGAAAATGTAACATACAGTTTCAAGTTCAAATCCTCCCCTTAAAAACCGAATTACCTACCCGTTTTTGTCCCGTCAGTGGTAAATTTTCGACATACTTTACATAATTATTTATTATTAATTATTTTCTGTCAAAAGAATCAATACTGAGTTTCGAGTTACTCAGACCGCGCATTCAATTTCTTCGACATTAACTTAACACCCCTATATCCCCCTTTGAGGGGTAGTTATGAAAAACTTATAATGATAAACTTTATTACTTACTTAGGCAAATTTCAAGTTTATTAACTAAATGAATAAGATTTTTCATATAAACTGTATCCCCGCTTTTCACCCCCACAGGGGTGCAATATAAAAAAAATCGTTTGGGATGTATTCATAACTTGACTCAAAGATTATTTATTCTAATTTTCGAGTTAATCAAGCCATGCAGTAAAATCCTCCCCTGAAAAATTGACTACCCCATTTCAGCCCGTCAGGGGTAGATTTTCCAAAAACCCTGATACACATTATTCTTTACTTTCAATATTAGGTATAAATACTGAGTTTCGAGTCAACCGGACTGCGCGCTAAAATTCTTCCATACAAACTTTGAAACCCCCCAATCCCTTATTAGGGGGTAGTTTAGAAGAAAAAGAAACTGTCAATCTTCATAATTTATTTTGATAAGTATTCGTGCTAAGTTTCAAGTTTATTAACTCAAGGAATAAGATTTTTCATACAAACTTTCATCCCCTATTTTATCCCCTTGGGGGTAGAATTTATCAAAATTCTTTCTTAGCGGATGCCTACGTCATAAAATCTACCTGCATGCCAAATTTCAGCCCGATCCCTCCAGTGGTTTGGGCTGTGCGTTGATAGATCACTATGTCAGTCAGTCACCTAGCTTTATATATTTAAAAGATACTTTTCCGGCATAAAAAGTACCCAGTGTGGTGCCCAGGATATTAAAGAATAATTATACCAAGTTTCATCGTAATCGATCCGGTAGTTTTTGCGTGATGCCTGAACAAACAGACAGACAAAAATTTTTTTAATCACATTTTTGGGTTCGGTGTCGGTCTAGTACACCCCCTGCCATTTATTTTTTTGATATTTTCAATGTACAAAATTTTCACTTCTACAGATTTATTATAAGTATACAGGCTGTTAGTGTAAACACCGTTGTCACTAAAACCATAGGTAGTTGACTTAATTATAAAAATGTTTATCTGAATTTAAAAATAAATAAACGTTATTTTATTTCAAAAATGTAAGAAAGTTTCTGTCCGACACCGTCCGTAAATTCATGCGCTTGCCGGCTTGCGGGCACTTGCGGCACGCCCTGCATAGATAAGGGAAGTACTGACGACGCGCTGTTTCCCGCGCTCCGTCTACTTTGCCCTTGCGTGCACTTGTATAGGGTGAAATAATTTTGAAGAAAAATTGAGACTTTACTTAAAAAAAAAAAAAGATATTTTTTTTCATTGAATTTACGTTCTATTAGTGAAACCAAACCACTGGTTTCAAGGATAACGGTGTTTACACTAACAGCCTGTATAGATGGAGCTGATTTGATGACGGAATCGGAAGGTAGGAACTCGGTAGTTATACCGACACAGTAACCCCATCGAGTATGGACTCGTTTGATCCGTCTTGACGAGTACTTTAGTGGTAGATGGTAACCAGAGTCTGATGATGGAGCTGGAAGGTGCCGTAGTTATGAACTCAGTAATTAAGCGACACAACAGCGTCGAGTTTGATTCGCCTTGATGGGTGGTGAGTGAGTGGCGGTGGTTTGGTGGACGTAAATATGCGACCCTATCTTTGGGAAAATAAGTTCGTTCGTTCGTTCGTTCCATTTGTTATGAATGTGGATTCTGTCTTTGATCAGATGGATGACCCAATGCCAAGGTGAGCACGTGCGGAGGGCTGAATGGTATGAGGGTGTATTTAAATGTCATGGCGCTAAAATTGCGCCTGAGGGTACCAGGGCGAACCCGAAGCTGAAGCCCTTATCCCCCTACAATGGACCTCTTGGGGGATGGACCTTTTTATTCTAAAAATAGGTACTAAAAATTTAAAAATTAAATTAAAAGAAAAATAAACTTTTTAAAAACAAGCTTTTATTACTTGTTAATAAAAAGAATTAAAAAGTTAAAAATCATTTAAACCTGATAACAAAAGAAAAAATACTGACGAACTAATTAGATTTTTTTATTAGAATAGCCTATTGGGCTATTAGTTGCAAACTTAATTTTTCAAATCTGACTGGTAGTTCCAGAGATTAGCGCATTCAAACAAACAAACTCTTCAGCACCTTAATTGCGTAACACACTATTCATCTAAATCTGAATCATTTTGAAGGATATAGCTAATCCATTGCTTCATATGTTCGAAAAATGTGTCTGTTGAACAACGTAAACAACGCAATGAATGATGTTGAACTGTTAAAATGAAAGCCATTGCTATTTTTTTTTTTTTTTCTTTATTGATAAGAACTAACGTTCTTAGTAATGGATTACAATCTAGCCTAACAGACTAATAAGTAATTTAACTCTAACTTAATATTTTACGAGATAGATTATGTTATAACTAAGAATAGTGTCAATTTGCACTTTTACACAGTTTCGTAGCACTTTCTTAGGGTCTGATAAGTGATAAAACACTTTGTTCATGTGGTACATGTATAGCACCATTAGCACCGCACTATTATTCTTTCACTATATAAATATTACACTAACTCAAATGGTTTAGTTCTCTTTAGCCTACGCACTAAGTCCGTGTTGTCTAGCAGCTGAATTGCCTCGACATTCACATGTCGGTGAAGTCTGTGTTCGTGGGCTTCAGCAAATTTTTGAATGATGGTGGTGACGAGTTCCATTTTAAGATCACGGTGGAGGTCGTCATTTCTAATGTACCATGGAGCATTTACAGCATCCCTGAGTACTTTATTTTGGAATTGTTGGATTATTTTAACGTTACTTCGTTTAGTACAGCCCCAAAGTTGGATGCCATATGTCCAAATTGGCATAAGAATATGCTTGTATATTATAATTTTATTATGTATTGATAGGCAGGATTTCCTTCCGAGTAACCAATACATACTATTATAACGTATGTCGAGTTCCTGTCTTTTCTTTTTGACGTGAGCTTTCCAACGCAGTTTGGCGTCAAGAGTTATGCCAAGGTATTTGGCTGTGTTAGCATAAGGCACTTGCATGCCGTTTATATAGATTGGGTGGTAATCACAGTGTTTGTTAGTGAAGTCAATATGAATTGATTTTGACTCATTCAGTTTGATCTTCCATTTTTGTGTCCAGTCATAAACTTTGTTCACAGCTAGTTGAACTTTTTCTACTGCTTCTTTGTGGCTTGATCCGGTAGCCATAATAGCAGTGTCATCTGCAAAGGTCGCAATGGTGTTGTTTTCCAGCTCTGGGATGTCACATGTGTATAGCAAGTAGAGGAATGGGCCTAACACACTTCCTTGTGGCACCCCAGCTTTTATAGTTTTTAGTTCAGAATATGCATCTTCTTGCCTTATTCTAAACATTCTGTTACATAAATATGATTCTAAAATGTCTGCAAATTCTGGAGGTAGCATGTGTCTGAGTTTAAATACCAGACCCTCATGCCAAACTTTATCAAAAGCTTGCGCGACATCTAGGAATACGGTGGCGCAGACTTGCTTGTTTTCGAGTGTTCTTTCAATAATGTTAGTTATTCTGTGTACCTGGTCTATCGTAGAGTGTTTTTCTCTGAAGCCAAATTGATGGTTTGGTATTAGCTCCTTTTCTTCTATTATTGGTTTTAACCGTTTTAATAACAGTTTCTCAAATAGTTTTGATAATACTGGCAACAGGGAAATGGGTCTATATGATGATGCTTCATGGGGTGGTTTCCCAGGCTTCGCAATCATAATGACTTCAGCAACCTTCCATGAGTCAGGCACATGTTTTAGCATAAATGCAGCATTAATAAGTCTGGTCAGCTTTACTATGGCTTTGCGCGGGAGATGTTTTAGTATTTCTCCTGTTATGAGGTCGTAACCCGGAGATTTCTTCGAGCTTATGTTGTATTGAATTTCTCTAAGAACTTCTTTAGGAGTTACAAGTCGAATTCTTTCACTTTGTGATAATTTTTCACTCTCAATTATTTCTATGGAGCTCTCGTTGGGCCGAAAAGTGTTTTCTAAGTGTTGGGCAAATCTAACCGCCTTTTGTTCATTGCTTATGGCCCATTTTCCGTCGATGTTTTTGATAGGTGGAATTGGCATAATCGGCCTTTTAAGATTTCTTGTAGCTTTCCAAAGGGAGAAATCCGTTGATTGGTCGTTGGTAAGCTGCACAAGGTGAGTATTCAGACAGTCATCTTCAAATTGTAGAATTTTCCTCTTTAGACGTTTAGTTAGGTTATTTAATAGTGTTTTATCCCGCGGGCATCTTGTTTGCTGCCACCGCTTTCTTTGCTTTCTTTTATCAGATAGTAAACTCACAATTTCCTTGGGATAGATATGTCCCTTATATTTACGTTCTAAATGTGGCGTGTTGTTCCATGCACATTGTTGGATATTAACAACGTATTTGTTTACTTCTGAGTCCAGCTGATCCGGATTTTGTAACGGAGTTTTTAGGTCGATAATATTATCTAGATCAAGGGCAAAACTAGCCCAATCTGTAGATTTATTAACCAGGGTTAAATGGCTTTCTCTCAGTAGGATTTTTTGACTGAGTCTTAGGAGAATCGGGGAATGGTCCGAATTCATGTGAAAATCTTCCTCCAAATTAACGTAATTGGTGGATATATTTTTGATTATGAAAAAGTCTATAAGATCCGGTATTTTCTCGTGGTCAGTGGGCCAGTATGTTGGTTTGCCTGTGCTCATAACTTCACAGTGTGTGTCTTTAACTGCATTTAAAAGCTGCCTTCCCTTTGTTGTAGTAAGTCTTGATCCCCAGTGCGTATGCTTGGCATTGAAATCACCGCCTAGGATGAATCTCTGGCCTAGAAGTTTAAAGAATTGCAAGTATCGCTCTTTTCTTATCATATGCCTTGGAGGACAGTATATGGCTGCTATGGAAACGTGACAAAATCGGGTTTTAACACATACTGCCACGGCTTGAATGTCTGGTTCTTCAAATTTACTCTGCTCATAATGATTGATGTTTTCTTTGATTATAACCGCGCTACCTCCTCTGGCCGAGTTGTCAGGGTGGAGCGAATTATATACCTTGTATCCTCTAAATTTGATGAAAGATTGGTTAGTGAAGTGCGTTTCGGAGATCAAACACACGTCTATATTTTCTGTCTCTAGGACTGCCTGTAGCTCATTCTGATGTTTGAGGAGCCCATTGGAGTTCCATGCCATTATTTTTAGTGTGTTACTCATTTTTGGTTATTAAAAACAACTGTTTTGGTGCTGGATTCTAGCTTTTCTAATCTTTTGTCAAAATTAGTAATACACTTCAAGATCTGATTTATCTTATCTTCCAGATTCGAAGGTTGTGAGCCTTGTTTTGTGGCTTGTGCATAGGAAAACGTTTGTACAGGTTTTGCCGTTGCCTGAAAACTTTCTTTCGGTGCCTGTTTCTGAGGATTTTTTATGGAAGGAGACTGTTGGGCAGTGGGCACCACGAGTTTCTTTTTGATATTTTTATTTTTCATTATTTGCATCTCCTTGGCTACTTCACACCCTCTATAGTTGGCAGGGTGGGGTAAGCCACAGTGGACGCATTTTGGTTTCTCTTGCGGAGATTTGGTACAGTTGGCTGTAAGATGCTTGCCAGTGCATTTGACACACCTCGGCTCTTTTCTGCAGTATTTATGAGTATGCCCATATGCCTGGCATCTTTTACATTGAGGAATGAGTTTCGGGTTTTTGAGAGGGTGTATTTCAATTTTACACCCTAAAATGTACTGTATGCCATAGATTTTGTTAACATTTTCGTCATTGTTAAATGATAAGACGAACATATTGAGTGGTTCTTTGGTCTTCCAGCTCAACTTGTTGTCAACTTTTTCTATTTTCAAACCTTGCGATATTAAATCATCTTTAATTCGATCTGGCTGGCAGGAAGAATGTATTTTTTTCACTACAACTCTTATTGGTCGAGCCTGTTTGTTCTCGTAAGAATGCCAAAGATATTCTTTTTCTGATAAAAACCTAGCAATCGCTCTATAAGAGTCTTCGGTTTTGGCGTTGATTTTCACACAATCTCCGTTCATCATTTTTGCGGTGAATGATTCAGTTGGTTGGGTTTCAGTTAGTGAGTCGTAGAACATTTGGTAGTTCTTAACTCCGTCTATTATGATTGGCGGTGGTGGAGACACTTTTTTGACTAATGTCTGTTCTTTCTCACATTTTTGTTCTTGTTGGGCGCTTGTTCCAGGTTGTTGTGGTGGAGAGAGGGAGATGTTAAGCTTCCTTTTCTTCCTACTTTTAGCCCTAATCCACTCAGTCTCTTTAGCGAGTTCTTCCTCGTCTGTGCAGTACTCGAAATTTCCCTTTTCAGATTGAGCAAATTGCATGTTGCTCTTAGCTTCTAACTCCTTAGGTTCATTTTCCTTGGAGCTGGGATTTGCTTTTTGGAGGCTTTGAAGTTGTTGCTGGAGGCCTTCTATTTGGATCTTCAGATTATTAACAAGAAGTTCTAGCTGTTCTCTTTCCGATTTTTCTTGGATGTAACTGTCATACAACAGCTTTTCCAGATCGGTTTTAATTTTTACCTTTGTTGAAGACATAGTAAGGTAAGTAGAAATGTCACCTTTACATTTATTTAATTTCACTGTTTACACTATAATTAATAACTGGGTCATCTTGGCGACCTTCATAAACCGATTTCGCAACGCGGCAATGACGGTGTTACTGTGATGCGCCAGCGAATTACTCTAAAGTAGAGCACCCGCGCGCGAATGATACACGTCCGTTCTCGGTAGAAGCTAAACACGGAATTGCTATAACTGATAGTGTGGTATGCAATTATCCCGCAGGTTTATTATTAGTTTATGGATATAGTTAGAAACTGTAAACAATTTAATTCACTATTACAGATGAAGTCATATCATAAGCACTAAGGCCGGTGTTCACGCAGGATCCTATGATGCAAGAATGCTGCATTCTAAAAGGATTGTTTCAGTCCGTATGCCCCTGCTGCTGTCGTAGTGACATTGACGACTAAACGAGGACTCTGGAGCATCCATCATCACCTAGTATTTACTGCAATAAAAGATGTGAAGGTGTGAAGTGAAAGTAAGCAAGTCCGTTTATCTTCTTTAGCTTTTAAGGGTCCTTACCCAACGGGTGCCCACGGGACCCTATTTCGTAACCAGGGGTGCCAACGGGACCCTATTCCGTAGCCAGGCGTGCCAACGGGACCCTATTCCGTAGCCAGGGGTGCCAACGGGACCCTATTCCGTAGCCAGGGGTGCCAACGAGACCTTATTCCGTAGCCAGGGGTGCTAAAGGGACCCTATTCCATAGCCAGGGGTGCCAACAGGACCCTATTCCGCACCCAAGGGTTCCAACGGGACCCTATTCCGTAGCCAAGGGTTCCAACAGGACCCTATTCCGGACCCAAGGATTCCAATGGGACCCTATTTCGTAGCCAAGGGTGCCAACGGGACCCTATTCCGTACCCAAGGGTTCCAACGGGACCCTATTCCGTAGCCAGGGATGCCAACAGGACCCTATTCCGTACCCATGGGTGCCAACGGGACTGACAGACAGACGGACGACTGCAAAGCCTTTAGATCTTCACAGTCGTAACGGGTAGTCTGAAGCCCGAAAGTCTAACAACCAGTCTTACCAAAGGGTGTCGTTTTAACCGTAATAGGTAGACACTTTATCTTCCTTGGACTGCCAGTCAGACGCTTTACTTTGTGTAAATAATTTCATCACCACCGCTCTGAAAAATGGTGAAGGAAAACATCGTGAGGAAACCGGCATGTCCTAGAACCAAACATTCGAAGACATGATGTAACATCTACCAACCCGCACCGGGCCCGCGAGGTAGTTTACAGCCCACCTCTCGAAGAGACCTGTGTCCTAGCAGTGGGAACGTTATAGGGTGGGTGATTATGCTTTCTGATACAGAAGTCGCAGCCAACTGGTTTAATTACCCGTTTAGTTAACCGCCTAACCTTTTAACTAAACGGCGGCTGTTCAACTAACGGCCTGAATGATATTCAATAAATTATAGTTTAGGTTGGAACTGTAACCAATCACGTGCGAGCCGAATTGGTCGCAGTAACTAAGCCAGGGCTCCCCGACCAAATGGGTTAGGTTAGAACTGTCATCAACCGCGTGCGAGTCGAGAGAGGGAAGCGAGGCGAGCACTACTTCCTAAGGCCCGGCGGTTGACTAACGGCTAATTTAACCAGTTGGTTGCGACTTAGAGACCAAACCAATTTGGGGACCAATTAAAAATAAGTAACTAGAGAAACTTAGTGAGAAAATCTGTTCTTTTTTCTGTTTGGATATCGAACATCACGTCTGTTGAGTGTGCAGAAACAGATTTTTGAACTACGAAGAACTAAACCTCAAAATAAATTTTCAAAAGTCAAAGCGCTTATTTCAAACTGCTTTTTTTGCCAGCTTTGCGTTTGCCCGCGACTTCGTCCGCGTGAAATTACTCGTCTCCTAAGAGTCATAGCGTAATGTTAAAAGCCTATAATAGTCTTCCTCAAGAATTGAGCTATCAAATGCAAAAAGAGTTTTTCAAATCTGACTGGTAGTTCCGGAGATTACCCCCTAAGTACATACAAACAAATTTTACATCTTTATAATATTAATATAGATATAGATAGGCACATAAAAGGCACTTTTGAACCTCAAAAAATACCTACAGTTAAATAGAATTGATTCTAGTCGCCCTTTCCAAAAGGTATTTGGAGGTATGAGGAACAGGGAGTAAAGTTCACTCATCCTCCATAGAAAAGGGAGGATCCTCCGACCAGACAGGTGTTGTGTCTGGTGGGCAATTGCCCAACGATTGATGTTGAGAAATTGTATCTATGCTAACTGCGCGATAAACTCTGTTTGCGAGATGCAGGATTTGCGTGACGTCAGTATGACGCGTTGTTCGCATGTGGCGTTGTAGATACCGCTACAGGTAGTTTTCGTGTGGAGAAGAATGGTCAAGAAACTCCACCGCATCATCTCTGTTGAGTTTCGCTAACTAATTTAATTTAATCCTGTATATGCTGTGTGTCGTCAATTCTTCCATTTATACCCAAAATATCATCTTTTACCCAAGGATATCTTAAGAACTGAAGCGCCGTGTTCAGCCAGGATCCTATGATGCAAGAATGCTGTGTGATGGGCTTCTTCCAATCTTTGTGCCCCAGCTGCTGCTGCTGCAGTGATGATTTTGATGACTAAAACGAAGGCAACCATCTCTTACACAACGATTGGATAAGAGATGTCATAGTAAGTTCATTTAAAAATCTTCTTTTATCCTAACAACAGTTAGGTGGATCACACACTACAATGCGCCACGCGACGCGGCGCAGATAACGCACCCCCGCGCGTAATTTATTACATACAAATTCTATAAAAACTTTTGGCTCGGAGGGGTGCCTCGGAAAGCACGTTAAAGGACATCACTCATTATAAGAACACCGCTCCTACACAACAAATAACTTGTCATTTAGGTTAGGATTTTAAAACAAATCCATTAAAGTATTTTTTACGATGGTAACACAGAGTAGTGGACGGCCACGTCGCGCCGATAGCGCGGTTCCAGCGAGCAGCTGATCCCCAGCGAGGAAATGTCTGCAAGCGGCATGCATGCCTCGCCGTCCACGCGGGACCCTTCTCTTGCCACCCGCGCGCGGTCATGACAAGCAGGTGGATTTTTCAGAGGCGGTGGCGGGCCGTTACTGCGCTGGAGCGGTGGAGTTATATTGATTGATTGATCCCGGATGACATTCGTGACCGATGACATTTGATTGAAGCTCGAAAGTTTAACATCCAGTCTTACCAAGGCGTATCGTGTAACTGGGTTGTGTATGTCAGATAGTCATTCATCAGAGCATTCTACAAGTGTTGTAAGTCAGAACTCTAATTAAAAAAAACATCTTTCAACTCAAGTCTGTCCAAACACTCTACACCATCCTAATTGCGTACACACTATCAACGATAATAATCTGAATAATTTTAAAGGATATGGCTAATCCATTGCTTCATACGTTCGTAGAATTTTGCTGCTCAACAACGTAAATAACGCAATGAATGTTGTTGAACTGTCAAAATGAGATCCATTGCTACTTAACGTGTGTTACGCAATTACGCAAACCCCGCTGCTTTGTAAATGCAAAGTGAACTGTAATTTAACGTATTCTTTCCAGGACGTGATAGAGTGTGACCCATTTGCAACAGCGCAGCGTGTGTTATAACTAGGTCTGTACGCGAAAAGTGAACCGCGAGCAGCGAGTAGACCGTAAGTAATGATAAAAACTCAACAGCCGCTCCGTCTCCTTGTGACTGGCCTAGACCGCATCCGTGCCGAAAAGAAAGAAAAATTAAAAAAAAATATTTATTGCGAGTTGCGACCAAAAATAAAACACCAAATAAAATAAGTAAAAAAAAGTAACAAAGAAAAATGAAACAGAAAGTCCTATACGAGGCCAAAAGGCTCCTATCTCAGCATGATCAAAAGAATCCGCTGGCTCTTAGTCAAAGTCATTTAAAATAGGCACATAAAAGGCACTTGTGAACGATAAAATTTACAATAATTCTATTTAAAATTGGATTAAATTGAACTTTACAAGGCTGTTCACAAATGCAAAATCCGAGAATTTTTGTCAGTGAAATCAAATGGACGACTGACAGCTGTATGCGGTCGGGAACAAGGAAAATGTGACATTTTCGATTCGGCAACCTGTCGACTGATTGTGAATCTATGCTGGTAATGACGAGCTGCACCCTAATTGCGTAACACACAATCAATCGTAATCTGAACCATTTTGAAGCAAATTGCTAATCCATTGCTTCATAAGTTCGAAAAATTTGTCTGCTCAGCAACACGTAAATAACGCAATGAATGTTGTTGAACTGTCAAAATGAAACCGATTCCAATTGATTGTGTAACATACTATTAATCACAATCTGAATGAACACAATTTGAAGGAAATCCTATTAAAAAAAAAATGTTTTGTTTTATTGTATTTTATAAATGTAGTTTTTAATCTTTTAAAGCATGTAAATCTCTTATTATCACGTTATTGTTGTTGTTGTTTTTTTTTTAATTTATATTTATAATTTAATTATGTATTCAGAGCATGTATAATTGTAGGTACTCGATAATGTGTAAACTGTGGTTACCTGTAATTGAGTGTGCATTACAGGTTAATGTACGATAATAATACAAGTTAAAATAATGGTTAAAGATAATTGTAATGTATCTCGTTGGTAATCCTTAGGTAAATAAAATAAAATAAGATAGGTACCTATTGCTAATCCATTGCTTCATATGTACGAAAAATCTGTCTGCTCAGCAACGCAAATACCACACTGAATGTTGTTGAACTGTCAAAATGAAATTGCCATTGCTACGTACTGTTATTGTGTTACGCAATTACCCCACTGGTTTTCTAACGTGTGATGGATTGCTGGGAGGTAAGAAAGTAGGATAGCATGAACCAGTTAAAACATTTTTTTAATTTTTCACAAGCAAATTCTACCTTTGCCAGCACTATCGACTGTTTCATGGGCATCTCTAAATACCTTTTTAAGATTTCTACCTCGTTAGATAGCTGATTAAATGAAGATGTCTTTCCCGTACCTTGTACGCCCGAATCCCATGAATTTTCGCCTAGTCTATATGGAGTACTTAACTGTTGCAAATGGGTCACACTATCACGCCCTGGAAGGAATACGTTAAATTACAGGTGACCCTGTATACGGAGTTCCTTTATCTGATGCTACCTGTTCTCATCTTAGCGATTATCATCATTTTTATGCTAGTTTTATTTATCTGTGGCTGGCGCAGCATTATCTTCTTTTTCTATACATCTGTGTCGGCTGTCTTTTCATTATTGAGTCTCTATTTAATGCTTGATGTGGTTTACTTAACACTGACCGGAGTAATTCCCTTATAGATACTCGTACTAAATATTTTAACCTATTGCACCCTCTCGCAGTCCATTTAATATTCAAATTCAATGATAGCAAACACCAAGCTTGTATCTTACGTTCTTGTTTCAGGGAACACCAAAGGAAAAATCACGGGAATATCCCGATTTTTTTGAGTTGGCAACCCTAAACCTAGGGTTGTCTTTCTTCTGTTGATTTTCGCAATACTTTTATCATTTTCAGTATAGCCTGGTTATGTTACCTCTTCATTAAATGGTCAATCCTATTATGTACAGACGCCAGCACATCAAGCTACCCGAAACTGTCAAATTTTCCCAATCAACTTTAAACCTGAGGCTTTAGCGATAAAGTTGAAAATCTGTTAGAGAAATTTGACAGATTGTAGTAGCTTGATGTGCTGGCGTTAGTAAGTAACTTGGGGATTGTGAATTGTGATAACTCTTCTACAAAAGTCACTATTGAAGAGTTGATGTTATTGTAATAAAATTATCTTAAGTCAATCATGTTAAAATTATTAATAAATTATATTGCTATGAAATCGTACACTGAACTTATTTTTACATATTTTTTTTATAGTTTTACAAATGTTCTTTCCTTTCCTAAACGCGACTTGCAGACATCCAACGCTGTCTGCAAGTCGCGTTTCCAAACGAACAACTTAGCAGTATTCTATCTAATCAAACTAGCCTGATTGTCCTACTGCAGGCCAAAGACCTTCCTCTCCCTTTTCCACACAATTCTGTCTTCTACGAGTGCCGAGTGACGGTAGGAGTCAAGCTCGTCCCGCTATCTTCGTCTCGGCCTGCCGCTGCAATCGCTGGTTCTCTTAGCCCAATTGTCATCTGACATGCGGCAGACATGTCCGGCCCAGTCCCATTTAAGTTTAGCGGCTTTCTGGATACCTAACGTCTGTTATCTTGGTTTTGGCGCACAGAATTGTGTTCCTTATACGGTCAGAAATTCAACCACCAGGATACTGTGCTCCATGGCTCGCTGGCAAACCTTGGACCTCTGCTGAAGTGTCAGAGACAAGGTCCGAGCACCATATGTAAGAATGGGGAGAATACGCATGTTCATAATTCTCCTTTTGAGACATAGCGTTAGATCTCCTTTTAGAAGACCTTCATTGACCTCTCCTCCTATATAAGTTTTCATACATACATATTATTTAAGCTTTCGTTTAGGAAATATTAAATATTGTTGTTTTATTTTATTTGCACTATTTCCCGCGGTTTCTCCATGGAAAATACATGGTATATGTGCCAACTTTCCTAGGGATCGGTAAAACTGTGTTAGCTCTTATCTATCATAAATATTATACCAACCTTCATTCATAGAATCATAGAAGACTAGCTGACCCAACAGAAGTTGTCCTGTCCAAACAATAGTTCATACAAAAATCCATTAGAAAAAAACACTTCAGTTTTTCCCAGAATCTTCCAATATTCTGGAAAACTTTTCTATTTTTCTGTCAATTTTATAAAAACCTAAATCGGACTATTACGTACAAAAAATTGACAAATCGGTCCAGCTGTTCTCAAGTGATGCGCTTACCAACGAACAATATTTTATTTATGTAGGTTCTTTACTGTCTTAAATTTTGTAATTTGAAGCAAACATATTTTACTTTTATTAACGTACATGTTTTTAAAATAAATACTTAATGGTAAACCCTCCATATTGGTGCCCAAGGTACATACAGGTTTGCCTATTTTGGGGCCAAAGTAAAATCTCTGTAATCTTTGAGCAATAAAGTTTTTATTATTATATATTTTATTTTATATTCTCGCACTGGCAACACTGCAAGTTACTGTCAACAGTAAATCGCTGTCACTAGTGTCATTTAAATCTGACATATATATTCACTATTCACGTGTTTACCTCGCTGAAATGCGAAAAAATACTGAAAATAAAAGAAACTAAATAAGATTTAACCATGTTGTTAATAGAAGACAAGGAGATCGACGTATTCGTCGCCAGTAGGATAGGTTCTTTTAAACGTAAGTACAGTTTTTCATATAATACCTATCAATATTTAAGTCGAATTGTTTTGGTTCACGAAAATGATTGTATAATGAAATGTTCTGTTACGTTAAGGCTTTCTATTTATTTTATACATTGCTTTCCTAGTTTATATGTATAATATTCAGCCCATTAACGGCCTCCGACGAGTAAATTTTTAGAAAAACCTCATAATACAGGTTATTCATATGTAAACAGATTCACCACGCCTTTTACTTGGAAACAGTGTAAACCTCAGCAAACAAACTGATTCCTGCTAATAACAAATTCCGGTAGGCTTATAGGTTCCATTACCTAATGGAATAGTGTAATCTCTTATAATGTATCTCTTGGAATGTCTTTGTGTGTATTTAGTTGGTCTGCCTAAATAAATAAATAAAAATGAAATTTTCAGATATAAAATATCACACTGACGCCACAAAGAACAATAAAAAGAACATAGAGAACCTCGTGGACATAAAGACATTGGAAAAAGATGAGGGCATCACGAGGCTGGAGTGGGGCAATGAGGAGCAGACAGAGATACTGATCGGCAGGAAGAATCAACAGGTAACACTTGATGTTTTATGTACAAACCTGTGTTTACACGCATATACAAGTTGTGACAAACAGGGTGGCAGGGACTGTATCCTGGAATTCAGCCCATGATTCTAGAACCTTAGCATAGACATTTTACATGGTTATCATTTATCATAAAAAATATCAGCTTAAAAAAGTTGAATACCTACGCTGTCTAAATGTAGTATTATTATTTACTTTTATGTTTTAACATATCTTGGGGGACCATGGAAGGCGTATGAGAAGCCAAAGCCAACAAATGTTCTTCACCTGAGCAAGATTATGTCCGGACTTAAATAGTGACCTCTGAGTTTCTTTCGTCCTTTCTTCTCAGAGTATAAGATATGAAACGTCATCAGATAAGAAATGACGACCTCATCTAGTTTTAAAATATTTCATGTCATTTATCATTTACACTCAATTAATATGCTTGTTTGGTTCGACAATTCGACAATTCGGGCTAAGCTGAGCGGCTTTTTCATGAAAATATATTTCAAATATTTAGTCGCCCTGCTAAGCTTGCCGCGGTTGGTCCGTGGTTGGGTGGCCATCTTTACATACCAAGGACCCCTCCGTGCCTTGGAAAGCACGTTAAGCATGGGTCGTCAGATATGATATATGAGATTTAAGATCATGGGTCGTCAGAAGCCTGAAAGTAGTCTGACAACCAGTCTTTCCTAAGTGGAATCGTAATACCCAGTACCTGGGGTTTGGAGGTCAGATAGCCAGCCGCTCCATGTAAAATACTGGTATACAGCTGCATCCGGTTCGACTTAGAGACTAGACTGCCTTGCCAGTCTGCCGAGGCTATGCCGAATAATGCCGGCCTGAACATGCCAGCACCTCGAAAACCCTTGTTTTATATCCACAGATACAAATCTACAACACACTCAGTGGTTTCACAAAGTCCTACACCGCAGACTTCGCCCCCGGTGAGGTGGTGGGCCTCGGGCGCTGCAAGCGGAAGCTCCTGGCTGCCGTGTCCAGCGGCGTGGTGAAGATATGGAGCAAGAAGACCGAGGAGATAGTGAACGTTGGCAAGGTGGACCGGATGAGGGTCTGTGCTGATGATCACACAGTTTTTGGTACAGGTATGTGTTGAGTTCAGTAATAAGGGACCTATTACAATAACGGCTGAACCCAATAACCTACTGACAGATCGCTACTGAGGGTAGCCAGTACAAATTACAACTGTTAGTATAATATAATCATACAGATCGCTACTGAAGGGACGGGTTGGGACGTTAAAACCAGAGATAGATAGGTTTATCTACCTCCAGTATGCCAAAACTGGTGACAGACAGGCAGTGGTAACAGGGGTACAAATCTACTAATTCATAAACTTTATAATGGTCACTTCATTGTAAGTTTTTGACAGATTTGCTATACAAAATCTCTCTGTCTCTCTCCCCCTCTCTCACCCTCTGTCTCTCTCTCCCTCCCTCTCTCACCCCCCTCTCTCTCTCTCTCACCTCTTTCACACACACACTCTCACTCTCTCTCCCACCCTCTCTCTCTCTCCTTCTCTCTCCCCTTCTTTCTCTCTCCCCTCTCTCTCTCTCTTTCTCACCCTCGCTCTGTCTCACACACTCCTTCTCTCCCCCTTCTTTCTCTCTCTCTCCCCCCCTCTCTCTCTCTCTCTCGCCCTCTCTCTCTCACCCTCTCTCTATCAGCGGTCGCCATGGCGTCTCCGTGCTCTGTGGGGTAAGCCTTATTGTCTTCATTTGACAGCCCCGTTGGTCTTGTGGTCGCAACTCGCAAGCGCGACCGCTGAGCGGCTTGGATTCTTAAAAAAAAATACATGTCCATTATTTTTCGATAATCTTACTGACGGACTCTTCGATCAACAATAGTACTAGATTAAGGATCAGGAACAAAAATCAGTCGCTCAAGTGGCCACGTTTGCACACACGACACATCTACATTTCTTAGAAAAAAGTTTAATAATATTAACAACTTCAGTTTATTATAAACCTTAATGCTTAAACATAAAGTTTAATTACCATTGCAAAATATATTTAAAATGTCGCTTGAACATAAAATCATTCTATTTTTTAATTTTCAGTCATTTATTCTAAAATGAAACTTAACCCTTCGTATGCCGGAACGTAGATCTACGCGAGACACAATGGCTTTTTAATTGTGTCTGTATTTTTATCGTGTTAACACCTAGTTATATGTGCATGCTGTGGCCTTCTGTAATTGAAGGAGCACACGTAAAAGAACCTTTTTTATTATTGTAATTTTCTACTCTATATGTGTATCCTTTGTTGGAGATCCCTCAATAAATAAATAAGGTTAAAAACATACTAATTTGAAATAAGACCACAAAAGTATTTGTGGTCTTATTTTTCGGGCCGTTTTTGAAGCGCTTATCGGGAATCTAGTACTGTTATTGATCGAAGGACGGACTAAATATAATCATTATTTTTTTACCAAGGAAACTACCCTATTGTGCCAGGTTGATGTCAAAGGCTTGCCCCTATGAGACTTAAACATGACTGGTGAAATGTGGGTGTACTGTAGGTCACCTCTGCCTTATCCTTCGCGGAAACAAGGCATGATGGTATGTTATGTAATAATAATATCCCTGGACATTTCACACAGCGCCATCTAGTCCCAAGCTAAGCAACCTAATGCTTGTGTTATGGTAACAAGATGGCTGATAAACTACTTATATACATTTTTTTTTTGTAAATATTATTTAAATTATAGATAGAAAATCACCCAGACTCGGAACAAATACATGTAGGACTTACAAATATTTGTTCTGTGCGGGAATCGAACCCGCGACACGCAGCGCAGCAGTCCGATCGCTCAGCCACTGCGCTAACCGTGTTGTCAGGCATGATGGTATGTTATGTAAAAAGCACAATTAATTTTACAGGGGGCGAAGAAAATGACCTAAAAATATGGCGCATCGGTGAGCCAGCACCGACCTTCGTAGCTAAGAACTTGGCACACGACTGGCTGCAACTGAGGAGGCCCGTCTGGGTGTCAGACCTGGTGTTCTTGAACGGAGAAGGTGGTAGGCTGGCTGCTGTGTGCTCCAGGCATGGTTATGTTAGGTATGTAGACTGTTCATCATAATTTTCTTTTGGAATTATTGAACGGAGAAGGTGGTAGGCTGGCTGCTGTGTGCTCCAGGCATGGTTATGTTAGGTATGTAGACTGTTCATCATAATTTTCTTTTGGCATTATTGAACGGAGAAGGTGGTAGGCTGGCTGCTGTGTGCTCCAGGCATGGCTATGTTAGGTATTTATTTTTATTTATTTTATTTTACCATTTATGTACACACATATATAAACAGACATTGAAAAACAGAACAGAAAAAATAGGTGCAGAGGTGATGCTTATTTCATAAGAAATCTCTTCCAGCATACCTGAGATAGAACAATAGATACAGAGATCTAGACAGCGTGTGATAGAGCAAAGGAGACAAAAAGTAATACATAGAATAAAAAATAAACAATTCACTTAACTATGTATACTGGTACAGTCAAGAGTCATTAATTGATTACCAGCTTAAGGACTGTATTGCTGTGAACGCGCGGTAACGTCCGTACCTACGTCTGTGTGTAGTGATGTATCAACACAGAACGCACATCTCAGAATTCGCACACTGGCTGGCGTCGAACGAAACAAAAAACATACCGTCGCTTTTGCACATAGGCTACGTAATTACGCATGACTTTGGTTGGTTCATACCATTGCTAAAATTGAAGTCATTTCATCAAGTACAGATAGCTGGTAGTCTTACGTATTAGATTATCGAACGCATAGGTCTGGGTTCCAATCTCGAGATGGGACTTTTAATTTTTCTTTTCCAACAATAATCTTTATCGGTTTTTTTTTATTATTCGATAGATTAATAAACGATAATAATAAGTTATTATATTGTTATTGTAATATGGGGTTAAAAATAAAAATGTTTTATAAGTAATTTCAAATTGTTTATTCGTTATAATTTTATAAACTAGAAATAAATAAACGTCTAGTTAAAACAGTTTATTTTCTCATAAAGAACAATTTATTGAAGTTAAGCAGGTAATAGCGGTTCACCGTAATTATGCGTTTTGTAAATTCGTTGCACGTAATATAGTCTATTTTATTTGTATTCACTCATTAGTCCGTAACCCACTTAGAAAAAAACCTTATCGCTCAGGAATGCTTTTGTTCTCACTTTGACTTGAATCCAGTTCGATTTAAGACCATACGTTTAATGCAATAAGGTTGTATTTGGTTTAAAGGACTAGAAAAAATAGAAGTGTGTTTGTCGCAAAGATTCAATTTTGTAAGGTATTTGTGTCTACTTTTATGATTCCGTAATGTGGGTATGCGCTTATATGAATAAACCAGTCAGCTATCCATCTCCGTGTTTAATTGACGTCCCATTTGGCGACGAGAAATTCGAATTCCAATTGCGTGATAAATTATAATTAACAATGCCGATCGGTCGACTAGAACCATTTGACATCAATTCGAAGCAGTGGCTGTCGTATATTCGCCGGGTCAAGCAGTACATATTACTAAATGAGATAAAAGAAAACTTGTGTGTGCCGTTATTAATTACGGTTGTGGGTGAAACTACATACTCGTTAATGTGCGATCTATGTGCTCCGGCGGATCCAGAGACAAAGACATTTGACCAACTGGTACGTTTGGTGACCGATCACCTAGAACCACAAAGATCGGAGATTGCCGAGCGTCACATGTTTCGCTTACGTAGACAGCGTGTTGGGGAATCCATGACGGACTACCTCCAAGATTTAAAACATCTCGCGACTACGTGTAACTTTGGTACAATCCTCGAAGAAAACCTTCGCGACCAATTTGTTTCGGGACTATCTAACAGCGCGATGCGATCGCGTATTTTTGCTGAGAAAAATATTAAATACAAGGAGGCGGTGGAGCTGGCTCTGGCGTTAGAGGCCGCAGAGAGGCACGCGGAGGTGAGCGCGGCGACCGCCGCAGCCACGACCTCAGGTGCAGGCGGCGACGCGGGCGAAGGCCTGCACAGGACCGACGCGGGCCGCGCACGTGGCGGAGGCGCGCGCTGGCCGGGGCGCAACTCAGGCGCTAGGGCTGACGGCGCGGCGTCGAGAGGGCGCACCCCTGCGGCGCCGGCGCAGGCCGCGTCGACTCAACAGTGCTGGCGGTGTGGAAAGCCGCATCGGCCGGAAAGATGTCGTTACATCAATTACAACTGCGATGAGTGTAACCAACGTGGACATTTGAAAGTGATGTGTAAAGAAGTGCGTGGTAGTGGTCGCTCTGGTAGGCAAAACTACGTAAGTGATGATATCTCGGGGGACGAGGATTTGTTTAGCATCGAACTGGCGTCTAAAGGTAACAAACCTTACTTTATTAACGTGAACATTGACAGTTACGAAATTAAATGTGAAGTCGACACTGGAAGCCGTATTTCAGCGATCAGTGAAGATTTTTATAAACAGATGTTTCCAAATAAAACAATTCATTCGGATAATCTAATGTTACGGTGTTATTCAGGTACGCAGATTGAGTCATTAGGATATATATCGGTCAATGTTAAACTAGGTAATGTTACGGCATACAATTTATCTTGTTATGTTATTAAAAATGGTGGACGCCCACTACTGGGCAGGGATTGGTTAAAGTCCCTCAATATCAAACAAATTAATTTCAATGATATTATTGCTGATCCATGTATTAGCCAGTTAGCTAAAGAATTTCCCGAGGTTTTTACTGATCAATTAGGAAAATGTAAAAAATTGCTCCAATTGCAACTGACAAATAATGAGCCAGTGTATGTGCGGGCGCGCCCCGTGCCGCTAGCACTGCGCGCGCGTGTGGAGCGCGAGCTCGAGCGGCTGGAGGCCGAGGGCACCATCTACCGGGTCGAGCACTCACACTACGGCACCCCCATTGTGCCGGTGATTAAGACGAACGGCGATATACCAATATGTGGCGATTATAAAGTTACGATAAATCCTAAACTTAAACGTGAATTTTACCCACTCCCACGCATTGAAGAGCTGTTTGCCACTCTAAGTGGGGGAAGGGAATTTACTAAAATTGATTTAACGCATGCATATCAACAGACGATGTTGATGGATGATTCCCAACCGTGTACAGCTATAACTACACACATTGGCACATTCGTTTATCGTCGTACGCCATTCGGATTATCTTGCATTCCGGAAAAATTTCAAAAATTAATGGAAGAGACATTGCGCGGCGTGCGAGGCACGGTGGTATTTCTTGACGATATTTGTGTGACTGGGGCTTCGAGAGCAGAACATTTGGTTAACTTAAGACAAGTATTGGTCAGATTAAGAAATATGGGTTTGACCGTTAAACTAAGCAAATGTTGTTTTCTGCAAGCAAGCGTTAAATATCTAGGGTTTATTATTGACCAAAGTGGTTTGCGCCCGGATCCCCAGAAGGTGGAGGCTATTGTGAAGGCACCAACACCTATCGATATCACACAGTTAAGAAGCTTCCTAGGTTTATTTAATTATTATGGAAAATTTATTCCCAAATTAAGTATTTTATTACATCCGTTGCATGAACTATTAAAAAAGGGAGTCAGTTGGAATTGGAGTAATGAGTGTGATGAGGCTTTTATGGAAGCAAAGCGAGTCCTATCAGGCGAGAGGGTACTCGCACATTATGAGGAGGGGCGGCCCTTGGTGCTATCGGTGGACAGCAGCGCGTACGGGTTGGGCGCAGTATTGGCGCATCGTTTCCCTGACGGCAGTGAGCGACCGGTCAGCTGTGTGTCGCGCACACTCAATGACGCGGAGCGCAATTACAGTCAGATTGATAAGGAGGCTCTGGCAATATTTTATGGCGTCACTCGACACCATCAATATCTGTATGGTAGAAAATTTGAACTACGTACAGATCATCAGCCTTTAAGCTACATTTTCGGAGCAAAATTGGGTATACCACAAACTGCCGCTAGTCGCTTACAACGCTGGGCGGCACGATTAGCCGCATATGATTTTACAATAAAATATATAACCTCAAAGCAAAATGGACCAGCGGACGCGCTGTCACGTTTACCGCTAGCACAAGAGCGCCGTCCCACCGAGTCAATGAGTTATGTTAACTTAGTACATCAATGTATGCCAGTAAATTTCAATGACGTAAGTAAAGAAACCAATAAGGATGCAATATTATCGCGAATAGTAGGATTTGTAAAATTTGGATGGCCATCCGTACCTAGTTGCGAAGAAGAAAAACCGTATTTTGCACGAAAAAGCGATATTACAATTGATTATGGTTGTTTAATTTATAAATATCGAATTATAATACCAAAACCACTACAAACTAAAATACTAGAAGAAATACATCAAGGTCATTTAGGAGTTAGAAAAATGAAAAGCTTATCACGAAATTATGTTTACTGGCCTACCTTAGTTAAGGACCTTGAAGTAATGTGTCGTTCGTGTGAGCCGTGTCGGATGGTGCGGGATGCAGCGCCGCGTGCGGACCTGCATCCGTGGGAATTTCCTTTGTTTCCATGGCAACGCTTACATGCTGATTTTGCGGAGTATTCGGGAAGAAAATACCTAATTTTAGTCGACGCCCATTCGAAGTGGATTGAGGCACTTCCTATGGGTCGTACTGATTCACAGTCAACAATCACAGCTTTAATTACCGTTTTTAGTAGGTTTGGTTTACCATCGCAACTCGTTACGGATAACGGACCACCATTCCAATCAATAGAATTTAAAAATTATTGCAAACACAATTGTATTGCACATGTGACAATGGCGCCTTATAGACCACAGGGTAATGGCGCCGCTGAAAATGCGGTAAAGACAGTTAAAAAAGCAATAAAAAGAGCAGTTCTTAGTGGCGAAAATGTGTTACAGGCATTAAATAATTTTTTATTCAATTACCGCAATTGTGAACATGCAACTACGGGTGTGCCACCGGCAGTATTGCTAACCGGGCGCCGGATGCGGACACGACTGGATGCGTTACGGCCAGACGTCGCGCAAGTGGCGCGCGCGGCTCAGCAACGTCAGGTAGCACATGCAGGAGGCACTCCCCAACCCCCGATCCGAGTAGAAGAACCGGTACTCGCACGCGATTACACTTCGAACTCAAATAAATGGTCCACGGGAACAGTGTCTAAAACCACGGGACCGGTGTCGTACCGCATTGACATGGGAAACGGTGTCGAGTGGCGCAGACACCGAGACCAAATAATTCCAGTTGGGGACAAGTCGCGATTAACACTATCGCGAGCGAGCATCGGTACACACAAGGGGGAGAGTAATGATCATGACGATGAAGCTTTCGAGGATGCATCAGAGGCATCCAGTGAGCTGGAGACGGAGACGGGTAGCGCAGGGCTGGCGAGCCCGGCCGCACCGGCAGCACCTCGCTCCCCGCCGCCGCCGCCGCCAGGGGCTTCGGCCCGAGCTATACGTGCGCACGGGCGCGCCGTTAATAAAGACAATGTGTCTAAATAGTTATAGTACCTAGTATTAGATATTTAGTTGATAGTTTTTTATATATTTTGTTATGGTAGTTCCTGTTAGTTATTAGTTCTTATAAGTTAACATTTATTCTTAAGGGGGAAAAGTGTAAGGTATTTGTGTCTACTTTTATGATTCCGTAATGTGGGTATGCGCTTATATGAATAAACCAGTCAGCTATCCATCTCCGTGTTTAATTGACGTCCCAAATTTAATATAATAATATTGTCCTTTAATTACCACTGTGTGGGTAGATTTGCTGGTTGTAGTTTGTTAGAGTACTTTAACAAACTACAACTAGCAAATCTACCCACGTAAATAAAAAAAGTGCGGACTCCTTGTCACAATACAATTAAATTACTCAGTAGTAGTAGCCGTGTGTATAACTCCAGCTTCCTCATATGTGATAGAATAATTCTACCTATGCCAATATTTAAGGCATAATAGCTGCAATCAAAGTTCCCAGTCTTAATTTAGCTGCCACAAAAACTTCGTTAATATGAGTCGTTTAGTGTGTGTTAGCTGGAGTGACGTAACTCCAGCTTCCTCATTCGATACAGGCAAACTAGTGAGGTTAGGGTTTTGGACTATAGTCAGAAAAATAAGGCATAATAGCTGCACAAGGAAGGAAAAAACTGAACGATGATACTTAAAAAGTGTTGAAACTACGATTAAAAACGTGTGTGTAAGCTGGAGTGACGTAACCCCAGCTGCTCATTCATATCTTCCAAACGAATGAAGATATGATGATGTATTATAGCTTAAAAAATAAGGCATAATAGCTGCCATTGGCAGCAAAATTTTCAAATCTCTGGTCAAAATAGTCTATGAGTTATTAAACCGATAAGTATGTGTAAGCTGGAGTGACGGCACCCCAGTTGCTCATGTCATAACTTCCGAATGAAAGAAGATATGATTATGTATTATGGCTCAAAAATTTAGGCATAATAGCTGCTATAGGCAGCAAAATTTTCAAATCTGTAGGCCTTGTAGTTTCCACGTAATAATAAAAAAACAGTTTTCGCGCCAAAAACATCAAATTTTTGCTTCGGAGTAGGTAACAAGCGGCGGTGCCGTTCCGTGCGCAACATTATTACAACCAAATTTGATCTTAGCAGGCATTCTATTAGAAGTCATTTTAGCTTGCGCTCAAAATAATTTTAATTTTGTATATTGAAGATATAGACTGAGAGCCGACTGGAACTATAATTAATGTAATATTAATATCAACTTTAAACAACGAGAGAACTACTACTATGGTTTTTTTTTTGTGACTTCTTCACTGTAGTTCGGTTAAGGTGGATGAGCAAAGTTAGCCCACGAAATTAAAATATTGTTACGTTTTTGCAATTTACAGGTCACTGTCAGATTGTATCTTGATCAAATATGATTCAAAAGATGTACCTATATCGTTATCTATCTATAAGGTGGATCGGGGCAACATCGAACGAGATTTTGATGAGATGAGGTATATCTTTTTTAAGCATCTATATGGATCCGAAACACATAATGTAGCAGCAAATTAGAAAACTTTCAATAGAGCCAACAGATTGTACTTTACTTTACACCAGGCTGAGAATCATTATTCTTATATATTAATATAAATATTATTAAAAATATACACACAAACGAAAATAATGAAAACGGGTAAAGATCGTAATGTAGGGGGGAAGACCGGCAATTGGTGGTATTTTTTAAAATTTTCGTTTTAGATCCCTGGATTCACTGACAAATTGTGTAAAGCATGTAAATGTATACGTGTTTCTTCATCGAAGTATTTTAAAGTAAAAAGAAGTGTGAAATATTGTAAAATAATGAATTTCATATTCCGGTCTTTCCCCACTTCTACCAAATTCAGACAGAGGTTCTCAACTGTTTTAATATCATAATAGTTGTGTAAGTACATTACTATACATTGTCCCTTGTCGATGATCTACGTTTGAATGTTGACGTAGTAGTTATCATAACTAGGAAATAAATGGAAACCAAATTTGTCAATACAAATTATATTTTTAACAATCAAACAATAATTCTGCCGTCATAACTAAGAATGCAGTAATCGCAAAATGGTGGTTACGAGTAAATATATTTTTTTCATGTAATGAACCTCTTGGGATGCCATTTCTGGAAAAAAGTGAAAATCTCAAAAATGTCGATTACTGCATTCTTTGTTATCAGGGCAGAATTGCACAATACACTTACACAAAGATACGACATTACAAAAATATTATAAACGGCTCATGTTAATAACGTAACAATCAAAAGGAACAAGCAAACGTTTTTGTTTGGTATTAAAAATAAAAACAATTTTTACGTATTGAATGTTTTTATTTTGTTTTTCTCTGTTTTGTTGTTGTTTTTTTTTTTATATACACTGACATTAATGAATTTTATATATACTATGACATTTGCTTACTTAGTAAAGTATTATATTATTTTTCTCTCTGTTCTCTTAGTTTTTGTCATGGTCTGGCAGTTTGAGTAATTAATGTGGCCTACCCAAATGTCCTTTCTTTGGTATTGTTCGTCGGATCGGTGAGCTCCTTAAGTTTTGAGTTGAGCTGCACGATTTCTGACAAATGCGTGCACTGACTGGACAGGTCCTCTCAATCTGTGTGGTTCTTTCCTCAAAAGACCATCTCAGACATCGACCTACATGGTCTTCATATGATCTGACCAAGATTATGTCTGGACTTTAAAAGAGACTGTGACGTCTGAGTTTGTTTCGGCCTTTCTTCTCAGACTAGTCAGATAGGAAACGCCGACCTCATCTAGTTTTAAAATATGATTGACGTGTAAAAGTGTTTGTACAAACCTACTTACAAAATAAAATCATTTATCATTAATGTTAAAGAGAACTAAAAATGTTATACTTAAATCAGTGTAAGAACTACACCACTTTCCCCAAGGAATATAATCATTCATCATCATCATTATCATCTTAAAAAGGAAAATCTGCATTGCACACAAAACGACTTTTCTATGAACCTGATTACTTCCTAAAATATGCACAGTCCTTTTAATATTACATAAACAGAAATATACCTCAACAATATTCATGTTTTGTCATTTTAATTTGTTATGACAAACTTAAAACGATATAATATGACCCAAGTTGAGAACCCCTGTCTATTGTATGAGCTTTTGAAACGGGGCAAGATCGAATGAATAGTATTCCGAACTTACCTCTTATCAAAACAATTGGTGAAGATCGAAAATACAAAAATGTCCGAAATGGCACTATTTACGAACTATCTACTGCTTTGTTATCACTAATAACGTAATAATAAACAATTACAAGTATAAAACATATAAATATCTCACCTGAGAGGAAAGTTATAGATGATGGGTAAAGATCGAAAATCTTCAAAACTTCGTCGAAAATGACAGTTGGCAAAAAATGCATTTCGCACACAACCATACGGTTAGAGCGCTCTAGGCAGACTGAGGTGGGGGCATTGAGATAGGAAATAACATGGAGATGCCGCGTTATTCTATACATACATTTGCTTATACAAATATGAGTGAAATATGATTCAGAATTTGAAATATCGTTATGTCTCATTCTTTCTAGTGAGATAATCTCATTTGATAAAAGAGACAACTATATTTTAAGTTGTTGCTAATTATGGCAACATTTTGTCTTGACGTAGTGACAGTTGTAGGTAAGTGCCGTAGCAGCCATCTTGAGTTACGAGTTTCGTGGTAGTTTTGCTGTCAAATGGCTGTTTGTTTTTTGTATTATTGAGATTTGCGAGAAAATTACGAGGATTTTACCTTTTAAAACTGCATGTAAATGTTGGAAAACAGAAGTTCAACATGCCTGTGTGTTGTATTGTGAAGTGTGGTGCAAGAAAGAATGAAAATCAACCTCAATTGTAGTTGCACAGGTTAGTAGCCGGTTTTCATGCATTAATACATACAATAATACACAATCGATGATACAATTGTAACGCGATCATGAATTTATGGCTAAAGTATTGATATTTGGGTTAATTTCCATATAACAGGCCTTTTTATTATATTTATTAATTCATTCGTTTGTTTACAAACAGATGTCATAATGGAATAGTGTTGTACCGTTGCCGACTTACCGTAATAGTTTCCGAAACTAGTTCCTCCGCTGAAACGATATCAGTATATTCTGCGATGTTAACATAAATAATCTTGCGTGTTATTCGGTCCGAGTGACCTAGCTAGGTCCGGCCTGTGGTTCACACTTCACAGCACCAAAATCCATCGTGATCCAAACGTGATAACTAGTAAAACTCGTATATAGTATCGTTACTCGTTATAGTAACAACGAGATAACAGTTGTTCCTTGATTGACACAACCCTAGCAATGGCAGCCATTTTATGCGACAATATGAGTTGTAGGTATGCACCCTTTTTTTGTAGGTATTTCCAGTCCATACTTTTCTATGTCAATGGGTGGGGGACGGCATGAGTTGTCCTTCGCCGCTAGGTTGCCATAAGTAAAATTATTTGCCTAAATCTCAGGTAAATGAGAATTTTCGTACTTTACGCTTTTACGATGTTACCCCGACTTACCTTACTTATAATAAATCTGTAGAAGTGAAAATTCTGTACATTGAAAATATCAAAAAAATAAATGGCAGGGGGTGTTACTAGACCGACACCGAACCCAAAAATGTGATTTAAAAAATTTTTGTCTGTCTGTCTGTTTGTTCAAGCATCACGCAAAAACTACCGGTTCGATTACGATGAAACTTGGTATAATTATTCTTTAATATCCTGGGCACCACACTGGGTACTTTTTATCCCGGAAAAGTATATACAATAAAAAACAAACTTAATTTTGCGGTTCGATCCCTAGACCTGATTACTGTACAACCGCAAATAATATGTTTGTCGTAGGTTACGTCCCCCGCAGTGGAGTTCATTTTTATTCCTTTTAGTTTTTAGAGTTATTTAGGTTTATTTTTATATAAGTCGTAGGTATAGATTTTAATTTTAAAGTATAGGTAGCATATTTGATAGTGTACGTAGTGACCGTAGGTTATTTTATAATACTGTTAGGTAGGATTAGTCATTCGTATAGATATTAGTTTTTAGGGATTTTGCTTATTTATTGAGTTTAGATTAGTTATCATCAGAAATAGGTTTATTTAGGTAGGTATTTAATTTTCTGCTATTGAGTTTTTTTTTTTAAATTAGGTAGGTACTTAGGTAAAGATATCATATAGGCACCCTCTTAATCACCACTAATGAGACACAATTGGTTTTCTATTGTTATTAGCCACAAAGGGCCCGCGAGATAGATGGCATTCTGGGGAAGCACATACATTTTATCCTGTTAGCACATTCCCGTGGGATAATTTCCGACATCCACGCAGGCGAAGCCGCGGGCAGAAGCTAGTTGGTTATAATAAAATATCTTTGTGCCAAATTTCATCCAAATCCTATTAAAAGCATAATACTAATTATTGGAATACTATCGTGAATTCATGCAAGCCTAGTACTTTTTGTTCAAATACTGCTCAGAAAGTCGGGTCATATTTCAATCATGATTCGAAAGACACGTGGCGCCAACTAGCCTCCTAAAGCAATTGTTATTGTTATTTTCCTCGGGAACAGTATTTTTTTTAATGTAATGTACCCATATAGGGTACGTTACATTGAAAAAAAATTGAATGTTAATTTCTGACGAATAGGTAGGTAAAATAATTCTGTGACTGTAAAGAAAACTGATCTGAGTGATGATTACCGTACCTTCGATTTATGATAAAAATATACGAAATTTTTACACTTAGATTTTTTCTTTCATCCTATGATACACAATATGACTTTAAAAAACCTCAATACGATTATATGATAGTACGATTAAAGTATGTAGTCGGCTCCCAGTCTATAATCTAGTTCAAACTACTTCAAACTGATAATGTTGCGCACGGAACGGCAACGCCGCTTGTTACCTACTCTGAAGCAAAAATTTGATGTTTTTGGCGCGAAAACTGTTTTTTTATTATTACGTGAAAACTACAATGCCTACAGATTTGAAAATTTTGCTGCCTATAGCAGCTATTATGCCTAAATTTTTGAGCTATAATACATAATCATATCTTCTTTCATTCGGAAGATATGACATGAGCAACTGGGGTGCCGTCACTCCAGCTTACACATACTTGTCGGTTTAATAACTCATAGACTATTTTGACCAGAGATTTGAAAATTTTGCTGCCAATGGCAGCTATTATGCCTTAATTTTTAAGCTATAATACATCATCATATCTTCATTCGTTTGGAAGATATGAATGAGCAGCTGGGGTTACGTCACTCCAGCTTACACACACGTTTTTGATCGTAGTTTCAACACTTTTTAAGTATTATCGTTCAGTTTTTTCCTTCCTTGTGCAGCTATTATGCCTTATTTTTCTGACTATAGTCCAAAACCCTAACCTCACTAGTTTGCCTGTATCGAATGAGGAAGCTGGAGTTACGTCACTCCAGCTAACACACACTAAACGACTCATATTAACGAAGTTGTTGTGGCAGCTAAATTAAGACTGGGAACTTTGATTGCAGCTATTATGCCTTAAATATTGGCATAGGTAGAATTATTCTATGACATATGAGGAAGCTGGAGTTATACACACGTAGTAGCCTACCTAAGTTGCCTATCTCAATTGTCAAAGTAAACAAATCGTATTTATTAGGACTTATTGCGGTTATAGCTTAAGTATTCATTTTCATTATGAAAAGAAGATTGAAGCTAAACCTCAAAATAATCCTTATTACGGATATCACAATATAATTTTAGTATTGCTATAATCAACTTATAATTTAATACTTCGTATAACCCCCATTATTAGCAATGCAATCAAATAAACGCTGGCGCATCGACCCTACAATATTACTACATAATTATGTCTGTTCCTCTTATATTTTCCCAGGCAATGCAGCTTCAATTGCTCATCAGTCCTCTCATTCCTTGCGTCCCATCGCTGTGTGATTAAACCCCATAGATTTTCTATGGGGTTGAGGTCAGGAGGTCGTGCCGGCCATGGAATTACTTCTCTAAAATAAAAAAAAGGAGTACTGTTAGGCTACTAAGCAAAATACTAATATTACCTACGATTTAGAAACAAAATTATAATGACAAGAGATGTTACATATATTTATAGAATTAATATAGTTATATTAATCCATCATTCAATAATCTAGGTAAATAAATTTACTTCGGAATTATATTTTCTTCTATTTAGACTTTATAAAACGTTTTAAAAAAATAAGGATCAGCAGTTCTACTTTAATAAGATAAATTGTTTAATAAAATAATTTAATCATTACACTTACACTCAGTCCGGTTTCATCAGATATTTGTGTTATATTAAGTCCAATTTTACGCAGCGCAATAATATTCGCTTTAATTTCAATGTTCAAATTTGCTTGCATTTTAAAAGGAACTACAACACCGCTAATATTTAGATATAGAACACACGTCGCTAACCCACAATGAACAACGTTCTATTTAGTCGCGGTTGAATGACTCTTTAAGTTAACTGCATCCATCTACCTTATAATTTATTTATTTTGATATCTGTGGGTATAATCCTAAAATTTTACGAATAAGTGAACTGTAGTCAATACCGTGATTAAGTATTCAAAGTAATTGCAAACGAATGCGAGAATGTGTGTGTTGAGTGTGTGAATAGAGTGTGTGTGTGTATACTATAAAGTATAGGAATTACTCATTAGAAGAAGGTCGTAAGTTAAACAGAAGTGTCAATCTATTGCTTCGTGAAACTGGCGCGCCGCTTTGGACTGCTACTGTACCTATGTAGACTGTTCATCATAATTTTCTTTTGGCGTTATACTATACAGGGTGTCGGGGTCATCGACGCGCAAACTGTAAGCACGGATTCAGCACATGAGTTTAGACCCCACAGCGTCGAAACTTTTCGGTTATTAAAAAAAAATTGCTGTTCCATACATTTTGACCGCGTAGGTATTATTGCACTTTTCTATGAAACAGAAGATTTTTTTTTTTTGATAACCGACGAAAAATTTCGACGCTATGGGGTCTAAACTCATGTGCTGAATCCATGGTTACAGTTTGCACGTCGATGTCCCTGCCACCCTGTATATCCTAATGGCCGCTCACAGCGGGTTCGTCTTGACGAGTCGTCTTCTGATTGGTGCTCTCTTACCGCTGGTGTGCCTCAGGGTGGCGTTCTCTCTCCTCTTCTCTTTTCTATTTTTATTAACTCTGTCACCAGAGTCGTCTCTTCTTATTTCCATCTCTATGCCGACGACCTGCAGCTTTACAATAATTTCCTAAGGGAAGATGCGGAAGTCGCTGTTTCAGTCATGAACAGTGACCTGGATTTGATTAGCGAGTGGTCGCGGTCTTTTGGACTGCAAATCAACCCTAGGAAATCCCAGGCCATGATTAGCGGCGGCAGGTATATGCGGAATAGGCTCGATGTAGCGTCGCTGTCTCCACTCTGCCTGAATGGAGATTGAATACGCACAAACGGTTAAAAACCCGGGGGTGACCATGGACTTCTACCTGTCGTGGACTGCTCATGTTGCTCAAGTCAGTCGCAAAGTGCACTTTACTTTCCATTCCTTGAAATGCCTTCAGGGCCTCTTGCCCCTGAACACCAAAATCTCTCTTGCTCAAACTCTCATTCAGCCCATTATTGATTACGCCGACGCCTGTTATTTGGATGCCACAGAGGAGCCTTAAAATAAACTTGAGCGTTTGCAAAATATCTGTATTCGTATTGTTTTTAACCTTAGAAAGTATGATCACGTCTCCAACTTGCGCAAGATACTCAAGTGGCTCCCCATTCGACTTCGCAGGAACTCGCGGATATTGTATCTGTTATTTATATTTTACTATTCTGTTTCCGTACTGACAAAATTAATAATAAGAGAAAACGATATCATCTTTGGATGTACAGACGCCAGCAGGTCAAGCTATCCGAAACTGTCAAATTTTCCCAATTAACCTTGAACCTTAATACTTCAGCGATAAAGTTGAAAATCTATTAAAGAAATTTGACAGATTGTAGTAGCTTGATGTGCTGGCGTCTGTACGATGTCAAACAGTGGAGTGATACCCTCCCGAAATTTGTAAAAAATATCGACTAGTGCCACGCAATAGATTTTCATACACCGTTTCGACCCGCAAATTTTTACAACAGTTATGATGTACTTTCTGTCTCATTTATAAATAAATAATAAGGTACAGACGCCAGCACGTCAAGCTACTACAATCTAATTTTGACAACACGGTTAGCGCAGTGGCTGAGCGATCGGACTGCTGCGCTGCGTGTCGCGGGTTCGATTCCCGCACAGAACAAATATTTGTAAGTCCTACATGTATTTGTTCCGAGTCTGGGTGTTTTTCTATCTATGTTTTTATATCTAATATGTAAATATTTACAAAAAAAAAATGTATATAAGTAGTTTATCAGCCATCTTGTTACCATAACACAAGCATTAGGTTGCTTAGCTTGGGACTAGATGGCGCTGTGTGAAATGTCAGGGATATTATTATATTATTATTATGATCTGTCTTTCTTTAATAGATTTTCAACTTTATCGCTAAAAAATTAAGGTTCAAAGTTGATTGGAAAAATTTGAGAGTTTCGGTTAGCTTGACCTGCTGCCGTCTGTACTGTCCGAGCAGATATAGTATAAATGTATTTTTTTTCTTTGTTTTTTTTTATATGTATATTGTTCGCAGGTTATATGACAGCCGCGCCCAAAGGAGGCCGGTTATATCCGTAGATTTCGAGAACATGGCGGCCACATGCATTTCCAATAGCTTTGACGAACGGTAAGTACACTCCGTAATATTATTTATTTATCCATTTATTTCAGGCATCAATATTAATATACCTTAAAAATAAAAATACTATAAATACACACAACATTATAATTACACTAAAAACTAACTAACGCACACGAAGTGTCTGCGTCGTGTTTCGCTGACTGGTGTCATGTAGCCGGCCACGAAACCGGCGGTACACAACACCCTTCGGCCAGAACTCTTCCTTGAGGAACTTCTCGAGATGATGTGTCGGAACACGCACCACGAACGACTTGAAGTTCGAGTTGTGACGCGACTCCAACTTCTCGACCCTTAGGATTTATTATTAGCAGTGATAGGAATAGGTAGTGCCTATTTGCCTAAACTTCGAAGAACAGAGACAAGAAACGGGGACTTCCTTAGGACTAAATTTTTCCGGGACATCTGTCCCCAAATTCGGGACAACACTTTTAAATACATTAAAAAAATATGTTATTTGGCATAAGTAATTCGTCTATATTTACCTAAAATTTGCGACTAGACATAACATATTAAATAACATTCACAGTCGTTACCTACAACCATAAAATTTTCAGAATTTTTTTTTTTTGGAGATCATTTTGTACATGACTTGCTGATCTTAATTAATACTATGAATCACAATGTTTGTATAAAGACTTATAAAAATTTAATCCTAAGGAAGTCTCCGTTTCTTGTCTCTGTTCTTCGAAGTTTAGGCAAATAAGCACTACCTATTCCTATCACTGATTATTAGTGTATGGATTTATCCAGATTTTTCTCCATTCCTTTTCAGGCAAGTACTGGTAGGTTTCGGTAGAGGTCAATTACACCAAGTAGACCTTCGGAAGGGTAAGCCAGACAAAGGTTACAAGGGATGCACTGGCGCTGTGACCGATATAGCCGTCGTAAAGGACTCGCGGCTGATCCTCAGTGCCAGCCTGGACAGGCAGCTCAGGGTGCATGAGTATGGTAGCAAGGATTTAGTTTATAAGGTACGTTGTCTTGGAACGGACGTGATGTCGTATGCTAAAGTCTATTCAAAAGTTTCATATCGATTTTATTTCAAGTTAAACAAATACCGTACTGTACTACTGGTACTGTATTATGTAATGGCGTTACAATTATTCGAAACCCGATTTTTCCATCGATTTTACGAATTTAACCACTGAATGATCTTTTCTGGGAGCAGTAGTGGCCTAGTGGTGACAGCGACTTGCGAGTTGAAAGTCCTAGGTTCGAACCTTACCTAACCTTACTTAAAGAACTGTAGCGCAGGGTTCATTTGCCGGGGTCACGGATCATAACATCGCATCAATATAATTAAAACAAGTAACGTGCAAAGAGAAGGCGAATTGAAGGAAAGAGAGAGAGCCCTATGTCGACGCGCGGCGCTGGTGGAAGTTTTCAAGTTACGATTTTTTTTATGTTGTTATAATTTTTATGATTACTGGCCACTAACCCTACCCGTGTGTTAAATTAATGTCGCCATTGTAGCGCCACGTTGTATAATTTCATCAACACTGCTCTCAAAACGGTGAAGGTTTTCCATCGTGAGGAAACCGGCATGTTCTAGAACCAAAAATTCGAAGATATGTCTCATCTACCAACCCGCACTGGGCTCGCGGGGGGGAATCATGGCCCACTCCCTCTCACAGAGAGGAGGCCTGTGTCCCAGCAGTGGGAACATGATTATGAGCTTTTCTAGACTAACGATATTTTTTTGGAACGAAGTTATCGCGCGTTGCGAAAGGGGGCTAGACGGAAAAAATTAAGACCAAAAGTTGGAACGACACTTTTTGCTATAGTTGTAAGCCGTGTGGCGTGCGCGTGTTTCTCTCTCTCTCTCTCTTATAGAAAGCAAGCCAGTTATACTTCGTTCCATCCGGGTGTCCCTTGACACCTCTCAAGTTTTTTATTTCGTTACAGCAATATCTAACATCGAAGTTGTCCTGCTTACTCGTGCAGACAGAGAGTTCCACCCCACTCACTCGAGTGGACAGCGAGATCAAGGAAGAAGTGGAAGATGCTGTTAAAGTGGAGGATGAAGAAGATGCTGATGACCTGGATAATCTGTTTGAGAAAATGGAAACTGTTGGGTGAGAAAAATTGACAATTTTTTTTTGAGTCTTGCCTTGTGTGTTTTTAATTTAGTCCTGTGTTACCAGATTTTGTTAATTAGGTACTTGTCCGACAATAGGCTAGTTTCCTAAAAAAATCTAATTAGTCCGTCAGTTAGATTATCAAAAAATATTGGACCCGTATTTTTTCTTTTGTCAATTATATAAAAAATTATGAAGATATCGCCCGTAAAGTTCCGCGTGACGTCACGCCTTGCTACACTTTTTAGCATGGCGTGACGTCACGAGCCTCCCAAATTTCGACGCGCTTTATCTTTGTAATTTTTTGTTTGATTGTCAAAAGAAAACATACATGTCCATTATTTTTCGATAATCTAACTGACGGACTAAATACTCGTATAATAATTATTTTTTTACTCAGGATACTACCCTATTATGTGCATTAGAGTGTTATTTATCTTGTGGATGTAGCCTACCCTTGGGCTTGGGCTAAGTAATAACAGCCGCACGGGTCGATCGATCAGGTTAAGCTACGCTTGCCGCGGTTGGTCCGTGGATGGGTGAGCATCTTTACATACCAAGACCCCACCGTGCCTCGGAAAGCACGTTAAGCTGTTGGTCCCGGCTGTCATTCATAGATCTTTGACAGTCGTTACAGGTCGTCAGAAGCCCGAAAGTCTGACAACCACTCTTACCAAGGGGTATCGTATTACCCAGTAACTGGGCTGTGGACTTGTGTTAGTCAGATAGGCAGTCGCTCCATGTAAAATACTGGTATTCAGCTGCATCCGGTTAGACTGGAAGCCGACCCCAACATAGTTGGGAAAAGGCTCGCAGAAGCTGATGATGAAGTTGCCTATCCTGTATCAAGATTCATGCCTGAAAAAAAATCGGGTCTTAAAAGACCTTTTATCGTTACATTTGAAAATGGTAACACTTCGTGTGTAGAAATGTAAAAAAAAAAAAACGATAATTTTACATTTTTACAGCAATTTTGCCATGGAGGCTCATATTGTACAACGTTACCATTATCATGACTAATTTAATTGCAGTGACAAACCCAAAAAGACAAAACTGAAACCAGAACCAGAAGAGTTGCCAGCTAAGAAAATCAAGCCCTCCTCAGAAGGGTCAACCTCCATACAGGAAATTGACCACGAAGAGGCAGAAGATACTACAGAAGACGCGATCAAGAAGCTTCTGCGAAGCACAGAGAAGCTAAAGAAGAAGCGCGATCAGAAGAAGAGAGAGAAAAAAGCAAAGAGCGTGTTCCATAATGCTTGAAATTAAATATCCTAAAATTGTTATTTTTGGTTTTATTTTATAACGAACAGCATCTCAATTACGTGACATAATTACTCATCATAACTCGAAGAATTTTGGAGGCGTTTGCTAATCCATTGCTTCATAGTTACAACTTTGGTTCCAAGTTCATAACTTTATTATCAATCTCGTGCCCAATTTGTCTTCGCAACGTGAAGGGGAAGACCAAAGAAACGATGGATAGAATGTGTGAATGTTGATATGGTTAGAAAGGGGGTGACTACCGAGATGACGACTGATAGAGAAGTATGGAATAAAAAGACATGTTTCGCCGACCCCAAATAAATTGGGACAAGGGCAGGAGAATGATGATACATTATACAAACTAGAACTATAACAATGTTATGTTCAAGTATATAAAACTAGCTTCTGCCCGCGGCTTCGCCCGCGTGGATGTTTTCAGTACTGAATTGATGCCGACTCTTGACCAATAGATGGCGCTGTATGTCCCGTCCGGAATAAATTTTATTTTTTATTTTATTTTATTTTTTGTAATAAAAACTATCCCATGTCCATTCTCAAGTTCCAAACTATGTCTGTACCAAATTTCACACAAATCGGTTCAGTAGTTTAGGCGTGAAGCAAAGACAGACAGACAGAGTTACTTTCGCATTTATAATATTAGTTTGGATAAGGGCGAAGATCTAAAGTTCTAACACAACTGAAAGGTTTATCCATAGGGTTTATTATTATTTATGTTTATTCGATCACTATCACTACATACATATTATAAAACAAAGTAAAGGTAGAGGTAGAAAAAATAAATATTTATTGAATAAAATTATTATAAAAACTAAGTAAGTGTTTTTACACCTTAAAAAATTTCACAAGTGCTTAAAATAATAATGTGGAACTAGTGATAGCAAAATCAACATTAGTTCAATTATTTTCAAATTCTTTTTTTTTAAATGGATGTATTGATTTAAAAAAAAGAACATTTGTAGTTCCATCATGGAATTGTTAATGGTACTAGTGGCAACAAAGGTATTTACAAAGATAGTAGTAAACCACCAATATACCAGGGGCTGCAGTCTCGACGTCATAGCGACCGCTTTACGACCGAATTCGGTCGCAAAGTCCTGTCACTCCATACATTACGCCTGTCAATCCAGGACTTTGCGACTGAATTCGGTCGTAAAGCGATCGCTATGAATGTCGATTCTGCAGCCCCAGCGAGCGGTTTACTTTAATCTTCGATTGGTTGCCTCCCAATTACTCATCCCAAAAACCGCGAAGCCAAAGTTGGTAAAAAAAAGTCAGTGTCAATCTAATCCATTGACATAGAAAAGTATGGACTGGAAATACCTACAAAAAAAGGGTGCATACCTACAACTCATATTGTCGCATAAAATGGCTGCCATTGCTAGGGTTGTGTCAATCAAGGAACAACTGTTATCTCGTTGTTACTATAACGAGTAACGATACTATATACGAGTTTTACTAGTTATCACGTTTGGATCACGATGGATTTTGGTGCTGTGAAGTGTGAACCACAGGCCGGACCTAGCTAGGTCACTCGGACCGAATAAGACGCAAGATTATTTATGTTAACATCGCAGAATATACTGATATCGTTTCAGCGGAGGAACTAGTTTCGGAAACTATTACGGTAAGTCGGCAACGGTACAACACTATTCCATTATGACATCTGTTTGTAAACAAACGAATGAATTAACAAATATAATAAAAAGGCCTGTTATATGGAAATTAACCCAAATATCAATACTTTAGCCATAAATTCATGATCGCGTTACAATTGTATCATCGATTGTGTATTATTGTATGTATTAATGCATGAAAACCGGCTACTAACCTGTGCAACTACAATTGAGGTTGATTTTCACTCTTTCTTGCACCACACTTCACAATACAACACACAGGCATGTTGAACTTCTGTTTTCCAACATTTACATGCAGTTTTAAAAGGTAAAATCCTCGTAATTTTCTCGCAAATCTCAATAATACAAAAAACAAACAGCCATTTGACAGCAAAACTACCACGAAACTCGTAACTCAAGATGGCTGCTACGGCACTTACCTACAACTGTCACTACGTCAAGACAAAATGTTGCCATAATTAGCAACAACTTAAAATATAGTTCTCTTTTATCAAATGAGATTATCTCACTAGAAAGAATGAGACATAACGATATTTCAAATTCTGAATCATATTTCACTCATATTTGTATAAGCAAATGTATGTATAGAATAACGCGGCATCTCCATGTTTTTTCCTATCTCAATGATCTAATCTAATCATCTGGCATCTGTCAATGTCATATCATTGTACTTTTATTTTTATTTGTATTGTGTTTGCAGAATTACGAAATAAAAATTCGTGAATTTCCTATAAGAATCTAGTATTTATGGTACTATGTAACAAATATGGAACATTAACTCTTAAATCCATACTTTTTATTGTTATTTATGGATTTTTAATACATAAAACATGGATTTTTCTGCAACTTGTCGAACTTGCATCAAGACTTACAACAACATTGGTTTAAACCCAATTTTCTTGTCTGATGATACTCATGAGAGGTTTTCCAATGCTTTCTTCTCATGTACAGGGGTTCAGGTAAATAATAAGCACCTTACAAACATTAAATAAAATAACTCCTAAGAAAATATATCGTACTTTAGTAAGTAAACAAAAAAAATATTTATGGAGGTAGCTAACTACTCATAATTATCTATGTACAACTAATTTTTTAGCGTATGTTGTGTACTGACTAGTCAAAACTTTGATAGATCGGTCTATATATTTAAAAGTTTGCAATAGTAATGTGTGTTAATAATCGTAACTAATATTATAAATGCGAAAGTAAGTTTGTATGTTTGTTACGCTTTCACGCTAAAACGGCTGAACATATTTAGATGAAATTTGGCACACAGATAGACCATGACCTAGGTAGGAACATAGGGTACTTTTTATCCTGGATCGCAGACAAATTCGCGGGCAACAGCAAGTAATACTATAAAAAAAAAAAAAAATTGGATTTGTTAGCCCAATTCTTAAGGAACGCTCTAAATAGGCTATATAACATCACGCTCCCTTAGGAGCCGAGCAATAGAAAGAAATACTTAAATGAAGTGATAGAATGGGCAGATGATGGATGCCACGCTAGGGTGGGTTGTTTTATGCTAAAACAAGAAATTTCATGTAGACAAGGCACGGGCAGAAGGTAGTTTAATATAAATATTATACAAAAGAATATCTTTAAAAAATAATCAGCTGTTCCAGTTCTGTTGTGTTATAAAGAAATCACTTTTCAAAGCAGAAAGAGTCAAAAACACAAAATTAAACATCATTTATTAAAATTAGGCTGTGAATCAGCACTTCTTGAACGTCAAATTTACAAAAGACAGTTTCCCAAAACGCCACCCTTCACCACTTTCTAGTGCTTTCGCTGGGAAGAAGAAGTGCCTCAAAAAACTCCCCAGCAGCACAGCGGTCTATTCAATTAGAAGTAGACCTTTTCCTGGCTGTGGGACCTACACATCCAAAAATTTCTTATTTAGTTCTAGTAGAAAATGTATGGATGAACAAGAAACAAAAGTCAACTTAGAATTTATGGAAATATAATGTCCGTACACAGCACGATATAAATATAGACACAGAAGGAGTAAGACAGAAGGAAACACAATAGATAGGACGAGATCACAAAACCACAATAATTATATTAATTCAAATTACTGAAGAAAATTCATAGACGTATGTCTCAGCCATGACAGAAAGTTGACATGTCAGCAGCGCTACTAGTGGCGTATTTCTGTACTAGGTATTTGGTAGGAGTGAAAACTACACTTATAAAGCTAATAATTTATAAAAAAAAAATATTCACATTATCATTTCAGGTAAAATTCAACGATGGCCTGCCTCAAAATATGTGCACAGCATGTATGAACCAATTCAACAACACGCTGAAATTCAGAAAACAATGCAAACAGGCTGAAATGCAATTATTGAAGATCAAAACAAAGCTGGAAACTGAAAACTTTGCCCTCGTTACAAATGAGGAACTTTCTATACAAATCACGGAAGAACAACCTTTAGTAAATAAACAATTGATAACGATAAATAAATCTGAATTACAAAATTGCTCAAATGTCATGAGAATCGATTCAGAATATAAGAGTAATGATATAAAGAATGAACCTGTAGACATTGATATTGATGAAGACCAACCATTGAAATATTTGGTTAGCAAAAATATAGAGAGCTCATTGCTGAAAAGTCACGATTTGAAAGTAAATAACGATGATCATGAAATTGAAGATACGGATACTGATACGGAGTATTTTAATAACGAAACAATGTTATATAAAAATGATAATAGTTTTAAAACAGATAAAACTCTTCCGCAAAACGATAAAGTAATCAAATGGGAAACATATTCACGGAAACCCCAAAAAAACAACGATACAAAGCAAAAAATAACGGAATCCACACTAAGCGATACCGAATTACAGATTCCACAAGAATTATCTGACTCAAATATCACGGAAGAAAGAACTATAGAAATTCCATATATTATCACTGATACCGATACCAAAAAAACAATGAGGGTAGTCTGTAAGTTATGTCAAAAGGAGCTGTCAATACGGAGCATAGATTCCCATATGATGCGGAGACATCCCGGGGCTGACGAGAGGAAAGTCAAGTGTGAGTTGTGTGATAAATATGTTCTGCGTGAGAAGCTGAACCGGCATCGAGTTATGATGCACGGGAGTATTGGTGTTAAGTGTGGGGTAAGTTAGTTACGCCAACCCGCACTGGGCCTGCGTGGTGGATTATGGCCCACTCACAGAGGTTATACTCTGATTATGAAGTAAGTTTTAGAGAGTGAACACACTTAAAAGTCACGGAATCGGCACCCTAATTGCGTAACACACGATCAATCGGAATCGGTTTCATTTTGACAGTTCAACAACATTCATTGCGTTATTTACGTTTTGAGCAGACAAATTTTTCGAACTTATGAAGCAATGGATTAGCAATTTGCTTCAAAATGATTCAGATTCCGATTGATTGTGTGTTACGCAATTAGGGTGCTGGTTGATTCAGTCAGAAAGAGCTTTATTTCCATGCAATAATTGCGAATAAGATGTCATTTACTGGTCGAACTACGCGATTCGACACCACGTCGAACTAAGCCCAGCACACAACATCAACCAATCACAACACAACACAACAACAACCAATCAACAACAACAACAACATCAATCAATGTTATCGTAGGAGTCATCTATGTTACGGGTTTTGGTTTCCCCACTTAGATCTTCAAGTGGACCATTGTCACGATTGTGCATGGGCATAGGAGTCTTCTAAAAGCTGTTCACAAGTCCAAAACCACACTGTTGGAGTCCGTGGCTACATAATAACAGCCGCACAAGTCGATCGATCAGGTTAAGCTACGCTGGTATGGTCACCCATCCACGGACCAACCACGGCAAGCGTAGCTTAACCTGATCGATCGACCTGTGCGGCTGTTATTATGTAGCCACAACCTCCACTGGGACAAAATAGAATGATTTATGATTTTACGGATTTTTTTGTCTGAAACCCTCTACAACTTATTTTATGAATTTTTCGACGCTATATTGGAACGAAGTTCCTTATCGCGCGTTGCGAAAGGGGGCTAGACGGAAAAAATTAAGACCAAAAGTTGGAACGACACTTTTTGCTATAGTTGTATTGTAAGCCGTGCGGCGTGCGCGTGTTTCTCTGTCTGTCTCTCTCTCTTATAGAAAGCAAGCCAGTTATACTTCGTTCCATTCGGGTGTCCCTTGACACCTCTCAAGTTTTTTTTAGTTTATAAATAGTTTTAGTTAATTTAGGATACAATTTTGTATTTTAGTGTTGGCTTGTAAATAGTAATTGGTAGGTACCCTAATAAAATAATATTTTTTTTAAGTAATAAATACCCCTAAACCAGCCTGATTCAGAAGGCAGTACTCCTCGATACGGCTCGCATTGTGAGGAGGTTTCTGTCTCTGGAGCCCTAACCACCGGTAGCTTGGACCCTGCTCCCGACACCGGTGGATCACTATTTTTTTATATTTTTAAATGTTTTTTTTATACTAATATTTAAAAATGTAACAAAATAAGAAAACTAAATATATAAACGACATAATAAATACCCCTAAACCAATTGGTTTTGAACTTATTTTAGTCTGATTTTCTTTTAGTACTGTAAATCCGAGTTCAACAGTAAAGAGGCGCTAGTTGATCATGTAACTACGTGCACTGCTAAGAACAGGAAGAGGAAAGCCAATGACTCTGTGAGTACTCAATCATCATCATTATCTGCCTAGCCTTTTCCCAACTATGTCGGGGTCGGCTTCCAGTCTAACCGGATGCAGCTAAATACCAGTATTTTACATGGAGCGACTGCCTATCTGACCTCCACAACCCAGTGACTGGGTTGTGGAGGTGAGATGTAGAGTGAGTACTCAATCATGTTAGACAATTTTTGCCCTGGGGGCCTACTCCGAAGTGCAAAGTGCGAATGTTCGGATCGAACACATGGCCGAACCGAATATTATTGAAAAATGCGAAAAAAGTTCGGATCGGCTCAGTTGGGTCGGGACCATAGTCAATATTCGAAAGAGTGTAGGAGTGTAGGATTGGAACCGACCGAACCAAATAGTAACTTCGTAGCAGGAAACGGCCGAACATTCGGCCGATAGTACTTCGGAGTAGACCCCCTGGGTTTAATTCCCGCACCGTTCGCTTCAGAGCAGTGGTGAAGTGGTTTTAAAAACGACCACATTCTAATCCTCAACAATTTACCTACGTTTATTGACAGGTTTTTGACAATGGCGCCGATTCCCTTGTTCACAAACTAAACTAAATTTAAGTTCAGTGCATCTTTCTCTTTCTATTTCATTAAGAAAAGGACAGAAGATAAATATTAGTTTAGTCCTGTCAAATTAGTCAGCGCCTGACGTAAATTGACGTATTTTTAGTAGCCATGTGATTAATCACGTCTAATATGTCCATGGAGTATCTTAATTTGACAGGACTAAACTAATATTTTATCTTCTGTCTTTTTGAAAGAAGAAGATGCACAGAACTTAAATTTAGTTTAGTTTGTGAACAAGGGAATCAGGGCCATTGATTGTCGCTGAGATGAGATTGCGAATTAGCGACAAGAGTTTGAACGTTTTTAATCAGGGAGTCTTGTCAAAATTTTGTAAAAAAAATCGTGCTCTCTTACAGGGGGAGTCTAGTCCCCAAGCACGTAATGGCTGAAGTTACCGGCTTTCTAGCGTTTCCTACCGTGTATCACCTACGGACATAAGGCTGCTTTTCCACCAGAGATGTGCTATGCTACGTTCCTATGGATGCGTTTGTTATCCACCAATCATATTCATTGCTCCACATAGCATAGCACTGGTGGAAACGGATTCAACTAAGCTATGTTTTTATACGGACGGATGCGTGCTATGGATGGGAGCTATGGATGCGCGAGTGTTGTAGCTATGTGCAGAGCAGAGCAGAGTACTCCCCGTGCTTTCTCTACTATCGATGCATCGCATTGCTCGAGTTGAGCATCTTCCTCGCACAGCTACCTCGCGGCGGCGCCTGTGTAGCGGAGCGAGTAAGATGCGCCGCTCGAGCTATGCGATGCATCGACAATAGGGAAGGCAAGTGGAGCGGCTGCGGCGCGGTGAGTATTGTACTGGTACTCTGCTGCTACTCATAGCTACACCACTCGCGAATACATAGCTCCTATCCATAGTACGCATCCGGCCATCTAAAAAATATAGCTGTATGTATTTACAAAAAAAAAATGTATATAAGTAGTTTATCAGCCATCTTGTTACCATAACACAAGCATTAGGTTGCTTAGCTTGGGACTAGATGGCGCTGTGTGAAATGTCCAGGGATATTATTATTATTATTATAGCTCAGGTGAACCCGTTTTCATCAGTGCTATGCTATGTGAACCAATCAATACGATATACTAGCAGCTCCCCGCGGTTTTACCCGCATAAGTTTCGATCACGTGGGAATATCGGAATAAAAAGTATCCTATATGTTAATCCTGCTTATAAACCATCTGTGTGCCAAATTTCATGCAAATCCGTTCAGTAGTTTTTGCGTGAAAGAGTAACAAACAAACATCCATCCATCCATCCATACAAACTTTCACGTTTATAATATAAAATTAGTAGTATGATTGGTGTATATCAAACGCATCCATAGCAACGTAGCTTAGCATATCTTTGGTGGAAAAGCAGCCTTAGACCAAATCGAAGCCCGAACTAAAAATGAATGACAAATACGATACTTCTTCTAAAAATGTATATAAGTAGTTTATCAGCCATCTTGTTACCATAACACAAGCATTAGGTTGCTTAGCTTGGGACTAGATGGCGCTGTGTGAAATGTCCAGGGATATTATTATTATTCTTCTTCCCAGCGATAGCACTAGGAAGTGGTGAAGGGCGGGCGTTTTTGGGGGACTGTCTTTTGTAATTTTGACGTTCAAAAAGTGCTGATTCTCAGCCTAATTTGAATAAATGACTTTTGATTTGATACGATACGACGAAAAATTTAATTTTTCACTTGTTTTAACGCAGGGCCGAGCCTTAGCTGAATGTGATATCTGCAAGATGACCATGCAGAGAGCGAGTCTTAATAAGCACAAAGCTGTCAAACATGCTGGACTTAGGCCTGTGTGTGAGGTGAGTCCTAATATCGTGCACTAATCATTTAGGCCCGTAAGGGCCTGCACTCACTGGCGTAATAATAAAATTCAGGATACATCGTCTTCACATATAAATTCATCATCTGCCTAGCCTTTTCCCAACTATGTTGGGGTCGGCTTGCAGTCTAACCGGATGCAGCTGAATACCAGTATTTTACATGGAGCGACTGCCTATCTGACCTCCACAACCCAGTTACTGGGTAATACGATACCCCTTGGTAAGACTGGTTGTCAGACTTTCGGGCTTCTGACTTCCCGTAACGACTGTCAAAGATCCACGAATGACAGCCGGGACCAACGGCGTAACGTGCTTTCCGAGACACGGAGGGGTCTCGGTATGTAAAGATGGTCACCCATCCACAGACCAACCGCGGCAAGCGTAGCTTAACCTGACCGATCGACCTGTGCGGCTGTTATTATTTAGCCACGGGCCCCCCATATAAATTATAATCAATAAATTATAACAAATGTTGTAAAACATTTTAAAAGAGTAACGGTGGAGTTTCTTGCCCATTCTTCTCCATACGACACTACCTTATGTTAATGTATGTTCGGGCATAACTCTATCATAATATTGACGGATTTATGCCCGAAAGTTCTTTTTTGTTCGAAAGGTGTTTATGCCGAAATGGTCCCATTTAAGTTCGTAAAGATCTGTTGATGAGTTTCGAAGACAGACAACTGGAGAAAGGAACTCTTCAATAAATGCCAGCCTATCAACCGCGATTGCTGCTATCGCATATGTATGCATTGTTTACGCAATCACACAACATAACATTACACCTGTACCCTCTAAAGGGGTACGCAGATGTGTTCAGTATACCACTGTACAGCCTCATTTCTGTCAAAGTTGTTATTTGGGTACCTCTAATCTTGCAAGTTCCTATAAATGAATTTGTGTGGGATAGGTACAACTAAAAACTGAAAAACAAACATTTTTTACAAAAAAAAAAACAACCGACTTCCAAAAAAAAAAAACACTTCAAAGAGAAAAATAACTTTAATTTCGGAAGTCGTCGGTGTCAAAAAACGAAAATGCGGAACCAGCGACACCGACTTCCGAAGTTATTTTTCAATTTGTAGTTTTTTTTTTTTTTGTAAAAATGTTTTAGGTATACGGTATACCCTGATTTTGTCCAGACGGTATAAGATTTTTTTTTTATTTTCGGTAGTCGGTGTCAAAAAACGAAAATACGAAACCAACAACACTGACTTCCGAAGTTATTTTTCAATTTGTAGTTTTTTTTTTTTTGGAAAAATGTTTTAGGTATACCCTGCTTTGGCCAGACGGTATAAGATTTTCTCTGCTTTCACAGCACTGCGGCAAAAGCTTCGGCAACAAGTTCCGCCTGAACGAGCACTACAGAGCGAAGCACGGCTACGAGAAGTTCCAGTGTCGTTACTGTGACTTTAAGAGCGCTGGGATCATGGCTATGAGGGTATGTGTATGCATTCCCGAGTTCATACAACCCGAATCTCTTCAAGGCGAGAGTGAATAGGCTTCTTCTGGGCAAGCTCGTTCCACCGTAGATCTCATCCCTGCCTCTGGGCTGGATTGAGGTCAAGAGTGAGCCCATTGTCAATAAAGAAAATGTAATAATAATACCAGCTTATCACTGTCCCAATGCTGGGCAAAAAACTCTTCTCATAGGTACAGAGAAGGCACGAAGTATTGATCACCACACTTGCTCAAAAGTCCAGAAGGCCAATTCTCGTAATTTAAAACGAAATCAAAATCTAGTCGCAGTCTCATCTCGGCGACTAACAAATGTCAAAAACTTGTCAAAATATAGGGAAATTTGAGCTATTTTTGACAGATTGAAACTGAGATCAGAGGGGCAATTCTCGTAATTTTAAGAACGTTCACAGTCTGATCTCAGTCTTAATCTGTCAAAAAACCTCTAATTTTCCTACATTTTGACAAGTTTTTGACATTTGTCTGTCACCGAGATGAGACTGCGACTAGATTTTGAACGTTTTAAATTACGAGAATTGGCCTGCAGACTGTGAAATTTCTTAAAATTATGAGAATTGTCCCTCTGGTTTCCTCACGATGTTTTCCTTCAACGATGTCACTATGTTAGTTATGTCCAAGATAAACTTAGAAAGTACACACGAATTGAAAAAGTGATATTGGTACCTACTTGCCCAGATTTGAACATCAGTGCCAATCGGGAACATAAAAACAGACAAACGGACGAACATTCTTAAAACTAGGTATATTTTTGGCATCAGACTCGTTCCCAGACCTCGTAGAAATTATTTGATTGTATGTTACGCTTTTACGCTAAAACGACTGAACAGATTTGGATGAAATGTGGCACATGGGTAGACCATTCACCCAGAGCGGGAGGAGTCATTTGATGATTTCCCATCCTCAAAAAAAATAAAAAAAATGGGTAGACCATCACCTGGATTAGGACACAGGATACTTTTATCCCGATATTCCCACGGGATGCGGATGAAACCGTGGGGCGCTGCTAGTGTATAATGGATAAAATATTTTGAATTTGATATATTCACAGAATCACGAGCGTCGCCACCGCGGAGAGAAGCCCTACGTCTGCGAGACGTGCGACGCAAAGTTCCACGCGGCGTACTTACTGATGCAGCACAAGCACTCCCACAACACGGAGAAACTTGTTAAGGTGAGCTTGTTATTATTAGACGTACAAACGCCAGCACATCAAGCTACTACAATCTGTCAAATTTCCTTAATAGATTTTCAACTTTATCGCTAAAGTATTAAGGTTCAAGGTTGATTGGGAAAATGAAGTAATTATCGAATAATAAACAAGTAATTACGACTTTATTATAAACGTATATTTATATTGAGAGATTTTAAAGATCGAACAACCATAGAGATAAAAGATGACAATCAACCATAAACAATAATAGTGATGGTGACACACAATAGTGTTGTGCTTAATCGGTAACAAAATAGTACTTTCAAATTTTAATTATTACAACAGAAAATTTGACAGATTCGGGTAGCTTGACCTGCTGGCGTCTGTACGTCTTTACGACGTGCGGCGCTAAGCGCGTCCCCCGACCCACCCTGTGTCGCATCGCATCATCTGGTCGGGAGATTAGCGCGTTCAAAGAAACAAACAAATTTTACCTCTTTAATATTGGTACTGTGGGGACCTAAAAAGGCCACTTTGGCAGAATCATAATAGGATAACAATATGAATCATATTAAAAATCGTAAAATGGTCACAAACTGACAATTCATAATTTGATCTGTATGCAATTCTATCACAATGAAATAACATTTAAACTGTAGAAATAAAAAATAAAAAACCAATTTGATTAATAAAAACTGTAATGAAAAATGTACCGATAAAATTACGGTTTTCATTTTTTTCATGCGGCAATGTTTACACCAAATATGAAATGAAATTTTACGAAAATTAGAGGAATTGCTAATGATCTGCTGGGAATTCAGGAAATGAATAGCTTTTAGAGGTATTGCTTAAAGTGGCCTTTTTAGGCCCCCAGATAAAAAACAACAAAAAAAAATTGTATTTTTAAAGTTTTGATTTGTATGTATTGTATAAAATGCTTTGTATTTTTTAAATTTAGATTTTTATGTATTAGGCGTAATTTGTTTTTTCATTTTATTTGGTGTGTATTTGCAAACCACTATTGTATTGGGGTCATCCTGTAATAATAATAATAATATCCCTGGACATTTCACACAGCGCCATCTAGTCCCAAGCTAAGCAACCTAATGCTTGTGTTATGGTAACAAGATGGCTGATAAACTACTACCCTACCCTACTACTATCCTGTAAAGATAGTGTGTATAAGTTTAATAATAAATAAACTATTTTCTCTTCCACAGTGCGACCTCTGCCCCGCCAGCTTTAAGGCCAACAACAACCTACACATGCACAAACTGACATGTCATAGTAAATCGTACTACAGCTGCACGTTGTGTGCGAGGACGTACAAGTGTCGCTACTACGCGGTCAAGCATGTGCGTCTAGCGCACAGCGTGAGTGAGGCGCCTGAGGTTATTAAATTGATGACACCATAGCATAGGACTACTTAATAAAAACACTAATATAACCTATCTAAACGACTTTGTTTTATCGCTAATTTTAACCCCAGCCTTCATCAGCACTGCTCTCAAAACGGTGAAGGAAAACATCGTGAGGAAACCGGCATGTCCTAGAACCATCTACCAATCCGCACTGGGCCTGCGTGGTAGATTACGGCACTCCCTCTAGGAGAGGCCCCTGTTCCAGTGGTGGCTGGTTATGCTTACCCCAACCTATTATTCTGTGTCCGTTTCGACTGCTCGGCCACAATTTCGTAGAAGCAAAACGACTACGTCAACATTACGAAGGAATTTGTAAAACACTAACGATGAAAGTCGCAAATTCGTAGATCCAATATTCAGAAAGTTGTAAAGGTTTAACCATGGCCGCGCAGTCGAAACGTGGAGAACTGCGCGGCCACGCAGTTCTCTTAAAGTTCTCTTAAACGGAGCTTCGTAGAGGTCCCATTCTTTTTGCTAATCACCGATACGATTTCGAAGAATATGTAGACAGTATCAATAAAGCCCTAATGTATGGAATTCACGACCTACAGAACTTAAATGCTATGGCCGCGCAGTTGACACGTGGAGAACTGCGCGGCCACGCAGTTCTCTTAAAGTTCTCTTAAACGGAGCTTCGTAGAGGTCCCATTCTTTTTGCTAATCACTGATACGATTTCGAAGAATATGTAGACAGTATGAATAAAGCCCTAATGTATGGAATTCACGACCTACAGAACTTAAAACCTATAATGCAAGTTAGAAGAAGGGTGACCAAGATTTATGGTGCGTTAATCAGACATTTCCAAAAGCGTCGTTTTTATACCACGTTATTATCATAATGAGGGAATAAGTATGCTTAATTGGATGGAGAAGTACCAAAGTAAGTAGATACGAAAATATTGTTACCGTCAAGATGGTAGGTACCTAAGTACCTTTTTTTGTAAAAAGGATTAATGATACCGACTACTTAATTTTGACAATTCAAAAGTGCCTGTAAATGGTTTAATTGAAATAAATGATTTGAGTTGAGTTGAATTTCAATCAATACAACAACGTAGATAGGTAATTACTTGTTAAATTATAATTATAGTTACAATTATGAAAACGAACTGCAATTGTTGAAATATGTGTGATATAGAGTCTATTTTAATAAAACTTTCTGTCTAATACATAATTTTATATTTTAAAAATGTTGTTGTTGTTTAATTTTTAGTTTTGTTTTTTTTGTTTAATTTTGTTTTAGCTTTGAAAAAACCTGCATTTATTTAGTTTTTTTTTTCCTTATCTATTTTTTTTATTTTAAGTACGTATCGGTGCTAAAGCTGAAGTCAGTGATAACGATATCGCACACAGTGCCGCAACAAATATCGATGCGAAAGCATTCTGAAATCAGACCTATTTATTCTATTAAAATTCACCTTTCACTTCAACTCTGATACCGAAACCTATACCTACCTATTAATATATTTGTCAGAAATACAAAAGAGTGTCAATCTCTTGATGATCAAGAAGGTACCTAAACAAAATAATTGTACCTATACAAATCTCAAATCTTATAACGTTTCATACTTAATTCACAAAAATATAAATGAGTTTTTGATTAAATGAGTGTTTTCTTTAGCAAACTGTTAAAATTAGTATTTATACGAATACGGTGTTAATATTTTGTTTCCGTGAAGATGGAGGGACCAAGTCTTGGATTTTAGATCAGCCTACATAAAAGTTTAATACTGTAAATCTACTATTTGCTACCTTTGCACAAATTTTAGCTACCTCAACGTATACGTAGTTATTTAACAGTACGTTATTTAAAATCGTTGGTCCCTCCATTTTGACGTCAAAGTGGAAGGACCATAGGATAGGCTGGTCGGAGGAGTAACCTACCTATATAGTATTACAATACCTACCTTAATTCTAGTTTAGAAATATGCAATTTGATGATCCCTAACATGAATCGTTTGCGAAATAACGGCAATAAATGTTGGTCCCTCCATAATCACAATTCAAAAATTTGGTCAGGCATGTTAATGGATAGTATTTTTTTGGTTTTTCGAAGAATTTAGTAATAATAATATCCCTGGACATTTCACACAGCGCTATCTAGTCCCCCTACCGCCGCCGCCGTCTAGTCTACCTTTGGGTTATGCAAATGAATTACGGTGAAGTTTATCTTAAAAAAAGTACTAATTGTACTGAAAAATTAGTGCAAAGGTTGCAAATAGTAGATTTACAATATTAAACTTTTATGTAGGCTGATTTGAAATCCAAGACTTGGTCCCTCCATCTTGACGGTAACGGATAAAATAGTTTCGTATATTATAACTGTATTATTTTATTATATCTACTTACTTTAGTACTTCTCCATCCAATTAAGCATACTTATTACCTCATTATGATAATAGGCTATGTGGTATAAAAACGACGCTTTGAAATGTCTGATTGACGCACCATAAATCTTGGTCACCCTTCTTCTAACTTGCATTATAGGTTATAAGTTCTGTAGATCGTGAATTCCATACATTAGGGCTTTATTCATACTGTCTACATATTCTTCGAAATCGTATCAGTGATTAGCAAAAAGAATGGGACCTCTACGAAGCTCCGTTTAAGAGAACTGCGTGACAGCGCAGTTTTACACGTTTCAACCGCGCGGCCATAGCATTTAAGTTCTGTAGGTCGTGAATTCCATACATTAGGGCTTTATTCATACTGTCTACATATTCTTCGAAATCGTATCAGTGATTAGCAAAAAGAATGGGACCTCTACGAAGCTCCGTTTAAGAGAACTTTAAGAGAACTGCGTGGCCGCGCAGTTCTCCACGTGTCAACTGCGCGGCCATAGCATTTAAGTTCTGTAGGTCGTGAATTCCATACATTAGGGCTTTATTGATACTGTCTACATATTCTTCGAAATCGTATCGGTGATTAGCAAAAAGAATGGGACCTCTACGAAGCTCCGTTTAAGAGAACTTTAAGAGAACTGCGTGGCCGCGCAGTTCTCCACGTTTCGACTGCGCGGCCATGGTTAAACCTTTACAACTTTCTGAATATTGGATCTACGAATTTGCGACTTTCATCGTTAGTGTTTTACAAATTCCTTCGTAATGTTGACGTAGTCGTTTTGCTTCTACGAAATTGTGGCCGAGCAGTCGAAACGGACACATTATTCTGACCTCGGTTTGTAACATTAACCCCAAGTCCGCCTATTATTTCATTTACCCCTGTGTAAACTTTACACCAATCTGATCCACTTACCCCTGTATGTGTATGTTCTATTTCCTCACATTTGCAATATTTGCGAAAACCTCGAAAATGGACTTCCAAATTATTTATTTATTTATCCCTGGACATTTCACACAGCGCCATCTAGTCCCAAGCTAAGCAACCTAATGCTTGTGTTATGGTAACAAGATGGCTGATAAACTACTTATATACATTTTTTTTTTTTTGTAAATACATATATATTATAGATAGAAAATCACCCAGACTCGGTACAAATACATGTAGGTCATACAAATATTTGTTCCGTGCGGGAATCGAACCCGCGACACGCAGCGCAGCAGTCAATCGCTTAACCACTGCGCCAACCGTGCCGTCTGATGAATTATATAGCAGTTGCTGTTTATAGTATTTTATCTCACGAAGCGATGCGCGTTTTACTTGTGGTTGCCAAGTGTACAAACACGCTAGGAATGTGTCCGTGAAGACAAGTAGCGCCAGCACATAACACACACGTCACTTCCGACTCCGTCATTGTTTCGGACGGCACCGAGCGTTCCTGAGCTTACACACACATTCAGTGTCAAAATATGCGGCATAAACGTAACATAAACGCCAGTATCTTTTGATTGCGTTTACTTAGAAGTTTGTTTTTTTTCACTGCTTTAAGGGATTGCAACCCTGAGTATTTGATATTAATTTCAAATTGATAACTCAATGCGTTCCTGAGAAAAAGAGTCTTGACTAACGGACAGACAGACGGTTGCCCGTCAGTCAAGACCCTCGTTAGTGAGCGGAGTTCACGCAGCTCTGAATTTTGGGCCAAAAATGTTTGAACTTTTTGCCATCGATACGCTAAGAAGACTGGTACAGACGCCAGCACATCAAGCTACCTACCCGAAACAAAAATTTTCCCAATCAACCTAAATGCTTTAGCGATAAAGTTGAAAATCTTTTAAAGAAATTTGACAGATTGTAGTAACTGGACGTGCTGGCGTCTGTACATATTATGGTGGATATAACCAAATAAATAATAGGATTTAGGCAATAAAACAGCATATCACTTACAAAATGCTATTTGTTTATTGAAAATTACACGGTATAAACATCAAATAGCGCCTCCGTAATAATAATATCAAAAAATAATCATTGCTATAATATAATAATATACACAAAATAATAATATTAATAGAACGTATAACTTAGGTTAAAACACGCTGCCGGTATCACAACTCAAAAAGAACAGCATACGATTTTTTCGTACACTGGATTATCAACCCTCGGCGCTGAGCAGAGCGTCAAAAATCAAGCGCGCGAAAAAAAATGGCCGCGATAAAAATTGCCAGTGCGTACTTAGGCCTAAAGTAACACATCGAGCTTTAAAAAGAGACACAGGTATGAGTGACAGAGATGACGCTCTACTAAGACGAACATTTGAGTGAAAAATTTTTTAGGCGCACTTTGAGCTTTTTCTGAACAGTGAACGAAAGTGAACCGTCACGCTCGGGTCGGTGACGCTGAATCGCGTATACTCGGCTCCAGTCTCACCCTCTTTTGCAAAACTCGATGTGTTATTTCGGCGGGTACTGCAGTTTGTAAGTAGCTAACAGATCGACTCTGGGCAAAAACATTACTAAGGTATTAAACATTAACCGTCAATGAAAGACAACGGTATTATTTATGTAGCTGCATATTTCCGTTACACCCAACAAAACAGCGTTTCTTGACGGAATAATCAACATTAAATTTATCTAACAGACTGACAAAGTGACTGGCTGACTCAAACTTAAAGCATTTATTTCAATTAAACCATTTACAGGCACTATTGAATTGTCAGAGTCGGTCAGTTAGTCAGAAAGTTGACTCGATATGATAGTGTCTCTACTCTCTAATTTATTTATAAAAGAGTAGGTAACCGTGGAGTTTCTTGCCGTCTCTTCTCCATAGGAAACAACCAATTGGAACTTGCACCTAGCTTCTGACATTTCATAAGTGCCCATGCAGGTTTATGTGAAATATTTTGAATTTCAATTTTAATGTTGATTAAGCCCATCAGATATTGTAACAAATTCTGGGTTATTTTTATAATATTTTTTTAATTCGTTTATATTGTTTCATTGCTAAAATAATAGTATCAATCTGTTGGAACTGATCTCATATTCGTCGAACAAATACACCTACATATATTGACAATTAACAGTCGTTACGGGTAGTCATAAGCCCGAAAGACTGACAACCCGTCATACCAAGGTTTATCGTGTTACCCAGTAACTGGGTTGTGGAGGTCAGATAGGCAGTCGCTCCATGTAAAATACTGGTATTCAGCTGCATCCGGTTTGACTGGAAGCCGATCCCAACATAGTTGGGAAAAGGCTAGGATTGATCGATTGATTGTATGCTGTATTATCAATATAGGTATTTACAAAATAAATGCTTTAATTCTGTGAGTATTTTTATACGGTTTATCAAAGTTAAAGGGCTAGAAATAGTCCGTGATGGCACTTGTCAAAATTATAAAATAGTTTTTTACTAAACTTTAGTAAAAACCTGTTTACACATCTCCAGTCTTTAGTCGAGTGCTTAGTTTAGTTATTAATTTACTCGCATCATGTAAATATTAACTGGAATTGGCACTAAGTAATTATTAATTTACTTTGTGTAAATTATTTCATCACCACTGCTCTCAAAACGGTAAAGGTATAACATCGTGAGGAAACCGGCATGTCCTAGAATAAAAAATTCGAAGACATGACGTAACTTCTATTCTATCAAATCAGATTACAGCCCACTCCCTCTCACAGAGAGGAGGCCTGTGTCCCAGCAGTGGGAACATTATAGACTGATTATGATTGTTATTAATTTAGTAATTATATGACTAAACACTGGAGACGTGTAAACGAGTAAAGAGAGCGCTGTAACCGTTTAGTTTTGTGACTAAATTTTAAGTTTATTTACAGCAAAGCAGTTTATAGTCAAATGTTTTATTAAAAGTTTTAACGAAATCACATGATTGGCTGATATCCTTTATAAATAATTCAATTTATGATTACACCAACCCTGCGGTTTCACCCGCATAAGTGTCGATCCCGTAGGAATATCGGGATAAAATGTATCCTACGTCCTATGTCATGGTCTATCCATGTCCCAAATTTCATCCAAATCTGTTCAACCGTTTTAGCGTGAAAGCGTAACAAACAAACATACAAAAAATCAAATATTTTCTCTTTATAATATTAGTTTAGATTTTTAGATTTGAATTTTAGTATTGTGTTCATGACTTCGAGTTTTAGGCAAGAAATTAGGAATATAATATTCGTTTTCATTAAAACCTAGTGACACTTAAAAGAACGCCTAAACAAAAGTGCGCTGTTGGAATTTCAATTCTCAGTTCAGCGCCGAAACTTAAAAATCCGATAGCGCGCTTTTTACAAGCTTTTATTTTGTATGTATGTTTGTTCGGGTGGAATCTTGCAACTCAATTTTGAAGCAGATATCATCAACCGATTGAACTGTTTTTTTTAAAGCATTTAGTTAAAAGTCTTGTTGATAAAAAATGGCATAAACTCCATATAGGCAAATTCGACAAAATGAGACAATTGTTTATCTATAACTATAAAAAAAATAAAATTGATGTGTCTGTTTGTTATGTCAGAATAACAGCTTTTTGACGGGACTTTCACTGGCTGATGGCTGATAGCTGATGTTATAAGAAGTAACTTAGACTTGCTTTTGTTTTAGAAACATAATTAAGGTTCCGCGAAAAAAAAATTGAAACCTATTAAATTAATTTTTATTTTTCGAAATGCCCGCGACCGTAGTCGGGGTTACAGTTTAAGTTAATAACAATACTTACCAACAGCAATTTCGTTAAAACCCCCTTTAAAAAAATCGACATTTTTAAAACGTTCAACGATAAAATGTTCTATCAAATACATTTCTTGATATGTCCAAATAAATTATATAATTAAATATACAAAATTGTACCTACTAGCTTGTAGGTAACAAAAGCAAGACGATTAAAATTACAAGTTTTTAATACAAAATAGTTGCCAACAATAAAAAAAAATCTCTAAATACTGTAAAAAAAGCGTTCCAACGCGACTAGTCGCAGCGATTAATCGCAGCGACAAAACGCATCTTATAAATCACCAGCGAACGCAAACGGTACATTTTCCGCCGTCGTAGGCTACAATAATAATATTATTATAATATACGGTCGAATTAAATTATCTAGCGGAACTTTACAGACGAGGTGGATATTGATCTCCAATGACGATAAAGTAAAGAATATTATTTTCTAAACAAATAATCACACTACCAGTGGGCGCCTCAAGTTGGGCACGACTCTAGTTACACGCGGAAATGACCGATGGAGTAAAGCTGACCGAATGAAAGAAAGAAAAGAAAGAAAGAAAGAAAGAAAAGAAAGAAAGAAAAAAAAAGAAAGAAAGAAAAGAAAAGTAATGGTGGCCAAGGTTAGGCCAAAGACACCAAAGCCGTCTAAAATCGCATTGGGTTGACGACATCGTCAAAATCGCGGGTAACACCTACATGAGGGACGCACGGAAGCGGGAAATATGGCAGATATTGATGACACTACCAGCTAATTTATTTTATTTATATATTTAAGTATGCATACACACGTCACGTTGCAGTATAAAACTGATTTACATCCGTCACCTCGCACATCATGTCCAGTTGAAAACCAGCGTCAGGCACTAGTTGTCTGCATTTTTGCTAAACTAGGCCTTTTTGGCGCAGCCGTGAGGCACACTTTCCTGCTAATTTCTTACATCGGACTTCACACTTATTATTTAATTATTTTTTTTTATTTTATTGTTTGTTTTATCTGATGTATGTATCTGGTGTTTTAGTTTGTGCCAAATAAATGTATTATCTTTCAATCTTTCTTTCTTTCTATACTTGAAATTAACATAACATCACGCTAGTATTCCCCAAAGGGTGAGGCAGAGGTATCTACAGTACACCCGTGTGACACAAATACAGACTCCGATATTTGAAATTATGAGCTAAGAAAATAATTTTTTGTTTGTTTTTTCTTCATTAAATATTGATACCCATCCCGCCTGTGAAGTATCGTTAGCTAATTTAATTAGTCCTAGTATATAATTTAGTAAAATCTTCCGATTACACGATTCCTCGACATTTTTTTTTTTTAATAAATTACGTACAGTATGTATATACCCTCATATTCATTACATTTAATTTTCTAATAGACGTTGCTACGTATACAAATGCTTGTTTGTGTGCCCCTAATTACATAATGATTTAATTTAAATAATGACAATAATTTACAGAATAATGAAAAATCAATTTGCCGCCGCGAGCGAAAATCTTTCAATGATACCATTATTTTATATTTAATCATAAATGAACACAGCGAGGTCATAACGTAACAGTAGGCTTTGATTTGACAGTTCAACAACATTCATTGCATTATTTACATTGTTGAGCAGACAAATTCTTCGAACATATGAAGCAATGGACTAGCCATATCCTACAAAATGATTGAAATTGATTGATGGTGTGTAACGCGATTAGGGTGCATAATTGTGTCACGTTATTTAAAATAAACCCCAAAGCCAGCGTTAGGAGCAGAAAAATGTTCTTAGCAGTCAGAGCTACAGGGAATCATCTCTTGCAAGTTAATTTGAACTCTATTTTAGCTGTGATTTAGATCATTATCGATATATCACTGAAAAACCGCTCAAATATTTTACTGCTCCCTCTGACATCAATATGTAGTCAAATCTCAATGAACCAATCACAACATGGTCTTCATATGATCTGACCAAGATTATGTCTAGACTTTAAAAGAGACTGTGACCTCTGAGTTTGTTTCGGTCTTTCGTCTCAGAGTAGTCAGATAGGAAACGCTGACCTCATCTTGTTTTAGAGACAACGCCGCGGCGGTCGATAAAAAATCAAAATACAATGACATGAAACCATTTTGTTGATACCATTGCAATATTATGTAAACATTAATACTCGAATCTAAAATTTAAAATGTGCTTAACCCAGTAACTGGGTCGTGGAGGTCAGATAGGCAGTCGCTCCATGTACTATCGTCAAAACCTATATCTGACCATTTTGAAAACAAAATCGCGTGCACATGATGACCACAGCGTCCGTAAGTAAAACTAAAGAGGATCCTTTTTAGGTCGACTAATAATATGCGCTGCAAGCAGGAATAGTCCTTACGATGGTCAGATATAGATTTTGGCGATAGTAAATAAAATACTGGTATTTAACTGCATCCGGTTAGACTGGAAGCCAACCCCAATATAATTAGAAAAAGGCTAGGCTAAACAATGATAATGATATTAGCAGAAGTATTACAGTTTTTTCAACTTACAATAAATATTGCAATGTTACCAAAACAACAACAAAAAAAAAACATTGAATAACAAAACTGTCTAATACAATCTTTATAAGCACATAATAATCTTAAATACATATTACATATAAGCTAATTGCTTTGCCGAAATCTCATAAAGCTCTGAAGTCATTGTTCACTAACTAAAATTAAATACATTGCTACCTCTTTCTCGCAAATATAATGAGAACACGTACAGTCACGAGCAAAAGTATGTATACACTCGGCTTTATTCAAAAGCGATTTACTCCTTTATTTTTTAATTAAATTTTATGTTGTTACGAACATAGCATTTGCGAACCCATAGGTTTATGTACCGTGTCGTATTTCAACGTTGCTTTTGTTATTTCACGAAAAAATCGCAATTGAAAGTTGCTAAGTGTTGACATACATTGCTCGTGACTGTACTCCCACATTTTCCCAGTTACGTTTACCATAGAATAATCATCTTATAATGTTCCCACTGCTGGAACACAGGCCTTCTCTCTGTGAGAGGGAGTGGTGACATGTTCGTAAACGGTCGGTTGAGACTGGTCATCTCTTAAGAGGGCCCTTCCCGGCGCATCTATCGTTAACGCGAGCACAGTCGAAAAGCTTGTTGTTACATCCAGCGCAATGTTTGAAAAAGAGGCAAAGCGAAAAGAGAGATAGCGCCTGAACGCTCGGTTGTCATTCGGTAACTTTCGCACCTCATACCGCCTTGTTGACTACGAATAAGTGAGAACGCGATAACATTGAACGAAAAATAGTGTTCGAAAATTTCATAAAACTTGCTCCAGGAAATACGTGTTTTTGAATAACCCTTACAAGTTTTTTGAAAAAGTATTTGTCATTTAGAACCTCCATTAAATGTGCAAGGCTTCTATCGATATGATTTCTTTACTTTTACAATTTATGAGTACATTATGAACGGCCAAAGTTCAGGTAAAATTGGTGCAAAAAAGCAGATTTTTGGAGGCTCGTACTGAATTTGTTTCTTTAATTTTTTTATTTTTGCTTTGATAGAAGCCTCGATATAGTGCACAAGATTCCTATTAGTTCAAAAAATTCAAAGATAGATGCCTTACAACGACATAATCACGCACGAGCGTTTGTATGAAAAGTACGACGGGTTGGCCGCTCTTAACTGCTTATTTTCTAACATAAATGTCGCAATTTAGGTGTACTATATACCCTGCCTTCCCTGTTACATAGTCGTTTGTTGTTAAGAATGAATGTTTCGTGAAGCGAATGCTCGCGATTCGTTGCGCGAGCTTCATTCGCGGAACGAACAGAAGATCAATTCCCGTATTTAAAACGTTCAAAATCTAGCGTCTCATTCTAACTCTGTGTGTAAGAAAAAGATAGCGATACTTTTTTTGAAATTAGTTGGTGAACAACAAATTTAGAGCTTATTCGTACCAGCTTTTTATAATAACTGGCACATTTTATATTATTATGGGCTGCTTTTTCAATCTACAGATATTTGACGTTGACAGTTTTTGTACTGTCAAAAATTCAAAACTATTCCTTGGATAAATTTATCTGGCGATTGAAAAATCAACCTTAAATGTAATTTTAATTATAGCATTTTATTAATTTATTTGTTTATTTATATTATCGGGTATTTCGCTTGGAATTTTTACGATAGGAGCGAAATTTATCTTCAAATTGAAATATTACTGATTTTATGGAAATGTTTGATAGTAGCTGGGTTGTTTTTTTTATTGTTTACTAGCTGCGCCCCGCGGTCTCACCCGCATAAGTTTCGAACCCGTGGGAATATCGGAATAAAAAGTATCTATGTTAATCCTGGTTATAAACCATCTGTGTGTCAAATTTCATCCAAATCCGTTCAGTAGTTTTTGCGTGAAAGAGTAACAAACATCCATCCATACAAACTTTCACGTTTATTATGTTAGTATAGGATTAATATGGTGGACAGATATTTTGTTTTGTGTTTATGCAATACATACATAGTTACATCACCTGCGAATAAGGTTAGTTTTATTTACCCGATAGATATTTTCATGAAAATTGAGTTCCATTTTGTAATTAGTTATTCCATTTATCAACAAAAATTATATCTTTATTATACAGGGCGTGGCAAAAGTAGCTGACACACAGGGTGTTAATATATTTAATTTTAAATAATTTAGTTTCGTTATACAGGATGTGTTATAATATAAATAGCTGCTACATACAGCATGTTGCTTTATTTTTTTTTTTAATCTCGCTCCCGTCTCCAAGTAAATTTTATTTAGTTAACACAAAGTTATATATAGGTTTTAAAACTAATTATGTACACTTATATTTATAATATACATAAGACTAAAATTATATGGCGTTCACTACTGACATGATTAGCTTATAGTAGGTTGCGACTGACGGCTAACGACTTCGAAACTTGAAGACCGACTTTGATTTTAAAAAGTCGACTTCTATCAATCAAAAACCAACTTCCATCATGGAACATCGTTTTTGATCTATAAAATCGACTTCGATTTACAAAAATCGACTTCCATAATTAAAAATCGACTGCAAAATTAATAAAGTTACGTGCGAAACAGTTACGGAAGTCAGTAACTTGATTTAATTAACAAAAAATTGGCAGTTATTATCGAAATTGATTTTTAAATACATGACATTATTTTACTAAAAATTTACTTGCTGAAATAGTCCTTGATAAAGACAGTATGTTGTTATAATCTCATAAAATAACGTTTATACGTTTCAAGTGTTTAGTAGAATGTGTTTTTAACAAATAATAGCATAACAGTTGAAGCAAAACCTTCATGTCTGTAATTAACCTATTGAACGCCAGAGCATAAACGCACGCGCGTGCCCTCCACGCCAAACCACAATTTCACCGCAAATACCTACAAAAAGAATAGGGATTCCAAAATGATTTAATTGTTTATTTCGTGATAAAAGTGCACCGCATTTTTTGTCACATATTTGTGTCGTTGGCGTACAGGGCACGCGCTTGCTTGTCACGTATATGTGACAATGGCGTTCAAAAGGTTAATTTAACAATATTATAAAATAAGAGCAGTGTGGGCCTGTGGAGACGATCACGACTTACGAGTTGTGCGAACCCAGACAGGCGCTTGACTGTGTGCAAATTATTTCATCACCACTGCTCTCAAAACGGTGAAGGAAAACATCGTGAGGAAAAATTCGAAGACAAGTGACATCTACCATCTTTCACATAGAGGAGGCCTGTATCCCAGCCGTGGACATTATAGGCTGATATAATTTGGTTAACAGCCGCACAGGTCGATCGGTCAGGTTAAGCTACGCTTGCCGCGGTTGGTTTGTCGATGGGTGACCATCTTTACATACCGAGACCCCTCCGTGCCGCGGAAAGCACGTTAAGCCGTTGGTCCCGGCTGTCATTCGTGGATCTTTGACAGCCGTTACGGGTAGTCAGAAGCCCGAAAGTCTGACAACCAGTCTTACCAAGGGGTATCGTATTACCCAGTCACTGGGTTGTGGAGGTCAGATAGGCAGTCGCTCCATGTAAAATACTGGTATTCAGCGGCATCCGGTTAGACTGGAAGCCGACCCCAACATAGTTGGGAAAAGGCTAAGCAGATGATGATAATTTGGTTTTTTATTTTTGACTGTTTGGTTTGTGATCTTCTTGTAAGAGTCACAATAAATACTTTTTCTTTCTTTCTTTATTACTTCTTAAACACTCTACAAAACACTGGAAACGTATAAACGATCTTGCCTATTCCACAATAATTAAAAAAAAAATGTCTAGAATACATTCCCAAACTCTCATCCCAAGTTGTAATACAAAAACTCGGGCCCTACTACATATTTCAAATTTAAATTACATTTAATGGCATTATATTACTCTAAGGACTTACCATTACACATATAGCAGGTCAATATTTAACGAAAACTGAATTGTCAAGCGATTTTGTACCTTTAACGATGTAGCTTTGTCACCAAAGGGTATCGTATTACCCAGTAACTGGGTTCTGGAGGTCAGATAGGCAGTCGTTCCGCTCGGCTTGGCAGTACGGTACAACTGTTAACTGTCAAGTTGACCTGCCTCGATAATGATAGCGCCTGGTACCTTAGTGTCTTTGTGGCACTATGTAGTGCCATATAGTGTCAGCCAACAGCCGCAGCCTGTGACGCTCTCGTGCGTCGATATTTGGCAGTTTATAGAGGATCCACCTCAGAGCACGGACCTGGAAGACGGTAGGAACGTGTTACTCAGTGAAAAAAAGAGTCCATTTGAACATATAATTAGTTTATATTACAATATATTACCATTTGAACATATAATATTCGTGTTATTATGTTACTTCTACAACGTGGCGCTACAATGGCGACATTAATTTAACACACGGGTAGGGCTAGTGGCCAGTAATCATAAAAATTATATCAACATAAAAAAAATGGTAATTTAAAACTTCCATCTGCGCCGCGCGCCGACATAAGGCTCTCTCTCTTTCTTTCAATTCGCCTTCTCTTTGCTCGTTAATTGTTTTAATTACATTGATGCGATGTTATGATCCGTGACCCCGGCAAATGACCCCTGCGCTACAGTTCTTTAAGTCAGGTTGCTCTAAGATGTTATTTTATAAAATTGTTAATAAATAAATAAATATTAATGTTTAATTAAATTAAAATATATTCATAAAACTACAACACAAAACCGTATACGTGTGTTAAATTAATGTCGCCATTGTAGCGCCACGTTGTATAATTAGTTTATATTTTTTTTAGTAACCATAGCCAATATTCGTTTTAATATGTTACTTCTATAGTTTCATAAACTGGCAACATTATTTTGAGACATCCTGTATCCTTTTTTTTACTTAGAAAATTAGTCTGGGTCAGGTCACGTTGTGCTCATTTAATATACAGTCTGGCAGGGACATCGACGCGCAAACTGTAACCATAGATTCAGCACATGATTTTAGACCCCATAGCGTCGAAATTTTTCGTCGGTTATAGAAAAAAAAATATTGCTGTTCCACGACGAAAAATTGATGCCACCTGTATAGAAATAAAAACTTGAGAGGTGTCAAGGGACACCCGGATGGAACGAAGTTCAAAGAGAGAAAGAGAGAGACAGACAGAGAAACACGAGCACGCCGCACGGCTTAGAACTATAGCAAAAAGTGTCGTTCCGACTTTTGGTCTTAATTTTATCCGTCTAGCCCCCTTTCGCAACGCGCGATAAGGAACTTCGTTCCAAAAAGTTTTTATCTTCAAAATTAACGCATTTCATTACGAAGAGTGTCCATGGAGTTTCTTGCCCGTTCTTCTCCATAGGTACCTAGTACGCTTCGGAATGACCATTCCAAAGCGTAGTAGGTTCCTATGGTGCTCCACTCACCGTTATAGGAAGAGCACAGGTCTGTCCTGTGTGCTGTCAGGCTCTAGGTCGCGTCTTTCGGTTCCTGTGGGCGCTAGAGAGGCCCCCGAGCCGCTAGAGGTACTCTTCCGTTCTGTCTCGCGCGCTGTTTCTTTGGCTGTGAGGCGTTCCGAGCCGCCGCTGGAGCCCCCGCTGCCAGAGACTACGCTTTCTTCGCGGTTATAGCTGTAATGAAAAATAAATATTAGTAAGTCAATGTTTTAGATAGGTACATTCTGATTTCTGACTGACGTTTGACATGGTGCAACCCAAGTTTTGGGAATAGGCTAGCTTCCTAAAAAATTCTAATTAGTCCGTCAGTTAGATTATCAAAAATGATTGAACCCGTATTTCTTCTTTTGTCAATTATATAAAAAATGATGAAGATATCGCCCGTTAAAGTTCCGCGTGACGTCACGCCTTGCTACACTTTTTAGCATGGCGTGACGTCACGACCCCCCACTCCCAAATTATGACGCGCGTTATCTTTGTCATTTTTTGTTTGAATGACAAAAGAAAAAATACGTGTCCATTATTTTTCGATAATCTAACTGACGGACTAAATATAATAATTATTTTTTTACCCAGGAAACTACCCTTTTGGCACAAGCAAAAATGAAGGTGAAAGAAAAAATTGGAGTGATGATTATTTCCCACCAATAAACATAATTAACCGTCTTCAAACAGGAGGAGGTTCTCAATTCGACTGTATTTTTTGTTTTTTTTTTTAAACTTACCCATATACAGTGTGTTCACTGTTGAGACAGGATGAGTACTTGAACGGTATCGGCTGGTAGCCGTACGAGCCGGCGTAGGGCATGTACCCGGGGCCCATGATGCTGTAACAAATAATATCATTATGTTAGAAAGAACCATTTTACCATACCAAAACCCCTCCGTGCCTCGGTAAGCACGTTAAGCCACGTCCCGGCTGTCATTCGTGGATCTTTGACAGTCGTTACGGGTAGTCAGTAGCAAAAACTGAAAGTCTGACAACCAGTCTTACCAAGGGGTATCGTGTTACCCAGTAATTAGGTTGTAGAGGTCAGATAGGCAGTCGCTCCATGTAAAATACTGGTACTCAGCTGTATAGTATGCTATTAAAATACTATGGCCGCCTGAATGTTGGTGATCCCGACCTGACCTTAAAATATTTTTACCGAGAGAACCAGACTATTATGTCAGATACACAAGATGGAATGAGATAGATGTAGATTGTCAACTCCACGGTCGTGTTTTATGTCGAACTTCTGCCCGCGGCTTCGCCCGCGTGGATGTCGGAAATTATCCCACGGGAACGTGCTAACAGGATAAAATGTATGTGCTTCCCGAGGATGCCATCTATCTCGCGGGCCCCTTTGTGGCTAACTAAAATAGAAAACCAATTGTGTCTCATTAGTGGTGATTAAGAGGGTACCTATATGATATCCTTACCTAAGTACCTAACTAATTAAAAAAAAAAAAAACAATAACAGAAAATAAAATACCTAAATAAACCTATTTCTGATGATAACTAAACTAAACTCAATTAATAAGCCAAATCCCTAAAAACTAATATCTATACGAATGACTAATCCTACCTAACAGTATTATAAAATAACCTACGGTCACTACGTACACTATCAAATATACTACCTATACTTTAAAATTAAAATCTATACCTACGACTTCGCCACTCGACACGTCTGTTCAAATCAAAGTTCAAAAAATGTAATGCGTGCGCTCAGACTCCGTCCTTATATACGGTAGCGATCCGTGGCGGCCGCGCGCTACGCGGGTGCTGCGAACGGTGCAAGCCAAATTCAACCTTCAGCACTACATTTAGAGCATAACCTTAGTGAACTCCACTGCGGGTGACGTAACCTACGACAAACTTATTATTTGCGGTTGGTACAGTAATCGGGTCTAGGAATCGAACCGCAAAATTAAGTTTGTTTTTTTATTGTATATACTTTTCCGGGATAAAAACCAGTGTGGTGCCCAGGATATTAAAGAATAATTATACCAAGTTTCATCGTAATCGAACCGGTAGTTTTTGCGTGATGCCTGAACAAACAGACAGACAAAAAAATTTTTAATCACTTTTTTGGGTTCGGTGTCGGTCTAGTGACACCCCCTGCCATTTATTTTTTTTATATTTTCAATGTACAGAATTTTCACTTCTACAGATTTATTATAAGTATATAGATTGATAGAATAGATATAGATGAACCTTAATAGCGCTTGTCGTTGGGCGTACTTTAGAGTACGGGTTCAAACTCCAAACCATTTATTTCAATTAAACCATATACAATCTCTATGGAGAAGAACGGGCAAGAACCTCCAAGGACACTCTTTTAAATCAAGATATTATTACAAAATCCTGGGTACATTATTCTTATTGCTTCTATATGTGAGAACAATGTAAAAAAGAAACAATTTAAAATAAAAAATAAGCTAATATGGTTAACTAGAAAAGGTTTCCGCTTCGGTAATCTTCGTGTTTCCGAATTAGTACGAATGACTAGCCACAGAGTAACACACGGAGGCAAAGGTTGCAGATTTAAAATATTTTAATATTTTTTAGGAAGTGGATAGAGTTGTTAATCTATCATGTTGTAATAATGGTAATACAAAATACTCGAGTACTTCGATGGTTGTAACAACTCTATATTAGATCTCACCATCGCGCGTTCGTATTTCCGAAGATAGACGATGGTTCTTGAAGCGCTAATTAATTGTGGAATATCTTTATTGTAGCAACCTGTAGTAACATTTTGCAAAAAATGATGACGTCAGTCGAGGCAGATGATGTCTTACTTGGGGTTAGGCAGCGGTGCCAGCGTGTCGCTGACGAGACTGTCGCTGTCCGCACTGCGCAGGCGCAGCGCCGCCAGCTCGGCGCACAGCTCGCCCGCCACGTAGTAACATTGCTCTGAGAATGTTATCTTGTTCACTGTGTGACGTATGAAGCCGGCCTGGGGATGAGAAAATACGTATACGACATAAAAAAGGTGTTGCATTTTAGTATGAAGCCTTGTCTGCTGAGCTAGGTGGTACCTGTGTTACAGGACAGGAGTCAGTGTTTTTTAATAACAATTTATTTACCAAAAAAGATTGTACAAAAACAACTTAAAAACTAGTAACCTATTATAAATACAATACAAAATAGGAGCATCTGCAACCGAACTAGGTGACACCTGTATCTCGGCATGCAGCGCCCAACCTCTCAGTATATTATTTGCGTAAGAAATTAAAGTAACGAGTACAGCCTTTTGTAGATTAAAGAAAAACAAGTAAAAAATAAAGTAAACTACGCTAAAAACTAAGTGAGTTATGCTATAATATGAAAATAACGTAAAATTAAAGGAATTTAGTGCATGTGTTAGATATTCCATTTTGATATAATTATAATATTAGAATATTGTTTGTTGGATAATGGCATTTGTCACATTTAAGAAGCCTGGGATCAACGTAGAAGTACCTAATTTGACTAGATATTATGTTTACAAAAACAACAGCCTTAACTTGTAAAAAACACTTAAATGTTATTACTATAAATGATTAAGTAATATTTGATTATACTTGTAGTATATCTTAGATTTTATATTGCTATTTTAATATAATAGGTTGTTTCAAACGATTGGCACAATACTGTCAGTTGATGTTGATATACTTTTTGATGATGTCTAAGAATTAGTAATCAACTCCTATTAAATTGATTAATTACCTTATAATGTTTTAAAACTATTCTACTACATAAGATTTGTTTGTTATTACCTGTGTTAGAAGATATTAAGCTAAAATATATGATAATCTATGATTGTTTCAAAATGGAGGTAGATGTTTGACGTAAAATACGTTGGTAGTGTATAAAAAGGATTGTAACGACGTTATCGGGTCAGTTGCTTGACAGATGTTCAGTTGGTTAGTTCTAGTGCCGTTATTATGTGGAATAGATCGACCAAATGTCACGTAAGTTATTTGATATTATACCTTAATTATTGCTTATTATGACTATGTTGTTCTGTAAGTTATATTATGGCCGATATTCCTAGCTATTGTTATTATGTTTCTATTATTTAAATTCTCTTGGACCGTTGTACAAGAGATAGAATTAATTATTTTTAAAGATAACGATAATTTATGACAACGTAAGAAATGTATTGATAGAATACTTTAATACTGCTTCCATGGAGTTTCTTGTCCTTCTTCTCCATGATGACCTAGTTTTACGAACGGATGACTAGTTTTCTGATTAATTACTGACAAGCCTAAATTAAAATAAATGCTTAGCTTTGTCTATCTGTGCTTTACTTCATAAAACCCTTCCCCTACAAACCATATTCAATAATAACCTTCATACACAGTAAATAACTAACTAGTAACCATTCTGATATTCAAAGCTTGTTATTTGGCTAATATATAGGTACATATACTTCTAGTATATACTAAATAATCTAACACATGCATGCTCTTGAGTGGTTTGTGTGTGTGTTTAATTAATGTTTAATTTTAAGACAGCGCTACTCCACTGCTCTCGATACGGCGTCGCATTGTGGCGTGCGACTGACGCTGTTACAAACATGTTCAGATAACTATTTTGTATTGATACAGGGTAAAATCAAATTAGCTAGCGAAACTCCACAGAAGTGATAGGTATCGATATCTAATGATAAACAAAAAATTATGTTTTTTTTGTGGGATCATTAACCGCACACCGCGATTTTTTTAATTTTTATTTTATTTTTAAACTGATATTTAATTTTATTACAGACCAGCTGTTGCTCGCGATTTGGTCTGCAATCCAGGCTGAAAAGCGTAACAAACAAACTTATTTCCACATTTATAATATTAGTTAGGATGACAGATTATATGACCGCAAAAAAAATCAACACGATAAAACATATTTTCTCAACTCATAATTCAAGTAAAAAAACTACCAGCGGTCGATGAACCTTAAAAAAAAATCTAATCTTTTTATTTTATCGTGTTTAAATATCGATCAGTCTGCAGAGTTTCGCTAGCTAATTTAATCTGATCCTATATACCTCTAGCTTTGTCAAGGCATACAGCCTTAATCTATATATATAAAAATCAATTGCTGTTCGTTTCTCTCTAAAACTCGAGAACGGCTGGGCCGATTTAGCTGATTTTGGTTTTGAAATGTTTGTCGCCGTCCAGGGAAGGTTTAAACGGTGAGAAAATATGGAAAAATTGCGAGGAGGATAGTAAAAACAACAATTTCATTTTCCCATATAAACTGTTCTATCTACTTTCCTGTCAAACATTTGACGATCGTCCCTTCGGAAGCTGGAAATAATTTATATGGCAAAACAACGTTTGCCGGGTCAGCTAGTACAATAATAATAATAATAATATCCCTGGACATTTCACACAGCGCCATCTAGTCCCAAGCTAAGCAACCTAATGCTTGTGTTATGGTAACAAGATGGCTGTTAAACTACTTATATACATTTTTTTTTTTGTTGTAAATACATTCATATTATAGATAGAAAAACACCCAGACTCGGAACAAATATATGTAGGACTTACAAATATTTGTTCTGTGCTTACCTTCAGCATATGCGAGGCGTATTTCCGCGCATCCCGGCGGTCCGTAATGCCGGCCACGTGCTGCAGGATCCAGTCCACGACGTCGGCGCCGATGAACGCGTTCGGTATCGTTATCTTTAACCACATGCGATCGCGGATTTCAAGTCCTGTGAAGTGAGAAATATACTTTAGTGGTATCTACAACGCCACATGCGAAGAACGCGTCATACTGACGTCACGCAAATCCTGCATCTCGCAAGCAAAGTTTACCGCAAAACTAGCATACATACAACTTCCAGAGAGGTCGGAGGATCCTCCCTTCTTTTCTATAGAGTATGACTGAACTTTACACCCTGTTCCTCATACCTCTATAGAGTATGACTGAACTTTACACCCTGTTCCTCATAACTCTATAGAGTATGACTGAACTTTACACCCTGTTCCTCATACCTCTATAGAGTATGACTGAACTTTACACCCTGTTCCTCATACCTCTAGAGTATGACTGAACTTTACACCCTGTTCCTCATACCTCTAGAGTATGACTGAACTTTACACCCTGTTCCTCATACCACTATAAAATCAACAGAAACAAGAAAAACTGGTTTTGAGAATTGAGGACAAAAATTGAAATTATGGGAAATTGTGAAGTATTCAAAACCAACAAGAAAAACAAACTGCAACAAATAACAATAATTTTTTCAAAGATTTTGGTAGTTATCAACAGCAAAAAGGTTCCTCATGGATTATTTGATTACCATTATTTTAAGTAACATGTTTTGGGTTCCGGATCTCGTCATAAGTTTTTCTTTATAAAATGCAGTGTTTTTTAGTATTAAATACCTAAAAGACACACCCTTGAAAAACATCTTAAATTCTAAAGAATCTGTTTCAGTTGACAGATAACCATTATCCTACGGATAAACACAGAAAGAAACTGTATACTGTCCCTAATTTCTGCTGAAAAAATTTACCAGAACCTGCCCAGAGTTTGAAAACCGCTAGTCCATAGGATTTCTAAAGGTACTCACCCGACTCCGGCCTCAGCATAGCCCTGACCACGAGCGCCATGTCCATGTTAACGGACAGCTGCGGCTCCAACCCTCCTGCGGGCACCGTGCTGGCGTCGCTGGCGCCTCGCTCCGATACTGACGACACGGGGAGCGCCGACAGCGAGGGCGGAGGGGGAGGATACGCCTCGCGTAGGGCTTGGGTGTGGGCTACCCATGCACCTGTCGGGTAGAAGATAATATGTATTAAGTCATCATCTGCCTAGCCTTTTCCCAACTATGTTGGGGTCGGCTTCCAGTCTAACCGGATGCAGCTGAATACCAGTATTTTACATGGAGCGACTGCCTATCTGACCTCCACAACCCAGTTACTGGGTAATACGATACCCCTTGGTAAGACTGGTTGTCAGACTTTCGGGCTTCTGACTACCCGTAACGACTGTCAAAGATCCACGAATGACAGCCGGGACCAACGGCTTAACGTGCTTTCCGAGGCACGGAGGGGTCTCGGTATGTAAAGATGGTCACCCATCCACAGACCAACCGCGGCAAGCGTAGCTTAACCTGACCGATCGACCTGTGCGGCTGTTATTATTTAGCCATTAAGTAAAAAACTTTTTAACAAAAAAATTAAACCGGCGAAAAAACTGAAAAGCAAAAAATATCAAACCATTTTTATTTAACCATAGTAACTATATAAGTTCTTAAAGTAATGTAAGTATACCTAAGTAATTTTGAGTCGGCGCCAAACAATCAATAAACAAAGACCACTAAATTGCCTTAAATTTAAACGGCGCCTACTAATTTGCCAAAGGGCAATATGTGGCACTGAATAGAGTAATAATACACAACTCAGCATTCAAATCTGTGAGTGAACACAATCACTCCTATTTTCCCACCCTTAGGGTTGGATTTTTTTTATCCAAATTTATATGGGACCAACTTTGGGGTATATACCCTTTCCAATAAAAAAAGAATTATTATTAAATTATATATATATTAAAAATCTGACTATGTAAAAAGTTATGCGTGGTCATAGATATTTTGTCGGTTAAGAAAAGAAGGTAAAGACAGTTACCCTTTATGACCTAGGAACGAATCATTAATTTTGATGGGGAGGTTAATATGAACACTAGTAGTCAAAGTACTATCGCCAAAACCTATCATCATCATCAGCCTACAGCAGTCCACTGCTGGACATCAGCCTCTCCTATTGCACGCCATTCAACTCGATTTTCAGCAACTCTCATCCAGCTGCTACCAGCCATCCTGCGAAGATCGTCGCTCCACCTAGCCTGAGGGCGTCCCACCTTACGTTTACCGATTCGCGGTCTCCACTCAAGAACACGTCTACCTCAACGCTCATCGGTTCTACGGCTAATATGGCCAGCTCAGCCAGTTCAGTTTGCTTATTCTGTGAGCTATGTCGACAACTTTGGTTATCTGCCGGATCACCTCGTTGCGGATTTGATCCCTCAGCCAAAACCTCCATCTAACCATTTTGATAACAAAATCCCGTGCACATGATGACCACAGCGTCCGTAAGTAAAACAAAAGAGGATGCGTTTTAGGTCGACTAATAATATGCGCTGCAAGCAGGAATAGTCCTTACGGTGGTCAGATGTCGATTTTGGCGATAGTACGCACGGGCAATTTTTTTCACGCGACGATTTTTTATCGTGCAATGGATTTTCAACCCTCGGTCTTAAGCCGAGCATTGAGAATGCAACGGAGTGCTTCCCAGCGTGAAAAAATATGCGTTGGATTTTGCATCCTCAGCGCTAAGCTGTGCATTGAAAATCCAGTGCGCGATAAAGGATCGCCGCGTTTGTAAATCGCCCGCCTTAATGTCCGTTCACACAGATAGGCTCGGAGAGGAGAATACATTTTTATCGCGTTTAAAAAAGAGTTTTGGGTCATTGAAATAAGGTTGATGTTTTCATGTCACTGCGCGTTAGGTCGGCTCTTATACGCATTCTCATTTAAAAAAGAAGTGTCATGAAAAAATCAACCTTATTTCAATGAACCAAAACTCTTTTTTAAACACGATAAAAATGTACTCTCCTCTCCGGCCTGTGTGAACGGACACTTAAGGGGTGAATTTTCAAAAGTCCTTCTTTATAACGAAGGTATAAGGAATTCTAGTGCATGCTTCATGCTTCTACACATAGAGGTTTAGGCTGTGCGTAGTCTGCCAGTGAATGACTGAATTTAGCATTATTATTAAACAGAAGATTCCTTGAAAAATGGCAGCATTTTTTTTTTAAATACGTTGCCCCACACTAGGAATTTCTCCTGTGTCGTGGGTGCGTTTACAAACATTTAAACTCACATACACAAACAGCCAGACCCGGAACAACTACTTGTAGGCCATACAAATATTTGTTCCGTGCGGGAATCGAACCCGCGACACGCAGCGCAGCAGTCGATCGCTCAGCCACTGCGCCAACCGTGCCGTCAAGCATGTATTTTTTTTATTTTTCTTACTGAATGGTCCAGCTCTTGACCTCGACCACGCCTGATGGAAAGCGATGGATGAGGTCTATGATGGAAAGAGCGTGCCCAGAAGATGCCTGTTCACTCTTGGTTTGAAGGCTGACGGGTTAAATGTCGGAGGGAACACAGATGCCGGCAGAGTTAATAATAATAATAATATCCCTGGACATTTCACACAGCGCCATCTAGTCCCAAGCTAAGCAACCTAATGCTTGTGTTAAGGTAACAAGATGGCTGATAAACTACTTATATACATTTTTTTTTTGTAAATACATACATATAATAGATAGAAAAACACCCAGACTCGGAACAAATACATGTAGGTCATACAAATATTTGTTCCGTGCGGGAATCGAACCCGCGACACGCGGCGCAGCAGTCAATCGCTTAGCACTGTGCCAACCGTGCCGTCAAAGTTCCACACCTTGTCTTGGCCTTGGCAGGTTTTACTGAAACAGTACTCACCAGGATCGATAGGCCTCACGGGTTCAGTCCTGGGGATAGTGAAGTACCCCTTAGGGTTGGGATCCCAGCACTTGGCGACCACCAACTTGATGGGGCCTGGCTTTTGCACCACCTCCCGTAGCACCCTCACTGCCTCATCATTTGTCATGTCTTCGAAGTTTACGTCGTTCACCTGGAATTGTTTTTTGGTTGTGTTAGATTGGTATCATAAAGGTATTTGATGTGGAGAATTTTTTTATAACTTTGTTGTGTTTTTGACGTCTGAGGGAGGACATTGCCGTCGAGGTAGACCTGATATACTAACTGAACAGACAGCTGTGCTGCTAGGAAGTTTGTTGCGCCACTTCTTCTTCCCAGCGATAGCACTAGGAAGTGGTGAAGGGCGGGCGTTTTTGCGGGACTGTCTTTTGTAATTTTGACGTTCGAAAAGTGCTGATTCTCAGCCTAATTTGAATAAATGACTTTTGATTTTGATTTTTTGACCACGGTGATGGTGGTGTGACGATCTGGTGACGTTCGTAGGGCCAACATGGTCAGAGATCGCACAAGAGAGAGGATATTAAATGTCCTATCGTTTGTGGAACAGCACCACATTTACACTCCAAGGCGGAGTCGTCTATGAATCTCCACCTGAACAGGTTTTCCTTGCTTCGGCCAACCTGGGTCCAGAGTCTGTTTAAAGATCTGGATAACCTGGAAAGGTTACCCAAGATAAGTCATGTCCAAACTCAAACTCTAATCATTTATTTCAATTAAACCATTTACAGGCACTTTTGAATTGTCAAAATTAAATAGTCGGTCAGTTAGTCAGAAAGTTGAAGCTAGCCCATTCCAAAACGTAAATCTCTTTGGAGAAGAAAGGGCAAGAAACTCCACGGACACTCTTTTAAATCAAGATATTATCACAAAATCCTGGGTACATTATTCTTATTATATGTGAGAACAATGTAAAAAAGAAACAGTTTAAAATATAAAATTAAAAATAAGCCCTGGCAGTTAAGAGATGACCAGTCTCAACCGACGGCGCCCGTACACGAACATGACGCGTGGATCAGCACCACCCAGCTCAACCATTTTATAGGGAACCGAATGATCCAGGTGGGAGGTCTTCAGCGGGTGGAACGAATGGTTTGGATAGGATATTTATTAGCTGACACAGTCCACGATCATGGAGCGCCGATCGTGGATCGGAGATTTTTTCGCACGATCCGTTTTAGGTGGCCCAGTGGTAACGGCCGCGACTAACGAGTTGTAGGTCGTAGGTTCGAACCCAGACAGGCGCTTTACTTTGAGTAAATTATTTCATCACCACTGCTCTCAAAACGGTTAAGGAAAACATCGTGAGGAAACCGGCATGTCCTAGCACCAAACATTCGAAGACGTGACATCTACCAACCCCCACTGGGCCCGCGTGGTAGATTACAGCCCAATCCCTCTTACAGAGAGGAGGCCTGTGTCCCAGCAGTGGGAACATCATAGGCTGATACTTATGGCACACTTGTAGCGGTATCTACAACGCCACATGCGAACAACGCGTCATACTGACGTCACGCAAATCCTGCATCTCGCAAGCAGAGTTTACCGCGCAATTAGCATAGATACAATTTCCCAACATCAATCGTTGGGCAATAGCCCGCCAGACACAACACCCGTCTGGTCGGAGGATCCTCCCTTTTCTATGGAGGTTGAGTGAACTTTACACCCTGTTCCTCATACCTCTAAACACTTAAAATCTACACCTGTGCTGTAATAAGCAATAGAGTCATTCTCTGTTGACATAACATGAAAAACAATGGACATAAACCAATAATTACAGCTTTGTTTTAATTGAAACTATCTCATAACAATTTTTTTGTCATTCATAGTGTTGTTGCGAGTTATCCTTACAAAGTGCATGCATTATCTTGACTTGATCTCAGCTGATTTAAGTCAACTTTGATTACGTCAAGATTGTATGATTGATTCTGCTACATCAGTAGCCTAAATGTCTGGCTTGTGGCTAAGTAATAACAGCCGCACGGGTCGATCGATCAGGTTAAGCTACGCTCGCCGCGGTTGGTCCGTGGATGGGTGACCATCTTTACATATCAAGACCCCTCGTAGATTCTCGTAGATCTTTGACAGTAGGTAGAGATCAGAATCCCGAAAGTCTGACAACCAGTCTTACCAAGGGGTATCATATTACCCAGTAACTGGGTTGTGGAGGTCAGATAGGCAGTCGCTCCATGTATAATACTGGTATTCAGGTGCATTCAGTTAAAGTAGAAGTCAACCCTAACACAGTTGCGAAAAGGCTAGATAGATTGATTTTATTAAGTAGCTTATATATCTGCTAACTTGTGGATATTGGTACCACTGCTGGGACACAGGCCTCCTCTCTGTGACAGGGAGTGGGCCATAATCCACCACGCGGGCCCAGTGTGGGTTGGTAGATGTCACTTGTCTTCGAATCTTTGGTTCTAGGACATGCCGGTTTCCTCTCAATGTTTTCCTTCACTGTTTTTAGAGCAGTGAAGAAATAATTTACATTGTAATAGAAGGAGCATACGTAAAAGAACCTTTTCAAGGTTCCGTACCCAAAGGTAAAAACGGGACCCTATTACTAAGACTCCACTGTCCGTCTGTCTGTTTGTCACCAGGCTGTATCTCACGAACTGTGACAGCTAGACAGTTTTACAACAAACTTGATTTTTTTGCTTGATATTAATAACGTCAACAGGTAGACACTTGAAATATTCAAAGAATATTTAGTTGTTACCTCTTATTTACCCAACCTGTTTATGGCAATGCTTTTGGGCACTGTTCCTGTTGACAGTTATGCGGACGAATTTTTTAATGCTCTATGATTCTTTTCACTTTAAAAATAAATAATTAAATTAAAATAAATATTTAAGGGGGGCTCCCATACAGCAGACGTGATTTTTATAGATAATGGTATGGAACCCTTTGTGCGCGACTCCAACTCGCTCTTGACCCGTTTTTTATTATTGAGATTTACATTGTGCATACAATTTGTCTTTGTTGGAGATACCAAATAAATAATCTCATGACAATCACTTATTGTCATAAGCTTTCACCTCCGACAAAATCTACCAGAAACTCTCTTGGGTGAAATGGGCAATTCAGCATTAAATTCTTTGGCAAAATTAATTTTAGGAGTTGCTAATGACTTAATTATGACTTAAGTAGCAAAAAATAACCAAACATACCTGTAAAATCATGTCTCCTGGCTCTATCCTGCCGTCCAGAGCCACAGCACCTCCCTTCATAATGCTCCCAACGTATATACCCCCATCACCACCCTTGTTCGACTGCCCAACTATTGAAATACCAAGGAAATTGACCGTATCCATGTTCAGAGTCACCGTTATTATGTGCATAGACATTGTAGAGTCTGTAATTGACGAGTATGAAGAAGTTCGGGACATGACCTGCGGCCTCTTTCGTCGCCTCTGCGGTCTTTTCCGGGAACTCACTTGCAGGTGAGAAACACTACTGCATTCTGTTAGGGCTCTGTCCACAGACGCGTTAGTGTGCCGGCCAGTCGTCGTGGTGATTTCGGACTGGCTGTCGAACAGACTGGTGGAGTCTAAGTCAGAACTTAGCACTGAGGCAGTCTCGTATTCCAAGCCATGGTTCCCGTACTTTGAGTGGCCGTTTATCCGTAATCCCCGGTATTTATACTTGTCGCAGGATGCTCGATGGCCAGGCCGCGAGCTGATGGTGCTGTCCGTGTCCGTACAGGTTTCTCGGGTGACAGGCGCCGGAGCACCATGGGTTTGTTTGCCTTTACCAGCATTGCTATCAGTACACTGCGAAGCGCCATCAGAAGGGTTCGAGCCCTCTGCAGACACTAGCCACGACACAACACGACCGTTAAAACATGGCAAATGAGCGTTATCGTCAACAATTTCCTCTTTAACAACACCAAAGTCATCGTCCATAGATTTGAAGAAAAACTTATAGTTCGGTCGGTTCAACTGGTTTTTGAAGTCCAACAACGTCACTTTCTCCGGTGAGATCGGAATTTTCACTAAATACGGGGTCTCCTCATCGTCTATGTAATAAATAACTTTCGTCTCCTCCATTTTTAATGCATTTATTTAATGAATAACAACACCCTTACGATCTATAAATATCGGTCGCCATCACAAATATGGCGATAAATATAGTACCGCTATCTGGCACCTCGGGGCGACACTGTCGCTTTCTCTATCAAAACGTTCGGATGCACAAGCCAAAGTGCCAAACGTCCATAAAATCGATTGGGAAAACTTTGAGAGCCACTGACTTTTCTACTATTATCTGTTATTTTTACTTCATCTGTGGCGTTTGCTTATTAATTTTTGAATTCAAAATAGTCGTTGTTTGTGTCAATTGTGTCGAAAGTTGTATTTCGTGAATTTTAATACAAAATCTAAATAAAATTTACCAAAAATGGGTTCAGAATCGAAAGAACCTTGGTTTTTGGACATAGTGGAAAAACTGGACAACTTTTGCAAACGCGTGGACGGTAATTAGCTCTCTAAATAAACTAAGTACTGTGCTAACGATAGATTTACAACTTGCAATCAAGAAGACCTGAAGTACATCTATGATCCACAATAAAGATATTAATTGATTGATTTCTCATATTTTCTTCAAAATAATTACAGAAAAGATCGAAAAAGAACAACAACAAATGAAAGCATGCATGAAGAAGACAGAATTAGAGACGAAACTGGCACAAGAAATGAAATTGAATGTGAGTTTTTATGGTATTCTACTTAGTCTTACAGGCATCGTTACCATATCTTTTGCCTAAAAGCAAAGTTTGAATTAAGACTAGACTGATCGCTCCACAGGGGAGGGGCCCGTAGCTAAGTAATAACAGCCCCACAGGTCGATCGATCAGGTGGCTACGCTAGCCGCGAATGGTTCGTGGATGAGTGACCGTCTTTACATACGAAGACCCCTCCGTCCGTGCCTCGGAAAGCACGTTAAGCCGTTGGTCCCGGCTGTCATTCGTGGATCTTTGACAGTCGTTATGGGTCGTCAGAAGCCCGAAAGTCTGACAACCAGTCTTACCAAGGGGTATCGTATTGTATTACCCAGTAACTGAGTTATGAAGGTCAGACATGCAGTCGTTCTGTGTAAAATATGGTATTCAGCTGCATCCGGTTAAACTGGAAGCCGATCCTAACATAGTTGTCGCCGTCGGTTGAGAATGGTCATCTCTTAACTGCCGGCTTATTTTTATTTATTTTTTATATTGTTTTTTTCTTTAATAATAATTATTGTTCTCACATATAGAAGCAATAAGAATAATGTACCCAGGATTTTGTAATAATAACTTGATTTAAAAGAGTGTCTGTGGCGTTTCTTGCCCGTTCTTCTCCATAGAGATCTACGTTTTGGAATGGGCAACTAGCTTCAACTTTCTGACTAACTGACCGACTATTTAATTTTGACAATTCAAAAGTGCCTGTAAATGGTTTATTTGAAATAAATGATTTGAGTTTGAGCTGAGCAAATATTATTACTCCATTTGTGAATTTCTAAATGATAAAACTTTATAGTTACATAATTAATCCTGACATCTTTAGTTCTTTATTTTATTTTACTGACCATTGTTAGAATTTTTCATATTGAAAGTGTTGTAGTCTATTATGCACTTGTACTAAATGTTTGCATAATTTAAGGTAGAATGTACAGGGATTTATAATTATACCTACATGCAACCTTGATAATATTTGACATTTCTGTATTAATATGACACATTGTTACTTTATTTTAAGCGATTTGACATCTTTTGCATTACCTAATATATTTTTGTGTATTTCAAACGATTTGACATCTATTGTAATTTAAACGATTTCACATTTATGAATTATTATTACATTTTTATTGTAGTTCAGACGATTGGACATTAATTTGTATTTTGTATTATAATCATTTCTTAATTGTTACTTAAAATTCTAATACGATTTGCATGCCCATGTGACGGTAGAACATGGAGCACTATTATAAAAATAAAACATCTATATGTATACTAATTACCCATGTTTGCAAATGAATAAATGATTTGATTTGATTTGAGAAAAGGCTACGTAGATGATGATGGCTCCATAGGTAATACTGTCTGATGTCCTCAACTCCACGTCAAGGTATTTTGTGTATGGGATCGCTCCATAGATTGGGCCCTATCAGAATACCAGCACTGCGGTATTTATTTTTTCAATATTGCAGCATTATGCTGAGATTTTTCATTCGTTTGTAATGCAAGTTTGTTAGTTTTAAAATGCTTATTTTATTACTTTTTGTATTTTGTGTTTCCTAGATAAAATACTTTCTTTCTTTCCATAGGTGACAGGCCTCTCCAACAGAACACCACTTCACTGAGTTCAATCTTCGTCTAGCCTCATCTAGCACCCAATGCTATTCTTCTTACTTTCTAAAAATTAACTTTGCTCACGATCTTTATTTCAGAATGAGCTGAACGAGCGCTTAGCAGAGCTGTTGCGCCGTGGCAGCGAGATGGACCGCGTGTGCGCCACCTTCGAGTCACACCTCACCATCGCAGATAGCGACAGGAACAGACTGGATAATGCTAAGTCAGTATTTTATTTACATAGACACATATGCTAAGAGGGATGTGTAGTGTTACACGAATAGATAGAATAAGAAATGAGCACATAAGAGGAAGTCTGAAAGTGGCACCGGTAACTGAAAAGTTGTGTGGAAATCGGTTGTCATGGTATGGGCATGTGTTAAGGAGAAATGAGGAAAATGTCGTGAGGAGAGTTTTGAGTATGAATGTCGATGGCTATAAGAGTAGGGGAAGACTAAAGAAACGATGGATGAAATGTGGGAATGATGATAATTATGGTTAGAAAGGGGGTGACTACCGAGATGTCTAATAGAGAAGTATGGAAGAAAAGGATATGTTGCGCCGACCACGAATAAATTGAGATAAGGCAGGGAAATGATGATGTATATAATATCTCACTGCTGTTTGTGTATGTGAGTTTAAATGTTTGTAAACGCACCCACGATACAGGAGAAATTCCTAGTGTGTGGCAACATTTAAAAAAAGAAAAAAAAATGTAAATGAGTACTCATGCCGCTGTCAATGCCATCTCTATGTATTCCACATTGTAATATACATTTTAACTGTTCCAGAGAAACATACCAGCTAGCTAAGGAGCTGACCGGCATCAGATGGGACTTCACGGCACCTCCTCATGTGGCTAAAGGATGTATCCTTTTTATAAAGTTTTTTACTTGAGCGGTAATTTCCTCCAGCGGCACATTTACCCGCACGTGTTAGCATTTTTCTCAAAGAGTTGAACTATTGTTGTACCTATTCTATTATATATTATTATTCTATTATTATTATATTGTCCTTATTCTTCTATTGTTGTAACTATTGTTTGTTGTTGTTGTTGTATTATTGTTGTTTATTCTATCTATAATATGAATGTATTTACAAAAAAAAAAATGTATATAAGTAGTTTATCAGCCATCTTGTTACCATAGCACAAGCATTAGGTTGCTTAGCTTGGGACTAGATGGCGCTGTGTGAAATGTCCAGGGATATTATTATTATTATTGTCTATTTTTCCGTCACTTAGAGGGTACCTGGTACTTTCGTAAGGGTAATTAATTACACATGCCGAAAATGATCGCGGTCGCTATCTCGATGTCGATACTCACTATTTCTACATGGATGGTGGTGCTGCTCAGTCGCACCTGAAAACTCAGTTGCTCAGGCATATGTTTGTGCTGTACTCCACGAACAAGTTGAACCGATTTGACCAATCGTCTATTAGCATGTATTTGTTTTACATGGAGGTAGCGAGCTAAACAGTGGTCGCGAGGCATCGCAGTGAGGCATCTTCGATATGTAATAGGCTATTTTCCTAAAAAAATCTAATTAGTCCGTCAGTTAGATTATCAAAAAATATTAGACCCGTATTTTTTCTTTTGTCAATTATATAAAAAATTATGAAGATATCGCCCGTTAAAGTTCCGCGTGACGTCATTTGCTTGCGACACTTTGGCAAGCAAGTGACGTCACTCCCAAATTTTAACGCGCTTTATCTTTGTCATTTTTTGTTTGATTGACAAAAGAAAAAATACGTGTCTATTGTTTGTCTCTATTATTATTTATTTATTTAATCTAACTGACGGAATAAATATCATTATTATTTTTTAGCAGCATCAATAAAATTCGTAGTGCCGAAAGTTGAGCGCACAACTTGTCGGGGCGCCGACACCATTCAAAGAAGTTAAATAAATATAAACTTTATTGTGGTGTAAATTAAGTTGATTTCAGAATGAGTAATACTATTGAAAAAGTCTTAATTTTTTTTTGAAGATGTAGCGTAAACTGAACTTTAGCGTAAACTGAACTTTATTATGTAGGAATTTAGGTTATTTTTACAAAAACTCATTATGTGGAAAGTAACGCAGATTACGTGCGGAATACTTTCAAAGTTCTATTATTATTTTTTTGTTTTAAAATCCTGAACTCCACAAAACAGACATTAAAAGTGAATCCCGCAAGTTGCTGCAGCCGATAGAACTGGACATGTCTAGCGGGGTCGACAGCGGAGCCCTATGGACGTTACTGCAGTCCACCGCAGCACCCGGCTGGCCCTTAATTGCGGATAAAGAGAATAGACCTGCAAATGAGGCTGACAAGTTAAAGTAAGATGTCAAATAAATTAGCTAGCAAAACTCCACAGTCTTCAGGTAACTATACCCTATCCATTACGTAACCCGTTTTTTGACAGATGGAACTAGTGATTGCAGCAACACACAATACATTGATTGATACACGTACGGTATTATAATGTCTGTTAGAAGCAATAAATAAGATAAGGCAATTTATACAAAGTGGCGCTACAATGGCGACATTAATTTAACACACGGGTAGGGCTAGTGACCAGTAATCATAAAAATTATAAGAACATAAAAAAATCGTAACTTGAAAACTTCCACCTGCGCCGCGCGCCGACATAGGGCTCTCTCTCTTTCCTTCAATTCGCCTTCTCTTTGCTCGTTAATTGTTTTAATTACATTGATGCGATGTTATGATCCGTGACCCCGGCAAATGACCCCTGCGCTACAGTTCTATAAGTCAGGTTGCTCTAAGATGCTATTTTATAAAATTGTTAATAAATAAATAAATAATGTTTAATTAAATTAAAATATATTCATAAAACTACAACGCAAAACCGTATACGTGTGTTAAATTAATGTCGCCATTAAAGCGCCACGCTGTATATTTATTTTATTATGCATTTTAAAGATAACTTTTACTTAACTTATTGGACAGGGTATAATATGAAACACAAAAGGTAGAAATATCAACGAACCGCCTCTATAGATATCTAAATACGTCAAAAAACAAGAGACTGTATGTTTTTTTTTTAATTCATCGACCGATGGAGTTTTAGTTGCAAAAATCTGTTTTATTTTATTGTTTCATCAAAATATTTCACATAAACCTGTATGGGCACTTATGAAATGTCGGAAGCTAGGTGCAAGTTCCAATTGATTGTTTCGAGGAGGGCCGGCAAGAAACTCCATGGTTACTCTTTTAAAAATAATTTGCTTTTACAATGTTTGAATCATCATGTTTAGTTATGGATAACATTTAAAATATAATATTTATAGATTGTGAAGTTTACTGATATTGCAAGTAACTACATTACGTAAGGTCTAATAAAATTTACGTTTCGACTTTGTTATTTCAAGTTAAACAAATATCAACTTTAGTACAATCATAATTAAGTAGATTTCAGAGTATCGTAAACTGAACTTTATCATGCAGTAATTAAGGTATTTTTCCAATAACTTATATTTGTTTACATGTTTGGTTAGTAAATCGCAAACGCAGATTACGCGTTAACCCAAAAAAATAATATTATTTTTTTTAATAATTTTTTATTATGTTTTAATATCGTTACCTATCATGTCTGCAGTTTCACTAGCTAATTTAAGTTGACCTTGTATAATAGACCTGGTGACTGAGTTTTTTTATAATAATAGGTAATGAAATAAGCTATATCTAATTAGCATGATGTAATATTAAGTAATTAATTTAAGTACTACTTTTTATTGTAAAATATTAATTATAATACTACAATAATTGCATTTTGTTTATTATTTAAGAAATTAAGACCTTAGGTAATTAGGGCTGGCTGGTGTCCGCAACTCCACGTCAATGCGCGGATTTTGCGTACGGGTGGGAAAATCGATCATTCGATCCACCCCAGCTCCTCAAGGAAGGCCAGCAACGCCTTGATGTTACTGACCGTCTCACGTAGGGTACCTGGGTTGCCGAAGAACCTAGCCCTGTACGTGGCGAACACCGGGCAGTTTAGAAGCAACAGACTAAACCCCGTGTCACGTTTCCGAGATGTTAACGTTCAAAGTAAAGTTCAAAATGTATATAAGTAGTTTATCAGCCATCTTGTTACCATAACACAAGCATTAGGTTGCTTAGCTTGAGACTAGATGGCGCTGTGTGAAATGTCCAGGGATATTATTATCCATACTTATAATATGTATGTTACTAGACCGACACCGAACCCAAAAATGTGATTAAAAAAATTTTTGTCTGTCTGTCGGTCTGTCTGTCTGTCTGTCTGTTTGTTCAGGCATCACGCAAAAACTACCGGTTCGATTACGATGAAACTTGGTATAATTATTCTTTAATATCCTGGGCACCACACTGGGTACTTTTTATCCCGGAAAAGTATATACAATAAAAAACAAACTTAATTTTGCGGTTCGATCCCTAGACCCATTACTGTCTCAACCGCAAATAATAAGTTTGTCGTAGGTTACGTCACCCGCAGTGGAGTTCATTTTTATTCCTTTTAGTTTTTAGAGTTATTTAGGTTTATTTTCATATAAGTCGTAGGTATAGATTTTAATTTTAAAGTATAGGTAGCATATTTGATAGTGTACGTAGTGACCGTAGGTTATTTTATAATACTGTTAGGTAGGATTAGTCATTCGTATAGATATTAGTTTTTAGGGATTTTGCTTATTTATTGAGTTTAGATTAGTTATCATCAGAAATAGGACTATTTAGGTAGGTATTTAATTTTCTGTTATTGAGTTTTTTTTTTTTAATTATGTAGGTACTTAGGTAAAGATATCATATAGGTTCCCTCTTAATCACCACTAATGAGACACAATTGGTTTTCTATTGTTATTAGCCACAAAGGGCCCGCGAGATAGATGGCATTCTGGGGAAGCACATACATTTTATCCTGTTAGCACGTTCCCGTGGGATAATTTCCGACATCCACGCGGGCGAAGCCGCGGGCAGAAGCTAGTTATATTATAAAGTTGATCACGCGACATCCATATAATCCTGCTGCAAACCGCCGAAAAAATTAAATAAAACAATGGTTTACAAATAAATGTTTTCATTTATTGAAACGATACTGATTTGTTAAGGCTGACTGCAAAAGTAAAACTCAAAGTTTTTTATTTGTTTACAAAAAACGTAACTCAACCGCTTTCTGAGGCAGTCGTGTTACGCAACGGTATAACATAAGGATCGCTGATATTACGATTCGGTATAAAACACGGACTGTGGACCACCTGACACCGACATTGCACATCGCAGCGCTTTACTTACACGAGTTGCCTACGCAGCACTTTCGCAACCGTGGGACCGCACATCGAATGCCTTCAACGTTTTTCCACGTCTCGAGCATTCTTGGTACATACATCGACCAATTATCACCTACGTCATTTTAGAATTTTAAATTGTAATTTCTTTTATTTTAAATAAATTAGTCTAAAGTAAATTGGTTTTTTTTGCATCCTACGGCTCCAGCAAACATATTTGGCGCAGCCGGTAGGATACTCGCGGGCCGGTTCGCGAGAGTAAATTCATAGAATCAACTTAAAATCGCAACTCGCGAGTCACCCGGGTGACTATCAAGCACCGTATGAGTATCCGGATCTTCAGAAGCTGTCGGCAGGAGGAGTATCCAGACATCGATACCGCAGAGGGACCAATTATGTTCATGTGAGTACTTTAGAATAGTTCTTGAGTTGCTCATCCTTGTCCTTAAGTGTTAATTATAAAAATCCAAGATTTTCCATCCCAGGCAATCGAGGACCCCTAGGCTAGATAGATCGTCCAGATCGTCATTATTAGATTCATTTAGGCAGTTAGGAAATAGAGATATAACCATAGAAATGGCGGCGATAGACGAAATTTACAAGGCCTTGCGCGTAGTCCCCGAATTTGACGGAAACCCCAATGTCCTCACCAGATTCATCAAACTGTGTGACCAGTTAGTGCAGGCCTATGTATCAGCTGAACCAGGGCGCGAATTAATAAACTTGACTCTTTTGAACGGGATTCTTAACAAGGTCACTGGACCCGCAGCTCGGTTAATTAACACCCACGGCGTACCAGAAACTTGGGTTGGCATACGCAATTCCTTAGTTAATAACTTCTCTGACCAACGCGATGAGACCTCGCTTTATAACGACTTGGCTCTATTAACTCAAGGCTCTTCCACACCACAGGAATTTTACGAAAAGTGCCAAACTCTATTTGCCACTATTATGACCTATGTGTCGCTACATGAAACCGTTCAAAGTACAATCGATTCGAAACGTTCTCTTTACCAAAAATTAACTTTGCAATCATACTTACGGGGCCTTCGTGACCCCTTAGGTTCACGCATTAGGTGCATGCGACCGGAGACGATTGAAAAGGCGCTTGAGTTTGTTCATGAGGAAATGAACACTCTCTACTTACAACAGCGAAACGAGCATACACCCGCTAAAAAGCCACAGCCTCAGGCACCGGCTGTCATGCCTAACATTCCCATGCCCATGCAGAGGCCGTTTAATTTTAATATGCCTGGCCCTTATCGACCAAATATAGCTATGCCACATCCACTGCAACGTCTACCGCAAATGTGGAGACCAGGCTTTAACCAACCGCAGCAAGTCCAGCAACAAGGTCCATCGCGTACGCAGCAGATATTCGGGGCACGTCCTTTTAACTATAATCCACAAAATAATTCATCTGCTAATAATCAATCTAAAGGGCAGAACTCAAATGATACACCAAAACCAATGAGTGGTGTATCTCATTTCGTTCCGAGACCAATGCCATTCCGGGGTAACAATTGGATTAGGCAGGGGAACCCACCACCTTCCAATTATTTTAAGACTAGAGAGATGAATTTCAACGAATGCTTTGAATATCCATATATGTTTGAACCTTATTGTGATAATAACTTCGACAATTATTTGTATAACTCCTTTGAACAGCCCGACTATTCTTACTATGACGCTTGGAATGCATATATGAACCAGCAATTAGGTCCCCCAATTGCAATTACCCCAGAGGCAAGTCAAGCGACATCCGAGGGGAAATCTACCGACGAGTCAGCGTCTTCTAATCAGGGAAATTTTCAGGAGAGTCGGACTACAAACGAATCAAAATAGAGGTCAATCTACAAACCCAACGTTACCTACCATATATAGTAATTTCAGACCCACCATTAAAATTATTAATCGACACGGGGGCGAACCAATCGTTTATTAGCCCTGAAGCTGTCCAGAGGTTTTACCCACATTTACCATGGAACTATGACCCTTTCGAGGTAACGAACGTGCATGCAACTAGCCGTAATGATTACTCCATTAACTTACCTTGTTTTCAGGAGATAAACGACAACAATGATTTAACATTCTACATTTACAGGTTTCACGAATACTTTGACGGCCTTATCGGTTTAGATTTATTGAATAAGTGGGAGTCAAATATTGATCTTAAAAATAATAAATTAATTACAAAAGTTGCAGTTAACCCAATAGTTATGTACAATTCACGCAATAGCAATTTATATGAAGATGTTGTACCAGCAAATTCCTCAAAGTTAGTCAGGGTCCCAGTTAATATACAAGATGGAGATGCTCTAATTCCTGATCAGATAATTTCAAATTGCTGCATAAACGAATGTATTACGAGTGTCAAAAATAATCGCGGTTACCTAGAAATTTTCAACCCAACTAATAATGACTTAATTTTCTCCATGGACCAACCTATTAAAGCAGAAACATATAACTTAGAATGTACTCATCAACCACATAAAACCCGAGTAGAGGAAGTACTATCTCGATTACGCACTGACCATCTAAATGAAGAAGAGCGCGCTAATCTGAAGTCTTTGGTTTCGCAATATGCCGATATATTTTATATAGAGGGAGAACCGCTTACCTTTACCAATAAAATAAAACACAGCATACGTACTTCAGATGAGGTACCAGTTTATACTAAAACTTATAGATACCCATTTGTACACCGCGAAGAAGTACGAAGTCAAATATCAAAAATGTTAGAACAGGGAATCATTCAACCTTCAGAATCGGCCTGGAGCTCACCCATTTGGGTAGTCCCAAAAAAACCTGATGCATCCGGTAAAGTCAAATGGCGAATTGTAGTGGATTTTAGGAAACTGAACGAAAAAACCATTGATGATAAATACCCTATTCCGAATATAACTGATGTGTTGGATAAATTGGGCAATTGCCAATACTTCACAACTCTCGACCTCGCCAGTGGATTTTATCAGGTCGAGATGAACCCAAATGATATCCCAAAAACTGCATTTAACGTAGAACATGGCCATTTTGAGTTCCTACGCATGCCAATGGGTCTTAAAAATTCACCATCAACCTTCCAAAGGGTCATGGACAACGTGCTTAGGGACCTCCAAAATTCTATTTGCCTAGTATATTTAGACGACATCATCGTATTTAGCACTAGTTTACAGGAGCATATAATAAATTTGGAAAAAGTCTTTAAAAGACTCAGAGACTCTAACTTCAAAATACAGATGGATAAGTCGGAATTCTTAAAATTGGAAACAGCATATCTCGGACATATAATCAGTAAAGATGGCATTAAACCGAATCCCGATAAAATTACAGCTATCCAAAAATTCCCACTTCCCAAAACAGCCACGGAAATTAAAAGATTTTTAGGGTTACTAGGGTACTATAGGAAGTTCATCCCCGACTTCGCTAAAATCACGAAACCAATGACCCAATGTTTAAAGAAGGGCTCAAAAATAACCTGCAATGATACCAACTATGTAAATTGCTTCGAAAAATGTAAAACATTACTTACTAACGATCCGATCTTACAATATCCCGATTTTAATAGAGATTTTCTACTCACGACAGACGCATCAAACTTAGCCATAGGAGCGATACTCTCACAGGGATCTATAGGTTCAGACAAACCAATCGCCTATGCTTCGCGTACACTAAACACAAGCGAGATCAATTATAGCACGATAGAAAAAGAGCTTCTAGCCATTGTTTGGGCAACCAAGTATTTTCGGCCATATCTATTCGGACGTAAGTTCAAAATTATAACAGATCATAAACCGCTTCAATGGATCATGAACCTAAAAGAACCTAGCTCGAGACTAACTCGCTGGAAACTCAAGCTCAGTGAATATAACTATTCGGTAGTTTATAAGCAGGGCAAAAACAACACAAATGCCGATGCTTTGTCGCGAATCGAAATTAATAACGAGGAAACGAGCTCCATCATAGTTAACGTATCCGAAAAGCCCCCATCCGTAGTGGGCTCATCCACTCTCACAGCTCACACTAGTGCCGAAAATCCAATATTAGAAATACCAATCTCAGATGACCCCTTAAATAAATTTAACAGACAAATATGTTTTACAGTGGTAGGTGATATAAAGAGACGCCCAGCAGTTTCTAAGCCATTTGAGACTCACACCCGTACCTCCATCCAACTTTCCGAATCAAATTTAGAGGAGGATGTAATAAATGCAATTAAAGAATTCGTAAACCCGAAAGTTAAAACTGGCATTATAATACATCCCCCATTAGCTATGTACAAAATAGTTCCAATAATCCAGGAAAAGTTCAAGAGCTCCGCTATGAATCTTGTTTTAACTAAAACCGAATTAGAAAACGTAAAGGAATATCTCAAGCAGCAAGAGATCATTCAGAAATACCACGATGGTAAAACTAATCATCGCGGTATAAATGAGTGCTACCTAGCCTTATCCCATAAGTACTATTGGCCAAAAATGAAAAATCAAATATCAAAGTACATAAATGAATGCAATATATGCGGGCAAGCCAAATATGACCAAAATCCTATAAAACAAAGATTCTGCATAGTACCACCACCAGCAAAACCGTTTGATGTAGTTCACCTAGATTTGTTTACGGCCCAAAACGAGAAGTACTTGACCATCATTGATGCTTTCTCTAAATACGCCCAGGCATACCATCTCAGAGATGGCACAGCAGTTAGTGTAGTACAAGCCCTTTTAAAGTTTTGCTCCCATCACGGCGTTCCAGTATCAATAGTCACGGACCAGGGACCCGAATTCACTAATCAGCTATTTACCGAATTTACGCGTGTCCATAAAATTCAACATCATAAAACCTTGGCTCATGCCCCCAATGATAATGGGATGGTGGAACGCTTACACTCCACTTTACTAGAACATTTGAGAATTCTAAAACTACAACACCATAGTGAAGCGATTGTCAACCTTATGACATACGCTTTGTTAGCATATAACAGTAGCATACACAGTTTTACAAAATGCAGACCACTTGAAGTAATTACCGGTCATACGGACCCTCGCGATCCCTCAGATATAGATATATCCGTGCACTTGCTACAACAATACGTGCAAGAACACCGAGATAAGATGTCTAAAGTATACGAGGCTATTAATGAAACGTCTTTGCATAAACGCACAGAACTAATCGAACATAGGAACAAAGATAGGGAGCCTGAAAAGGAATACGAGCCAAACCAACAGGTATTTGTTAAGAATCCACTAGCTAACAGACAGAAACTCGCACCTCGCTACACGCATGACACAGTGTTAGCTGACCTGCCCATTCATATTTACACAAAAAAGAAGCGTGGCCCCGTTGCCAAATCACGTCTTAAAAGAACACCTAACACGAAACAATTGTTGCAGAATACCACTGACGATATTGCTACACCTGGTCCGAGCAGAGGACATATTACTTGAACCACTAGAAGACGGACCCGGATTACTCCCTTTCAAATTGGGACCTACAAAAATCGTGTCTCATTATCATTCCTTCCTCTTACACATTGACTTAGAAGATATTCAGTCAAAGGTTGATTTAGTTAAACTACAATTAAATGAACTTAGGCCCGTAATTAACAATAAAACACTGTCACTCTTTGAACCCCACATAGGTTATCTTGGGGACAAACTCGAAAAGATATCCATACAAATAAAAAGTTTTGAGCCTGGTCGTGTTAAAAGAGGACTCATTGACGGACTAGGATCAGTTATAAAAAGTATATCGGGAAATTTAGACTACACAGATGCGGTCAAATATAATAACGCCATCCAAGTCTTAGAAAGTAACGACAATAAACTAGAAACGGAATTTAACCGTCACATAAGTTTGACTAAAGAATGGATGTTAGAGCATTCTAATGTATTAAAAAATATAGTAGACAACCAGAACATTATTGCTAAAAAACTCAACCAAATCATAAAACAAGACGCATACAAGCAGGCAGACCTAGTAACGTATGCCCATCTAGCACAGCACTTACTTATTTTAAGCGATAATATAGAGGCATTATCGGATGAGTTAAATAAAATAGAACTTATGGTAGCTTTTACGCGTGCCTCCAGCACTACCCATTTTATGGTTAGTTTAGGTAATCTTAGAAATATGATAAGCAGATTAGGGTTACTATACTCAAAAGACGAAATCATTGACATCGATCTTCGAGAGTACTATAATATTTTAAAATTAGGATCATATTATATAGATAAGAAAATAGTTATAGTTATAAAGGTGCCGATTGCCTTACCAAGAACCTATATCCTATACAAGTTGTCCATAATTCCTAACAAAAATAATATGGCCCTTATCCCTACCTCACCTTTTATAGCAATTCATGAATCATATTCTATGTACATGGAGACAGAATGTCCGAAGCTTAACTCATGGTACCTCTGCGAAGAGAAAGTTGGTTTCAAAGTTATAGACAAGCCGGACTGCGTGCAGCAGCTCATCACTCAACAGCATCTCAACTCCTGTACGTTAACGCCAGTCACTCTACACAAGCAAGCTCTGGAACAACTGGACGAAAAACATTACACACTAAGCTTCCCCATACCTGCAAAAGTTCAGACGTCATGTGGACAAGAACAATTCAGAACACTTCATGGAAGTTATTTGGCTACAATACCGCAGGATTGCCTGATAAGAACCACCGAATTTACTATCGCTAACACCGACAACCGAATTAAAGGACATGTACTTAGAATACGAACACTATGGGAACAGAACACTATATCAAAAACTGAAGAATCATTGGTGCAGCTTAATTCAATCAACCTCGAGAATCTCCACGAAAGTTACAAGAAAGTTTCAGTACAGCCTCCAGTAAGACTCAACGAGATATCAGATAGAAGCCTCTACCATACTACCATACCTGTATACCTATTACTATTTAGTGCAGGTGTACTTGCCATTGCTCTTACATACCGGCATTGGATGGGAAATAAAGACAAGAAGGTCGTCCCTATACCTATGAAAATGAACGCAGATCAAGACATCTATGCTGAAGCAGAACCAAGAAGAAATATTCATCCAGCTGGGATCAAGATGGACCCCAGTCATCTTACAGCAACATTTTTAACAACAGTTAACAAATAGTCGCTGTTCTACGGGGGGAGATGTTACGCAACGGTATAACATAAGGATCGCTGATATTACGATTCGGTATAAAACACGGACTGTGGACCACCTGACACCGACATTGCACATCGCAGCGCTTTACTTACACGAGTTGCCTACGCAGCACTTTCGCAACCGTGGGACCGCACATCGAATGCCTTCAACGTTTTTCCACGTCTCGAGCATTCTTGGTACATACATCGACCAATTATCACCTACGTCATTTTAGAATTTTAAATTGTAATTTCTTTTATTTTAAATAAATTAGTCTAAAGTAAATTGGTTTTTTTTGCATCCTACGGCTCCAGCAAACATATTTGTCGGGTAAACAAGTACAGACGCCAGCAGGTCAAGATACCCGAAACTGTTGTAGCGGTATCTACAACGCCACATGCGAACAACGCGCCATACTGACGTCACGCTGATCCTGCATCTCGCAAGCAGAGTTTACCGCGCAATTAGCATAGATACAATTTCCCAACATCAATCGTTGGGCAATAGCCCGCCAGACACAACACCCGTCTGGTCGGAGGATCCTCCCTTTTCTATGGAGGTTGAGTGAACTTTACACCCTGTTCCTCATGCCTCTAAACTGTCAAATGTTCCCAATCAACCTTGAACCTTAATGCTTTAGCGATACAGTTAAAAATCTATTAAAGAAATTTGACAGATTGCAGTAGCTTGATGTGCTGGCGTCTGTACTTTGAAATTTTTTCCATTCCGTAATTTTCTGGTATTTAATTTTTGTATATCATAAATATGTGGCAAGAGATAGCTAAAGAATAAATACATAGGTATACAGGGTGTCCCAGAAGTCGACGGCAAGTCTGAATCGAGTAATAGGCCGTCATAATAGTAATCAGAAAAAAATAAACGTAGTTCTGCATTTTAAAAATTAAACATTAACATAAAACGAAAAAATCTGCGCCCTTTTTTTTTTGAGGATGGTGAATCATCAAATGACCCCGTGACAGTCTTTTCGGCGGTCCTGTTCCTCGAAATCTTAATACAAATATTAAAAAAAAAAAATAGTTATGCGATCCTGAATAACGTTCTGTAAACTCATACTTAAAAATATATAAAGCCAGTTCCAGCTTGGAAGAAAATTCCAAAAAATTGTTTTCTTGCCCAACCAAATATGCAAAATTAATACTTCGCCCTTCGATCAATAATAGTACTAGATTAAGGATCAAGAACAAAAATTAGTCGCTCAGGTGGCCACGTTTGCACACACGTATAAAAAGAAATTAGAGAAAAGTTTAATAATATTAACAACTTCAGTTTCACAAAAGTATTTGTGGTCTTATTTTTCGGGCCGTTTTTGAAGCGCTTATCGGGAATCTAGTACTATTATTGATCGAAGACTTCGCCCAACATTGACTGACTGTACTGAAATAAAAAGTATTATGCTAGTTTGGCAAGCATTTTTTTTTTTCTACTAGGTACCTTGTAGCGGTATCTACAACGCCACATGCGAACAACGCGTCATACTGACGTCACGCGAATCCTACATCTCGCAAGCAGAGTTTACCGCGCAATTAGCATAGATACAATTTCCCAACATCAATCGTTGGGCAAATGCCCGCCAGACACAACGATCCTCCCTTTTCTATGGAGGTTGAGTGAACTTTACACCCTGTTCCTCATGCCTCTAAAACCTGTTATAACTTTGCCTATTACCAGACTCCGGCTTGACATCAACTTCTGGGACAACGTCTATAAAGTTCAGATCTTCTTAATAAGCGTTAGAATACAAATCTTAATTTTATTTTATTCTATAACAGCTCCTAAATACTACTAGTATCACAATGTTTAATACTTAATTTACATAAAAAGAAAAACTCTTAAATAATAATAATACTTTACAAACTATTTTTTTACAATTCATATTTCAATTTTATTGTAAAAATCTTCTATTTATTAGACAAGGCTACTATTGTCTGTTCCAAAAAATGCTGATGAAAATGTAAACATTTGTAGTGACACTTACAACATTGTGACAGTGTCACTTAGACCATTTCAGATGGCCTGGCCTATCTACATGGCCTTCACATGATATGACCAAGATTATGTCTCGACTTTCGAGACTTGTGACTTGTGACCTCTGAGTTTGTTTCGGCCTATCTTCTCAGACTAGTCAGATAGGAAACATCGAGCTCATGTAGTTTTTAAAATATGATTGACGTGTAAAAGTGTTTGCTCTGTTTACATTTTCAACAGATAGTGGAACAGACATTAGATTCAGAATCTTGAGTATCACATTGGTGGCTATGTGGGCCACCAGTGTCTGCGATATGCCATTAGTGTCTGTGATGGGGTGTGTGTGTCTACGTCAGGCCACTAGTGCCTGTGATATGGGCCACGCGTGTCTGTGATGGTCACTAATCGGTGTCTATGATGGGCCTCTAGATTCTATGATGAATCATTGGCGTGTGTGATTGTTCACTACTGTCTGTGATGGGGGTCACTTGTATCTGATGTCACCTGGGGGCGTATTGTGGGTGTCTAAGCATCATCCCATCTATTGCACGGCGTGTATCCGCATCAGATACCGCACCACTTCACACTAGTCTATGATTGAGGTCACGTGTCTATGGTGTGGGACTTGTAGTGTCTGTGATGGGGGTCACTTGTATCTGATGTCACCTGGGGGTGTAATGTAGGTGTCTAAGCTATCTTCATCCTGTCGATATGGTGCGGCGCGGCCTGCACGGCGTGTATCCGCATCAGATGCCGCACCACGTTGCGTCTGCGCACGAACGTGTTCTCACAGACGCGACATTTGAATGAGTATTGCGGGGTTTTGTGTCTGTTCTTGTGTATTCGCATGAGGGTGACGGATTTGAAGCGGGCAGGGCATTGATCGCACTGGAAAAAAATAAAAATATTAGATTAAAATACTTTGTTGATATAACTGATTTTATAAACTTATTAAATATATTCTTTTGGGCATCTCAGATATTGACGTTGTGTCTTAACTTTTTTTTAAATGGTTATTTATTTTTATGGGTGATTTAGGTTTATCAATTAAACTAAATGCTACTAGTATTTATTTAAGAATGTACTATTTCTTTTTCAAATAAATATGAGCTTTTTCGGCATAATATGCGCACTCGCAGGACCAAATACGATCGATAGAAAATTTATCAGCCAACTTCAATAGGCAGTTTTTATAGATATATTTAATCGATCGACGTCGATTGATAACGTTGATCGACGCTAATCGACGTTGATGGAGTGGTTGCTGGACAGTTTGTTGCGCCACTTCTTGTTCCCAGCTACAGCACTAGAAAGTGGTGAAGGGCGGGCGTGCCGGGGGACTGTGTTATGTCATTTTGACGTTCAAAAAGTGCTGATTCTCAGCCTAGTTTGAATAAATCACTCACTCTCTCTCTCTTCACTCAGCGGGCATACAGCGACCTACGCGTTCAATTTAATAATGCACTGAGAGTACTGTTGCGGCTGCCGTGGCGTTGTAGTGCGTCAGGGATGTTTGCGGATAATAATATTAATGGTTTTGCCGCTATTATTAGGAGTAGATGCGCATCCCTGATGACGCGTGTTCGCGACGGCACCAACAGTATTCTCAGTGTGTTCGCAGATCGGTGGAATTCCCCGATGTTGCGGAGGTGGATGCAGCTCCACACTGAATTTTAATTGTATTTAACATCTGTGTCTGTAACGTACTAACGCTAGAAGTTAAGTAAAATTGTTACTAACCCTATGGACTGTTGACTGAAATAAAAGTTTTCTATTCTATAAATGACTTTTGATTTTTAACCGACTTCTAAAAAAGGAGGAGGTTCTCAATTCGGATGTTTGTATATTTTTTTTTTTATGTTTGTTCGCGCATAACTCTTTCGCTTGCCAACCGATTTGAAAAATTCTTTTTTTGTTGGGAAGGGTATACTTCCCAAATGGTCCCATAGAAATTTCATCAAAAACGGTTCAGTAGTTTGGTTTTTAAACCAAAATTACTGGTAAAAATTACAACTTAAAAGTGAAAAATAAAAACTTTTTTTGCAAAAAAAATCAACCGACTTCCAAAAACGACACTACAAAGTGAAAAATAACTTTAATTTCGGAAGTCGGTGGCAAACAACGAAAGTGTGAACCCAACGACACCGACTTCCGAAATTAAAGTTATTTTTCACTTTGTAGTGTCGTTTTTGGAAGTCGGTTGATTTTTTTTGCAAAAAAGTTTTAACTTTTGTGGTTTCACCTTTGATAATACTTGGAGTTAATACTGATAAAATAAATGCTAATTGGTTGTATACCTGTACATTCTTATCAGGGAGATGTATGGCCACATGCTGCAAGTAGCTACTCTTGCGATGGAAACCGGTGCCGCACTCCGAGCAGACGAACGGCTTCTCACCGGTGTGGAGGCGCTCGTGTATCTGTTATAAAAATCATGAAAATCAAGATACGTCGAAGTGAGAGATCGCGACGCCCCCGTAACGGCCTGGCCACGACTTTTGGCTTAACGGGATGCAGGGGGGGGGGGGGGGGGGCGTTGTCCACGCCACGTCCTGCTCAGTGGGGTTAGCGGCAGCAACCGAGGTGGACGTATTTAGACGATTTATTTTTTTATTAAATGATAAATGATTTTATTTTTGTAAGTAGGTTTGTACAAACACTTTTACACGTCAATCATTATTTTAAAACTAGATGAGGTCGGCGTTTCCTATCTGACTAGTCTGAGAAGAAAGGCCGAAACAAACTCAGACGTCACAGTCTCTTTTAAAGTCCAGACATAATCTTGGTCAGATCATGTGAAGACCATGTAGATTTATGTCTGAGATGGTTTTTTTGAAGAAAGAACCAAACAGTTTGAGAGGCGTTATTGATATGGCGTTATCCAAAGTAGCTGTTCTTTGCCTCGAAAGCGGTTCATATATTAAACAGGATATTTTGAATATGAGAAATAAAAACCGATCGATGGATTATTGATAAATATGGTGAATTCCGTGACTTTTATTTCTTCCCACATCCTCTGATAACTTTTTTAAATTTGTGTTGGGGATGGCGGTAGAGTTAAAATTTCCGAAATAAATTCTTCGCAGTTCATTTTCCGCCTAAAATATTGCTACAGCGCAAGACTCGTCTAAAATATTTCATTAGTCCAGCCTGTTATAATAATACTGGTCTTTGTAGTGTCATTATGTATTCAAAATTCTTCTAATCATTCTATGTAACCTGGTTACCTGTTACTTCAATTATAAACAAACTATAATGTACACGTCTTTTCTTTTTAACTAATACAAAATTACAACAAAACGTTATCAGCACGAAGAATAGCTCTAGTACCTATTTGTATTCAAGAAAAGTAATGCGTGTATAGTTGTTTCGTAATAATTAGGAAGTGATATTTGTGTGAATTTTTTGGGTGTGAAACCAAATAGTTTTTCCGTGTACTCTTCTGAGATGGCGAACCCAAATGGAGACACAAATGAACGAGGTATGCGTAGTTCCTCTATTCCAACGTTCACCCTACACAATAGAGAAGGGTATAGTACGTGGAAATTTAAAATGCGTAACTACCTTATGCATGAGGAGTTGTGGGAAGCGATTAATGGCTACCCAACAGGGATGAATGTTTCGAATGTCATAAAGACGAAGAGCGATCAGAAGGCACTAACAAAAATTTGCCTTACCCTTGAAGCTTCTGCAATTACGTATGTTCGAAGTGCTACCACGGCAGCTGAAGCGTGGAAGGCGTTACAAAATGCATATGAGGACAAAGGCATGGGTCGGCGTTTACATTTAGAAAGGAAGTTATACAGATTGAGACTTGAAGACTTTGATAATAATATTGAGTCGTATATCAATGCTGTTATTTCCACTGCCCAAGATTTGGCGGATATAGACAAAGTAATAGATGATGCGTCCATTGCTGCTATTCTATTGGGAGGTCTAACGTCGAGATATGACCCATTGATTATGGCTCTCGAAAATAGTAACGTTAACGTTACCACCGAACTGGTAAAGTCAAAATTACTCAACGAAATGTCCAAGGAAAGCTTGATAACACTGGAGACAGCTATGAGGTCAAAGGTTGATGCCTCCTCTGTTGAGTCTAAGTCAAAGAAAATTGTGTGTTATGGTTGTGGAGAACCTGGTCACAAGAGACCAAACTGTCCTTTAAAGAAAAAGAAGATCATGAAAAGGAAGAATCCCACTGATAAGGACTCGACCTCTTCATCTGCTTTAGGAGTAACAAATGATTACGATATGGACAAATGGTATGTTGATTCAGGCGCTACCAAACACATGACTTCAAGACGAGATTGGTTTGTAGACTTAAAGCCTATGGATATGAAGGTAACAATTGCAAATGGGACAAAGATTGACGCTAAAGGCATCGGTAAAATATCTTTAAATACCGAAAACGCCGTCGATACAATCAGTGATGTGATTTATGTACCTAACCTGAAAACAAATCTTCTATCTGTGAAGACAGCAGTAGAAAAAGGGTTTACTGTAATGTTTGATAAATCCGGTTGTAATCTATTTAATTCAAAAACCTTCTCCTTTACAGGTGATGCGGTTCTACATGGCTCGCCCTGTGGTGGATTGTACACACTTGATTGTGCGGTAAATACTCCCCAATTTAGAGCCTATGATGTGCACTCTGATTCTATCTCAAGATATCAGGTATGGCATAAGCGTTTAGGTCATTTATGTCGCATCGGTATGAATCTGTTGAAAAATATGGAGGTTATTGATTATAAGGATGTGGATAAAAATCCATGTGTTCCTTGTGTTCAAGCGAAACAAGCTCGAAAACCGTTTAAGACGATTTCTTATGAAAGAGCAACTTCAATATTAGAATTGATCCACTCTGACTTATGTGGACCAATGTCAGTTGACTCTTTTCAGGGTAATAAATACTTATTACTTTTTATAGATGATTTTTCCAGAACTATTTTTGTATATTTTATTTCTTCGAAGACAGAGGTGAAGGCTAAGTTTTGTCACTTCCAGTCTATGGTTGAAAGACAAACTGGGGCTCAAATTAAAACAATAAGGACGGATAATGGGAAGGAATTCGTAAATAGTGAATTTTCAAGTTACCTTAGATCTTGTGGTATTCAACATCAAACTACGGTACCATATAGCCCTCAGCAGAATGGAGTTGCCGAGCGCACTAATCGCTCTATTATAGAAAAGGCACGCTCTCTTATGGCTGAAAGCGATCTATCTAAAGCCTTTTGGGAAGATGCTACTCGAACGGCTGTGTACCTGAAAAATAGATGTCCACACCGTGCCTTAAATAATAAAACTCCCTACGAGTTGTGGAATGGTTGCAAACCAGACCTTAGTAATCTCAGAGTTTTTGGGTGTAGAGCTCTTATACATATACCTTCTTGTCACCGTAAGAAATTGGATCTTAAAGCTGTAGAAGCTATATTTGTAGGCTATACAGAAGATCCTAATAGTTATCTTTTTAGAAATTCATCTTGCCCTAGAACTTTACAAAAGTCTAGAGACGTTACGTTTTTTGAAGATTGTTTTTCTACTTTAAATAATAGGAATGTTAACAATAATAAGACGTCTACTGAACCTTTAGTACTTTCTAATAGTCTGCCTATACAGGAAGAAACCAGTACAGTTAAAGAGTCTTTTGAACATGCTCCAGTGGTCACTGTAAAACCAGCTCCAGGCCATACTATTGTCACTGAAGATCTAACTGCTGAAACGGAACAATTTTTTGAAGCAATTGAGGAAGCAGTAGTTTCTACTAGTCATACTGATGGACAACGTAGATATCCATCAAGAGACCGGAAACCTCCTAATTACTTCTCATACCAGGTTTCTAGTAAAGCGTCAGGTGAGCCTAGAACTTATAATGAGGCTACATTTTCTGATGATGTTGATAAGTGGCAGATGGCAATGTCAGATGAATATAATTCATTAATGAAGTTGAAGACATGGAAATTGGTTGACAGAGAAAACAGGAAAGTTATACCATGTAAATGGGTTTATAAATTGAAGACAGATCCAGCAGGAAATGTTCTGAAGTACAAAGCAAGATTAGTTGCCAAGGGATTTTCCCAGACGCCAGGTCTAGATTATTTTGAGACATTTGCTCCTGTCGTGCGGCACTCTTCTTTGCGTACTCTACTGGCTCTCGCAGCCGAATTGGGTTTGAAGATGCGTCACATGGACGTAGACACTGCTTTTTTATATGGAGATCTTCAAGAGAAGGTCTACATGGAGCAACCTCAAGGTTTTAATGTAAAAGGTATGGAGAACAAAGTATGTCTCCTGCAAAAATCCTTGTATGGACTTAAACAAGCTCCACGTGCCTGGAATACAAAGTTAGATGAAACTTTATCATCTCTTGGTTTTATGAAAACTCCATCTGAACCGTGCGTTTATACCAAACTTTTTGGAAAAGAGGTGGTTATCGTTGCAGTCTTTGTCGATGACATAATTGTTTTTTACAGTGATGACAAGACGTTTGACATTGTCAAAAATGACTTGCAAAAATATTTTTCGTTAAAAGATTTGGGCTATTTAAGCTGTTATCTTGGCTTAAATATCACCAGAGAAAATGATGAAATAAGAGTTCATCAGAAAAATTATATAAACAATCTTTTACAAAAGTTTGGAATGGAGAATTGTAAAACTTGTACAACTCCCCTATCTGGAAAACTGGGGGTTAGTACCAGTAGTGATAGTGATCATAATCAAGAAGAGTATCCCTATCAAGAATTAATTGGTTGCCTCATGTTCCTAAGTGTTAATACTCGTCCAGACATCGCATACGCGACTAGTTACCTGAGTCAGTTCAATACTCGGTACAACAAGACTCACTGGTTAGCCGCGAAGAGAGTCTTACAATACCTAAAAGGCACTTTAGATTACTCGATTTGTTATAAAAAATCAAGTATGCCCCTTGTAGGATTTTCCGTTGCCGATTGGGCAAACTGTAATATAGATCGCCGTTCTTATACGGGTTACTGTTTCAAATTAGCAGGCAGTCCGGTATCATGGGCCTCGCGGAAGCAGCAAACCGTAGCCTTGTCCTCAGCGGAAGCCGAGTATATGGCAATAACAGAAGCTACGAAGGAAGCGATTTATTTAAGGAGGTTTATCACTGAATTAATTTCAGATCCTATGGTAAGGCAAAAGTTATTACCTAATACCGTAACAATTTGTACCGATAGTCAGAGTGCACAGAGTTTGGCCTTAAATCCGGTACACCACCATAGGACGAAACATATAGATACCAGATTTCACTTTATTAGAGAAAAGATTAGTGATAATTCGGTTAACTTGAAATATACCAAATCAAGTGATATGCCCGCTGACATCTTAACAAAACGATTGCAGCGTGTGGCACATCGTAGATGTGTACTAGGCTTAGGTTTAGTGTAAATATATTTTTACACGTTTACTTCAGAACTTAGTATACATTTTCCTTTTTTTTTATTGGTATATTTTGAGTTCATTTTTGTATGTAATTTATTTGTGAGAATTTTGATTAAGGGGGTGTGTTATAATAATACTGGTCTTTGTAGTGTCATTATGTATTCAAAATTCTTCTAATCATTCTATGTAACCTGGTTACCTGTTACTTCAATTATAAACAAACTATAATGTACACGTCTTTTCTTTTTAACTAATACAAAATTACAACACAGCCGCCGCTGAGTCCGTCGCAGTCCGTACCGCTTTGGGTCGTGGCATCTCAATCACTCGCCTGTACATTTGTATAAGCCGCGCGCCGCTGCCGCGTTAGAAGCCTTTATAATCACAGAAGGAGCATTTGTCCGTCTTCTCGTACCCGTGCTTGGCTCAGCAGTGCATTAGTAATAGTCTTGGAGCTCGTGGCTACGCAACAACAGCCATACTGGTCAATCGATTAGATTAAGCTACACTTGCCGAGGATGGTCAGTGGGTGGGTGACCATCTTTACATACCGAGAGCTCTCCGTGCCTCGGAAATCACGTTAAGCCGTTGGTCCCGGCTCCCGGCTTATTCATAGATCTTTGACAGTCCTTGCAGGTCTTCAGAAGCCCTAAAGTTTGCGTGGTATAGCGTTACCCAGTTACTGGGTTCTGGAGGTCAGATAGGCAGTCGCTCCATGTAAAATGCCGGTATTCAGCTGCAAGCCGAACCCAACATAGTTGGCGAAACGCTAGGAAAATCTTGATTACGAACTTCACTACATACCTTCACCTGCTCCGCGTTAGAAGCTTTATAATCACAGAAGGAGCACTTGTCCGTCTTCTCGTACCCGTGCTTGGCTCGGCAGTGCATTAGAAGTAGTCTTCTGGTTATGAACTTCTTGCCACAGTGCTGGAAACAGACATATTTAAAGGGTTTTGTAGCGGTATCTACAACGCCACATGCGAACTACGCGTCATACTGACGTCACGCAAAATCCTGCATCTCGCAAGCAAAGTTTACCGCGCAATTAGTATACAACAGCCCGACATGATTCATCGGGCAGTTGCCCTCCAGATAACACCCGTCTGGTCGGAGGATCCTCCCTTTTCTATGGAAGATAAGTGAACTTTACACCCTGTTCCTCATGCCTATTGTTTTATACTTGTGGATTGCCAAGAAGTTGATGGGTTAGTCAAAGAATGAGCTGTCCATTCCAAAGGGTGGAATTCTAAGTTAAATGGAGAATCGCATGGTTAGTTGGCACACCAGGCAAGTCTACATCTAGATTTTTAAATACAGGGTGGCAGGGACATTGTCGCGCCGACCTGCACCCTAATTGCGTAATACACGATCAATCTGAATCGGTTTCATTTTGACAGTTCAACAACATTCATTGCGTTATTTACGTGTTTAGCAGACAAATTTTTCGTACTTATGAAGCAATGGATTAGCAATTTGCTTCAAAATGATTCTGATTCCGATTGATCGTGTGTTACGCAATTAGGATGCGGTAACCATGAATTCAACACATGATTCTTAACACTATAGCGTAGATATTCTTCTGCACCGCAGTACAAAGGCTTCTCCTCATACAGGGAAGAAACAAGCATTGATCACATCACCATCCTCATAACATATCACACAATGGGTGCCTGAAGATGGACGGCACCGCCGAGGCCAGCCTAAAAAGAGCTGAACTCACTGCCTACCCCATCGCCAGTAGGGGCCGCCTCGAGGAGAGGCGGGTCCATCTGCGCCCCCCTTCCCAAGAGGGCGAGATCCCGGCGACCGCACCTCCTGACGGTGGTGAAAAGGGGCCTCCAAGGAACCAGCTCTCAGACGGCACAAGGACACCCAAGGTCCCCATGCTCCGAGTAGTCATTACGCTGCAGCTCGCAGCTTCAAACAGGGGAGTGACCTATGAGTCGGTCCTAGCGAAGATGAGGCGAGTTAATCTGGACGTGTACGGTGAGGGGAAATAGATCTCGGGAATGACTTGAGAGAAGCCTTTGCGCAACAGTGGGACAGTATAGGCTAAGCCATTTGACTGCCCCATTGGTGTTGTGGTCGCAAGCGGGACTTCTGTGCATCGGGTCCTGGGTTTGATTCCCAGGTCGGGCAGTGTTATTGGAACGAAGTTCCTTAACGCGCGTTGCGAAAGGGGGCTAGACGGAAATCATGTACAGACGTTGGTTCTGCGCCTGATCTCTTCCCAGTTGTGGCGGATTGCCGTACCATCTGACTATGAGAGTGAAGGAACAGATAGTGCACCTGCGTTTATGCACACACTTGTGTACTATAATATCTCCTGCGTAGGTACCTGGCTAATCTCCGTTGAGATTGGCCACTGTGACCGAAATCGGTCAGGGGGATTTTTGAGCAATAAAAAAAAAATCAACTTACCTCACATACAACATCAAATCCCGTATGTATTTTATAATGATTTCTTAAAGACAACTTAGAAGTTAATATCTTATGGCAGTATTCACACTCAATCTCCTCTTTTAGTCTCACTTTCTTATCTCCACTCTCCTTTTTTCTCCTCAAAGTCCGTTTAACAGGTTTCTCGTTACTCTTTTTACTTTTCTTAGTCTTAAATATTAATTCTACGGGTTTATCGACGAGATCTTGCACTTTTGTTTCAAATTCGGTTTCCTCGTTATCATTATTTTCAATGGAATCATAATTAAAGCTGTTTATACTGTCCTCGTGATTATTAAAATCGTTGATTAGGTCTGATATGTCTATCGTTATGTTGGTGTTGTTTTCAGTGTTGAATATGTTGGATTCTATTTTTACGTTGTATATAGGTTTGTTGTTGAGGCGGTCAAGGAACAGTTTTTGGTTATCTTCACATTTTTTTCGGAATTTATAAGAGAAATTGATATAGTTTATACATGATGTGCACATTTTTTGCGGAAATGTGTCGTTACAGTCCACCTGTAATAAATGAAACAACATTATTTTGGTCAGTGGGTTGTCTTAGGGGTGGACATTTAGTAATAGTAAAAATTTAAACAACTTTAAAAAAAAGGAACACTTCCTGAATGAAAATTATTATTCACTTTGTACTTATGTGTTTTATTTTGGGAGTTGGTTGTTTTTTTGTTTTGTAAATACGTTTTTAAGTTTTCTTCTGTTAGTTGTATCCCACACAAATTCTTATAGGTACTTGATATGTAAATATCAGTGACAGGAAGTTATTAACACCTCATCAATATAAACTAAGTGGAATAAAATCGTATTACTGAAGTTAACTCAAAAACTACTTGAGGCAAACCCACCAATTAAAAAGAATTTTGCAAATCCTAAATACAAAAAAAAAAACCTTTCTGAAATCTGTTTAAAACAATTATTTCAAAGATTTTTAAAGTTATAACAAATTGTTTTCAATTTCCTTCCCGCTAGAATTATTAATTATAAAATTTCTTACGAGTCTAACGTGTTTTATAGTATACCTTTAGCCCAGTGGCAGAGAAAATAACTTCGGAATACTTTTCGTGATGTTCTGGGAACTGAAATATAGGATACAAAGATTCCTCCCCCAGGCATGTTCTGCAGCAGTTCCAAGGGTCCATATCGCTAGTTACTAGAAATGTTATGTCTGTATCGTCAGTTTAGTTATAAATTCGAGTTATAAAGTGTAATAAAAAAACATTTTATGAAAAATAAAAACTGATCAACACAAGAGCTCGATTGATGCCAGAAATGACGTTTGCGTTTAGTAACAACTACCCACAGAGCCCTTAAAATACCAATAACAACTGCAACTACTAATAAAGTGCGAACTTTTCCTGCGTTCGAAAAAATAACTACTACAGTTTTCACGGTTCTGAAACCCTTTTTTTTACGTAAAATTATCTTGTTTTCATTAATTAATCTCATAATGCTAATAAGAAAAAAATATAGAAATGTGTTTGTAGCACTAACAAAACGCAGGTGTGTTTATTTTATATAGGTACCAAAACCACTTTTCCATCACATATTCACCCGTTTCGTTTGACAATTACATTTTTATCAAACTCAAAATCCATCGCACTTTCGTTATCTAGTCGTGCGTAAAGTCGTATGTAAAGTGATGCGCTGAATAATATTTTATAGGTCATCTTAATATTAATGCGGTTTTCAAACTTTTATTGGCATTAATACTTTTAACATTTTGAAGATCACTGCAAATCTGCCAAATAAAGTCTGTGGTCAAATCAAGTGTCAAAATATAGAAAATGGCTACTACTTCATTTGTTTATGTTTATGTTGATCAATATTAATCTAAAATCATAACGTAAATGACTTTTAAACCTTTTAAATACACATGTTTACTCCATAATCTGATCCATCACCACTAAAACTAGATGTCTCAAGTCATAAATGTTTCGTATCGCGTGAAATAAACCAGAAAAGTGAAAAAATGTTGGCGTTACTCCTACTAAACAATATGAGTACAAAGCACAGGGCTGCGAAGCGCAAATTGGCGGCGAAAGCAAATAAACCTGAGGCGAAGACAACAGAAGTGGTTCACTGCAGGACTTGTTTGAATACAGAGGATTTAGTGTCGATATTTTATAACAAAGAAAGTGAGGAGAAACGGACGCAGGATTTGAGGCTCGTTACCGGTTTAGAGGTACATATTGTATAATATACAATGATATTATGTATACAGAGCAGTGGTGGCCCAGTAGCAACGGCCCCGACTTACGAGTTGCCTGTCGTGGGTTCAAACTCATTCAGGCCCGTTACTTTGTGTAATTTATTTCATCACCACTCCATCCGGTTAGACTGGAAGCCGACCCCAACATAGTTGGGAAAAGGCTAGGATTGATCGATTGATTGTATGCTGTATTATCAATATAGGTATTTACAAAATAAATGCTTTAATTCTGTGAGTATTTTTAAACGGTTTATCAAAGTTAAAAGGGCTAGAAATAGTCCGTGATGGCACTTGTCAAAATTATAAAATAGTTTTTTTACTAAACTTTAGTAAAAACCTGTTTACACATCTCCAGTCTTTAGTAGAGTGCTTAATTTAGATTAAGTTACTCGCATCATGTAAATATTAACTGCAATTGGCACTAAGTAATTATTAATTTACTTTGTGTAAATTATTTCATCACCACTGCTCTAAAAACGGTGAAGGACCACATCGTGAGGAAACCGGCATGTCCTAGAACCAGAAATTCGAAGACATGTGACATCCACCAACCCGTACTGGGTGGTAGATTACAGCCCACTCCCTCTTGAAAAGAGGAGGCGGGTGTCCCAACAGTGGGCACATTATAAGCTGATTATATATGTAAACAAACAAAAAATGTGTTTGTAAACAGTAAACAAACTTACCTCTGAATTAGCAGTTCTTTCATCCCGCATAATTTTGTATCTTAGATCCGCTTTTAAAGCACTGACATTCTTTGACTCATGTTTGCCATAATTAATCTCAGGTATTGCGGAATATTCACAACGTTATTCTAATTGGAACTAAACCTGCGTAGACCACCCAACCCGCAAACAGTGACATTTACCACTCTGGAGACATACACGATCAACAACCAACAACCACAAGTCTGACAACCAGTCTTACCAAGGGGTATCGTATTACCCAGTAACTGGGTTGTGGAGGTCAGATAGGCAGTCGCTCCATGTAAAATACTGGTATTCAGCAGCATCCGGTTAGACTGGAAGCCGACCCCAACATAGTTGGGAAAAGGCTAGGCAGATGATGATGAGCACTCATTGAAATAAATATTTTGAGTTTCAGTAGTATCTAAAAGTTTATCCATATTTTTAGATTAAAATGGATGACGGCCTATCACAGAAGATCTGCGCACAGTGTATAGAGACTATGAACATGGCACTACAGTTCAGGAGAACCAGTCGGAAAGCTGAGAAGACACTTCTTAACATGATATCAGGTAATAATTATGGTGTCATCAAAAAAATCATCTTCATTTATCTGAATGGTGCCAAGATATCTATACACGGGTAGCGGGACCATCCGAAAGGGTTTACCGCTGCCCTGGAACATAAAGGGCTAAGGAAGGAACACGGGCGGGTTTTAGTCAGTAAGAGTCTGACACTCCCTTCTGCTCCACCCAGAGCGGGAGGAGTCATTTGATGATTTCCCATCCTCAAAAAAAAAAAAAAAAGATATCTATACACTGTGTTCATCAGGTTATCCATAAAGTTTGGCAAATTCTTCTATAGCTTTTACAAATCAAATCTAATAAAGGAAGCAGTACTTAAAAAGGCTTCGTTACAAAGATATTTGTAATTTCATTTAATGAAATTTAATTGAGCTATGCAGTAAGAAAGGGTCTTAATTTGGCCTATGTGGCTGCTTAGTGCAATTAAAATGATAAATCTATCAAATGCTTCAGATAAAGAGGCATGCATATTTTACATACCAAGACCCCTCCGTGCCTCGGAAAGCACGTTAAGCCGTTGGTCCCGGCTGTCATTCGTGGATCTTTGGCAGTCGTTACGGGTAGTCAGAAGCCCGAAAGTCTGACAACCAGTCTTACCAAGGGGTATCGTATTACCCAGTAACTGGCTTGTGGAGGTCAGATAGGGAGTCGCTCCATGTAAAATACTGGTATTCAGCTGAATCCTGTTAGACTGGATTTAAGTCAAGTTTGTATGAAAATTAACAAAAAATAAAAATTAATTAATGTGTCCATAATGAAAAATGCCTATTTCCATGGTCTGAACATCAGAAGGCCAATTCTCGTAATTTAAAACGTTTAAAATCTAGTCGCAGTCTCGTCTCGGCGACAAACAAATTTCAAAAACTTGTCAAAATGTAGGGAATTTTGAGGTATTTTTGACAGATTGAGACTGAGATCAGACTTTGAACGTTCTTAAAATTACGAGAATTGCCCCTCTGGTCGAAGTTTATGTATATCGTCCGGAACACGGTGTACTCGCAATAATAACCCTGAAGAGTTTAAACAAACTCTTCAGCGTTTAAAGCATTAGTATAGATTAGTGTGGATTTCTTTTATTCCAGGCAAACCCAAAAAAAGACACTCAGCACGACTCCAGAAGTCTTTACCAAAGCCAAAAATGAAGAATGCTAAAGTGGAGAAGGTGGAACTGAATGATTACAGCTACGAGATCTTCGGCGAGGAGTTCCAGAATGAAGACGATGACGTTTACGAGGAGTTGGTCCAGACGGAGCCGAGGAGCAAGCTGAGAGCGAGACAGGTATGGGGAATTGTCTATACAAATAAATAAAATTGAAGTAGCATAAGCATCATCAAGCCGAGTGTGTTGGTATAATACAAGCGGCACATGCCATAGCAGCCAGGGGAGTTGCGGACACCCATGTTCGTATACTCTCTGACAGCGCCTCAGTCCTCCAATCCCTGAAGAAGGGATGCATCACATCAAATTTAATACTAGAATGTCACATGGCGCTTGAACAGGTAACTGTATCGAACCGCGACACAGTGACACTACAATGGATAAAAGGACACAGTGGATCACTAGGTAACGACGCGGCTGACGAGCTGGCCAGAAGGGCATGAAGCACGCCAGTCTACGGACCGGAACCAGTCGTGCCCATCCCCTTCAATCAACTACGCAGGTGGCTACAGAAGCACACCCACACACAGGCAGAGAACTGGTAGTCCTCGTCACCGGGATGTAGGCAGTCCAAGGAAGCCATGCCATCATTAGATGGCAAGCTAACCAAAAGACTGCTACGTCTGGACAGGAAAGGCCTGCGCCTGGTGACGGGGACCATCACGGGACACTGCTCACTGAACAAACACTTCCATACGATAGGCATAACGGACAGACCCCTGTGCAGAGCCTGCATGGAGGCTGATGAAACCGTTGCGCATGTGCTCTTTGAGTGCACAGGCGTCACCCAGATTAGATTAAGAACCCTCGGGACACCCGGATCCTACACGGACGTTCTCGACAGACCAGGGGACCTAATAAGCTTCTGGAGGGAGGTGGGCTGGTTGGAATAACCACCGACGGCCGCCATGGCTCACGCACAATGGTCCACCTGAAGGACTAAGTGCGGAAACCAAACCCATAACATAGAACATAGAAGCATCATCAGCTTATTAAGTTCCCACGGCTGGGACTGGGACACAGGCCTCCTCTCTGTGAGAGGGAGTGGGCCGTTAACCACGCGGGCCCAGTGCGGGTTGATGGATGTCACATGTCTTCAAATTCTTGGTTCTAGGACATGCCGGTTTCCTCACGATGTTTTCCTTCACCGTTTTGAGAGCAGTAGTGATGAAATAATTTACACAAAGTAAAGCGCCTGTCTGGGTTCGAACCTACGATCTACAACTCGTTAGTCGCGGCCGTTACCACTGGGTCACCTAAAACGGATCTTGCGGAAAATCTCCGATCCACGATCGTCGCTCCATGATCGTGGATTGTGGAGCGCCGATCGAAATTTGGATCGTCTGGTGTAGCCAGCTAATAAATATCATATCATACCCAAACCATTCGTTCCACCCGCTGAAGACCGAACCAGGGGGTCTACTCCGAAGTAGTATCGGCCGAATGTTCGGCCGTTTCCTGCTACGAAGTTACTATTTGGTTCGGTCTGTTCCGATCCTACACTCCTACACTCTTTCGAATATTGACTATGGTCCCGACCCATATGAGCCGATCCGAACTTTTTTCGCATTTTTCAATAATATTCGGTTCGGCCAAGTGTCGGTCCGATCCGAACATTCGCACTTTGCACTTCGGAGTAGGCCCCCTGGACATGACTTATCTTGGGTAACCTTTGCAGGTTACCCAGATCTTTAAACGTGACCAATACGTACCACTGGGCCGCCACAGATGACACGTACATTGGCACTAAGGACTATACCCTGTCCATTACGTTAACCGATTGTTTGACAGCTGTCTTAGAACGTACAGACGTCAGCAGGTCAAGCTACCCGAACGAAACTCAAATTTTCCCAATCAACTCTTGAACCGTAATGCTTTAGCTATAAAGTGGAAAACCTATTGAAGAAATTTGACAGATTGTAGTAGCTTGATGTGCTGGCGTCTGCACATATTCCAGATTACGTAAAAGTTAACTTTAAAATGTGTAGTAAAATAAATATATAAACTGCCTTATCTTATCTATGGCTTCTTACAGACATTATAACACCGTACGTGTATCAAACAATGTGCTGTGTGTTGCTGCAATCACTAGTTCCATCTGTCAAAAAACGGTTTACCTAATGAACAGGGTATAACGCGGGCAAATAGAAAAACATGCCAATAGTTAACTTATAAATTTTTTTTCCCATTTTAACACACATTATCTCCCCATCTTTCCAGAAAGCGCCACCAAAAACGAAACGGATGGCGATACCTAACCTCGCGTCGTACAAATGTGGCACTTGCAGCAAGGAGTTCCGGATGAAGGCGACTTACAAGGCCCATATGAGGTTCCACACGAACTACTGTGTCTGCGAGGTCAGTGCGGCTTTTTGGTACGAAGTTCCTTATCGCGCGTTGTGAAAGGGGGCTAGACGGAAAAAATTAAGACCAATAGTTGGAACGACACTTTTTGCTATAGTTGTAAGCCGTGCGGCGTGTGCGAGTTTCTCTGTCTCTCTCTCTCTCTTATAGAAAGCAAGCCAGTTATTTTCGTTTCGTCTTTCTATTTCGCATTGAAAAGTGTGGTGTCGCAACGATTATTTTTGTTGAGTGTATACAGGTTTTTTGTACATAATAAATAATAAAAAATAATAATTAATCGAAAGGAAAAGGAAGAAAATTCGTTCCATTCGAGTGTCTCTTGACACCTCTCAAGTTTTTTTGGAACGAAGTTCCTTATCGCGCGTTGTGAAAGGGGGCTAGACGGAAAAAATTCTTACGAAAAGTTGTCACGACACAATCGCTACGAGTGCTACGCCGTAGCCGATGCATAGATTATCCGCTACGCAGCTACGTCGTCGCAGAGCTACATAATAAATTATCTGCTCAACAACGTAAATTGATTTATAGAAGATTTTTATTGGAACGAAGTTCCTTATCGCGCGTTGTGAAAGGGGGCTAGACGGAAAAAATTCTTACGAAAAGTTGTCACGACACTTTTTGCTATAGTAAGCTATTGTAAGCTGTGCGGCGTCGCATGTTTCTCTGTCTGTCTGTGAACTTCGTTCCATCCGGGTGTCCCTTGACACCTCTCAAGTTTTTTTTTTTTAAACATTGCCCCACCCCACTAGGAATTTCTCCTGTATCGTGGATGCGTTAACAAACATTTAAACTCACATACACAAACAGCCAGACCCGGAACAACTACTTGTAGGCCATACAAATATTTGTTCCGTGCGGGAATCGAATCCGCGACACGCAGCGCAGCAGTCAATCGCTTAACCACTGCGCCAACCGTGCCGTCCGCGTCCGTATTTTGTTAGATAAGGATTTGTAATCTTGGTTTTATTTATTATTATGGCACTCCAACGATTAATTCACATACACATTAACAGAGAGCTTAGTCTTATTATATAAAGTACTACAGTGAACTTATCAATTAAAGGTGTGCACAGCACTTACATAGTTTGCCTAATTGATTTACTATGTAGTGATAAAAATAACAATATAATAATAATAATATCCCTGGACATTTCACACAGCGCCATCTAGTCCCAAGCTAAGCAACCTAATGCTTGTGTTATGGTAACAAGATGGCTGATAAACTACTTATATACATTTTTTTTTTGTAAATACATACATATTATAGATAGAATATGATCAAGTAAGTTAATAATAAAAAATCAATTAAGTTACAATAATGAATTAAATAAGTTAAAATAATAAATCAATAATACTTAATACAATAGAAATCAAATGTATAACATAAAATAATTACATTGATTAATAAAGTTAAAACTGTAACAAGAAATACAGAACAAAACATGAGTGACGGAATTCAAACAAGAATGTCAGCAATCTGTAAGTTGTTGTAAAAGATGTTTGCGAAATTGAGCCAGGGTGTTGGAGAAGATGTCAATGGTATCAGTGCAAGAGTGGCTTTCATTATACATCCTCATCAAACGGTTTGAACACATCTTAGGTTTGTTCCTAGAAAGACCTGCATTTGTTAATGCACTTAAAACCTAATATTTAAATATTTAAGTATCATTATTAAAATAAGCCCTACCTTTCTTCCGTACTGTATGTAAGTAAATTAATACTTATAGTAATATGTGGAGACGTTGTTGATTGTACGTTAACCCACTTTATTGCATACTTAGATGTAAGACCAAATGTACAATTGTTTGTTTTCCTTAATAAAAAAATAATAAAAAAAATTGTTAGATTAACGTTTTTGTTTTAAAAACTCATCCTAATTCGAAGTTGACTCAGCAAAACAAAGAACCAGTTTGTTTTTTGTTGTTGTAAATAATGAAGTGTGAACTGTGGTCTAAAATATTAAATAGTCCTCTACACCGGATTTCGGCAATGGCGACCAATCCCAGCAGAGACCAGCCTTCAGCGCGGGAGATACTATAGCGCTTTTATTATTATGTCGTTTAGAGGCATGAGGAACAGGGTGTAAAGTTCACTCATCCTCCATTGAAAAGGGAGGATACTCCGACCAGACGGGGGTTGTGTCTGGCGGGCAATTGCCCAACGATTGATGTTGGGAAATTGTATCTATGCTAACTGCGCGGTAAACTCTGCTTGCGAGATGCAGGATTTGCGTGACGTCAGTATGACGCGTTGTTCGCATGTGGCGTTGTAGATACCGCTACAGTCGTTTATTTATTTAGTTGTCTTATTTTATTACATTTTTAAATATTTGTCGGAGATGGTATGACTGTCTCTCCTTAACATCAGACATAATTTAATTACTGTGGGCGTACTATGGGTAGTGTTGGTACACAATAGAAACACGGTTTACAGTTCAAATCAGATTATAATTTACGAACCAGTTAGTCACACTAGCGAATCACATACACACACAACTCAACGATACGGAACGCGCGACAGTTTCTATCCACATGTTGTTCGTACGATGTCCAATGTTTCGATGATCTCGAGAGCTCTGCTCATACCGCTTTTTGTAGATGTTGCTCTCGTCTCCCCACGAACTCAGGCTAGACTCTGTCTAGCGCCACGAGATGGCGCTAACGTTCCGAATAGTCAAACGAATGATTCAGACATATTAGTATTAAAAAAAAAACATTATTATTATTATTTTAGTTGTCTTTGACATATCTCGGGACCCTTGGGTCCCGAACCTTTGAAAGGCGTACTAGGGGCCGAAGCCAAGTCGCAGAGGCCCTTTACACAATTGTAATGGCAGAGCATTGCAGTTGAGAATATGTCATGCTCACTTAAATGTCTCACTGGTGGTGGCGCGTGTGTTGGATCATTCGGTTCCCTACGAAATGGTTGAGCTGGGTGGTGCTGATCCACGCGTCATGTTCGTGAACGGGCGCCATCGGTTGAGACTGGTCATCTCTTAACTGCCAGGGCTTATTTTTAATTTTATATTTTAAATTGTTCTTTTTTCATTGTTCTCACATGTAGAAGCAATAAGAATAATGTACCCAGGATTTTGTAATAATATCTTGATTTAAAAGAGTGTCCTTGGAGTTTCTTGCCCGTTCTTCTCCATAGAGATCTACGTTTTAGAATGGGCAACTAGCTTCACTTTCTGACTAACTGACCGACTATTTAAAATGTTGACAATTCATAAGTGCCTGTAAATGGTTTAATTGAAATAAATGATTTGAGTTTGAGTAAATGATGAGGAGGCACCAACCGACGATTCTCCCTGTATGCACCATGCAAGTGCACCCAAGGACAACCCCCGGTTGAAACAAAATATACTGGGCTATGGGTGTGGGTGACTATAGTGGATCGGTTACCTTGAACTATGGAAAGACTATGTCCCCTGCTTGACCATTGTATATTTTGTAGTGTTTCATGTATTTTTCATGCTATGTATTTTTTTGGTGTAATATAAAGTATATATAAATTAATAATAAGATGCTGCCTCACACGTAAGAGTGACAGGCGACACTCTAAAAGCCTTTTTTTTTCTAAAATCTTTTGCGTTCTTCTGTTCGTCATAACAGCCCTGGATATATTCCCACTGTCTTCAAAATATAGTCATCTCACTCTAACCCACTGCTCCATAGGCATGCGGAAAGAGATGTCGCAACAACAATCAGCTGCAGGAACACAAGAGAGCCCGCCACGGGCTGTATAAGATACACAAGTGTGCCTACTGCGAGTATAGTTCTGCTACTAAAGAGGCGCTAACGGTGAGTGGGAATTTTTATACATCAAGACTTTTTGACAACACGGTTAGCGCAGTGGCTGAGCGATCGGACTGCTGCGCTGTGTGTCGCGGGTTCGATTCCCGCACAGAACAAATATTTGTAAGTCCTACATGTATTTGTTCTGAGTCTGGGTGTTTTTCTATCTATAATATGTATGTATTTACAAAAAAAAAATGTATACAGGGTGTTATTGACAGCCCTCCACAAAAACACAGGATTGATTCCGCTCCTTATTCTGAATCATATCCCACAAGAAATTTTCTCAGGAAAAAAAAAATTATGCCGTTTTTTCTGCTGATATTCCTTTATTTCAATGTAAAATTACGTTCTCTGTATGCAACACTCCATTTATGTAAATAAAACAGCTGAAAACAGCCTCGCTCAAGCTCGCTGCGCTGCCGTCCGCTACGTGCGTTTTGCCACGGTAACGATACGTTGCGTGTGAGGTAATAAAACAAATCTGGTTTTTTGGATTCCCTTAATGTTCCTGAAAGAATTACATGTACCGGTCATCTTAATATGATGTACTGAAGCCACCCTATCAGTTTGCGGAGGGCTGTCAATAACACCCTGTATAAGTAGTTTATCAGCCATCTTGTTACCATAACACAAGCATTAGGTTGCTTAGCTTGGGACAAGATGGCGCTGTGTGAAATGTCCAGGGATATTTATTTATTTATTTTTGGTCGAAAACATAAGTTAATATTTGAAACTAGCGGACCCGGCAGACGTCTTGCCCTGAGTCATCAATTCATCATACATAGCAGCGTCCAATTATGTTTTCACCATACAGGAACCCATTGAGATATACACACAAAATTTCATCCAATTTAGTGCAGTCTATCGGAAGTTATGCGAGCACACATTTCGGTGATTATTTTTTATTTAAATAGATAGATGGCCGTCACCTCCTTCTGCGAAGCAGTAATGCTCGCAAAGGAGGAGGCGGAGCGCGTGAGGGAGAGGCAATCTCTGCGCCCTCACGCCCCTAGCCGCCGTAGGAGACGCCCTGGACGGGAGTCAACAGCCGACTCCCGGCCACCGTAGGCGCGGGCTTGCGGGCGGCGAGCAATGGGCAGCTCGCCGCCCGGTAAGGACCAGGCCCGGGTCGACGGCGCGTTGTGTTCCACGCGCGCCTCAAAGAGACGTCAGCACGAACTGACGGGGCCCGCTAGGGCCGATGCCGCCAGGGCTGCGGGTTATTCGAAAGAGGTACCGTGGCCCTTGGCACAGGCAACTGAAGGAACACGGGTGGGTTTTAGTTAGTAAAAGTCTGACACTCCCTTCCGCTCCGCCCAGAGCGGGAGGGGTCATATGATGATTTCCCACCCAAAAAAAAAAGTCCACGAAATCGATTTCATAGAAATATCACACACAAACAAATCAATTTCATTGAAATATTTCACAACAAAAACCAAGTTCTTAAAAATGTCACAAAAACGCAATATATTTGAAATGCCCCACAAACAAAACTAACTTCATTGCCATATGCAAAAAAACACCAATTTCACAAAAATGTCACAAAAACGCAATCTATTTTATTGAAATGTCACACAAACAAAACTAACTTTATTGCCTTACTAGCTGCGCCCCGCGGTTTCACTCGCATAAGTTTCGATCCCGTGGGATTTTTTTTTTTTTAATGTTATAAACTAGCGCTTGACTGCGATCCCGCCTGATGGAAAGCAGAGTATCGGGATAAAAAGTATCCTATATGTTAATCCTGGTTATAAACCATCTGTGTACCAAATTTCATTCAAATTCGTTCAGTAGTTTTTGCGTGAAAGAGTAACAAACATCTAGGCATCCATACAAACTTTCACGTTTATAATATTATTAGAATAGGATTTAAAAAAAAAAAACATAACAGCACAGCACAGCAGAAAATCAAGTTAATTGAAATGTCATACTATCATCACTAACTTACAGATACACGAGCGTCGCCACACAGGTGAAAGGCCCTACGTCTGTGACCACTGCGGCGCCACCTTCCATCGAAGATCAAACTTGGTGCAGCATATAGCTATACATCTTCCTGAGAAGAACTTCCAGGTAAAGAGAATCACAGTAAATTACTTTATCTAGTTACTTTGTAAGGAACCATCCATAAATTACATCACACGTTAAGGGGGAGGGATGTCAAATAACTTGCGCAGTGGCTGAGCGATCGGACTGCTGCGCTGCGTGTCGCGGGTTCGATTCCCGCACAGAACAAATATTTGTAAGTCCTACATGTATTTGTTCTGAGTCTGGGTGTTTTTCTATCTATAATATGTATGTATTTACAAAAAAAAAATGTATATAAGTAGTTTATCAGCCATCTTGTTACCATAACACAAGCATTAGGTTGCTTAGCTTGGGACTAGATGGCGCTGTGTGAAATGTCCAGGGATATTATTATTATTAACTTGGACATCGTGTGGCAAGAGAGGGAACGGGTCATAAGTTTAGTGACGTCATATTTAGAAATCTAAAGTCTTTATTTGTTTATTAATAACCAACTTATATTAGCAGTTTGCACCACACATACAAGTTATTAGTCAATATTACAACAACAACAGTCGGACAATCATATAATTAAGTTAAATCACATAATAAAAATGGATAAATTTTGATGAAATTAAATGAAATGAAACAAAATTGGTGAAAGTATTAAAAGTCTCTTGCAAACTCTGAGTTATGTCAAACTTAAACCTCTAAAAATGTGTGGTTAAACTGTCGTTAATGCTGGTGTAACTTTACTCCGGATTTATTAATATGCACAGACTTCGCGCGGCCGTCCTCATACTTCACCAAGTAGATAACTTTGTGTAAACTATAGTCATTAGTCATATTAAGAAATGAGCCACACAGACCGAGCAGCCTCGCGAGCTGTGGCATGGCTTCGTGAGGCAGCTTTGGTCGGATAAATTCCGTACGACAGCCCAGCGTGGCATTAATTAGGGGCATTAAAGAAAAAAGATAATACATTTATTTAGCACAGGATAAAAGACAATTAAATACACCAGATACATACATCAGCAGGGTAATTCTCGTAATTTTAAGAACGTTCACAGTCTGATCTCAGTCTCAATCTGTCAAAAATACGTCTAATTTCCCTAAATTTTGACAAGTTTTTGACATTTGTTTGTCGCCGAGATGAGACTGCGACTAGATTTTGAACGTTTTAAATTACGGGAATACGGGCCCAGATAAAAACAAATAAATAAGTGTAAAGTCGGATGTAAGAAAATATCAGGAAAGTGTGCCTCACGGCTGCACCAAAAAGGCCCAGTTCAGCAAAAATGCAGAGAACTAGGTGCCTGACGCTGGATTGCTAAAACATGTTTGCGTCAAATGTACGCGCGGTAAACGTACTGAGGCCGAGGCACCGTTGATATGCCTCGCGAGGCAGCTCTGTCTGTGTGCACCCACATATCTAACCGTCCCTGATTCGTGCCCAACTGACCCCTAAACAGTGCGACATGTGCCCCAAACGGCTCAAGTCGCGCAAGTTCCTACAGATACACAAACACAACGCGCACACCGGGAAGCGATACGGCTACCTCTGCGGCATATGCGAGCATCGGTTTGAGAAGCCGAACAAAGTGCGCGCGCATATGCGCCGCGTGCATGGCGTGGCTGATGACCAGCAGGGGCCGATTGTTAGGGTGCAGCTTTAGGGGTGATTGGGGGGTTTTGGGGCCCTTTTGTGCCTCGTGACTCGTGATTGACATTTTTTTGATACTTACACATACATAATAAATAAATATGAAAATGAATCACAACACTACGCGTTTGGAGCACTGACCTATATTATACAAGTACGCTCGACTAAAATATATACTATACGAAATGACAGTTGTTTGCTCGAGCGTCTCAGGAACTAAAATTGCTACATTGTTGCAAATGGCCGTAGTTTTGTTATGGTACGTCCATGATGATTTACTTAGGTCTAAATAGTGGAATAAGATTTTTTTGTGTATTTTGTGGTTATTACGAGATGTTTAGAACATTTTTGTCGTGAGAGTATGCGCATCTGGTAAAACTCGCTATCAAAAATATTAGTTCCACGGACTCTCACGTTGCTGTCAGCGCCAAAATGCGAAAATCAAATGTCTTCATTTTGTCATCGATAGTATGAAGTACAGCGTACTTGTATATATATATTATAGGTCAGTGGTTTCGAGTCATAAGGGGCCTTTGTGCACCATGGTTGAGTCATTTGTAAATATGAAACTTGCGGCCAAGTTTTTTTTAAAGAAAATTATAGGCCCGGAATTAATACAAAAAACAATTTTATTATATTATTTTTAAATTATATTTGTTTTGTGATAATCTTCATTTTTATTTACATTGTCATTATCAAATGGTTATTAATTGCAGTATATTTCTAATTTATTTATTTTTTACTAAGTTATTTTTGTGATAGTTGCATTTATGTTGACATTTCGAACAAATAATGATGGTTTTTATATTGATGATCAAAACTAGAGTATATAGAGACGTTTTTACATTTTTTTTTTTTAAATGTATAGTTTTTGCAATATTGGAAATAATTTAAAAGAAGTGCTTTTAAAAATGTAATATTACTCAGAAGCCGTAGTTTTTAATAGGATTTATTATAACTAAAATCAATTGTATTTTAAACCGTAGGATTATGTAATGAATTTGTATTATAGATATTATAGTATCTAAACTAAATAATCAATTAATATTTTGGGGTCATAATAGACCCCTTATACAGGGTTATTGGTAAAACACCAAAAACCTTGCAGGACTCGATTACTAACATCATAAACAACAACTTTTGTTCTATGACTTTTTACAAAACATAATACATTTGACGGCACGGTTGGCGCAGTGGCTAAGCGATTGACTGCTGCGCTGTGTGTCGCGGGTTCGATACCCGCACGGAACAAATATTTATATGACCTACATGTATTTGTTCCGAGTCTGGGTGTTTTTCTATCTATAATATGTAATTATTTACAAAAAAAAAATGTATATAAGTAGTTTATCAGCCATCTTGTAACCATAACACAAGCATTAGGTTGCTTAGCTTGGGACTAGATGGCGCTGTGTGAAATGTCCAGGGATATTATTATTATTTTATTATTTACCTAAAACAAACCTTTAAAATTTCGTTGTTCTATCTAACCCCGCTCCCCTCCGCTGCATTTTGTACTAGGCACGGCAGTTTGTTTACTTAACTAGCAAATTGATTCTTTGAATTGAAATATTTTATTTTTGCATGAAAGTCTGATGAATTAAAATCTGATGATGAATCAATAAAAATCATTGAACAATAGTTGTTGTTAATGTTTTATAAATAACCCTGTATAGCCCATGTATAGCCATATGCAGCGTGGCGCTTTAATGGCGAGATTAATTTAACACACGTGTACGGTTTCGCGTTTTAGTTTTATGAATATATTTTAAAATAAAAAAAATCAAATCAAATCACTTTTATTTGTTAACACAGGTAAAGAAATACAGATCTTGAGTTTGGTGAACAGAACGCTATGTTACGCCAGGAGGCGTACAAATATGGTGTGCATCTAGCTCAACATTACGAATTTAAATTGAGAAACAAAAAAAAAAAAAAAAAGGTCTGGAAATCATACATAATTAAAATTTCAAAATCATTTATAACAATTACATAATACTATTAAAAAAAATGAGTGATGTCAGATATACAGGAGGAATTATTTAGTTATAAAAATGTCAAAAAATAAAAATAAAATCTAAGTCAGAATAATTGAAAAATGTCAAAAATATAACAAACAAAAAACAAACAAAATAATAATAATAATTATTGTAAATTAATTATTTATTAATTATTTATTTTATTTTAATTTAATTAAACATTAATATTTATTTATTTATTAACAATTTTCTAAAATAGCATCATAGAGCAACCTGACTTAAAGAACTGTAGCGCAGGGGTTATTTGCCGGGGTCACGGATCGTAACATCGCATCAATGTAATTAAAACAAATAACGTGCAAAGAGAAGGCGTATTGAAGCAAAGAGAGAGAGCGGCGCAGGTGGAAGTTTTCAAGTTATGATTTTTTTTATGTTGTTATAATTTTTATGATTACTGGCCACTAGCCCTACCCGTGTGTCAAATTAATGTCGCCATTGTAGCGCCACGTTGTATACAATTATAAAATTGCCAATATAGTAAAAAAAATCACTTCCATTTTATAGGCAAGACCCCAAGGGGTATTTTGTCCTCCAAATATGGGGTCTTATGCCTAGTTAGTTGCCATAGTAAATTCAATTTAAAATTTGTATCATAATTACTAATAATATAGGTAATAAATAATCATGGATATTATTAAATAGAGAAGCTAGAGGTTAGATTTGTAAATAAAATAGTGATCTCTTAGAAGTATTATTTTAATGTATTATTATTGTAATAAAATAGTTGAGCTTGACTCTGCGAGCTGTAAATTATATTTTTTTTATTTTCCGAGACAAAAATTATCGAATGTGTCATTGAAATAACTGAAAACTTGACATTGTACCCATCTATTCTATATTTTTATGCCAAAAAAATAATTAACACTACGTAAACTACAGTCACACTTCCGCTGTACACTCAAAACGAACCAAAATGGATGAAGTACCTACTAAGCAAGACCCTTAAACGTGTGCGTGCGTAACGACATACTCATTATAATATTGAAAGGGATACATTTATCTATTTATATCTTTCTTTAAGTAAAACCAATTACAGAAATGAAATACTTAGTTTGTATACACATAAAAGATAAAATCATCAAGTGAAAAGTTAACAACACTTTCATAGATCGCTCTCACAGTACTTCTGACATGCCGACAAAATCTTCGTCCATTCCGCAAACAGATCGTTTGTTGGATTAGAAATTGACGCTGAGTCCCTTGTTCACAACTAAACTAAATTTAAGTTCTGTGCATCTTTGTCTTTCTATTTCATTAAGAAAAGGACGGAAGATAAATATTAGTGCTGGGAAGTTTGTTGCGCCACTTCTTCTTCCCAGCGATAGCACTAGGAAGTGGTGAAGGGCGGGCGTTTTTGGGGGACTGTCTTTTGTAATTTTGACGTTCGCAAAGTGATGACTCTCAGCCTAATTTGAATAAATGACTTTTGATTTTGATTAGTTTAGTCCTGTCAAGTTAGTCAGCGCCTGACGTAAATTGAGGTATTTTTAGTAGCCATGTTTTTGATCACGTCTAAACTGTCTATGGAGAATCTTAATTTGACAGGACTGAAGTAATATTTATCTTCTGTCCTTTTCTTAATGAAATAGAAAGAAAAAGATGCACTGAACTTAAATTTAGTTTAGTTTGTGAACAAGGGAATCGGCGCCATTATGTAGTAGGAACCATACAATCGGCCCTATGCTCTCGACGCGGACAAAATCGTAAGGTAAGGGCACATATTGTTTGACTTACAATTTATTATTCGTATTATTTTCTTGCGCACTAGTGGTTGACATAAATAGCTAGGATTTGTTAGTTGTAGCATAAGTCTGACGACCAGTCTTACCAAAGGGTCTATATTACCCAGTAACGGGGCTGTGGAGGTCAGACAGGCAGTCGCTCCATATAAAATACTGGTATTTAGCTGCATACGGTTAGACTGGAAGCTGACCCCAGCATAGTTGGGAAAAGGCTAATGTAGATTCTATTTTTTTTTTAATTTTAGGAAACTATAATCTATGGCGGTTTTCATATTGTTATATTAGTTTTCTTTATGATGTTGGGCAGGCATATGAGAATTTTGTAAGATTTTTTTATTAGTAATGGTTTTGTTTTATTTATTATTTTTGTCAACTACTAGTGACATGTTTTTAAGTTAAAACAAGTTGTTTTCTACTATTTATGTCAAACACTAGTGCCGTTACCTTATTTTTTTTTTTTTGTGTACAAATGTTGATTTACTTTAGCAACTATCAAATACATAAAGGAATACCAAACGTATAGAATCAATTCTATTTTATTGTAATTTTTGACGTTCAAAAGTGCCTTTATGTGCCTATTTGAAATAAATGCTTTGACTTTGACTTTAATCAAGAAAAAGATACTTTTTTACATAAAAAAGTATCTTTTTTTAAACGAAGTATGTTTTTTTTTTGTAAATTATGCAATATTTTAGGGCATTTTTTTCGAAAATTTAGTTTTTATACGTTTAATAGTCCTTTACGGAGCTTGTTACTTTTTAACAAGCTCCGTTAAAAAACTCAGCCTGTATAAACATTTAATCCTGCAGTGATAGATGTATAAGGATACATTATATATATTTTAAATTCTAATTCGTCCCCTTTCCCCCAACAGTGCAGCGTCTGCCAAAAATGGGAAAAGTCGAAGAAACGCCTGCAAGTCCACGAATATAAGGTCCACAGGGAGCACAAATACAGGTACATATGCCCCGTATGTCAGGACACGTTCACCCGGCCGGGCAATGTCAGGCAACACCTGGCCAGGAGCCACGGGGTGCCCAAGGAAGACCAGGGCGTCATCGAGAGATATGAGGTATTTTTTAAACAAAAAAAAAAGTTTTTTTTGTTGGACGGTTTTTGGTGTTTTTACCCTATTTTTTTTTTGTTTGGTTAGCTGTTTTGAATGGCTTCTCATAATAACCAATCATAAATAAATAACTTAAGTTGACAAAGATTTAAAAAGGGTTTTGACTACCCGTGGCATACGTCCAGCATTTTGTTTGGTTTTTTCTTTTTTCAAAATGGCGGTGACGCATGTAACCTCCATAAATCGATAGCTGACATCAATGCAAATGGAAAATATAAGAGGACCCATATATTTTCCGTTTCGATTGTCAGCTATCGATTTATGTAGGTTTCATGCGTGGCCACCATTTTGTAAAAAAAAAAAACAAAATACCGCGACGCATACAGGGTCCAATTAAATTAGCTAGCGAAACTGCAGACGTGATGTACACGCTAAAATATTAAAGGTGTAATGTTTTTTCTTAGGGGTCAACGACCGCAGCTATTTTAGTTACATGAAATATGAGTTAAGAATATGTTTTTATCGTGCTTAGATGTCGATACTAATCAGTAATCACGTCTATGAAGTTTACACAAAAAAAAAAAAAAAATTAAACTGATATTTCTAGTGAATACACTAACTGCGGTCGATGACCCCACAAAAAAACTTGAGAGGTGTCAAGGGAGACCCGGATGTAACGAAGTTCAAAGAGAGAGAGCGAGACAGACAGAGAACACGCGCACGCACAGTCGCAATAAATACTTTTTCTTTCTTTCTTTCTTTCACGCCGCACGGCTTACAACTATAGCAAAAAGTGTCGTTCCAACTTTTGGTCTTAATTTTTTCCGTCTAGCCCATTTTCGCAACGCGCGATAAGGAACTTCGTTCCAATAAATTATCAAATTAATTTCTTTTTGTGATATCAGTTTTAAATATCGATACCATCACGCCTACGGAGTTTCGCTAGCTAATTTAATTTGACCCTGTCCCAGTTTAAGATAAGATGTATTTTTGATAGATTTGATGATTATCATTGTAACCATTGGTTTCTATTGGCCCAGGTACATCTGCCCACGCTGCCCGAAGATCTACAAATGTCCGGACCATGTCAGGAGGCACCTGGTCAACTTCCATGAGGTCCCCAGGTCAGAACAGGGGCCCATACAGAAGTATGTCGTGAACAGTCAAGCTATTTGTACAGACGCCAGCAGGTTAAGCTACCCGAAACTGTCAAATTTTCCCAATCAACCTTGAACCTTAATGCTTTAGCGAAAAAGTTGAAAATCTATTATAGTGTAGCGGTATCTACAACGCCACATGCGAACAACGCGTCATACTGACGTCACGCAAATCCTGCATCTCGCAAGCAGAGTTTACCGCGCAGTTAGCATAGATACAATTTCCCAACATCAATCGTTGGGCAATAGCCCGCCAGACACAACACCCGTCTGGTCGGAGGATCCTCCCTTTTCTATGGAGGATGAGTGAACTTTAGACCCTGTTCCTCATGCCTCTAAAATAGAAATTTGACAGTTTGTAGTAGCTTGATATGCTGGCGTCTGTACACGGCACGGCGCATAAGGTGCGCCGTAGAAAAAACGTGCTGTCTGCCTTCAAAGCGAGAGTGAACAGACATCTTCTGGGCACGCTCCTTCCATCATACACCTCATCTATCGCTTTCCATCAGGCGTGATCGAGGTCAAGAGCAGGCCCAACAAAAAAAAAAAACATGTCCGTTAGTAAGCTTTCATAGTGCTGTGCCCTAACAGTGTTTACAACGGTTCTTAGCTCAAAGCCTTGTTTTACCTTGTGGAACGCAAATAAATGAATATGAAAGAAGAAAAGAAAGAAAAATATTTTATTCTGCACAAACAAAACGCACAATTACAACTAAAACAAAATAGTAATAGTAAAAAAAAAAAAAAAATACATAAGTTACACATAGTCAAAAAACTCGTACTCAGTCATAAAAAATGTTGACACTCTTGTCTATTGCTTGATGTCAAGGCCAGGGACCAATGACAACTCACATTACTTGACATTAATATGTGATCCATACAACACTGAGGACCGTAACTACGACGAATAGACCGTAGTTTTTCACGGCAAGGGAAACGTATGTGTACAAAGCTTTATTTATTTGGAAACAAAATTGAGGTACAGTCAGCGTCAATAATATCGGGACGAACAGACTGTTCAAAATGATCTAAGCAACTATGAAAATGAAATATTAACTCCATGACACAAGGAATGTTTCAGAATGAAGACAGTACACGACAACTGTCATTCTGACAAGAACTTTATCCAATTGAGACAAAGTTTAATTTTCTTAGTTGTTGAGATCATTTTGAACAGTCTGTTCGTCCCGATATTTTTGACGCTGACTGTACATTATTTTTCTCTTCTGTTACAAGTAAATGCTATCTATAATATCTGTAGGTGAAAGCCAAAGGACCTTAATTCCTTTTATTGTCATTTTTGTATTTTCAATGAGTCTTATTCAATATATCCGTATTGATCAAATGGTAAAATTAAGTCCTACAGCCACTAATTTCGTGGATGTAAAATTATAAATAATATGAAGTCATTAATTTTAATATCTAATTTCGGGTATAGCTACTGAATAATTTATAAAATGTGACATAAGGTCCTTTAGCTTTCACCAACAGATATTATATCTATTTATAATTCGATTTTGTTAATAAAACGCAGGGATTAATTTCAACCAATTTAAAAAAAAGGTTATAAAAATCATTTGTACAGAGAATTTGATTCTCTTTATTATTTTTGCAATGAGTCTTGTAACGTATAATATATTTCAGCACCCTTGCGTAACACTCATTCAATCACAAACTGAATCATTTTGAAGAATATTGCTAATCCATTGCTTCATATGTTCGAAAAAATTGTCTACTCAAGAACGTAAATAACGCAATGAATGTTGTTGAACTGTCAAAATGAACACCCTTGCTATTAATAATAGTAATAATAGTCTGTTACGCAAATACCCTGCAGAAGCTACTCAGACGTTAAGATGACACATAGCTTTGACATGAGGGACAAACCTGACTCTTTCCTATGTTATTTTAATATTTATAAGTCAAAGATATAAATCGCTAGATACACCCTACCGCGTCAAAAGATAGTCGAGGTTCTGTTTCGTTGTGACACCTCTGACACACAATGACGCAGTGACTTGACATGATTGCACTGACCTATATTATACAAGTACGGACTAAATACACTATACGAATTGACAGTTGTTTTTTGGTGCCGATTCAAAGCGCCCCGCTCGAGCGTCTCAGGAACTAAAATTGACACATTGCCGCAAATGGCCGTCGTTTTGTTTTGGTACGTCTGTGACGATTTAGGTCTAAACTCAAGTCAAGGGGTCGGTCAGTCAGAAATATGAAGCTAGTTGTCCATTCCAAAGCGTAGTAGGTACACACGGCTACACGTCAAGCTATACAAAACCAGTTTGTCTTGGCCTCACTTTATATTTTCACACAATGAACGGTCAGCCTATACTGGTTTTGCATAGCTTGATGTGTAGCCGTGTGTACCTATGGAGAAGAACGGGCAAGAAACTCCACGGACAAACCTGTAAATCGTGGAATAAGATTTTTTTTGTGTCTTGCGTTTACTACGAGATATTTAGAACATTTTTATAATGAGAGTATGCGCATCTTGTAAAACTCGCTATCAAAAATATTAGTTCCACAGACGCTCACGTTGCTGTCAGCGCCAAAATGGCGAAAGTCAAATGTCTTCATTTTGTCATCGATAGTATGAGGTCCAGCTTACTTGTTTATTTATAGGTCAATGCTTGGTTGTCATGGAAACGTTATTTAATAATGTGTGAGCTCCTTCTCAGTATGGACACCTTTTCGCGTGACTGTGTATGGTGAGGGCAAATCTGGCGATTTAAATGTTAACTATATATAAGGTATACAGGGTGGCATCCGTACGCAAAATACGCGCATTGACGTGGAGGGTGGCAGGGACATCGACGCGCAAACTGTAACCATGAATTCAGCACATGATACTAGACTCTAGCGTAGAAATTTTTAGGTTATACAAAAAAAAAAATGAGGTGTTTCATATAAAAGTGTAATATGTACAGTCAACAGCAAAAGTAGATGATCAAAATCAGAAATTCAATACTAAGGAACGGAGTTCGCAGCTATATGGCAGCTGTACTAGTAGTAAATGTTTGGTATAATTTACAATCACATACTTTTGAATCACTTCGACGCCACACAGTTCTGACGCGAACTCCGTTCTTTAGTATTGAATTTCTGATTTTGATCATCTACTTTTGCTGTTGACTGTACCTACCCTAGTCAAAAAGAAATGTACTGAACAGCAATTTTTTTTTTATTAACCCTTGAAAAATTATAACGGGGGGTTCAGAATCATGTACCTACTGAATCCATCGTACTTACAGTGGGCCCAAAATAAACTACATATCTCCTTTGTTTCAAATTGATGTTACTTCAAGTTAAACAAATACCTATCAACTTTATTCAGAGTGACTAGCACTATTGAAAAAGTTTTTTTTTTTTTAAGTTGTAGCGTAAACTGAACTTTATTGTGTAGGAATTAAAGTTATTTTCCATAAACTCATATTTGCTTATATTTTTAGCAAATAACTCGCTGTAGCAGATTAGTTGCGCGTTGATGTCCCATTGCCACGCAGTATCTTTTCTTTCCAATATTTTGATGTTCACTTTTGATTTAAAAAACTGAAGTGAACCGACTTTTGTTGCTGACTGTACGACTCATCTTATGTGATAAAGATCTATTGTTTAATAATTAGGTTGACAAATCATTAAGTCGTTGGTCCCGGCTGTCATTCGTGGATCTTTGACAGTCGTTACGGGTCGTCAGTAGCCCGAAAGTCTGACAACCAGTCTTACCAAGAGGTATCGTATTACCCAGAAACTGGGTTGTGCAGGTCAGATAGGCAGTCGCTCCATGTAAAATACTGGTACTCAGCTGGATCCGGTTAGACTGGAAGCCGACCCCAACATAGTTGGCTAGGCAGATAGATGGATGAAGTTGACAGATCATATTTTTTTTGTATTTTTAGTCATTCATCATCGTAATGATGGTGAAAATTTGTAGTATAGATAAGTACATAATCATTGTAAATACTACATGCAAGCAATGTACATATGAAAATAAAAAATCTTTTTTCAATTTATTGTGTTTGATTCTTCGATCAATAATAGTAGGTACTAGATTAAGGATCAGGAACAAAACTCAGTCGCTCAAGTGGCCACGTTTGCACACACGTAAACATCTACATTTCTTAGAAAAAAGTTTAATAATATTAACAACTTCAGTTTATTATAAACCTTAATGCTTAAACATAAAGTTTAATTACCATTGAAAAATATATTTAAAATGTCGCTTGAAAATAAAATCATTCATTTCATAAATGATAAGGTTAAAAACATACTAATTTGAAATAAGACCACAAAAGTATTTGTGGTCTTATTTTTCAGGCCGTTTTTGAAGCGCTTATCGGGAATCTAGTACTATTATTGATTGAAGGTTTGATTACTGTTACTGTTAGCCAGCATCATCGCACTGCTGAGCAAAGGCCTCTCCCTATGACTTCCAGCTCTTTCGATCCAGGGCTAAAGTAAACCACCGCCAAATATCACCGTCAATACTTAGGTTAAGTGAGCTGTCATCCATGCTAGGGATTGTCACTATTGACATTTCACTTCAAACTCACTAACACACTGCACACACATAACATAAGTCTTCACGGTGAGATTTTTACAGATTTACATCCGTAAGACGTCCTCGTAACATACGGTACAGTTGAAAATCAGTGTCAGGCATTAGTTGAGATGTATCCTGAATTGAGCCCATAATACTATTTTTTAAGTTAATTTTTCTGATTTTAGTTTTTGTATTAATAATGGTTTAAGTACAAACTAAACTAAATTTAAGTTCAGTGCATCTTTTTCTGTCAGTGTCATTAAGAAAAGGACAGAAGATAAATATTAGTTTAGTCCTGTCAAATTAGCCAGCGCCTGACGTAAATTGACGAATTTTTAGTCGCCATGTTTTAATCACGTCTAAACTTGTCTGTGGAGTAAGTATCTTAATTTGACAGAACTAAACTAATATTTATCTTCTGTCCTTTTCTTAATGAAATAGAAAGAAAAAGATGCACTGAACTTAAATTTAGTTTAGTTTGTGAATAAGGGAATCGGCGCCATTGTGTGTCCTTAACCTGGGTCGAATTTATTTATTTTCTTTCCTCACTGGTAGTTTGTTTTCTCCAACTCGTCGCGCCATCTTCTATGGGGCTGCCGTGACGCCTTCTAACAGTCTTAGGGCTCCACGTAGTGGTTATATTGGCCCACGGCTCATTGGGCATACGGCAGACCTGGGGGTCTACTCCGAAGTGGTATCGGCCGAATGTTCGGAGCGGACCGACACATGGCCGAACCGAATATTATTGAAAAATGCGAAAAAAAGTTCGGATCGGCACAGTTGGGTCGGGACCATAGTCAATATTCGAATGAGTGTAGGATCGGGTCCGACCGAACCAAATAGTAATTTCGCAGCAGTAAACGGCCCAACATTCGGCCGATACCACTTCGGAGTAGACCCCTGGTTAGCCCAGTCCCACTCAGCTGATACCCCCGTGCCTCGGAAAGAACATACAGCCGTTGGTCCTGCGCCTGATCTCTCCCCGGTCGTGTCGGATTGCCGTCCCATCGGACTATGAGAGTAAAGGAACAGAGAGTGCACCTGTGTTTGCGCACACACTTGTGCACTATAATATTTCCTGCGTAGGTACATACGCCAGCAGGTCAAGCTACCCGAAACTGTCAAAATTACCCAATCAACCTAGAACCTTAATGCTTTAGCGATAAAGTTGAAAATCTATCAAAGAATTTTGACAGATTGTAGTAGCTTGATGTGCTGGCGTCTGTCCTGGCTAATCTCGGTGAGATGGGCCACCGTGACCAAAATTGGTCAGGAGAACTATTATTATTTTATCACAAGCAAAGCACGCGTCGTTTCGTGAGATAAAAATCCTACTATAATAAACGCGAAAGTTTGTATGGATCGATGGATGTTTGTTACTCTTTCCGGCAAAAACTTCTGAACGGATTTGGCACACAGATAGTTTATAATTAGGATTAACACACAGGATACTTTTTATCCCGATATTCTCACAGGATCAAAACTTACGCGGGTGAAACCGCGAGGCGCAGCTAGTACTGTAATATGTAGGGAAAAGAAAATAATACAACAACAATTTACACTAGTTAACTTAGTTTATTTAAACCTAATTATTGTGCGTTGTTTGTACAATGTACGGACTAAGAAATAAATGCTACATTTTTGTGCTTTGGCAAGAGTTACTTACAATTAATTAATAATATCTATATCTTTACACACCACACATCATTATCAGCCTATAATGTTCCCACAGCTGGGACACAGGCCTCCTCTCTGTGAGGGGGAGTGGGCCGTAATCCACCACGCGGGCCCAGTGCGGGTTGGTAGATGTCACAAACATATCTTCGAATTTTTGGTTCTAGGACATGCCGGTTTCCTCACGATGTTTTCCTTCACCGTTTTGAGAGCAGTGGTGATGAAATTATTTACACAAAGCGCGCCTGCCACGACCTACGGCTCGAACCTGCCACAATACAAGGTGTTGTTTTGCAACCTCGTCAAATTCAAGGAGGTAACTATGCTACTGATTCTCGACATGAATCAATAATAAAATAAGTAGGTTTTTTTTTTCAAATTTTCGGAAACGTTTGTGGGACACGCATATTAAAACGCGGCCTGTCTGAGACCGCACTGTAACTGCCCTTTTACACACATAAAAAAACGCGGCCGCTTTTACGATACAATAACGCGATTCTGTTCTTTGAAAGTGGTGTATTTTGAAATACCTACTGTCAAACTTAAATAACGAAAAAAAAAGTTTGTATTCATTATTTACCAGGGATCGTAATTTTATTTGATTATTTATGTCTTTCCTAGCAGCCTCCTGAAATTTGACGAGGATGCAAAACAACAGCTTGTAGGCCTTATTGATGATGTTCTACAGAAAGGTCGGGTGCGTAGTACTCTTTTTTTTTTTTTTTGACAATGGGCTCACTCTTGAACTCAATCCAGCCCAGAGGCAGGGATGAGATCTACGGTGGAACGAGCTTGCCCAGAAGAAGCCTATTCACTCTCGCCTTGAAGAGATTCGGGTTGTATGAACTCGGGAATGCAGACGCAGGCAGACGATTCCACTCCTTAGCTGTGCGCATCAGAAAAGATGACGAGAAGCGCTTAGTGCGTATATATGGTATATTAACCAAATAGGGGTGGTATTCCGCAGTGCGTCTGGACTCTCGATGGTAGAAAGGTGAAGGCGGGATGAGCTCATGTAGCTCTTGAGCACACTCCCCGAAGTACAGTCTGTAGAAGATGGCACGGCATACTCGCAACCAGCGTGCGTGTATGACCAGATGTAGGTATGATCGTAAACGAGGCAATAGGAGTACCTATGTAAGGATCGTAGCAGGTGATGTTTGGTTACTGCCCACCCCCATGGGGAGAAGGTGTGAGTCTATGTATGTGTGTGTGTGTATCAATATTTTTGTGACAATGAATTTTGAATAATTTTACTAGTAGTATATTTACAATTTCAGTTTAAGTATAGCGTTACCCAGTAACTGGGTTGTGGAGATCCGAAGACCAATCCCAGTAATTAAAATCGTTCAAAATCTAGTTCCGATCTTATCTCGGCGATGATCAATGTGAAAAACTTGTCATAAGTGTAGAATTTTTTCAAACTTGTCATAAATGTAAGATATTTTTGACAGACACGAAATTAGAATGTGAACGTTCTATATACTGGAATTGCCTCTCAAATAGTCGCTCCACGTAAAATATATTTAGTTGCATCCGGTTAGACTGGAAGCCGACCCCAACATAGCAGGCAGAAGATGATGATTTAAAATTTCTGTTTGACCTAACGCGGGAATATCATGGTACACTTTTAGCCTTTCAAATTGGTTGAATCAAGTAAAATTATAATATTTTATGATATTGTTAGCAAGATGTCGGCGATAAACTAACTCATTGAGATGAAAATCCAGGAACTAATTTTCTAAAATTTCTTCTGTCTTCAAATAAACTTTTTACGAATATAACCTGAAAATAAACAATAAATATGTTAGATATAGTAATAAAAATCTTAAATTCACTGAAAAACGCACAGCCTTATACCCTGTCCACTACGTTAACCATTTTTTGACAGCTGTCTTGCAGGTTTTATAGCGGAAATCAGCGTAAAATTAAAGTATGCATTGGTTTGCCGTATGACGTATCAATAGGGTTTACTACATACTAAAACACAACGTTACTTATTCATAAAATTTTATGAAAGTTTTAAAATCGAAATAAAAGATTAACATCTTGTTTATGGTGGCAAATCCGTATCCTGGCAAATAATTTATATATTTTTATTGATATTTGAGTTTTTCTATACTGATTTACCTATAATATAAAATTATTATGCTCGATTTATTTATTTAAAGGAATACATTCGATCCAGCGACCATATAACCCCTAGACGCCTAATGTTTGATCTAACGCACCAAAACAATTCTGTCAACTAGCTGAGGTATGAGGAAGCGGGGTACTGCGTTCTGATTGGCCCTTTCAAGGTCATTACGACTCACTAGAGATGGGACAGGTTTAAATAAAACACGAAGGTATCGATATTTCTGTTAAATAATTGTACATAATAAAATGTTTATTAACACCTATATTTAGTTGGCTTTTTACCTTCCTATTTCTTAATATTATTTGAACATGTACTTAATGTAATAAAATTAATATACTTAAAGTAATAAAAATGTAAAAACCAACATATGACGGCGACGGTTTTTCATAGGCATAAAACAATCTTCAGTAAAATGCCGTGAACATATTACACTTTGACGTGTTGATGGGAACCAGTTCTCTCGCTTGGTTGCAATAATCCATTTATTTTTTATATCATGATCTTGCGGGTACCTAAAATAAATTATCGTTTCACAATTAAATTAATGTCTCTATTGTAATTAGTGATTCAAAAGATTTTCGTATAAAAAGTAAGTATAGGTTTTTGCTTTATCGAGTAATTTGAGTCATAGGATTTGGTGCAACACTAGTTACGTTTACCAAATAATAGAGAAAAAGAGATGGCTAAAAAAATACTTTCAGAAGAAAGGGACACAAACATAAAAAGACATCAACGAGAGTCCTTGCACCTTTTTTCACCTACAAGTATGACCAGTATAAGATGAACTCCGAAAAATAACATTAGAAAATAATTCTAATTATGATTATAATAACTATTAACTTACCGATGAAATGTTATGCCATCTTTTCGGAAACTCGAAGTTTGGCTATTGTTACCACACCAACGTATTGTGCAAGGGGCCATTATAATATTTATTTTCACCAATTTTTATTCAATATCGCGGAAGTGTTTACGGCTCACAGAAGTGGTCGAAACTGAATCGAAATTATTGAGTGGTTACCTGTATCGGATCTATAAGTCTGATGTGTTGACAGACATCGGTCGCCTGTTATTAGGCGTCTAGGGGTTATATGGTCGCTGATTCGATCCCATCACTCAGTACGACAGAATGTAATTTAAGACGCATAACAATTAAAATTATTTATTTTGTCAAAACTGACACACGTACGGTATTATAATGTCTGTAAGAAGTCATAAATAAGATAATTCAATAAGATAAGGCAGTTCATATATTTATTTTATTACGCATATTAAAGTTAACTTTTACTTTATCTGGAATATGCAGCTGTCAAAAACGGTTAACCTAATAGACAGGGTATAGTCGAATAATACTCAGTTTCGGAATTGGGAAATAAAAAATGTCTACGGAAACACAGTGGGATGTTTTGAATTCGAGGATGATGGACAAATTCCCAATTCAGAAACCGGGCATAAGACCGTAAAGTAAGACTCACCTGTGTAAATCCAACTAATAACATTAATAGCACATGTCCTATTGACCACGTTAATACTCTGAAACAAAAAGAAAATACATATTAATTACTAGCTGCGTCCCGTGGTTTCACCCGCATAAGTCTCGCGTCTTCTGGGAATATCGGGATAAAAAATATCCTAAATCCTAATCCAGGTCATGGTCTACCCATGAACCAAATTTCATCCAAATTCGTTCAGCCGTTTTAGCGTGAGAGCGTATCAAACAAACATAGAAAAACAAATCATTTCTCTTTATAATATTAGTGTTACGCGCCACAATTAATGCCTGATACATGGTGACATTAGTTACCACTGGCGCCATCTATTGTGGAATGGCAGAACTACAGTCACTAAAATAATAATAAATAATATCCCTGGACATTTCACACAGCGCCATCTAGTCCCAAGCTAAGCAACCTAATGCTTGTGTTATGGTAACAAGATGGCTGATAAACTACTTATATACATTTTTTTTTTTGTAAATACATACATATTATAGATAGAAAAACACCCAGACTCGGAACAAATACATGTAGGTCATACAAATATTTGTTCCGTGTGGGAATCGAACCCGCGACACGCAGCGCAGCAGTCAATCGCTTAACCACTGCGCCAACCGTGCCGTCAACGTCACTGGCGCCATCTATTATCGAGTAGAGATGTCGATGCTAGAACTTATTAGAATTTTCGACATCTGGTCAGTCGGGGCCGGTATGTACTCGAACATTCTAGATGTTTCTACGATAGAAGGTTCTGGAACTATCTACGGCACTATATAAGGCCGGGACTAGACGCGACCAATCAGACTTGGTTCTACGATAGAAGCGAATACATCGAAAGCGATCATCAAGTGCGACTTAAGAGCGATTGTGTTTTATAATTAGTGTTGCTTAATTAAAGGGTAACTGTTGGTAATTTTTATCGGCAGTTTTTATTGTCACGAACCCGAAGCTCGTAACATTAGTATAGAAAATGAAAGCTTCAGTAGTAAACTTGGCAATTGACATTATTTTTAAACGTGAAAGAAAGAAGGTGCCTTTGTACTCAAATTATAATTATGTCATTATCTCTATGTATTTTACTGTGTGTACATAAATAATAAAATAAATAAATAAGGTGCTTATTGGTAGGAAAAGAGAAAAGAGTGTCCTTGGAGTTTCTTGCCCGTTCTTCTCTAAAGAGATCTACGTTTTGGAATGGGCAACTAGCTTCAACTTTCTGACTAACTGATCGACTATTTAATTTTGAGAATTCAAAAGTGCCTGAAATGGTTTAATTGAAATAAATGATTTGAGTTTGAGTTTTAAGAATCTCTGGCCTCTTCCGAAAGTATCCGATAAAAGTATAAACAAACCCTGTTCTGTCAAGTTCTTACGCAATCAATTACTAAGCAGGAATGACTCATTCATATCTAGCTTTCAGCTATAAAATATCTCACAATTTTTTCAGTTCTTAATGTAACTACTGCAATTTGCGCGCGGCGGACATGTTGTCTCCCTCTAACTGTATCTCACTCTCTCTCTCTCACCTGTCACACATGTCCTCGGCGAGGTTCCTGTCCCTCGCCTCGTGTGCTGAGTGTAACTCCTGCAGTCTGCGCGCGGTGGACATGTTGTCCTTAACTTTGGAGACTGATTCTGATATGTCTCGTACTCTCATCATGTAGGTTTCTGCTGCGTTTCCTGGGGAGACAGATGATTAATTAGGGGTGTTATACGAGTGTATTACAAGGCCTAATATTGTTGCGAGCCACAATTAATGCCTGGTACATTGTGACATTAGTTACCACTAGCGCCATCTAGTATGAAGTAGTAGCACTAATTCACTACTAGCGCCATCTAGTATGAATTAGTAGAACTAATTTACTACTAGTGCCATCTAGTATGGAGTAACAGAACTAATAGATCCTTCTAGAAATTTCGATACTAGGACTATCGACATCTGGTCAGTCGGGGCTGGTATGTACTCGAACATTCTAGATTTTACTGCAATAGAAGGTTATGGAACTATCTGCGGTACTATATAAGGCCGGGACTAGCCGCGACCAGTCAGACTTGGATCAGCGATACGAGCGAATACATCGAAAGCGATCTTCAAGTGCGACTTAAGAGCGATTGTGTTTTATTATTAGTGTGTTTGAGTTGTTATTAGTGTTGTTTAATTAAAGTGTATTTTTTGGTAATTTATTTCGGCAGTTTTTATTGTCACGAACCCGAAGCTCGTAACAATATGTACACTGCAAGGTCAAACTACTTTTGCAGCGGTCACTATAAAGATTTTTTACATATGTAAGCCCATTAATTCAAAAATCACTAATTAGGTACGTTTAACGCTTAACGAATTAAAAACATCGTTCTGGCTCTGTCATCTTTAAACGATTGATAGAATCGATGTTTTAAATACGTTTAACACCAACCGCACTAAAGATTTGGCTTCCTTGAAGAGCGACGGCCGCACTTAACGGCTAGCGACGGTTGTCATGAAAATGAAGACAACGACAAGATTTAAATCGTTAAGGTGCTCCCTCACCAGGAGCATTCGCGTATTACACGCGAATGCTCCTGGTGAGGGACAACGTGTAACCTTACAAATACGACTTTGAATATTACATTACAATACTACCTCCCTGACTGACAAGCATTCGCATTTAATGTAACATTACTGATTTGACTTTGCGAGCATTCACGGCCCGCCGGACACATTTAATTAAGTTACAAATGGAGCGCATTGATGTTACAAGTTGTATCAAGGTACTTCACAGCAATTTTAGACGTAATTAAAAACATGGCTGTTAAAAATACGTCAATTTACGTCAAGCGCTGACTAATTTGACAGGACTAAACTAATATTTATCTTCTGTCCTTTTCTTAACCCTTTAAACGCCAAGATTTGCTACCTTTGGCTTACCTTCAGCGCCACGTCACTTTAGGTATAAAATGGAACAGTGTTGGGAATACTTACTATCGATGCATACATTATTTATTTATTAATAAAATAAAAGTCGGAAACATAATCAATGTTTTATTTACTTATTATTAATCTTACACGTGCTTATAGAGTGACAATATCAGTACTCAGGAGATGGGCACGTCGTTCGTTCTTCTGTTGGTGAGGACTCTCCACGAGCATGTCGTATTAAATTAGTAATTATTAATTATCTTCATGTAAACTTCTGAGCGAATTTCTGGCCGCACAGTTTCTTCGAAATCTAATGTTTTTTCATTACACAATAAGTACCTACCTAGGTATCTTCAACCTATTACTAAACTGATAAATTTTAATTAAATAATTCCAGCTTATGAATGTATTTTTTAATTTTGGTTTATACACATCATGTAAGTAGGTATAAGAAATACAACTTCTTGTCGAATAATCGAATTAAACATTAAATTAAACTTACCAAATCAACATTACTATCTGCAGAACTGTCGTCACTTGGTAATTCATTATTGGATTGCAAAATATTTAATAATTCTTCGTCTTCCAGCATTTTTTTACAATTATTAGAGTTTAACCTAATACGAAAAAGGCCTACAACACTAGTTACTCAGAGCGATAAAACTTACACGTGATTTCACGGTGACGGCGCTGAGGCAACTGACAATGTGGCGGGATTTAACCTTGAATGTCTTTGGCCGCACGTAATATTACGGTGACGGCGACCGGTGACTGTCTGAACTAGTGAGGTTCTGCATTGTCGAGATTTCTATATTTTTATCGTAAAAATCAAATAATTTCAAACTTTAATCCACTTTATTGTATACAGATACTTGGACTAGAGTAACACTATGGTTATTTTGTAATGAAAGTATCCACTTTCATTGCAAATGGTGATAGTAATTTCAATAGTGCCTTGTTTATTCTTAGGAACCTTTTTAAGTATTTTCCGAATTCGCCCATCTCTAGTACCCGTAAAATTACGTGATTGGCGATACAGGTAAGGCACGCAGTGATCACACTGTATTTGAACCTCAAAATTCACAGTATTTATCATTCGAAACATTGAAAAATATACTTATCAATAAAGATACACACCAAATCTTTAAATTGACAACAGTTTTTATGGAGTTTGTGCGCATTAAGAACTTTTTCAATAAAATAACGTAATATTACGTGTGTGGCGATTCGGGCATTGTTTTCAGAGCCCGTGATATTACGGTGTCGGCGCTTAAAGGGTTAATGAAATAGAAAGAAAAAGACGCACTGAACTTAAATTTAGTTAAGTTTTTGAATAAGGGAATCGGCGCCATTATGTTTAACCATAGAACTTACCAAGCTCCATTTCCTTATCATCATAATCTTTCTCCTCCTGATCTTCGCCATCTATTAGCATGTCGAAGAATACCTGTAAAAAAAACATGGCATATGTATTTTTCAGTAAAAATATTTGCAACTCTGCAATGTGGCGGTGGCACATTTTTAAGAGTAACCATGTAATTTTTCGCCGGCTCTTTTCCATGGCAAATGTCCCATTGGAACCGTGCACCTAGCTTCTAATGTTGCATAAGTGTCCGTGTATTGCAATTGGCATCATCATCTGCCTAGCCTTTTCCCAACTACGTTGGGGTCGGCTTCCAGTCTAACCTGATGCAGCTGAATACCATGTCCGTGTATGGCATAATTAGTCTAAAATGTTCCCACTGCTGGGTCACAGGCCTCCTCTCTGTGAGAGGGAGTAGGCCGCAATCCACCACACGGGCCCAGTGCGGGTTGGTGAAGAAGAAGAGAAGACTCGTACAGGAAGATCATAAAAAACACAGTTAAAAATAAAATAAAAAAGAAATTAGGTATACCTATAAAAAAAAGTAACGAAAATAAAAATGAAACAGAAAGTCCTGTACGAGGCCAAAAGGCTCCTATCTCAGCATGACGCTGCGACATTTAAAAAATAAATGTCGCAGCGCTGGTATTCTGATTGGGTCTGGTCGTAGACAGAGAATGCTATAGACACCTGCAAAGTGTGTCACAGAAAGAGACAAAAAAAAATTACGTCATCATATTTAGGGTTACCGTGTGAGGAGAAATTTACCCCGCAATTTGTGTGATTCTAAATAAGGTGGCGTTCCACGAATTGATAGAATTAGAAATTATTATGTAAGAGAGCCTGAAAATAACACTATAATTATCGATTATTATCGGTATAGGCATGTGATGCGCAGGAATAATAAAGATGTATGGAAGTGCTGCCGAACTCAATTAATAAATTGCGATGAGGGCAGGATGACGATGGATGTTATTGTATTGTATAGCGGGCTGGTGTCCGCAACTCCACGTCAAAGCGTGTATTTTGTGATAGAAGGTTCTGGCTTTGTGAGTAAATAATACAACATTATTTATTTTTAATTAGCTTTTATTGGTTTAGCACGTTATTGTCCTTTAGGTAATAGTTGTGTAAGTTTCTTCTTTTTGTTTAACATTTTTTTCTCTAAATGTCTGCTGCAAATTTTTGATGACGGTGTCCAATCTGTTCGTCCTGTAGCTACAATCCATATCCGACGTAAATTATCATGATCAGGAAAACTGCAACAAGTCATTAAATCTTTCAGATACTATATAATTAATACACATTGCCCATAATATTGGGTACTAATTTACAGAAAAATTGGCAACACTAAAATTCATAGGTTAGAATAAATAAATTGTTATTATTGTGCTTTTTTGTCGATGAATTTATGTTTAGGGTACATTATATACAATATATGAACACCATAAAATGTTATCATCATATATTAATTGTTATAGAGTGGTATACTTACGAATGAAAAGACAAGTCTGGCATTTTCGTTCCACTATCACTTTTACACCCTTTATCGTTACAACGCACCATGTTTTTTTTTAAAATGGTTTATATACTATGTCTAAATTGTTCACAACAAAATATACCATACATTATTTAACTTTAAAGCACATAAAACTGTATTTTAAAGAAAGTTGATACCTAGCTGCACGCTATCTGTCAAACTTTGTTTAGCAAAGTAGTGTGCTAACCTTGAAAATCATGGCACGCGCCGTGAAACAAAAAATCTCATCGTTCTGTTTCATTTCTTTACACGACATCGGCGTAAGTCGCTCTTTTTCTTGTGTGAATGCGACCAAAGATATCAATTTGTCTATAGCATTCTCTGTCTACGGGTCTGGTATTCTGGTAGATGTCTTCGAATTTATGGTTCTAGGACACGCCGGTTACTGTGTAGATCGCCCGGAAGATACGGTGGAGCATACGGTGGAGGTCTGCCCGGCTTGGGCGGAGCACCGCTGCGTCCTCGTGCGGCGATCGGCGGCGGCGATCTCTCGCGTCCGGCCCTGGTCCAGGCCATGGTACGGTAAGATGGCGCCGTTAGTTCCGATTTTGGTCACACGTCAAAAGAACCTTGTAGAACTTTAATTGCGGCTCGATTATCATCAGTAATGGCGTCTCTAGTCACTGCCGGCGCGGCAATCCGTGCTCTATGGTCAGCCCGTCCATAGATAATCACAATAACAATCTCACCGACAAAAATAAATAAAATACTCACAGTTTTCTGACTAAAAGTACTGAAGCTGTTATCGAAGCAGAACCGGTAGTCCCCGTCCAGCGTGGCGGTGTGTCGGTGAGAGTTTTCTGGCTTCTTGTAGTCCGCTACGATGACGCGGCCCACCGGGTCCGTCATTTGGAATGACACGTCTAAGTCGCCGTGTGTTGAGTCTATGACCTGCAACAAATCATATTATCATGAGGTTTTTTCACATCATGTCATCTCATGCATGAGTTTTTGGGTTCAAATGTGACTTTTTCAATTCATATGTAAGTAATTTCAGAGTTTATCTTGAATATTAGTGACATCGGTGAAGGAAAAACATCGCGAGGAAACCGGCATGTCCTAGAACCAATAATTCAAAGACATCTGACATCTACCAACCCGCACTGGGCCCGCGTGGTAGATTACAACCCACTCCCTCGAAGAGATGAGGCCTGTGTCTGCGGTGGGAACATTACAGGCTGCTTATGCTAAACAATTATGTAGTGAAATTACGACAAAACCAATTAACGTTGGCTCTCCGAGAGAACAGAGTAACCGAGAGATAAAAGAACAATGCACATAAGCGTGTGGACTATCGTTAAATCCCATAATTAAAAACTTTATGAACTTGTTATGTTGCGAAGTAACTTTGCGATAACTATGATATTATGCGAACGAAGAACTTCACAATGCCTAAATGCGCGCTGTTGGATATTCAACGCTAGGCTCAGCGCCATAAGGGGCTGTTCATTTATTACGTAAGACAGTTTGACCACTTTCTGGCCCCCTCCACCTACGTAAGAATAAAAAAGACTTGGACGTACCCCCTTTTTTTTTTTTTTTTGAGGATGGAAAATCATCTAATGACTCCTCCCGCTCTGGGTGGAGCAGAAGGGAGTGTCAGACTCTTACTGACTAAAACCCACCCGTGTTCCTTCCTTAGCCCTTTATGTTCCAGGGCAGCGGTAAACCCTTTCGGATGTTCCCGCTACCCTGGCAGGCTTCGACCCTATGGGGCCCCGTCGCTTTTGCTGACATCTCTTTGAGGCGCGCGTGGAACACGAACACGCCGTCCGGCACGGGCCTAGTACCCCCTTCCCCCTTTTTAATCTTACGTAAGGTCAGTATCTACCAACATTGCAAAGCTAAAGTAGCAAAAAATGAAAAACTTATAATTTTTGCTTACTTTTATGATCTTACGTAAAAACAGTCTCTAGACCTCTCCCACCCCCACGTAAGAAAAAATAAGACTTGTTTGGACCCCCTTCCCCCTGCCCCAGGCTGGAAGATTTAAGTTTACTTAAGGCAAGTAGTCACGACCTCTCAAGGTCAACTACGAGATGCCTTAAATAAAAACAAAAAAACTTGAGAGGTGTCAAGGGACACCCGGATGGAACGAAGTTCACAGACAGACAGAGAAACATGCGACGCCGCACAGCTTACAATAGCTTACTATAGCAAAAAGTGTCGTGACAACTTTTCGTAAGAATTTTTTCCGTCTAGCCCCCTTTCACAACGCGCGATAAGGAACTTCGTTCCAAAACTTCGTTCCAATAAAAATCTTCTATAAATCAATTTACGTTGTTGAGCAGATAATTTATTATGTAGCTCTGCGACGACGTAGCTGCGTAGCGGATAATCTACGCATCGGCTACGGCGTAGCACTCGTAGCGATTGTGTCGTGACAACTTTTCGTAAGAATTTTTTCCGTCTAGCCCCCTTTCACAACGCGCGATAAGGAACTTCGTTCCAAAAAAAACCCTTCCCCCTCAAATCGTCTTACGTAATAAATGAACAGCCCCTAAGTTGTAAATCCAACAGGCAGTATATACCGCTTGATTAATACTTTATTAACTAGCTATAGACACGTGTGATTAATTTTTAATTGAAAACCATGCGTCATCGTGATTATGTGACTTTTATCAAATGTAATCAAATCGAATACGGTGTCACGTCACTGGTAACACTTGCACTACGAAAATCGCCCTTATTGCTACGATTTAAAGGTGCTCATCATCATCCTCAACATTTCAGCCGAAAGACGTCGACTGCTGGACATAGGCCTCCCCCAAGCACCTCCACTTCGACCGGTTTTGTGTTTCTCGCATCCAACGGGTTCCTGCGGCCTTCACAAGGTCGTCGGTCCACCTTGTGGGAGGCCTTCCAACGCTACGTCTTCCGGTACGCGGTCGCCACTCCAGAACCTTTCGGCTCCATCGGCCATCTGTTCTGCGAGCAATGTGCCCTGCCCACTGCCACTTAAGTTTGGCAATTCTTCAAGGTGCTGTCAGTGTCAACATGTTACTGCTGATGTGTGGATGACTTTACGTGTTTCCAGTTATCAGTGTTACATAATATGGCGCCTTTATTTCCTGAAAGGTTAGGCTGAGATGGAAGCCCACATTTCGCCAGCTAAGTTATAAGTAATCCTACTAAATAAATATTATTAACGTAAAAGTTTGTATGGATGGATGGATGTTTGTTTCTCTTTCATGAAAAAACTATTGAACGGAATGGGATGGGCACACAGATGGTTTATTACCAGGATTAATATACAGGGTGACATAGACATCGACGAGCAAACTGTAACCATGGATTCAGCACATGAGTTTAGACCACATAGCGTCGAAATGTTTCGAAAGAATATTGCTGTTCCATACATTTTGACCGCGTAGTTATTACACTTTTCTATGAGACAGAGGATTTTTTTTTATAACCGACGAAAAATTTCTACGCTAAGGGTCCTAAACTCATGTGCTGAATCCATGGTTACAGTTTGCGCGTCGATGTCCCTGACACCCTGTATAGAATACTTTTAATCCCGATATTCCCACGGGATCGAAACTTACGCGGGTCAGTATCAGTCTATAATGTTCCCACTGCTGGGACACAGGCCTCCTCTCTTCGAGAGGGAGTGGGCTTTACTCCACCACGCGGCACCAGTGCGGGTTGGTAGATGTGACATGTCTTCGAATTTTTGGTTCTAGGACATGCCGGTTTCTTCACGATGTTTTCGTTCACCGTTTTACCAGCTCCGGCGAAGTGTTATTGTGTTCTTCGATCAGGAATTTCTTAGTAACAGCCTGGGGGTCTACTCCGAAGTAGTATCGGCCGAATGTTCCTTTTCCGTTCCTGCTACGAAGTTACTATTTGGTTCGGTCGGTTCCGATCCTACAGTTCTACACTCTTTCGAATATCGACTATGGTCCGGACCCAACTGAGCTGATCCGAACTTTTTTCGCATTTTGGAACGAAGTTCCTTATCGCGCGTTGTGAAAGGGGGCTAGACGGAAAAAATTAAGACCAAAAGTTGGAACGACACTTTTTGCTACCTATAGTTGTAAGCCGTGCGGCGTGCGCGTGTTTCCCTGTCTGTCTCTCTCTCTCTCTTTAAACTTCGTTCCATCCGGGTGTCCCTTGACACCTCTCAAGTTTTTTTTCAATAGTATTCGGTTCGGCCATGTGTCGGTCCGATCCGAACATTCGCACTTTGCACTTAGGAGTAGGCCCCCTGGAGTCTGCATTAGCGCCTGGTTGATGACAATACTCTCGCCCCTTGTTACATGGAACTTGAACATAACTGGTGACGTGTGGGTGTACTATAAGTACACTTCTGGCTCACCCTTCTGGGATTTAAAGGCGTGAAGTTACGATAAAAAAAGTGGACTTAAAATGTTATCAGTTGACGACACAGTTGGCGCAGTGGTTAAGCGATTGACTGCTGCGCTGCGTGGACAAATATTTGTATGACCTACAAGTAGATGTTCTGGGTCTGGCTGTTTGTATATGTGAGTTTAAATGTTTGTAAACGCACCCACGATACAGGAGAAATGCCTAGTGAGGGGCAACGTTTTTATTAAAAAAAACTTGAGAGGTGTCAAGGGACACCCGGATGGAACGAAGTTAAAGAGAGAGAGAGACAGACAGAGAAACACGCGCACGCCGCACGGCTTACAACTATAGCAAAAAGTGTCGTTCCAACTTTTGGTCTTAATTTTTTCCGTCTAGCCCCCTTTCGCAACGCGCGATAAGGAACTTCGTTCCAAAAAAAAAACTGGTAGCTTGCGGGTGTACTATAAGAACACTTGAATTCCTGAATTTATTTATTTGTAAGAATGTAGTTTTACATAGTATGGTGTTAAATTTTTTTTAAGTTCTATACATTCTACCATAACATATGGGGTACAAATATTAAAATGACATTTTATATAACTATCATAAGTACAATTAATTATAAGATTTAATGATTAATAATATGTTCAATATGAATCACTTCTGCCTAACCCTTCTGGGAAATAAAGGCGTGAAGTTACGATAAAAAAAGTGGACTTAAAATGTTATCAGTTATGTTTAGTCAGTCACGAAATAACACCATTTCACTATTGGCTAATTTATTTGTATTATATTATCACTCATTTTATTGTGCTGTTATAACTTGTCAAGCAGGTATAGGCAACCTTTTATTTGTTTAACATTACATAACGCCTGTATTCAAACTCAAACACAAAACATTTATTTCAAATAAACCAATTACAGGCACTTTTGAATTGTCAAAGGGTCGGTCAGTCAGAAAGATGAAGCTAGTTGCCCATTCCAAAGCGTAGTAGGTACCTATGGAGAAGAACGGGCAAGAAACTCCATGGACACTCTTTTAAATCAAAATAATATGGTTACAAAGTATTGGTTACATCATTCATGTTAAAAATTATCCATGTGAGAACGATGCAGAACGTTAAAAGCGTCCGTAATGAAAAGATGAAAAAAAAACATCCAAATATTAAATTAAAATAAGCCATGACAGCCGAAACGTGCTATCCAATTCACGGGAGCTTCACACCACCATCTTTCAAACTCCGAGCTGATAGGGACTAACCACCCTTATTCAGCTCTGTTCAGCTTTTGTCCATAGAAAACAACCGATTTTGTATGGAATGCGTACGCGGTTGTAAAGCTGAACGGCACCCTAATTGCGTAACACATGATCAATCGGAATCTGAATCATTTTGAAGCAAATTGCTAATCCATCAAAATGATTCAGATAGTTATTATTATACCAAACTGATTATACCAAATAGTCACAAATGTTGTTAGCACGGTTGGCGCAGTGGTTAAGCGATTGACTACTGCGCTCACAGAACAGATATTTTATCTGTTCTGTGACTGCGCTGCGTGTCGCGGGTTCTATTCCCGCACGGAACAAATATTTGTATGGCCTACAAGTAGTTGTTCCGGGTCTGGCTGTTTGTGTATCATCATTCATCATCATCATCAATTTCCTGCCCTTATCCCAATTTATTTGGGGTCGGCGCAACATGTCTTTTTCTTCCATACTTCTCTATTAGAAATGTGTATGTGAGTATAAATGTTTGTAAACGCACCCATGATACAGGAGAAATTCCTAGTGTGGGACAACGTTTTTTTTTTTTAAATAAAAAAGTAACTACATACAATTAAAAAATATTTTGCATCTCCCCATTGTTGACCACCCCTGTTCTAACATTTACAGCCAAATTAAAACACATGGCTTTAACTGAGGCTTATCAAACACTATATATGTAATAAAAGTAATTGTCGCCTTACCACTATACTAACTACGCCTTTTTTTTTTTTTTCAGGATGAGAAATCGTCAAATGACTCCTCCCGCTTTGGGTGGAGCGGAAGGGAGTGTCAGACTCTTACTGACTAAAACCCACCCGTGTTCCTTCCTTAGCCCTTTATGTTCCAGGGCAGCGCTAACCCTTTCGGACAACCCGCTACCCCCCCCTCAGACTCGAAATTTTTTGTTGGGTATAAAAAAAAACCTATTTGAAACATTGATTGTGTTTGTGTAGTTATCACACATTTCTATGAAACAGCAGATTTTTTTTTGGATAACCGACTAAAATTTTTACACTAAGAGTTGTAGAATGTGTAGGTAACCCCTGGGAATATGGACTACCGATTTAAAAAAAAAAATCCTGGTATAAAGGCAGGAGATTGATGATTATGAATAAGGGAAATAATACGATTTACTGGAAAGAGGCCATGAGTCGAAGTACTGTGCAGTTTTATGTTGGATTTTTCTTTTGTTTTCTGTTATTTTATTTATTTCCTCATATCACTAATGAATGATGTTTTCTTGAGTATATTACTCATGCTTTTTCAGTTCAGCAACTGAGTTGGCGTGTAGCCAAGAAGTGCTTCGTGAAAATCAAGTTTTATTGTTAAATTACAAATGAAAAGTCGAAACACCACTAGGATTCATTTATAAATCATGTTTTACATAGTCAATAAACTTTAAAATTTATCAGTTGTAGAAACATGGGCAAATAATAGATATTATTGAAGAGTTCGGAGTTTTATTTTATCTATAGACCCATAGGAAAGAGGTTATCTACCAACAGCGATAAAATATAATTTTACACCTTACCTGATATTCTATGTCGATAATTTCGTTAGGGAGCACTTTATGATAGAAACAGTCCACTTTTCCCGCTTGCACCATTATTGTCATGTCTTTTTCGTAAGCAAAAACTACGCTAAATATAGTAGTTAAAAATATGTAGCGCATTTTTGTGAAAAATAACGTTTTTACTGTTCTAGATTACGATTGATGCAGCTAGGGATGTCTGAAAAGTTATTTTTAGTATTTGGGTGGCGTTGTTTCTGTATAAAAATAAAGCAAAACGACTGAAATGATCGAAATATTTCACAAACAAATAAACAGTGAAAGAACCGAACCGAACGGATGTTCGTAATCGTTCTGAAATTTTATGACTTTTTTATTGACAATTTGACATTGACAGTTCGCATCCTTCCATTGGTGGCCTGGCCTGTGCTGCCACCCCTATTGTAAAAAACTACATCATATTTTTAAGGGTTTCCAAAATAAAAGGTTTGTTGTTTTAACAAGAGCATAAAATGTTTGTAATGTTACACAAGTTGTGTGCGGTTATTCTTTTGATCATTATTTTTGTTTTTTTTTGTTATAGAAACGTCAACAATACTTCGTTCAGAAACTTACGGTAAAAAATGTTACGGCTATTACAAAATCCTTACTCTTGAGCATTATTTTTTTGTCCTGCTTTCACTCAGCATTATTTCCATAAGCATCTGTCATCGTAATGCCTCTAATGTGAAGAAATTTGTTCTGAACATCAAAAAAGAAAACAACAAAAAACATGCACAGACTACTAAAATCTACAAATTAATTTTTTTAGGACAAAAGCTACTTTTTAGACTAAAATCCTTGCTCAACCTTCCTCATTTTAGTTAAAATGTCAAGTGGTAGCGGACCGGGCGCTCCGCCCCCGGGCGGCGTGGTGCGGAGCAGTGCATTGTCCTTCGTTGCGTCTGCGCAGCCTACGGCAACAGCTGACAGCATTCCCGGGAACTCGCAGGAAATGGATCGGGAACAAGCAGGTAAAGGAATCATTTTATTCATCCTAGATTTTAGCCAGTGTAGAAAAAAGCTCGATTGACTTTACCAAACTACTTGGGATTTGCCAGCTTTTTAGTTTTGTTCCAAGCTCTGCTGGTACCAGTTCGCTGACATGTAGTCAGTGTACAGATGTATAGAACTCTTTATACACCTGATATTACCCCTGCAGGCCTGCTCCTCCTGTCTTACCTGTACATACTAGCTAAACATCCACTAGTCCAACTTAAAGCATTTATTTCAAATTAAACCATTAACAGTCACTTTTGAATTGTCAAAATTAAATAGTGGATCAGTTAGTCAGAAAGTTCAGCCCATTAAAAACGTAGATCTCTATGGAGAAGAACGGGCAAGAAACTCCAAGGATGGATATACAAACTGATACTATGAATCAATCTCATAGTTCAATAAACCCTTGATAACCACTGTCCCAAATAGATGACAAGCCAGATTGTGTCCTCCACTCTTCAGTGTTGATGTGCTGGGTATAATCTATGCCCGAAAAGGCACTGAATAGGGCTGATGATGAGGGTTTCGTGGTGGTGCAAAGGAGGAAGCGCCGATTGCAAACGAACAAGAACCGCTGCGGCAAAGCTCCTTCGGAGCCCGAAGTCAGCTTGCGTGCCGCAAAGCCGAACACACCGGTTTACATCTCCCACCAATACTACACCACTAAGGCGGAGGACATCGTGGAGTACGTGCGCCAGAAAACGAGGTACTCGCCGAGGGTGCAGTTACTGGAGTCGCACCGTAACGTCAACTTCAAGGCGTTAATTGTTATCTGCCCGTCGTCATGGAAGAAGACTTTTGGCCGCAGGATGTGGTGTTCCGTCGCTTCTGCGGACAAGTACCACAGAATAGCACAAGAACTACTTAGCTAGTGAAGTACTATTTTATAGTAAAAATATGTATGTTTAGGTAAAGGTATATATATATCTATGGGCCTGCGTCGCCTGAAATAAACTAATAAATAAAAATAATTTGACTTTTCATCTGGGTATTTGTGACTATGGTCAAAAGGTTATGGAACATTCATTCCCATTGTTACTGAAACCCATAGGCAAGACTATTTCTATCTTAGAAACATCTTCCATAGATCGTCTAGTTCCAGCCGGACTGACAGCATTGTGTGAAACTTGCTCCAGGCTTTACCCAGACCAGCCCAACCCTCTGCAAGTCACTACAAGACTCAAGTATTGGTAAGCTTCTCAACAATATGTACTAGTAGAATATTAATTAATCCAAAGTATGCTAAATAATACAGCTGCACAGGTCGATCGGTCAGGTTAAGCTACACTTGCCGCAGTTGGTCTGTGTATGGGTGACCATCTTTACATACCGAGACCCCTCCGTGCCTTGGAAAGCACGTTAAGCCGTTGGTCCCGGCTGTTATTCGTGGATCTTTGACAGTCATTACGGGTAGTCAGAAGCCCGAAAGTCTGACAACCAGTCTTACCAAGGGGTATCGTATTACCCAGTAACTGGGTTGTGGAGGTCAGATAGGCAGTCGCTCCATGTAAAATACTGGTATTCAGCTGCATCCGGTTAGACTGGAAGCCGACCCCAACATAGTTGGGAAAAGGCTAGGCAGATGATGACCTGTGCTAGGGGTGTGTTCATGTATGGCAGCACAGTGGCTCAGCGCTTGGTTGCTGTGCCTGTGTGTGTTCTGTATGTCCATGACCTAAAATATATAACTGCAATGGATCTATATCTTGGGTGAGACTTAAATGATTAGTATAACTTGCAAAACATTTGGTTCTCCAAAGTCTGCACATGTAGCATGACACCATAGAAATTTCTTCCATTCTGTGTATATTTGTGTTTTTATCACACCTACAATACAATAGAAATTGCTAGAATGGACATTTTTTTCACAAAATCCACATTTATTGACTTACTAGCTTTGGCCCGAAGCTTCGCCCGCTTGGATGTCTGAAGAAATCCCACTGGAAGGTACTACCGGGATTAAAAGGGGTTAAACCGCGGGGCGCAGCTAGTATTCAATTCAAAATATTCACTATTTTATTATATGTATAGATAGGAACATATCCGTTTCATATTTGTTTTGCCTAATTTCAGGTTAGGCGGACATGATCCCCTGGACTATATCAGCATGTACTGGAACCCTGGGAAGCCTGAGGAACACATACTGCCTCACTGGCATTATGTTAGGTAAGTACTTAATACTCAAAAACCACGGTTATACTAAATTAGCTGGCGAAACTTTACAGAAGAAAGAAAGAAAGAACGAAAATGCATTTATTTGCGGCAAACATGACGCATAAAAAAAGGACATAAACACACAAAAAAAAACAAGTTGGGGGTAAACATGCGTCACATTCACGCAAAATGGCCATCGCTCAGCATAATGCTAAGACCCTATACGAGACAGAGCCCCAGCGCTGGTTTTCAGCGGCAGCCGGCACCGATCTAAAAACGAAAACTATTGCCAACGGCCGCATCCTCCGCATCATTATCTACTGGTAATGTACCAAAGAGACTGCATTGGCAGGTGGTATGGCAATGCCTAGCTGCGCCCCGCGGTTTCACCCGCATAAGTTTCGATCCCGTGCGAATATCGGGATAAAAAGTATCCTATATGTTAATCCTGGTTATAAACCATCTGTGCCAAATTTCATCTAAATCCGTTCAGTAGTTTTTGCATGAAAGAGTAACAAACATCTATCCATCCATCCATACAAACTTTCACGTTTATAATATTAGTAGGATCATCATCTGCCTAACCTTTAACGTCTAACCTAACCACGTCTAATTTGTCTATGGAGCATCTAAATTTGACAGGACTAAACTAATATTTATCTTGTCCTTTTCATAATGAAATAGTAAAAAAAAGATACACTGAACTTAAATTTAGTTTAGTTTGTGAACAAGAGAATCGGCGCCACTGTTTGCCTAAAAGGAGGCTCCAAACACAATTAATTGTATATGAAGCATTTTGTATAAATAAAGACTATTATTATTATTTCAGTTTCGGCCTGTCAGACCTGCACGGCGACGGCCGCGTGCATCCGGCGCCGGATCTGTCCCGGGACGCGCCGTCCGGTTACGGTTTCGAGCTGACCATCCGTTTGTCTGCTGAGGAGGGGTTGACTCAACCGCCGCTGTGGCCGGCTGCTTTGTTGCAAGCGCTCGCTAGATATGTTTTTACTACTGGTATGTAGATGTTACAATTACTTTTCATTTCATTTCAAGAGTTGTAATAAAAATTATAATAGAAAGAAAGAAAGAAAAAAAAGTTTATAATCATAATCATTTATAATTATGATTATAATTCTGTAAATACATATTTGTTACGGCCGCGAATCGTATTTTAATCAACGTACAACTTAGTACTGACCAAAAATTGCAAAAAAAAAACATAAGAAAATTTGAATTTCGCGGGCTACCTTGAAGCATCCACCTTAAGTAAAAATATACTCTATTTTTTATCCCCGCGATATTTGTGTCTGTCTGTGCCATCGTAGATCCCAAACGAGTAGGACCAATTTCGATGCAGTTTTCTTTATATTGACCTTGTCTTTGACACGTAACAGCCGCACAGGTCGATTTATTAGGTTAAGCTACGCTAGCCGCGGTTGGTCCTTGGATGGGTGACTATCTCCACATACCAAGACCCCTCCATGGCTCGGAAAGCACGTTAAGCCGTTGGTGCCGGCTGTCATTCGTGGATCTTTGACAGTCGTTACGGGTAGTCAGAAGTCCGAAAGTCTGACGACCAATCTTACGAAGGGGTATCGTATTACCCAGTAACTTGATTGTGGAGGTCAGATAGGCGGCTCCATGTAAAATACTGGTATTCAGCTGCATCCGGTTAGACTGGAAGCCGACCCCAATGTAGTTGGGAAAAGGCTGGCAGATGTTGATGGCCACATCACGACAATCCAAGACTTTCCACATTCCTATGCTGTTTTTGCGATAACTATGACGTATGTAGCTAAAATATCGCGGAAACACTGACATCGGAAAATAGGGTATTTGCCTGGGTTAAAAAATAATAATTATATTGAGTCCGTCAGTTAGATTATCGAAAAATAATGGCCACGTATTTTTTCTTCTATCAATCAAACAAAAAATGACAAAGATAAAGCGCGTCAAAATTTGGGAGTGGGGTTCGTGACGTCACTTGCTTGCAAAAGTGTCTCAAGCAAGTGACGCGGAACTTTAACGGGCGATATCTTCATTTTTTATATAATTAAAAGAAAAAATACGGGTCCAATATTTTTTGATAATCTAACTGACGGACTAATTAGATTTTTTTAAGGAAAATAGCCTATTACTGATTGTCAGCCAATTTTAACACAAAATATTCTCTGTACAGGTAACAAGCTCTGCGCCGGCGACCACATAACCTGGCACCGCGCACTGGACGGCGGCGCCACGCGCTCGCGCCTGCGCCACCTGCTGGTGGCCACAGACCCGCAGCTGCACGCCACGAGCACGCCGCACGGCACTGTCGCCTTCCTCCAGGTTAGCGCACTGTGAAGTTTATGTCTTCGGGTAGCTATAGTGTGTTCCAAATTGATAAAAGTATTTTCTGAATTGTTTCTATCTTTTTTTGTACGGACGTTTTTAACGTGCACGTCTTTCTACATCGTTCTCACATGTATAATTCCAACATAATAATAATATAATATACATGTCGGAGTTATTCGTTTATTCGGAACGCCAGCGCCATCTCGTGGCGCGAGACAGAGTCTAGTCTGAGTTCGTGGGGGTGGACGGAGAGCTACAGCTACAAGAACGGTGTGAGCAGAGCTCTCAGGATCATCGAAACATTGGACATCGTACGAACAACATGTGCTTAGAAACTGTCGCGTTCCGTATCGTTGAGTTGTGGACCGCTACAGTGTGTGACTGACTTGTTCGTGAATTGTAATCTGATTTTAACTGCAAACCGTTTTATTCTATTGTGCTATAACCAACACTACCCATAGTATATTAAGTAATGTTTTTTTTTTTTCAGATTGTGGGCTGCACAGGCAGGGAGTTAAAAGCCGCTCAAAGAGGCTCTGGGTTTGAAGTCCTGAAGCTGATCAGTGAAGATCCTAAGTAAGATCTTTTTTATATTAAGTATAAAACTGAAATAATGCAGATACAGTAGCAAAGGGAGTATATAAGATTCGTAGCAGGTGGCTTTCCGTTTCTGCTTACTCCTATGGGGAAAAAGGCTTGACTTTATCTACATATACAGGATGGTCGGGACATCGACGGTTATCATGGATTCAGTACACGATTCTGAATGCTCATGGATTGACAGTTTTCGTTGTTTATTAAAAAAAAATGGAATAGTTATAAATTTTAACCGCGTAGGTATTGCATTTCTTTATGAAACAGCTGTTTTTAGGGTTCCGTAGCCAAATGGCAACGGAACCCTTATGGATTCGTCATGTATGTCTGTCTGTCTGTCTGTCCGTCCGTATGTCACAGCCGCTTTTTTCCGAAACTATAAGAGCTATACTGTTGAAACTTGGTAAGTAGATGTATTCTGTGAACCGCATTAAGATTTTCACACAAAAATAGCAAAAAAAAAAAAATAATTTTGGGGGTCCCCATACTTAGAACTGAAACTCAAAATTTTTTTTTCATCAAACCCATACGTGTGGGGTATCTATGGATAGGTCTTCAAAAATGATATTGAGGTTTCTAATATCATTTTTTTCTAAACTGAATAGTTTGCGCGAGAGACACTTCCAAAGTGGTAAAATGTGTCCCCCCCCCCCCCCTGTAACTTCTAAAATAAGAGAATGATAAAACTAAAAAAAATATATGATGTACCATATAAACTTCCACCGAAAATTGGTTTGAACGAGATCTAGTGAGTAGTTTTTTTTTAATACGTCATAAATCGTAACGTAACGGAACCCTTCATGGGCGAGTCCGACTCGCACTTGGCCGATTTTTTTAACCGACTTCAAAAAAAGGAGGAGGTTCTCAATTCGGTTGTATTTTATTTTTTTTATTTTTATTTTTTTTTTGTTTGTTACCTCAGAACTCCGTTGTTTATGGATCGATTTGCAAAATTTTTTTTTAACTTTAAAGGATATGCTTCCAGATTGGTCCCATTTTTTTCAAAATCCAGTTCTGATGATGGGATCCATGAGGAATCGAGGGAACTCCTCAAATATTATAGGCAACTATATAGTAATTTTAATATTTTCATCGAGAAATCAAGCGTTTACAGTCAAAAAGTAACATTTGATGAAGTGGAACTGGTGAAGAAGATCAGATATGGCTAACGGAACTTGTCACTCGCATAGATATCACAATCAAGATAGTTAAGCAACTATGACAATACAAATAAACATACAATCCTGAATAGTTATATTGAAAATGTTATCATTGAACTGATCTGATGATCATGATGGAGCCGGAAGACAGGTACCGGAACTCCGTAATTAATCAACGTATTCTAGCCGTGTTTGGGCTTATTAGAATTGTCATGAAATGCACTTTGGCTATAAGTTACTTTCGAACTGATCTGAGTTGGGTCGGGACCATAGTCAATATTCGAAAGAGTGTAGGAGTGTAGGATCGGAACCAACCGAACCAAATAGTAACTTCGTAGCAGGAAACGGCCGAACATTCGGCCGATAGTACTTCGGAGTAGACCCCCAGGTTACTTATCTCCTTTGGCGACCGTACCTACTCGTACACCATAAAATTACAGATCTAGATGTAGAAATAATCGACAGTATTTCATGCGTCATATTATCATCTCTCTACGGGATCAAATTAAAGATCAGAAAGTAGACAGTAATATGTACCTACTTGTATGATATTGGTACTTCTTCAAAATAATATTCTATGTAGAAAAGATATTAACTACGTTGCCATTATATTATAATAAAAAATACACTAAACGGCTAGAAATAAAAAAACTTTTTACAAAAAAAAAAACCGCCTTCAAAAAAAGACAAACAAAAACGTTCCTGCACTAAAAAGTAAAAAATAAAAAATTGAATTCCTGTAAAGAAACTTAATTTAAAGGTAAACTTATTTGACATTAATATTTTGCAAATATTCAAAATTGTTTACTTCTTTTTGGAGTCGGTGCCAGCCAAGGCAAGGAAATACGTATGGGCAACAATACCTCGAAAAACGACCTCTAATATTTACTATAAAACTACCAAGATACCTATTGCATACCTAGAATAATTAAAACACAAATACAGACTAGACTGTACTCTAAAACAAATTGACACAATTTTCACAATAATTTCTTTTAAATAATAATAATTATAAATACGTATAAAAATCCCCTGCCACTTTTTAAGTACTTTGAAATTTTTGAAGCATTAAGTTTGTAAGCATCTGTTTTAAAATTTTATAATCGTGAATTGAAAAAATAAATGGCACAGGATACAACTGCTGGCACCGACTCCAAAAAGAAGTAAACAATTTTGAATATTTGCAAAATATTAATGTCAAATAAGTTTACCTTTAAATTAAGTTTCTTTACAGGAATTCAATTTTTTATTTTTTACTTTTTAGTGCAGGAACGTTTTTGTTTGTCTTTTTTTGAAGGCGGTTTTTTTTTTTGTAAAAAGTTTTTTTTAATGGCACAGACATGGTGTGTAGAATTATGTAGGTACTGAATTCATGTTTACAGTTTGCTCGTTGTCAATGTCTCTGCCGACCTGTATATCGTATACAGGGTTATTTTTATTTGTTAAGCGAAACTTGGTCGTCATGGTGAGTGATATTATAAAGAAAACAAAAAAATATTTGGGACACGCACAGGGAATGCAAACAATAAAAAAGAACAATGAAATATATACAGCGTGGCGCTTTAATGGCGACATTAATTTAACACACGTAAACGGTTTTGCGTTGTAGTTTTATGAATATATTTTAATTTAATTAAACATTAATATTTATTTATTTATTAACAATTTTATAAATAAAATAGCATCTTAGAGCAACCTGTGTACGGACGCCAGCAGGTCAACCTACCCGAAACTGTCAGATTTTCCCAATCAACATTGAACCTAATAATATTATAGCAATAAAGTCGAAAATCTATTAAAGAAATCTGACAGATTGTAGTAGCTTGATGTGCTGGCGTCTGTACAAGAACTGTAGCGCAAGGGTCATTTGCCGGGGTCACGGATCATAACATCGCATCAATGTAATTAAAACAATTAACGAGCAAAGAGAAGGCGAATTGAAGGAAAGAGAGAGAGCCCTATGTCGACGCGCGGCGCAGGTGGAAGTTTTCAAGTTACGATTTTTTTTATGTTGTTATAATTTTTATGATTACTGGCCACTAGCCCTACCCGTGTGTTAAATTAATGTCGCCATTGTAGCGCCACGTTGTATGTCACATTATTTTTGCTTATCTAATAAAAACCTATCAAAAATAAACCTAAAATTATATTTTTCAGTAAACATATCAACGCTTTGTGTCTCGCATAGTTACTTGTTTTTGCACTTTCACCAACTAATTTAAATAGATCCTGTATAATATTATAAGTATGACGCCTGTGACCCCTGCAGCTGCGGCGGCGCGTGGCTGGTGACGCGCATGTCGCGGCGCGCGTCGTGCCGGCGCGTGCGGGCGGTGCGCGCGCCCGCCGCGCCCGCGCCGCTCGCCGGCGTGTCCGCTGCGCTGCGGTGGCTGCCGTGGACGCCGGTATGTATCTATCCTGCAGCTGCGGCGGCGCGTGGCTGGTGACGCGCGCGTCGTGCCGGCGCGTGCGGGCGGTGCGCGCGCCCGCCGCGCCCGCGCCGCTCGCCGGCGTGTCCGCTGCGCTGCGGTGGCTGCCGTGGACGCCGGTATGTATCTATCCTGCAGCTGCGGCGGCGCGTGGCTGGTGACGCGCGCGTCGTGCCGGCGCGTGCGGGCGGTGCGCGCGCCCGCCGCGCCCGCGCCGCTCGCCGGCGTGTCCGCTGCGCTGCGGTGGCTGCCGTGGACGCCGGTATGTATCTATCCTGCAGCTGCGGCGGCGCGTGGCTGGTGACGCGCGCGTCGTGCCGGCGCGTGCGGGCGGTGCGCGCGCCCGCCGCGCCCGCGCCGCTCGCCGGCGTGTCCGCTGCGCTGCGGTGGCTGCCGTGGACGCCGGTATGTATCTATCCTGCAGCTGCGGCGGCGCGTGGCTGGTGACGCGCGCGTCGTGCCGGCGCGTGCGGGCGGTGCGCGCGCCCGCCGCGCCCGCGCCGCTCGCCGGCGTGTCCGCTGCGCTGCGGTGGCTGCCGTGGACGCCGGTATGTATCTATCCTGCAGCTGCGGCGGCGCGTGGCTGGTGACGCGCGCGTCGTGCCGGCGCGTGCGGGCGGTGCGCGCGCCCGCCGCGCCCGCGCCGCTCGCCGGCGTGTCCGCTGCGCTGCGGTGGCTGCCGTGGACGCCGGTATGTATCTATCCTGCAGCTGCGGCGGCGCGTGGCTGGTGACGCGCGCGTCGTGCCGGCGCGTGCGGGCGGTGCGCGCGCCCGCCGCGCCCGCGCCGCTCGCCGGCGTGTCCGCTGCGCTGCGGTGGCTGCCGTGGACGCCGGTATGTATCTATCCTGCAGCTGCGGCGGCGCGTGGCTGGTGACGCGCGCGTCGTGCCGGCGCGTGCGGGCGGTGCGCGCGCCCGCCGCGCCCGCGCCGCTCGCCGGCGTGTCCGCTGCGCTGCGGTGGCTGCCGTGGACGCCGGTATGTATCTATCCTGCAGCTGCGGCGGCGCGTGGCTGGTGACGCGCGCGTCGTGCCGGCGCGTGCGGGCGGTGCGCGCGCCCGCCGCGCCCGCGCCGCTCGCCGGCGTGTCCGCTGCGCTGCGGTGGCTGCCGTGGACGCCGGTATGTAACTAACCTGAACCTATCACAACCCACTGCTGGACATAAGCCTCTCCATACATCCTCTTTGCAGACAGCTGTGCTGCTGGGGAGTTTGTTGCGCCACTTCCTGTTCCCAGCGAAAGCACTATGAAGTGGTGAAGGACAGGCGTGTATGGGGACTATCTTACGTCATTTTAATGTTCAAAAACTGCTGATTCTCAACCTAGTTTGAATAAAATAAATGACTTTTGATTTTATGTCTAGAAACAAAATGTTGTTTGCAATTTAAGAAGTAGTGAAAAAAAGTGCTGATTGTCGGTGTGAATAAATGTTTTTTTTTATTTACTTTCCAGCAGACCACGGAGGAGCAACCGGCTTCTCCCTCCCCTCTGCCCCTCTCTGTGGAACAGCAAATCAAGGAGACCTTACAGCGAGGACTTACCACCATGAATGAGAGAACTGGTCCTGAAGGTAGGAACTAAAGGGCTATACGTCTGTCTGTACTCATGTTTGAGCAAATGAATTATTATATTGAATTGTATTGTATTGTACATATGAAGGGTTAAACAGACTTTTTAAAATTAATTTATGAAACTACACAGATGTAATGGATCATCAAATAAAATAATATAAAACAAATAGCAATAAAAATAAAATAAAAGCTACTCGTATTATAAAAGTATAATTTGATGTAACAACGCGTGACCCGTTTGTACTCGGAAATTTTACCCGGTTCTGTTTCACTGACCGACTGGGGCGGAGTATACTCGGTTCACTGTCACCGACCGACTGAGGCGGAGTATACGCGGTTCAATGTCACTGACCGACTGGGGCGGAGTATACACGGTTCAATGTCACCGACCGACTGGGGCGGAGTATACGCGGTTCAATGTCACCGACCGACTGGGGCGGAGTATACACGGTTCAATGTCACTGACCGACTGGGGCGGAGTATACGCGGTTCAATGTCACCGACCGACTGGGGCGGAGTATACGCGGTTCAATGTCACCGACCGACTGGGGCGGAGTATACACGGTTCAATGTCACTGACCGACTGGGGCGGAGTATACGCGGTTCAATGTCACTAACCGACTGGGGCGGAGTATACGCGGCTCAATGTCACTGACCGACTGGGGCGGAGTATACGCGGTTCAATGTCACCGACCGACTGGGGCGGAGTATACGCGGTTCAATGTCACCGACCGACTGGGGCGGAGTATACACGGTTCAATGTCACTGACCGACTGGGGCGGAGTATACGCGGTTCAATGTCACCGACCGACTGGGGCGGAGTATACGCGGCTCAGCCGTGCTTTGCGCTCTTTCTGAACAGTGAACGAAACCCACTATTCAGAAAGAGCGCAATGTACGGCCAACGAAGTTTTCACTTGAAAAACCAGTACCTTCTTTTTGGGCTGCATCGTTATCGAGTAAATAGCAGAGAGACATTATAATATGGCAGTACTTAAAAGAATAACGTTTAACATAATTTTAATTAATTGCAGGTCACATGTCAACAGACAGTTTCGAGATGTCGAGCATGGAGCGAGCGTTACCCCACATACCTGAACTAATGGAGGTAAGATCAACCCTCGATGCCTACACGATAACAATGACTATGTATTTTCCTTTTTTCTTCTACCATCCCGTAACCTCAGGTCTATCTGGGGTCGGGTCTTCTTGTATAGCGAAAGACGTTCACCGCTGGACATAGGCCTCCCCCAAGCACCTCCACTTCGACCGGTTCTGTGCTTCTTGCATCCAACGGGTTCCTGCGGCCTTCACAAGGTCGTCGGTCCACCTTGTGGGAGGCCTTCCAACGCTACGTCTTCCGGTACGCGGTCGCCACTCCAGAACCTTTCGGCCCCATCGGCCATCTGTTCTGCGAGCAAAGTGCCCTGCCCACGTCTGCCACTTAAGTTTACATACTCTTGACCTCAATCCAGCCCAGAGGCAGGGATGAGATCTACGGTGGAACGAGCTTGCCCAGAAGAAGCCTATTCACTCTCGCCCTGAAGAGATTCGGGTTGTATGAACTCGGGAATGCAGACGCAGGCAGACGATTCCACTCCTTAGCTGTGCGCATCAGAAAAGATGACGAGAAGCGCTTAGTGCGTATATATGGTATATTAACTAAAAACTTGAGAGGTGTCAAGGGACACCCGGATGGAACGAAGTTCACAGACAGAGCAGATAATTTATTATGTAGATCTGCGACGACGTAGCTGCGTAGCGGATAATCTACGCATCGGCTACGGCGTAGCACTCGTAGCGATTGTGTCGTGACAACTTTTCGTAAGAATTTTTTCCGTCTAGCCCCCTTTCACAACGCGCGATAAGGAACTTCGTTCCAATAGGGGTGGTATCCCGCAGTGCGTCTGGACTCTCGATGGTAGAAAGGTGAAGGCGGGATGAGCTCATGTAGCTCTTGAGCACACTCCCCGAAGTACAGTCTGTAGAAGACGGACAGACAGGCGACACTTCGCCGGTGAGCCAAACTGTGAAGCTTTGCCAGGATAGTGCTAATCTCATCTTCATATGTTCGAAAAATGTGTCTGTTTAACAACCAGTTACCTGGCAGGACAATCTGACCTGGGTTGTCGCAGCAGTTAGGTTCTGCGCTTTCATCTCCCTCTCGATACTGGACCAGCGGTCTTCCTGTAGCGTTTCGTAGGCACACGGCTTGTCATCACGTCAGCGCCGGCTGCCGCTGAAATCCAGCGCTGGGGCTCTGTCTCGTGTGGGGTGTTAGCATTATGCTGAGCGATGGCCGTTTTGCGTGAATGTGACGCATGTTTACCCCCAACTTGTTTTTTTTTTTGTGTTTATGTCCTTTTTTTTATGCGTCATGTTTGCCACAAATAAATGCATTTTCTTTCTTTCTTTTTCTTTCTTTCTTTTCTTTCTTTATAACAAATTATTGTAATTTCCAGGGCTCATGGCGCGGTGAAACCAACGTGGAATATTTGGACGGAGTACATATCATGCTGAACGCTGAAGGAGCCAGCTTGCTGCCACTGGCTATCGAGTAAGTGACAGTTATTAGTATTACATACTATTAAAAAGGGAGTCGTGGCTAAATAATAACAGCTGCATAGGTCGATCGATCAAGTTAAGCTACGCTTGCCGTGGCTGGTCCGTGGATGGGTGACCATCTTCATATACCAAGACCCCTCCGTGCCTCGGAAAGCACGTTAAGCCGTTGGCTGTCATTCGTGGATCTTTGACAGTCGTTACGGGTCGTCAGAAGCCCGAAAGTCTTGACAACCATTTACCAAGGGGTTTTTTATTACCCAGTAACTGGGTTGTGGAGGTCAGATAGGCAGTCGCTCCATCTAAAATACTGGTACTCAGCTGCATCCGGTTAGACTAAATGATAAATGATTTTATTTTATAAGTACGTTTGTACAAACACTTTTACACGTCAATGATATTTTAAAACTAGATGAGGTCGGCGTTTCCTATCTGACTAGTCTGAGAAGAAAGGCCGAACTCAGAGGTCACAGTCTCTTTTAAAGTCCAGATATAATCTTGGACTGGAAGCCGACCCCAACGTAGTTGGGAAAAGGCGGGAAGATGATGATGACCTGTCTTTTTAACCGACTTCTAAAAAAGGAGGATGTTCTCAATTCAATTCAATTTTTTTTTTTTATTTTGTTATATTTGTTCGCGCATAACTCCGTCGCTTGCCAACCGATTTGAAAAACGAAAAAAAAAATAAAAAACAATAAATTAGATTATTAGATCATAAACGAGTAAACAAGATACAAATTAAATATCTAATAATAATTGATATGCAAATTAGATTATAAATTCGACTTAAACAAAATAAATTATATTGACGATTGACCATTTAAAAAGAAAGTAAGGTAAAAAAATATAAAAAAAGTTTGAGTTTTATTTTAATGTTATCCTCAGCGGCCGCGTGTGGCACGGCAGTCACTTCACGTGGCGCGGCTGTGGCGCGGCCGTGACTGTGCTGCCGCCCACAGTGGCGGGCGCCGCCGCGACCTGCAGCCGGCCCTACGCGGCCACACAGGCGTGGTTGCAGGTGAGTGATATAACTTGTTGACGGCACGGTTGGCGCAGTGGTTAAGCGATTGACTGCTGCGCTGCGTGTCGCGGGTTCGATTCCCGCACGGAACAAATATTTGTATGACCTACAAGTTGTTCCGGGTTTGGCTGCTTGTGTATGTGAGTTTAAATGTTTATAAACGCACGATACAGGAGAAATTCCAGTGTGGGGCAACGTTTAATAAAAAATAAAAAATAAATAAATACGCCCTGTCCATTAGGTAAAAAGTTTTTTTGACAGATAGAACTAGTGATTTCAGCAACACACAATACATTGATTGATAATTGATACACGTACGGTATTATAATGTATGTAAGAAGCCATACATAAAATAAGTTAAGGCTTAAATAAATTACGCATTTTATAGTTAACTTTTACGTAATCTGGAATGACAATGACAATACGTTCTAAGACAGCTGTCAAAAAACGTTTAAAAACCTAATGGACAGGGAACCTATGACGATGAATTTAATCGTCGATTTTACTATTTTGACGTGACAACGTCTTATAAATTGGTTTGCCGGGTGACACTTCAAGAAACTGCGTTACGCTCCGCTCACGTTATGCGCTCACAATGAGAGCGAGTGAGAGGCACGCGTCCCTTCCACTCGGGCATGGTTAGCCCGCCTAAGAGCGAGAGAGACAGACATAAAAAGTGAAAGGCACGCGTCCCTTCAAAGTCGTTGTCACGTAAAACTTTCGCCCGTATACCGACTTTACAGGCAACCAATTTTTTTACAACCTAAAATATGAAATCTCTGTCCCACAGGTGGTTATCCCAAAGGACTTGGCTCAGGACATGTCGAAGCAAGTTTCATGTTTTTCAAAACTGGCCGACTCGGACTCCGAACCTGACAGTGACGAGGAGACGCCAGGGTCGGAGCCCCCGACGCTCCCGATCACTCTAGTGTGGCCTAAATATAAGCTGAAGATATCAGTCGTGCATGATAACGAGTTTTTATAAGATTAGGATCTGACGAGAGGTGTGGTGGCACAGTGGTAACGACCTTGACTTACGAGATAAAGGTCGTGGGTTTGAACCCAGGCAGGCGCTATACTTTGTGTAAATAATTTCATCACCACTGCTCTCAAAACGGTGACGGAGGGGCTTGTGGCTAAGTAATAACAGCCACACGGGTCGATCGAACAGGTTAAGCTACGCTTGCCGCGGTTGGTCCGTGGATGGGAGACCATTTTCACAACCCAAGACCCTCCGTGCCTCGGAAAGCCGTTGGTCCCGGCTGTCATTCGTGGATCTTTGACAGTCGTTACGGGTCGTCAGTAGCCCGAAAGTCTGACAACCAGTCTTACCAAGGGGTATCGTATTACCCAGTCACTGGGTTGTGGAGGTCAGATAGGCAGTCGCTCCATGTAAAATACTGGTATTCAGCTGCATCCGGTTAGACTCGAAGCCGACCCCAACATAGTTGGGAAAAGGCTAGGCAGATGATGATGCTCTCAAAACGGTGAAGGAAAACATCGTGAGGAAACCGGCATGTCCTAGAAACAAAACTTTGAAGACATGTGACATCTACCAACCCGCACTGGGGCCGCGTGGTGGATTACGGCCCACTCCCACTCACAGAGAGGAGGCCTGTGTCGCAGTAGTGGGAAAATTTTAGGTTGATTATGGGGATCTGACAGTGATGAGTAGGCGCCAGGGTCGGAACCCCCGACCCTGTGACCCTCTAGTGTGGCTTAAACAGAAGCTGAAGATAACTGTAGTATATGAAAATGAGCTTTTATAAGAGTTGGATCTGACCGTGACTAGGAGACGCCAGGGGGCCTACTCTATCATCTGCCTGCCTTCTTCCCAACTCTGTTGAGCTCGGCTTCCAGTTTAACCGGATGCAGCTGAGTACCAGTATTTTACATAGCGACTGCCCAGTTACTGGGTAATACGAAACCCCTTGGTAAGACTGGTTGTCAGACTTCCGGGCTTCTGAAGACCCGTAACGACTGTCAAATATCCACAAATGACAGCCGGGACCAACGGCTTAACGTGCTTTCCGAGGCACGGAGGGGTCTTGGTATTGTAGCGGTATCTACAACGCCACATGCGAACAACGCGTCATACTGACGTCACGCAAATCCTGCATCTCGCAAGCAGAGTTTACCGCGCAATTAGCATAGATACATTTTCCCAACATCAATCGTTGGGCAATAGCCCGCCAGACACAACACCCGTCTGGTCGGAGGATCCTCCCTTTTCTATGGAGGATGAGTGAACTTTACACCCTGTTCCTCATGCCTCTAAAGCAGTGGTTCCCAACCAGTGGTCCGTGGACCATCAGTGGTCCGCAGAAGCCAAAATGTGGTCCGCGAACGATTTTAAATTTAGCGGGCGGTGAGCCGTTGGTCGCCGTGCAGTGAGTGAGAAGAGCGCGGGTGGAGGGGGCGGTACGTCGGGCCGCCGTATGTAATTCCTATTAAGTTTTTAATGAAAGTTTCAGATGGATTATTACAGTTTATTTTTATTATACCTACATAGTGGTCCCTGCTAACAAGAATAATATAAAAGTGGTCCCTGACCAAGAAAAGGTTGGGAACCCCTGCTCTAAAGTATGTAAAGATGGTCAGTCATCGACGGACCGACCGCGGCAAGCGTAGCTTAACCTGATCGATCGTCCCGTGCGGCCACAAGAGAGTTTTTATAAGATCTGATATCGAAATGACGCCTGAGTTATGTAATGTTATTTTTTTAATGAAATTCTGAATGGAGTATAGGTAAATATTGATAATTTTGTATGTAATGTAGCCATATATTTGTATATAGAAAGTAGCTATCTATATCTAATAAAATAATAATTAAATGAATAAATTTTTAACCCCAATTACGTGTTTTCTTTGTTGGTAAGCAAGAATGAAATCTTTAGAAGCCTATCTTTCGAAAATCCAGCACCCTAAGAGCGGAAACACTATTAATGTCAAACAGAATCATTTTGAAGGATATTGCTAATCCATTGCTTCATATGTTCGAACAATGTGTCTGCTCAACAACGTAAATAACGCAATGAATGTCGTTGAACTGTCAAAATGAAAGCAATGATCCCGCAGTTCTCAACCAGTCAAACTACAAAAATGAGGTGTCATGGGACATCCGGTTCGAACAAAGTTCCTTTCGCTGTATATGAGGAGTGGAGATGTATTCCACGGCTTTCAGAATAATCCCAGAGCCCGGAAGATGGTCAAGATCCATACGAGTACTTACTGGAATACTTCCTTGCCCCGAGCATGTTTGCTCTTGCGAATCTCTACTGAAACCGGCCAGTAAAGGCAAGAATGAGGTTGGGGCTCTGTTCCTTGTCAGTGTTTACTCCAGCCCCAATAAAGGCAAGCCAGAGGTGAGGAACAAGACTTCTCCTGGGAGATAGGTCCGTGGAGTCGCTACTACCCAACAGCTCGCCACATGCTGCCCTGTGGGTTTCTGTATGTCTCTTGGTCTGGCTTCTCATCCTAGACCTGTTCCGGCAAAGTAAACTCTTCCATCACAGACCTAAAGTTTAGAGCGCGCAAGCCCCACCACGACGTTAACGTAGAGATACGGCGGTGGGGTTATTATTAGGTATCTCCTTTATTTCAATGTAAACATAATAAATTATATTTTTAAATATTAGATTACCTATAAAAAATAGTAGCCCACCGGTATCGGGAACAGGGTCCAAGCTACCGGTGGTCAGTGCTCCAGAGAGAGGAACCTCCTTCCTGACAATGCGAGCCGTGTCCAGAAGTACCGCTTTCTGAATCAAGCCCTTGATCCAGCTGCCCAACGAGAGCCTCCTCAGGTGGTGGTCGAGGCTCTTGGCTATTAAGCCATTGGCCCTGATTTCCTTGTTCACAAACTAAACTAAGAATAACAGTTAATCAATTAAGATTATTTTATTATCATTGTGGCATTGAAATGACAGTTCATCTAGTTACCAAAAGCCTCGTATTCAGAAATAGAAATTCAACAAACGTCAAAAGTTTTTAGGTTATGAAGAATAACGAAAACGAAACAGCTAGTCGCGACGGGATATAGTTATAAATAACTGCTAATTATATTATAGTGATAAATAACCGTTAAGTGTGTTTGTGCGTTCGTTGAAAAATGCCTAGGAATCAAAATACATCACTGCTATGGAACTATTTTGATAAGGATCCGGAGAAAAAGCAGGCTACATGTAAATTCTGTCATAATGTGTACTCGTATTACTCTACTACTGGTAACTTGAAGTGCCATTTGAAGCGAAGACATCCACATGTATTTGATCAAGTCAACTGGGATCGCAATGTGGAAATATCGGATAACGAAGGTACGTACCTATTTGTTGAAAACACAACACTTTTGCCAATAACGCGTCTTGCAGAAGGCTAATATAAAGCCTATTTTGTTTATTTTATTTAATAGTTGATTCCCTACTCTACTAAAACATTTACAACGCTATAAAGATGTTGTATTTACACATACATATACGAACTTTAGTGGATAAAAATGTTTTAGTTACTAGTTACACCTACGTTATATCGCTATTTTGATGTTTTTAAACGAATAACATAACATGACAGTGACAGTGACAGATGTCAATAAGGTCTTTTTTTTTTTACCTAGTTCGCGTATATTCAAGAGTTGGGCAATCATATATTATCGCAAGTAGATACGATATCGATGTATCGGTATCCATATAAACAAGCGAATACTGGATTTAAAAAAAATGTGTATTGAGTTACAAAATGTAAAGCTGTAGTGTTGTAAACAAACAATAAAACTTATTGTGTGGGAAACAATATACAATCAGATTTAAAATAAAAAATGTCGCGAATTAATTGAAGCGCCGTTTTGGACTTTTTGATAAAACAAACGGAACCGTTAAAAAGGCTAGATGCAGGCGCAGTCCGTCAGACAGCTGATTTTCGTTGAGATGGTGAGGACGCCCGTTAGGTTTTAGCTATAGGTTCTGTGCTTATATGAAGCGATACTTTATACGTTATAGGACGTCCACTGCTGCGTGCCTCTCCCTAAGGTTGTATTCAGTACCTAGGTATTGAAAATATAATTAATAGGTACCTATTATAAGAGGTCGTAATTAGCTTTTCGTTTAGCTTTCATTAATAAAACTTACCATTCAACAAAATGCAGTTACTTGTAAGTTCCCTTATCGGCCGCTAGTTCGCAACTAAAATTCTAGATGGCGCTAGTAGTATGTCTTAATTCAAAAGTACAAAGTTTAGAAAGTATTTTCTTTGCGTGGGGTTATTTTGTATCGAGTCTTTAGATTTAATTTTGAAGATGTTTTTGTTGTTTGTTACCAAATGTAGGCACTTATAATGATCTACTTATCTATCAAGTACCTTTAAGTGGGGGGACCGTGTTTTTAGCCTCGTAATTTGAACTATAATCGATTAATGCTTTTTTTAGACCATAATATACCTACGGAAGAAATTCACAAAACTCTAATAAAAAATCAATTTAGCAACAAAAGTCGATATGTACAAAACGTGCTTACGGTGTCTTAACTTTTGAAGGTCAAATTGCATGCTCGTTTGTACACTAGAAACGAATAGGTTCTGCCATTTTTTTTTATCAACTCACATTTTGTTGTTCCATTCAACTTACAACCTTAGGCCCGTTACACATGAGCGATTTTTGTAAAACAAATATGTTGTTATTGGAATACTAGGAAAAGGAGTTCTCCATTCGAATACTTAGTTCTTATTTCGCCACGAAATATATTAGGGAGTTTTTCTCATTACCTAGTAGTAAAAAAATGATCAGTCAGCAAGGTGAGGCCTATCTATATCTATACTTATAATATATAAATCTGTAGAAGTGAAAATTCTGTACATTGAAAATATCAAAAAAATAATTTACAGGGGGTGTTACTAGACCGACACCGAACCCAAAAATGTGATTAAAAAAATTTTTGTCTGTCTGTCTGTCTGTCTGTCTGTCGGTCTGTCTGTCTGTCTGTCTGTCTGTCTGTTTGTTCAGGCATCACGCAAAAACTACCGGTTCGATTACGATGAAACTTGGTATAATTATTCTTTAATATCCTGGGCAACACACTGGGTACTTTTTATCCCGGAAAAGTATATACAATAAAAAACAAACTTAATTTTGCGGTTCGATCCCTATACCCGATTACCACTGTCTGTACTGTACCAACCGCAAATACTAAGTTTGTCGTAGGTTGGGTCACCCGCAGTGGAGTTCATTTTTATTCCTTTTAGTTTTTAGAGTTATTTAGGTTTATTTTTATATGAGTCGTAGGTATAGATTTTAATTTTAAAGTATAGGTAGTATATTTGGTAGTGTACGTAGTGACCGTAGGTTATTTTATAATACTGTTAGGTAGGATTAGTCATTCGTATAGATATTAGTTGTTAGGGATTTTGCTTATTTATTGAGTTTAGATTAGTTATCATCAGAAATAGGTTTTTTTTTTTTTTTTTTTTTTTTTTATTTTTTTTATTTAGGTAGGTATTTAATTTTCTGTTATTGAGTTTTTTTTTTAAATTAGGTAGGTACTTAGGTAAAGATATCTGCCTGCTGGCGTCCGTACCCTCTTAATCACAACTAATGATACACAATTGGTTTTCTACTGTAATTAGCCACAAAGGGCCCGCGAGATAGATGGCATTCTGGGGAAGCACATACATTTTATCCTGTTAGCACGTTCCCGTGGGATAATTTCCGACATCCACGCGGGCGAAGCCGCGGGCAGAAGCTAGTATTGAATACTTGCCCTCCCACCGCGTTGCGTCGCTTCGCCCGCTTTCGCCTAGAATTCTTTCCGCCACTTTTTCTTTTTGCTCTGCTCCCAAGGGTCGTAGCCTGATGTTAAATAGCCAATAATAAGCCTTCCTATGGAATAGGAATAGGAAATACGATAGACTTTTTTTAAATCTGTCTGGTAGTTTCAAAGATTAGCGCGTTCAAACATACTCTTCAGCCATCGATCACTAATAAAGTTTATTAGTGATCGATGTCTTCAGCTTATTGAGGGGCCCGTGGCTAAATAATAACAGCCGCATAGGTCGATCGGTCAGGTTAAGCTACGCTTGCCGCGGTTGGTCTGTGGATGGGTGACCATCTTTACATACCGAGACCCCTCCGTGCCTCGGAAAGCACGTTAAGCCGTTGGTCCCGGCTGTCATTCGTGGATCTTTGACAGTCTTTACGGGTAGTCAGAAGCCCGAAAGTCTGACAACCAGTCTTACCAAGGGGTATCGTATTACCCAGTAACTGGGTTGTGGGGGTCAGATAGGCAGTCGCTCCATGTAAAATACTGGTATTCAGCTGCATCCGGTTAGACTGGAAACCGACCCCAACATAGAACGTTGGGAAAACGCTAGGCAGATGATGATGATGATGTCTTCAGCTTATTATATTCGTAGGTGTAGATTATTGAAACTACCTCAATATATCTTCAATATCGAAGTAAAAAATTGCCCAGTCAGCAAGGCAAGGCCCGTATTTAATATAGGTAATTTTCCGTAATTCCCCTGAGGGGCAATTCCCGTTCGCAATCAAATCTTAATCTCAATCCGTCAGAAATGCGATAAAACGACTTGAATTTGAACGTATTTTAAGTAAGTACGTGAATTTTATTGGCGTTCTAATAAGAAGTCATCTCACTAGTTTCTGATTGTAAGCAATTGGCAGCATACGAAAATAGAATGAATGGGCCTCTCAAAGACGTTACCGCTGCCCCCTCCCCCTGAAAGTTATCCACATGACAACAAAAACATTCGCTTCTGAGGGCGACCAGGTAACTTGACATCCGAGGGTGGCGCTGCTTGTAAAGGAAAATATCAAAATTCCCTACATTTAAAGTGTAGTACCCTTTTTCGCCGCATGGCTAGTTATTCTGGAAACCTCGTGCAGAAGTGGGGTAGGACCGGGGCCAGGGGGTAATCAGGTGATCCTTCTCTCCCTCTCCTCTTCCCGCCCCTTAGCCTTGTGTTTATGTTTGTGTTTGGGCTGGAACCTTCACGTTATGACCTATTTTGGCCTTAAAAAAAATAGGTAGGTTTTCTCTTTTGAGTTTCATAGGTAGCGACAATGATATTCTTAGCGACAAATGTTTATTTTATTTCTCCTTTAGTTACTTACTTCTCATTTCCATTAAAAATATTAAATAGGTATTATTTTAAGAATCAACGCAATTTGATTCTGCCTACAATCTGTTTTTTAACCTTTTTAACTTGCAGCAGTTTGAGCACACTACGTGATTTTCAACACGGTATTAACTCGTATAGCTCGACAACTCAGCCATCTTGCCTTTTGAATACACATGAATTTTAACTTTATTTGCAGCGTTCTAAGGTTCAGTTTCATTCGCAGAACTTTTTTGTTTACATCGTATCACCATTTCGAAACGTCAAAACTCCCGCGTTCTGCTTGTGTAGGGACACTCTTATGCCGATACAGTAAGAAGTTTTATCGGTTAGCAAACGTAACGGTTTATGTTAACGATTTCCAGAGATTTCTAGAGAGACGGCCGCTTGTTTTCGATGTAAGAGCGGCAACGTCGCCTAGTCATGTTGTTTATATTGATCATTTCTATAAATGGATATACCGGGCTACCTGGACGCCTGGAGAGAGTTACGTAAAAGGGGTTTTTTTGATATTAATGTCTTTTATGAAGAGTTTAAATCGCGTGAATTTAAAAGTGAAACTCTTTACGCATTACCTCAGTCCATTGTTTAGTTTTTGAAGGGAAGGGGAGCTTGGCTTGGCAACAAAATGTAGGTTTAATGGACGTAGCAGACAAGCCATTCTTTAGTTCGTTGAGACGTTTTGTTTCCCCATAGCTATATTTGCATGAGAATAACTACTTCTACCATTGATATACTTATTAAAAAGAGGCTTCTACCTGATTTTATGTACCTATGTAGGTACCTACCTAAACTGTAGGTAGGTACTTACATAAAATCAGAAGCCTACTCTACGATGACACCTTTGGTCCTAAGGTGTCATCGTAGAGTCTCACTCGATTTTATCGCCAATACTCCTGTTTTTGAATAATTTTGTATTTATTCCAATGATATTCTAGTAAATATCATTGATTTATTCTTTTATGTTTGAAATAAAATAGTTTATTCTGTAAGTAAATAAATAGGATAAGTATCGGAATTACTTTTACACGTCATATTATAAAAAATAAAGAAATATACTTAAACTAGATGAGGTCGGCGTTTCCTATCTGACTCAATGATATATAAACTACTGACTACTCTGAGAAGAAAGGCCGAAACAAACTCAGAGGTCACAGTCTCTTTTATAGTCCACACATAATCTTGGTCAGATCATGTGAAGACCATGTAGATTGGTGTCTGAGATGGTCTTTAAGTTGTCTTTTGGGTTTAAAATTTTAACAGAAATTATAAACGCGAAAGTTTGTATGGATGGATGTTTGTTACTCTTTCATGCCAAAACTACTGAGCGGATTTGGATGAAATTTGGCACACAGACAGTTTATAACTAGGAGTAGGTATGTTGTAAGTACTAACGAATGCAAGCTGCAACAGCAGTTACCTACTCCATAAGAAGAAGTCATTAACGTCAGAGATAATATGTCATTCATTTAAAAATATATTTTTTAAGTGTTGATTCTAAAAGTCAACTCGATAAGAAGTCAATAACCTCAGAGAAGCCTAGATACCCTTTAAAAATAGGTTAAGTATTGATTATATTATTACTAGCTGCGCCTCGCGGTTTAATCCGCATAAGTTTCGTTCCCGTGGGAATATCGGGATAAAAAGTAGCCTATGTGTAAATCCAGGATGTCAGCTACGTCCATACCAAATTTCATCAAAATTGGTCCAGCCGATTGAGCGTGAAGAAGTAACAAACATACAAACACACACACAAACTTTCGCCTATAAAATATTAGTGTGATGTAGATAGAAAAGAGTGCCTCAAGCTACAGCTGTTTGACTACAGTTTGCATTCGAAAGGCTGCTTTAACAGCTTGCCGCCGTAACCGCTAACCAGCGCCAGCGCCGGCGCCGCTGTGGCGATGCATTCGTAAACACATTTGCATATTTCTGGTATAAACGTTAATTAATTATAGTTTTACTGTCTGCACTCCCTCGTGAAGAGTTTAGCGTGGGCTGGGGAAATTGTGGAGCCCTTGAGTGGGTCGTTATATGTGGGAGGTAATCAGGAAACCATAATCTCTCTGTTTCTGTGAAGACTTAATCTTCTTCTATGCTATGTAATAAAAAAAGCGGGAGAGTTTGTGAGGATTGATGGATGTTTGTTACTCTTTCACGCAAAAAGTACTAAACGGATTTTGATGAAACTTTACAGTAATATAGCTTATATATCGGAATAACACATAGGATACTTTTTAACCTGATATTCCCACGGGATCGACACTTATGAGGGTGAAACTGCGGGGCGTAGCTAGTACTCATACATATCTTTATTTGCATTCCATAATGTAATGTTTGCTGTACAATGGGTAAATCAAAACATTTGATTTGTTTTTTTTTTATTTTTTTTTGTTGTAGCGGCAATACAAATACACACTCTCTGAAAATTTCGACTGTCTACCTATATATTACGGTTCATATACAGCCCGCTGACAAACAGATGGACGAATAGCGAATTAAGGCTTACTAATAGGGTCCCGCTGTCACCCTTGAGTACAGCGGGGTAATTGCGTGACACATAATCAGTAGCAATAGCTTACATTTTGCCAGTTCAACAACATTCATTGCGTTATTCACGTTGTTGAGCAGACAAATTTTTCCAAAATATGAAGCAATGGATTAGCAATATTCTTCCAAAATGATTCGGATTAGTTAGTCTACATTACAGTTAGAATTTAACTTTCCTCGATTGTAATTAACGTAAATCATATTTTTACTTTACTTTTACTTGAATAAAAAAAAATATTATTATTTTATTATAGTGTGTTATGGAATTAGGGTGCTGTACCCTCAAAATGAAGTTCGATGGAAAGCACATCACTAGAGAACGGCTGGACTGACTTCAGAGCACTTCAGAGCCTATAGCGGCTCTGAAGTGCTCTGAAGTCAGTCTAGTTTGAATCGGCCTGAAAGAAAGAAAGAAAGTTGCGTTTATTGACATTACAGCAAAATAAATAGACCTTAAAACTATAAAAACAGAAAACAAAAATTATAATGCCAAAAGGGTCTCAGCACAGCATACCTAATGTCCTACATTGCACCCATACGAATGTTAGCATACACAATGATCGATTATTTAACAAATATTGGCAACATTATCATTTTTAGACATTTTATGCTTTTGAGTTGTGGCTACCCATAGATGACTTAAAGAAAAAGGGCGGGAAAAGCGGTCTTACTTTCTCAGCTGGAGACGTTGAACGTGTTCTTCAGTTACAATTACTATTTTGCTGTGTTGAGTTGAGTACCTACCAATAAACTGATTTATACAGTCACGAGCACCAATATGTCAACACTTGGCAACTTTCAATTGCGATTTTTTCGTGAAATAACGAATGCAACGTTGAAATACGACACATAACAAAACCTGTGGGTTCGAAAATGCTACGTTCGTAACAACATAAACCTTCATTAAAAAATAAAGGAGTAAATCGCTTTTGAATAAAGCCGAGTGTATACATACTTTTGCTCGTGACTGTACAAGTATTCGAGTGTATAATTCTATCACGAAGCAAGGGCGAGTCACTAGTAAATTTGTAAAACAGAATGTGGTCACGCTCACGCATGCAAGGTCAGGGAAATAGTTAAATTGGGGCGCATTATAAGAGCCTCCGGCGTGTGCACTCGGAGCACTCCCTACCCAATTAGCTGTCCCCATAACCAAGCTGCCTCTACTAAAGAAAGCAAGAAAACACGTTTATTTGACCCAGGTTAGTAACGCACACAATGGCGCCGATTCCCTTGTTCACAAACTAAACTAAATTTAAGTTAAGTGCATCTTTTTCTTTCTATAACATTACGAAAAGGGCAGAAGACAAATATTAGTTTAGTCCTGTCAAATTAAGACTTACTCCATAGCAAGTTTAGACGTGATTAAAAACATGGCTACCTACTAAAAATACGTCAATTTACGTCAGGCGCAGGCTAGTTTGACAGGACTAAACTAAAACTTCAGGAGGTAATTTTCAAAAGTGGTCAAAGTAAATGCTTCTATTTACAGAGAAAACGGTTTTCTCTGTAAATAGAAGCATTTACTTTATTTCTGTTATTGTTTAATAATCCTGAACTCCATAGTAATCAATACTTACCATCCAAAGCGTCACAACAGCGTACATCATGACGGCATACAAAAGTTCACTTTTCTCAATTTTGCATAGGTATTATTATGGATTTTACTGCTATTGAAAATTACCTCCTGGTTTATAATTTCTGTCCTTTTCTTAGTGAAATAGATAGAAAAAGATGCACTGTACTTAAATTTAGTTTAGTTTGTGAACAAGGGAATCGACGCCAATATTCACACAAAAACATTAAAAAAAAAAACAGAAAAAACCGCCACGAAGTTTGAATCGGGCTGTACAACCCGCAGGACCGAGTCTCGCTCCGTTGCACATTGACTAGAACACAATGACGACCAGCCAGCCACGGTTTTTAATTCGCTTCGATCCCACATAAAATAACCATCAGTATTACATAAATAATAATTTGTCCATGTTTAGTTAGGTAGTTGGGTTTTAATTTACTGCAATGGTTTAACACAAGACTGTGAGAGTAATTGGTTCTGCACGATCTAGAATTTTGTCTCGGGAGAATTAATTATGTCATGGTAAAAAGATTACCAGCCGGTTGATTCTGTAAAAATCTCACCGTGAAAACTCAAGTGAAGTGAGCTTGATGTGAGTTGTCAGTAGTGTCAATCCCTAGCATTATTTGGAATGACAGCAGCTCACTCCACGCTCACTTCACCTGAGTTTTCACGGTGAGATGGTTACAGAATCGCACTACAGATTAGGGAGCAGTTGTAGATCTTAGGTTCGAACCCAGACAGACGCTTTACTTTGTGTAAATTATTTCATCACCATGGCTCTCAAAACGGTGAAGGAAAACATCGTGAGGAAACCGGCATGTCCTAGAACCAAAAATTCGAAGACTTGTGATATCTACGAACCCGCACTGGGCCCGCGTGGTAGATTACGGATCACTCCCTCGTCACAGAGAGGAGGCCTGTGTCCCAGCAGTGGGAACATTATAGGCTGATAATGCTAAACAGTAATAACAACTGGACATTACTCTACCATCGTTGTTTACCACGAATACAACTACAAAATAAATTCGTTAATCGATGAACAACCTCCCACGATTGAGCGTACGCCTACGCAGCTGTAAGCGAGCACGAACGTGATAAACGTCACAGTACTCAGAATGTTATTCAACGATGTGTAAACTGAGGTTGTTATTGTCAGTTCTAAAGTTTATTTTTGTTGCTGGCTGTTCTGGGAGTATTTTTCCATTTAAAATAGGAACTTGTTGTCTTGGTTTGGTAAATACACGGTTTTTGAGATTTTCTGGATGTATCTGGATGTATGATAGGGTTCATCCCTATATTGTATTTCTAGGGATCCTTTGTCATGAGTTTTTAACCCCCGACGGGGGGGGTTTGAATTTTTTGATTAAATATTGTCCCGTCGGGGGACCGCTACTATTTTAAACTTTAACAGAACGTTAGGCTAATAATTAGAGCGGTCCCCCGACGGGACAATATTTAATCAAAAAATTTCATACGTACTTACGTAGGGTCATAATTTCAAGGTTATTTTTTTCTTTTTATAGGGTTTCACGTTTATACCTTTTTTGTTCTATTTGTGGCAATTTTTTCAATAAGTAGTATTTTAAAATTATTTTAGACTTTTTACATCCGTGCTATTTTTATTATTATTTTGTGACGGGGGTTAAAAAAAAAAAAAAAAAAATTATTTCACTTGTTTTTCGACGGAGAAGAAGTGCGAAAATGTCTTTGGATTATAAATAGTAGATACGATTTTTGAAACCTTCCATGTTTTTTGTATGAGATCAAAAATCAATACATCTTGCCAAAGAATATTGGTCTCTCTGCAGCCATGTCCGCCCCGACCCTTGCTCGACCCAGCCTGCGCCACTGAGCCGGTAGTTCTAGCCTGTCCTTTGCTGCCCTCTCCCAGCGACGCCCTAAGTCCAGATCCGTACCCCACAGGGGGTGCCCTTAGCGTGTAGTCGCTTAGTTTTGAATTTTTTTAACCCCTGGCTGGAGGCCTTCATTTATTGAGGCATCCACAGGCAGCCCGGTTAAGCAGACGACAACCTCAAAGGTTGAACTACGAGAAGACATCGCCAAAAAAAAAACGTGTTGCACTCCGGTAGTGCCGGCAGAAGTGAAAACTTGAATATTAACGTTGTGCATTTTTGATATTTTCGAATGCGGTCTTCTCTCCCTCCGTCTTACGAATTTTCGATCAGCAATGCGATTCTGTAACCATCTCACCGTGAAAACTTAGGTGAAGTGAGCGTGGAGTGAGCTGTCATTCCAAATAATGCTAGGGATTGACACTACTGACAACTCACATCAAGCTCACTTCACTTGAGTTTTCACGGTGAGATTTTTACAGAATCGACCGGCAGGTCCCGTGTTCTGACGCGAGCTCCGTCTTACGAATTTTCGATCAGGTCACGTGTCCTGACGCGAGTTTAAAATTTTTTGCCCATCACAAAAAAAGTTCACCACGCCGCCGCTAAAGAAGTTTTCACTTCAAAAATGGTCTGCGGCACCTGCCGACAGCCGTCGTCAGGGGGTCTACTCCGACGTAGTATCGGCCGAATGTTTGGCCGTTTCCTGCTACGAAGTTAATATTTGATTCGGTCGGTTCCGGTCCTACACTCCTACACTCTTTCGAATATTGACTATGGTCCTGACTCAACTGAGCCGATCCGAACTTTTTTCGCGTTTTTCAATAATATTCGGTTCGGCCATGTGTCGGTCCGATCCGAACATTCGCACTTTGCACTTCGGAGTAGGCCCCCAGTTGTCGGCGACATGCGTCGACGCAGTCACCGCTGTCGTTGACGCGTGTCGCCCATGTTTATGCACACTATGTGATGTGATACAAGTATGAAACAAATATATATTATTTTCGTACTACGTATTTATTTCAAAACTTCCTGGTCACCTAGAAACCTGGAATCCTCAATACATTTGTGTTTGCTACGGAAAAATACATACTGAATACAAATATTGGGTCACTATGCTGAAGTAAGTATAATATGTTTTCCTATTGCTATTGGACCAGATTTCATTACTTAAATATTTCTACGGAAACTTTCACAACTCAAAATAGGTTTTCTTGTACAAAACGGTCTATTGAAAACATAGAAATGTAAAAATTAAACCATTCCCTGTTCAATTTTCTGCTCCCTAATTGCGTAACACACTGGCGCCGATTCCCTTGTTGACAAACTAAACTAAATTTTAGTTCATTGCATCTTTTTCTTTCTATGTATTTCATTAAGAAAAGGACAGAAGATAAATATTAGTTTAGTCCTGTCAAATTAAGATACTGTTGTGTACTGTACTGATGTGTACAGTTTAGACGTGACTAAAAACATGGCTACCAAAAATACGTCAATTTACGTCAGGCGCTGACTAATTGACAGGACTAAACTAATATTTATCTTCTGTCCTTTTCTTAATGAAATAGAAAGAAAAAGATGCACTGAACTTAAATTTAGTTTACTTTGTGAACAAGGGAATCGGCGCCATTAGCGAAAAACATTTAGGTTTTCCTTCCTCGTTACTCATTGATTCCTGAAATAATATTAGCTCAATAGCACCGTCATCATTGTTATAGTGAACTGGCTCCTGCCTGCGACTTGTTCCGCGGGAAACTTGTTTCTACATAAAATATAGGAACGCTCGCTCGCGCCATTACCTACTTCGTTTTCGCTGAACGAACTAAGAAATAACAGCCGCACGGTTCGGTCGATCAGGTTAAGCTACACTTCACAGGGTTGGTCCGTGGATGGGAGAACATCTTTACATACCAAGACTCCGTACATCGGAAAGCACGTTAAGCCGTTGGTTCCGGCTGTCATTCATGGATCTTTGACAGTCGTTACGGGTAGTCAGTAGCCCGAATATCTGACAGCCAGTCTTACCAAGGTGTATCCATCGTATTACCCAGTAACTGGGTTGTGGAGGTCAGATAGGCAGTCGCTCCATGTAAAATACTGGTATTCAGCTGCATCCGGTTAGACTAGAAGCAGACCCCAACATAGTTGGGAAAAGGCAGACAGGTGATGATGAGTGATTATAGTAGGCAAGTCAAAATCAAATCATTTATTCAAATTAGGCTGAGAATCAGCACTTTTTGAACGTCAAAATTACAAAAGACAGTCCCCCAAAACGCCCGCCCTTCACCACTTCCTAGTGCTTTCGCTGGGAAGAAGAAGTGGCGCAACAAACTGTCCAGTAGCACAGCTGTCTGTCTGTACCGTTAGAAAATACTTGATTGTATACAATTAATTCCTAAATTAATATTTGCTCAATAGCTACGTCATATTCAGGGAATAACAAAATCGTTTGTTAGCATGAACTTAGGACCTCTGTTCTTTTTATATTTGCACATGTGTTTCGCGTTTTACATCAAAACAGGCTTTGTAATCGTGCGGACGTCACGTTGTTATAATGATTACGGTAATCTTTATGTTTAATCGTTTTTGTGGGCTGCTGGGATTTCCAGCTATCTGCTGTAAGATACTAATCTGATATCAGCGTAGTTATTAACCCTGCCAGGGTCGCGGGTTGTTCGAAAGAGTTACCGTGGCCCCGGGCACAGGCATCTGAATGGACATGGGTGGGTTTTAGTCCACGTTCAGAGCGGGAGAAGTTATTTGATGATTCATCAACTACCTACCCAAAAAAAAAAAATTGAGAGGTGTTAAGGGACACCCGGATGGAACGAAGTATAACTGGCTTGCTTTCTATAAGAGAGACAGAGAGAGACAGAGAAACACGCGCACGCCGCACGGCTTACAACTATAGCAAAAAGTGTCGTTCCAACTTTTGGTCTTAATTTTTTCCGTCTAGCCCCCTTTCGCAACGCGCGATAATTCGGAACTTCGTTCCAAACAAACATATCTATTGACACAGTGGCGTGCATTGCATAAAGGCATATAAGCAGTGCACCTCGATAAATCACCATAAGCCTGTCAATTACATTTTAGTTTGTGTGCTCCACAATTAAGAAACTCACTAAATTATCATACCTAACAAAAAACAAAATCTTCATACTTCAAACCAGACGACCTACTCGGCTCCCGTACTATTCGCACATTGTCATTGGTCTTTACTCGCTCAAGTTAATGTGATGAAATTAAATTCCTGCTTACCTATTCTGAAAACCAATGGAAACCGCTCAAAATCAAAATCCATTTATTCAAATTAGGCTGAGAATCAACTTTAGAGGTATGAGGAACAGGGTGTAGGTATGAGGAACAGGGTGTAAAGTTCACTCATCCTCCATAGAAAAGGGAGGATCCTCCGACCGGTCGGGTGTTGTGTCTGGCGGGCTATTGCCCAACGATTGATGTTGGGAAATTGTATCTATGCTAATTGCGCGGTAAACTCTGCTTGCGAGATGCAGGATTTGCGTGACGTCAGTATGACGCGTTGTTTGCGTTGTAGATTCCGCTACATCACGCTACACAACACTTTTCGAACGTGGAAATTACAAAAGACAGTCCCACAAAAACGCCCGCCCTTCACCACTTCCTAGTGCTATCGCTGGGAAGAAGAAGTGGCGCAACAAACTCTCCAGCAGATTGACAACCACTCGATACGCTTCTGTAACGTATCGGACATCAATCAATGTCATCGTAGAAATCCTCTAAACGCTGTTCACAAGTCCAGAACCCGAATTTTTTTTAATAGACGACCTCTTTTTATTCGACAGCTGTTTGCTTCGGGGCAAGGCAAATCGGTGGAGGAATTGCGCAACATACTAATAGTTGCAATGGCTTTAATTTTGACAGTACAACAACATTTATTGCGTTATTTACGTTGTTGAAGAGACAAGTTTTTCGAACATATCAAGCAATGGATGAGCACTTTCCTTCAAAATGATTCAGATTGTGATTTGTGTGTGTGTGTGTTACGCAATTAGGATGCTGCACCCTAATTGCGTAACACACAATCAATCGTAATCTGAATCATTTTGAAGCAAATTGCTAATCCATTGCTTTATTACATACTCGTAAGTTCGAAAAATTTGTCTGCTCAAAACGTAAATAACGCAATGAATGTTGTTGAACTGTCAAAATGAAACCGATTCCGATTGATTGTGTGTTACGCAATTAGGGTGCCGGTTATCGAAATGTGTCATTTTCGATAGGTACGATAGCCTGTCGGATGGCTGGTGGTCGGATAGCTATGTTGATCGGATAGCAGAAATTCTTGCAAAATTTTTGATATGGTGACGACCCCTAGAGTAGACATTTTTCGTGGGATACTTATAAAAAACAAATTTGCTGATTCATTGAAAAGCGAAATACCTACGCGGTCAAAATGTATGGAACAGCAATTTTTTTTTTGAACTGGCGAAAAAATTGTATTCTTGGGGCGTTGGGGCGACGAAAAATTTTTATGCAGTTGGATTCAGATTTATTTACTGAATCCTTGGTAACGCGTCGATGGCTCTGCCACCCCGTATTATGTAAAATTGCATTCAGAGCGAGTCAAAAATCAGTTATGTTGTGTCTAGAGACGTTAGATGACGTAAACAGTTAACTGCATCGCATATGTTCGCACATAACGTAACAGTTACCGTTACTTAACTATTGTCGCACGGAACTGGCTGGTAAGAGTAATGAAAAAAAAAAACAACCGACTTCCAAAAACGACACTACTTTCGGAAGTCGATGTCGTTGGGTTCGCATTTCCGTTGTTTGCCACCGACTTCCGAAATTAAAGTTATTTTTCACTTTGTAGTGTCGTGTTTGGAAGTCGGATGTTTTTTTTTTTTCAAAAAAGTTTACATTTTTCACTTTTAAGTTGTAATTTTTACCAGTAATTTTTGTTTAAAAACCAAACTACTGAACCGTTTTTGATGAAATTTCTATGGGACCATTTGGGAAGTATACCCTTTTAGGCATGGACGTTATAGGTTGATTATGCGGCTGTTATTATAGCCACATATCAGCCACGAGCCCCCCATATGTTCGCACATAACGTAACATAATTATAGCTTTACCTAAACTGCATTCGTGATTTATTCGCCAACAATGTAAACAAATATGAGTTTATGGAAAAATAACTTTAAATCTTACACTAGAAAGTTCATTTTACGCTACAACTTCAAACATTTTTATAACTTTTTCAATAGTCTATCTCTAGTGAAATGTTTGTCAGTCTGAAATCAACTTAATTGTCATTAAGATAAAGTTGATATTTGAAATAACATCAATATGAAACAAGTTTGAATAGACTTGTATTGTCGCACAATCGTAAATATACGTCAGATGTTTTGAAAAAGATATTTACTTATCATAAAAATGTCTCCATGACGTTTTCCTGATAAAATCGTACGATAGTTTTTTTGTTTTTGTCGCGGTGTATTTTAAAATCTACAATCTTTATGTGTTTTGATATCGGTTTGGCAATTCCTCACGCGCGCGTGTAGACACTTTATCATGGCTAAGCAGAAGGCCAGTTCCCGTAGTTAAAAACGTTCAGAATCTCGTCGCAATCTCATCTCAGCGGTAAATGTAGGGAAATTAGAGGTATTTTTGACAGATTGAGACTCAGATCAGACTGTGAATGTTCTTACAATTACGAGAATTGCCCCTTTGAACTGCCGAACCGATTTTGGTGGTTTTAACGGTACGGTTCGAACAAAAACAAAAAAACTTGAGAGGTGTCAAGGGACACCCGGATGGAACGAAGTATAACTGGCTTGCTTTCTATAAGAGAGAGAGAGAGACAGACAGAGAAACACGCGCACGCCGCACGGCTTACAACTATGTATAGCAAAAAGTGTCGTTACCACTTTTGGTTCTAGCCCCCTTTCGCAAAGCGCGTTAAGGAACTTCGTTGCAAAAGTATTTTTGTTGTGTTTCGACTGTTTTGTGTACGGTCACCAAAAGGGGTAACCAGGGTTGTCGGATATAGTTGAAGTTTAGTAAGAAACCGACGGATGTTTTCGAATAAAATTTAATTTACTTGATACAAAACTAACACTTATGTTGTTAGTCACCAACAACTACAAGTCATCATCATCTGCCTGCCTTTTCCCAACTATGTTGGGGTCGGCTTCCAGTCTAACCGGATGCAGCTGAATACCAGTATTTTACATGGAGCGACTGCCTATCTGACCTCCACAACCCAGTTACTGGGTAATACGATACCCCTTGGTAAGACTGGTTGTCAGACTTTCGGGCTTCAGATTACCCGTAACGACTGTCAAAGATCCACGAATGACAGCCGGGACCAACGGCTTAACGTGCTTTCCGAGGCACGGAGGGGTCTCGGTATGTAAAGATGGTCACCCATCCACAGACCAACCGCGGCAAGCGTAGCTTAACCTGACCGATCGACCTGTGTGGCTGTTATTATTTAGCCACGGGCCCCTCAAGTACCTAATCATAATCAGCTTAAATTGTTCCCACTGCTGGGACACAGGCTTCTCTTCGAGAGGGAGTGGCCTATAATCTACCACGCGGGCCCAGTACGGGTTGGTACTTCGGTAGATTTGGTTTTTGGTTCTAGTACATGCCGGTTTCCTCACGATATTTTCCTTCACCGTTTTGAGAGCAGTGGTGATGAAATAATTTACACAAAGTAAAGCGCCTGTCTGGGTTCGAACCTACGATCTACAACTTGTAAGTCGCGGCCGTTACCACTGGACCAACACTGCTCTCACGTACAACAACTACAAGTAACCTAATTAACATTAATTACTTTCATTAAAACAACAATGAAATGGGTCTTATTGAAAGTCTTGTTCCGAGGACTGCATTCAACAACTCTGTTAATACGGACAATTTAAATGTGTATTGTGATTCAATGTGTATTGCCAACGATGTAGCGGCACAAATATACCTAATATGACAGTCTAAACAAATGCAAAATGCAAGCAATATTATTATAGATGCCTATTTTATATTTACAAGCTGTGCTCCGTGACTGCGGGCGTCCTGCCCGAGAAAGCAGCGCCACCTACCGGGTCCAATTGTGTATACAAACCTTGTCCTGACAAACACAAACACAAAAAAAAATAATTATCCAATTTGGTGCTGTCGATCGGAAGTTATGCGCTAACATACTTTTCGGTGATTCATTTCTATTTATAAGATAAACTAATAATAAAGCTTTGAACGCGCTAATCTCCGGAGTTACCAATCGGATCAGAAAAAATCTTTTTGCGTTTGGTAACCCAATTCTAGAGAAAGGCAATAGGTTATATAACATCACGCTAGAAAAAAGAAAGAAAGAAAGACAAATACTTTATTCTGCACAAACAGAACGCACAGTTACAAATTAAAAAAAAAAAAAACATAAGATACACCTAGTTAAAAGACTCGTAGTCAAGCATAAAAAAAATAATGTTGACCCCTAAGACCATAAGCCCTAGGACCCTAAGGACCCGAGCAAAAAGAGCGAAAATGAAGTAATATAGCACGGGCGGGCGATGAGATGCCTCCCACCATGTTGTGCGTTATGTGAGCTATCAATATTTCATGGAATGGTGATACCATTCTATGAAATATTGATAGCTCACATAAGCGCACATTGATAGCTCGTTTTGCATAGCTTGATGTGTAGCCGTGTGTACATAGACGATATATGCAAACTGATACGTAGTTATCAGGCTAGCTGGGGCGACGCTGCTGTCTCTCCAATTATGTCAATTTATGCTTTATTGACGGGGTCTGTGCACCAGCGAGGACGAGCGGTGCTGTGTGTAGCTATATGCATGTTTGTTAGTGAAGTACTGACGCTATTGTAGAGGACCAGTCTTTGTTCGGGACTTGATTATTATTTTTGGAACGAAGTTCCTTATCGCGCGTTGCGAAAGGGGGCTAGACGGAAAAAATTAAGACCAAAAGTTGGAACGACACTTTTTGCTATAGTTGTAAGCCGTGCGGCGTGCGCGTGTTTCTCTGTCTCTCTCTCTATCTCACTCTTATAGAAAGCAAGCCAGTTATACTTCGTTCCATCCGGGTGTCCCTTGACACCTCTCAAGTTTTTTTCTTCCATACTTCTCTATTAGTCGTCATCTCAGTAACTAATCACCCCGTTTCTAACCATATCATCATTCACACATTCCATCCATCGTTTCTTTGGTCTTATAGCCATCGACATTCATACTCAAAACTTTCTTTACGACATTTTCCTCATTCCTCCGTATCACATGCCCATATCATGACAACCGATTTCCAGCCAAACGAACAAGTCAGTCTATTTAGGAAATGTCCTAAAAACCAACTCACAGTTGGTCTTTAAGGAATTTCAGCATGGAATCGTTCAAAACTCATAATGGGCTATGTGACATTTGTTAGCTTTCATCCTAACGCTGTTTCGGCGGAGTGCCAAATACCACGTTACTATCAGGTGCTAGAATTACATCCTGAATTCCTGACATGAAATTTTGAGGCCGAGACAAACTTGGTTGGAGTGAGGAAACCCAAACTTATAGTTAACTAGCAGCGTCCCGCGGTTTCACCCGCATAAAGTTTCGATCCCATTGGAATATCGGGATCAAAAGTCTTCTATGTGTTAATCCTGATTATAAACTATCTGTGCGCTAAATTTCATCCAAAAATGTTCAGTAGTTTTTGCGTGAAAGAGTAACTAACATCAATCCATCCATCCATCCTTACAAACTTTCGCCTTTCGCGTTTATAATATTGGTAGGAAATTAGGCTGGGAATTAGCACTCTACGAACGTCAAAATTACAAAAGGCAGTCCCCTAAAACACCAGCCCTTCACCACTTCCTAGTGCTTTCGCTGGGAAGAAGAAGTGGCGCAACAAACTGTCCAGCAGCACAGCTGTCTGTTCAGTTAGAAAATACTTGATCGTATACAATACTAGGTATGCAAAGTAATTAACATTACAAGACACAGAACATTAAATTAAATTATTTCATATTTGTCACATGTCAGCTAGCCACGCCAATATACCAATAAATACAATAAAAAACTTGAGAGGTGTCAAGGGACACCCGGGTGGAACGAAGTTCAAAGAGAGAGAGAGAGAGACAGACAGAGTCTAAACACGCGCACGCCGCACGGCTTACAACTATAGCAAAAAGTGTCGTTCCAACTTTTGGTCTTAATTTTTTCCGTCTAGCCCCCTTTCGCAACGCGCGATAAGGAACTTCGTTCCAAAAACATTAAATAAATTCTCAAAAAGTTTCTAACTAATTAGTTGATTGGTAGCAGTACCGCCACTACTTGCGCCCTGGTGCGCAAATAGGGTCTCGTCGCTGACAACCTAAATAAAAGCCTCCAAGCATAAAGGGCGTGACAGCTTACATATTTATATGTCTTGAGTGCGATTCCCAGGTCGTAGGAGTACCTAGTGTTTGAACCAGTGACTGACCTGACCTTCGTTCACTGTTAGTCCTCATGACGTGCTCAAACCAAATCATTTATTTCTCTCAATTGGTTTAAGTCCAATCTTATTCAACACATGTGTGTCAAGGTGGGTCTTCAAAAGCGTTTGTGTTTATAACAGAGGTCTTATTTGTTCATGGCGAATAATTGCTGTAATTGGCATATCCGATGAGTGTTCATATTAGATGCGTCGTAGAATTACCCCGTTCGTCTCATGGTCGCAAGCGCGACTGCCAAGGTCCTGGGTTTGATTCCTGGGTCGGGCAGTGTTTTTTTTTGGAACGAAGTTCCTTATCGCGCGTTGCGAAAGGGGGCTAGACGGAAAAAATTAAGACCAAAAGTTGGAACGACACTTTTTGCTATAGTTGTAAGCCGTGCGGCGTGCGCGTGTTTCTCTGTCTGTCTCTCTCTCTCTCTTATAGAAAGCAAGCCAGTTATACTTCGTTCCATCCGGGTGTCCCTTGACACCTCTCAAGTTTTTTTTTTGAGCTTTTCCAATAGGAATTTCTTAGTTAGACCCCAGGGTTTGGAAGTTGGTGGCATGATACCCCCGTGATGAAAGCACGTAAGCCGTTGGTCCTGCGCCTGATCTCTCTCCGGTCGTGTCGGATTGCCGTCCCATCGGACTATAAGAATGAGGGAAGAGGGAGTGCACCTGTGTTGTTGTTGTTGTTACGGCTCATAGACTCAGATCTGGACACATTCCGGCGGGAGGCGAGCTGCCGATTGCTCGCCGCCCGTAAGCCCGCGTCTACGGTGGCCGGGAGTCGGCTGTTGAACTTGATTCCCGTCCAGGGCGTCTCCTGTGGCGACTAGGGGCGTGAGGGCGCAGAGATTGCCTCTCCCTCACGCGCTCCGCCTCCTCCTTTGCGAGCATTACTGCTTTGCAGAAGGAGGTGTAACACGGTACCCCCTGGTTGGTTGTCAGACTTTCGACCTCCTGACAGCGCGCAACGAATTCAAAGATCGAAGAATGTCAACCGGAATTACGGTTTAACGTGTTTTTCGAGGCACGGAGGGGCCTCGGTATGTAAAGATGGTCACCCACCCACGAAAGTACCGTGACTGTCAACAACAACAACAACACACAACAAGCACCATTTATTTTTTAAATGTCGTAGCATCGTGCTGAGATAGGAAACTTTTGGCCTCGTACAGGAATTCCTGTTTAATTTTGCTGAAGCAATGTCATTTAGCACATGTAAAGGAAACAATCCAAAAACCGTAACTTTGTAGTTAGATTACAAAAAAAAATCCCTTGATAAACTAGTTAAGTACATAAAACAAATTTGTACGGAATCCTCGGTGCGCGAGTCCGACTCGCATTTGACCGGTTTTTTTTTAAAAAATAGATAATTAAAAACTCCATGAAGTCTCTTTATTACGGTTAGTAATTTATATATATAGTATGTATCTGAAATGTCATTACTAGAGCGAAGTACAGACGCCAGCACATCAAGCTACTAAAATCTGTCAAATTTCTTTAATAGATTTTTAACTTTATCGCTAAAGCTTTAAGTTCAAAGTTGATTGGGAAAATTTGACAGTTTCGGGTAGTTTGATGTGTGTACCAAAATCGGGGTCTACTGAACAATTTGTACATTTCCGTCCTAACTGTGACCACGGAAATGTCTTACGACGCCATTGTTGCGAATGTTTCGACATTCGACTGTTAGTCAATCGTATTTCGTTAGAATAGGTACCTACCATAAAACATGGCTGTATTTTACCTGGCGAAATAGGCCTACTTTTCTTGTACCTATAAAGTCGTTAAGAAATTGCGCACACCCACAATCTGACCCATTTTGAAGGATATTTTATTATTTTTTTAATGCAAAACTAGCTGCGCCCCACGGTTTCACCCGCATAAGTTTCGATCCCGTGGGAATATCGGGATAAAAAGTATCCTGCGTTAATCCTGGTTATAAACCATCTGTTTGCCAAATTTCATCAAAATTGGTCCAGCCGTTTGAGCGTGAAGATGTAACAAACATACAAACACACACACTCACTCACAAACTTTCGTCTTTATTATATGTATTAGTGTGATGGTCCTGCTCTTGATCTCGATCACGCCTGATGAAAAGCGATGGATGAGGTCTATGATGTAACGAGTGTGCCCAGAAGATGCCTGTTCACTCTTGGTTTGAAGGCAGACGGATTAAATGTGGGAGGTAACACAGATTCTAATCCATTGCTTCATATGTTCGAAAAATGTGTCCGCTCAACAACGTAAATAACGCAATGAATGTTGTTGAACTGTCAAAATGAAAGCCATTGCTACTAATAGTGTGTTACGGAATTACCCCACAGGTGTGTAGTTAGTTATGTTGTAAAACCCAAGTTTACCCATGCAATCACGCAAAATAGGGTAGATTCCTGGGTAAAAAAATAATAATTATATTTAGTCCGTCAGTTAGATTATCGAAAAATAATGGACACGTATTTTTTCTTTTGTCAATCAAACAAAAAATTACAAAGATAAATCGCTTCAAAATTTGGGAGTAGGGGGTCGTGACGTCACGCCATGCTAAAAAGTGTAGCAAGGCAAGGGTAGCGGGATCGTCCGAAAGGGTTACCGCTGCCCTGGAACATAAAGGGCTAAGGAAGGAACACGGGTGGGTTTTAGTCAGTAAGAGTCTGACACTCCCTCCTGCTCCACCCAGAGCGGGAGGAGTCATTTAATGATTTCCCATCCTCAAAAAAAAAAAAGGCGTGACGTCACGCGGAACTTTAACGGGCGATATCTTCATCATTTTTTATTATAACTGACAAAAGAAAAAATACGGGTCCAATATTTTTTGATAATCTAACTGACGGACTAATTAGTTTTTTTTTAGGCAGCTAGCCTATTCTAATGTAGGTATGTATTTCCCCTAACACTATACATAACGACTTTACTTCGTAATAGCGTCCATGTTTTTTGACCTTGAATTTAGCAATAAAAACTATATTAACATACTAATTATGTATAGCGAGCAATATTAGCTATTTCTTTGTGTTTTCTAGATAAATCTGTTCGGGACTGTTTGTAGCATATGATAGTCAGCCTGTAATTGTACCCACAGCTGGGAAACAAGCTTCTTATCTGTGAGAGGGAGTGGGCTGTAATCTACCACGCGGGCCCAGTGTTGGTTGGTAGATGTCACATGTCTACGAATTTTTGGTTAGCTAGTGCAAATTTTGGGGTTCATTCGATTAAGTACTGAAGTATTAAGGTGGATGCTCCAAGGTAGCCCGCGAAATTCAAATTTTCTTACGTTTTTTGCAATTTGCTGGTCAGTACTAAGTTGTACGTTGATTAACATATGATTCGCGGCCGTAACAAACATGTATTTACAGAATTATAATCATTAGAATGTCTGACGACCCGTAACGACTGTCAAAGATCCACGAATGACAGCCGGGACCAACGGCTTAACGTGCTCCATGTTCGTAAACATCCGAATTGAGAAACTCCTCCTTTTTTTGAAGTCGGTCAAAAAAATGTGCCTGCTCAACAACGTAAATAACGCAATGAGTTGAATGGTTGTTAAACTGTCAAAATGAATCGCAATTACTTAATTTCCGATTACAATAATCTCATATTCTATTTTTACACAGCCCCAAGTAAACAAATTACTTAATACATTAAACCTACAGAAAACTGATAACGTTACCGAAAATAAAATTGGTACCTATCGTATACGAACGAACATCACTATACAACCGCCTGTTCTATTTGACCAGGCACAGAGCGGCAACGTCGCCTTTCTCTTAGCGCAGCGCAGACATGTTGTTTTTATTATTACTGTGACACTTTGGTACAATGCGGTTTCATTTTTATGAGCTGTTATACTGTTTATGGTTTTAAATCGACTATTAAGGGTATAGAGAGATTACGACACCGATTCTTATTAAAAAAAAAATCATAAGTACTTAATCATCATCTGCCTAGCCTTTTCCCAACAATGTTGGGGTCGGCTTCCTGTCTAACCGGGTGCAGCTGAATACCAGCGACTGCCTATCAGACCTCCAGAACCCAGTTACCATGTGTCATGATACCCCTTGATAAGACTGGTTGTCAGACTTTCGGCCTTCTGATGACCCGTAACGACTGTCAGAAGATCCAAGAATGACAGCCGGCACTAACGGCTTAACGTGCTTTCCGAGACACGGAGGGGTCTCGGTATGTAAAGATGATCACCCATCCACAGACCAACCGCGGCAAGCGTAGCTTAACCTGATCGATCGAACTTTGCGGCCCCCCCTAACACACTATTAATCTCAATCTGAATCATTTTGAAGGATATTGCTAATCCATTGCTTCATATGTTCGAACAATTTGTCTGCTCAACAACGTAAATAACGCAATGAATGTTGTTGAACTGTCAAAATGAAATCCATTGCTACTGATAGTGTTTTACGCAAATACTCCGGTGTTCTTTGTTTTCAATTTGGTATTCAGAAACCTCTTGTAGGCTACGCGCAAACGAGCCACCGGCCACAGCCGTCAGCCACCGATAGCCCAGCGACAAGCAGTTCCCAGGCCATGAAACCGTGGCGTCCACTCCTGCATGAACTCCCCCGCTTCCAGGCCTGTAGGGAAAAGGTTCTCAGCCCCACTAACAACTTCTTCGCCGACGCTTTGCACCCGATAAGCTACAGACTACGTGTCATTACCTAGAGGCCCCATAAAGCGGTCCTGCACACATACTTTTTGTATTGATTCAACGCACACGTGTGGCCGGTGGCGGCCACCCGCTACAGCAGTACTCAACACCGCAGCAAGAGGCGATGGCCACTGGTGGTTGTGGCCGGTGGCTCGTGTGCGCTTAAAAGGCGTAAACTTACAATGCATGTTTTGTTCTATGAGCCTTCCGATTCCGACCGACACAAGTGTACCAGCAGCAGTGTCCTCCTGTCTCGTAATGTCAGACCAGTTTATGTAGATGTCGGAGAAGGTATGTCTGTCTCTCGATAACACCAGGCATATTTTAATTACTGTGGGCGTACTATGGGTAGTGTTGGTTATAGCGCAATAGTAAAACGGTTTGCAGTTCAAATCACATTTCACGAACAAGTCAGTCACACTAGCGAATCACACACTGTAGCTAGGTACACAACTCAACGACACATGTTGTTCGTATGATGTCCAATGTTTCGATCATCTCGAGAGCTCTGCTCACACCCTTCTTGTAGCTGTCGCTCTCGTCCACCTCCAGGAACTCAGGCTAGACTCTGTCTAGCGCCACGAGATGGCGCTAGCGTTCCGAATAGTCAAACGAATGACTCCGACATAGATATTATGACGGATTTCAAAATGGTTGACTGAAAATTGCCAAGTTCTACGTTTGATTTAGGAAATTGCCTGGTGGATGAACTGTTGACTATATCTGAATAAGTATCTGATAGATCCATCAGCCTATAATGTTCCCACTGCTGGGACACAGGCCTCTTCTCAGTGAGAGGGAGTGGGATCCACCACGCGTGCCCACCCAAGTAGCACAGGGAGTTCTATAGCGGTTGACTAATGGTACACATTTATTCTTTAAGCTGTCTATCTAAGTAGTATAAGAGCTCTATAGCACCCTATACAGCCCTTATACCACCGGTTTGGGCACAAATTATTCAGCCTTAGGTTCACAAAAGGTACACAGTAGCAGAATAGTAGCACTTTAATGGCAGTTTAGGAGAGAACAGTGGTCTTAAAGCTGATCAACGGCACTATATAAGATTGCGTATGGTTCTTCATACAGACAAGAGAGTTATAAAAAGTAACGAGTGAACAATTATACAGTCTCTATAGTAATTAACGCTCACAAGTGTACCCTAAAAACTACTAGTAGGCCACTTTTTCTCCAAATTATCACTTGAGTACCACATTTTGTAATAAATATTTATTTTTAATATAATACTACGCGCAACATCTGGTCGTGCGAGTCTCCATGTGAATTTTTAATGTCATTTTATTATTACTGGTACTTAGTACTTGTGTTTATTATATTCTATTGTGTTAATATTATGGGTATTGTAAATTTATTGTAAAGTATATACATATTTAGAGTTAAAATTTTCACGCGCCTCAGGAATAATGCCTTTTTATCAAAAAAAAAAAATCTAAATAACCGGGGACGAACAATGCTACTTATCATATTTGTGTTTTTATGGCATCTAAATCAGTCTATGGCTTTTTATTTTAACAATTACTACAAAATTAATCACGAAAACTCCGTAGTATGTGATAAAACCATAATTAATTTAGAAAAATTATAGGTTATGAATGAACAAAATGGTGGCCATTTTCTTCAACTACAGTGAACCATTGTAGTTCCAAATTAATGCTGTGAACTCTTTCAAGTTTCACTATGTACCATTATAATGTCGTGAGCTCTAGAAAGGTTCACATGTGTACCATTATAATGTCAACATATCTTAAAGGATAATAATGTGGTACTCGTGAACAATTAAACAGCTGTCAGTGTTACTAGATATCAATAGTGGTGCGTGTAATATACCTTAAACATACATGTGAACTCATTAAACGCTCTTTTACAGAATAATATAAAGGCTGATTAATATATCACAGACTAGACCCACTTACAGCAACAAGCTGAATAACAGTCCACAACAGGTGCTACACAACAGCTTTTGGGTGCATTAATGTTCACGTGTGTTGTACTAAAATGCCAGCATTATAACACCATACATGTGAACCTTTAAATAGCCAATGCCGTATAGTTCTCCTCTTAAAAAGCTCTTGTTCAGCTTTTAAAATGAAAGCTGACTAGAAGAGGAATGTTATCCTATTATAACACCAATAGTTACTTAATAGGACATTTTTACACTCCTAAACATGCCTTATACAGGTATAAGTGGATTTGTTCACTTTAATACAGCCAATGAACCACATGTGGCCATTGTTAATGCTTAGAGATCACCAGTGAATTGAATGTGAACTATAAAAGAGAACAAAATGCTACTTGGGCAGTGCGGGTTGGTAGATGTCACATGTCTTCGAATTTTTGGTTTTAGAACATGCTGGTTTCCTCACGATGTTTTCGTTCACCGTTTTGAGATCAAAATCAAAAGTTATTATTATTCAAACTAGGCTGAGAATCAGCAGTTTTTGAACATCAAAAATACCTCAGGCAGTCCCCTAAAACGCCCGCCCTTCACCACTTTCTAGTGCTTTAGCTGGGAAGAAGAAGTAGCGCAACAAACTCCCAAGCAGCACAGCTGTCTGTTCACTTAGAAGAACTTGATCCTTTAGAATAGTATGCAGAGTAATTACCATTACGAAATACAAAACATTAAATTCCTGCATAAATAGAATGCGTGCCTGACACCCTGTCATTGCGACAATTCTAGTAGCGTTTATAAGATCAAATTCGCAAAACACGTATTTGTTTATATGAAACTGACGTGTGTCAAGATCGCATTCTCTCGTCGGCCTTACTTTAAATTATTTACCATGTCATGTCATGATGTATAATGCGGGCAAATAAACTGAAAAGTTACACAGTCTAAAATATAATGTGTGTAGAGGTGGACGATGCAAAGTCATTTATTTATAAGCCACAGACAAGACACTTGCATCGTGTAAGGCTTTAGAGACTAATTCTAGAATAGATATTTTTCAGTCAGCAATTAGACTTGGGAATGACTGGATGAGCTGTATTAGAAGATCTTCCGTTTGACAAAAGACTTGCATCTTGACAGTTCAACAACATTCATTGCGTTATTTAGTTTAGCAGACAATTTTTTCGAACATCTTTAGTTAATAGTATGTTAGGCAACTACCCCGCTGCATTAGAAGATCTTGCGTTTGACAAAGGACCTAATCTTGATTTATCTATGCATCTTATTAGATGCTTGAAGATAAATGATTATGACTATATTTACATAGTATAATAATTTCGAAATAAAACCGATGAGGAAAAACCGTAGAACCGGTCACGGAAGTGAGACCTTCCTTGTTCGTGAGGGCAAACGTTTACTTCCTGCAAAATGGCGTCTTGCGACAATTTGCGCGCCAAAATATTAATATAACCTATAAAAAATGTCTGTTTATTTTTAGATCGTGCTCATTAGTTTATTATGCATGAATGTGTAGAAGATCAAAATAACGCCTGATATTTTTGTCAAATTAAAAAGTCTATCAATCTGCCGCGCCTTTTCCCAACTATGTTAGAGTCGGCTTCCGTCTAACTGGATGTAGATGAATATTTTACACGGAGCGACTGCCCCCATAAACCAGTTACAGGGCAACACGAATACACAATTCCCGTTGGTAAGACTGCGTGTCAGACTTTTGGGCTTCTGACTACCCGTACCCAGTAATCTCAGTCTGAATCATTTTGAAAGTTATTTATAATCCATAGCTTCATATGTTTGAAAAATTTGTTTGCTTACCAACGTAGGTAAATAACGCAATGAATGATGTTGAACTGTCAAAATTAAATCCATTGTTACTGATGGTGTATTACGCAATTACCCCACAGATAACCAATGTCAAAGAACTACGAATGACAGGCGCGACCAGAAACAGTAGAAGAAACATGCATCATACGAAATTTTGCAAACAAATGATAAAAAACTGGGCCATCTCGTAGGAATATTTATTGAAACTATGTTGAAATATAAGTCCTCGAAATGCCGATGTGAATCATTGAACTACATTATAATATCTGATAAAATCCGATTAAAAATGTATATCGCAAATATCAAATAGAGTGTCAAGTGGTTTACGCATTTTGTGAGTCATTTTAGTCACTCATTTACTACGCTTTGTGGCTGGGACACTAGGATTGGCGGGCAGAAGTGCCATTCCACACAATATGAGTACAATGACCCCTTTTAAGGATTAAAATGATGAAAATTTTACGGTTTACAGGTACATTTCTATGTCGAAATCTGTTCAGCCGTTAAAGTATGAAAGGGTGACACACAGACGAAATTACTTTCGCATCATGCATGATAGTCGATCTCCTTCATAAAGTGCTCTACTAATACTAAAATATACTGTCAAAATCAAATCCAGGTTAGTACCTTTTTTAACCAACTTCAAAAAAAGTGGAGGTTCTTAATTCGGCTGTATTTTTTTTATTATGTTTGTTACCTCAGAACTCCCTTATTTATTAGCCGATTTGCAAAATTATTTTTTTATTCGAAAGGATTTACTTTCAGATTGGTCCCATAGAAATTTCATCAAAAACGGTTCCGCAGTTTGGTTTTTAAACCAAACTTTCTGGTAAAAATTACAACTTAAAAGGTGAAAAATAATTCTTTTTTACAAAAAAAAAAAAAAACAACCGATTTCCAAAAGAGACACTACAAAGTGAAAAATAACTTTAATTTCGGAAGTCAGTGGCAAACAACAAAAATGCGAACCCAACGACACCGACTTCCGAAATTAAAGTAATTTTTCACGTTGTAGTGTCTTTTTTAGAAGTACTTAGGTTTTTTTTTTTTTTTGTCAAAATGTTTTTTTAAATCTTATTTATTATAGAATATTTATTTATTTGCAAACATGGGTGAAAAATATACATTGATGTTTTGTTTTTAAATGAATAATAAAGTTCTCCACGTTTAACCATCACATGGGTGTGCAAATAACAAAGTAGGTACAATATAAAAAATTAAATATGTCAGCCTTATTATTTTATTTCTTGTGAAACTTCTGTTCTTTCTCCCTATTGTTGCTCAAGATTGGTCAACACAGTCAACACGCGGACCGCCGACGCATTCGGCTCGAGAAACATCCGGAAAACCCCTTTATCTTATTGACGTAACTCCATGTGTCTGACGTATACATACATAGCTATAAACGTCGTTTAGTTAACGACCTTCAACAACAAGTTCAAGTTAATCAAATATGAACTTTATTTCAATGGAATTAAGTTGATTTTAGAGTGACTAGCACTATTGAAAAAGTTATAGAAATGTTAGAAGTTGTAGCGTAAACTGGACTTTATTGTGTAGTAATTAAAGTAATTATTCCATAAACTCATACTTGTTTACATTTTTGACAAATAAATCGCGAATGCAGATTATAATCACGGTAATATAGATAAATACCGTGTTATAATGTACGATGTTTGAACCCGGCACAAAATATGATGACGCTACTTGCAAAGGGGACATGTCAAATGCATTATGGTTAGGTTTTATTTTTTTTGTTTGATAAAATAATTCCGAAAGTAAGTTTGCACAAACACTATTACACGTCAATCATATTTTAAAAACTAGATGAGGTCGGTGTTTCCGATCTGACTACTAGAACACAGAAGGCTCTTTTAAAGTCCAAACAAAACCTTGGTCAGATCATGTTGGTTTCATATTGATACATTCTTACTCATACATTCTTACTTTATCATTCTCTTGGACGCATCCTTGCAAAATTTCAATAAACACCTACCTGTACGACACACCTTATTTCTAACAATATTGTTATTATGATTATATTAATTTTATTTTTCAAGTCTATATTTTTTATTTTGGTTTGAGTTACCTAATTAATTTTATTTTGTTACTTTTTTTCTTAAAATAATATTATGTAACGTATCGACCATGACATTTCAAATTGTTAAAAACTCTCAAGGACTCCACGAGACAGGCTCGACCTAGTGTGGAGTCCACAAGTTAAAACATAAAATTGTGTTTCCCCTGTAAAAATAATCTTAGAAGTAGTTTATTTGTACTCAGTTATAAGGAAATGTAAGAACACTATCTGGTCAATAAACGATTTATTATTATTATTATTATGTGAAGACCATGTAGATTGGTGTCTGCAATGGTCTTTGGAAAGAAAGAACCACACAGATTGAGTGGACCTGTCCAGTCAGTCGTTGCCCCAGAACGTAGCGTTGCAATACTTACTACGTAATAAATAATGTTATCATCATGACTGAATGCAGTAATAAATTGCCAAGAAGTTAACGTTTAAACGAAAAGCAAAATAAGTTAAACGTTTAAACGAAAGCAATTAAAAAAGGTTGTTTTAAATTAAAAAAAATAGTTCTCGTTTAAAACTTTTTGCCGCCAGACTTATTCTTTCAACACTACAATTGAAATGTAACGTTAGTCCTATACCAATAAGACTCAAATTCAAAACAGTCAGGTGTTTGAATAACCGGCTAAATAAAGTTTGCGTTTAAACGACATTGTTTTCGTCGCGTTATGACGTTTAGTTTGTCTTTCGTTGTGAACGTGCGAGTGCGGTTTTTAATTCTCCTAAATTCATCCTTCGTTAATGTCAGTCGCGCGTACGAATAGAAATAGTGTTGTTTAAGGCTATAAACTGGATAAAGCAGGGCGGTGGAAGTGTAGAGGTTGTACCGTTGTAGATTTGTATTGAGCGTTGAGCGTGCCTCGATGGCAACGACCCTGGGAGTGACGCAACGCACGCCATTTTGCCGCGCCGCCGCCCTGCTACGCCCCTCCCCTGCCCGCTGTCATCCAGCCAGTTACCAGTACACGTCCTAAAAAGCGCCACGCCACAACGTTAATGTTTGCGTTATCGTTGACAATACGTTTTCTAACGTAAATTCAGGGTTCTCGATGTGTTATGTGCGGTGTTCATCCGGGTAATTGCGTAACACAAACAGATTTTCATTTTGACAGTTCAATAACATTCATTGCGTCATTTGCTTTGTTGAGTAGACTTTTTTTTCAAACATTTAAAGCAACGGATTAGCAGTATCCTTTAAAATGATTCAGAGTGATTGAAAGTGTGTTATGCATTAGGCTCCTGGTTTGTACAGTTTACAGTGAATTTTATGAATAGAAAAGAGTGACAGCAAACTTTTAATAACCTGTGCCTAAAATTTGTGTGTACCTACTTAGAGAAAAAAGTTTTTGTAGATAAAATGCCGAAATTACACAATCCATTACTGTGGAACTTCTTTGAACCGAACTCAGAGGATAAACTCGCAGAATGCAAAGAATGTCACAAAAAACTGTCATACAAAACGACTACTGCTAATTTAAAACAGCATTTGAAGATAAAACATGTTGAGTCCTTTAACGAGCTGCAGGAACCAGCACCCCTCTTGAAGCTCTCGGACAACAAGCCTAGGCCTTCGTTTTCAAAAAGCTGTAATTTATTGATCTGGAACTATTTTGAGCGAAATGAGGATCAAGCCGATAGAAAAATAGCTAACTGTAGACTTTGCAGAAAGAAACTGTCCTATAAAACGACTATAACTAATTTGAAACAGCATTTGAAGTCTAAACATGCTAGTATTTATAACGAGTTTGTGCGGCTAGGCGAGTTCGTGGTGGTGGATACGTCTGAGGAAGATTGTGCAGCATCAGAATCAGGTAATATGGCACATTGTTAACAGATTTTTGAACAGTTCTTTACGGGTTTGCGGTTGGAGTAAACTGGGAGAAATCGTCATGTAACGAAAAAGCGTAATGCCCCCTCCTCCTCCTCCTCACTCTCTCCTGTCTCTTCTATTATATAAAGAAAGAGAGAGATAGTTTTCATGGTTTTCGAGGGTGCTAAAGCCGACAGTAAGGTCAAAATGAAAATCCAAGATGGCGTCAATTTTATGAGAGCTTCTATCCATAAACTAGATGGCTTAAAAACGCTTAAAAGGCTCCGCTTTTCGTCGGTCTGTCTGAGTGTCACAGTGTTATATCTTTTAAAACGTAAAAGGTAGACACTTGACATTTTCAAAGTGTGTACTACTTCTTTTGGCTACTATAACAACACATAATAAAAATAAAATAAAGTAAAGGCATGCAAGAAACGTGTTTTTTGGCGATTTTTGCAACAGTTATTTAAAAAATAAATAATAAATATCCCTGGACATTTCACACAGCGCCATCTAGTCCCATGCTAAGCAACCTAATGCTTGTGTTATGGTAACAAGATGGCTGATAAACTACTTATATACATTTTGTTTTTGTAAATCCAAACTAATATTATAAATGCGAAAGTAACTCTGTCTGTCTGTCTGTCTGTCTTTGCTTCACGCCTAAACTACTGAACCGATTTGTGTGAAATTTGGTACAGACATAGTTTGGAACTTGAGAATGGACATAGGATAGTTTTTATTACAAAAAATAAAATAAAAAATAAAATTTATTCCGGACATACAGCGCCATCTATTGGTCAAGAGTCGGTGTCATCTATTGGTGAAGTCACTATTCCACGCGAACGAAGTCGCGGGCAAAAGCTAGAAAAACACCCAGACTCGGAACAAATACATGTAGGTCATACAAATATTTGTTCCGTGCGGGAATCGAACCCGCGACACGCAGCGCAGCAGTCAATTGCTTAACCACTGCGCCAACCGTGCCGGCAAAAAATAAAAAATATGTAGTGTGTACGGTACCCTTCGTCTGCGACTAGCTCTTGGCCGCTTATTTTTTTATTTTTTTATTAATAAACGAAAAGCGTTCTTTTATTAACGATAAACGTTATAAGAGTCGTTGTCAGAAAAAAACGCGACCCCTTTATTGGTCACGTATAAAGAGATACCTACGTAATCGCGTGGGGTGTCAGACACCCCAGATCATCATTCTATATTAATAATAACAAAGCTGAAGAGTTTATTTGTTTGTTTGTTTGAACGCGGTTATCTCTGGAACTACCAGTAGAATTTGAAAAAATCTTTTTGTATTTTGTAGCTCAATTCTTGAGGAAGGCTTTAGGCTATTTAACATAACGCTAGGATTCTTTGGGGCCGAGCAAAAAGAAAAAAAAAGTATGGATGAACGCAAAACGAAATTTCAAGCTGCACCCTGATTGCGTAACACACAATCAATCGGAATCGGTTTCATTTTGACAGTTCAACAACATTCATTGCGTTATTTACGTGTTGAGCAGACAAATTTTTCGAACTTATTATGAAGCAATGGATTAATTAGCAATTTGCTTCAAAATGATTCAGATTCCGATTGATCGTGTGTTACGCAATTAGGGTGCTGGTTTTGAATAAATTCCGAATGTTAAACATATTTGGAGATTTGGCCACAAGCCACATGTGAGATTATTTGTTCATAACAGTATCGTATTAGTCAGTTTTATTTATAGGACAACGATAAGTGAAGGAGTTAGCATGTTGACGATGGATACAGAAATAAAGTTAGGGAGAAAAATAAATAGAAATAGAAAATATCTATTGTCCAGGTAATACAGTAAGCAGGGGGCCTACTCCAAAGTGCAAAGTGCGAATGTTCGGGTCGGACCGACACATGGCCGAACCGAATATTATTGAAAAATGCGAAAATGTTCGGATCGGCTCAGTTGGGTCGGGACCATAGTCAATATTCGAAAGAGTGTAGGAGTGTAGGATCGGAACCGACCGAACCAAATAGTAACTTCGTAGCAGGAAACGGCCGAACATTCGGCCGATACTATTTCGGAGTAGACCCCCAGGTTCATTAGGTAACAGCAAGTTGTAAGCCGTGCGGCGTGCGCGTGTTTCTCTGTCTGTCTCTCTCTCTCTCTCTCTCTTTGAACTTCGTTCCATCCGGGTGTCCCTTGACACCTCTCAAGTTTTTAATTAAACTTAAATGAGTACTATCTTAATTTTTTTGGGGTTAGGCACATTTTTCAGGCCGTAGTGAAAATAAGAATAACAGTCTTTTTTTTTTTTTTTTGGGTGGGAAATCATCATATGACCCCTCCCGCTCTGGGCGGAGCGGAAGGGAGTGTCAGACTTTTACTGACTAAAACCCACCCGTGTTCCTTCAGTTGCCTGTGCCAAGGGGTGTGTACCTCTTTCGAATAACCCGCAGCCCTGGCGGCATCGGCCCTAGAGGGCCCCGTCAGTTCGTGCTGACATCTCTTTCCATCCCGTCCAGGGAAGAATAACAGTCCTCCAGACCATATTGCGGTTATGGCGGCTAATCTCAACGGAGACTAACCTTCGACGCGGGAGTTATAGTGAAGTATACTCTCTCTTCCGTCGCTCTCATAGCCCGATGGGACGACACGCAATCCGACACGACCGAGGAGAGATCAGGGCCCCAAGTCTGCCCATTTTTATAAATTCGTCATTCCAACACGATCCCATTCCCATCCCATTGTCATTTTGCTTAAAGTTCGTAATCTGCTAAATTCTTAATGGCGATCATTGGTCAATGGTCGGTCAATGGTCTCGTAATAGAATTGTATCATAATGACATTGTCGTATTGCCATTATTATAAAACCCGTTAGTAGAAATGATTTTCGAAAAACTACCACTACTTTATTTATGCTACAGATTTCATTGATATATATTTTTACATATTATTTATTAGTGTTTTATACAAGTCAAGTGTTTTATGTAAGTCAATTATTCATTTGTCATTATGTACGAGATTACCATTCTATGCCATTTCTTTCAATGGAGTGTCAGTGGTTGACCACTGGAAAGTCATAATGACGCCATTATATTTGTAGATTACCAAACTTGTCAAAATCAACAATTATGAAATCAATCATAGACCATTCTGACACTATTGTAATAGCAGACTTGAGGCCCAGGCGCAGTACCATCGGCTTAACGTGCTCTCCGACGCACGGGGGCATCACACCTCCGACTTCTAAACTCCGGGCTGTTACCAAGAAATTCGATCACAATCCGAGAGTTTCAGCTCCCTGTCACAGATAAGTAATCCCAGCAGTGGGATGGGAACAATATTGTTATGCACCCTGGGCAGTTTGCTCCGACCAGGCCCCCGTTACCACCATGTAAATTCTATCTACTATACCACTATGATTTCTTGAGTAGATTATGTGGCCTACCCAAATGTCCTTACTTTGGTATCGTTCGTCGATTCGTTGAGCTCCATAACTTCTGAGTTGAGCAGCACGATTGACTGACTCGACAGGTCCACTCAATCTGTGTGGTTCTTTCCTCAAAAGTCCATTTCGGACATCAATCTACATGGTCTTCACATGATCTGACCAAGATTATGTCTGGACTTTAAAAGAGACTGTGACGTCAGAGGTTGTTTCGGCCTTTCTTATCAGATAGTCAGATAGATAGGGAACTAAAAAAAATATATTGTCGTGTAAAAGCAATGACTAATTCTCTTTGTGTAAAAGTGTTTGGACCATAGATATAGTTACATTTCTATGGTTTGGACAATGCTACTTCAGAAATAAATCATTTTAGTTTTAGGCCCTATTTTGTAAATATTTATGTAAGTCAATTATTTCATTAACTAAAAAATACTGAACATGCGAACTGTAAATTGTGTTTATTAGCTGTTGACAACGTTCAAAATAGTTTTAATTACCTTTCATATGTTGTACCAGGCACTCTACCACAGACGCGAGACATTTGGCGCGAAAAATTGACAGTTGACAGTTCTTAAAAAAATATGGCGCGCGGAAAATGTTTCACAACATTATTTTTGTCTTCCCACGTAATGTACGGTCTATTCCTGTTAAAAGTTCTTATTTCTTACATTGACGATGTGAATCTATAATTATCTTGTTTATTCCACGCCATTCTGTTGAGTCATTGAACTAAATTTGATTTTATATTTAGTGTATTGATCAAAGGGTTTACATTGCGCCCATCTGGCTGGCGGCGGTGACAGTGCCAAGATATGCTGGGCACACTGTACTTTGTTTCCTAAGACCTGTCAGAATTGTCCACCATCTTTGTAATAGGTAATTTCTCAGTCAATCTGCCAAACCTTTTCCCAACTATGTTAGGGTTGGCTTCCAGTCTAACCGGATGTAGCTGAGGACCAATATTTTAAATGAAGCTATTGCCTATCTGTCCTTTACAACTTTACTGGGTAACACGGATACCCCTTGGTGAACTGGTTGTCAGACTTGGACTTTTGACTACCCGTAGCGACTGTCAAAGATCTACAAATGACAGCCAGAACCAACTGCCTTCCGAGACACGGAGGGAGAATATAATGTAGGAATCTCTTGTTAGTTATAGGTGCGCAATCTTTTCTTTTTTTTTTTTTTTTTTATAATATACGTTGCCCCACACTAGGGGCACACATTTAAAGTCACATACACAAACAGCCAGACCCGATACAACTACCTGTAGGCAATACAAATATTTGTTCCGTGCGGGAATCGAACTCGCGACACGACACGCAGCGCAACAGTCGATCGCTCAGCCACTGCGCTAACCGTGTCGTCTTTGACTGCATGATGCAGCTTTTGACCTACATTCGAATCTAATCTAAGTATATCTATATAGCGGTATCTACAACGCCACATGCGAACAACGCGTCATACTGACGTCACGCAAATCCTGCATCTCGCAAGCAGAGTTTACCGCGAAATTAGCATAGATACAATTTCCAATACATCAATCGTTGGGCAATAGCCCGCCAGACACAACACCCATCTGGTTGGAGGATCCTCCCTTTTCTATGGAGGATGAGCGAACTTTACACCCTGTTCCTCATACCTCCAAACTAATAATAATAAATCTGAAGAGTTTGTTTGTTTGAACACGCTAATCTCTAGAACTACCAGTCGGATTTGAAAAATTCTTTTTGCATTTGATAGCCCAATTCTTGAGGAAGGTTATAAGCTATTTAACACCACGCTAGGATCCTCAGGAACCGAGCAAAAGTAAAAAAAAGTCTAAGCGAAAACGATGTAATAGCGCCGGCGGGCAATGCGATGCGCGGGCGGGCGATGCGATGCGCTGGCGGGCGATGCGATGCTCCGGCGGGTGATGCGATGCGCCGGCGAGAGATGCGATGTGACGGGGTGGGTCGGCGTAAACAGAAATTACACGCGGACGAAGCCGCGGGCGGAAACTAGTCTTGTATAAAATGAAGGCAGGCTTATGTTTAGCATTTTTACGAGCCCATAATTAAACCCAATTAAAAGCCCATCAACAATCACCATTCATTTATTATTGACTAACAAACAATGCAATCACGAAACGCAACCTCAAACCATAAACAATACAAACGTAACCTTACATTTTCTTCACACGATAATCGGCTTTACGATGTCAGAATTAATGAACAAAATCGTATGCATATGTGCTGCGTTTTGTCTGAACAATAAGTGATGGTATGATTGCCGTTGTTTGTCATGGGAAAAACACCTTTAAGGAGGAAGTAATAAAGATGATTGTCATATGAATAGGTAATACGTTTAGTGTATTGTTTTGCCCTTGTCATAGGTCGTTGGCTTCGCACTAGATTTATAAATGATGTCCTCGGCTCCTCTCATTCGCTTGGCAAGTTTCCAGAAGCTATTTTCTTTGATTAATTTTACTATCTAAATTCTAATGCAATGGGATTGATTACTGATTAATTTATTCATCTAAGTATAAACAAGAGCAACTTTGTTCGTTTGCAAACTTCATCGTTTGAAAACTATTTTCGTTGTTGTTTTGTTTTGTTCCGAAAATTCTTTTTAGAGTTTAGTGCACCGTTCTTTACCTACCTCATCATCATCTGATGATGAAATGTCTTACCTGATGCGGCTGAATACCAGTATTTTACATGGCGCGGCTGCCTATCTGAGCTCCACAACCCAGGTACTGGGTAATACGATACCCCTTGGTAAGACTGGTTGTCAGACTTTCGGGCTTCTGACTACCCGTAACGACTGTCAAAGATCCAGGAACGACAGCCGGGACCAACGGCTTAACGTGCTTTCCCAGACACTGAGGAGAGGTCTCGGTACCTACGTAAAGATCCATCCTCACACCAACCGCGGCAATCGATCGACCTGCACCCTAATTGCGTAACACGCAATCAATCGGAATCAGTTTCATTTTGACAGTTCAACAACATTCATTGCGTTATTTACGTGTTGAACAGACAAATTTTTCGAACTTATGAAGCAATGGATTAGCAATTTGCTTCAAAATGATTCAGATTACGATTGATTGTGTGTTACGCAATTAGGGTGCTGAGCCGCTGTTATCATTTAGCCACGGGCCCCTCAACCATACGTATGATTGGCAACCCTACGTATGATTGACATTTCTGAGTAGGTCCGTTGCGCAACTGACAAACAGATTCTTTATTTTTATTTTTATGAAAAGTGATATAGTTATGTCCTTCTTCAGTTACTAAGCTACCTCTCTGCCAAATATCATCTACATCGGTTCGTAATTCAGCCGTGAAAACGTATGTAATGTAACAAACAAATTACTCACTAACGTATTTTTAATTCAGCGTGGATGTGGAATCGTATGGCTATATTAGGTTGGAAAAATACTTCAGTGCGAAATTAGATGCGATTTCTTTCTCCCTAGTATAGTAGGTACATAGTCAGTCTATAATGTTCCCACTGCTGGGACACAGGCCTCCTTTCCGTGAGAGGGAGTGGGCTGTAATCCACCACGCGGGCCCAGTGCGGGTTGGTAGATGTTACATGTTTTTTTTGGTTCTACGACATGCTGGTTTCCTCACGATGTTTTCTTTCACCGTTTTGAGAGCAGTGGTGATTAAATAATTTACACAAAGTAAAGCGCCTGTCTGTCTCATACCACTGGGACACCCACCACTGTTCATAGTATTGTCAGGTATTCCCAATCGCCGCGGGAGACGCTCCGGGCGTCGGGAGCCGCGTGACGACTCCCGGCCACCGTAGGCGCGGGCCTGCGGGTGGAGAGTAATGGGTACTTGGGTAGCTCTCCGTCCGATCAGGACTAGGCCCGTGCCGGACGGCGTGTACGTGTTCCACACGCGCCTCAAAGAGATGTCAGCAAAAGAGACGGGGCCCCATAGGGCCGAAGCCTGCCAGGGTAGCGGGAACATCCGAAAGGGTTTACCGCTGCCCTGGAACATAAAGGGCTAAGGGTCCTCCCTTAACCCACCCGTGTTCCTACACGGGTGGGTTTTAGTCAGTAAAAGTCTGACACTCCCTTCTGCTCCACCCAGAGCGGGAGGAGTCATTTGATGACTTCCCATCCTCAAAAAAAAAAAAAAGGTATTCCCAATATTTAACTTGGAACTGTTAAAAATAACAGTTCCTTATAATGAGCAAGTGCAAAGAGTTGCGCTTTCTTTATATGAAATAACTTTTATGTCGTAAGTACAGACTCCAGCACATCAAGCTACTACAATCTGTCAGATTTCTTTAATAGATTTTCGACTTTATTGCTAAAGAGTTAGGTTCAAGGTTGATTGGGAAAATCTGACAGTTTCGGGTAGGTTGACCTGCTGGCGTCCGTACAAAGGTAATGCGGTTGCAAATCCATTCATGATTTAGTTCAGCCACGGGAAGATGTGATCTTTAGAAAGAACTGCGGGGTAATTGCGTAACACAACTATCGGTAGCAATGAGATTTATTTTGACAGTTCAACAACATTCATTGCGTTATTTACGCTGTTGAGCAGACAAATTTTTCGAATATATGAAGCAATGGATTAGCAATATCCTTCAAAATTATTCAGATAGTGTGTTACGTAACTAGGGTGCTACTTAAACCTCCTGATTCTTTTATTAAAACATCAGAGAGTCTCCCATCCGGGCGACGGGCACAAGTTACCTTGGCCTACTTAGAAAACCTTAAATAGACCTCGTACCCAAGTAGTCCGAAGCAAGCACAACCTTCACAAATGGGGGATCATGAACGGCTCACGACCTCCGGTTTGTATGCGCGTCTCTCCAAAGACAACGGCCCACCTCCAATCTTGTTCCACAAGCCCTGTCCCCTGCACACGTGAAGACCTAATAACTGCATCAGCTAACGGTATTCGCGTTGCTGAATTTTGGGCCAAACAAATTTAAAAAACGATATTATATTTTTTTGTGTTATTTGTGCCATCGATACGCTAAGAAGATCGAGAAAAGCAATTGTAGCGAAAAGACAATAGTTATACCAATATATTGACAGAGTCCATTTCACAGCATCTACATTTTAACTTCATAGCTTTCCCAACCCTAAGTACCCCAAACCTCTCAAACCTGCAGTGCGATTCTGTAACCATCTCACCGTGAAAACTTAGGTGAAGTGAGCGTGGAGTGAGCTGTCATTCCAACTAATGCTAGGGATTGACACTACTGACAACTCACATCAAGCTCACTCCACTTGAGTTTTCACGATGAGATTTTTACAGAATCGACCGGCTGTACGCCACTAGCCTCTTTGTTCACCTCATTTAGTTAAAAGCGGTATGAAGTTAAATATAACATCTGTATCGTACGATGTAGCGTCGTCGTCGGCGCGTGACGCGAAGTCTACGTCACATAATGACACTTGTTTCGTAATAACGGCCTAAACTGCGCCAAGTATTTCGTAGACAGTACCCCTTGCGCTCGTAAATATGAGATACTAGCTTTACCCTGCGGCTTCTCCCGCGTGGAGGTCGTAAATTATCCCTTGAGGACGTACTACCGAGTTAAAAAATCTCCTCTGTCTTAACTCCGAGATACCGAGACCGTAATACCGACGTAATACCGAGACCCCTCCGTGCCTCGGAAAGCACGTTAGGAGGTCGGTCTCGGTGGTCATTCTTGAATCTTTCAGTCGTTACGGGTCGTCAAAAGCCCGAAAGTCTGACAACCAGTCTTACCAAGGAGTGTTACCCAGTAACTGGGTTCTGGACGTCAGATAGGCAGTCACTCCATGTAAAATACTGGTACTCAGCAGCATCCGGTGAAACAGGAAGATACAATGATGATAGGGCGTTTTGTCTGTATCAATATACGAGCGATCTGACCTCTGAATGAAACTCACGAATTTGCCGAGTGATATCTACTGATAACACGAGGTCAGACTACCGTCTTCAATATAAGATCAGTCATTATATCTGCTAAACATATAATCGAATCGGCGAAGCCAAAAGGAGGGTAATACGAGTATTTGTTGGTGAACGAGATAAAATGTTTACTAAGCGACCTCTTATGTGTGACCTCGGCAACCTTTAAGCATATCAGATGATATGCTTAAAGTTTGCCGAGATATATGATGACAGAGAGACTGCTGAGTCTATGTACGTACAAGGAATGGTAGATGCTCATCTGCATGAATTAACGCAAAACAATACTAGCGGGGCCCGATAGGGCCGAAGCCTGCCAGGGTAGCGGGATCGTCCGAAAGGGTTACCGCTGCCTTGGAACATAAAGGGCTAAGGAAGGAACACGGGTGGGTTTTAGTCAGTAAGAGTCTGACACTCCCTTCCGCTCCACCCAGAGCGGGAGGGGTCATTTGATGATTTCCCATCCAAAAAAAAAGGCGCCTTCCTCATCAGATCGGCGCGTTTTCCTTTCATTTTTGTATCTGTACAGATTCTTTACCGAGAACCACTTCTTGACTGGCTTGGTTTGCTACTGTTTTTGTCATTCAAACTCAAAAACTCAAACTCAAACTATTTATTTCAAATAAACCAATTACAGGCACTTTTGAATTGTCAAGGTCAGTGTACGACGATAGTCGACACACCTTGTTCAAGCGTACGATGATTGTTCTGTACACTTGTGATGATGGAAACCCGGGGATAAAGAAATAAACCGCCCGCGTTGAGTGTGGTAAAATCACTGATTTATTTTACTTAGCCAGTTCAATAAATGATCGCGCGTATGCAAACGCTGAAGTAGCTTAACCTACTTAATGTTACGAAATTTGCGGGTTCACCGTACAGTCAGTCAGTCAAAAAGATGAAGCTAGATGAGAAGAAGCATTTGTTATGGGTCCTGCGGGGTGGGGCGGGAGTGACCGGACGGGCGAGTCGAATGGTTCGGTAGTACTCTGTACAGAGACGTGTATATGCGCTATGTAAAGAATCTGTACCGAAACTACTCAGTGAGGAAGATCTCATTTAATTACATGCACTCGGTAAAGGATCTGTACGATTCGATACAGAAAAGAAAACGCGCCGATCCGGGTATTTCGGGATGAAATTCAAATCGAATTTTGGGATTCGAATTCCGACGGACCAAAACCACAGCATATGTATAACTTTTTGTAAGATTCAAAGAAATAAGGCTCATATCTCCTTCAATCCTTTGGTGCGTTCCTGCTGAAACTTTGTCGTTCGTCAATATTTCGGCGGTGTACTTTCAGCAGCATGAATCCACAATTACCTAATGCATTTCAAGAAACCTGCACCCTAATTGCGAAACAGACTATCAATCTCAAACTGAATCATTTTGAAGGATATAGCGAAACCATTGCTTCATATGATCGAAAAATTTGTCTACTCAACAACGTAAATAACGCAATGAATATTGTTGAACTGTCAAAATGTTTGCTACTGATAGTGTGTTACCCATTACCCCACTGGCCTTTGGAAGAACGTTAAAAGTTCAATATAGGTACCTATCCTAACTGATATTATAAATTAATGCGAAAGTAAGTTACCTTTTCACGGCTAATCCACTGAACCGATCATCCTAAAATTTTGCATATACGTTGTCAGGTGTACAGAAACGGACATAGGGTACCTTTCATCCCGAAAAAAGTGCTGTTCCCAAGGAACATAATAATAACGTTATTATGATAATAGATGGCGCCACGTGTCTTCCAACCACCACGCGGGCGAGCCCGCGCGCAAAGTCTAGTTTTCCATAAAGACACTAAAAGTCAGAATTTAGTTGCACGTTTCCAATTCGTTATTTTTTATCTAGATAGACGAACCGGCAAAAAATATGACGTTAACTCTTGTATTTTATGAAAATCTGTTTAGAATCTAGCTCAGTATAACTAAACTTCTTTATTAACAATCGTGACTATACCCCCACGGCTTTTAAATCATCGTAACGAAACCCCAAAATAGAAGGCAAATCTAGCACAAAGAATAATTTAACTTTCTTAAAAAAACCAGGTCATCACAGTTGTTCATATGGAGCTGTTACGAAATACTTTACATGACGTAAGGAACGCGTCATGAACTGTGACGCGAACCGTTCCGAGTATTAGGTGACGTTTTACGGTTTGACGTTTGAAAACGTCATCTGATTGGAACGGGTTTCAGCAAAAAATAATATCCTTGTTACAATGTTACAATAAGGATGTGCATAAATTATGAAAACGGACCGGTTCTTTTTATGTTTTTTTTTTTCGCTTAACAATGAGCGAGGGGATTTTTTTTTAAGATCCTACTCTATTTCTGAACTAGCGTTTGCCCGCGGGTTAGTTCTCGTGGAAAAAATACACAATATACAAAAAAAAAGAAGTCGGATAGAACGCTAAGCTAACACAAGGTAATAGCGGAGTTTTATAAAAATGTGTGTGTGTACCTTGTCTCCTCTTAGCGTTGTTTCTGACAATTTTTATTCTTTGTGCTCGGCTCATAAGGGTCGTAGCGTGATATTAAATAGCTTATAGCCTTCCTCAAGAGATGGGCTATCAAATGCAAACATATTTTTTCAAATCTGACCGCCAGTTGTTTAGATTAGCGCGTTCAAACAACCTAACAAAATCTTTAGCTTTATTAAGAGATATATATGCAGATTATCGTGATTCTATTCATTTCTTTGTGGTTATTCTTCAACAAAATGATGACGGCCAACTATAAAAAATGTATCTTCGCATATCAAAACGCTTTGTAAAGACGCCAGCAGCAAGCTACTACACTACAATCTGTCAAATTTCTGTAATAGATTTTCAACTTTATCGCTAAAGCATTAAGGTTCTAGGTTGATTGGGAAAATTTGACAGTTTCTAGTAGCTTTAAGTGCTGGCATCCGTACAGTAAAAAGTCTTATATTTTTTTCCTCTTAGCCGTCACTGTTTTAACCTTGAAGTTATTGGTTGATGTCCTACATTATATTAATTGCGGTCATTGCTGAAGGACTTCCCTACTTCATTGTTTGTAGGTCCTTTTATAATCATTGCGTTATAGATTTCAATGTTATACCTAAAATAAACAATGATACAAGGTTTGTTGGTGACAGATATACATCAATAATGATTTTATTTCAGCAGCGTGATTCTGTAACCATCTCACCGTGAAAACTTAGGTGAAGTGAGCGTGGAGTGAGCTGTCATTCCAACTAAATGCTACGGATTGACACTATTGACAGCTCACTCTAAGCTCACTTCACTTAACTTTTCACGGTGAGATTTTTACAGAATCGATCGGCTGTGTCCAATTTTCTTTTTTTTTCCGTGCTTAGAATAGCATGGTAAGCCGTTGTTCCCGGCTGTCATTCATGGATCTTTGACAGTCGTTACGGGTCGTCAGAAGCCCGAAAGTCTGACAACCAGTCTTACCAAGGTGTATTACCCACAGTGGGTTTTGGTCGTTGTTTTGGTTGGCACAATCTGTATAATTTCGAAGGATATTGCTAATCCATTGCTTCATAATTATGTTCGAACAATTTGTCTGCAAAAACTACTGAACGGATTTGGATGGCACACAGATGGTTTATAACCCGGATTAACATATAGGATACTTTTTATCCCGATATTCCCACGGGATCGAAACGCAGGGTGGGGGAGGACATTTAATTTAATGGTCTGTGTCTTGTAATTTTAACTACTTAACATAGGTACCTATTATTGTATGCAATGAAGTATTTTCTAACTGAACAGACAGCTGTGCTGCTGGGGAGTTTGTTGCGCCACTTCTTCTTCCCAGCGATAGCACTAGGAAGTGGTGAAGGGCGGGCGTTTTTGGGGGACTGTCTTTTCTAATTTTGACGTTCGAAAAGTGCTGATTCTGGCCTAATTTGAATAAATGACTTGATTTTGATTTGATTAGCTATTTTAGAAACAAAAACTAGTTACATTTCAGAATGTTATTTTTAAGTCCACAATCAAATGCGTCGACTTTTCTAGATTCAGTTTAGTTGTTTACTTCGCTGAACCAGTTCTCAAGGTCAGGCATGCCATTGCGTACGTTTTACAGCGCTATTATACATATATTTGCTTTTGGACACATTTCAAGTTGGCTTATCAGTCGATTCGCACGAATTTACTCGCCCAAAGTTAATTTATTTGTTGGCTAGACAACAATACACGTGAATACATTATTAACCGTCGTTGGGGTATTTGAGAGACTTAACAAGTGAAGCCATCCATATTGTTCTTTCCCCTACACTTTGTGCAAGTTAGAGCAGTTTATGAATACATAAACGGTCACTATAATATTAATAAGTCACGGGTCACGACATCTCCAGGAGATTTCACGACAGCTCCGGCGTTATTGACCGAAACCTTTTGGAGATTTCGCCACATAGAAGCGGCTATAGAAAAAATATTAAAGTGACGATTCGCACGTTTCGGGCGAGTAAATTCGTGCGAATCGACTTCCTAGCCTTCAATTTTGAATAAATAGTGCTTTTTTAAGGTGGATGCTTCAAGGTAGCCCGCGAAATTCAAATTTTCTTAAGTTTTTTGCAATATGCTGGTCAGTACTAAGTTGTACTTACGTTGATTGTTGGACTAGTGGTAACCACTGTGACTTACGATTGTTAGGTCGTAGGTTCGAACCACAGACAAGTGCATTAGAATAGAATAGAAAACTTTTATTTCAGATAGGAATCTATAGGGTTAGTAACAATTTTACATAACTTCTAGTGTTAGTAGGTAAGGGCGCGTTCACATATACGTACGTTTTTACAGGATCCTTTTTAACGGATCCGTCGCTACTGGAGATAGTATTCACACAGCATTTATAGGATCCTTTTTAACGGATCCGTCGCTACTGGAGATAGTATTCGCACAGGACTGATTTTAAGGGCGCGTTCACATATAACGTCCGTTTTACAGGATCCTTTTTAACGGATCCGTCGCTACTGGAGATAGTATTCACACAGCATTTATAGGATCCTTTTTAACGGATCCGTCGCTACTGGAGATTTTACACAGGACTGATTTTAAAAGATCGTATCAGTATACTGGATCCGAAATACTGTATTATGTATGAACTGGCTCATACAACTACATACGCTAATAACACATACATACGTTTAAACAGACCTGTAAAACGGATTGCTGCTTATTTTGTCGGATCGGTATTTTCTACTGGATCCGGAATACAGTATTATGTGTGAACTCGCTCATACAACTACATATGCTAATAACATACACGTTTTAACGGACCTGTACAACGGACGTTAAATGTGAACGCGCCCTTACAGACACATAATATATACGAGTACATGCAATTAAAACTCGGCGTGGAGCTGCATCCACCTCCGCAACATCGGGGAATTCGACCGATCTGCGACCACACTCCGCTGCTCTCAAAAAGGTGACGGAGACGAAACCGGATCGAACCAAAAATTCGCCGTCTATTCATATAATCCGGATGAAAATCGCACCTTCCTAAATCAGTTACGTAGTAAAGTTAAGAAGAACAACGCAGTCACACATTTTATTTCAGAAATCAGTCGGCTAGGAAATGCCGGGGCCATCTAATTTTTAAAATATTGGCCAACAAAATATTGACGTGTAAGAGTGTCTTAAAATATCTACATACATAAATAAACATTTCATTTCAGAGACAGCAGCGCCCTACGGTTTCACTCGCATAAGTTTCGATCCCGTGAGAATATGTAGACAAAAGTATCATATGTGTTATTCTGATGTATAAGCTATATGACAGTAAAGTTTCATCAAAATCCGTACAGTAGCTTTTGCGTGAAAGAGTAACAAACGTCCATCCATCCATCCTTACAAACTTTTGCGTTTATAATTTTAGAAGGATAAAAGGTCAAAAAATTCACATCAAAACATGTTTATTCATACAATATCTATCAATAGCTACAAGAGTAGGGGAAAACCAAAGAAACGATGTATGGACTGTGTGAATAATAATATGGTTAGAAAGGGCCGACTACCGAGATGACGACTAATAGAGAAGTACCTATGGAAGAAAAAGACATGTCGCGCCGACCATAAATAAATGGTGATAAGGGCGAGCGAATTATGAATATCTATCAATAAAAAATGTACCGAACCTAAGAAACATTTATAAAAAAAAAAACGTGTGGTTCGGGAGCCCCCGGCAGATGCCGGCTACGAAAATGTGAAAATATCCGCAGTCGCCATCTTGAGATTTTCATTTTGACCTCTCTATCGGCTTCAGTACCCTCGAAAACCACGGAATCGATACCCATGATGAAAATTTTGAAAATTTTTGCAGCCGCCATCTTGGATTTTCATTTAGACCCCACTATCGGCTTCAGCACCCTCGATAACCATGAAAACGACACCCATGACACAAAATTTGAAATTTTTTGCAGCCGCCATCTTGGATTTTCATTTCGACCTCACTATCGGCTTCAGCACCTCAAAAACCATGAAAACGAAACCCATGACGAAAATTTAAAAAAAAATTGCAGCCCCCGTCTTGGATTTTCATGTTCACCTCATATGAGACTATGACAATTATCTCTCTCTCTCTCTCTCTCTGACTGCATGTAATAAAAAGTGGCATATCGCTTTTTCGAAAATATTATATGAGTGTCCATTACACCGCTGCTCACCCCTTCTGATAATATAGTCGTGATACAGGCGCGATCTTATGTTGTTATATGTAATGTAACTAATATACTCCATTTGAAAAAAACTTTTTTACAGTCCGTTCAACCGATTTTTAACTCTATTGCTTTGGTAGCATGACAAAAATGGCAGCTGCAGTAAACAGTTGGTAGTGTAACCACTTTTTTTGCTTTTAATGCCACCCTTCTGCCTACGGTATAGAAGTCAAAATCGGTGGAACGGACTGTAAAAAAGGTTTATTTAAATAAATGTCTAATCTTATTTCAGGAGTATAGGTATGTAACAGACAGAACTGTTATTTTAGTACTCTGTGACGAAACGTAGTCTGTGAACGCTTCTAAAACGAAAGTGTATTCACGATTTGAGTTTCTACTACTGTGGTAGAATTCGTGCACGGTTCGGGTAGGTGAAGGTGACGGAGCATTTTAACATACGTATGAAAATGTTTCTTAAGTATGTTAAAATGCTATTCAATCAAATAATAAATAAAAATGTTTATTCATCTAAAAAGCAACAATATAATGTGACTTCGGTGAGCCACAAAGGTAGGTCACTTGGACCTTGTGGCTCTGATAATTGTAATAGGATTCAATCAAAACGGAACATACGGACCGACATACATTATAATGAACGTGGCAAAATTAGGATTGATAATTAACATGAAATGTTCTGGTTTGGATTTGACAGGTGTTTGACATTTTCTTTAACGAGCATGCCACCATCCATGTTCATATAGCACTGTGTCGTGCTGTACCTATTCAAACTAATTTAAGTCGGACTCAGACAATTAATAATCTTGCACACACATCAAAACCTAAACATACAGTTTTGTGTATAATTAACCGAACCAAAATACAAATGCATTTTTAATAAGTAAATTAAAAGAGGTCTCTGACACCTCTGATTATTCAAAAAACAATCCTTAAAATAGTAACATAAATAATATTGCATCATTAAATTGCATGTTTTTTTTTTCAATAAAATACTTTAAAAATTCAAATATAAAACAAAATTGGTTTATAAATAACAAAAAGCAGCGAGCAAAAAGTGGTACAAATTTCGTTTTCGTGTGCTGGCAACCCAAGCCGTTTGACAGAGGCGGCGCTATCAAGATGGATCGGTGAGTATTTTTGTGATATTTATTACAAATAACTGTTATTTCTCACTGTTCTTTTACATTACGCTAACAATACGAGTTTTTTAATATAATTTTGTGGATGTAGAAATAATTAAATCGCTGCTTTCTCATTGAAACAAGAAAAGAATGTAATCATTATGCATCATAACATTTTTTGACAGTATTACAGTATAGAGGTTATTTTTTGACAATACGGACGCACACAAAGCCATTCTAATTCGTATTTACAACCAATTAATGATATTTTGTATCTATGAAAAAGCATACGTTATTTTTATCAGATGATGATTTTTAGTTTACTGATTTATTCTCCATTTATTGACGACCGTAACTGCAATACTGCGCAGTCATTTGTATACATAGGTAACGTAATACAGTAGGGTATCTTGGCCAAAGTATTGATCGCGGTATGGAGTACTGATAGGTATTGTTATGTGCGGATTCCGGTTCTGAGAACTGTTTCTCCTATACTTAGGTACTCTTGAGAGTTGCTCTAACTACAGTGTCGTAGATTCCCTGTCGGCAGCCATTCGTGTCGAGGTTCTAGGCACTTAGGTAGCTAGTGTTGTACATTTCGTAGTACCTAAATGTCATCACGTGGTTTTTTAACGTTTGTTATTGTTGTGATTATTTTTGCCACGAACGGGACGGGAATCACAACTTTATATTATAAACATAGAGTCCATGATTGAATAAGGGGTTGGCAGAGACGAATGTCGAGTTGAATGGCGTGCAATAGGAGAGGCCTATGTTCAGCAGTGGACTGCTGTAGGCTGATGATGGCAGAGACACTAGGCAGTAAGCTGCTGTCCGTCTGGGGACTATTGGGGAGTTTGTTTTTTTTTTCTTTTTTCTATTGTTCGGACAAGGCAGCGCTACATCTTTATTTTGAATCTGTAGAGTCCTACACGCGTGAGATAATACTTTGACCTTGAGCTGCCTAGGGCAGTACGGAGTTTCAATAGAATGAGGGGTCAGCTTATCCTGCACCCCAATTGCGTAGGTATCTCACTTTTTTTTATAATCCGATGGATTTTGAAGGACATTCCTAAGCCTGCTTCATATGTTTGAAAAATTCGTCCGCTCGACAACGTGAATAACGCAATGAATGTTGTCGAATTGTCAAAATAAGAGTCATTGCAATTGTTAGTGTTGTGCAATTACTGACAGAGTTTATTTAGTTTATATAAAATAAATAAATAATAAATTTATTTACTCGAACAGACAGATTGTAGTAGGTGTACATGGTTCTTACACAATATGTTAGGTAGTCTACAATCGAGTGGGTGAAGCACTGTTCTCCTAGCTAGGTTACTAAGTAACCTGTGTTAAGGAGAAGCAGTCTCGGTCAATATATACATGTATGTATGTTATGTATCAACATCCGGACGTCTGCTATCTATCCCATATGTTGTGGATGCCATGTTTTGTCTCTGCATTACCCTGAGGTATACGTGTGCATAAAGTTGTAATCAATAAATAAACTACTCCGCTAATTTTGTTACCACTGGCGTGCGTGACAGCAGAAAGAATAGCTTTCATTTTGACAGTTCAACAACATTCATTTACGCAATAAATGTTGTTGAACTGTCAAAATGTAAATTAGCGGGGTAGTTGCGTTATTTACGTTGCTGAGCAGACACATTTTTCGAACATATTATGAAGCAATACCACACGTATAAATCTTAATCGTTGTAACTACTGGTAAACGGGCTAAGAAGACTGTTCTTAACTTTTTGAAATTATTTTAATCAGCATAAAACAGATTTTAAAAAAAATACAGCCAGCAAGAAAATGGGCAAATTTCACAATTTTTTTTTTGTTCGAGTCGTCTTATCTTTTCTTATAAGGATAAAAAGAACATCGTCAGACCAACTGAGATTTGAGTACTGAGTAGTGACAAATAACGGCCAAATAACGACAGTTATTTTTGGAACGAAGTTCCTTATCGCGCGTTGCGAAAGGAGGCTAGACGGAAAAAAATAAGACCAAAAGTTGGAACGTCACTTTTTGCTATAGTTGTAAGCCGTGCGGCGTGCGCGTGTTTCTCTCTCTCTCTCTCTCTTGGAAATTCGTTCCATCCGGGTGTACCTTGACACCACTCATGTTTTTTTTAAACTTTGCCCCACACTAGGAAAGCAGGAATTACTCCTGTATCTTGGGTGCATTTTACAAACATTTAAACTCACATACTTACACAAACAGCCAGACCCGGAACAACTACCTGTAGGCAATACAAATATTTGTTCCGTGCGGGAATCGAACCCGCGACACGTAGCGCAGCAGTCGATCGCTCAGCCACTACGCCAACCGTGTCGTCAAAGTTATTGTGTAATATTGTTGAAATTACTGCACTTAAGTTATTAAAAAAAATGGTCTATAGATTACAAACTGAAAGGTTGTGTGGAAATCGGTTGTCATGGTATGGGCATGTGATACGGAGGAATGAGGAAAATGTCGTGAGGAGAGTTTTGAGTATGAATGTCGATGGCTATAAGAGTAGGGGAAGACCAAAGAAACGAAGGATGGACTGTGTGAATGATGATATGGTTAGAAAGGGGCTGACTACCGAGATGACGACTGATAGAGAAGTATGGAAGAAAAACACATGTCGCGCCCACCACGAATAAATTGAGATAAGGGCAGGCGAATGATGATGAGATTACATTGCTTTGTATTTATCCTGAAATAACTGAGTTTATTATCCTACTAATATTAAAAACGTGAAAGTTTGTATGGATGGATGGATGGATGTTTGTTACTCTTTTATGCAAAAACTACTGAACGGATTTGGATGAAATTTGGCACACTGACGGTTTATAACCAGGATTTACACACAGGATACTTATTATCCCGATATTCCCACGGGATCGAAACTTATTTATTTATTTATTTATTTATTTAAGGACTTTGGAAGACTTACAGCTAAATACAATAATGATAAATAACAGTATGATAATCTGACAGCCAATTACAGGTCTTCACGTCTAGAGCTTGTCTGGTATAAAAGTACTGTGGAACAAAAAATACACACTGCAAATATTGCCAAAAAAAAACATAAGTATATAAAAATAAAAATTTCCAAGTAGATCATCACCTAAAATATGTAAAAACTAATATAATATAATTGTTGCGGGTTTCTTTCCCAACAAACCAAGATGTTCAATTTGAAATTCAATTTAAAAAGTAAAAAGAAAACAAATTCTGAAGAATTCAATCTTTAAAGAAATTCGTAGCTAAACACTTTTTTGCCGAGGTCACACTCGTTTTAAAAAGATCAAAGTCGAACTGCTTGCACACCTTATTAAAATACCCACTTACACGCACAACGTACGAATTTTGTCTGTAGTTAGTAGTTGCAAATGGCACCCGTAGTGGTGGATTGAACCGTTTGGATTTGCTTGGAACGTTGAAGTAGAAAGTTGACAAAATATCAGAACAATTTATGTCACCTCGAACCGTCTTCAACAAAAATATACAGTCAGAGATCTCACGTCGATTACTCAATGGTAAGATATGATATTTTTTACAGAGATTGAGATAGTTAACTGACTGATACGGTACCCTCTGGTGAAAGCATAAAAACTTTATAAATCTTTTTTGTACGCGCTCAATACGATCAATATATTTGTGATAGCATGGACTCCATATTTCAGATGCGTATTCCAAATGGCTTCTAACAAAGGTGCAGTATAGTATTTTTAACGTTTTAGCTTGCGAGAAGCACTTGGACAACCTCATTATGAAACCAAGGGATTTTGAGGCTTTAGCGACGATGGTTTCAACATGCTTATCAAAAATAAGTTTGGAATCGTGATGAACCCCCAGATCACGAATAGTACTACATCTAGGTAATATATGGCCTCCAAGAGTATATGTTGTGGCTAGGACTGACCGTCCACGGGAATACGTTACAACTGAGCATTTTTTGGGATTGAGATGTAGCTTACTTTTTTGGCAGTATACTTCAAGACACTGTAAGTCAGTTTGAAATGCCGTCATGTCCGCTGTCGATGATATGGTAGTGTAAATTTTCATATCGTCGGCAAAGCACAATAATTTGGATGAGGTCAGACAGGAGTCGATGTCGTTTACATAGACGATAAATAATAACGGACCGAGCAACGAACCTTGGGGGACTCCGCTGGGGACTAAAACCCAGCTAGATATATAGTTATTCAGTACCACAGCTTGTGACCTGTTTTCTATGTAAGAGGAAAACCATCTGAGTAAGTCCCCGCGTATACCGATGCCCTCTAACTTTCGTAATAGGATGACGTGGTCGATTCGGTCAAAACACTTACTATAATCTGTGTAGACAACGTCGACTTGTTTACCGTGGTCCATTGCGTCGGTGATGTAATTATTAAGCAAAATAAGATTGGTGACAGTGGATCTACCTTTAAGAAAGCCGTGTTGGAAAGGACTAAACGACTGTTCTAGAGCAGAATAGACCTGGTTGTAAATAATCCTTTCGAAAACCTTAGCAATGATACACAATTTGGATATCGGTCTATAATTAGCAATGTCTGTTTTAGCTCCTTTCTTATGTACAGGTGTTATAAACGCTGATTTCCAAAGTTTAGGGACCACACATGCATCTAAAGATTTTTTAAATAGAATTGAAATAGGAAGTGCAATAGACGCAGCGCAGCGTACGAGAAGCTTGGATGAGATATTATCCGGGCCTGGCGCTTTCGATGTATCTAATCTTTTAAGCAAGTTGTCTATGTCTTTAGTATTCACCGTGATACGACTTATATCAGACGACAGGTTTGAGGATTCAGTATAAGAACAAGAAGAGGAACTTGAGCTACCACCATGAATAAGGTTGGGATCTAAAAATGTGGAGTGAAAATAAGTTGAAAATGCCTCACATATTGATTCCCCGGTACGCAGTGTTTCGTTGTTAAAATTGAACGTGCTCGGGATTGCATTTATATTATGACGTTTTTTAACAAAAGTCCAAAATTGTTTCGGGTTATTTTTAATAGATGCTTCGGTAAGTTTCATATAATTTGCGTAACATTGACTCTCTAATATTCTTACCCTATCACGAAGAAGTTTAAATGTTAGTTCGTCAGCTTTATTGCAGTAGGTTTTATGTTTTTTAAAGTATTTATATTTCTCTTTTATTGTTCTTATCAATGAGGAACTGTACCAGGTCGGATATGTTTTGTTACGACAAAGTTTCGAGGGAATATATTTCGACTGAAGATTATAGATAACGTTATTGAAAAAACTCACGGAATCGTCAGCTGACCTTACTGAGAACTCACTTTCCCAGTCGGTATTACTAATGTCACGGTTAATGGATTCGTAATCACCCTTATCATATAAAAATTGTATACGTGACGCACACTCAAGGAGAGGTGTTTCGACAAGATCCATTGTAATTAACAAAGCTGGGTGATAATCATCGATTGGTACTAGTGGGCTTAAACTTTCTGTCACATTGACTTCCTGGTTCGAGAGGACTAAGTCGAGTATTTTACCGTATCTGTTAGTCACACCATTATATTGACCAAGGTCAAGTGTACATAACTCATCCCCAAGTAGCACTTCATCAATACTCTTAAGATTAGATGAGACGAACGATATATTATTGTCAGATGGGACCCAACTTATTCCGCTCATATTGAAATCCCCTATAATAAGAAATCTATCAGAACCATTGCCAATCACAGATCGATTTAATGTCGAAAGAAAGTTCTTCAACTGTGAAGAAAAGGAAAGACCTAGATTTTGTTTACATAAATAAATCCCACAGAGATGTAAGTTAAAATAGCTACGCGTATTCGAATTTTTTAAGTGTATGCTTATCCAGAGATCTTCAGCTGTAGAATGAAAATTTTGTTGAGATGTTACTGATAATTCTCGACGAGCAGCTATTAGAACTCCTCCACCACGTGATTGTCCAGTCAGAACGTAGTCCCGATCCCGTCGCCACACAATATACCTTTCATCAAAAAATTCCGAGTTCAAAACACCATCCAATAACCAAGTCTCAGTGAGAACAATAACATCAAATGAGCTGGCTACCATTTGACGATAGAAAGTATCGGTTTTGGTTCGTAGACCACGAACGTTCTGATAAAATATATTTAAACCAGACAAATTAATATTAACGTTAGTAGCCATCACACAAAAAATCAACATCAGAATATGAATCAGTGAAATAGACCACAATAACAGATATCATAGAAATATTAACAAAATCAGGGTAGTAGGAGAATAAATCTGCTTGAAGTAGGCAATCGACGACTATTAATAATGGAGTGCAAGAATTGTTCGACATTGAGTGGTAAACAACTGTGTGAGCAGGCAAACAGTAATGAGTAGTACGTGCAAGCGCGAGCGAGCAAGGCATATTATTTTGTACTGTGACTTTAAAATGAACGGCGCGATAAGAAAAACAAAGGATTTTTTTTACCGAACAAAAGAGAGGTGACGGGCTAATTAGTGCGGCAGAGGTGCTAAACAATTTGTAACAGCTTAGTAAAAGAACATGAAATATAATAAACCGATAAAACAGGTAAGATTGTATACGGTATAGGTGGCGTATTATGCGATTCTGTTTAAATCCGATTCCTTCCTCACTATGAGAACTTTGGAGTTGGTGTTTTTGAGTACGTGAATTTTTCCGTGTTTCACCCAAATGAACTCGTAGTTCTTATCTTTGGCGATGGTTTTAACTTTACTTAGCAGCTTCTTGTATTCTACACTAAGGTGGTCATTAACAAATACACGCTGGGAAGTGCCTTGGAACCCGATATCAGAGGTGCATAAATTTTTTTCTGCTCGTGCTGCCGCTATAAAATCTTCTTTGACGTATCTGTTCATGAAACTCACTATAATAAGTTTATCGTTGGAGTTGAAAATGGGCACCCTCGAAATGTAGTTGATCAGTGTTTTGGGGCAGCTATAGTTTACTTTGTGACCAATGGCTTCAATAATCGTGAATAAATTCTCATCCTTTCTCACAGGAACTCCCTTGATTTCAACATTATTTAATCGAGACCGCTGATCATTTGATGAGAGTTCGAACTTCACTTTTGACAAGTCTGTCTGCAAGTCATTTATAGTCAACTGCATCTTCTCAAGTTCAGATACTTTGGTTTCAACTTCAGCAATCCTCGCATCAAATTCATCGAGTTTGGCATTAGTACCTTGACATGTTGACTTCAGCTCAGATAGCTCATCCTTAATCACCTTAATGTCAGCACTTAGTGTCGGCAAATTAAGCAACTGACGCTTCATGTCCCGAATTTCAATCAGGATGGTTTCGAGGGACGCTTGATCAGAAGTGGGTACAACTGGAGATGAGATTCTACAGGCTGAGCACTTCCACTGCGCCATTCTAGTAGCACCCAGCTTTCTCCATCCAGCTTCAGATATATTCGCACATCCAAAATCTAAATACTTCTTGCAGCTCCCACACTGAACGCCATCGTTGAACTGCACGTTACACAATCCGCACGTTTTCATTGTTATAACACTGAATGTAAATAATGAACAGAAATGGGAAAAAGGTTGACGATCTATTTAATTGACCGGCGCGTACAGTACGACTGAGTGTCCACAGACGAGTGCTAATCTATACTGATTGCTTATCTATACTAGCTAATCTATACTTATGCAGGTAAAACCGCGGGGCGCAGCTAGTATGCAAATAACGAAAGGGTGATAGCAGTTATTTGTCTTATGTTATAACTCATAATAAATGGAGTATGGAAAAGTCAGAAATCGCAAAAAAACCTACTCCTGCTAAAAAACAACATCTAAATAAGGCCCTCATTTTCAGAGAATCATCAGTCTGGTCATTTTTCACGAAGAAAGCGGCGTTTATAGCAACCTGCAATGCTTGTAACCAGGACTATTCGTACCGGGCGGCTACTAGTAACCTGAGGAAACACTGGTATAATAAACATGGGAAGCGAAATGAAGAGAAGCCGAATGACCTGTCAGAAAATAGCAACGATAATAGTGATGAGGAACAGTGAGTATTTTTTAAAACTTTTTAATAATATTTTCCGATATTGCTGATACTAGTTCTTTTTAGGGTACAGCAGTGCGATTCTGTAACCATCTCACCGTGAAAACTTAGGTGAAGTGAGCGTGGAGTGAGCTGTCATTCCAAATTATGCTAGGGATTGACACTACTGACAACTCACATCAAGCTCACTTCACTTGAGTTTTCACGGTGAGATTTTTACAGAATTGACCGGCTTCGATCAATAATAGTACTAGATTCCCGATAAGCGCTTCAAAAACGGCCCGAAAAATAAGACCACAAATACTTTTGTGGTCTTATTTCAAATGAGTATGTTTTTAACCTTATTACTTAGACTTTAAGTTTCATTTTAAATAAATGACTGAAAGTTTAAAAATAGAATGATTTCATTTTCAAACGACATTTTAAATATATTTTGCAATGGTAATTAAACTTTATGTTTAAGCATTAAGGTTTATAATAAACTGAAGTTATTAAACTTTTTTCTAAGAAATGTAGATGTTTACGTGTGTGCAAACGTGGCCACTTGAGCGACTGATTTTTGTTCCTGATCCTTAATCTAGTACTATTATTGATCGAAGCCTACATGGGATTTAAAAACATAACTGACGAATTGTGGGTGTACTATAGGTACTATCGCCAAAATCCACCGTAAGGTAAGGACTATTCCTGCTTGCAGCGCATATTGTTTTTTTTGTCTGTCTTTTGTTTTACTTACGGACGCAGCTGTGGTCATCATGTGCACGGGATTTTGTTTTCAAAATGGTCGAATATCGGTTTTGGCGATGGTACACCTCCTTCTTACCCTTTGGGGATTACTGGCGTGATGTTACCTATGAAAAAAAAATATAAAATAACAGCAGAAAATGCTATCGTCTGCGTATAACTTTTCCCAATCCTTTCATTTTAAATAACAAGGAAAATGTGTTCTGGTTAGTAAGTTACGAAGAAATACGGTTACGTGGCCGAGCCGCGTGATCTTCGCTCCCTTAGCGCCCCGTGACCAAACCCCTGACCATATACCATAAAGACCAGCGCTCACTAGAAAAAGGAATAAAGAAAATCAATTTATTTATGAAAACGGTGAAGTAAAACATCCGGATACATGTATCCGGAGGCATGTCCTAAAACCAAAAATTCATAGACATGTGACATCTACCAACCCGCACTGGGCCCGCGTGGAAGATTATAGCCCACTCGATATTCTTCAACTAAATGAGAAGAAATTTAAAACATGCATTAAACGCACGCTATTTAAACAAGCATATTATAAGTTGGACGAGTATATCGTAGATAAAATGCTTGGCTTAATGCTGGTCCTGCTCCACAGGCACTTGGGCTCACTAGTTGATCACAACTTCAATATTTGGAAGAGATGCTTTGCCTTTTCTTTGTTTTTGGAACGAAGTTCCTTATCGCGCGTTACGAATAAAGGGGGCTAGACGGAAAAAATAAGACCAAAAGTTGGAACGAACGACACTTTTTGCTATAGTTGTAAGCCGTGCGGCGTGCGCGTGTTTCTCTGTCTCTCTCTCTCTCTCTCTTTGAACTTCGTTCCATCCGGGTGTCCCTTGACACCTCTCAAGTTTTTTTTTTTGTGTTTCTGACATTACGAACTTAATGTTTATTTTATAATCAATCAAGATTTAATTCTTAATACTTGAATATTAAATTTAAGGAGTAACTCAAACTTAAGATTTGAGTTACTCCCTCTCGAAGATGGGAGGCTTGTGTCCCAGCATTGGGAACAATAAAGGCTGATTATGATGAATTTATTTATTTTATGGCGGGACGAGCTACCGACTCCTACCGTAGGGAAAGAAAGAAAGAAAAAGTATTTATTGCGACTCGTATAGGACAAAAGACAAAAGCAAAAGACAGAATTGTGTGGAAAAGAGAGAGGGAGGCCTTTGCCCAGCTGTAGGACGATACAGGCTAGTTAGATTAGATTAGAAATTAGTTGTCCCAGGTTAAGGGTGGATTATGGCCCGCTCCCTCTCTCAGTAAAAACCAAAAGAAAAACACATATATATCGAAGTAAAAGTGACACAGTGCGGTGTGCGTCTCAAGATTGCACCAAATGGGATTCCAGCTCAGCATGTGTCAGGCAAATATACCTGACGCTCATATTCTGCTGGATCCCTGCTGTGACACACAGACGTTGAGCAGGCGAGATAATATGGTGTTGTGACAGTGTTATGAAAATGCGGCGCCGTGCCGCCAGGTGAGCGCGGCCCTTTACGATATAAAGGTAGAAAAGGGGTCGCAGAAACGTGCGCGCTGAAAATATCCCTTTCAAACGGGCTTCATTTACCTCCCTTACACTTTTTGAAAAAAAATATTCGTGAAATAAAATTGTCGTCTGACTGTTTTTGTATGGAAGAACTGTCAAAAGTTCAAAACTATTCCTCCGATAAAATTATGTGGCATAAGAAAAACCCTTATAAAAACTTATTACAAATTTTTGCCCGAAACCAATGTTTTGTAACAATATTTTTGTGGTTTAAAAGAGTGTCCATGGAGTTTCTTGCCCGTTCTTCTCCATAGGAACCTACTACGCTTTGGAATGGCGAACTAGCTTTATTTTTCTGACTGACTGACTCTTTGGCAATTCAAAAGTGCTGAAAACGGGTTGCTACCGAGAAAATTCTTGATGGAAAAACTCAATTATGGCTCGCGTACACCAAAACCGATTTTGTCGGCCGATGGCGGACAGAACTCCCCGGATGAGTAACTCGGAGTCTCGGACGTGTATGTGCTTACACTGCAACAGTGTACCACTTGTGCCGACATTGGACGTAGCCGGTATTCTGTAGTTGCCCCATTTTTTTATGTCTGGAACCGCTTTCCGATGCAACTTCAGCCCATAACCTTTATCCCACAGGGTTGGTCTATTAGAAACAAAACTAATTCATTTTTCAATATCCATAGTCGTTTAGGTAGATAACAACACTGACCAATTTGCACTGTAGACTGGCGAGAAATCCCAACAAGTTCGGACTCAACGGTTAATCGGCCGTTTTCGGGCGTCTCATCGGGCGATGACGGTCGTGTTTGAGTACGCACTCTCTTTCTTTTACAAGTGTTTGATTCAATCGTCCGAGTTCAGCCGTCGTCGCCCGAGCAAACTTCGGCCGATGACGGATTAGGTGATGCGAGCCGTCACACTTTTCCCGACACGGAATTCATACCCGGGACTGCGCGACTACTATGTGTATTTACATCACTGCTTCTATAGGCCTCATATTATGCAGAAATAGATGTTCCTTACCAAAGAATGCCTACGGGACCCTATTACTAAGACTCTGTGGTCCGTCCGTCAGTCACAGGGCTGTATCTTTTGAACCGTAATAGGTAGACACTTGAAATTTTCACCGATTCTGTGAAAGAGACTGCTATGGCCTCTATAACAACAAAAAACTTGAGAGGTGTCAAGGGACACCTGGATGGAACGAAGTTCAAAGAGAGAGAGAGACAGACAGAGAATCACGCGCACGCCGCACGGCTTACAACTATAGCAAAAAGTGTCGTTCCAACTTTTGGTCTTAATTTTTTCCGTCTAGCCCCCTTTCGCAATGCGCGATAAGGAACTTCGTTCCAATAAAAAATATGAAGTCTTAAATATTGTACGGTGGTATCGAACCATTCGTGTGCGAGTCCGACTCGCACTTAGCCGTTTTTTCCCTGAAAATACTAAATAGAATCGCATTTACAGGGACAAAGCTGTTGCTGCAATCATCACCAAAAAGAAATCCATGGTGACCTGGAAATACTTTGATCCTTTAGACTTGGAGAAGTGTGAGGCCACCTGCAAGATCTGCAACAGGACCATATCTTTCAAGTATATGTTGGACTTGAAGCAACATGTCCAAGACCATGGTCACGAACCGATGGACAGCGATGATGAGCTTGTTCCAGAAGTCCAGGAGAAGAAGTGAGTTGAGAATCGAGACTTCTATTTTTATAAGACTTTAACTGCGTCCCGCGGTTTCACCCGCATGAGTCTAGATTCCGTGGGAATATCGGGATAAAAAGTACACTATGTTCTAATCCAGATCATGTTCTACCTATGTGCCAAATTTCATTCAAACCCGTTCAGCCGTTTTAATTTCCGTCAAAAGTGTGACAACTAGTCTTGCCAAGAGATATCGTGTTACCCAGTACTGGGTTGTGGAGGTCAAATCATCGTCATCTCTGTTCAATGTTCAATAACAAAAAGTATCGAATCTTTTGTAGGTTATTAAATAGGAGACAGAGATCTAAACTGTGGGTGTACTTTCGACGCACTGACGACAAGATGGCAGAGTGCCTAATGTGCCACAACTTATTGAACTACGGGTCTACCATCACCAACCTTCGACGGCATTTGATGAGGAAGCATGGAGAATCAGCCCATTCTAGCCAAGATGATGATGTAAGTAGACATACCAATTTGCATTAAATAGTGATAATGGGCTTGTGGCTAAGTAATAACAGCTGCACGGGTCGATCGATCAGGTTAAGCTTCGCTTGCCGCGGTTGGTCCGTGGATGGGTGACCATCTTCACATACTAAGACCTCTCCGTGACTTGGAAAGCACGTTAAGCTGTTGGCCCGGCTGTCATCTTTGATAGTCGATACGGGTCGTCACAAGCCTGAAAGACTGACAAGGAGTCTTACCAAGGGGTATCGTATTACCAAGTAATTGGTTTGTGGAGGTCCTTGTAAAATACTGGTATTCAGCTGTATTCGGTTAGACTAGAAGCCGACCCCAACATAGTAGGGAAAAGGCTAGGCAGATGGTGACGGATAATAAAAATTAAAAAAAAAAAAATATCCAGACATCCTTTGCCAGAGCCACCTCGATCCAACCTTTTTTATTTTAAACTCCAAAAAGTATTTGTTTAAGCTTATAAACTTTTACAAGAAGATGAAAAAAGGAAGTAGAAAAGTTTATAAGCTTAAAATATTGCCAAGTTATAAACGTTTTAAAATAACTGCTAGACAAAGACGGCACTACTACCTATTCTGTAAAAATCTCACCGGGAAGACTTAGGTGAAGTGAGCTGTCATTCGACTTTATACTAGGGATTGACAGCTCACTTCATCTAAGTTTTCACGGTGAGATTTTTACAGAATAGCACTGCTGTTCTGCACCTTCTGCATCCAGCCTACCCTTATTTCTCCTAATCATCGTTATTTCCCGATATTTCTTCGTTTCAGCCTAAAGATATGATAGAGTACGCGGGGACCTCGTACGAGCTTGTGGAAGATGATGAGGTAAGTTAACTACAGTTCAACCAGTAATCTTCAATATCATCATCATTTCTGCATCCCGCATTCAACGGGTTCCTGCGGCCTTCACAAGGTCGTCGGTCCACCTTGTGGGAGACCTTCCAACGCTACGTCTTCCGGTACGCGGTCTCCACTCCAGAACCTTTCGGCCCCATCGACCATCTGTTCTGCGAGCAATGTGCCCTGCCCACTGCCACTTAAGTTTGGCAATCCTTCGGGCTATGTCCGTTACCTTGGCTCTCCTGCGGATCTCTTCATTTCTGATTCGATCATGCAGGGAAACTCCGAGCGTAGCCCTCTTCTGCATGGCATTCGGAATCACGAACGTAGCGCCATTTAATAACCCCCCACAGAGACAAAGCTTCTAAAGTCAGGACGGCGAGAGAATGCGTTCCACCGTCAGTGTCATATAGACGTATACGCGTTTTGCGAATTTGATGACAAAAAGTTCAAACATTTCTGGTCCAAAATTCAGCTGCATGAACCCCGCTCACTGACGCATTCATAAGATTATCAAGTGCACAGGTGACAGGGCATGCGGCGCAGGATGGAAGGTGGGCCATTGTCTGTGGGGAGGTGCCGCATAGGCACTTGAGATCAGGGAGTCTACTCCGAAGTAGTATCGGCCGAATATTCGGCCGTTTCTTGCTACGAAGTTACTATTTGGTTCGGTTGGTTCCGATCCTACACTCCTACACTCTTTCGAATATTGACTATGGTCCCGACCCAACTGAGCCGATCCGAACTTTTTTCGCATTTTTCAATAATATTCGGTTCGGCCATATGTCGGTCCGATCCGAACATTCGCACTTTGCACTTCGGAGTAGGCCCCCAGAGCCGTTCGTAAACCCCCGTCTGTGGAGATTGTCTTTGCTCCGGCCGGCTTGGGTTCGAAGTCTATCAGCTACTAGAATTGTCGCACTGACATGTGTCAGGAATGCATACTCTGGACGGCCGGACGTTAAGTTTTCTCTCTGTCAGTTTACCTACTCCGGCAACAGATCGTCATTTGTCACTCAAGAGTTATTTGGAATTGCATAGAGTTGTTGATCTATAATTTGTAATCAAAATAGGCCAATACTTTCATGGTTGCAACAGCTCTATATTAAATCTCATCATGGCTAGTTCGTATTTCCGAAGATACACGATGATGCCCGAAAAGTATGCTTTTTTTGAGATATTTGTGTCTATACAATACAAAGTAGGTACTGGTTATGTTGAGCTTCGGTTTAACTAAGTAGTAATAGAGCCCTTCATGAAGGAGTCCGTCCTGGGTAATGCTACTAATATAACTATTACTGCCGCCAAACAATGTTGCTGTGTTTAAGTTTATAGGGTATGATTGCCGGAGTAATTACAGTCGCATCATAGATAGTCAGTACTGGTCAAAATGACTGTGATCTTTATTCTGATTATAATAAGGTTGTTGTTGCGTTGCTGCTGTCAAAAGTAATAGTATTTTAATCTCATGAAACGACACGAGCTTTGCTTGTGGTAACTAAGTGTACAAACACGAGTGTAAATGTGTGCGTAAAGACTACTAGCGTTAACACAATAATATACACACGCACATTCACAGCATGCTCGTACACTTGGTAAACACAAGTAAAGCGCGCGTCGCTTCATGAGATAAAAATACTACATTTTACCACTGACAGCTCAGCAAAAATTTAGTATTCATAACATGTTTTTTCCCACAGCACCAGCCGAAGGACATAGACACAGTATACCTGAACGAAGAACACTTGGAAGACTCATTGGACGATGAAATCAAACCACCAACCCCAAAGAAAAAACTGATAAACATAATACCAACCAAAAGAATCCAAAAAATAACAAAAGAACAGGTTCATAGTACTAGAGATACCTGTTCCGAAGAACCGGAACTGCCGAGCTACCCGATACCAACGCATACGCCCCCTAAAACTATGGGAAGCATAGATTATTTTGGGCAATATGTCATTTCCTTATTAAAAGAATTACCTAAATCAGTTTCAGATCATTTACAAAGTGAAATAATTAAACAGATTCTTACAAGCAAAATGGCTTTGGAATCGCCGGTGGTCCCTAATTATGATATTATAAGAAATGGAAACATTGACAACGATACAAATGTACCGATACCGATCAGGTATACTGTTGTGCAGTCAAATGACATTGCCGAAAAGTTGAATGAAATTACTGACAGTGCAGTAAAAGAATAATTAGGTTTAAGTTACAAAACACTTGTAATAAATAAACGTTTTTAATATAATAAATTACCTATGTTTTATTTTTTTCCTTTTATTGTTTAATTCAGCGTCAAAAGCCAGAAGGCCAATTCTCCTAATTTAAAACGTTCAAAATCTATTCGCAGTCTCATCTCAGCGAAACGAAAGACATTATTGTTTTTAAACTTACCACGTAAGAAATTCTACACGGAAGACTAGGCGGTATGGTCGAAAGACTTTAGCCTGCCCATTATATGGGCGAAAAAAAAAAATCATCTCAGCGACAAACAAATGTCAAAAACTTGTCAAAATGTAGGGAAATTTGAGGTTTTTTTTGACAGATTGAGACTGAACGTTCTTAAAATTACGAGAATTGCCCCTCTGAGTAGGTACCAGTTACACGTCACACCACAACACTTTTACACGTCAATCATATTTTAAAAACTAGATGAGGTCGGCGTTTCCTATCTGACTACTAAAACACAGAGGGCTCTTTTAAAGTCCAGACATAACCTTGGTCAGATGACGGGCTTGTGGCTAAGTAATAACAGCCGCACGGCTCGATCGATCAAGTTAAGCTACGCTTGCCGCGGTTGGTCCGTGGATGGGTGACCGTTTTCACATACCAAGACCCCTTCGTGCCTCGGAAAGCATGTTAAGCCGTTGGTCCCGGCTGTCATTCGTGGATCTTTGACAGTCGTTACGGGTCGTCAGTAACACGAAAGTGTGACAACCAGTTTTACCAAGGGGTACCGTGTTACACAGTAACTGGGTTGTGGAGGTCAGATAGGCAGTGCTCCATGTAAAATACTGGTATTCAGGTGCATCCGGCTAGACTGGAAACCGACCCCAACATAGATGGAAAAACGCAGGCATATGGTGATGACCTGTTTTTAGGGTTCCGTAGCCAAATGGCAACGGAACCCTTATGGATTCGTCATGTCTGTCTGTCTGTCTGTCTGTCTGTCTGTCTGTCTGTCCGTCCGTATGTCACAGCCGCTTTTTTCCGAAACTATAAGAGCTATACTGTTGAAACTTGGTAAGTAGATGTATTCTGTGAACCGCATTAAGATTTTCACACAAAAATAGAAAAAAAACAATAAATTTTGGGGGTCCCCATACTTAGAACTGAAACTCAAATTTTTTTTTTTCATCAAACCCATACGTGTGGGGTATCTATGCATAGGTCTTCAAAAATGATATTGAGGTTTCTAATATCATTTTTTTCTAAACTGAATAGTTTGCGCGAGAGACACTTCCAAAGTGGTAAAATGTGTCCCCCCCCCCCCCTGTAACTTCTAAAATAAGAGAATGATAAAACTAAAAAAAATATATGATGTACATTACCATATAAACTTCCACCGAAAATTGGTTTGAACGAGATCTAGTGAGTAGTTTTTTTTTAATACGTCATAAATCGTAACGTAACGGAACCCTTCATGGGCGAGTCCGACTCGCACTTGGCCGGTTTTATTATTATAGTTCCTACATACAGGGAGGTACTTACGTATTAGGCTTCGATCAATAATAGTACTATTAAAAATTTAATACTAATACTATTATTGATCGAAGGTATTAGGTGACACATGACGCATTGATAAGTACACACGGCTACACATCAAGCTATGCATTTCCAGTTTTAGTTGACCTCGCATTGTACAGGTTTTTCGTACAATCAGAAGTCAGCTTATACTGGTTATGTATAGCTTGATGTGTAGTCGTGCTTACTTTAGAAACGTATTATTATACCTGCCCGTTGGTCTATTAGTCGCAAGCGCGACTGTTGAGCGTGTGGTCTTGCAATTATATTATTATTTTGAGAAATTGAGTTTGCTTTGCTGTCACCACACACCATACCACCGAGGCCATCAAAAACCAGAAAAATATACAGTCCACTCAATAAGATCCCAACAGTAATCTCGTCTCAGCGACTGTCAATGTTAAAAACTTGTCAAAAATGTAGGGAAATTAGAGGTATTTTTGACAGATTGAGACTGAGATCAGACTGTGAAGTTGTGAACGTTCTTAAAATTACGAGAATTGCCACTCTGTTTTTAGGGTTCCATACCGAAAGGGTAAAAACGGGAACCTATTACTAAGACTTCGCTGTCTGTCCGTCCGTCTGTCCGTCCGTCTGTCTGTCCGTCTGTCTGTCACCAGGCTGTATCTCAAGAACCGCGATAGCTAGACAGTTGAAATTTTCACAAATTATGTATTTCTGTTGCCGCTATAACAACAAATACTAAAAACAAAATTAAATAAATATTTAAGGGGGGCTACCGTACAACAGACGTGATTTTTATATATAATGGTACGGAACCCTTCGTACGAGGGTCCGACTCGCACTTGGCCGGTTTTATAAATATACTTCCTATCGATACAGGGAAGTACCTACGTATTAGGTTCCACATGACGCACATAAAAGTATTTTATAAACGTATTATTATTTCAAAATGCGTAATAACAATAATGATTACTTGAAATGGCATCTAGCTATGTACTTTGTAAATGAATCAACGGTAACTATGAAATATATTTTTCCTCATAATGGTATAATTTGTCACAATTGTACAGTCACTAAAGGAGATAAGTTACCAGGGTCGTTGGTTATAGTTGAAGTTTATTTTTATTTTATTCGGGATAACAAACAATTACACATTAAGAATTACAAAAAAGATAGGATATAGAAATGATACAAATGTGAAATCAACCAAGTTCTCAGATACACAATAAGACAATTTAGTAAATTTTAAGACTAGCGTTGTAAACAATGAAAAAGAGGAATATTAATAGAAAAGTATCAACAAAATATAAAGCCGTTAATAGTGCCGTATTAGTGGAACAACAGTGTCACTTAAATTTCTCAATATGTCAAGTAACATGAGTCTAAACTTTCTGTGCGGTAAGCAAACAGAAGGCCAATTTAAGTAAATAAAAACGTTTTGAACGTTTGTATTTACTTGAAATGGCCTTCTGTTCCCCGTAATTAAAAACGATCAAAATCTAGCCGCAGTCTCATCTCGGCGACAAACAGATGTCAAAATGTAGGGAAATTAGAGGTATTTTTGACAGATTGAGATTGAGATCAGAGGGGTAATTCTCGTAATTTTAAGAACGTTCACAGTCTGATCTCAATCTCAATCTGTCAAAAATACGTCTATTTTCCCTACATTTTGACAAGTTTTTGACATTTGTTTGTCGCCGAGATGACACTGCGACTAGATTTTGAACGTTTTAAATTACGGGAATACGGGCCCAGACTGTGAACGTTCTATTTGCCCCTCTGATCAAAACTGCAGAAATTATTATTAAAATTGCTCGTAAGGCGACAAAGACGCGCACGCAAGCATTTGTAAGACTGGAAGATTCGAAGAAGGAATTGATAGAAAACAAACAGTTCGATTTCTCAAATTAAATTTCATTCGAGAACATCCATCGGTTTTTTACTAAACTTCAACTACTCGTATATCCGACGACCATGGTTACTCATCTCCTTTGGTGACTGTACCTAGCTACTATCTATTAAGCTGGAAATTGCGTAGCACAGTTAAGGTAGGAATGGCTCTCATTTTGACAGTTCAACAACATTCATGCGTTATTTACGTGTTGAGCAGACAAATTTTTCGAACATATGAAGCAATGGATTAGCAATATCCTTCAAGGTGATTCAGATTAAGATTGATAGTGTGTAATGCTATTAGGGTTCTAGTTTCTGCAACGAAAATCACCACAAAAATAACCACGTGGTGACCACATGTGGTGTAATACCATGTGGTCGTTTAGTCATATCTCATGTCGTCATGTTTAGTCAAAAGCTTGCGAACAAAGTGAAACCAACAAAAAATAACTAGATATCAAATGGTCAACTGCTGTGTTTGGTTGACAGAGTTCTCAACAGCTAATCAGATCTCTTGACATGCGTTTAATTTTAACACGCCGTTGATTTTCTTTCCTGTAACCAGGGGCTGCAGTCTCGACATTCATAGCGATCGCTTTACAACCGAATTCGGTCGCAAAGTCCTGTCACTCCATACAAATTACACCTGTCAATTCGGGACTTTGCGACCGAGTTCGGTCGTAAAGCGATCGCTATGAATGTCGAGACTGCAGCCCCGGGGGGTTAGTAAAAGCGGGGTAAAGAAACTCGACGTTAAGGGAATAGAAACGGGACAGAAATCGTGGACTCGACGTAGGGGTAATAGAAGCGAGACTTCTCGGCTCGACGTAAAGTGACTCGACATAAAGGGAACCATTCATTACTGAATATTAGGCGTTTACCATAGGTTTACCTTAGGCGTTTACCATACTGCACCTGACACTGCTCCGGTATGCCGCACTATGGTTTTTGACATTGATTGTAAAATAGAATAGAATACTCTTTATTATACTGTTACTGTCAGCCTGCATCATCCCACCGTTGGGCAAAGGCCTCTCCCCATGACTTCCAGCTCTTTCGATCCAGGGCTAAAGTGGTCCACTTTTTTTATTTTATTTTTTTAAACTTTGCCCCGCACTTGGAATTACTCCTGTATCGTTGGTGCGTTTACAAACATTTGAACTCACATACACAAGCAGCCAGACCCGGAACAACTACCTGTAGGCAATACAAATATTTGTTCCGTGCGAATCTGGTATTTTGAAAGTCTGTTATATTGCGAATCTGGTATTTTGAGAATCTGGTATTCAGAGATCGAGCCCACGACACGCAGCACAGCCGTCGATCGCTCAGCCACTGCGCCAACCGTGTCGTAGTCGTTTGTTTTGTCCAGCTCGTCCCGCCATCTTCATCTTACCCTTTTTTATGTATATGTATGTACAGACACCAGCACATCAAGCTACTACAACCTGTCAAATTTCTTTAATAGATTTTCAACTTTATAGCTAAAGCATTAAGGTTCAAGGATGATTGGGAAAATTTGACAGTTTCGGTTACCATGACCTGCTGGCGTCTGTACAATATAAACAAACCTCGCCCTCGTCCGTCTCTTCTCTATTCCTGAATCTTGAGTTCTATTGAAAAACTGCAGGGTCTAACACACTGACACCACATCTCCGTGCAGCCTACAGTCAAAGTTAAACGGTGCAGTCTGATAACCGCCTTAGGCCGAGGGAGCGTATTCTCTATAGCACAATGAACGAAACCGGGCGAATTGAACGCGAGATTAGCGGGAATAGCTAAGGAATTGAAGAATTTCGAAGTAAGGATTCCTTAAGTGGTCATAGAGAATTAGGGCTGTTCACGGCCTCGGCGGTGCCTCTAGTAGCAGTAGTTCCGGTTGTTAGTCCGGTTGACCGAACTACTGACACTCCTCTAGTAGCAGTAGTTCGGTTGTTAGTCCGGTTGACCTAACTACTAACCGAACAACTATTTTAATAAACAATTATTTTTTAATTTTTTTTATGTATCTGTAATGCTAATCTAGTGGCACTTTTTACCTTATTTCAATTTTGTTAACATGCGGATAATGTAGTGGGCTGCAATATTGTTATTACTACTTAGGAGTCTATAATATTTGAAATAAGGTAAAAAAGTGCCACTAGATTAGCATTACTCAGATATATAAAAAAATATAAAAAAATAATTGATTATTAATTAAATAGTTGTAGTTAGGTCAACCGGACTAACAACCGAACTACTGCTACTAGAGGAGTTTCAGTAGTTCGGTGCTTTGTTTAGCACCGAACTATCGCAACTGAAAGTTTCAGTAGTTCGGTCAACCGGACTAACAACCGAAGTACTGCTACTAGGAGGAATGATATGACTTGCGACAACTGACACATAGGATCACATGTTTCGGCAAGTCACGTCGTGGTGACTCGTGGCAAGATTTAAACAATTGCTTTCATTTGTTTTCTCAGTAGTCGTTGTCGCAAGACGCGTGTAGCTCTGGAACACGGGTTTAGTCACGCCAATACGAGAGAAAAACCACCTATTTAAATCAGCTTTTTAATCTTCTATGTTTGTCGCAGACGATACGTGTGAGGACTTGCTGAAAGTCACCGACGTGTGGAGCTACTTTGACACGGACTCGGGGAAGAGGGCTCAGTGCACCGTCTGCCATATTACTCTAGGCAACGAGTATGACGAACTGAAGGCACATCTGAAGGACAACCATCCGAAGTTGCTGCTGGAGCTACTACAGGTAAAAACTAACTTTTTGAATGACTCCTGGAAACTTCGAAAGAGTCCCCGTTAAATGTAGTAAAAAATTATAAAGATATTTAAGAAAGTATGTCTTGATGGCCCATTGGTAAAGGCTTCAAATCCAGGTAAGTATAGCTCTGAACATGAGGCGAGTTGCTGCGCAGTAACAAATGCATGTGTAGCGGGGGTGTGGACTGCGTAGTGAATAGCTTCAGAGCCGCCATCATTCCATCAAGCGAGGTGTACACATATGGCTAGTCCAATTCATTAATGTACTATCGCCAAAATCTATATCTGACCACCGTAAAGACTATTCCTGCTTGCAGCGCATATTATTAGTCGACCTAAAAAGGATCCTCTTTTGTTTTACTTACGGACGCAGCTGTGGTCATCGTGTGCACGGGTTTTTGTTTTCAAAATGGTCAGGCGGATTTTGGCGATAGTACTTTCTAAGTTTATCTTGGACATTGCTGACATCGGTGAAACAAAAACATAGAGAGGGAACCTGGACTTATAGTCAACTAGCTGCTCCCCGCGGTTTCACCCGCATAAGTTTCGATCCCGTTGGAATATCGGGATAAAAAGTGTCCTATATGTTAATACTGGTTATAAACCATCTGTGTGCCAAATTTCATCCAAATCCGTTAAGTAGTTTTTGCGTGAAAGGATAACAAACATCCATCCATCCATCCATACAAACTTTCACGTTTATAATATTACTAGTAGTATTATTATAAGATAGAAGTCTTAAATCGCCAACCTGCCTTGAGCAAGCGTGTTGAGAAATGCTTGTGCCTTCTCTGTAGAGGAAGAAAAAATACGTGTCCATTATTTTTCAATAATCTAACTGACGGACTAAATATGATAATCATTTTTTTACCCAGGCATACATGCCTATATAATAGCGTACACCCTATTCGTCCTGCGCCGAAGGCTAGTTAGTCTCCGTTGGCATTGGCGTCGAAATACGGTTTGGTCGTATTACGGTCACATTTTGCCAGCTATTCAAAATACTTTTATTTCGGGCCCGTCAGTGTAGTCCATTTGGTTAGTATACACACGACTAGAAACTAGTGCTAGTACTTATATCTACCAGAAAAACAACACAAACTCATTAGATATATTTAATTACAATTTTTCCTTTTGTCCTTTCCAAAACAAGCCGCATAGGATATAAAAAGATAAGTGAAAGTCAACAAAAGAGATAAGTATGCAGGGTCGTCGGATATAGTTGAAGTTTAGTAAGAAACCGAGGGATGTTTGAGAATGAAACTTAGTTTTATAAATGAATTGTTTATTTTCTATTACTTTTAATTAAATAAAATTTTATCCGAAAACATCAATCCGTTTCTTACTAAACTTCAACTATATCCCACGACCCTGCATACTTATCTCTTTTGTTGACTGTACCTTTCGAATATATAATAATAATATTAGTCTACTATTGTCCCACTGCAGGGCTGCACGCACATTGCAGCACGCATCGCAGCATGAGCATGATCACCATGCTTGCTCAAGATGCATTAAAGATGATGAAATAGGGTGCATGTTTTCTTACGATGTTTCCTTCACCGATGTCAGAAATGTCCAAGATGAAAACTACCTTTCGAATATGCTAATACGAAATTCTTCTTCTACAGAACAAGGACCAGAACTCAGACGCAGGCTCCATCTCCATCGGGGACGACGACAATGAAAACACATACACAGAAATAGTATACCTAGAACAAGAGCCAACAGAAAACGTAACAAAACACAAAGAAAAATCTAAATCTTTCCCAAAAACCACTAAAAAACGCGAACGACTACACAGCCCGTACAGCTCTGACGACATCCCCCTTAAAAAATCGAAAAAAGACGAAGAAAACGACGAACTAGGCACTTTTATTAAATACATAACTTGTCTATTAAAAAAACTCCCAGCAGATGTCTTTTCGAACGTACAAATTGAAATAATAAACACTATTTTAAAAGCTAACTCTCAAGCAAATACTAGTCGGAGTATGGAACTAATAAATACCAGTTCCAATATCATAACAGTTGATGGTACAGCGCCGATATCTAGTACTATGACTGGACATAACTACACAATTAGTCTCGCACCGCCACCGCCGAAAGACAATGAAACAGAAAATGCCAATTAATGGACATTAAGGAATACGCAACATGACATTAATTATATTTTTTAATTATATAATATTTTATAAGAATACCTACTAAGTATTACTTACTTTAATTAAAATTTTAAGATGAACCTTGATTTTTTAAATGTTATACCTAATTATCTCAATCAATCAATTAACTCAGCCTATTGCAGTCATAGACAATTAGACATAGGCCTCTCCCAGGCTGCGCCACAACACCCTGTCCTCCGCCTTCCGCATCCAGTCTACCCCAGCCACCTTCTTTAGGTCGTCCGTCCATCTAGCTGGGGGCGCCCCACACTACGCTTGCCGATACGCGGTCTCCACTCCAGGACTCGTCTGCTCCACCGGCCATCCGTCCTTCGACAAACATGGCCAACCCACTGCCACCTAAGTATCGAATACCTACAAACCATTTATACCCGATTTTGAATTGAAAAAGATTCAACCATAACGATTATGGTTTTACAGAATTACACCTTGCGCTTCACGTTATCCATAAACTTTGGCAAACGCCTCTATAGCTTTAAATCTAACACAGGAAGTAGTACTTAAAAAGGCTTCGTTACAAAGATATTTACAATCTCATTTAATGAAATTTAATTGAGCTATGCAGTAAGAAAGGGTCTTAATTAGGCCTATGTTGCCGCTTAGTGCAATTAAAATGATAAATCTATCAAATGCTTCGGATAAAGAGGCATGCATATCGGCACCATAATTGCGTAACACGCAATCAATCGGAATCAGAATCATTTTGAAGCAAATTGCTAATCCATTGCTTCATAAGTTCGAAAAATTTGTCTGCCCAACACGTAAATAACGCAGTGAATGTTGTTGAACTGTCAAAATGAAATCGATTCCGATTGATCGTGTGTTACGCAATTAGGGTGCGGGTGATATACGTAAAGGTATTTAGTTTGTATGAAAATTAATAAAAATAAAAAAAAAGAATTCATTAATGTGTCCATAATGAAAAATGTTTATTTCCATGGTCTGGCCGTCTGGTCGAAGTTTATGTATATCATCTGGAACACGATATATAATCATTAGGTACAACCGGTAGACGCGGGTTATTCGAAAGAGATACCGTGGGCACAGGCAACTGAAGGAACACGGGTGGGTTTTTGTCAGTAAAAGTGTGACACGCCCTTCCGCCCAGAGCGGGAGAGGTCATTAGATGATTTCCCACCCAAAAAAAAAAGGGGGAACCGGTAGGGTACCTACCCAATTTAAATTGTAGGTGGGTAATTTAAATTTTCTTACGTTCTTTGCAATTTTGCAACTACTTGTAGGCCCTAAAAATACATATTTGTTCCGTGCGGGAAACAAACCCGCGACACGCAGCGCAGCAGTCAACCGCTTAACAACTGCGCCCCGCCAACCGTGCCGTCGTCAGAAATCGGGTATTAATTTTCCCCTTCCAAGTATTGTTAAAAAGAGAACAAAAAGTGTTGTTCGTGAGAACGTACGTTGAAAAAGCGCCCGTGCGTATCAAGCCTAACGGTCAAATGTATCAGCAGTTAATATTATCAAAAGACATTAATTATGAGAACACGACGGACGTGACGTCCGAATATTGCGTACGCACGGCTACACATCAAGCTATACCTACATAACCTGAGCGTGCCATCCTGGATTCGATTCCCGGGTCGGACAAAGTGTTATTGAATTTTTTATTAAGAATTTCTTAGTAACAGTCCGGAGTTTGGAAGTTGGCGGTTTAATACTCCCGTGCCTCGGATAGCACAGTAGACCCTCACCCCTCAGTACCTCAGTAGACCCCCAGGTGCAGGACCAACGGTTATACCGTTGGTCCTGCACCTGGGGGTCTACTCTGAAGTAGTATCGGCCGAATGTCGGCCGTTTCCTGCTACGAAGTTACTATTTGGTTCGCTCGGTTCCGATCTTACACTCCTACACTCTTTCGAATATTGACTATGGTCCCGACCCAATTGAGCCGATCCGATTTTTTTTCGCATTTTTAAATAATATTCGGTTCGGCCATGTGTCGGTCCGATCCGAACATTCGCACTTTGCACTTCGGAGCAGTCCCCCAGATCTCTCCCCGGTCGTGTCGGATTGCCGTCCCATCGGACTATGAGAGTAAAGGAACAGAGAGTGCACCTGTGCACTACTCGTATAATGTCTCCTGCGTACCTGGCTAATCTCCGTTGAGATTGGCCACCGTGACAGAAATCGGTCGGGAGGATATTATTATAAGCTGACTTCTTATTGCACATACGCCAGCACATCAAGCTACTACAATCTGTCAAATTTCTTTAATAGATTTTCAACTTTATCGTTAAAGCATTAAGGTTCAAGGTTGATTGGGAAAATTTGACAGTTTCGGGTCGAAAAACCTATACAATGCGAGGTCACCTAAAACTGGAAATGTACAGCTGGATGTGTAGCCGTGTGTACAGACGCCAGCACATCAAGCTACTACAATCTGTCAAATTTCGTAGTTGGATGTGCTGGCGTCTGTACACCTCACAGACGTGATGCATCGATATCTAAACACAAAAAAAAAAACCTGATTTTCTCAACTAAACTTCATGTTAAAACACTACCAGCGGTCATCATCTGCTTAGCCTTTTCCCAACTATGTTGGGGTCGGCTTCCAGTCTAACCGGATGCAGCTGAATACCAGTATTTTACATGGAGCGACTGCCTATCTGACCTTCACAACCCAGTTACTGGGTAATACGATACCCCTTGGAAAGACTGGTTGTCAGACTTTCGGGCTTCTGACTACCCGTAACGACTGTCAAAGATCCACGAATGACAGCCGGGACCAACGGCTTAACGAGCTTTCCGAGGCACGGAGGGGTCTCAGTATGTAAAGATGGTCACCCATCCACAGACCAACCGCGGCAAGCCGATCGACCTGTGCGGCTGTTATTATTTAGCCACGGGCCCCTCTAAAAAAACACTACCAGCAGTCGTTCACCTTAAAATAAATTATCAAATAAACTTTTTTGTTTGTTTTATTATCTTTAGTAGGAAACGATATACCCGTCACGTTTGCGGAGTTTGGCTAGCTAGCTAATTTATTGTGACCCTGTATTTTTTCTCTTTCCCCTCTTAATGTTACTCAACGAAGTACATACATACTTATTATTGATTCTCAACCTGCGCTCGCGCACCACACGCGCTTATAAATTCAAACTGAATCTGAGTCAAGGTTAGTATCGTTTGATAGCAGTTTTTTAAAACTAAATTCACAATTAATCACGCGGACAGGAGCCAGAGGGGCAATTGCGTAACACACTATGAGTAACAATGGGTTTAATTTTGACAGTTCAACAACATTCATTGCGTTATTTACGTCGATGAGAAAACAAATCCGCTAGATGGCGCTGCATTTAGCCTAACGTAAAATCAAACGCTGTGTTATAAAATATATTTAAAAAATACTATTTGTGCGTAGAAGTAATTAAAATTAAGTGCACCAGTTAAAACATCGACTAATAACTACGTGAAAGTGTTATCTACAAGTTTTATACAAAAACTGGGAAGTTAGAACAAAGTTAAAATCAAAATCAAAATCAAAAGTCATTTATTCAAATTAGGCTGAGAGTCAGCACTTTTCGAACGTCAAAATTACAAAAGACAGTCCCCCAAAAACGCCCGCCCTTCACCACTTCCTAGTGCTATCGCTGGGAAGAAGAAGTGGCGGAACAAACTTCCCAGCAGCACAGCTGTCTGTTCAGTTAGAATATAGTGCATGTATACAATACTAGGAACCTATGTTCAGTCATTAACATTACAAGAAACTTAAATTGTTTGCCATAAAATATGTCAGCTAGCCACGCCAATATACCAACAAATATAATAAAAACTATACGTACTCAAGCTGAAAAATAATTAATTCAAATGGAAATAAAAACTTACTACCTAAATAAAAGCCTCCAGGCATAAAGGGCGTGACAGCTTACATATTTATGCATAGCTGGGTTCTGGTCACATAGCTGTCACTTGAGTCACAGATGAAAAACTAGGACCATTGAAGTAAAATAAATAAATAAGTTAATACTAATAACAATAACCTGTCAGTAAGCTGATTCTGGAGAAAGAACATGAACATTGTCTTGAGTTAATTAGGGCGACCAACTATTCTTATCGTGTAAGTAGTCGTTGATGGAATAGTAAGCCTTTGAGCAAAGGTTAGATTTTACTTGAGCTTTAAACGCATTGAAAGGCAAGTCTAGCAAAGAAGAGGGTATCTTGTTATAAAAGGTTATACCAAGCCCAACAAATGAGTTATGAACCTTATGAAGCCGGTGAAAGGGGGCACGTAGTTTGTCCTTATTTCTAGTGTTAGCACTGTGAATATCACTGTTTTTAGTGTACAAGTGCAAATTTTGCCTAATATATAAAATGTTGGCGAAGATGAATTGTGATGCAACCGTGAGAATACCAATATCTTTAAAAAAATCTCTTAGAGAAACTCTGGCACCTAGCTGGTAAATTGCTCGAACAGCTCGTTTTTGAAGGACAAATATATTTTGTATATCAGCGGCTTTGCCCCACAGCAGAATACCGTAGGACATAACACTGTGAAAATAACTAAAATAGACTAAACGAGCTGTATCAACGTCAGTGTATTGTCTTACTTTCCTGACGGCGTAGGCAGCCGAACTGAGCCTTCCTGCTAGACTTGATATATGAGGTCTCCACTGAAGTTTGGCATCTACTGTTAGTCCTAGAAAAATTGCCGAGCCTACTGTTTCAAGCACCTCTTTATTTAAGACGATGTTGGGTCCTAGATTTCTGACATTCGGTAAGGCAAACTTTACACATTTCGTTTTCTTGGCATTGAGAACTAGGTTATTTGACGTAAACCAATCTGTAACTATTGAGAGTGCACTGTTTACGTCGTCAAAATCTTGTCTATTCCTGTCTACTTTAAAAATAAGAGAGGTATCATCTGCAAACAGTACAACGTCACAGATGCCCTTCAAATGGAATGGTAAATCATTGATATATACTAAGAACAAAAATGGACCCAGTATTGAGCCTTGCGGAACACCTAACTGAACTGGTAGCCCGGAAGATTTCGCGCCATTAACATCTACACATTGGACCCTATTATGTAAATATGAAATTATTACGTTGAGAGCCACGTTTCGGACACCGTAATGACGTAACTTACGCAAAAGCGTGTCATGGTGCACGCAATCAAAGGCTTTGGAGAGATCACAGAAAACTCCAATAGCATTTTGCGATTTCTCCCATGCGTCAAATATGTGTCTCAGCAGAGCAACACCCGCGTCTGTAGTTGAACGACCCTTTGTAAAGCCATATTGCTCATTATGGAGGAGGCTGTTTAAATTAAAATGTCTTAGCAACTGCTTGAGTATTAACTTTTCAAATATTTTGCTAAACGCAGGTAAAATAGAAATAGGCCTGAAATTGCCAACGTCATTCTTATTACCTGATTTAAATAATGGTATGACTTTGCTACTCTTCATGAGGTCAGGAAAAGTTCCTAAATCAACACATTTATTAAAAGTAACAGCTAGATAGGGGGCTACGATGTCTATTATATTACTTAAAAGTTTAATGGAGATGCCCCAATAATCACCGGTGTTTTTAGACTTAAGTGTATTAAAAATATTAACTACATCACGCGGGGTTACATGTTCGAAACTAAATAAAGGACTACATTTAGGTACACTACTATGCAAAAGGTCTTCAGCTTTAGACGGGGACGAATTTAAGGAGCGAGTCGTAGTTATCGGTATGTTGGCAAAAAACTCATTAAATGCCTCAGCTACATCAGCTGCATTATTAACTAATTTGTTGTCGACCATAATCTCAAGTTGTTTTTCTTGTTTAACAGATTTACCCGTTTCATTGTTAATAATTTTCCAAGTGGTTTTTACTTTATTATTAGAATTTTTAATTGTATCGCCTAAAAATTTTGATTTAGCAAAAGCACTAATCTTTTTGAATAATTTTGAATAATTTTTGACATACTCTAGGAAAGGAGTATCAAACCTGTATTTTTTCAAACCATATAACTCGTATAGTCTCGCTCTACTTTTATAAATTCCCGGAGTAGCCCATTGATTAAAGCCAACAGAGGAACCATTAACGTTAATAGTTTTGGTCTTAAAAGTGGATTGGTACTCTTTTTGCACAACATCAAAAAGGGCACCATAAATTTCATTGGGATTCTCGTATTCTACTATAGATGGTGTAATTCTATGAGCTATATTATTTTTAAACATTTTGCAACGACTGGCTGTATAAGGCCTGCATTCAAGTTTATGCGGTTTTTTATGTACTGGCATGGGGAAGCTAGCTAATAAACCACAGTGGTCGGACGTTAAATCAGTTAACACTAATTTATGTTTGGCATCACAATCACTAAATACATTATCAAGACAAGTTGACGAAGATGCTGTGATCCTAGTAGGTTCAAAAAACAAGTTAATTAAATTATAAGACCTAAAAAGATTGAGAAGTCTAATACTTAATGGAGTAACATCTAAAATATTAATATTGAAGTCTCCACATAATATAATGCTTTTGTTACTTGATTTCAATCTATTGAGAGAATCTTCCATTACCGATTCGAAACTAACAAAATCCCCAGAGGGGGGTCGATAAACGCAAATTATAACATATCGCTCAAGTTCAACACAAGACAACTCTATAGTGCGCTCGATTGAAAGATTAACTAAATCTAAACGTTGTTTACATTTTAACTTGTTTGAAACAAGAACTAAAGAGCCACCGCGAATAGCACTTTTTCTTACAAATGCACTCTGTACGGTAAAGTTTTCATCATTAATAAACACTACTTCATGTTCCTTCAACCAGTGTTCAGTCAAACATAACACCTGAACATCATAGAACTCCATAAATAAACTTAATTCTAGCTCTTTGCCGGACAGACCCTGCATATTTTGATGTACAACATTCATTTATTCATTCATTTATTTTGCTCATCAGTTAAATGATGGCAAGGCACAAAAAATAAATTTACAATTATTAGTCTCATTAAGATGCAACATCAAATGGACACATTCAATTAAGTCCTTTTTCCTTACCTTTAAACTATCCCCATATAATAATATAACAGTTGAACTGGGGTTTATTTTTGTCAATTTGATATTACTAATTAATTGGCTAATACTGGCACCGGGTAAACAGTTATTAATTACATATTGTTGCGAACACTGATTTAGTAAGCTACCAAAACCTTGACCAAATTTATCAGAAAAAATATAAGTAGTGTTAATCAAATTATTCAAACTATTGCTATCATCACTAATACAGCTACCTACTGGCTGAGCCACTGAGGGAGTGGGTGTAATAAGCTGGGGTCCCCCGGAGCAGGTACAGCTAAAAGAGAGGTTATTTGTCAAAGACTCATACCTCTCCGCATTATACTTGACCAGGTCTGCCAACTCATTAGCCTATTAAAGATTGATTATAGAATAATTTGATTTTATTTAAATAAAAACTCTTATCCACAAACCACCAACAACATTCGTGACAATACGCAAAAAGCAACCACTAATAAACACACAATATAGTGCAAAGAAACCAAGTGCATGGTCGTTGCTTATGTGACAATAAACAGTATCAAAATTCCAGTGAACTAATTAATTAATAGTGAATCAAGAAAATTTTGGACGGTTGTTGTACTATTTAAATATCCGAATACCCAACGTGCCCATAAATCCATAAACTAATTACTGTTTATCAAGAAAGAGCAACTAATTTTGGCATATAGAATATAAAGCCAATTGGTCATATGGTTGTGTGACGTGATTGAGAAATCAGTGTCTCGAGTTCGAACCACGGTCGCACATTGAGTCTTTTTGTGATTGACTCAAAATCTTATTATTTACACTAAATCTACACAAAATCTGAGTTAAGTTGAACAATATATAAAAGATCTACGAAATATTTAAAATAAACGGGTTTAAAAGATGAATTGCGAAGCATGCAAACAGCCAATAGCACGCGGTGAATTACTACGTTGTTTTATATGCAAACAAATTCACCACTATCGATGCGTAAACATGACGACATCATTCTATATGGAAAATAAACAAAAATTAATAATGTCCTGGAGCTGCCCATCATGTAAAAACGCAAAAAAACGGACTAAAAATGATGATACTCCCGCCCGATGCCAGACGCTACCTTCGCTGAATGACACTACAATGTCCATTGACGATCATATTGAAGACGATCATAGTATACTAGGCCATACCAGAAGGAGTATCTCTCCAGCGAGCACAGAAAATGTACAGTTGACCCCACAAATAACAAGCATTTCTTTACAACAAATAAGCCAACTATTAGATGAAAAATTAGAAAATAATAAAACAGCAATATTAAATGAAATAAAAGGTACAGTACAGAGTGAAATAAATGCAGCAATACACAATCTACAGTCAAAAATTACCCAAACAACAGAGGCCCTACTCTTGGAACAGACTTTAATAAATACGAACATAGTAAATGTAAACGAAAAGATTCGGATGCTGGAAATTGAAAACGACAAGCTCAAGAACGACATAAAAAAGTTACAAAACCAAGGTACACGAAAAGACGATAATACGAAAAGATTTGTTATTTACGGCCTAAATGAGTACTATCGAGAAACTGAAAGAGATCTTGAGGACAGAATAATATACGCATTCCAAGACACGCTGAACATTGACCTAACAGGTTATATTGAAGAATTACACCGCATAGGTAGAAATGGGTTAAAACGCCCAATACAAATAGAGCTCATCAGCAAAAGAATGACAAAGTATATCATAAACCAAGCAAGATTTTTGAAAGGGCAAGGACTTCATATTTCAGAATATCTTGATTCGGACGCACTAAATGAAAGAAGAAAACATAGAGAAGAACGACATCTGATGCGAAGAAACAACGAAAATCCATTCGAAAACACACTAATGAGCCACACCCTGACTGCCACACAAAGTACATCCGCTACAACATCCGCTGCTCCACAGCGCAGAAACAGTCACCGTGATGTAAGTCTTAGACAACCCGAAGACCATACATTTCGACTTTAAAATATTAATACAAAACGTGCAAAGTCTCAAAAACAAAACCCATATTCTTGAGAGCCTACTGGATAATGAACCTCATAACGTAGTCTGCCTTACTGAGACGTGGATAAGAAATCACCAAAAAGATATAATTACAGTCAGTGGATACGGGTTCAGTTCGACTTTCTGTCGACAAAAACACCGAGGCGGTGGAGCTGCCATTCTGACACGGACGGGATTGTACTGCAAAGAGCTACCCGACTTTACCAATCTATCGGTTGAGTATGTTGTGGAATGCTGTGCCATAGAAATTAAGTCGCCAAAACTAATTATTATTCTTGTATACAGGCCCGATCGAAACATAGAACAGTTCTTTAACTTCCTAAATCAGCTTCTAAAGCTCATTACACTAAAATATAAAAACAAACGCCTCATAATTACTGGAGATTTTAACTTGGATTATTTAAAAAAATCAAAGGAATACCAGAGACTTAGCAATATCATGACAGAACTAAATTTGCACCAAATCATCAAAACTCCTACAAGAACCACAAAACCAACATCGACTTGTATAGATCTTTTATTTACAAATTATAATAGCATGGAATTTCAAATAACTGTTAATAATAATGGTATTTCTGATCACAATAGCTTAACATTCAGCCTTAGGAATGAGGAAACGCAAACTCCTAAAAGGACACCCTACGTTACTAAAAGAATTTTTAACAATACTAATCTAACAAATTTCCAATGGGCATTAAATAAAATTAACTGGAATGACATTTTTAATCAAAACTTGGACATAAACAAAACTTATAATAAAATTCATGACATTCTACAATCTAATTTAAATAAATACATACCAAAAAAACGGATAAAAATAATGCTAAATAAAACAAACAATTATCTTACTAAGGGACTAAAAGAATCATGCAAAAATAAAAGATTGACTAGAATTATCTCGAATCAGCTCAATAGCGCCGTATTTAAAAAACACTACAAAGAATACTCGAAAATGTTAAAAAGATGCATTAAAACTTCAAAAAAACTTAATTATATAAAAGATATGAATGCCTCAAGAAATAAAACGAAAACGATGTGGTCAGTAATCAAAAAAATTACTAAGCCAAATACGACTAAACAAAACCTAAAGAATATTAACCTAAAAGTAAATAACATACTAGTAAAATCACCGCAACAAGTTTGCACCGCATTTAATGATTATTTCGTATCAGTAGGTGTAGATAACAACAAAAGTACGGGAGCTGCGGCACCGGCGGCGCCGTGTAGCCAGCCATCGGTACATTCGGTGCATACTCCCGCAATAAACTCCATGTACATCGAACCGGTAACCGAGCGAGAGGTTTTTAATATTATACGCGGAATTCAAAACAAACGTAGCTTTGGGGTGGACGATATTCCGCCGCTATTGGTAAAAATATGCGTAAAGGAGCTAACATCGCCACTCACTAAACTAATAAATATGTCTTTCGACGAGGGACGATTCCCAGAAAAACTTAAAATTGCGAAAGTACGCCCAATTGCAAAAAAAGGAGGAAATCCAGAAAATCCTAGTAATTATAGACCTATTGCATTATTACCCACTATTTCAAAAATTTTCGAAAAAGCAATGGCGAATCGTGTTAACACATTTTTAGAAAAATTTGATATTTTAGATAAAAATCAATTCGGTTTTAGGAAAAAATGCTCAACCACTTTAGCGGTATACAACTATGTACAGGAAATTTACAGTTGCATTAACGAACGAAAGTACGCGATTGGACTGTTCCTAGATATGACGAAGGCGTATGACAAAGTGTCACATAAAATTTTATTACAAAAACTTTACGAATCGGGTATTAGAGGGCGAGCTTTTAATTGGTTCAAATCATACTTACAAGACAGAGTACAGTTCGTAGAAGCAGAATATTTCGATGGCGTTAACCAGGAGGTGTACAGCATAAGATCAGACATGGCTACTATTAATAATTCAATACCACAAGGAAGTGTTTTAGGATGTACCTTATTTATAATATATGTAAATGACTTGCCAAAAAAGATAAGTTCGTCGTGTATTTTGTTCGCTGACGATGTCTCTTTATTATTCAAAACGCCCGCGAATGTTGACTATTTAGCTATCTCAAAAGAATTCACAGAAACTGAACAATGGTTAAACGATCATAACTTAGAAATAAACTTATCTAAAACTAAAATATGCCAATTCAGAACTTACCAAAGAACCCCAATAAATTTAAATACATTAACGCAAAAATTAAAATTGGAAGAGGTAAACGAATTTACACTTTTAGGCCTAACATTAGACTCAAACCTAAATTGGAAGAAACATATCGAAAGTACAAGAGCAAAACTGTCGCAATTTATTTATGGGCTAAGCATACTGAAGTGTAACACAGACTATAAAACAGCCTTATCTGCCTATTATGCGTACGCCTACTCCTGGCTGAATTATGGTATCATTCTGTGGGGAGAAAGTACTGACTTTTTGGACCTCTTCATTCAGCAAAAGAAGTGTGTCAGAATATTAATGAACATAGATCAACGAGAGAGTTGTAGGCCACACTTTATTAAACAGAAAATTCTTACACTACCAGCAATATATATACTACAAAGTTGTGTATTCGTTAGAAAACATAGGCACCTCTTCAAATCAAATATCGAGCTAAATGAAAACTATAACCGACGGAACAAGAATAGATTAATACTACCCATCACAAACTTAAAAGTTATCGGGAAAAGCCCATACTCTAGACTGGCTAATGTATTTAATAAGTTACCGGAAAGTTTAAAATCCCTACCAAATGACTCAATTTTCTCAAAACAGTTAAAATCTTTGCTAATAAAGAAAGGCTACTATACCGTTGAAGAATTTAAAACTGACAAATTGTGAATCGATCGAACTTGTAAATATTATGCTATGCTTGAAAATATGCTTGACGTAAATGTGAAATAATAAATGACAATACTAAATTACCTATATGACTAAAATTAATGAACAAATTGATAATAATAATAATGATAAATGTTAAAATAAAATGTAATATTTTTTTTTATTTTTTTTGTAATTATATTTAAGTAATTGTTAATGTTTAGTATAATGTAAATTGTAATAATTAGAATCAATATTATAATAAGTATCATGTACAATTTGCAGTGCCCTTACAGGGTGCATGTTTTAACACTGTGCCATGAAATTTAAATGCATGCCTACTAACCAGTGTTTTACATGTAGCAAAATAAATAAATAAATAAATAAATAAATTTTTCGAACATACGAAGCAATGGATTAGCAATATCCTTCAAAATGATTCAGATTGTGATTGATAGTGATGCACCCTAATTGCGTGACACACAATCAATCGGAATCTGAATCATTTTGAAGCAAATTGCTAATCCATTGCTTCATAACATAAGTTCGAAAAATTTGTCAGCTCAACACGTAAATAACGCAATGAATGTTGTTGAACTGTCAAAATGAAACCGATTCCGATTGATCGTGTGTTACGCAATTAGGGTGCTGTATTCTATAATAATTGTAGGTATACTGACGATATCGATAAACGAAGAAAAGTGAAAGACTACGCATGTTCCAAGCATTTTATCTTATCTGTGGTGAACTGGTGACCCCTCTGACATCAAACTTTATTAGATTAGATTACGTAGGTACCTACCATAGAAACCACTATCAGTAAATTCAGTTCAAAGCTACCTAAAAGTCATAATTATCTGCCTAGCGTTTTCCCAACCATGTTGGGTCGGCTTCCAGTCAAACCGTATGCAGCTGAATACCAGTATTTTACATGGAGCGACTGCCTATCTGACCTCCACAACCCAGTTACTGGGTAAAACGATACGCCCTTGGTAAGACTGGTTGTCAGACTTTCGGGCTACTGACGACCCGTAACGACTGTCAAAGATCCACGAATGCCAGCCGAGACCAATAACGGCTTAAGGTGGATGCTCCAAGGTAGGGTAGCCCGCGAAATTCAAATTTTCTTACGTTTTTTGTAATTTGCTGATCAGTACTAAGTTGTAGGTACGTTGATTAAAATATGATTCGCGGCCGTAACAAATATGTATTTACAGAATTATAATCATTAAAGTCATCAACACAACTCTCTAAGATCAAGACGTAATCCTACTGAATTACTATTTCATGAAATCTTGACATTTTAGGATTACGCTAACTTATCAAGTTTTATTACTGATTCTAATGATTATGTCCCATAAAACGTAACTTGGCTCTATTATTATTTTTACAGAAGTTTACTGCACACTCACAGTCCACTGCAGGTCAAAGACATCTTCTCATATATATAGATAAGGAACGAATATCTCACCTTGAAAACTTAGGTGAAGTAAACTGTCATCCCAACTGATACTAGCCGATCTATTGGCTCGATCTCAGAATACCAGATTCGCAATATAACAGATTATCAAAATACCAGATTCGCAATTTAACAGAAGTACAGTTAAATGAAAAATTGTTTCTGGTTCTTTTTCTTCTCCTTTTCGTGCCGATGGATGGTACTTTCGATATTTTATTCAGTAAAATACTCACCATGAAAACTTTGGTGATGTAAATTTGAATCGCGACATATTGCCCAAAAATGTAAACAAATATAAGTTTATGGAAAAATAACTTTAATTTCTACACTAGAAAGTTCAGTTTACGCTAAAACTTCAAACATTTTTATAACTTTTTCAATATTGCTAGTCACTCTTAAGTCAACTTATTAATCACCATTAAAATAAAGTTGATATTTGTTTAACCTGAAATAACGTTAATTTGAATTTTGATAAGTACCTAGTGATGTAGCTAATGTAGGTAAGTCGGTTTCCAATCGCTACCTAAAAACCGATACATACCGACATGTTTAAATAAAATTCCCCCTGGGATTTTATGTGGGAACCACTCACTATAAACTAATTTATGAGGTAAATGAAGTACAAAGTACAGTCGCTAGTACATACATCAAGCTACCCGAACTGTCAAATTTTCCCAATCAACCTTGAACCTTAATTCTTTAGCGATAAAGTTGAAAATCTATTAAAGAAATTTGACAGATTGTAGTAGCTTGATGCTGGAAACTGTACAAAATATTTTTTTTCCTTAAATTATATCGTTAGGTATTTTGATGAGAAAATCATTTTAATAATGAAATCGTTGCCCAACTTGTGAAATAGAAAATGTATGTCATTCACTCATGTCATCATTTGCCCGCCTTTTACCAACTACATTATGTTGGGGTCGGCTTCCAGTCTAACCGGATGCAGCTGAATACCAGTATTTTACATGAAGCAACTGCCTATCTGACCTCCACAACCCAGTTACTGGGCAATACGATTGATAAATTAAGATACTCCATAGCAAATTTAGACGCGATTAAAATCATGGCGACTAAAATACGTCAATTTACGTCAGGCGCTGATTAATTTGACAGGACTACACTAATATTTATCTTCTGTCCTTTTCTTAATTAAATAGAAAGAAAAAGATGCACTGAACTAACGTTGTCCCAAATTAGGAATTACTCCTGTATCGTGGGTGCGTTTACAAACATTTAAACTTACATATACAAATAGTCCCGGAACAACTATCTGTAGGCAATAAAAATATTTGTTCCGTGCGGGAACCCGTGACACGCAGCGCAGCAGTCGATCGCTCAGCCACTGCGCCAACCGTGCCGTCCAGTTTAGTTTGTGAACAAGGGAATCGGCGCCATTATCTCGCATACATAATCTATACTTATAATAAATCTGTAGAAGTGAAAATTCTGTACATTGAAAATATCCAAAAAATAAATGGCAGGGGGTTTTACTAGACCGACACCCAACCCAAAAATGTGATTAAAAAAATTTTTTTCTGTCTGTCTGTCTGTTTGTTCAGGCATCACGCAAAAACTACCGGTTCGATTACGATGAAACTTGGTATATTCTTTAATATCCTGGGCACCACACTGGGTACTTTTTATCCCGGAAAAGTATATACAATATAAAACAAACTTAATTTTGCGGTTCGATCCCTAGACCCATTACTGTCTCAACCGCAAATAATAAGTTTGTTGTAGGTTACGTCACCCGCAGTGGAGTTAATTTTTATTCCTTTTAGTTTTTAGAGTTATTTAGGTTTATTTTCATATAAGTCGTAGGTATAGATTTTAATTTTAAAGTATAGGTAGCATATTTGATAGTGTACGTAGTGACCGTAGGTTATTTTATAATACTGTTAGGTAGGATTAGTCATTCGTATAGATATTAGTTTTTAGGGATTTTGCTTATTTATTGAGTTTAGATTAGTTATCATCAGAAATAGGTTTATTTAGGTAGGTATTTAATTTTCTGTTATTGAGTTTTTTTTTTTTTAATTAGTTAGGTACTTAGGTAAAGATATCATATAGGTACCGTGAAACATGCCAACTTTGCCCCCAAAGGAAACTTTGCCCGAAGTACAATGTATAAGCATATCTTTGATGTGCAAAAATATCTTAATATTATTGCAACATTGATTGACTTTGGTGGAAAATAGGTTATGTGTATGGCAATACTGACTATCGTGTTTGTTGCTAACTTCGCTTAGTAACTTGTTGGAACTCGTCGAGTGAGGTGCCTGTTTTTGCGGGCAAAGGGAATTGTCCAGTGTTGGCCATTTTTAAACACGCTGCTCAACAAAAATCTAATTTACCAATAATTTTATTCATATTTTAGTAAATGTCTGATGCTAATAACTTTGTACGAATTAGCACTGTAAAAAATCTTACTTTTTTGGTATTTGTTACGATGGGACCAAGTCGGTTGGCTTTGGATTTGACTTCAGTGTTGCCAAACAAAAACTGCATCAACAGAAATTCAAATCGATTTATTTTAATCGATTTGGTAGGGTAATCTCTCCACTATATTTAACGCACTTTTCATATGATCAATTTATTAAAAAAATATTAATAAACTCTAAAATAAATTATTAAAGACCTTAGAATGATAAATCAAAGAGTTTATTATACCTAAAGATCAACAAAATATGGAGTCGATTATTGATTTTTATAAAAAATCAATAACCGATTCCATATTTATCGATATAATTATGTTTATTTTTATTTGGCAACACACTACTTTAAAAAAATGTGTATTGTCAAAAATCAAAATGACATGTTATTCGCTTTGTTTCTTTGCATCGTGAGTGTTGTTTTTCCTTGTCCTTCAGTAAACTGCAGTTTATTGCGTGGGAAAATACAGAGTAGACACATTAGTAGAAAAACATATTTTGTATATATATTATATGAAAATAACACTGAAGGCCATAAAACAATATTGCTGCAACTGCATGGTGGGCCGTAGAACAGTAGGTTGCTGTGCACATGTAATGACCATTATTTGGTATTTAAGTTGGGCAAGGTATCAGGAACATAGTAATCCACCTGCCCAGTTCCTTGACGATATTTTAATCACATTTGAGTCAGATTAATAAATATATTATAATATGAAAAGCGAGTTTTATTTCATGCATAACCAATTTCAATAAAATGTTAAAAACATATCTATATATAAATATTGATACAAAACTAAGTTTGTATCTTAATTCTTACTGATTTGAACTATTAAATCAAACATATATTATTAGCTGAACTGTTTGTTTATAAATGGCCAAAGTCCCATATAAGTTGGTCAATCCCCTTTTAGTGCAAATTTCAACGTACATTCTGCGAGATGGCGAAAACACAGGTTAGTTTACTTTACGACATGTCATAGAAAATCATTCGGAGAGTATATTACTGTTAGTGTCGTTGCTCAGGGTCTTTTAAAACTAAAGTTATGATGATGGGCAAAGTTATCTAGTAATGTGCAGACTTACAATTGACAAATTTGCCCGCCATCAAAAAAGGCTTAGGGTTGGCACTTTACGAAACCTTGTATTTTTTTCCTTTTTTAATTTATGGCTGCTGAGCGTATTTAATTTTAAACATAATTGGTATTTAATTAATATATCATTTAAGTACATACATATAAGTAGTTTATACATATTTAAGTATTTATTTTATTATTACTTCTAATATTTTTTGTTGAGAGTTGCATGATTTGTTTCAGAAAAATAAACATAAATTTCGAATTCGACAGAGGAAGTCAAGACGACTAATTGGATCCAGGGCATATAAAAACTACATTGAAGAAATGTTAAAACTTGCATGTGAATCAGTAGAATCATGAATCAGGCCAAATTTCTTCACGAGATGCTAAAAAGCAATTTTGGCTCCCCGCTTACTAAAGTGATCACATGTTCAAGAATCAGATTCCCGGCGATGCATGGTGTCGGGGGTTTTTGGCGAGAAATGCTGAGAAATTGACTGTGAGAACCACTTAAAATATTTCAAAGGCGAGAGCAGAAAAGGGACCTCAAGAAAAAAAGTGTTACTTATTGTAATTTAATTTTTTATTAAATACTAATAAGCGTGAAACATATTTATTTTTATTTACCTAAACACATATTCTTTGTAGAAAACAAAAAAAAAAAAACAGTGTAAGATTTTTACTATGTACCAACCCTAGCACTTTTAAAAGGCGAAATGTAGAATGTATGAAAAATAGAAAAAATGTCAGGGTAACATTGCCCAGTCATTTTAGTCAGAAACTTTACATAGTGTCGTCTACATTCCTAAAGTAAACGCCATCTTTACCAAAATTCTTGTACTGGTTTTTATGTCATCTGCTTAAAGGCCGTATTTCCGTCAAAAATCCATGTGGGCAAAGATGGCTAAAAGTCCAGATAACTTTGCCCGCCAACAAAATCGAACAAATATTGAATTAAATGTTGATTATTAGTAAATTTAGCTATACTAACACTTGCACACGATCTTACAGTTGTAGCTGATGAAGGAAAATACTTACGTCTCCATAGAAAAATCTTGTTAAAATTGTAATTATTCGAAAAAAGTGGGCAAAGTTGGCATGTTTCACGGTACCCTCTTAATCACCACTAATGAGACACAATTGGTTTTCTATTGTTATTAGCCACAAAGGGCCCGCGAGATAGATGGCATTCTGGGGAAGCACATACATTTTATCCTGTTAGCACGTTCCCGTGGGATAATTTCCGACATCCACGCGGGCGAAGCCGCGGGCAGAAGCTAGTTAATAATAATTATAAAAAATTTAATTAAAATAGTCATTATTAAATTACTAACATTCATTTAAATTACATAAGTAATTAATATATATTGTCCATTAGGTTAACCGTTTTTTGACAGCTGTCATAAATCGTACATTTTCCAAATTACGTAAAAGTGCGTAATGAAATAAATATATAAACTACGCTATCTTATTGAATTATCTTATGTATGGCTTATTAGTTATTTATTACAGACATTATAATACCGTACGTGTATCAATCAATGTATTGTGTGTTGCTGCAATCACTATTTACACACCTCCGGCTCTGTGCCTCGGAAAGCACGTTAAGTCGTTGGTCCCGGCTGTCATTCGTGGATCTTTGACATTCGTTACGTTACAGGTTGTCAGAAGCCCGAAAGTCTGACAACCAGTCTTACCAAGGGGTATATCGTGTTAGCCAGTAACTGGGTTGTGGAGGTCAGATAGGCAGTGGCTTCATGTAAAATACTGGTATTCAGCTGCATCCGGTTAGACTAGAAGCTGACCCCGACATAGTTTGGAAAAGGCTAGGCAGATTAAATAGTGTCATGAACCAATTTTAAAATATAAAAATATAGTACTTATTTGAACAAAAAAATATGAATTAAAATGTTGATAACATTATGATTGTATTAGTGGCAACACTGATAACGCAACAACTTTGACCTAAATAACAGAAAAACAAAGCGATTATGTTAATAAAATAGTGGCCAAGTTCGAACGTTTATTGGGTTCCGTCTGTAGGAAATATAATTATTTTCAGCAGTAGTTTTTTAACTCCATTTTTATTATTTTACTAGCTGCGCCTCTCGGTTTCACCCACATAAGTTTCGATCCGTGGGAATATCGGGATAAAAGTATCCTGTGTTATTCCTGGTTATAAACTATCGGTGTGCCAGATTTCATCCAAATCCGTTCAGTAGTTTTTGATGGATTATATGGTGGATAGTAAGAAAATAAGTAATATATTATAGGATGTTCAGAGCAGACAAAGGCAGACATTTTATTTTACTTCTCTCTTGCACGCCTCTTTGTTATAAGGTCATCAGACCGTGTAGGAGGACTCCTAGCAGATGTCTCAATTTCCGACATCCACGCGGGCGAAGCCGCGGGCAGAAGCTAGTACTTATTAGAATAAAAATAACAAAACAATCAATTAGTAGGTATTGTTTTTAAACAATACCTACTAATTAGGCGTAGTAACTATAGCACGTGGTTATTTAAACAGTTCGTTCGTGGTTGTTTGTCACGTGAGGTTTGACATACATAAAACTAACCTAAACAATGATTTCTACCAAACGGCTCGCATCGCACCGGATCGGAACGGATGTTACAATAATATTTAAACGATATTAAATCGTGTACACAGTATGTAAAGTCTATATTACCAAGCCGCGCACAGCAGCTTGACCGGGGGCGTCTTCCGCGACACGCGATCGTAGCCGAAAGTATGCTGCGACGCGCGATCGGCTCCGTTCGCCTGTCGTCGTATCCGATCGAATCCTTTCGGCATTAGAATACGTCAACACGGTAGGAATGAAACTATTTGACTAGGCACAGAAACGGATACGTTCGCAAGCGACGGTACGGAGTCGTTCGTATGCGTCGACATCCTGCCGGACGCGATCGGCTGTCGCCGCATCCGTTCGTATCCTTTCCGATCCGATGCGATGCGAGCCGTTTGGTGGAAATCATCCTTTACTTTACGGCCCACTCCCTCTCACCGAGAGGAGGCCTGCAGTGCGATTCTGTAACCATCTCACCGTGAAAACTTACGTGAAGTGAGCGTGGAGTGAGCTGTCATTCCAACTAATGCTAGGGATTGACACTATTGACAGCTCACTCTAAGCTCACTTCACGTAACTTTTCACGGTGAGATTTTTACAGAATCGATTGGCTGTATCCTAGCAGTGGAAAAATTTTAGGCTTATTATGCATCTCATTCGAGGACCCACCAGAGTTTTCGTACGTAGACAGACAGACGCCATACTGTTTCAAGCTTCTACGGAACCCTAAAAAGTGAAGTGTGTAACTAGTTCACAGTTTTCTGATAACATATTAAACTTGTGTGGTAAAGAAAAACATTGTAAATAGTAGTCATATTAACGAAAAGGTCACATCACCTCTATGGCGTATTAATTCTATGTTCCCACTGCTGGGACACAGGCCTCCTCTCTGTGAGAGGGAGTGGGCTGTAATCTACCACGCGGGCCCAGTGCGGGTTGGTAGATGTCACATGTCTTCGAATTTGGTTCTAGGACATGCCGGTTTCCTCACGATATTTTCCTTCGCCGTTTTGAGAGCAGTGGTGATAAAATTATTTACACAAAGTAAAGCGCCTGTCTGGGTCCGAACCCGCGACCTTTAACTTGTAAGACCTCGTATGACGGAAATGTTGCGTTATGTTTTTGGAACGAAGTTCCTTATCGCGCGTTGCGAAAGGGGGCTAGACGGAAAAAATTAAGACCAAAAGTTGGAACGACACTTTTTGCTATAGTTGTAAGCCGTGGGGCGTGCGCGTGTTTCTCTGTCTGTCTCTCTTATAGAAAGTAAGCCAGTTATACTTCGATCCATCCGGGTGTCCCTTGACACCTCTTAAGTTTTTGTTGCCCAGTCGTTGGGTTGAGGTTTTGTGGTGGTCAGATTACAGTACCATGTAAAATACTGATATGCAGCCGACTCAGAGAAGCTGCACACAGAAAACACCCTCTTTTAAGAAAAGATATATCTTTTATAATAAAAAAGAACTGAGCAAATCGGCTTATAAATAACGGAGTTGTGAGGTAACAAACCTCCTTTTTTTGAAAAAGATTAAAAATAAAATCATTTTAGAATACGCTACTGAGGAAAAAAAAAAAAATTGGTTGCCTGTAAAGTCGGTATACGGGCGAAAGTTTTACGTGACAACGACTTTGAGTGGTAAAATAATTTTAATGTGAATATTCATTCGTATAGTAGGAAGAAGGATGAAATTATGTCTGTCTCTCTCGCTCTTAGGCGGGCTAACCATCCCCGAGTGGAAGGGACGCGTGCCTCTCACTCGCTCTCATTGTGAGCGCATAACGTGAGCGGAGCGTAACGCAGTTTCTTGAAGTGTCACCCGGCAAACCAATTTATTAAGACGTTGTCACGTCAAAAGAAATCTCAATTTGACCAACCCGGTAATTCACAGGACTCAGCAGACACGCTTGCGACAGCTAGACCAGGGGGCCTACTCCGAAGTGCAAAGTGCGAATGTTCGGATCGGACCGACACATGGCCGAACCGAATATTATTGAAAAATGCGAAAAGTTCGGATCGGCTCAGTTGGGTCGGGACCATAGTCAATATTCGAAAGAGTGTAGGAGTGTGGGATCGGAACCGACCGAACCAAATAGTAACTTCGTAGCATAGTTTTCCCCTACCCTAATTGCGTAAGACACTATAATCACAATCTGAATCATTTTGAAAGATATTGCTAATCCATTGCTTCATATGTTCGAAAAATTTGTCTGCTCAACAACGTAAATAACGCAATGAATGTTGTTGAACTGTCAAAATGTAACCCATTGTTACTGATAGTGTGTTACGCAGTTACCCCACAGCGTGGCAACAAAAACAAATTAATCACTAATTGAATTGAGGTTATGTCCATAAAGGTTAAGCTAATTTGTTTTTCAACACGTGGGTCTAATAATAGAATAAAAATAACAAAACTAATAACGACATTATTAATAAATTAAGCGTAGTAAAGTATAAACTGTTAATTGGCGCCGATTCCTTGTTCACAAACTAACCTAAATTTCAGTTAAGTGCATCTTTTTCTTTCTATTTTATTAGGAAAAGGACAGAAGATAAAATATTAGTTTAGTCCTGTCAAATTAAGATACTCCATAGACAGTTTAGACGTGATTAAAAACATGGCTACTAAAAATACGTCAATTCACGTCAGGCGCTGACTAATTTGACAGGACTAAACTAATATTTATCTTCTGTCCTTTTCTTAATGAAATAGAAATAAAAAGATGCACTGAACTTAAATTTAGTTTAGTTATTGAACAAGGGAATGTCGGCGCCATTGCCGCATGAAGTTTAACATACAAAAAACTAACCTAAAATAATCTGCCTGCCTTTTCCCAACTATGTTGGGGTCGACTTCCAGTCTAACTGGATGCAGCTGAATACCAGTATTTTATATGGAGCGACTGCCTACGATATCCCTTGGTAAGACTGGTTATTAGAGTTTCGGGCTTCTGACGTAACAACTGTCAAAGATCCATGAATGACAGCCGGGACCAACGGCTTAACGTGCTTTCCGCGGCACGGACGGGTCTTCGCATGTGAAGATGGTCACCCATCCACGGATCGATCCGTGCGGCTGTTATTACTTAGCCACACGCCTCTTAAAAGACTAACCTAACTTTATTAATTACAGTGCGGATGACGGGAAAATGACGTTTTTGACATCTGTCAGTTTTATTCAAACGAATAGGTATGGCGACATCAAGCTATGCATTTTCAGTGTAAGCTGTCGACTTCTCATTGCACGAAAAACCTTTACAACACGAGGTCAACTAAACCTGGAAATGTACAGGGCCCCAAGTCTGCTAATTTCAATGACATGTCCCACTATTACGATTCAATCGAGAGTCAATTATAATTCAATTATCATTGTGACAAAATGCGTATTCTGCTAAAACTTAAATGTGATGTCAATTGAATTGAAATAGAATCGTAATTGGATTGCAATGGTGTCAGTTGAATATTTCGCGGTGTTGCCTATTAAAATCTACCACGACACTGAATGAATGAATGAGTTATAATTTATTTTACTTAAATAAAGGTTTTTTTTTCATTTCTGTGATTGAATTACTACTCATAATAAATATATTGTCTATAATGAAATGCTTTCTCGATAGAATAAGACCAAATGTTGTAAAAAACACTATAATACGGGGACTGTGTTGCCAAAGTAAAAAATTGTTGCTGTCACGGAAATGTCACTTTCAATTCAACCAACTTGTCAAAATATAAAGTGACTGTTGATTGTGTTTTAAATTTTTCTATAAAGTACTTGTAAAAAGTTTTTAAAAGTTAAAAACGAGTATTTGCAAAATGACAAATTAAATAAGTAAGGTACTTAAAATCTTTGTTAAAGTTAATTCAAATTCGTTGACTGCAATTATTTAATATTTCAATTTGATATTACAAAAATTGTATTTAAGTACTTAAAATAGAATAGTTACCTATTCAATACTTAGACAATTTATTTATATGCACCACTTTATTAACCTTCAAATTTGGTGATATTGCATCCTTACGCCCTTGTTGTTGAAGAAGTGGAGTTAACTTTTCTTTTCACAAACCGCCTTCGCTTGTTCTTTTCCGAGACGGAACGTTTTGATAAATTCTGACTCAGGTAAATCACGAAATGGATCTACACTGAGCCTCATTATAGCTTGGGATTTGCGACTTTGCCGAGCCAATTCTAATGATCGTTGTCGTCGAAGGCGATCATTAGAAATGGCTAAAGCCAAAATACGCCAACGTAAACTTGGTGATGGCCTCATTATTATTTTAAATTAAAAAAATTATACAACAATTCAAACGCTACGCGTGACAATCTATCGTTGTTGAATTGTACTTCAATGGTAAGATTGTCATTGAGAGACGATTCACATAAATGTCAAATAACGAGCGGACTACCAATAATTGTAAGATCGAGACACAACTGTGACACGATTGAAGAGCAGAATAGCAAATTGTTCAATGGCGATTGAGTGGCAGTTCGATGATATCTCAATGGAACACCATTGGTCTTAAATAAGTAGTAGAATACCAAATGTGCCAAACTATTCAATCGAGATGCAATTGAGATTCAATTGAAGCATTTGTAAATTAGCAGACTTGGGGCCCAGCTTGATAATATCGTCGTGTTTACATGTTTTGCGATTTTTTTTTTTTTTTTTTTTAATTTGACGTTTACACGTTTACAGTGTTGGCCCAGTGGTAACGGCCGCGCCGCGACACGAGTTGTAGGACCATAGCTTCGAATCCTGACAGGCGCTTTACTTTAAATAAAGTATTTCATCACTACTGCCACATCTGCTCTCAAAACGATGAAGGAAAACATCGTGAGGAAACCAGCATGTCTTAGAAAAAAAAACTCGAAGACGTGCGACATCTACCAACCCGCACTGGGTCCGCGTGTTGGATAACGGCCCACTCCCTCTCACAGAGAGGAGGCCTGTGTCCCAGCCTTGGGAACATTATAGGCTGATAATGCTAAGCTAGATGTGCTGCCGTCTGTACAAGACACGCTAATTTTTACACGTGGTGACTTTTATAATGACGACCAAACTTTGTTGTTTTTTACTCGAAAAAAACCTGTCTGGAACTAAAATATAAAGTAGCTGAATCTAGAATCTTAACAGATGAAAACCGGATTCAATATTAATCATTACAAAGTCAACAAAAAATCTCCAAGTCATTGCTTGAGTCATAGGGGCCAGTTATTTCGTTGACTTCGTTATCAGGGGTCGAATTGAAATATTAAATAGTCGTGTTTATGACTTTAGGTTACGTCATAATGCCTAAAGTTTGTACAATGCCTATAGATTTTGAGCAATACTATAGGTAGTGTTCCCGCTTCCCGTGGTTTTACCGTACGTTTTTTCCCGAAAAAATAATGGCTAACAGCTTCGATCAATAATAGTACTAGATTCCCGATAAGCTCTCCAAAAACGGCCCGAAAAATAAGACCACATATACCTTTGTGGTCTTATTTCAAATTAGTATGTGTTTAACCTTATTACTTAGACTTTAAGTTTCATTTTAGAATAAATTACTGAAAATTTAAAAATAGAATGATTTTATTTTCAAGCGACTTTTTAAATATATTTTGCAATGGTAATTAAACTTTATGTTTAAACATTAAGGTTTTAAACTGAAGTTGTTAATATTATTAAACTTTTTTCTAAGAAATGTAGATGTTTACGTGTGTGCAAACGTGGCAACTTGAGCGACTGATTTTTGTTCCTGATCCTTAATCTAGTACTATTATTGATCGAAGGCTAACAGGATATTTTTAGATTTGCACTAATTTTCAGAAGAACAGCGATGCGGACGATTAATTTGACGCGAAGTGTCTAAAAAGACACTACATTTTTAGTCGTCATATTCTTAATCACGTCTAAAATGTCTATGGAGTATCTTAATTTGACAGGACTGAACTAATATTTATCTTCTGTCCTGTTCTTAATGAAATAGAAAGAAAAAGATGCACTGAACTTAAATTTTGTTTAGTTTGTAAATAGGGGAATCGGCGCCATTGTTGATTTTTCTAGGGTCGGAAAAGATGTTTTTAGAACCCCCCTAGCTACGCCCATGCCTACCGGTGGTATAGGTATCCCTTATTTCCATTTTTGGTTGACTCTCAGCTTCGAAACTTATGTAAAGTCATTAATATTACGACTGCATCCAGTGACGGAACTGTCAGTTTGTCAGTCCAACGCCTTGGAGGTGAACAACCCTTTCCCTTTGTTGGCCGAGGGCTCATACGTTATGCATGACAACTCAACAGTACAATAGAATAACTTGATTCTCGTACTATCGGCTATAGTGCGACGAATAAGTAATTTTCACGCTGCCAGCTTGGGCAATAGTCAAACGCGATGGTCAAAGCGCATACTGCGGTTGCGACTGCAAGCGGTTTTGAGTTCGAATTCAAAGTCCACCTTTTGCACTATTGCTTGACATATGTTAGCATACACAATATTCGACTATTTAACTAATATTATTTGTGGGTTGCAACATCGTCATTTTAACATTTGATGCTTTTGGAGTTGTGGCAACCCATAGATGACTTTTGATGAAAAACAGCGGGAAAAGGTTGGACGGTTTTTCCTGTCAGAAAAATATGATGAAAGTGGTCTCGAGTTAAATTACTATTTTACTGTGTAGAGTTCCAATAAATTGAAAATTATTATTTTACTGTGTAGAGTTCCAATAAATTGAAAATTACTATTTTACTGTGTAGAGTTCCAATAAATTGAAAAATACTATTTTACTGTCTAGAGTTCCAATAAATTGAATTGTTTAAGCACTCGAGTTTATATTCTTCTACCACATAGCATTACGCCTGTAATCTCCTAAGGGTTGGACGTCGAGACGTCGAGTCGTCGAAGTTGGGGTAGGAGGGGGGAGCTTATTACCATGAACCGAGTGCAAATTCGGACTCGGATTCGACTCCGGGCTGCCACTGAGGAATTATTAAGTGATTTTGGAACGAAGTTCCTTATCGTGCGTTGCGAAAGGGGGCTAGACGGAAAAAATTAAGACCAAAAGTTGGAACGACACTTTTTGCTATAGTTGTAAGCCGTGTGGCGTGCGCGTGTTTCTCTGTCTGTCTCTCTCTCTCTCTCTCTCTCTCTCTTATAGAAAGCAAGCCAGTTATACTTCGTTCCATCCGGGTGTCCCTTGACACCTCTCAAGTTTTATTATAGATATTTTTAGTTAACAAAATCGTTTTGGATCAATGTAATCCCATCCAACCCATCCTGCACCCTAATTGCGTAACACACAATCAATCGTAATCTGAATAATTTTGAAGCAAATTGCTAATCCATTGCTTTATATGTTCGAAAAATGTGTCTGCTCAACAACGTAAATAACGCAATGAATGTTGTTGAACTGTCAAAATGAACCCCATTGCTACTGGGGGCCAAAAAAGGCCACTTTGGCAGAATCATAATAGGATAACAATATGACGAATCATATTAAAAATCGTAAAATGGTCAAAAACTGACAATTTTCATAATATGATCTGTGTGCAATTCATATCACAATGAAATATCATTTAAACTGTAGAAATAAAAACTAAAAAAATCAATTTGATTAATAAAAACTGTAATGAAAAATTTACAGATAAAATTATACGGTTTTTATTTTTTTCATGCGGCAATGTTTACACCAAATATGAAATTAAATTTTACGAAAATTAGAGGAATTGCTAATGATCTGCTGGGAATTCAGGAAATGAATAGCTTTTAAAGGTATTGCTTAAAGTGGCCTTTTTAGGCCCCCTGCTGATAGTGTCTTACGCAATTACGCCGCTGATTCGCGTCCACCGTCACACCTGCCTGAGCGCAGACTGACGAGCGAGAGGTTATGAGTTCGATTTCAAACCCCATCTTTTGTACTTTTGATGTGAATTTTATTGTGAACTTACTTACACAGGGAGAACAGGAAAGCACGTTAAGCCGTTGGTCCCGGCTGTCATTCGTGGATCTTTGACAGTCGTTACGGGTAGTCAGAAGCCCGAAAGTCTGACAACCAGTCTTACCAAGGGGTTTCGTATTACCTAGTAACTGGGTTGTGGAGGTCAGATAGGCAGTCGCTCCGTGTACAATATACTGGTACTCAGCTGCATCTTGTTAGACTGGAAGGTGTTCCCAACATAGTTTGGAGAAGGCAGGCAGATTAGGGCGATGACGATGACGATGAGACTATGGTGAGTTCAAAATGTTTTATAACTTTTGGTATTGAAAGCGTGTCGAACGATAAAAAAGGGACGCATGCAGGGCCCCTCAATTATCAAAGGGTTCGGGTAACAATAAAACTTAGCAAAGGGGTGAACAGGGATCGATATTATTGCAAAATACGCGAGCGTTAACCAGTATTATTACAAACGAGCTCTTGCCTACGACTTCGTTTGCGTATTTTTTGTATTTTATTATTTCTAGGGTTCCAACGGGACCCTATTACTAAGCCTTCGCTGTCCATCAGTTCTGTCTGTCAGCGGCTGTTTGACAGTTGAAATGAAATGTCGAAGTCCAAATTATTTGTAAAGACGCCAGCACATCAAGCTACTACAATCTGTCAAATTTCTTAAATAGATTTTCAAGTTTATCGCTAAAGCATTAGGTAGGGAAAATTTGACAGTTTCGGGTAGCTTGACCTGCTGGCGTCTTTAGTAACGTAACTTTTAGCTTTAATTTATTTCTTGCGCAAAAATTAAAGCGAAAAATTGCAATGTTTTAATTTAAAAAATTACAGTAGGTCATTTTATCGATATAATTTATCGGCCGTAACATTTTGTTTAAAAATTACACAAAAACATCAAAGAGGTATGTAGATTATTTTGGAACTATCAAACGATCGAAATTAAAAAAGTGATTTTTTCAAACAAACTGTGGGTCGATATTTTGCCGATCTTTGACTAGCTATACAAGCTGTTATTTTGCATCCTCGTCATTTCAGGAGGCTGCTAGGAAAGACATAAATAATCAAATAAAATGACGATCCCTGGTAAATAATGAATACATACTTTTTTTATTTGTTATTTAAGTTTGACAGTATTTCAAAATACACCACTTTCAAAGAACAGAATCGCTTTATTGTATCGTAAAAGCGGCCGCGTTTTTATGTGTGTGTAAAAGGGCAGTTACAGTGCGGTCTCAGACAGGCCGCGTTTTAATATGCGTGTCCCACAAACGTTTCCGAAAATTTGAAAAAACAAAATACCTCCTTATTTTATTATTGATTCATGTCGAGAATCAGTAGCATAGTTACCTCCTTGAATTTGACGAGGTTGCAAAACAACACCTTGTATAGTGACTATTGGATATATGTATTTGATTGAAATTGATCGTATCCAGACTGGGTGCGTCATTAGATGCGCAGTTTAATTTATTGTTATCGCCCCGCGGCTTCACCCGCTTATGTTTCGATCCCGTGGAAATATCGGGATAAAAAGTCTGTGAATTTCATCCAAATCCCCTCAATAGTTCCATCCATCCATCCATACAAACTTTTGCATATATAATATTACCTAGTAGGATAGGATTGTCGTCTCCAAGTTGTATTGTTACATATCAAAATATCAATTGGAAACATGAATTTGAATAGACCTTAATATGAACGGACTGTATGCCTTGTGAGGTGCCACTTGCCAACAAAAAATAACAAAATGCAGTGATTTGGTAATTATGTACACATTGGCTGACCGTTCATTGTGAGAAAATATCATACAAAGTGAGGCCAAGACAAACTGGTTTTGTATAGCTTGACGTGTAGCCGTGTGTGTGAAGCAATTCGCTGAGCGCTAGAACCGTCTGGCTGTTAGGAGAGAGAATGCTGAATTGCTGACCCTGTAAGAATATTAAATTCCTAGCATTTTTTTAACAGACTTCAAAAAAGGAGGTTTTCAATTTGGATGTTCATACATTTTTTTTTTGTTCGGGCATAACTTCGTCATAAATATAGACGGATTTGCAAAATTCTTTTTTTAATGGGTAAGGTGTCTCAGGGGTGGTCCCATATAAATTTTATTAACTTTGTTTGGGGAGTTTTTGAGTTAGCGTTTAGTTTAATTAGCGTAGCAGAGTGATATTTTAATAACTTCCTGTCACTGATATTAACATAGCAAGTTGCGTTAAATGAATTTGGGTACGGTAGCGGTAGTTACACACGGCTACACATCAAGCTATGCAAAACCAGTATTAGCTGACCGTTCATTGTGAGAAAATATCATACAAAGTGAGGCCAAGACAAACTGGTTTTGTATAGCTTGACGTGTAGCCGTGTGTACAACTAAAAAGTGAAAAATATATTTTATTTTTTTATAAAAACAGACTTCCAAATAAAACACTACAAAGTGACCAACGACACCGACTTCCGAAATTAAAGTTATTTTCACTTTGTAGTGTTTTTTTTCGATACACGGAAGGGTCTCAATATGTAATGTATGGTCACCCATCCACGACTCGACCGCGGCAAGCGCAGCTTAGCCTGATCGATCGACCCGCGCGGGTGTTATTATCTTGCCACTAAAGTCCCTTTCCTAACTAGGAGTAAATAATATAATGCTATACAACGTGTTTTTTTATATCCCATAACTCTACGGGGTCATTGTACTCATCATTATGAACAACTTTTACTATGGGACCAAAACTGAAAACGCGAAAAAAAAAATCAACTGTTCCCTACATTTATGTTCGTATATCTCGTCAAAATGTAGGGAACATCAGATTTTTGGAACGAAGTTCCTTATCGCGCGTTGCGAAAGGGGGCTAGACGGAAAAAATTAAGGCCAAAAGTTGGAACGACACTTTTTGCTATAGTTGTAAGCCGTGCGGCGTGCGCGTGTTTCTCTGTCTCTCTCTCTCTCTCTTATAGAAAGCAAGTCAGTTATACTTCGTTCCATCCGGGTGTCCCTTGACACCTCTCAAGTTTTTTTTCGCGATTTCGGTTTCCGACTCCCTCTCACAGAGAGGAGGCCTGTGTCCCAGCAGTGGGAACATTACAGGCTAATTATGCTGGTCCATAATCTATACTGTATGGTAAAATCATAAAATCACCAAGTTAGAATATTAGTAGAATGTTCACTATATGCACAGTACAGTACGATATCATTTAGCAACTGAGTTTACTGCTCACCATTCCCACTGAAATAAAACTTGAGAGGTGTCAAGGGACACCCGGATGGAACGAAGTATAACTGGCTTGCTTTCTATAAGAGAGAGAGAGAGAGACAGACAGAGAAACACGCGCACGCCGCACGGCTTACAACTATAGCAAAAAGTGTCGTTCCAACTTTTGGTCTTAATTTTTTCCGTCTAGCCCCCTTTCGCAACGCGCGATAAGGAACTTCGTTCCAAAAATAATATATCTCATCATCCATCATCTACCTAGCCTTTCCCCAACTGTATTGGGGTCGGCTTCCAGTCTAACCGGATGCAGCTGAGTACCAGTATTTTATTTAAAGCGACTGCCTATCTGACCTCCACAAGTTACTGGGTAATACGAAACGTCAAAGATCCACGAATGACAGCTGGGACCAACGGCTTCACGTGCTTTTCATGGCACGGAGGGGTCTCGGTATGTAAAGATGGTCACCCATCCACGGACCAACCTTGGCAAGCGTAGCTTAACGTGATCGATCAAATCGCGCAGTTGTTATTACTTAGCCACAAGCCCCTCAGTTATGGTACTAAATTAATATTTATTGCAATTGCGAGTCAACATTAATCCAATTGAAAGAATGTAGGTCGTGTTGTTTGTAAACAATACCCCAATCGATAGTGCGCCCAGTGTATTACATACAATCCATAATGGCGCCACTTGTCCATGAAACTGTCAATTTCAGTACATTTTTTCAATTAGTTCCCATTTTTGCCGCGGGTCAAAGTGTACTGGGCGTTCTGTACGAGTGTAGTGAATTTTGTTACGTAATATTGGCATTATAGCTATTCATTAGTTATGCAATGGTTTGGTATGTAAGTGTAAGGGTGTGTCTACAACGTTACAACTGCTATGACTAACTATATATTATGCTTTGAAAACGGCTAGGTTAGGTAAGTACCTATGTAGTCCTAGACATAACAAACCATTCATTTAAAACAAACACCATTTCCCCATTCATAACTTCAATAATATTGCGACACATTCCATGCTTCTGTAAACCATTTGAATAGGACCACTTATTTTCAAACATCATGAATGGCAATCTTTATAAAACTTTCAAACAGCTGTATTGAAAGGCTGTATGGACTTGCCTTTGCCTCTATTGGAAAATATTTATAACAACAGCTGTTTTGTTTCTGTCATTCAGACATAGAATGTAAACATTTTGTTACTTCAATATTTTATCATAAAAACAGTGTCCATGGAGTTTCTTGCCTGTTATTCTCCATAGGAATCTACTACGCTTTGGAATGCGCAACTAGCTTTACCTTTCTGACTAACCGACCCCTTGAAATTTCAAAAGTGCATGTAATTGGTTTAATTGAAATAAATGCTTTAGAGTTTCGAGTTTAGGTACTTTAAAACTAATAATATTGACATTGTTGTTGTTTCTCTGGCACCAGTCTTGCTAAGGGAGGGGGGGGGGGGTCTTGATTACCCAGTTACTGGGTTGTGGAGGTCAGATAGGCAGTCACTCCATGTAAAATGCTGGTTTTCAGCTGCATCTGGTTAGACTGGACGCCAACCCCAAAAAAGTTGGCTGGCTGGCAAGCTGGTTGGGAAAAGGCTAGGCAGATGATAAGATGTTTCTCTGGCAACAGCTGAATGAGAGTTGCTGAGAATTATACACTAATCTCTCAAACTACCACTCAGATTTGAAAACAACTTGAGAGGTGTCAAGGGACACCCGGATGGAACGAAGTTCCTTTCGATTAATTATTATTTTTTATTATGTAAAAAAACCTGTATACACTCAACAAAAATAATCGTCGCAACACCACTGTTCAATGTGAAATAGAAAGACGAAACGAAAATAACTGGCTTGCTTTCTATAAGAGAGAGAGACAGACAGAGAAACAAGCGCACGCCGCACGGCTTACAACTATAGCAAAAAGTGTTGTTCCAACTTTTGGTCTTAATTTTTTCTGTCTGGCACCCTTTCGCAACGCGCGATAAGGAACTTCATTCCAAAAACAATTTTGTATTTGATAACCCAATTCTTGAGGAAAGTTACAAGCTATTTAACATCACCTTTAGGAGCAAAGCAAAGAGAAAAAAGTCAAAAAACGCTAATTGAAAATCAAGTAATAGCCAGTGCAGGCAATACATTGAGTAGGGATCACGAAATTTCACGCAATGGAAGTTGCCGGCTAAGCAAGTTGTTGATAAATAATGATATCAATAACACAGTAATGTTTACATTTTGTAACTTGTATCATGCTTCAATGGAAAATAATAACAAAGTTTGTTGATATGGTATCCTAATGATTTGTGCTGATTAATAGAAAGGTGTTAGGTAACAATATTATCACTTATCACTCACCATTCCAGCTTCTCTTGTCTCCATCGTTGCATTTAGGTACATTATTCTTCGTTTGTATCGTTGCATGCTCTTGATATCCAATTTTATGTCCGTTTTATCACTTTTTGAAATTTCCATCTCCTTAATAGTTATTATTATATATTGTTTCATCCGTCGTCGTTCGTTCCTTTTTTTTTTTTACGTCACATTTCTCATATCTTCGTATTGGAATTGTCTTCAGCTAAAAAGTAAGTGTTTGCCCCACTCGTGAAGAGTGAAGAGCACGTTTTTGACCTCTGACAGAAACATTGAACCATATGGCGGGCTCCTAAGAGCCCTGGGACAGGACAGGAATAAGGGATGGGACAAGGTGGGACAGGATGCTGCGGACAATCTTGCGTAGAGCGGCCACCGCCCTCGCTCAATCTTCACTTAAAGTATTACATTACAAATTAATTATAAAAAACTTGTAAAATTCCAAATATACTCGTTTTTTTTTTTTGTACATCACAGAAAGTTCCTAGGCGTTCTGGCCGCATGTGTCCGCAGCTGAGATCAATATACTATACTGTACAAACATATATAATAGACTCCCAATCTTCAACAGTCGGCTTTCACATTTACCGTATTGTTAAATTTTAAAATCTACAACTAGGGTGCACCGGGCCGAGCCTCACACACGTACGTTTAAAGCTTTGGACGGCAGGTCCTCCCGCCACGGCGGGCCCGGCGCGCACAAATAAAATACATCGCTCTCAAGATAAATAAACGATACGACTAGCGGCGCCGCAGCGCGCGCGCTGCGTGCCGGCGGAGCGCCCGACAACATAAAGAGGCTCCCGCCGATCGCGCGCGCAGGCCACGCCGGCTACCCCAGGCCCCAGGGCGCTCCGCAGACGCCCTATCATTTTTTTGTGTTTTTCATTTGTTTTGGGCCAGGGCGGCGGTGGCAGCGCCCGTGGAGCCGCGGAGCTGCACTTACCTACTAAAATTTTCACAAAATAATACCTAACGCCGGAATTTGGTCGGCAACGGACGCGGCCGCACGCGGCACAGGGTCGCGGACGGCCGTGTCTCGCGCCTCGAAATAAAAAACTTAGCACTGAGCGGCGGACGCAGCCCGACGGCGAGCCGCCGCGCCGCGCCCGCGCCACTTATCACTAGCTTAGAGTCCGTATGGCGGGCGGCGCTCTACGCCGTCACATTTAGGAGCAGCTTGAGCGGTAGTGCGCGGTCGGGCTCCGGTCGGCAGCGGCCCTCGCGCCGCCAGTGCGTGGGCGGTGGCGGCAGCGCGCACGCGGCCGGGGCTGCGCCCCACTTGCTGGCCGCGTACCGTTCGCAGCGCTCGGAGCGCTCGTCGCGCCGCTCGCGCCGCAGCGCCGAGCGACGTCGGGCGCGGGCCTGCGGAGCGCCCACGGCCGTGGGGGGACTGGGCCGGTTCATGTCGCGGGCCCCCGGGTCTTCTTCGTCGGGTTGTTGTTGATGCTCCGGCTCCTTCACTGTTACGTTTTCGAGGACACTTGTACAATATGTCAACGGGCACTATGTTGTTTCAGTCGGGGGGTGCTCCGCTGCGTTGTTTGTGTCCTCTAAGCCGGGCGCGACTTCGATGTTTCACAAGATGGTCGCCGCTCGCACGCGAAATTGTGTGTATGTGGCTTTGCTGGATCGCCGCGATCCGCCGGGGTCGGCCTCGAACCGCTGTCGATCTTCTTGGATGACACGTCGAAACACTTAACTGCTTCACTTTCACGACTTGATACGTCGGCGGTCGCGCTGCTAGCTCCTATGATGTTGATCGATTAATATGGGAATAAAATATGGACGCCACCTCTCCATTATTCGCACCTTCACCTCTCGATTTCGACTACGTGACGTCGGTGGCGCTCGCGGTATTTATATGGCAATGGCGGCTGCGCGACTGTGGTTGCGCAGTGGGGATATAAAGCGTGCCACTCGTGACGCTACTTTTTTTGTTGATGCGATTGTCGTAGCGAATAATAATTTATTTTTTTATATAATCATTTATGTACACATTTGAAGAAAGCAACAGAAAAATACGGACAAAGTTGATGCTTATAGTATATTCTCTTAAAAACTGCGACTTACTAACTTCTATTCTATTCTATTATAGCGTAGTGTGGGACGCCAACCAGCTAGATGGACGGACGACCTTAAGAAGGTGGCTGGGGTAGACTGGATGCAAAAGGCGGAGGACAGGGTGTTGTGGCGCAGCCTGCCACAGGCCTATATCTAGTAGTGGACTGCAATAGGTTAAGTTGATTGAAGTAAAGCCGATGTCGACTATTCTGCCAATGTCAAAAGTGAATTGGAAAAGCAAGTGTGTGTGTGGAAAAGATAAAAATATTCGATGCCACAGTTGAACTTAATGTAGATCTTGTGGGGTTAGTTCTGAACTGAAACAAATGAAAAGATACAATTATCTAATACCCAAGAATTTGACAGCTAGCTAATAATAATAAATTCTTTATTGCCATAAAAACAGGTTACAGAAAAATGCTGTCACTATCCATACCTACATTTTTTTAAATAAGCGGCTTCGCGTTATTAATTAACATTCCCCGTTGCGCAGCTATTGACTGCAAAAATACGGGGATTTTCATCTTTTAACATTTTTGGAAATGCACGGGGTATTAGCCAAAAATGTCAAAAGACGAAAATTTATGGAAAAAGGCGCTTGCCTGTTCCTTAGTTTGTCTTATAATAGTGCTACACTCCAAGTCGCATATATATTTATCTAGTTTTCATTTATAGTAGTAGTTCAAGTGTGGAAAATTCAGTTTCCTTATCTATTATCTATCGACATTCTACAGGGTGGCAGGGACATCGACGCGCAAAATGTAACCATGGATTCAGCACATGAGTTTAGACCCTATAGCGCCTAAATTTTTCGTCGGTATTAAAAAAAAATTGCTGTTCATATTTGTTTGTTTTTTAATTTTAATCTAGTTTAACCAATTTATTAAGCTCTAATCTGTGCAACTTACACAAACATACATAGATACACACACACTGTGTTGTGTGTGTGTATGTACGTATGTTGGTACACACAACACAAATGCATACATATACATTTCCATAGTCTTTTCTTGCTATTTTTTGTTACTTACGACAACGATTTGTGTGCACGCAGAGTTTACCTAAAATTGATTGTTGCACTCTATTCCGATTCCCTGCCACCCTGTATAGTTATTAGCAGTACTTATTAAAGTATAGTCGGTACTAAGTAGTACTTAATAGATAATAAAATTATGGGTGCAATAGAAACAATGGAATTTTCAATAAATTGCAGTGTTTACGTGAGACCATTAATGGATACTTAAGACAATAATCATTCAGTGATTAACAGGATAGGCATTTGAAGCGATAGATAGAAAACGATCCTGGTCGAAAGACGTCTTGAGGATTTACTATTCATTACATTATTTTTGTTACAAAGTATTATTAGTAGATTCTTTGGATTAATACGTTTAAGTTTGAAGGCTTAGGTATTTCAAAAAAAGTATTAAGGTTCTTTTATAGTTACTAACTCAAACGGTTTGGCTTTCACCGACGGAAGTCAACTGAGCAAGCTGTGAGTCTGGCATTATCTCCTGAAATATCGACAAAGGCCACCGTTCAGCTGGTGTATTCCTTGACCTTGCCTTTGACACAGTCTCAATTCCAACACTGCTAAAAAAACTCTTATTCGTTGGTGCCAGAGGCCTGTCCTTAGATTGACTCAGAAGTTAGCATCTGATAGACAAAATGGGGATAGCGTAAGCGGGAACCTTCCGGTTGTCTTTGGGGTGCCGCAGGGAAGTATTTTGGGGCCTACCCTATACATGGACGACATTCTGAGGCTTAGTATGGCACAGTCGGAAGTCATCTGCTACGCTAATGATACTGCTATAATTTAGCGATATGGTCTCGTAACGTGACTATGTTTAGGTAAATTAATGTGTTACCCGTAAACCAACTCCAAATGAGATTTCTAGAAAAATCTGGAAAAAAATCGCATCCGTTATACGTGAATAGGCAGCTTTATTTGCCGCCTAGTACCAATCTGCTAGCAACGTGAAAAAAAAAAGACGATGAAAACAAGGAGGTTGAGGGTATAGTACGACCATGTTTAGGAGTACGCTCATACAAAGACTCCCGTAATTCGCCCCTGATTTTTAATTCATCCGGGTTATTGCAAATGGCCGATGTGTACTTGTGTTATGTGATTAAAATGTTATTCGCATTCGCATTTAGCCCATTGGTACTGGTAGATAAGGTGTTGTTTGTTTTCATTTCAATAAACTGACTCCTTGTTATCAGAGCTAATAATAATATAATTTAGTACTTTAAAGCTATAGTTATATAGTCCGTAACAACCTACTTAGTACCTACTGTAGCTGTATACAAGGTACTTTGACTTTGTAGCGATAAAGTTAGTCCTTTAGCGTGGAAAAATGTAAACAATCTATTTTAATAAAGTAATTATATACCTAGTAGGTATAGAAGTTATTCGTGGCTCGTTTGCACTCTCCTGCAAGGTACTGTAAGAGAAAGTTTAGGGAAATGGGCTCGTTATAACATTGGTTAGCGATGGTTCAGTAATTTTGCAAGTATTGCAAAGTTTCGACTAAATACGTCATTGTTGTACGTGACCGCGGGCAGCGGCACGAGTATTGCGTGGGGTTTTCGCTGTCTGCATCACTGACGGCTGACCTTTGCTAAATTAATCTATCTAAATAGAAAAAAGTCCCTCAATATTAATGACCCTCTAGTCTAGTCACCCTTTTTTTTATTAGATGTCCGGGGACATAAATTAATTTAAAAAATATACCTGGTCTACTTATATTTTATTTTGGTTTTTTAATGAGGCGATTTTGTTCTTGCAGCCTTTTTTTCACGAGGCTCGTTATTTAATTTCTTTTGTTAGGTAGGTATGTTATTAATTAGTGAACGAATTTGTTAATTATTAATATTAACAATTGCGCCGATTCCCTTGTTCACAACCTAAACTAAATTCAAGTTCAATGCATCTTTTTCTTTCTATTTCATTATGAAAAGGACAGAAGATAAAGATAATAAGGTCAGGTGGGGTAAGTGAAACGAAGGGGCAAGTGAAACACCCAACCCTATCTATTTAGCTATAGAGTTCAGCTCTAATAGTGATCGGTCGATAAAGCAGGATCGACGAAGAGGTTTCAATGCTCTAGCACAGTTGTCGCTACGATAGTTCTATAAGGTTATATAAAAAAAAGAAATCTGACATCTTTGGAACTTCAAAACACGAGTTGGACGTGCCTAATCTTTTCGTTGGTGTCAAGCAATTTAATAGTGTTTTTGAAGATTTTTATAGGTAAGGAACGTATTCAAACTGTAGATTTCATGTTCTAATAGATTTTTTTAGCTTAAACGTGCAGGCAATTGAATTATAAGTTGTAGAAATTCTAAGCTCGAAAAGTACTGATTGGGGAAAGTGAAACAGTGATGGCCGGGGTAAGTGAAACATATGGCCCACTTCCCCCGTGCCAGAGTTTACAAACATTTTTTTTGGTAATCTCGCGTAAAATGTTTAGTTTTACTAGGTACTTAATTTATTGTTTATCATCTTTGCATTTCGTTCAGAAGGTAACCTAACCAATAGATTTTGACCAAACATTTATCAGTTTTTAGTCGAACTACGAGGTACTTGTTTACTTTTATTAAAATTGCAGGTAGTTTTTGCAAGAATCCCGAACAAACCGTCAAAAAATCATAAACCGTTCGAGGACCTCCAATATTATTCGGTAGAGCCATCAATAAACAAAATAATTATTAACATACAGCAATTAATCATTGTACAAACAAAACTTATAAACTTTTTATGACAGTTTTTTGATAAACTATTTTTAGAGTTGTTAACTTAACGGAGAAGTTAATTTAATTCATTTATGTTATAATCGGATTTTATTCCAGGTCTTGTAAAACATGCCTCGAAATTACATTTGGAAAACTAATAAAGCTGCTTACTCTGATGAAAAACTGCAAAATGCAATATTATATTATAATATATTTTATTGTTATTTGAGTTTAATTTTTTATTTATTTTAGACGACAAATCTATAAATAAATAAATCTACTACATACTAGTTACATAATTATAAGTGAATTAAGTAAGAAAACTTGAATTTGTTCAATGAGCACCTAAATAAACACAATGATATGTTTTATAATCTTTTCGCAATTTTATTTTTGTTCGATTTTTGCACTGGTTCAGTACCCCTGACCACCGTGACTACGTTTCACTTACCCCAAATTACATTTTTTAAGTGTATATCCTAAATTAAAACTTATTCCGACGAAATACAACTCATATTAGATAAAAGCATTTTGACACGTCATTTTAGCCCTTTTATTAGTTTCGCAGGCTCAATATTATACATATTATGGCGACAGTTTCACTTACCCCATACACGGGGGAAGTGAAACAAAACCACAGTCTGCTTAAATTCGATGATTTTATCGATTTAAGAACGACTATAGAGCTTAGAACTCGTATCATAGATGACCGATTAAAGGAAGAGTAGTTCGCATCAATCGTTATTATAAATGCGACTCATATTACTGTGCTAGAGCTGTTTATGTAAAATTAAAAGTAAAGTATGTTTCACTTACCCCACCTGACCTTAATAATAATAATATCCCTGGACATTTCACACAGCGCCATCTTGTCCCAAGCTAAGCAACCTAATGCTTGTGTTATGGTAACAAGATGGCTGATAAACTACTTATATACATTTTTTTTTTTTTGTAAATACATACATATTATAGATAGAATTATAGAAAGATAGAGATCAGTTTAGTCCTGTCAAATTAGTCGGCGACTGACGTAAATTGACGTATTTTTAGTAGCCATGTTTTTATTTATTCACGTCTAATCTGTCTATGGAGTATCCTAATTTGACAGGACTAAACTGATATTTTATCTTCTGTCCTTTTCTTAATGAAATAGAAAGAAAAAGATGCACAGAACTTAAATTTAGTTTAGTTTGTGAACAATAGGGAATCAGAGCCTTGTCACTGTGTAAGTTTATTCAAAATCAAAAGTCATTTATTCAAATTAGGCTGAGAATGAGCACTTTTCGAACGTCAAAATTACAAAAGACAGTCCCCCAAAACGCCCGCTCTTCACCACTTCCTAGTGCTATCGCTGGAAAGAAGAAGTGGCGCAACAAACTCCCCAGCAGCACAGCTGTCTGTTCAGTTAGAAGTATTGACAAACATTAGGACTTAGAAGATTACGGAGTGAGGTTTAAAAAACCTTTTTTTCGGTGTGGAAATCCTCAGGTTACCCTCCGTCTGGGGACTCCTACTGTTCCTTCTAAACCCTAAGTTGGGGACCCGGGAAGATACATGAATACTCGCCGCACCCCTGACTGGTATCAGCCCGCCATGTCTAGCGGGCTCCGTCATAGGTAAAGATAGTAGAAGCAATAGCCAAACTCTCGAGGCTCGAGAAACTGTTTGTGTTTGTCGACAATGCTTTTAAATTAGGCTAGTTATTTAACTTGTTTCCCAATTTCGCTTAGTATGGCACCCTAATTGCGTAACACACTATCAAACACGATCTGGAATCATTTTGAAACAAAGTCCTCACAGCGAATGTCGCCTGACAAAGACCACACAACTTGCAACTGTCCAAACAAAGTTGTTTAAAATTATTATTATAATATTATGTGGCTGCTGTTTATGCAATATAGGGTCCAGCCAGGTCACGAAATAAATTTACATTCGGCCTAATTAATGTTATCAGAAACTGTAGAATTTTGTCCAAACAACATGTTTAAACAGACTGTCAAAAATATCTTGAAACTTCAAGGTGGCGCCACTTTCTTTGCGCCAATGTCAAAACCAGTACATTTCAAACTCAGTTCCATTTTTCGCCACCGTTCAGGAAATATTGGGTACAGTTTTGTTTTTTGGTATTGACGCCAATGAATTCGACCTAATTTTCTTTGCTAGCCGTTTGTTTGAATTAAATAAGCTGTTTTCGAGCTGTATTGCCAAAATTAACTGAATTTATTGATGTTGATGAACTAATCAACAATTCGAATCGCCGTGTTCTAATTCCTTGTTGGAGAACCGACACCTTAATTGCGTAACACGGGTACCTAACAATCTGAATCATTTTGAAGGATATTCCTAAATACATTCCTAGATCTTCATATGTTTGAAAAATTCATCTGCTCGCAATAACCCCAGAGGTGTTTTGGTGTAATTTGGAAGAGATCTATGTTCAGCTGTGGACTACAATGGGCTGGTGGTTGGTGTTTCCAGATAAAAATAAGCCATCCCTGGCACTTTATGTCAGCAATGACTATAAATGACAATTGATTGGCTGCAGCGTCCTCTGTCTATGCAATAAGCACTATGCCACTATTATGAGCTATGATTTTTAAATTCATAGACACGACTAGTTGCTCGTGGCTAAGTTATTGATCGAAGGATAAGCTACGCTTACCGAGGTCGATCCGTGGATCGGTGATCATCCATTACAAATCGAGACACTTCCGTACCTCGGAAACGATGATTACTGTGCTCGGAAAATTATGTTGAGACGTTGGTCAGCCTGTCTTACCAAGTGGTATCTTGTTACCCAGTAATTTGGTTGTGAGGTGAGATAGTCAGTCGCTCCAACAGTGCAATCCGGTTAGACTAGAAGCTGTCCTATCATAGTTGGGAGTAAGCTAGGCTGATGATGATCATAATAATGATTGATTGAATAATGATCCATTGTGGCGATCCGATGAAAGAAAAATGCATTTAAATATTAAGAAAAAAAATACATTTTAAAACTATAAAAAAGAGAGCTCATCTGAGCATAATGTCAGATGACAACACAAGCTGTACCTCCTGACGCTGATTTTCAGCTGCAACCCACGAGTGTCATACGCTAGAATAACAAACACATAGGGAAATGTGTGTTCAAGAAAATTAATGCGATGCGATGACCGATTTTTGTTCCTCGATATTTGTTTGAGCTGTGCTGCTGGGGAGTTTGTTGCGCCACTTCTTCTTCCCAGCGAAAGCACTAGGAAGTGGTGAAGGGCGGACGTTTCCAGGGACTGTGTTATGTAATTTTGACGTTCGAATAGTGCTGATTCTCAGCCTAATTTGAATAAACGACTTTTGATTTTGAATTTTTACAAATCGCAATGACCTGCTTGGGGGATTAAGGGCGTCATAAAAATTGCAACTACCATGATAATCTCCATACCTAGTCAGATAATAATGTAATTGCTAATTACCAGTTATCAAAGACAGGGCGTGGTTGTTTTGATGATCTCTTTACCTACTTTGCTAACGGTTGACAAGCAAAGCGAATGTTTGTAAAAGATACCATCGCCAAAACCTATATCTGACCATTTTTTTTTATTGACAATTGGCTCACTCTTGACTTCAATCCAGCCCAGAGGCAGGGATGGGATCTACGGTGGAACGAGCTTGCCCAGAAGAAGCTTGAAATAATTTTGATAGCCAAATCCCGTGCACATGATGACCACAGCACAGCTGCGTCCGTATCCTTAATATGCTGGTAAAAATAAGTGTTCTTTAATGTTATGATAAAAACGGGACAATTTAATTGCACCCGTAGTTGGTGCCCCCTGACGTACTCGGCCCCCTTGTCATAAGGGGGCGAATTCCTCAGTAGGGTCCCTCATTAATAGGGCTGCCATCACCTAAATTACGGACCCCGGATAAAAACTTCAAAATCCCCGTACATTTATTTGGATGTAATAAAGTTATTTTGTTACATCCAATTTTTTATGGATAACAACCAATTACAATAAAATTAAAAACATTGTTGACTTTTTTTATTTAAAGAAAAAATACGAATGAAACGTGAAAGGTATTCAGCGGGGTAATCGTGTAATACCTTAGCATTACCTAGGCTAGGCTTTTATTTTGACCGTTTAACAACATTCATTGCGTTGTTTGTTGTTGAGCAGACAAATTTTTCGAACATTTATAGCAATGGATTAGCAATATCCATCAAAATGATTCACATTGTGAATGATGGTGTGTTTCGCAATTAGGGCACTGACTGGCACAGACTAAATAGTACAGATGCCAGCAGGTCAAGCTACCCGAAACTGTCAAATTTTCCCAATCAACCTTGAACCTTAATGTTATAGCGATAAAATTGAAAATCTTTTGACAGGTTGTAGTAGCTTGATGTTTATTCCAAAAAGGAATAGACGAAAATAAAAATTGAAAATCGAAAGCAAATTATGAATATTGTCACGAACGCTCGAGTATATTTGCCGCGCGGTAAATTTTAACTATGATTTTTATTGCAAATCATTCAAAGTCGGATTTAAATAGTGTGAATATAATAAAAAAAAAAAAAAAAAAAAAAAATAATAATAATAAAATTTATTTACTCAAGATAAAGGATTGTGGAACACGTTAAAATACAGTTTTACAAAATAAGTAAGTACTATTTCTACAAACGTGTGGGTGAGCACTGCTCTCCTAGCTACGTTATGGAAACCTGTGTTAAGGAGAAGCAGTCCGGTCCCCTAAGGTACAAAGACGTAAGAGTTACATAGTGCTTCTGATGTTACTGTTGCAATTTCGTAGAATTGAGTTTGACAATTAAAAGTTTAAGATACGTTTTGATGTCGTTAAAATAAAACAAAATAAATTAAATTAAATTGAGGTAAAATTGGTCGTTAAAATAAAACAAAATAAATAAATAAAGTTAAATTGAGGTAAATATGAGTGTGTGTGTGTGTGTGTGATTGAGTGTGTGGTGTGTGTGTGTGTGTGTGTGATTGGGTGTGTGGTGTGTGTAGGGGTGTGTGTGTGTGTGATTGGATGTGTAGTGTGTGTAGGGGTGTGTGTGTGGGTGTGTGAGAGGGTGCGTGTGAGAGTACGTGCGTGTGTGCTTGTCGATGTTCATCACATTATGTTAAGATCTTTTCAGTTTCGTTATATGACTTATCTTGGAGGTACGATTGTATAATCTTTTTGCATTTGTAATACGGTAGACCATAAATTTGACACTCTTCGTTCAATTTGTTGTAAAGAAACGGACCAAGAAAATGAAAAAATCTCTTGACAAAAGTTGAGCGTACGCGCGGCAGGGTGCATATCCTATCCGTTCGACGTTTACTACGTTTTTTATTTTCTATTACTCGGTATGGGGTGTTGCGGTGTTGCAGAATGACTGTCTGTAGTATGAAGTGTTGCCGAACATTTAGCACCTTGCATTCATTGTATAGTTGATCGGTTGGAAACAGGATAGGACGAAAAGTAGCTACCTTTAATATGGCCCTGTGTGCTACTTCTAGCGGCTTGAGGGTGGTTTTTGCTGCGCCACCCCAACAAGAAATGCAATATGTTACGATGGATAGACAAAGTGCGAAATAGACATTACGTATTATAATGGGATTGGTAATATGCCGGAGAGTTTTAAAAATGTATATCAGTTTGCGAACTCGTCCAGTTAGCAGACCGATATGAGACTTGAAATTGAGATTCCTGTCCAAGATTATTCCCAGGTATCTGATGCTTTCAGCAGAGGTTAAAAGAGGACATTGACAGTTTGAACCCTGTATTTGTGGATGACCAGTGTGAGCTTTGATCAGAATTGGAGTCTTTGGTTGAGAGACCGAGCTGTTAGAGTAAGTCAGAAATTTCGTTTTGGAGGTATTTAGGGTTAGAGTGTGGGAATTAAGCCAATTCAATGTCACGTCAAAGCCAAGCTGAGTTTGATGCTCTAGTTGTGACCAGGAATCCGCGATGAAGGTTATTGCTGTGTCATCTGCAAAGGATATTATCTTGGCATTAGCGATATTGAGATCACACAGGTCATTAATAAAGATTAAGAAAAGAGTGGGGCCTAAAACGCTTCCTTGGGGTACCCCATAGTCAATTGAAAGCTCGTCGCTGTTATGGCCATCGATCCTTACTCTTTGCGAACGATTGGAGAGGTAGCTGTGGAAAAGATCTAGTTGTGGGCCCCTGACGCCTATTTTCTCAAGTTTGATTAAGAGTGTGGAGACGGGAACAGTGTCGAACGCTTTCGCGAGATCTAGGAATATAGTAAGAACCTTTTTATTTTTATTTATATGATCTATAACAAAGCTGGTTAGGTCATGAACTGCGTCACATGTTGACTTATTTTTTCGAAAGCCATATTGTTGTTGGGAGATTATCTTACGATGCTCCAGGTAACCAACCAATCTTTTGTTTATCAAACGTTCAAGAACTTTGGATAAAGCGGTTAATACAGCTATAGGACGGTAGTTATTCGGCAAAGTTCCGTCACCCCCCTTGAAGATTGGATAGATTATTGCCTTTTTAAAGGAAGTTGGAAAAACAGCTGTTTCAAAACAAATATTGAATATATGGCATAAAACAGGCGCCAGAGTGGTGGAAAATTTCTTTAGTATTGTAGGTGAAATGCCATCCCAACCAGTAGCAGCGTTTGGTCGCAATGAATTTATGGTGGATATAATTTCTTCTGGGTCAGTTTTATCCAAGACAAAGGATGAAGCTGGTATAGAACTGCTTTGTGGGATAGGTGGTTGCTGCGAGGGCCTCGTTTTTATTATGTCATCTGCAAGTTTCTTGCCAATATTGACAAAAAAGGAATTCACATTGTTACATGACTGTGCGGGTGTTGGTGATGAGGATAGCAGTTGTGTGGACGAGTGTGTAGTTTTGGTGGTGTTTGTTATTCGCTTTATGGTATCCCAGAGTAATTTTGGGTTATTGCTTGCTTGGTTGAGTTCTTCCGCATCGAAGAGTCTCTTCGCCTGTTTGAGAATTTTGGTACAAAAGTTTCTGTATCGTTTGTAGGTTATGTTTAACGTTTCGTTATCTGGAGACTGTTTGAGGTTTCTGTGCATGGCATCTCTGTTTCTCATGCATAAATATATCATTGATATATTTATATATCAATGGTGAATATATCTATATTATAATATATTATGACACTATGGGCAGCCCTACTCGGTAGGTACGCACGACGACATATCAAACCATACATTTCCAGTATAAGCTGACTTCTCATTCTACGAAAAGCCTACACAATGCAAGGTCAGCTAAAACTGGAAAATAGCTTGAAATGTCGTCGTGTGTACTTATTTATTTTAGTGACTCCTTTTTACCCCACATCACACATGGCACTTTACAAAGCTTTAATTTGAACCCGTCTAAAGCTGCGTGAAAGAACGGGTGCCCCTATAAAATAACAATAGACCATAGGGGTGTAAATAATTAGAACAAGGGTCGGTAAATAGGTACAATCGACACTGTCCTTTGTTGTCCATATTTTCATTTACAGCCCATTCTGAAAACTCAATGTAGGCAAATTCCAACATTTAGGGTTTCGTTTCGTCTACATTTTACCATATTAAATGCCGTAAATTACAGGAAAGACAGCTGATTTTACCTTTTTTAGATCGCATCTTTAAGTGCCCAGAATATCTTGGCATGCGGCTAAAAAAGGAACTAAAATAATGTATTGAATTTCCGTATACTGCTGTCATTTTCCTTAGCCACCAACGCCATCTTTAAGTGTCAGCATAAACTAGTTTATTTTGTATATAAACACAACAACAGCTGTAAAACCTGCCAGGATGTGGGTTACCAGCTGATATATCTTGTTTTGTTGTGTTCTTCTCTTTCTAACACGTAAGTTAAAAAGAGAAGGATGCACTTCGCGTGGGAGCTCGGTCCCGGGTCCCGACAGTTATTTTGATAAAAAACGGGATATGGAATGTTGAACCAGACAGGCCTTGGCGTAGACAGAGAATGCTATAGACTAATTGATATCTTTGGTCGCATTCACACAAGAAAAAGAGCGACTTACGCCGATGTCGTGTAAAGAAATGAAACAGAACGATGAGATTTTTTGTTTCACGGTGCGTGCCATGTTTTTCAAGGTTAGCAAACTACTTTGCTAAACAAAGTTTGACAGTTAACGTGCAGCTAGGTATCATCTTTCTTTAAAATACAGTTTTATGTGCTTTAAAGTTAAATAATGTATGGTATATTTTGTTGTGAACAATGTAGACATAGTATATAAACCATTTAAAAAAAAAACATGGTGCGTTGTAGCGTTAAAGGGTGTAAAAGTGATAGTGGAACGAAAATGCCAGACTTGTCTTTTCATTCGTAAGTATACCACTCTGTATCAATTTATATATGATGATAACATTTTATGGTGTTCATATATTGTATATAATGTACCCTAGACATAAATTCATCGACAAAAAAGCACAATAATAACAATTATTAATTCTAACCTATGAATTTTAGTGTTGCCAATTTTTCTGTAAATGAATACCCAATATTATGGGCAATGTGTATTAATTATAATAGTATCTGAAAGATTTAATGACTTGTTGCAGTTTTCCTGAACATGATAATTTACGTCGGATATGGATTGTAGCTACAGGACGAACAGATTGGACACCAAAACCGTCATCAAAAATTTTCAGCAGACATTTTGAGAAAAAAATGTTAAACAAAAAGAAGAAGCTATTACCTAAAGGACAATAACGTGCTAAACCAATAAAAGCTAATTAAAAATAAACAATGTTGTATTATTGACTCTCAAAGCCAGAACCTTCTATCACAAAATACACGCTTTGACGTGGAGTTGCGGACACCAGCCCGCTATACAATACAATAACATCCATCGTCATCCTGCCCTCATCGCAATTTATTAATCGAGTTCGGCAGCACATCCATACACCTTTATTATTCCTCCGCCTATACCGATAATAATCTATAATTATAAGTGTTATTTTCAGGCTCTCTTACATAATAATTTCTAATTCTATCAATTCGTGGAACACCACCTTATTTAGAATCACACAAATTGTGGGGTAAATTTTTCCTCGCACGGTAACCCTAAATATGATGACGTTATTTTTTTTTGTCTCTTTCTGCGACACGCTTTGCAGGTGTCTATAGCATTCTCTGTCTACGGGCCTTGGGCTTCGAGTCTCTGGCTGTTGTTGTTTTTTTTAATGTAGGCACAGGCTATGATTTTATTGTGCCTGATTATGAATGATTTTGTGATTCTACGTTGATAACATAAAATGTAATCTTTATCGTGTTAGTCATAGGTTTTTCCTCGACATAATTGAATACTTAAGTAATATAATTAAGTTTTTTTATACGTATAAATAAATTATGTAATTACATAAAGAATAACCTTATAAATGCTTTACAAAAGGAAAGAAAAATATATTTTATTTTTGCGCCCAACTACGAAAAATAATATAGCATCACGCTCAAGTACAACTGTGCTCGACAGAGGTGTAGGTATAGCAAAGTTAAAGTAATACCTACGGTTTTTTGTACTAAGATCTCCGTTAGAGGTAGAAATTATCATTATATTTACGAGGGGCCGAAGCCAACTCTTACAACTTATTGATTTCAGAGTGACTAGCATCTTCTTGCTTAAAAGGTGATCTCCAAATAATGTATTTTTCATATGTATGTAATTGCAATAAACATTTTTATTTTTTACTAGCTTCTGCCCGCGGCTTCGCCCGCGTGGATGTCGGAAATTATCCTACGGGAACGTGCTAACAGGATAAAATGTATGTGCTTCCCCAGAATGCCATCTATCTCGCGGGCCCTTTGTGGCTAATTACAATAGAAAACCAATTGTGTCTCATTAGTGGTGATTAAGAGGGTAGGTACCTATCTTTACCTAAGTACCTACCTAATTAAAAAAAAATTACTCAATAACAGAAAATTAAATACCTACCTACCTAAATAAACCTATTTCTGATGATAACTAATTTAAACTCAATAAATAAGCAAAATCCCTAAAAACTAATATCTATACGAATGACTAATCCTACCTAACAGTATTATAAAATAACCTACGGTCACATCGTACACTATCAAATATATACAGAATACAGAATTTTCACTTCTACAGATTTATTATAAGTATACTTAGATTATTTATGTTTTAATTTTTGATAGCACTATTGAAAAAGTTAGAAAAATGTTTGATGTTGTAGCGTAAACTGAACTTTATTGTGTAGGTATTAAAGTTATTATGTTATTATATTCGTTTACATTTTGGGTAAATAAATCGCGAATGCAGACTACTTAGGTAGACCGTACGTAAACAGAACCCATTTATTAGCCATTAATGTCCCACGGCTGGGCAAAGACGTAACTAACTGAACAGACAGCTGTGCTGCTGGGGAGTTTGTTGCGCCACTTCTTCCCAGCGAAAGCACTAGGAAGTGGTGAAGGGCTGGTGTTTTGGGGGACTGCCTTTTAATTTTGACGTTCGAAGAGTGCTAATTCTCAGCCTAATTTGAATAAATAACTTTTGATTTTAGACCTCATGCTTAGCAGTAGTGCTTGCGAAGTTGCGACCACAAGATCATTGGAGCAGTCAGCTATGGAGTGCATTAAAATTAACTCAACGGGGCACCACGTCACAGTATTACAAAATTGTAATACTGTGACCACGTTTTTCAAACCAGTGAAGGAAAACATCGTGAAGAAACCGGCATGTCCTAGAACCAAAAATTCGAAGACACGTGCCTTCTCTCTGTGAGAGGGAGAGGGCCATAATCCACCACGCGGGCCCAGTGTTGGTTGGCGATTTTAGACTTAAAAGTACCTATATTCATTGGGGTAGCTAGGGATTTTGTCTAGGGGAAGCCGTTAACCTGAACGAACCAGTCATATAATCAATCATAAATGACGCCTCGTAATAAATAATCCCACCAAAAACATTTTATAAGTAGGTTGCCAAGACTTAAATAACGCTTTCACTGTTAAAAAGGTATAGCTGCAAAGTACGGACGCCAGCAGGTCAACCTACCAGAAACTGTCAGATTTTCCCAATCAACATTGAACCTAATGCTTTAGTAATAAAGTCGAAAATCTATTAAAGAAATCTGACAGATTGTAGTAGCTTGATGTGCTGGCGTCTGTACCAATCTTTATTAAAGCAGCCGAGCATGAGGACCAGCCGGTCGATTCTGTAAAAATCTCACCGTGAAAACTCAAGTGAAGTGAGCTTGATGTGAGTTGTCAGTAGTGTAAATCCTTAACATTAGTTGGAATGACAGCTCACTCCACGCTCACTTCACCTAAGTTTTCACGGTGATTTGGTTACAGAATCGCACTGCTGGGTTTGATTTCTAAGTCAGCGTTATTGGGCTATCCTACTTTCCTCCCACCTCTCTCTATCCAGAGCTGCGAAGGACCAATCTTTATTAAAAAAGTCCAGCATGAGGTCCTGGGTTCGATTTCTAAGTCAGCGTTATTGGACTATCCATTAGGAATTACTCAGTAGCAGCTGGGAGTCCCGATTTGTACCAGGTTGAGGGCCTTTTTTTTTTTGGGTGGGAAATCATCAAATGACCCCTCCCGCTCTGGGCGGAGCGGAAGGGAGTGTCAGACTTTTACTGACTAAAACCCACCCGTGTTCCTTCAGTTGCCTGTGCCAAGGGTCACGGTATCTCTTTCGAAAAACCCGCAGCCCTGGCGGCATCGGCCCTAGCGGGCCTCGACAGTTCGTGCTGACATCTCTTTGAGGCGCGCGTGGAACACAACGCGCCGTCGACCCGGGCCTGGTCCTTACTAGGCGGCGAGCTGCCCATTGCTCGCCGCCCGCAAGCCCGCGCCTACGGTGGCCGGAAGTCGGCTGTTGACTCCCGTCCAGGGATCAGGTAGATGGCCTAACAATCATATGGCAGGGTTTTTGTTGAGAGCAGTGGAGGCCTAGTGGTAACGACCCCGCCTGACGAGTTGTAGGTCGTGGCTTCGAACCCAGGCAGGCGCTTTACTTTGTGTAAATTATTTCATCACCACTGCTCTCAAAACGGTGAAGGAAAACATCGTGAGGAAACCGGCATGTCCTAAAATCAAAAACTCGAAGACATGTGACATCTACCACACCAACGGATATCTATGACCACACCGCACTGGGCTCGCGTGGTGGATTAGAGACCACTCCCTCTCACAGAGAGGCGGCCTGTGTCCCAGCAGTGGGAACATTATAAGCTGAGTATGTGATGTGATGTGGTGGCCTAACTGGAGATATGCTGGCATTATGCTGAGCGATGGCCGTTTTGCGTGAACGTGACGCATGTTTACCCCCAACTTGTTTTTTTTTGTGTTTTTTTATGCGTCATGTTTGCCGCAAATAAATGCATTTTCTTTCTTTCTTTCTTTTCTTTCAGATATGTGGTCTGCCTAACCGTACGAGGATTACAGTTGTCATGTTAAGTAAATACCTATTTCTTGGAAAACGCATCATTGTTTTTTGCAATTATAACGTCAACACTTACAAAGTGAGTCTGTCTTTATTCACTTATCGTTATCACAGATTCTGAATGTTTGTTATTTCATAAAATGATGATAAATTTTACTTATCTTTTTGATAAGCTCATTGATAGTGATAAATATGGTATAGTTATTTCCTGTGAGAGTTGTTTTTTTGAGTCATTTTTATTTTTTTTAATTAATAAATAATATTTATTGTTTAACTAGGACTAGATTACATGGCAAAGTAATATAATATAAAGTACAATTATCTTGATCTAGTTAGTGGGTGCCTTTCTGCTCTCCTAGATAGTGGTGCCGATTCCCTTGTTCACAAACTAAACTAAATTTAAGTTCAGTGCATCTTTTTCTTTCTATTTCATTAAGAAAAGGACAGAAGATAAATATTAGTTTAGCTATGAGAAGACCTTCTATATTTCACATCATACATCAGTTGTTTTTTTTTACATTGATATCTGCAATTTATTTTTGGTCTACATAACAAAGAGTGTTCTATTCTATTCTGTCAGTGGCGTAAATTCTTAAATGGGCCTTCTATAAAAAAAATTGGGGGCCCTTTTCACTTTGTTTTTCCCCATGGAAACCCCCCGTCTGGGAAGAACGAAGGCTTATTCAGCTCTGTTCAGCTGTTGTCTATATGAAACAACGATTTCGTATAGAATGCGTAGAAAATCGTTGTTTCCTATGGACAAAAGCTGAACAGAACTGAATAAGTATGGTTAGTCCCGAATAGTCCCTTAGGTGACCTGGGAGAAAAAAGAGGAGATTACCTTTTTAAAACAGTCTGAAAAGATTGTCAGGTAGGTAATCTTCTTTTTTCTGTAACCAACTTAAAAAACAAAAGAGGTTGAATTACAAAGGTCTGTTTTTGATTATTTGGTGACGAACGAACGATGAAATTACCAGAACAATTTGATAACAAGTATTTTGATAAAATATCATGTTTTCAGTGTTATGTAAACAATACTATCATAAGATTACATGCACAAACAGAGCGGCCATGTATGCTTGTTATTAAATTGATATCAAAAATAATCCAAGGCTCCAAATCCGCTTTCCGCATCAGTACATATTCATATATTAAAAAAAATATTTTTCTTTGGCAGCACTTTGACATCTCTTGAACTTTGTATTTCAAGTGATCTAGAAGCATTATCATCTGCCTAGCCTTCTCCCAACTATGTTGGGTCGGCTTCCAGTCTAACCGGATGCAGCTGAATACCAGTACATATTTTACATGGAGCGACTGCCAATCTGACCTCCACAACCCTGTAACTGGGTAACACGATACCCTTTGGTAAGACTGTTTGTCAGACTTTTCGGCTTCTGACTACCCGTAAACACTGTCACAGATCCATGCATGACTGCCGGGACCAACGGTTTAACGTGCTTTCAGGGGCACGGAATAGGGTTCAGACTCTCGATAAGTAATGGAGGGTCACCCATCCATAGACCGACCTTGGCAAGCGAAGCTTAACCACTTAGACACGAGCCCCGAGGATTAAAATTACTGGTGTTACATAAATTAAAGTAATACTTAAATGATAAATAAATGATAAATTATTTATGGTTGTTTTAGTTTGATTCGACTTTTAGGTACCTACTGCCAGTATAAAAGCTCGAAATTAGCTTTTGTAGAAACAAAAGCTAATTTCGAGCTTCTATACTGGCTAGTCACGGATATTATGGGTGCCTACGTGCCTACTGCCTACCTGATGTACTGCATCGTATGTTTAATTGTGATAAATAAATGATATATATCTTTAATTGATAACTGGTTTCCATTATTGTGTGGAATGGAATTTATCAATTAAAATTTATTTTTAAAATGTTTAAATAAGTTATCTTATTATTCCGTAATTATCGAATTGTAAAGTTGCATAAGTAAGTTTGTTTACTTCAGTTTTTCATAAAAATAGCGGAAAGAATTTGACTTTGCTGACGTTAACGCAACACTCGCAACACACGCACGGCGCCAGCCTGTCTCAATAGTAAAATATGATTAAACTGTTATGCTTTTTTCTTTATTATTGGTCAATGTTATGGATTCCTGTATAGTAAAACCAACTATAACAAGCCAGATTTCTTAACATTTTCTCCAAAGAGTCTGCAAGGCTTATGCGAATTTCTGAACGAAAAAACCAATTCCATTGTCCTCTGCTGTCAAACTGACAACTGTCAATCTCAAAAATACCAAACGTCAATCTGACAGCAAAATTTGCAGATTTTCGTAAGAAAAATATTTACGAAAATTAGCGAAATGCGAAGGGAATTCATATTAGTTTTGTTGGGAATTATATGCATATCGACACTGTCGTCTTTGCTATCCGGTTATGTACAGATAGAAACGGATAAAATACTTTTAGACACCGTAGTAGGCGCAGTCGGTGCTGGTAATTTCTCTTATTGGCAACTAGGACATACTGGGCCTCTCCTGGTGGAGCTGACGTCTTTATCCGGTGATGCTGACCTTTACGTGTCTGATACTGTAAGGTATGTTGGCCAAAATAAGAATTTTCATGCGTTTTCTTTACTTTTCTTGTGATCGGCTTTTCTGGGAAAAAGTTGGTTTTAATTGTTAATATCTGGCTTAAATTCACAGTTTTTGTTAGGCAGCTCTTAAAGTCAAAGTCAAATCATTTATTTCAAATAGGCACATTAAAGGCACTTTTGAACGTCAAAATTAAAATTAAAATAAAATTGATTCTAGTCGCCCCTTCCAAAAGGTAGTTTTCGTATGGAGAAGAATGGGCAAGAAACTTACTAATACTTACGCCAACACCAGAAGGTAGAAGGTATATATCCGACCTTCTTTGAAGGACTCGGAATAGTGTATATCCTGCCTGGACAGGAAAGGCTGAGCCTGGTTACGGGGACCATCACGGGACATTGCTCGCTAAACAAACACTTCCACACAATAGGCATAACGGACCGCCCCCTATGCAGGGCTTGCATAGAGGCTGAGGAAACCGTTGCGCATGTGCTCTTTGAGTGCACAGGTGTCACCCAGATTAGGTCAGAAACCCTCTGGACACCCAGATCTTACACAGATGTTCTCAACAGGCCAGGAGACTTAATGACATCAATGGCGTTCATTAAGTCATCCAAGGTGCAGGTGCATGACCACTTAGGACACTCCAGCAAGTGGGGCATGGTCTGGGCCCCAAGTCTGCTATTTTTATAAATTCGTCATTCCAACACGATCCCATTCCCATCCCATTGTCATTTTGTTAAAAGTTTGTAATCTGCTAAATTCTTAATGGCGATCATTGGTCGGTCAATGGTCTTGTAATAGAATTGTGTCATAATGACATTGTCGTATTGCCATTATTATAAAATCCGTTAGTAGAAATGATATTCGAAAAACTACCACTACTTTATTTATGCCAGATTTCATTTATATATATTTTTACATATTATTTATTAGTGTTTTATACAAGTCAAGTGTTTTATGTAAGTGAGTCATTCATTTATCATTATGTACAAGATTACAATTCTATGCCAATTCTTTCAATGGAGTGTCAGTGGTTGACCACTGGAAAGTCATAATGACGCCATTATGTTAGTAGATTACCAAACATGTCAAAATCAACCATTATGAAATCAATGATAGACCATTCTGACACTATTGTAATAGCAGACTTGGGGCCCAGGTAAGAAGCACATTGGGCGTTGGATGGAGCATTTACATCACAAATACTTAATATTCCTCACTTGTGAACATTTTATTTTCAGGCCTAGTTATGAAACAGATAAGAACAACTTTAGCTCTGTGACTTGTGGTCCTGATATGGTCAACATACCCTCAGAGTTCCCCAGACCTATTGGTGAGTTGAACATCAAGCATTTTCAAAAAAATAATCTGCTTGTTCTCTTGTAAACTGCGATCAATAATAGTACTAGATTAAGGATCAGGAACAAAAATCAATCGCTCAAGTGGCCACGTTTGCACACACGTAAACATCTACATTACTTAGAACAAAGTTTAATAATATTAACAACTTCAGTTTATTATAAACCTTAATGCTTAAACATAAAGTTTAATTACCATTGCAAAATCTATTTAAAATGTCGCTTGAAAATAAAATCATTCTATTTTTTAATTTTCAGTCATTTATTCTAAAATGAAACTTTAGGTTAAAAACATAATAATTTGAAATAAGACCACAAAAGTATTTGTGGTCTTATTTTTCAGGCCGTTTTTGAAGCGCTTATCGGGAATCTAGTACTATTATTGCATTACTATACCCTGTTCATTAGGCAAACCGTTTTTTGACAGATGGAACTAGTGATTGCAGCAACACACAGCACATTGTTTGATACGGTACGGTACGTACGATATTATAATGTATGTAAGAAGCCATAAATAAGATAATTCAATAAGATAAGGCAGTTTATATATTTATTTTATTACGCATTTTAAAGTTAACTTTTACGTTCCAAGACAGCTGTCAAAAACGGTTAACCTAATGGACAGGGTATAAATCAGTCCATCTTTAGGGTCCTCCGAGATAAGGATTTTTATTATCTGTGCGTAGCGAAGCGCACACACGAACGACCGCCGGCGCCGCCTGCGCTCCTTTTGTCTAGGTGATGACGCTCACATTGAGGCCGTTCCTAACGGTGACGTAGTTTGTTTACCGGCTAGTATAAGTACAGCATCCTGTTGATCCAGCCTGTCCCACCTTGCTGACGTCCGTCAGTGACGCCCTAAGCCGAGGTTTGTACACAGGGGGTGCATTTTCAATCTCAAATAGCAGCCGGGGGGTTTATTTTAGACTTTCGCTGTAATAATAAAAAATGTTCAAGATGTTATTTCCCATAAGATTTTTTTTTTTTTTTTCTGGACGGCACTTTAATTTTTGGGTATAACACTTGAATTATATCCTTTGACAGTCAAAAATTTAAAGCTAGTTGAATACCACTCATCCCAGGTCACCACATCTTCCAGGTATCGGAGTATTCGGTCACTGGTCCCACTATCTCTCGGAGTACAGCATCCAAGTGTTCCTGGATGCCTCAGCCGTGCTCAGCGAGGAACAGGTGCTAGCTATTGAAAGGGCTCACCGTGGACTTGGCGAGAAATATGGAGGTAACCTCATAACATCTTGAAAAATAAGCGCGCCCACTGATTTTGTGTTTACTACGAGATATTTAGAACATTTTTATGAAGTCAAAGTCAAATCATTTATTTCAAATAGGCACATAAAAGGCACTTTTGAACGTCAAAAATTAAACTAAAATAAAATTGATTCTAGTCGCCCCTTCCTAAAGGTAGTTTTCGTATGGAGAAGAATGGCAAGAAACTCCACCGTTACTCTTTTAAAATGTTTTACTATATTTTGCATACATTAATTATATAATTATAAATGTGAAGACGATGCACCTAAAAATAAAATTATTAAATGCATTAATAAAACCATGACATATAAATTAACTATGTGATAGATGGTGCTTGCATATTTACAAACATTCTAAAAGTAGACGATTTTCATAAATAAATAAAGTGTGACTTTAAGTACCTAATTACATGAGAGTATGCGCATTTTGTAAAACTCGCTATAAAAAATATTAGTTCCACAGACGCTCACGTAGCTATCAGCGCCAAAATGGCGAAAATCAACTTCATTTTGTCATCAGAATCTATAGTATGATGTGTAACAGTCGGATTTGAAAAAATACTTTTGCGTTTAGTAGCCCAATTCTTGAGGAAGGCTATTTAACATCACGCTAGATGCTTTAGAGTGAAAAACCGGCCAAGTGCCAGTCGGACTCACGCACGAAGGGTTCCGTACCATTATCTATAAAATCACGTCACGTGGTATGGGAAAAAAATATAAATTTTATTTTATTTTAATTTTATTATTTATTATTAAAGTAAAAATACAACTGAGTAATTTGTGAATATTTGAAGTGCCTACCTGTTGCCATTATTGATATCGAGCAAAAAAGGGGGAAAAAATCGCGTTTGTTGTATGGGAGCCCCCCTAAAATATTTATTTTATTTTGTTTTTAGTATTTGTTGTTACAGCGGCAACGTAAAAAAAAAATAATTTGTGATTTCAACTGTCTAGCTATCGCGGTTCTTGCGATACAGCCTGGTGACAGACAGACGGACGGAAAGACAGCGAAGTCTTAATAATAGGGTCCCGTTTTTCGGAACCCTAAAAAAAGAACGCTATGCGAAAACGCAGTAATAGCGCGGGCAATGCGATGCAATGCGACGAGGTAGGGTGGGTCACGTGTAGAAGCTAGTCTATTATAATAAATTCTCCTTTTTCCTGTCTCCTCAGAAATGGACAAGCGTAAAGAGAAGCCGGCGACGCGTAAGACCGACGAGGAGCCAAAGCCGCGCTTCCTGAAGCTGCTCAGCATTCTCGATATGATCTTCGAGATGTTCGTTTTATAGGTAAGTACCTATATTAGCATTAGTCTGTAGGACTGTGGATGGGTGACCATCTTTACATACCGAGACCCCCCGTGCCTCGGAAAGCACGTTAAGCCGTTGGTCCCGGCTGTCAATCGTAGATCTTTGACAGTCGTTACGGGTCGTCAGAAGCCCGAAAGTCAGACAACCTGTCTTACCAAGGGGTATCGTAATTATCCAGTAACTGGGTTGTGGAGGTCAGATAGGCAGTCGCTCCATGTTAAGAGGAGGCTCCCTAAATTTCATGTAAATTTGAATTAACATTCTGGGACAGTCACACATGCAATCAAAATTGAACTTTAGTATATGATATAATGGATCTTTATCTTTGGGTGTATAAGACAGAAACGTAATTGTAACATTTTCGCCCGATACATTATTTATTCGAAAATCATGTGTTTTTTAAGGATTATTACATTTTATTTCAAGATGGCTCAGCCTTTATGTCTAAAATAAATGTGCACAGTAAGAAAATATACTTTACTATCGACCCATAAGACATTTTTTCTCTAGATCAATTATTACTTTAGTTATAAACGAAATAAGAATTGAGACTTACGACATTTAGTTTCGAGCTCCAACGCGATCAAGGAGTGCACGCGGTATTCAACTTTATTACTGATGTGTTAGCGGCCTAACCCGCCTAACGGCCAGCCGGTTCGTCAGTGCCGCGCTGTGCGCCATCGAGAGAGGGTGTATCGCTCGCGCGCGCGTTCAATACGTATTTTACTTGGGAGTTATTTTAATAAAATTCACATTAAAACGCTACCTATACAATGGGAAACAAAGATAATAAAAGATATGTTCAGATAAGTCGAAAGCTTGAAAAATATTGCAAGAATCATGAGAAGCAAAGCAGTATTTTTTTATTAGTATTTTTTTTTAAATTCGTATATATTATTTTGACGAAACGTCTAATCTAAAGTATAAAATTGTATGACACAGTCGATCGATATTCATACAATTTTATACTTTAGGCTATGGTAATACGGTCCTATTTTCAATGGAGCCAGTAAATTCCGCGAAGATTTTTCCGCTGTCTGAACTTCGCCAAAAATGTAAACAAATATGAGTTTATGGAAAAATAACTTTAATTTCTACACAATAAAGTTTAGTTTACGCTACAACTTCACACATTTTTATAACTTTTTCAATAGTGCTAGTCACTCTGAAATGAACTTAATTGCCATTAAAATAAAGTTGATATTCCTTTAACTTGAAATAATGTCAATTTGAAACAAATAAAATTTAAATATAGATATCTCTATGATGATCAGATAAATTTGATTTGATTGCAGCCGACCTATATCATAACTACTGCTAATAATTATTATTGCATGCAACTGCAACCTAGCGCGTGGGTTCAAGGCCAGATTGTTACAGTTGTGTTGAAGATTGTGAGAACATAGGAAGCTATGGAGGCGATTTGATTATATTAAGTACCTATATAACAATATTATAAGTAGTATAACAATTATGTTGTTTATGCTTATATATAAATTGTTGAAGAGGTTTTTATCCGAATAATGACTAATAAGTATATACTCTCTTAGGAAAAAAAAATGAAGGCAAATTTCTCGAATTTGAATGTCATCCGGAACAGGGAAACTTATTGGAGACGCCTTCTCAGTTGCATAATTTAGTTTCTGTTCCTGCGAAATCATGATGCAAGTTGTTGCAGTTTTTGTCTGGCTTGTTAATTCTGATGGCGTCACAGATTTGCGATCTGATAAAAATTTTATTTTACAAAAAAGCTTTCTGTCTTTTATAGGGTAACGTGTGTCGGTCATGAGTTTCTGCATGCTATTACAAAATCGGCGCAAAATATGATTTCTACAGTTAATCTTTTCGACTGTAATGTTTGCGTAGGGCCGTGACTCAATAATTTTTGTGTAGGTACTGCTATCGCCATCTGCTATAAATCGTCCATAAATAATGTTGTGCATTTCAATCGATTTTTTTAAACCTTCTGCTATGATTGTTGCTTCCATGCCTGTAGATGGGACGTCGTAATTTTTGTAACATACGAGGGCGACACTGAAAGTTTTTAGAACCGGCCACTTGTAAAAGATATAATAAAAAATAAGTTAAATTTTGAAAATGGAACTCTGCCAATATTATTGTGTATGTATTTTATATAATAATAATAACGTTTATTTATAAACATGTTGCAGATTTACTATAACTTATCTTAAAAATTATAGAGGACACAGTTGCTCATTTGCCTGAACTAGGTGGAACCTGTTTCAGGCTAGAAAGGTGCAAAAAAAATTAACAACTGAGAAGACTAATTAAAAACTAATATTACCTTAAAAGACTAACATGTTTTATTTACAGACAACGAGTAAATCCTCTGTCTCACTGTATTATATGCTAAGTAAAAATTGCAGAATAACCTTTTTACAGTCGCAATTATTTAATTTATAAATACTTTTTTTTTATTGTATTTAATTTATTGTATAGAAATGGGCCTAAAAATGTATAAAATCTGTTTACAAAGACATATTTAGACGATGCATTGGACTTACATACAATTTACAGACAGAATTTTATTCATTTATCATTTGTTTACGATTTGGCGGCAAATTGAAAATTGTCTGCGTCACGTCAGCATGAATTTAACGCGAGAAAATTTTCGTACAATGATTTTTTATGACTTTCGATGTCATTTAAGTCAACAAGAAAGTTATGATTGACTTCGATTGGCCTTTTACGAAGAAATGCCATCTCGTGCCACTGTTTACAACTTGTTTAATGAGTTTAAACGTGGTCGCACTAATCTCACCGATGATCTGCGTGAGGGACGAGGGAAGGACGTGAAGGACGTGAGGGAAGATGGTGGCCTCGTTCTTCAGAAGGACAGGTCATTACCCAACAATTGTTTTAGAGGATCGAAAAACAGTTACTGCAGAGTGGTACACTAACAATTGTTTGCCACTTGTCTTGGAAAAAGTTCGGGAGAAACGACCTCGCAGTAGAATCCTCTTTCACCACGACAACGCCTCGTCGCACACCGTCAAGCAAACAATCGACTACTTGGCGACGTCAGACGTGGAATTACTGGGTCACCCGCCCTATAGCCCCGACCTCGCACCTTGCGATTTTTATTTATTTACGAAAATAAAAGAAAAACTTCGAAGAAAACGTTTTATGGACGCCGAGGAAGCAGTGGCTGCATTTCAAAATGCCGTCGAAGAGACCCCTACGGACGAGTGGGCAAATTGCTTTTCTCAGTGGTTCCATCGGATGCAGCGATGTATTGATTTAAATGGACACTATTTTGAAAAGATATAATAACACTAATAAGTTTGCTAGTTTGTTCAGTTTTTTATTTTCTAAGAATTTTCAGTGTCACCCTCGTATATTTTATAGCATTTCCACTTTTTTGACAAATGCATCAATACTTTTTTTTTACTGCTATTTATAAGACTACCCGTACGTCTGCCTATTATAGCTGCGCATCCTGAATTGGCAGCCGATTTCGTTTTTTATGCCGAGAAAAAAGTCAAATTTTGGTGGTCAGAAACCAATTGAATCGAGCTTAATCCACAGTTAAAAAAGAGATTTATGATCAGCAACCACTTGCAACTTATCATAAAAAATCGTATATCAATAATACGTCTTCCAGTTGAAAAGAAATGAAGTTTCAGCCATAAATGAAAAAGTAAGTAGATAGCTGAACTATTCCGATAAGCTGTTTTTGACGTTGAGCATCTCGAGCTGGCAACGAATACTTCTGTATCAAATATGAGCCTTATTCTTACCTCGTTACTTGTATTATTGGAAATAGTATTAGTGGAAATGTTGTTTTTGTACCAGTTTAAAAAACATTTTGTTTTGTGTTGTTTAATAGATAGACGTGATGGATATTGATATCTAAACACGATAAAACAAAAAAAAACCGATTTCTCAACTCATACTTCAAGTAACACCACCAGCGGTCATTGACTCCAAAAAAAAACAATCATCAATTCAAATTTTTTTAATTTGTCGAGTTTAGACTGCGGAGTTTCTCTAGCTAATTTAATTTGACCATGTTTTGAGTAATGTAGTAGTAAGTATTAAATAAACTATTATATTTCATAAACTAAAATATATATAATAATATAAAAGTGTTTCTATTCCATCTATGTTCGCTATTCTAAAATCAAAATACGTAAAGTTAGAATTTTGCGTCGACGCGGCGACCTTCGGCTCGCTCGCGGGAATTGAAGCGCGGAGTGGCGGGGTGCATGGGGCGGAGCTTGCGTGGAAATTATTTTAGAGTGCCTGGTCTTAAATACTGGTATTCAGCTGCATCCGGTTAGACTGGAAGCCGACCCCGACATAGTTGGGAAAAGGCAGGCAGATGATATTAATTCGACAGCACGGTTGGCGTAGTGGTTAAGCGATTGACCGCTGCGCTGCGTGTCGCGGGTTCGATTCCCGCACGGAACAAATATTTGTATGGCCTATAAGTAGTTGTTCCGGGTCTGGCTGTTTGTGTATGTGACTTTTAATGTTTGTAAACGCACCCACGATACAGGAGAAATTCCTAGTGGGGCAACGCTTTTTTAAAATAATATACGCAAATTAATTTATATTTTTGTATCTATTTCAGACCTTGTGGTGGCTATTACGCTATTTTGAGAGGGTAACCGAGCGTGATAGGTATTATCACACCAACGCGTTGTAAAGAGGGTAGGTAGCGTTGGTACAAGTTGTTGGAATATAACATAAGGACAGGTAAATTGGAAGTGCTGGGAAACGGTTCGAACTTTAATATTTGTATGGTTTAGTGTATTTTTTATTTATTTGGTATATTTATTTTAGAGGTATGAGGAACAGGGTGTAAAGTTCACTCATCCTCCATAGCAAAGGGAGGATCCTCGGACCAGGCGATGTGTCTGGTGGGGTACTGCCCGATGATTCATGTCGGGCTGTTGTATGGAAGTTGCGCGGTAAACTCTGCTTGCGAGATGCAGAATTTTGCGTGACGTCAGTATGAAGTGTAGTTCGCATATATGGCGTTGTAGATACCATACCGCTAGATATTTGGATCTTCAACAGAGGCTACACAATTTTTTTTACTATACTGACTAAACTATTAGATATATTTGATTGAATTTTCGTATGCAGACTGGGTAGGGTATTAGATATACGCAGTTTAATTTATTGTTGTATTGTCATCTCTACCTTGTATAAATGATAAAGACATTATTCTATAGATTATGTAATTTATTGTAGTATTTTGTATCTAGTCAATAAATAAATGTAAGTATTTCAAAAGCCTTTTATTTCTCAGTACAACCCGATTCAAAATGGCGGCTCCTCTGAAGTGCGCTACTCGCTGCGCAGTACCTCACCCCTCACCCCCGCTGACGGGTGAATTGTTTACTGCGCAGCGACCCGCCTCATGTTCAGTCGTCATTTGTTTTTTGTGTTTTTTTCTCTCTCTGATGATTCGATGAACTTTAGTTCGAATCTTTTTTTTTTGTTTGGCATCTCGCAGTTCAACCTATGAGGTTGTCGTCTGCTCAACCGGGCTTACCTGTGGATATACCTCAATAAATTAGGCCTCCAAGCCAGGGCTTAAAAAAACTTAAAAACTAAGCGTCTACACGCAGTACACGCTCAGGGCACACCCTGTGGGGTACGGTACGGATTTCTGCTTAGGGCGTCGCTGGGATAGTTCAGCAAGGGACAGGCTTTATTTAATGATGAAAGCACAGAGCACAGAAGATAAATTAGTTTAGTCCTGTCAAATTAAGATACTCCATAGACAGTTTAGACGTGATTAAAAAACATGGCTACTAAAAATACGTCAATTTACGTTAGGCGCTAACTAATTTCGGCGCCATTGTTGCACAAATTCCACAGATTCAAACCACGTTAGCTAGTAGACAATTGAATAAACGGTTTGCTCAACTATATACCTAACAAAATTAAGAAAAAAAAAATACATACAGGTACACAGAAAGAAGTTATAATTGTAAGAAAACAATAAGGAATTGAATAGAAAGAAGAAAGAAAATGCATTTATTTGCGGCAAACATGACGCATAATAAAAGGACAGAAACACACAAAAAAAACAAGTTGGGGGTAAACATGCGTGACATTCACGCAAAACGGCCATCGCTCAGCATAATGTTAAGTTAAGACCCTAAGAATAAAGACACTTACATACATATGATGACACGGAGGCACTTTTGGAGCAGTACTGCAGCACTGTCATAAACACTCTTGTACATTTTCGCATAGTTTGCGCAATGGGTCGCACAGTGCGCTGGATTGAAGCGTGGATGTACGACAGGACACTAGTCATTGTGAAGACGGACGGTGTAAATCCTATCCTTCTAATATAAATGCGAAAGTTTATTTGGATGGATGGATGATTGTTACTCTTTCACGCAAAAACTACTGAACGGATTTGGATGAAAATTGGTACACATAGTTTATAAACAGGACTAACACATAGGATACTTTTTATCACGATATTCCTACGGGATTGAAACTTATGCGGGTTAAACAGCGGGGCGCAGTTAGTACTTAAATGAAAATACTATATGCTACTGTTTGACATTGGAATATAGTATTTTTTGTATTCAGTGGTGTCTAGCGAGTACTGAAGACTACTCAGCCTACTATCTTGTACCAGATCTAAATAGAAACTAGCTTTGTTTGGACAAGCAAGGTCCTTTTGTAAGCCCCAGTGGCGTCGGTTCATTCCTAATATTTCGTAGCAGTAGGTACTCGCTTCACTATTGTTTTTTTAAAAGATATTGTAAACACATTTAGTGTGGATAACAATGTCAGCCTAAAACTACAAAGGTTGCAAATACAAAAGAAATGCCTGTTTTTTAGGAATGGGCAAATGGTACCTGGAATTAACTTGAAGCCTTGAAGGTTTTCAAAATACTAAGTGTCTAAACACACTATGCCGAAGGTACGCTACCGAAGTTCGGCATGATTACGCCTGCAATTCTATTTGACGAAACATTATGACGAAATTACGTTGCGTTATAGCGTACAGCCGAACTTCGGTCGGGCGTAAGTTCAGCGACAATTCGGCGGCAACGTATTCTGTAGAGCACACATTATACGCGACCGAAGTTTCGGAAGACCTAAATCCGGGGCGGGGAGCAGAGGGAGGCTCGACACACTGAATACACACACAAAGTTGCGCAACTGAATTTCTGCCGCGTAAGTTCGGCACTTATGGTGTGTCATATCAGCCGAATACGTCGGAACGAAAAATCAGCCGCGGAACTTCGTTCGCGTAACTTCGGCATAGTGTGTTTGGACACTTATTGTGACTATTTGTTAACAAATTTTTGAGCCTAACACAAGCAAACTAATTGCTTAAATGGATTCTCCTCATTGTAACTAGAATAAGTTATTTAACATGATGCAATAAACACAATATTTTTTATACTCGAAAAAACAGGCGTCTCGATAAAAACTCAAAGTTCAAGCGTGAAATAATTTTATTTACAAACTAATTCAACAATACATAAATACACTGATTTGAACTCATTCAATACTTTGTTAGTACACATTACTTACAATCACTGACCTCATAAACAAGTACGCTGGACTTCTTCATACTATCGATAACAAAATGAAGCAATTTGATTTTCGCCATTTTGGCGCTGACAGCTACGTGAGCGTCCGAGATAGTGAGTTTTACAAGATGCGCATTTTTTTTATTTTTATTGACAATGGGCTCACTCTTGACCTCAATCCAGCCCAGAGGCAGGGATGAGATCTACGGTGGAACGAGCTTGCCCAGAAGAAGCCTATTCACTCTCGCCTTGAATAGATTCGGGTTGTATGAACTCGGGAATGCAGACGCAGGCAGACGATTCCACTCCTTAGCTGTGCGCATCAGAAAAGATGACGAAAAGAGCTTAGTGCGTATATATGGTATATTAACTAAATAGGGGTGGTATCCCGCAGTGCGTCTGGACTCTCGATGGTAGAAAGGTGAAGGCGGGATGAGCTCATGTAGCTCTTGAGCACACTCCCCGAAGTACAGTCTGTAGAAGACGGACAGACAGGCGACACTTCGCCGGTGAGCCAAACTGTGAAGCTTACTCTCAGGATAAAAATGTTCTAAATATGTCGTAGTAAACACAAAAAAGTGTTATTCCACGATTTAGACTTAAATCATCACTAGACGTACCAAAACAACACGACGGCCATTTGCAACAATGTGTCAATTTTAGTTCCTGAGACGCTCGAGCGGGGGCGCTTTGAATCGGCACAAAAAACAACTGTCATTTCGTATAGTATATTTAGTTCAGCGTACTTGTATAATATAGGGCAGTGCTTACAATTTGTGTTAAAAAAATACAACAATAATGATGTATAAAAAATATCAACAAAAAAACCGCACATACCAGGCGCGGTTTGAGGGGTGGGGGGGGGGCGGTCGTGGTGGTCATGACCCCCCAAAATCATTCAATCTGTCGAGAGTCTGCATGATTTCCCTGCCTTACTAACTTACTACTTGGTGACCCCCCACAAAATCTTGGGCTGCGACCGCGCCTGGCACTTACCGCTCCGAAACAAAGGCGCTATCAATAACAGGGCGTGCGGTTGAGTGCACTATCGCCAAAACCTATATCTGACCATTTTGAAAACAAAATCCCGTGCACATGATGACCACAGCTGCGTCCATAAGTAAAACAAAAGAGGGTCCCTTTTAGGTCGACTAATAATATGCGCTACAAGCAGGAATAGTCCTTACGGTGGTCAGATGTAGATTTTGGCGATAGTACAGAAAAAAGAATACTGGGCAAATCGTGGACAATTGTTAAATAATATAGTATAAAAAATAGGTGTACTTACAAAAAATTCAAAAATAACATGCAAAAGCTGTAATTGACTAATATCAGGCTGATATCACACTGGCGATTTGCGAGCGAGTTCAAAACGAGGCGAGTGCGCAACGAGCTCGCAGCGAGTTCGCAACGAACGCGCCGAACACGCCATGAAGACGCGTCGGGCGATTGATCTCATGTAATGTAACGAGACGATTTTGAATTTCAGTTATAAATAACTCTGTCCATTGTATCATTGTATTTGAACCTCTCAACAATGCTCATCTGCATTCGCGACATATTCTTCAAAAATGTAAACAAGTATGAGTTTATGGAAAACTAACTTTAATTCCTACACAACAAAGTTCAGTTTACGCTACAACTTCAAACATTTTTGTAACTTTTTCAATAGTTGCTAGTCACTCTGAAATGAACTTAATTCCCATTAAAATAAAGTTGATATTTGTTTAACTTGAAATAACGTCAATTTGAAACAAATTAAATTTGAATATACGTCCGCTAACACTTGTGTCTTTGTTACAACTGAAGTGGGTTGGGGCGGGCTGCCAGTAGATAATTTTAAATTATTCAGCCACGTTTCTGAAATTATACGAAATTGAATGTCAGGATATACTCCATAAAGAAAAATCCTTCACATACACAATAATGATTAGGTAGGTATTTATCGTGTGAACTTACCTACATTAAAATATTTATTTATTTAGTATGCATATCCTTAGCACGCATCCATTCCATATGACAACATTGGCAAATGGCAACTCAAAATATATCCCCACAGATTATAACAGCGAAGTTGAATATGAATATAACATTTAGGTTTACCGTATCCAATTATACATGAGGATCCAGGATACATAGAGGATACGATCAGTCACCTAATTATAAGTACAGTTTTAGTATCATCATCATCTTCATCATCTGCCTAGCCTTTTCCCATCTATGTTGGGGTCGGCTTCCAGTCTAACCGGATGCAGTTGAATACCAGTATTTTACATGGAGCGACTGCCTATCTGACCTCCACAACCCAGTTACTGGGTAATACGATACCCCTTGGTAAGACTGGTCGTCAGACTTTCGGGCTTCTGACTACCCGTAACGACTGTCAAAGATCCACTAATGACAGCCGGGACCAACGGCTTAACGTGCTTTCCGAGGCACGGAGGGGTCTCGGTATGTAAAGATGGTCACCCATCCACGGACCAACCGCGGCAAGCGTAGCTTAACCTGACCGATCGACCTGTGCGGCTGTTATTATTTAGCCACGGGCCCATCCAATTATACAATCTGGCACCCCTCTGGCGGGCTGTTGAACATGAGTGTACAAAATGGCCGCGCGCTCGCGATGAGCTCGCAGCGCCTTCGCCTCACTTTGGACTCGCTTGCAAATCGCCAGTGTGTTAAGACCCTTAAGCTTTCAGTCAGGAAAATTAATAGTTTATCAAATGAACACGCTACAGGGTCAAATAAAATTAGCTAGCGAAACTCCGCTTTCCCTGACTATATCAGATCTTTAATTAAACTTAATATATAAATATTTTGGTACGAACATCACTTATCTACCTATACATTATTTATTATGTATTTGTAAAATGTGTCGAGATTTTAAACCTGCCTTGGGCAAAGTAAAATGGAGGATTTTTGTACGAGGTGAGGATTCCCCGATTAGGTACTTTCGGTGTCACGTAATGGCTCCATTTGAGTAGGGGTAATTACGTAACACACTAAGTGCCAGTTTCACAATGTCTGAATAGCCACTACCTACCGAATAAATTAAAAAATGGAACAGAATTTTTATGAAATTTTCTACCAAATAAACTAACTGGAACTTATTCGTAGGTCTGTGGTGAAACAGGCGCTAACAGTAGCAATGTCTGTCATTTTGACAATTCAACAACATTCATTGCGTTATTTACGTTGTTGAGCAGACACATTTTTAGGGTTCTGTAAACAAATGGCACGGAAGTTGCAGTTGGTCGTTGGATTCAGTGCGAGTAACATCTCCAGAATAGAACTATTCTTTACAAAAAAAAAATGTGGTTATATTTTAGACTAGAAAATAAAGTTACAATCATTGTTTGTTTATGTTAATTTTGCACGCCATATATTGACAAAACATAGTGCACATATTTTTAGACAATATACTATCTGTAACCATACCTATGTTTAACAAAATAAAAGATTCGATTGATTGTTTATGTGTCCAGTTAGAAAAGTATTTTACAAAGTTAAAAACCGCAGCACCGCACTCCGAAACGGCGTGTGAAAACCGCCTTAGGGACTAACCACACTTATTCAGCTGTATTTAGCTTTTGTCCATAGAAAACAACGATTTTTATAAATTTCCGACGTATTATAAATTCAAAAACTTGCTACAAAATTGTATGGCAGTTATTCTTAACATATTGCTTGCATTATTTCTGCAACTGGCGTGCAAGACACTTGCAACACAAAGTCAAGAACAAATCTATGGCATATTTATTAAAAATCTACTACAATAATTTATTAATTGCTAATACAACTCTACTCATCTTTTTTAACAGTCTTAGCGACTGCGAGTTTCTTTTTACATTCTTGATAGATGCCATCTAAGTCAAATGCTGCTTTCACGTTGTCCTTTGAGAAGAGGAACCTGAAATTAGAGAAGAATTATCATTATTATGCATAAATATGTAAGCCCTTTATGCCTGGAGGCTTTTATTTAGGTAGTAAGTTTTTAATTACATTTTAATTAATTATTTTTCAGCTTGAGTACGTATAGTTTTTATTATATTTGTTGGTATATTGGCGTGGCTAGCTGACATATTTTATGGCAAATAATTTAAGTTTCTTGTAATGTTAATTACTGAACATATGTTCCTAGTATTGTATAAATGCAACTATATTCTAACTGAACAGACAGCTGTGCTGCTGGGAAGTTTGTTGCGCCACTCCTTCTTCCCAGCGATAGCACTAGGAAGTGGTGAAGGGCGGGCGTTTTTGGGGGACTGTCTTTTGTAATTTTGACGTTCGAAAAGTGCTGATTCTCAGCCTAATTTGAATAAATGACTTTTGATTTTGGTCAAATTAAATTGACATTACAGAAAATTGACATTATTAACGATGCAACCGCACTGTGCCCGCAATTACGACCCTCCCACCCCCCACTCCCTCTCACTAGGAGGCCTGAGTCCCAGCATTGGGAATGTTATAGGCTATTTGTGCTTCGCTTATGACATACTTTCCAAGCCGGATCACAGCGACGCTTGGCGATTTCTTGGTATAATAAATTTTGAGGTATGAGGAACAGGGTGTAAAGTTCACTCATCCTCCATTGAAAAGGGAGGATCCTCCGACCAGACGGGTGTTGTGTCTGGCGGGCAACTGCCCAACGATTGATGTTGGGAAATTGTATGTATGGTAATTGCGCGGTAAACTCTGCTTGCGAGATGCAGGATTTGCGTGACGTCAGTATGACGCGTTGTTCGCATGTGGCGTTGTAGATAGCGCTACAATAAATATCTATACTTATAATAAATCTGTAGAAGTGAAAATTCTGTACATTGAAAATATCAAAAAAATAAATGGCAGGGGGTGTTACTAGACCGACACCGAACCCAAAAATGTGATTAAAAAAATTTTTGTCTGTCTGTCTGTTTGTTCAGGCATCACGCAAAAACTACCGGTTCGATTACGATGAAACTTGGTATAATTATTCTTTAATATCCTGGGCACCACACTGGGTACTTTTTATCCCGGAAAAGTATATACAATAAAAAACAAACTTAATTTTGCGGTTCGATCCCTAGACCCATTACTGTGTCAACCGCAAATAATAAGTTTGTCGTAGGTTACGTCACCCGCAGTGGAGTTCATTTTTATTCCTTTTAGTTTTTAGAGTTATTTAGGTTTATTTTCATATAAGTCGTAGGTATAGATTTTAATTTTAAAGTATAGGTAGCATATTTGATAGTTTACGTAGTGACCGTAGGTTATTTTATAATACTGTTAGGTAGGATTAGTCATTCGTATAGATATTAGTTTTTAGGGATTTTGCTTATTTATTGAGTTTAGATTAGTTATCATCAGAAATAGGTTTATTTAGGTAGGTACTTAGGTAAAGATATCATATAGGTACCCTCTTAATCACCACTAATGAGACACAATTGGTTTTCTATTGTTATTAGCCACAAAGGGCCCGCGAGATAGATGGCATTCTGGGGAAGCACATACATTTTATCCTGTTAGCACGTTCCCGTGGGATAATTTCCGACATCCACGCGGGCGAAGCCGCGGGCAGAAGCTAGTTACTAATAATATCATTATTATTATTGTATTGGCACGTACAGACGCCAGCACATCAAGCTACTACAATCTGTCAAATTTCTTTAATAGATTTTCAACTTTATCGTCAAAACTTTAAGGTTCAAGGTTGATTGGTAAAATTTGACAGTTTCGGGTAGCTTGACCTGCTGGCGTCTGTACGTCCCCAGGGATAATTTCCGACCTCCACGAGGGCAAAACCCAGTAGTATTTATAGAAACTTACTTCTGCAGCTTCCCAGTGTGATCAGCCTGTGGCCGCCGCATCTTCTCCTGTCCATCAATCAGCACCAGCACTGTGGGTAGCTGCCGACTGGTGGGGCCATCTTGGATCCTGTACTTTGTGGCTGAGTCTGGGTATCTGAGGAGATAGTGTTAATTAGTCAGGGTAATAAGGACAATAGTAAAGCAGCCGTGAAGGCCGACATACGCGGACTGCTCGAGCATTTAGCGATTGATCAACATAGACGGACCGTTCTTGCAGTCATAGTCAACAGCTTGAAGCTGCCATTGATAACTGCTTATGCTGTCACACAGTCGATGAAGAGTAGTGATAAGGAACAGTTTCAACAATGTCGCGGCGAAGTCGTCCGACGTCGCCCGACATCGCCCGATGTCTCCGGGGACACATGTCGCTCGACAAATGTTCCTAGTGGGGACGAGGCTTTAAGCCGCGTTTTCACTAGGGGACATGTCGCAGATACTTATCGCTCGACATTCACGTAGTTGTCTCTGCAAAAGTTGTGGGACAATGTCCCGCGACATATGACTGGTTCACATTGGCCATCAACAGTATGTCGCCCGAGGAGGTACCTAGTGGTGTGGTCATTTTCAAAACACAAAGCGACACGCGTCCTCACTACTCAAAGGCTGTCGGACGACTGTCGAGGGACACGAAGATCGCGCGTGTCGATACTCGCAGAGCGTCGACTAGCGACAAGTCCTGCAACTCGTAAATGTCGCAAGCGACGTTGGGCGACATGTCGCGGGGCACGTAGATTTCGTGTCGGGCGACAAGGTCGCGAGACAAATGTCCCCTAGTGAAAACGTGGCTTTAATGGTTGCACGGCGACAAAATTGTTGCTGGCCAGCTAAAAATTTTACGAAAAAGTAGCATTGCTGTCGCTCTAGCCTCGAGACAGCGACAAAAAAGTTGCTGGGCAACTAAGTTGCTCCTTAAAGGCTACAAATATTATTTTAAAAAAAACCCGTACCTTCCAACATCCAGCTTCCCAAACTTGAGATTGTCCAAGCTATAGCTCGCAGATAGCTCAGCGAACACCGGTGCGAAGGTCACACAAGCCGGATGCCATGCAGCATATATACACACAATCCAGGTGGTGTTCAAGTTCTTATTGTATTTCAGCTCGTCGTCCAGGGCTTGAGGGCCTCGAAAGTAGGTGACGTGTTCTGGACCCATATAGGTTGGTTCCGGGAGTAGGAGGGCGGAGAGAATGAGAATTGCGCCGTATGGAAGGCCATAACTGAAAGGGGAGAGAAAGGGAGTTGAGTTTTTGTTTATTGGAACGAAGTTCCTTATCGCGCGTTGCGAAAGAGGGCTAGACGGTAAAAATTAAGACCAAAAGTTGGAACGACACTTTTTGCTATTGTAAGCCGTGCGGCGTGCGCGTGTTTCTCTGTCTGTCTCTCTCTCTGTTTGAACTTCGTTCGATCCGGGTGTCCCTTGACACCTCTCAAGTTTTGTTTTTGTAGAACAGTGGCCCAGGTGGCGTGGGTTCGAACCCAAGCAGACGTTTACTTTGCATGGCATGGGGGTATTAAACCGCCAACTTCCAAACTCTAGGGCTTCGATCAATAATAGTACTAGATTAAGGATCAGGAACAAAAATCAGTCGCTCAAGTGGCCACGTTTGCACACACGTAAACATCTACATTTCTTAGAAAAAAGTTTAATAATATTAACAACTTCAGTTTATTATAAACCTTAATGCTTAAACATAAAGTTTAATTACCATTGCAAAATATATTTAAAATGTCGCTTGAAAATAAAATCATTCTATTTTTAAATTTTTCATTTGTTCTAAAATGAAACTTAAAGTCTAAGTGATAAGGTTAAAAACATACTAATTTGAAATAAGACCACAAAAGTATTTGTCTTATTGTTCGGGCCGTTTTTGAAGCGCTTATCGGGAATCTAGTACTATTATTGATCGAAGCTCTGGGGGGTGATCATGTAACACACTAAAGTCGTCAAAAAATAAAAGGCCTTTTGACATTTGAGAATGCATTCTTGACACCTGTCAGTTTCATACAAACGAATACGTGTTTTGCCAATTTGATCTCTATTAACTACTAGAAATGTCAATGTCAAAACGAGCCTTTTACTTTTTGACAACTTTAACAATAGCAATGGCTTTCATTTTGTATTTGTGTGTTCAAAAAAAATGTATATGAGTAGTTTATCAGCCATCTTGTTACCATAACACAAGCATTAGGTTGCTTAGCTTGGGACTAGATGGCGCTGTGTGAAATGTCCAGGGATATTATTAATTATTATTTTGACATTTCAACAACATCCATTGCGTTATTTACATTGTTGAACGGACAAATTTTTCTAACATTATGAAGCAATGTATTAGCAGTATCCTTCAAAATGATTCAGATTGATATTATAAAGTGTTACACTATTAGGGTAACCCAATAAAACTTTGTCCAACCTAGGAATCGAACCCAGCTCAGCAGTCGCACTTGCAACCACAAGAACAATGAGGCATCTTCTGTCATCTTATTCAATCAGCCACATTATCAACTGAGTGATAACAAGCTGCTTAGTGTTTATTTTCATATGAATGCTAAATGCAAACAAACTATGTTAGTTTGCTCGAGGCATTATTGTCAAATGTGTGCACTGACTGGTGAATAAGGATGCAAGGGTCTTGATGATGGTACTCTGGACCATATATTTTTTTCATGTCCTTCAAATTCCCAATCTTTTGATGTGTACCATAAGCTTCCCAAAATTCAAATCACACTTCCTACTAACTTCCATTCCCTCTTAATTAATTCTTCCCCTAAATGAATCCAAGTTCAAATTGTTTAAATAACATCATCTGCCTAGCCTTTTCCCAACTATGTTGGGGTCGGCTTCCAGTCTAACCGGATGCAGCTGAATACCAGTATTTGATATAAATTGTTTAAATAACAATGACATAAAAATGTAGTTTGGTGTGTATTAAGTAATAATAAATAACTGTAAATATCTGTGTTGTTTTGTGGGAGACAGGCATACAACATAGAGCATAAGCGACTAACCCGCGCGGCGCGCGAACCGGCACTAAATGCTGCTAGCCCCAGCGGTCGTTCAAATATCATTGCGCTCCTCGTCGGCGCGTCTCCATCTGACACACTCACGCGCTGGTTATGTACAAATTACTAAGCGGCTCACTTTTTTTAAATTAAATGGCATCTTGTAGTTGACCTAGAGAGGTCGTGACTTAACCGGGCTATCCTGTGGTTGCCTTAAGTAAACTTAAAGCCTCTAGGCAGGGCTTAAAACTAATTAAAGCTACTGCACGCTAAGAGCACCCCCTGTGGGGTACGAACCTCGGCTTGGGGCGTCGCTGGGAGAGGGCAGCAGGATGGGACAGGCTAGGCCGCTAGATCGAATGCGGCTCGCCACTAGTTTTTATTAAGCGTGCTAAACGCTGATTGGCTGACTAAAGTTCTAAGGCAGCTGATCAGCCAATATACGATGTAACTAGTTTTTAAGAATTTTGTATAAATATTGGTTTGTAAATAAATTCATGATCAATCCCAAAACAAGTGTTTTACTGAACAGCCTTAAGTAATACCGATAGTTTTATACAACACAGATAATAATTATTTATTTATGAAAAAATTCATGTTAGCTAACAGAGCTTGTATTGTCTTCAGCTAATAACATTAACAAAAAATAACAACTACAACAAAGTGCAACGTCCGACGACTCACCTTGCTGTGCTGCTGTCACTACACGACACTGGCAGAATAGTCAACATCGGCTCAGTTGCCAAAAAGGAATAAAGAAAAGAGTCACACTTGTTGTATAGAATTTTAGAGCTTGTGCGACCTAAATCCTCACTTAAGACATGACGGTTACCTCACGATGTTTTCCTTCACCGTTTTGAGAGCAGTGGTGATGAAATAATTTACTGTCTTTTGTAATTTTGACGTTCGAAAAGTGCTGATTCTCAGCCTAATTTGAATAAATGACTTTTGATTTTGATTTTTACACAAAGTAAAGAGCCTGTCAGGGTTTGAACCTACAACTGATTGAGAGACTTTAATGACAGAAGAGTACTGTTTATCTGTTATACACAAGTGTTAATGAAGGAGAATATATACATTAAGGACGCATTTTGACATATTTTTTTCGGTATTTTAATATTAGGTTTTAAAAATTGAATTTGTGACCATGATTGCTTTTAGAACTTATTGAAGAACCTACTTTTAGTAGAAAATACTGAGTACTTTTGGTATTCAGCTGCATCCGGTTAGACTGCAAGTCAACCCCAAAATAGTTGGGAAAAAGCTAGGCAGATTAATTGACTGTGCTTAAAACCCACATTTCTTAACATCCTCAACATGAAACCGGTTCAAACAATATAAATAACCTCATAAAACTGGTTAGAATTACGTATAACTAAAGGACTATAAGAACATTACACACAAAAAAGGACTTACCGAATATCAGCATAAAACCAAAGAATTAGATTCGCAATCTTCGTATAAACGAACGAAGACGACAGATAGTTAACCATAGTAACGCTTCCCGCCTTCCTTGTCCTCAACATTACGACTATAATTAGGAAAAATAGAATTTCCGTTTCACGACTGTCCAGTTCACAATCCGCACTGGGAAACAAAAAGTTGCAAATGTAACCTGTTCTCTTGCACGTAACAAAAGAAAGACTTAATAAAATGTTAAACCAGTAATATGGTTTTAATAACTGCCTCAAATCAGCTTTGTAAGACATTGTTATTAGTTAAAATTTAATTTAAATCACAATTCTGGGGTCACACCAGCAGTAATTTGTTATGTCCGGTCCGGGCACAGACTATATAGAGCACAGAAGAATGACAGATCACACCTATCACAGTGACAGAACCCTAGACAGAGAATAGTAGGTTCGGAAGTTGGTGTGTCGTTGTCTTTAGTTTTTGCCACCAACTTCAGTTAGTTGTTTATTCACTGGTGAGAATGGGTCACTACAAATAATAGGCGTGTCTCTCTTTATATATAGTAGTAGTATATTACTCAACCAATTAAACATTACTAGAATTATTAGCGACGTGGAGACGACCTTGAAAAGGTGGCTGGGACAAACTGGATGCGGAAGGCGGATGACAGGATTTAGCGGCGCAGTTTGGGAGAGGCCCATGTCCAGCAGTGGACTGCGATAGGTTGAGTTGGTTAGTGGACCAAATACATTTATTCTTCAATAAATGTATTTTATACATTTATTGAAGAATTTACCCACAGGAACGTGCCAACAGGATAAAATGTATGTGCTTCCCCAGAATGCCAGCTATGTCGCGGGCCCTTTGTAGCTAATTACAATAGAAAACCAATTGTGTCTCATTAGTGGTGATTAAGAGGGTACCTATATGATATCTTTACCTAAGTACCTAACTAATTAAAAAAAAAAACTCAATAACAGAAAATTAAATACCTACCTACCTAAATAAACCTATTTCTGATGATAACTAATCTAAACTCAATAAATAAGCAAAATCCCTAAAAACTAATATCTATACGAATGACTAAACCTACCTAACAGTATTATAAAATAACCTACGGTCACTACGTACACTATCAAATATACTACCTATACTTTAAAATTAAAATCTATACCTACGACTCATATAAAAATAAACCTAAATAACTCTAAAAACTAAAAGGAATAAAAATGAACTCCACTGCGGGTGACCCAACCTACGACAAACTTAGTATTTGCGGTTGGTACAGTACAGACAGTGGTAATCGGGTATAGGGATCGAACCGCAAAATTAAGTTTGTTTTTTATTGTATATACTTTTCCGGGATAAAAAGTACCCAGTGCCCAGGATATTAAAGAATAATTATACCAAGTTTCATCGTAATCAAACCGGTAGTTTTTGCGTGATGCCTGAACTAACAGACAGACAAAAATTTTTTTAATCACATTTTTGGGTTCGGTGTCGGTCAAGTAACACCCCCTGCCATTTATTTTTTGGATATTTTCAATGTACAGAATTTTCACTTCTACAGATTTATTATAAGTATAGTTATATGTATTTTGGTCCGTTTTAGACCTTGTCCTGGGCAGAGCTGCGAATCCACACGCGCGTTGGCGAGTTACTGATCATCAATACATTGCGCGCGGGTCGAAATATTAGAAACTCCATGTTACGTCCAGTTCAAAGACTAAAATATATATACAGTCCAGCTGTCCAGTTGAGGCGCGCAAACTTCAGAGCTAGAGCACGTATCAAGGGAAATGGAGCGGTGAAATTCGTCCACAAATGCTTGGACACGCGTTGGTACGCTCCTTCTGGGCGCATCGTACGCGCGTAAAATACGAGGGAGTCCCGACGAATTCGCCCTTATTGGACAAGATGTTAGGGAAAGAACTGCCAAAAGATTTGATACCTAACAAGAAAAAACAACAGAAATTATATCAAAATATTTTAATATTCCAAACTTAAATTATATTAACATAATTATATTCCGTGGAGTTTGACTTTATAGTAACACAATTTTTAATACCCTAAATTCATTATCTAACTTAATCTTAAATGACTGGTCGTGCCATGACTAAACACCCATTTCGTAGAGATTACAGAGGAAAAGAGAAGTGATTCTGATTAATATTAACTACTCATTTTATCCAGTATCTTTAAATCCAGTAGTGACGTATGTCGAAAATTGCGTTTATATATCAAAAGGTATTATTATTTACGTTTTAATACGTAAACGTTACGTTTTATGTTTTAATTATTTTAACAGATGAAATAACCAATTCTCTTATCATGGTAAGCAAATATAAGCAATTAATAAGTAATTTTTAGACACAATTTCAAAGCTAAATACGACTGTTAACCGGCGATTCTGACGTTCACATAGATATTTCAAATTGATGTGTCAGCACATTGACTAAAGCTACGGTTTTCTAAGACTGCGGTGAACGCCATATAGCGTCTGTAATTTACCGTTGAGTGACATCACTGAAACCTTATTTAAGAAAGACTTGGTGTGTTGTCCTAGAAATGTTTTTTGACACCGTAAAGTCGAAACCAGAAGGCCAATTCTCGTAATTTAAATGTTCAAAATCTAGTCGCAAACAAATGTCAAAATGTTTGCGACTAGATTTTGGAAATTTGAGTTTTTTTTTGACAGATTGAGACTGAGATCAGACTGTGAACGTTCTTAAAATTACGAGAATTGCCACTCTAATGTCACCATTGCAGCTGTCGCTGCGGACGTTTTGTGGAGACCAACGCTATCGCAAGAAACCAAAGCTTACAATGAGATGTATGGTCCTTTCAGTTATTTTATCTCTCGTGATTTTGACAGGCTTGACTTTAGGTAACCCAACAGCATCCACAGTGTAGAGAGATTAAAGATCACTGCTAGATGGAACGTCGACCTTAAAAACATATGCGGAAGGCGGAGGACAGGGTGTTGTGGCGCAGCCCGTCTTCAGTGGACTGCGATAGACTGAGTTGATAGATTGAATGATGAAAGAGTTTGTTGCGTCACTTCTTCCCAGCTAAAGCAATAAGAAGTGGTGAAGGGCAGGCGTGCCAGGGCTGTCTTATGTAATTTCAACGTTCAAAAAGTGCTTATTCTCAGGCGAAACTGACTGACAACCAAGAATGACTTTTGATTTTATTTGATCAGTGATTCAAAACCAGAGATAAAATAACTGTGGAAGAACCGTGGGTACATACACTCACGTAAAATAGCAGAGACACGCAACTTTTGACAACTTCCTAAAAAAACATAACAAAATGGCGTCCAAATCAATCGTAATCTTACTTTGATGCAAAGTACAGAGAACAACTAAACATTCGACTATTAATTAACAATAAAACGGAAGCTCATTGTGGCCAACCCAGAGAATTCTCTGGCCCTTTATGTGCTTTTTCCATATGCTTTTTCAACTCATGTTTCCTAACAAAATTCGCAGGACATTTCAGACAAGGCAGCCTGTACCCTTTATTGTGTCTACGCTTGGCATGCTCCGATCTACGAGAAGCAGAAATAAATTTTTCCCCACAATCTTCACATTCATACGGCCTCTCACCCGTATGCCTTCGTCTATGGTACACGGCGGCCATTTTCGAAACGAGTTTCGCGCCACAAATGTCGCATTCGAAATTTCGAACGCGGGTATGGACTACAGTATGTTCGGCCAGTCGTGCAGGGGTGTAAAACCTTTTTCCGCACCACGTACACTGATGAGGTCGTATATCCATGTGAATCCAGAGGATGTGGTTTTTGAGTTGGGGTCTAGAGTTGTATGTTTTGCCACAATGGTCACAAGTGAAGGTCGCAGGGTCGCGGATGTTGGAGCGTCGATTTCTAGGTACATCTTGAGCATTAGGCTTAGCATCTGGTTCACACTGTGACCTATGTTCTCTATAACACCCTCGGTTAGTAAACTGTACACCGCAAGCGCGGCAAGTCCTGACTGCGTGCATTTGTGCATGACACTCAAAGGAAGCATTTCTAGGGAAGGTCCTGCCACAATCTGTGCAAGTCAACGCCCCAGCTTTGTGGGCCTTTTTCGCGTGTTTTTTCAACTGTGTTTCATTTGGGCATAAGATGGGGCACTTTTTACATAGGAATACAATCTCATTGTGAACAGAAGACAGATGTTCCTGCATTTCTTTCCCTCTGACGAAGACTGAACCACAAAGGAGGCAGGCCTCCTTATGCCCACTATTTTTTAAATGCATATTTAAGTAGTACGGACTTAGGAAGCCCTTTCCACAATCAGGACAACTGCAAGACGGTCCAGTGCGCGCCCCTCTAGGCTTCCTCTCGACAGGTTTTTTCGTGACTCGATTTTTTAATCGATTTAGGATCGTTTTGGCGTCGCTAGTATTGTAGTCTTTGAATGTCTGTATCGAGAGGTCTGATGTTTTAATGAATGCACAGACTGATTTGACGGACGGGGCAAATACTGTGTTTGGCAAGGTAGCAATGTTGATGAGAGCTTTCCGCCATTGTTTCTCTGAGTTCCTGACAAAGAGGCGGAATTCTTGTGCGGCGAGGGCTGTGCTGGCGCAGGCAACACACGCACCTACTGGTATTAGGGATTCTTCTTTCATCTGTAAAAAGATAATTAGGAAATAGTAATATTGTTGAAGTATGGGTCCCTATCTGGTATCCCTAGCCAAGAAACATAAGGAAAACAAAGGTTATAGAGTCAAAGATTGAAATCGTTAGATTTGCCTCCACCGGCAGTGCGGCTAAGAACATGAGGCGATATGCTGCGCAGTAACAAATTCACGTGTCAGCGGGGGTGAGGGGTGAGGTACTGCGCAGCGAGTAACAAACTTCAGAGCCGCCATAAAATCATACCAGGAGTTGCGTAACACACTAACAGTAGAAATGGCTTTCATTTTGAGAGTTCAACAATATTCATTGCATTGTTTAAGTTGTTGAGCTGACAATTTTTATGGTCATACCAAGCAATGGATTAGCAACCGAATGCGCAACCTGCTCAAAAACGTGGCCTTACTGAGAAAAATGAGCTCAAATGAACAGAACTAAACAGAAAAGTGACCATATATTGACGCGCTCGGGTGAATCTTACGATTTAAATCTTTGAATAGATTATGAGAGTGGAGAGTTACATCAGTTGGGATGATACTAAATTGCCGCAAAATACAGATTTGGTTTATCTAATAGTAGTCAAAACTGGAAAATTAAAACCAGCTGTATCTAATAAATTATACGACGTTCACTTCTAATAATCATTTCGTTAGGTCGTCTGCACATTTAACTGATTTTGTAATTATTTTTGTCAAGCCTACTTCTAGTATTTTACTTTAGTTCTTCCGACATTTTTGTTAATATCTGAGGGGCAATTCTCTTAATTTTAAGATGGATGCTCCAAGGTAGCCCGCGAAATTCAAATTTTCTTACGTTTTTTGCAATTCTCTGGTCAGTACTTGTTATACGCTGATTGAAATATGATTCGCGGCCGTAACAAATATGTATTTACAGAATTATAATCAGTAATACAACTTGTTAAGTTAGCATAATCCTAAAATGTCAAGATTTCATGAAATAGTCATTCAGTAGGATTACTTGATCTTAGAGAGTTGTGTTGATGACTTTAATGATTATAATTCTGTAAATACATAATTGTTACGGCCGCGAATCGTATTTTAATCAACGTACAACTTAGTGCTGCCCAGCAAATTGCAAAAAACGTAAGAAAATTTGAATTTCGCGGGCTACCTTGGAGCATCCACCTTAAGAACGTTCACAGTCATCAGACTGTGACTGAGTTCACTCAGTCTCAATCTGTGAAAAATGCCTCCAATTCCCCTATATTTTCGACAAGTTTTTGGAATTTTGAACGGGAATTGGCCTTCTGACAAATTAACGAAAAAAGAACAAGTCCAACTATCATCATAATCACTATAGAAACTTTGTTTTAACTATAACGTAGTAGTAAAAACAACCACTCCAGTATTTCATCAAAATAAAGCAATGCATTCTTAATGAAATCTATATTCTAATCTTAATTTATCAAATATCCGAAAATAGTAAGGCATAACAAGAAATACAACACAAGGACACAACTCATGGAGTCCAATATCACTGAATCACGAGCTCAGCACAACTACAAGATTTTTCAACTCACTTATCAAAAAACATCTTTATTTTCTTCCTATCTTGAAGTATATACTTCCTAATCCTTCTCTATGGTATTCCTAAGTCTTCTGGTCACAGGATTCATCTCTCGTTTTGCGGGCTTCACTTCAACCACAGAGTAATGCACGGATAGATAATGCTTCTTCAATTCACACGGTCTGACAAAGCGAGCGGCACACTGCTCGCAGCCGTGTTTCAAATCCTTTGTCCCTCTGTGACGTCTTTTTATATGATCGAGTCTCCTTGAAGAAGAGAGGAATCTGTCTCCACAATGCTCACATTTGTAAGGTCGTTCCCCAGTGTGGATTCTCTGGTGTAACTGGAAACCTAACTCTGTGGTCAGCTGAGCCCCACAACAGCACTGGAAGACCTTTCGCTCAGTTTTATGCACCTTTTCGTGAGACCGCAAATGAGCTAATGTGGAAGTTCGTTTTCCGCATGTTTGGCAAACGTAAGGCAGAATGTTGAGATGTTTTTGGATTATATGTATTCTGAGGGACGGTTTCCGGTTGTAAGTCACGCCACAGTGATCGCAAGTAAAGAATTTGAACTCGACTGATGGCCGGTGCAAGTATTCGCATGTTTGCTGATGGTATTTAAAACATTTAACGTTGTCGAAGCTCATGTTGCAGGAGCTACAATGGAACAGAGAGTGGGAATGCGCGTGAGCTCTCAGAGCTCTTTCGTTAACATAACTATTACCACAGTGAGTGCAAGAGTGCATAAGTTTGCCGTGAGCCTCATCGACATGTTGCTTCATGAACTGTTCTTCATCAAACAATTTGTTACAAACATTACATTCAAATACGTGTACGTTATGATTCTTAGACAAATGTTTGGCCAATTTTTTCTTGTGAATGACCATTCGACATCTACGACAGGCTCGCGTAAGGGTGTTTCTTAGATGGTAGTTCAAATAATCTGGCGTCGAGAATTTCTTGCCACAATCAGGACACTTGCACGATTCTTTAATCAAGCCTTGCGGACGTCTAGGCTTCCGAGTTTTCACTGGTTTAACCCACTTCATATTTAATCTGTCCACAGCATCCTTTGTGGTAGGAACTCTGGCGATTTGGTCTTTGACTATGGTTTTTTCGTCGTTATAGAGAATGAAATAGGCTTTGTCGTCTTCAGTGGGAGTTGGAGGATGGGAGATGTAGTTGGATCCTTCTGCCCAATGGTGTGCCGACAGTGCACAGAGGTTCTTGAATGTAATGGCTGCGAGGGTGTCGTCGGAACAGCTCCGGCATAAGCCGCAGGGGAGCGCGGGGTCCAACTCCATCTGAAACCACGTTTTCAATCAGTCCGCTCCTCTTGTTTAAGTTGGTGGCCAATCTTTGGATAAAATTGAGTGTTTGGCCAATCATTGGATGTGAGTTGGCAATTATAAAGTATGGCTTAAAACTGTTGTAGATTCTGATAGACGGGTTTATATTAATGGACTAGTAATGCCCGCGACTTCGTTCGTGTCCATGTTGGAAAACAATAATGTGTATAGATAAATATTGGATTTTATGGGTTTTATTTTTTTTGCGCGGGAGCCTAATTCTTTTTCTAAAGTAAAAGTAACTTAGGCTAAGTTACTCTTTATAGCACCCGCTATCTGCCAGTGAAAGTCCCGTCAAAATCGGTCCAGCCGTTTCAGAGATTAGGCGAACAAACAGACAGTGAGACAAAAAAATTAAAAATTGTTTTTTTTAATATTTAAGAAAAATAAAGCGAGGAAAAGTAATATTCAATTTCACTATTTCGTGGAATTATAGGTTCGTAAGTCAGACAAAAAATAACGATGGTTGGACCATGTGAATGATGATATGGTTAGAAAGGGGGGGTGACTACCGAGATGACGACCAATAGAGAAGTGTGGAAGTGAAAGACATGTTGCGCCAACCCCAAATAAATTGGGGTAGTGGCAGGTGAATGATGATGGTGATGAAGTCAGACAGTAAATAATAAAAGCGGTGTGTATAATTTTGTTATCTTTATTGTAAAAATAAATTTATATACAGCTTTATAAGTCTTATTTAATGTTTTAAAATATATACAACATATTAAGGCATTATTCATCTGGGGGCTTACCACCAGGTCTTATAGCAGGGCAGAAGTTGAACTGCACTGCTTAAAAAAGCAGTGCAGTTCAACTTCGGCCCTGCTACAAGAACTGCTGGTAAGCCCCTGATCATCATATATCATATCATTATTATTCTGAGGTATCGCTTCGGAAGATAGGTCATTCCTGTACGTCATAGATTCTCAACTTGGGCGATAATGCCCCCTCGTGGGCGTTTCAAACTTTCAGGGGATCAGTAGAAGACTCAGAGAAAATTATATATCTTATCTTACGACTGTATAATATTACGCGTTTAAATATAATCGTGGCAATAGCTGTTTCAGATTCGCGACGGAGGGTAAGTAAAAAATATTGAAAAAATATTCTCACAGTTGGCGGTAAGCAAAATAAGGTTGAGAACCTATGCCTACATCAAATAATATGTTTTTCTCTATCTTAAATTCATTATTATTTCAGTACTTATGTATTTAATAACTAAATACTTGTCAAAAAATCCAAAGCAACACGATTTTTGTAACGATTATAATACAGGATGGCAACATCGACGCGCAATTTGTTACCATGAATACGTACATGATTCGATTGCGTTGAGTTTTTTAGCCGGTATAATATAAAAAAATGCTGTTCAGTACATTCTTACCGCGTAGGTTTTCTATGCAATTTACTATGGCACAGCAGTTTTTTTTTTAAACCTTCGTCTACGTTAGGGTTTGCGTTGGGGGATGGTTACAGTTTGCACGTCGCCCTGCCACTCTTTATTTCTAAACAAAAATCATTACGAGTCATTGTGTAGGAGTACAGGAGGTAATTGCCTAACACTAACAATTGCAATGGCTATGATTTTGACAATTCGACCATATTCATTGCGTTATTTACGTTGTCGAGCAACCCAAATTTTCAAACATGAATCAATGGAGTGAGAGAGAAAGTCTTTTACGCAATTGGGGTGCTGGTATGGTTATCATAAAATTTCATGACAGACAAAAAAAACCATGTAGTTTTCAAGTTACTATCGTACTTCTGCAGCAATCGAGGTATTTGACTTAGATTTCATCTTTCTTTTTGGACCCCTTAGCTTTTTCGCTTCCGTATGCTTTTTCAAATGCCTTTCATAGCCCCTTCTTGAGCTGTACTTGGCACCGCAATAGCATACATGCCTATCGGTTATTTTCTCGTGGGTAGTTCCATGTTCAACCAAATGTGCACGACTCGAGAATTTCTTCCCACAAGTGTGACACTGGAAGACCCAACCAACAGTGTGACTCAACTTTATATGCATTTTTAAGCAGTTTTTCTTACCGTATTCTACTTTGCAGTAGTCACAAATGAATTTTAGCTGCATATCTTTGTGTTGGACACAATTTTTTTTGTGTTTAGAGAAACAAACGCGGTTCGGAAGTTTTTTTCCGCACCCGCAGATCATAGGTTTGTGTTTAATGTTCATATGCTTATTCAAATGCCCGGAATTTGCGAACGTTTCATGACACTCGAGGCATTCTTCTGGACCCTTCTCGTGTTTGAGCTTATGTGATGCGAGAGCGGTTTCTTTTTCAAAACTTTCTAAGCAAATCGGGCAAGCGAATAGAGCCAAATTATGCGTCTTTGTACAGTGCTGTACAAAGGCGGAAAAATCTAGTATTTCGTAGCAGAATCTGCAGATTTTTTTTCGGAATTCACGTAAATGCATATTGAATTTGAAGAAGCATTGAAATTGGGCGGCACAATTCGGGCAAGACATTTTGGGTTTTCTTTTGTCTACTAACCCTTGCCCACTCTGACCTACTGATTCAACCTGAACCAATCGACTTCTATAGACCATCTGCCGGCGAAGCCGCAATTTAAAACTCTGTAGAGCCTCTTTTCGCGTTGTAATCTTACTAACGTTACATCTGGAAGTGTCCGTATACGTTTTTATATCATTACCAATTTCTATATAAACATTTTTAGCTTTATTTGAGGGTATTAACATAACTAAAAAGTCTGAGATCTGGTTCCAGCGTTTTGCGGACTCCTTGCAAAGTTTTATGAAGGGTACTATTGTTGTTAGGTCCCGACTGCACCGGAGGCAGAGTTTGTTAGGCAGCGTTGTTGTGTACTCGACCTAAAACAATGAGCTTTTGGTCTTCAATGTGTTCTTTATCTTCAATATTCAACTACACGGTAAAGTATATAAATGCAAAGCCGTTTGTTGCGAATTTCCGACGGATAACTTATCAGTATATTTAAAGAAATAGGCAGAATCCGAGATCTATGTTTTGAAGACGATATAAAACGTATGATATTGAATTTTGTAACTGGTACCATACTGGCTTTTCCAGTGTCCGAGTAAGCCTAAACAGTTGTACAAGTTAGTTATAAAGTAGAATGCACTAAACAATTTTGTGTTTTTCTGCACTGGGCGATGCGGTCGCTAAGCGGGCCCTTTAAATAAATTAAAAAAAAAAAAAAACATTAAGAAGATCTTTAGGAACTTTCTGTAAGTACGTTATTTACGTAAAGTTAGTTTCCTTTAGTGACTTTAAGGCAATAGGTTATTTTTTAACAGGTGATTTATTTATAAGACCTACGTCGTGAAACGGACCGATAGCAAAATCAGTTTACAACGTTTCCACTGCTGGAAACGAACAGAGGGACAATTATCGTTATTATAATTTTTTTTTGTACATGCATGTCAATGGTAAATTAAATATTAAAGGGCTGGTAATGTCATATTTTATCATTTAAAAATTCTTCGATAGAATAATACGTCTTATCTATTACAAATAAATACAATTTACTTTTGAATTTGCGGACACTATCTTTACTCCTTGTACATTTTACCAATTTATTAAAGACCTTCGGAGCCATTACAAAAATACTAACTAATAAGTCAAACTACGTTGCCATTATTTTCATGACAGCCGTCCTGCGGCTGTTATGTGGCGACCAAAGCTCTTCTAAGAAATCGCAGCTATTCGGAATTGAAAGCGTATGAAAGAATAATGCAAGGTATGCCTTCGTATAATCATTCTATAATGTTCCAACTGCTGGGACACAGGCCTCCTCTCATCGAGAGGGAGTTGGCTGTAATCTACCACGCGGGCCCAGTGCGGGTTGGCAGATGTCACATGTCTTCGAATTTTTGGTTCTAGGACATGCCGGTTTTGAGAGCAGTAGTGGTGAGATTATTTTACTCAAAGTAAAGCGCCTGACTGGGTTGGAACCCACGACCTAAAGCTCGTAAGTTGGGGCCGCTACCACCTCGCTTTCCACTGTTCTTACGTATGCCTTAAATCACGCATATTATGGCAAAGCCCAAGGCATAGTTAGTCCTAAGTTTTGAGCAGCCGACCTATCTCGTCGAATTTCGGATAATAATCTTTCGTCATTAATGAAGAAATTGACATTGTATTGTTGTCATTTTATTGAAAAAGTACACTTTGTGAAAATAATAGGGGTAAGTGTGCATACACACGAGAGATACGCGTCAAGGGCAGGACACTGCAGCCGTTGACTAGTGTCGACGGCTGCCGCCGACATGCGTTGACGGTTGCAGTCACCTTTGCAGTTGAAGCCTATTGCTCGTGTGTATGAGCACTAAAAGATTAAAGTTTTTAAATGAGGCGGAGAAAATGTAACCGACTATTTTACTTTTACTTTGATAGAATGACCGTAAGGATACAAAGTGCATCAAGGGAGTCATCATTTAGAGTACTACGGATTATACGGATACGGATTTTGTTTGGGAAAATTAAAGTATTATAAAATCAATAACATAGGAAATAACCGAAAATCCGGTTTTGTTCTCCTAAAACCTCGGGTTTCCTATCAGTCGGGTATCCGGTTTGCATGCCCTAATTACGACAGACATAAAGTTCTTAACACAAAATTGACAAATTAGGCGCTTATCACCCTGCACCGGACACCGCTCCGGTTTTTAACTCTGTCTGTAGAATCTCGTTTTGTATACAAAAACCGCACACTGACACCACATCTCCGTGCGGTCTACAGTCAAAGTTGCGGACCGCAGCAGTGTCATTAGCAGTGTGATAACTACCTTAGACACGTGTTTACAATCAGCTATTGTATTTACAACTTTAGCTGTGTCGGAAAAAAGTTCGTAATAAAAAAATGTATCGATGGTTTAAACCTGAGTCTAAAAGAAAAGCCTTGTTCGTAATAAGGCCGTATTAATATTTTGTGTAAAAATACCTAATAACGTTTCATATGGCTTAGCCTGGGCTAAACGACCTCCGTCACTCTCTTAGCAGGAGCACTGTCACACTCCTGATGCTTCCTGCTATGATAAAGCAGCCCCCTGCAACTGCTAAACTTCTGATGACAGTCATTACACTCAAACTGCAACAACGGCTCTTTCCCTTTGCTATGGACCGTATTCACGTGTTTTTTAAGCCTATAAGGCAGTCTAAACCTCGCTGGACAGAACTCGCAAGCGTGTTTCAGAACAATTTCAGACTCTCTATGACATTTTCTAATGTGTTCTGACCGTCTAGAAGACGCAGAGAAGGATTCTCCGCAGAATTTGCAGGGGTAAGGACGTTCGCCAGTGTGTAGGCGAACGTGTTGTATGTAACCTAACTTCGTTTTTAACACGATACCGCAGTGCCCACATTGATACGACTCAGTCGACTCGTGTTTTTTGACGTGAGTGGTCATGTGGGCTGCTGCCAGTAATTTCCCGCAGTATATACAAGGTCGGTGAGTATTTTTCATGTGAACGATTTGTATGTGCGCAGCAACGAACTTCTTCCCAGCGAATTTCTTCTTGCAGTAGTCACAAATGCATTCAGAGTCCGCGCTTCCTCGCATACCAACCTTTATGCTTTTATTCTTCGTTTTAACGGTTATGGTGGCTTTGTTTTTTGTTTTGTGAATGTCTAAACGTGTTTTGTCGAGATTACAGCAGCGTTTGACGTGGTAATGGTAGCATTTTTGGTTTCTGAACAGTTCGTCACAGCCAGGACATGTTTTTGGGGTGTGTACTGACAGATGGGCGTAGTAAGCATGCTGGCTCTGGAAGTTTCGGCCACATTCGCCACAAGTACATGCTCCAGACGCATGGGCCTTCGAAAGATGCATCTTATACTGCATGTAAGTACGGAACATAGCTGGGCATTTCTTACAGTCATACGGCTCTCGGTTATGAGTATCAATCAAATGCAAAATCAACTCCTGCCTCGTCATAATTTTAGCGCAAATGTGGCAAGCATGCTGGTTGTTGGAAGACTCCTTCAAATGTTGGCACAGATGTTGGGCATACAAGAACCGCTTACCACAACCCGGGCACTGACATTTGTGACTTTTAACGTTCTCACACCTACTTCTCTGCTTTGGCAACTTTGATGGTTCAGTGAAAACCGGCTTATTTACTTCATTTTCCTGCTTAGTAATAGAGATTGAATTCTCAGAGAGTACGGCTATAATTCGGTTATTAAAGGCAGTTTGATCTGGTATGCTGTTCAGGAGTTCCAGTGTGGTCTCCCACTGTGTGGCAGCTGTTCGGCACTGGGTCCTGAAGTCCGCTGCTTGGAGTGCTGACACTGAGCATACGGAGCACAGTCCTAGAGGCAGGTCATCATCCAGCCGCACCTGCAACCACCGTACTAGTCAAACGGCCAATAAGCTGTATTCCTCATGTTGGTTTTATATCTATTTAGAGCTTATATTGTTGTTGGGTATTTTCTTGTATATTTTTATAGATTAGTATAATATGCTTTATGGTACACCACAGACTACCTACAGTATTGTCACTCCTTCCCATTTTTAATCCATCCGAAGGTTGTCTTTAAAAGATTGCTTTAGCGATACGACCCGTAGTATAGATAGTATCACCCTTTGTACATTTTCTATATATTATTTATATCTGTTATTTATATGGTGTACGTAATAAAGGGTATTCTTTACAGTTTTTGTATCAATATACTCATTTGGTGGTGTGACAGTAGAGTTCGGCAATAATGAAAGATTGTCAGAAGTTTCCGCTATCTGCTAATAACATGGGACTAAAACGACCAGATATACACCTTAGTTTACCATTGATAGGAATTGTAGTAAAGTAGATTATCCACCATATAAATGGGCTTTGTCAATGGAAAAAGAATAGACAAGACGACAGATAGAATAGACAAAATATCTGTCTTAAATCTGTAATTTTGTATATTAATGGGTTTTTTCGATGGCAGTAGTATTTTACTGAATGTTAATTAATTTTGGGGTTAACAAATGGATTATGCAACAAAGAGAATAGGGATGCCTTTGCCCAGCAGTGGGACATCAGAGGCTGTTAATAATAATAATTAAGGATTATGCCTACTATTGGAGTTAGATGAATATTTAAAATTCATTGATTTGAAAATGACTACACACGGCTACACATCAAGCTCATAACCAGTATAAGCTGACTTCTGATTGTACGAAAAACCTGTACAATGCGAGGTCAGCTAAAACTGGAAATGTATAGCTCGATGTGTAGCCGTGTGTACATTAAGTACTCTGTGAGTCTGGACCCCCTAGCTTAGAAACTTATAGGCTGTAAAAAAAAAAACAGCGGTTTCATAGAAAAGTATGTAGGTTGCACTTTTCTAAGATTCTTGCATAGGCAGTCAAAATGTATGGAACTACTAAATTTCTTTTAATAACCAATGAAAAACTTCTTTGCTAGCGGTTCTATAATATTTATGCTTAATTCATAGTTACAGTTTGTGCATTGGATATTTTTTTTTATGTATAAATGTTTTTATTGGAACAGCTTTTCATACAGTTTGATTATCTGAATAAATCGGTTTTCTGAACACCCGTGTTCTTTAATTAGTTCAGATAATCGGCACTCTACTGTATTTATAATTTATGTTGTGTGAATTTCAGACAGTTGATAATTTTGTTAGGTACACATTTAATGGATTAAGTATCCTTAACCGAAATAATAACAATACCAGTGCATAGAATATTTCCTATCAAGATAAACTAGCAACAATATTCTGAAAATTTCTATTTTGTGTATTGCCCCGGTGTGAATATTTTCATTGAGGTAAGTTAAGTAAGTTGACTGCCAGCATAATGTCTGGCAGATTTCATAAAAAAAATTACGGGACCAACTCTGAAACCGTGAAAAAAAAATCAGTTGATCCATACATTATGTTGAGTTATGCAAACCGAAATCTATGGATCAACTGACTTTTTTTTCACGATTTCAGGGTTGGTCCCGTAGTAAAAGTTGTTCATAATGATGAGTACCTCTTTTAAGGATTAAAACGATCAAAAACGGTGTATAGGTATAGCTAACTTGTAGGTATTTAAAACTTGAAAAACTGTTGTTGGTTGAATTTACAAAGTCAGTTATGGCTAAAACTTTTTTTTTTGGTAAGTATAAAACGTACCGAAAATAATTTTACTTCGTAGCAAATTCGCATAATTTATTTAAATTATTCTATCTAATAACCTAACAATATAATGCTTAAGCTGTATGTAACCTATTGTACTTGCATAACATGACGTCATAGCAGACCCCGTAAACGCCTACATTAGGTTAAGAAAGGCGAAGAATAAAAGATTTTAAAGCATATTTTAAAACATTCAGGAAGGTTCGGGATCATTTTTAAAAGTATAAACTAACGATTGAATAATAATCAAACAGCAACATCAAACGAGATGACGGAAAAAATAAAAATAATTTTAATTTTCGTCAAATTCTCTTCGCGGCCATCTTGCGACCACCGCGGCGGGAAGACGCCGTTCCGTTTTGCACAGAAAATAAACAAATCGTTTGATGCTGAGCTTGTAGATATGCCAAAAATATCGTACCTCGACTCCTGTGATGACTTCTAGCAGCTCAGCAAGCGTCACAGGCTTGTCCCCGTCCATCATAACCGTATCTTCTAAATGAACTTGTCCTTCTGTGGTATCTCCCATACATATTCGGCATCTATCTGACCCGTCTCCACGCACTATATGGGACACTAACGCCTTTATATCCACTTGGCGGCTCATTTTTAGTATTCTTTACAATAATGAATAGTATTTTCGCAGATTTTTCAATAATTATCCTGAATTCAGTACGTCACATGCACCGCTGTGAATTTTTTTGACGTTTCTAATTAGAGAGGTGCGTGGAAGTTTTACATGTCAACATTTCGATTTAATCGATTAAGTTAGATACAAAATCGATTGTAAATATTTTAAGTCGAGTAGTCAAGTTGCCTTTAGTTTAGTGGCTGGTATATTATAAAAAGAAAAGCAACTCTTTTGAGAATGATCTTTTAACTCCGCCCCTAAGGTGACCCACTGACCGATCTTTTTTTAAGCTCGCTCATGATATGTATTGCTATTGTGTCGTAGTATGTGTGAGTAACTAAACACTGGGATTTGTAATTGTTTCCATCCAAATACCAGTGGTCCATTTTCTTTCCTAATGCCCACACTATTTAACTTCTAACTCTAACTATCAAAGATGCACGGATAAGTTATATACCTACCTTTTGTATCGCCAAATTTAATGAGCTAAAAATAAAATAGTGTTTATTTAATAATATTTATTTTGTGTACGTACAGACGCCAGCACATCAAGCTACTACAATCTGTCAGATTTCTTTACTAGATTTTCGATTTTATTGCTAAAGCATTAGGTTCAATGTTGATTGGGAAAATCTGACAGTTTCGGGTAGGTTGACCTGCTGGCGTCCGTACAACCTATTTTATATAGATTTTTTACAGCATATTATTTACAGCAATATATTCAAATATATAATTTATAAACTAATAGTCTATAAGTAGCATCTAACGGACCTCTGCGAGTTGGTTTCGGCCCCTCTCGTATGCCTTCCGACGTGATTTATTTTATAAAATGTGCATTTTGGCTAATAATATTAAAATTAATCGATGCAACACTGACCTAGTTATTTAATCGATATTACTCAGCAGGCTCCTCCTCTAAAAGAAACCGTTCCTTTTCTCTTCAACAGCCAATCGTTTAGTTACTACACCTAAACTTTGTATACCCGTCATCCACTGATTGTAATAAAAATAATATTAACTTATTTGGAATGAATTATTGAATCAAAGTACACGATGTGACGGAATTTATTGTTCCTGTTTAGCAATAAATTCTTATTCATGCTTCGAAATAGATTTGAATAAAAATAAATCTTAATTTTACCCATTTCGAGGTAACAAAACAAAGTATAGCAACCCTGGCTACTTATCTAAAGTCAGCTGTCAAAATGTCAAAGTCATTCATCATTATTTCATTCAGTTTTGTTTGTGGAAATATCTAAGTCAAAATGGTAATTTCATTTCATTTTTCTAGGATAATCCTTGATATTTTCGCATTTTAATTAATACAGGTTAAAAGAGCACGGTGTAAATAATACGGCCGCACCGATATTTTGTGTGATTTGTGTGTATTTTCTTGTGAAAAAGTGATACAAAAAGTTGAGGGTTATACTTCGGGAAATATTCATATTTTTGTGGATTCTGACTAGTTTTCTCGTGAAATACAGCCGCTATGGGTATGAAAGAGTGTTCTTATCACTATCGTCACAGCTAATCATGTTAAAAAGTGCTATTTTATTGAAAATATATCCGGCATTCAGTCGATGTTCAATTGTCATTCATTGTCTATGAAAGTATGATTTCAGGATCGCAAATGTTCATGTGACCCGCGATAAAACCTTTAAATACTTAAATTAAAACCTCTTTGTGTACACATATGGACATAGAAACATGTAATACATCCTTTAGAACTTGAAATTACAATATTTTCATATTTATTTTGGAATAAAACCTACATTTTTCCGTACATAGGACTGAACTATTTATAAATGAAGAAACACCACACACCCCCACTAGTTTAGCAATGATGTTGAAAGGGTGCTTTTGCAGAGGCGTTTTGGGAGTTTTTTTTTTTTTTGCAAATCTCGATTTTCTCAATTCTAACAGAACACTTAAATATAAGACATTATTGTCTACAATCAATATTTCAACCTGTTGCTGTTATGTTTTTTGGAGTCCTTTTTTGTAGCGCCCCGTATTGTATCCTTTATATGCTCTGATATCCTTTACACTCTCTGCCATATGCGAAATACGCGCAATAATATGGAGATGCAGACACCAGCCCATATTACCTTTGGATGCTCGGACCAAAAGTTCTACAGTAGATCACTAACTAACTAGCCTGTATTTTCCCACTGCTGGCCAAAGGCTTCCCTCTCCCTTTTCCACACAATTCTGTCTTGCTAGTGCCTGCCAGTTCTTTTGGCAGGAGTCAAGCTCGTCGCGGCCTACCGCGATAGGATTGTGCGTATAATGGGACTCAATCAGTGGTTCTCTTAGCCCAGTTGTCATCTGACATGCGGCAAACATGTCCGGCCCAGTAGACCACGTAACAATAACGAATATACTATCATGACTACTTGTTTGAGCCACAATATGTATCAAACTTTGCCCCAAACACACATAACAACGAAAACAGTACTAAAATAGTATTTATGGTTATGTTACAGCAACCACAGATCCTATTGCTGAAGGAGGGGACGGACCAGTCACAGGGCAAGCCGCAACTCATCTCCAACATCAATGCCTGCCAACTCGTTGTAGATGCTGTGAGTATACGTCATATACTTTGTGTAATATTACTATAATTTGGTTAGACTGGAAGCTGACCCAATCTTAGTTGGGAAATGGCTGGGCAAATGGATTGCTACTATTGGAAATATCATCATGCTGTAAGTGAAGCGGATTGAAACAGCTTAACATGATTTCCAAGGCAAAAATGAAGTCCTGTATGAGGCAAAATAAAGCCTACTTCTGCATGGTGTTAAATCATATGCCAACATGAAAAAATCACAGTAACTTTTGTAATTATCACTGTCCCTCTGTCAATAAAAAGGTACCAGGTAAGTAACTAAGTAATAAGCCAATGATTATAACAAACGGATCCAATTTCTGAAGAGCTGTGTGGATCATGATAGTAGAAATGAGGCTTACAATTACAAGTACGATAAAATAATTTACCAATCTATCCCTTCCTGACCATTATCTATAGTACTTGGAACCAACAAAAATTCATCACTGAACAACTTAATAAGCTTTTACAAAACATTTATTCACTTTACGCAATTTTTATCAATGTTACCCATACTCCTCATTACCGACTTGACTTAATTTTTATCAACACTACTTCATTATCAATTTTACCCTCGCCTTATTACGCTCATCTGATTGCTAGCCTGGTTACCAATTTTACCTTCATCTAATAACCAACTTTACCCTCACCTCATTACCACTCTTACCCAACCTGCGCCCTAATTGCGGAACGCACTTATCAGTCTGAATCATTTTGAAGGTTATTGCTAATCCATTGCTTCATATGCTCGAAAAATGAGTCTGCTCAACAACATAAAAAACGCAATGAATGTTGTTGAACTGTCAAAATGAGACCCATTGCTACTGATGTGTGTTACGCAATTACATCGCTGATTACCGATTTTACTCTCATCTGATTGTCAATTTTACCCTTCCCTGATTACACGCTTTACCCTCCACTGATAACCAATTTTCCCTCACCAGAATGCCAACTTTACCTACCAATTTACCCTCACCCAGTTACCAACGTTGCCTTCACCTGATTACCAACTATACCCGAACATTACCAATTTTACCCTAACATTACCAATTTTACCCTAACCTAAGAATCTTACCAACTTATTGCACACTTTATCCACATTAGTCCTGTTATAATAGTTTATTTTATAGGGATTCTTACAAGTCCGATCATTAGGATACAAGTGAAGATATATCCTAACCAAATTATTTGTTTGAAGGTCCGCACCACCCTCGGCCCTCGTGGCATGGACAAACTCATCGTAGACCACAATGGCAAAGCGGTGATCTCTAACGATGGAGCTACCATCATGAAGCTGTTGGACATTGTCCATCCCGCTGCCAAGACACTGGTGGATATCGCCAAGTCACAGGATGCTGAGGTTAGTAAGATTATGTCTGTTAAAAGAGACTGTGACCTCGTGAGTTTGTTTCGGCCTTTCTTCTCAGAGTAGTCAGATAGGAAACACCGATCTCATCTAGTTCTTAAAATATGATTGACGTGTAAAAGTGTTCGTGCAAACCTTCTTACAAAAATAAATTCATTTATCAGTAAGTGATTTTGGATTATATTGCAAGTTGAAAGTGCCCAACGTTCAAAGAGCGCGGTTTAGCGAGTGAGAGATCGTGAGTTCGAATCCCATCAGTTGGTTTAATAATGAGATATCTCCCCTGGTACCAACATCTTTAGCCTTAGTTCAAGGGTTTATTTGCGGTATGGTATAGACAAGGAAGTCATTTATTTTGTCGCTTAAGGTGGGTGCTCCAAGGTAGCCCGCGAAATTCAAATTTTCTTACGTTTTTTGCAATTTGCTGGTCAATACTAAGTTGTACGTTGATTAAAATATGATTCGCGGCCGTAAAAAATATGTATTTACAGAATTATAATCATTAAAGTCATCAACACAACTCTCTAAAGATCAAATCTTGACATTTTAGGATTATGCTAACTTAAGTTGTATTACTGATTCTATTGATGCCAAAAATGGTGATAGATTGATAATAAATTAGGTTCGGCCGTTAGAGTAGGCAACAATATTAGCCGATGATTATAACAAACGGATCCAATTTCTGAATGGTTGTGAGGATCATGATAATAGAAATGAGGCTAATTATTAAAAAAAAAACACAAGTAAAATAACACATAACATCACGCCTGCAAGTCCCGAAGGTAGCGGTGTACGCACGACAACATATCAAGCTATACATTTCCAGTATAAGCTGACTTCTCTTTGTACAGTCACGAGCACCAATATGTCAACACTTGGCAACTTTCAATTGCGATTTTTTCGTAAAATAACGAATGCATCGTTGAAATACGACACGTTACATAAACCTATGGGTTCTAAAATGCTATGTTCGTAACAACATAAAATTTCATTAAAAAATAAAGGAGTAAATTGCTTTTGGAGGAGTAAATAACAAGATACCCTCTTCTTTGCTAGACTTGCCTTTCAATGCGTTTAAAGCTCAAGTAAAATCTAACCTTTGCTCAAAGGCTTACTATTCCATCAACGACTACTTACACGATAAGAATAGTTGGTCGCCCTAATTAACTCAAGACAATGTTCGTGTTCTTTCTCCAGAATCAGCTTACTGACAGGTTATTGTTATTAGTATTAACTTATTTATTTATTTTACTTCAATGGTCCTAGTTTTTCATCTGTGACTCAAGTGACAGCTATGTGACCAGAACCCAGCTATGCATAAATATGTAAGCTGTCACGCCCTTTATGCCTGGAGGCTTTTATTTAGGTAGCAAGTTTTTATTTCCATTTGAATTAATTATTTTTCAGCTTGAGTACGTATAGTTTTTATTATATTTGTTGGTATATTGGCGTGGCTAGCTGACATATTTTATGGCAAATAATTTAAGTTTCTTGTAATGTTAATGACTAAACATAGATTCCTAGTATTGTATACATGCACTATATTCTAACTGAACAGACAGCTGTGCTGCTGGGAAGTTTGTTCCGCCACTTCTTCTTCCCAGCGATAGCACTAGGAAGTGGTGAAGGGCGGGCGTTTTTGGGGGACTGTCTTTTGTAATTTTGACGTTCGAAAAGTGCTGACTCTCAGCCTAATTTGAATAAATGACTTTTGATTTTGATTTGATTGATTTTGATTTGATTGATTTTGATTTGATTGATTTTGATTTTGAATAAAGCCGAGTGTATACATACTTTTGCTCGTGACTGTACGATAACCCTATACAATGTAAGGTCAGCTAAAGCTGAAAATGTTTGGCTTGATATGTAGTCGTGTGTACAAACGCCAGCAGGTCAAGCTACCTGAAACTGTCAAATTTTCCCAATCAACCTTGAACCTTAATGCTTTAGCGATAAAGTTTAAAATCTATTAAAGAAATTTGACATAGTAGTAGCTTGATGTTCTGGCGTCTGTACCTACACAACACAAACCACAGACAAACATAAAGAATGAAATAAGTATAAAAAATATGAATAAAACATGGGGACAATGGTGTCTCTACTTTCAGGTTGGCGATGGCACCACATCAGTCGTCATATTGGCTGGAGAACTCCTGAAGAGGCTCAAGCCTTTTGTTGAAGAGGGTATGTCAAAGATTATTCTGAAATTGATACTTTTGTAGAGATAAATGTGATTGCTCGGGCTATATTATAAGTACTAGCAGAACCCCGCCGTTTCACCCGCATAAGTTTCGATCCCGTGGGAATATCGGGATAAGAAGTATCCTATGTGTTAATCCTGGTTATCTGTGTGGGTGAAACCGCGGGGCGCAGCTAGTATCATCATATTATCTCTTCACCACCCTTGCCTGACTGGTAGAAAATGCCTAAGGCATTAAGTCCGCCTTTGTACCTTTTTGTGTGCGAAATGATTAAATAAATAAATGCACTCGTTATAAGGCTATTCACGAGAGTTGTTAACAAGCGAGATAGCACAGTACTACAAGGGTGTCCTGACCCAGGGTTTTATAAGTTTTTCTAAGTGAATCCATGCCAATGATTATAACAAACGGATCCAATTTCTGATATTCAATGAGGATCATGTTTACAACTAATGAGGCATTCTCCATACAACAGACATAACATACATACATAATTAGCCTATAATGTTCCCACTGCTGGGACACAGGCCTCCTCCCTGTGCCGTAATCCACCACGCGGGCCCAGTGCGAGTTGGTAGATGTCACATGTCTTCGAATTTTTTGGTTCTAGGACATGCCGGTTTCCTCACGATGTTCGAACGGTTCCTTCACCGTTTAGAGAGCAGTGGTGATGACATAGTTTACACAAAGTAAAGCGCCTGTCTGGGTTCTCCCTTTCTCTGAGAGGAGGCCTGTGTCAAAGTAAAAGCAAACAAGTAGGCCAACTCAAGCCCCGAGCGAGCGATAATAGCCTAAACTCGTAGGGCTGTCACTTATACTTTGGTCAATCTCTATACAAAACAATGTTCCCAGGTAGGTTGTAGGGTAAGCATCAGGGACCTTTAATACAAAGTTTTTTAAATTATTTTTTCTACATAGACCAGGAGCTGACTACATTTTTTTCATTGCCAACGTCATGTTATCTGTTTAGTTATTTGAAAAATTACGATCGAAATATGACTAATAAAAACGTGGTTTTACGGAATCATGTATTTATTCAAATAAAATGAAATGATTATGAAGTCTTTGTAGTTAAAGGAGGTAGGTAGGTACACGTACAAATTATTTATTACGAGCAGCAGGGCAGTGGCGAAGCGTGCGCGGGCGCGAGCGATATTACCGTACGGCGTCACAGCCACGACTGGCACACCTTTAGCAGCGATAAACTTTGTCAGTATGTGTGTGTGTATGTGCTCGTGCTCGTGCTATACAAATGGTGCGCGGTGCGAATGTATGAAGATGTCCTACTTGTTTGCTTTTACTATGCCTGTGTCTCAGCAGTGGGAACATTATAAGCAGATTACGTATGTTATGTTATAATGCGAGCTATTAACCAGGCGCCACTGAAAAGTTCCTAACACGTAACAAAAATCGTATATTTGTTCAGGAGTACACCCCCGCATCATCGTGCGTGCCATCCGCGTGGCTGCCAAGTTAGCAGTAGATCGCGTCAAGGAGCTGGCTGTCAAAATTGACAACAAATCGCCTGAGGAACTGAGGTATGTCAGATTTATGAATGTCAAGTCCGTTGATAAATTTACGGTAATTATTAACATTTATGTATTAATATAAAATTCAGTTTTAAATGTTAGTTAGAATATTGTAAGCCAATGATTATAACAAACGGATCCAATTTCTGAAGAGCTGTGTGGATCATGATAGTAGAAATGAGGCTTACTATAACTACTTTACCCAGACCATTTACAACTTTTCATCCATTTTAATCTTTACCCCAGATCATTATCAATTTTACCCAAACCCTTATTAACCTTACCCATGCCATTATCAACTTTACCCATGCCATTATCAACTTTACCCAAACCATTAACAACTTTACCCATGCCATTATCAACTTTAGCCAAATCCATAATCAACTTTACTCGTACCAACTTTACCCAAATCATTATCAACTTTACTCTTAACAACTTTACCCAAATCATTAACAACTTTACTCATTTATACCTACTTTACCTCTATACCAGTATCAACATTACCCAATGGTTATGGTTTTACACCATCCATTACCCAGCCAAAGCTTATAATCACTCATCTTTACCAGGGAGCTGCTCACCAAGTGCGCTTCCACGGCCATGTCTTCGAAGCTCATTCACCAGCAGAAGGGACACTTCTCCAAGATGGTGGTTGATGCCGTCTTGTCTCTGGACGCTCCTCTCTTGCCTCTGGATATGATTGGTAAGTGTAATATGTAATACATCATTTGTATATTCATCTGTATACAGGTTGGCAGGGACTGTATACAGGATGGCAGGGACTGTATACAGGATAACTGGGACTGTATACATGTTGGCAGGGACAGGGACACAGGCCTCCTCTCTGTGACAGGGAGTGGGCCATAATCCACCTCGCGGGCACAGTGCAAATTTTTTGTTTTTTAATATCTTACGAAAAATTTCTACGCAGCGGAAGGAGGGGGGGGAGGGGGGCGCAGAATCATGTACTGAATCCATGGTGACAGTTTGCGCGTTGATGTTCCTGCCACCTTGTGTAGGAGGTTTCAACTTTACCACATTTTCCAATGAGCAGTGGTTACGGTCGCGAGTTAAAGAGTTGTAGGTCGTAGGTTCGAACCCGGACAGGCGCTTTACTTTATCTAAATTATTTCATCACCACTGCTCTCAAAACGGTGAGAGAAAACATTGTGAGGAAACCGACATGTCTTAGAACCAAAAATTCTAAGACATGTGACATCTACCAACCCGCACTGGGCCCGCATGGTGGATTACAGCCCACTCCCTCTCACAGAGAGGAGGCCTGTGTCCCAGCTGTGGGAATGTTATAGGCTGATTATGTACATTTTCCAACCTTTCTTCAAAGCCCAAGTTTCTCCAACTAACCTAATATGTTCTTCATCATCCAGGAGTCAAGAAGATCTCGGGTGGAGCCCTAGAAGAGTCCTTCTTGGTCGCTGGCGTTGCCTTCAAGAAGACCTTCTCTTATGCTGGATTTGAGATGCAGCCTAAGAACTATGAGAACTGCAAGATTGCTCTCCTCAACATTGAGCTTGAGTTGAAGGCAGAAAGGGATAACGCTGAGGTGAGTACCATAAATAATTAAAGAGTGTAAAATAATAAATTGTTCAAGTCACCAATTACTAACGAAGATGTAGTTTGCCTTAATTAATACACACAAGTTGGAAATCGCACTTTCTTCAAAGTCAAACCATTTATTTCAAATAGACACTTTTGAACGTCAAAAATTACAGTAAAATAGAATTGATTCTAGTCGCCCCTTCCAAATGGTAGTTTTCGTATGGAGAAGAATGGCAAGAAACTCCACCGTTACCCTTTTAAAATGTTTTACAATATTTTGCATACATTAATTATATAATAATAAGTCCCCGTATTCGATTTTGCCGAAACATGTCGACCCGAAGCTTAACATGTTTAAGAACCTACATGATTACCGAAAACCACGTTAAAAAAAAAACGGGTTCCACTCCGGGAGTGCCGGCAGAAGTGAAAACTTGAATATTAACGTTGTGCATTTTTGATATTTTAGAATGCGGTCTACTCTCCCTCCGTCTTACGAATTTTCGATCAGGTCACGTGTCCTGACGCGAGCTCCGTCTTACGAATTTTCGATCAGGTCACGTCTCCTGACGCGAGTTTAACATTTTTTACCCATCACAAAAAAGTGCACAAAGCCGCTAAAGAAGTTTTCACTTTTATAAAAACCGACTTCCAAAAAAACACTAATAAGTGAAGAATGACTAATTTCGGTAGTGTCTTATATTTTGTGTCTGGCCAATGATTATAAACAACGGATCCAATTTCTGAATGTTAGTGAGGATCACACGTATTATGAGGCCCTTTACAAGCAACAATCAATGGCGCGGAACTTCTGCTCGCGGCTCCGCGACTTCGCGCGCGTGAATGTCGGAAATTATCCCACGGGAACGTGTTACCTGAACAAAAAGTAGTTTATGTCCTTCCCCAGGATGCCATCTATCTCCTTACCTGGCTGCTTAATTTTTATTGAAATCCGTTGTGTTTTAGGCGTAAAAAGGATTCCATGGTTTTTATTTTTTTTTGCGCGGAAATCCTAATTCCTTTTCTAAAATAAAAGTAAAGTTAAAAAAAAACAATTTTTAATTTTTTTTATCTGTCTGTTTGTTCCTGCTAATCTAGGAAACGGCTGGACCGATTTTGATGAAATTTCCTACGGGGATACTTTGAAGCATGGGGAAGGACATAGGCCTTACTGTTTATCGACATACCACGCGGGCGAGGCAGCGGGCGGAAGCTAGCTTATTTATAAAGATACAGACACTAAACATCGTTGATCTCTTCACAGGTGCGCGTGGACAATGTGAAGGAATATCAGAAGGTGGTGGACGCTGAGTGGCAGATCTTGTATGAGAAGCTGGCAGCCCTCCACGCCAGCGGAGCCAACGTGGTGCTGAGCAAGCTGCCCATCGGAGACGTGGCTACACAGTACTTTGCTGACCGGTGAGTAGAAAGAATGAACGAAAAAGTATTTACTGCGACTCATAAACTAAACTAAATCAAAAACTAAATTATATAAAGGGAAATGAAACGGAAAGTCCTATACGAGGCCAAAAGGCTCTTAGCATGATGCTGCGATATTTAAAAAATAAAGGTCGTCGTCAACTTGTGACAACTATCACCCCTCCCGCACCGCGCAGCTACCTCAGACAACGTCTCAGTTATACGGGCGGCCTATAGCTTGAAAAACTAGCTTTGTGTAACCTGGGCAATCCTATCATTCTACTTATAATATTATAAATTTGAAAGTTTGTATGGATGGATGTTTGTTACTTACTCTTTCACGCAAAAACTACTGAACGGATTTGAATGAAATTTGGTACAGATTTAGTTTATAACCAGGATTAACATATAGGATAGTTTTTATCCCGATATTACCACGGGATCAAAAGTTATGCGGGTGAAAACGCGGGGCGCAGCTAGTACAGTCACGAGCACCAATATGTCAACACATGGCAACTTTCAATTCCGATTTTTTCGTGAATGCAACGTTGAAATACGAAGGATCGAAAATGCTATGTTCGTAACAACATACAATTTCATAAAAAAATAAAGGAGTAAATCGCTTTTGAATAAAGCCGAGTGTATACATACTTTTGTTCGTGACTGTATTGTAAACAAAGACTTTCACACTATTCAAAACGATATTTGCCCCTTATATCTCAACATTCTTTCATTCATATGAGGGGGGCCCGTGGCTAAATAATAACAGCCGCACAGGTCGATCGGTCAGGTTAAGCTACGCTTGCCGCGGTTGTTCTGTGGATGGGTGACCATCTACATACCGAGCCCGGAAAGCACGTTAAGCCGTTGGTCCCGGCTGCCATTCGTGGATCTTTGACAGTCGTTACGGGTAGTCAGAAGCCCGAAAGTCTGACAACCAGTCTTACCAAGGGGTATCGTATTACCCAGTAATTGGGTTGTGGAGGTCAGATAGGCAGTCGCTCCATGTAAAATACTGGTATTCAGCTGCATCCGGTTAGACTGGAAGCCGACCCCGACATAGTTGGGAAAAGGCTAGGCAGATGATGATTCTTTCATTCATCTCAACATTTCGTTCACAGCGACATGTTCTGCGCGGGCCGCGTGCCCGAGGAAGACTTGCGCCGCACACAGCGCGCGTGCGGGGGCGCAGTCCTCAGCTCGGTGCGCGACTTAGCGCCCGGCGCGCTGGGCTCGTGCGCCGCCTTCACCGAGAGGCAGGTTGGCGGCGAGCGGTACAATATCTTCACTGGTGAGTTGAAAAGACGACAAAGAAAAGACATTTATTTGGCACAAACTGAAAGACACAATACACCAAAGAAAGAAAGAAAAAACAAGTTTATTAGGACACAGTTCCTGAAACACAAAATACAAAATTAATAAAATAACAAATAACCAGATAGATACATCAGATAAAACAAACAATAAAATAAAAAGATTAAATAAAAAGTTTGAAGTCCGATGTAAGAAATTAGCAGGAAAGTGTGCCTCACGGCTGCGCCAAAAAGGCCCAGCTCAGCAAAAATGCAGACAACTAGTGTCTGACGCTGGTTTTCAACTGGACCTGATGTGTGAGGTGACGGATGTAAATTATTACATCATTACGTCATGTACATTCTTCTTCTTGATGCATACTACTACTGGTACTGTTAGTCAAAGTCAAATCATTTATTTCAAATAGGCACATGAAAGGCACTTTTGAACGTCAAAAATAAAATTGATTCTAGTCGCCCCTTCCAAAAGGTAGTTTTCGTATGGAGAAGAATGGCAAGAAACTCCACCGTTACTCTTTTAAAATGTTTTAAAATATTTTGCATACATTAATTCTATAATAATATTTGAAGACGATGCACCTAAAAATAAAATTACCATACCACATTAGGTAAAAGAATTAAAATGAATTAATGAAACCATGACATATAAATTAACTATGTGATAGATATACGGTGCTCACATATTGTCAAACATCCAACTGCTGGACATATACCTCCCCCAAGCACCTCAACTTCGACCGGTTCTGTGCTTCTCGCATCCAACGGGTTCCTGCGGCCTTCACAAGGTCGTCGGTCCACCTTGTGGGAGGCCTTCCAACGCTAAATCTTCTACGTATTTTAATAACGTTGCTTAATAGCGTCCGACAGAGGATGGAATCTTGTGGTTGGCTTGTGACTTACTTGAGTAAGTCACATGGGACAAGTACCATGTGACTTAGAGTCAGCGCAACATATTTTTTCTTCCAGTCTCCACGGACGATAACCGTCACGCTATCATTCATTCTTGCTCAACACTATAAGGGCGCGCACGTATACGTCAAAAATGACGCTTACTATCGTCAAAACAAAAAAATCGTTGTTTCACAAAATTATGACGTTGACTTACGTGAAATAATAACGATTACGTAATCGTTATTATTTGAAGTACGTATGTTACGTTAACCAACCATTGACACAATCGGCCCTAAGCTGTTAATATTAGTTAACAACGATTGAACACTGCTCAGGCGTAAACATCAGGGATGTTATGGAGCTCCGTAACCGTAACCGAAACTATCGGATATCCGAAATAAAAATATATCCGTAACCGTAACCATATCCGTTTCAAAAGTTTCGGATAGTTTCGTATAAGGGCGGAGTCTTAAAAACGACATGTTTCGTCAGGTTTTTGTAACATCTCTAAATAATTACTTACCTATATGACTGATTATAATACCAAATGATAATCTAGACTAAATAAAACCAAATGATTACATACTATTTGTGTTTACATTTTACTTCAATCTAATATCCGTAACCGAAACTATCCGAAACTAACGGATAATCCGAAATAATTACATATCCGTAACCGTATCCGAAGCCGATATAATTTTATTCCTACATCCATATCCGTATCCAGATCCGAAATATCATATCCATAACATCTCTAGTAAACATGACACATCGATCTTTAGAAAGATACTTTCATACCAGTATAAATGACAGAGGTGAAGTTCGACGAAGCCGAATTTAAACCTGAGGTGCATAACTGCATACACACCATAACATGGAAATGCTTTTGGAAACTTGAGCTTTTGCTTGTATTGTACAGTCAGCGTCAATAATATCGGGACGATCAAAATGATCTAAGCAACTATGAAAATGAAATATTAAGTCAATGACACAAGGAATGTTTCAGAATGAAGACAGTACACGACAACTGTCATTCTGACAAGAACTTTATCCAATTGAGACAAAGTTTAATTTTCTTAGTTGTTGAGATCATTTTGAACAGTCTGTTCGTCCCGATATTTTTGACGCTGACTGTACACACGGCTACACATCAAGCTATGCAAAACCAGTATTGGCTGACCGTTCATTGTGAGAAAATATCATACAAAGTTAGGCCAAGACAAACTGGTTTTGTATAGCTTGACGTGTAGCTGTGTGTACCATTCGTAAGAACCTTACATTACATGGAAATGCTCGAGAAAATGCTCTACTGTACACTCACCTTTAGCCGAATTTCATTACATTTCCCTTGTAAACACCCCCTTATCCATGTCACTACCTCTATTTATTCCTCGTTCCTAATCCTCTCCTTTCCTACAGGTTATGACAAAGAAGTAGCACCCAATGGTAAGACATTATTACAAATAAGTTGTATTTTGATTTAGTTAATGTTTGTAAAGAAAAATAGAATGAAAAATGCATTTCATTGGTATTACAGCGTAAAAAAGTATACACCGTAAAACTATAATTAGAAGTCGGTTAAAAAGAGAAATCAAAGATTATTGATTGTTTTGTTTAGTAACTAGCACCGCCCCGCGGTTTCACCCGCATGGGTGTTGATCCCGTGGGAATATCGGGATAAAAAGTATTCTATAATTATGTTATTCTGACGTAGTTTCATCAAAATTCGTGCAGTAGTTTTTGCGTAAAAGAGTAACAACATCCATCCATCCATCCGCGCGTTCCATGAGTGCGTTTACAATCACATCAAGTCATTTATTCAAATTAGTCTGAGAATTAGCAGTTTTCGAATTTTAACGTTATTACAAAAGATAACACTTTTCATTGCCCAAATTTGCCATAATTAATCTCAGCTATTACAAAATATTCGCAAAATTATTCTAATTAGAAATAAACCCGAGTAAGACCACCCACAAACGGTGACATTTGACATTTCGGAGACCTCACGCAACACTAGCGCCTCTAGCGGCGAATTCATGTACTATAGCCCTTATTCATGTCGTCCAACATCTGTCAATGACGCCATCGTTATTATGTCGTAGTTAAAGTAAACCCGCTTGGTTTGTTTAAAAAGTGCTGTCAATACCGTCTCTAGTAGTGGCCGCTGAGGCGTCTCCATGCACTGAGGGTATCGTAGCTGTTCATAGTCGGAGCCGACCGCTTTCTTATTACCTTCCTTCATTATTTACAACTTCCTCTTCAACTCCTCAGGCTGTCCCGCGGCCAAGACCTGCACGCTGCTCCTCCGAGGAGGCGCTGAGCAGTTCCTGGAGGAGACGGAGCGCTCCCTGCACGATGCCATCATGATCGTCAGACGCACCATCAAGAATGACGCCGTGGTTGCTGGTGAGTTTATTATATATAACCATTGAACCTTAAAAACATAAAAAAACTTTTTTACAAAAAAAAAAAATCGATTTCCAAAAAAGTTTTTGTAAAAAAGTTTTTATTTTTCACTTTTTAGTTGTACCCCACACAAATTCGTATATACTTACAAGATTAGAGGCAAAATGAGGACTGTAGTTTTTCTAATTCAATAAAATTACGAATCACTAACACAACTGACTTTTATTTTGACAACATGTTTAAAGAGTAAAAAACCATAAAATATATAAAAAAAAACGTCGTGACAATGAGCTTAATAAAACATGTGGCCCCAGCGATTTCTAATCAGCTCAATTATACCACAAGACTTTAATTTTTTTTAATCTCAACTACCTAAACATTATTTGCGATTCAAATCTTACGTGTCACACTAACGCATCATTTTTCCCGAAGTAGGTACTCTTACAAACATGAGTACCTATCGACAAAAATACTTTTTGTAAAGTTTAAGATGAGTGTAGGCAAAATGTGGACTGTGGTTTTTATACCTAATTCAATAAAATTACGAATCACTGACACAACTGACTTTTATTTTGACAACATGTTTAAAGAGTAAAAAAACATCAAATATATAAAAAGGTCGCAACAATGAGCATAATAAAACAGATGTGGGCCCAGTTAACCATTATCAATTTTTAAAAGGGGTAACTGGTCCGCGGTCCCAGTTCCATAGTGGGCCGAATGACCCCTACTAACCCCTCTCAAAACGGTGAAAGTTGTAAGCTAATGATTATAAACAACGGATCCAATTTCTGAAGAACCATGAGGATCATGTCAGTAGAAATGAGGCTTACAACTACATAACTATAAAAACTTTTAAACAACTATGTTGGGGTCGGCTTCCAGTCTACCTGGATCCAGCTGAATATCATATTTTACATGGAACAGCTGCCTATCAGACCTTCACAACCAACTGTATAACACAACATCCCTATGTTCTATGTTGTTCTATGTTACGGGTTTGGTTTCCGCACTTAGTCCTTCAGGTGGACCATTGTGCGTGGGTCATGGCGGCCGTCGGTGGTTAGTCGAACCAGCCCACCTCCCTTCAGAAGCTTATTAGGTCTCCTGGTCTGTCGAGAACATCTGTGTAGGATCCGGGTGTCCCGAGGGTTTTTGATCTAATCTGGGTGACGCCTGTGCACTCAAAGAGCACATGCGCAACGGTTTCATCAGCCTCCATGCAAGCTCTACACAGGGGGCTGTCCGTTATGCCTTGGTAGGACTGGTTGGCAGACTGGCTTCTGACTACCCACAACGACTGTCAAAGATCTACGAATGATAGCCGGGACCAACGGCTCTGTGCTTTCCGAGGCGAGGAACGGACGGGTGATTGAAATGATAATTACACCAATTTAATCTTACAGGTGGTGGTGCCATTGACATGGAGATTTCCAAACATCTTCGCGAGTACGCTAAGGGTGTTGCTGGCAAGGAGCAGCTGTTAGTCGCCGCTGTGGCGCGTGCCTTCGAGGCCATTCCCAGGCAACTGTGCGACAACGCCGGCTTCGACGCCACCAATCTACTCAATAAGCTGAGGAACAAGCACCATAACGGTGAGTTTGTTTGGAAGTGAGACCAGAGGGGCAATTCTCGTAATTTTAAGAACGTTCACAGTCTGATCTCAGTGTCAATCTGTCCAAAATACGTCTAATTTCCCTACTTTTTGACATTTGTTTGTTGCCGAGATGAGAACTGCGACTAGATTTTGAACGTTTTAAATTACGAGAATTGGCCTTCTGATATGGGCCGGGTTTCAACGGTTTGGGACAGTTGTACCAGGTTTGGGACAAGTTTCCCAACAATGGGACAATTTTTGGGAAATCGACTAATTTTATAATATTAGTTAAAATCAAGATCGCTTCTCTTGCATCCTAGATTCTCCATCATCCCCCCAGTATCCTAAAGTGCCTGGGCCCTGTTAGTTTGAAGTGTGAATCTAGCTTAACAGATTCCAGAGCTGTAAATGAGTACAATAGACGTTTTATTGTTATGACGGCTATAGCCCTTGAAAGTGTTTTTTTTTTTTCATATTTATTTCCAAACATGCGATCGGTTCTTGAACCATAAGATGTTAGGCTTGCCTTGAAAGTGTTAACACTTATTTGATATGTTCCAGGTGAGATCTGGTACGGCATCGACATCCAGAAGGAAGACATCGGAGACAACTACCTGTCGTGCGTGTGGGAGCCTGCCATCGTCAAGATCAACGCCATCACCGCCGCCTGCGAGGCCGCCGCTCAGGTAAACTGCTGTTTTACATACAAATGTAGCTAGAGTACATGAATGTAGGCGTAAATACTAGCTGCGCCCCGGAGTTTCACTCGCATAAGTTTCGATTCCGTGGGAATATCGGAATAAAAAGTATCTTATGTGTTAATCCTGGTTATGACCTATCTGTATGCCAAATTTCATCCAAATTGGTTCAGTAGTTTTGGCGTGAAAGAGTAACAAACATCCATCCATCCATACAAACTTTCGCGTTTATAATATTAGTAGGAATTTCTTCACCACTGCTCTCAAAACGGTGAAGGAAAACATTGTGAGAAAAAATGTTCAAAAACCAAAAATTCAATGACGTGACATTACCAACCCGCACTGGGCCCGCGTGGAAGATTACGGCCCACTCTTCGTACAGAGGGGAGGCCTGTGTCCCAACAGTGGGACAAACCCCATGTGCAGCGATTCAAAAACATCCGAATTACTGAAATGAAATGACTTCTTCATGAAATCATGACATTCAAAGCCAATTCTAACTTATAATTCTTTAAATACATATTTGTTACGGTCGCGAATCATATTTCGATCAACATAGCAAGTCAGTGTCAGCACCGACCTGCAAATTGCAAAAAACGTATGTTTAGAGGTATGAGGAACAGGGTGTAAAGTTCACTCATCCTCCATAGAAAAGGGAGGATCCTCCGACCAGACGGGTGTTGTGTCTGGCGGGCAACTGCCCTACTACTGATGTCGGGGAGTTTGTATGTATGCTAATTGCGCGGTAAACACTGCTTGCGAGATGCAGGATTTGCGTGACGTCAGTATGACGCGTTGTTCGCATGTGGCGTTGTAGATACCGCTACATGTGTTTGAATTTTTTGTTTCGCAATCTTTGTGTATTGTCATTATTAACATACATATTTCTTTTATTCCCAGATCCTCTCCGTAGACGAAACGATAAAGAACGTGAAGGCAGGCGATATGCCGACGGTCGGAGCACCGATGGGACGCGGCATGGGCCGCCCGCGCATGGGTTGATGACGTCACTCACAAATATAACAATAAAAATCACTTATAACGCCTTTCTGATCAATCTACAAAGTCTTAACAGTTCTCTCGAAGCAAGAATCGTTCATCATTTGCATAGCCTTGTCCCAACTATTCGGGGTCGGCTTCCAGTCTAACCGGATGCGGCTGAATACCAGTGTTTTACATGGAGCGACTGCCTATCTGACCTCCACAACCCAGTTACTGAGTAACTAGAACGGTGTAACGGTCATGTTCTGTTAAAGATTTTAACCAGTCGGCGCTTAGCTGGTCTAAGGTACCCCTGACGTGCATTTAAATATGAAGGCTTAACCTTTTGAACGCCAGTTCATAAACGCACGCGCGTGCCCTCCACGCCAAGCCACAATTTCACCGCAAATACCTACAAAAAGATTATGGATTCCAAAATGATTTAATGTTTATTTCGTGATAAAGTGCACCGCAATTTTTTGTCACATATTTGTGTCGTTGGCGTACAGGGCACGTGCTTGCTTGTCACGTATATGTGACAATGGCGTTCAAAAGGTTAAAGTTCATGCCAACTTGATAAGCTTGCATATGCAGGTGGCAGGGACGCGGAACCTGTTACCATAGATTCTGTAACACCAGGAATTGAAAATTTTTGTTTGTTAAAAAAAATTTTGTTCCATACATTTTGACCGCATAGATATTGCACTTTTCTGTGACTTTCAACAATGAGTATGGCTGTTTAAAATAAAAGATTGGTCCTCTTCACGCTTAGTACTAAGTTATTATAGTATTACCTATTAATTATATTAATAATAACTATTAATACCATCATTTTGTTTTATTTATTTTCAACCTATCAAGCTATCATGAGAAAATAGAATAGAAATACTCGTAGAGTAAGATCCCAGAGCGATAAGACACAACTTATTTTCTAAAGCATAAAACTTTCGGTTCTGAGTAGTCTCTCGTGTACTTTTTAATACCTGTACGTTTATGGAGTTGGCTCGGTGACACCTGCGCAGGTACCAGGTGAGAAAGGTAACTAAAAATCAGAGTTACTTAACTTATTTTTTAATGACTGATTTTTATATATATTTTGTAGAATATTACTCTGAAGTAATATAAAAAAAGTCAGACGCTTTCCATGGACCAGAACTTTTGTCAGACGCTTCCCTTATTCAAATAAAGGTATATATATTACCACATCGTGTTTTTTTAAATAATGCACTCTAACTTTTAATACGGTAACACTAAAGGTATAAATATCACATATTTATAATCTATAATAATTTGTTTATCTATTTTATTTCATTTGACAACCTGTCAACGTCATTTGTCACTGTAAGGTAATGTCAAAGTTGACTCAACGGTTTTGTTGTGAAAAAAGTCGAGTTTTTGGCGGGTGTTTTCAGAAATTTTAAAAGTTTGTTCAAGAAAAAATCTGGTAAGTACTTTTTCGACGCAAATTCCAAAACTATAACATATTTTGACTAATCTCACGTGTTAGCAGCATTTGCAATTGACTTATTCATATAATTTAGATGTTTCAAATATGTGGTAAATATCTTACCCTTGTCCGATCCCACTTTGAAAAATATCAGATTATCTATATAAAAATCAATAATAATAAACGGTCATTACCGTGATACTTGCTGGCAAAGATAAAAAAATTGCCAATTTTACTTTCCATAAGTCGGGCTTTTATTAAAAAAGTCATTTGTTTTTAATTTAGATTTATAGATTGTAAGAATACCATTAATATAAGCAATACTATAAGATAGGTAATATGCAATACTAATAAAAAATTATTAAAAAAATAAAATGTTTCATTTCCAAAATATAAAATAAATATTATAAGTAGAACCAAGAGGAAGTCACTAGTCAAGAAACGAAAATTAAACCGTAACGGACAATGGTAACAATTTTACCACCAACATCAAAAATTTTGTAGTCATGAACGGATAATGGTAAATTATTTACCACCAGAAAAACTACCCCATCCCCTATTCTTTTTTAAATTTTGTTTTAAAATATGAAATCAGTGACCCTCAATTACCTAAAATACAACGCAACCTTAAAAAAAAAATGCATACCGGCTCGCGTTTGTTTAAGGGTTAAAGCTCTACAAAAAATGCATGAACTTAACTTATTTTTAAATGTCTAATTTTTATAAATGTTATTAAGATAACTATTACAAAGTTATATTTAATGAATCAGACAAATTGTAATGACCAAACATCCCCTAAACACAAAAATTACTCAATCATGAGAATGAGCGCGAGAGCACTGTGCATGTGCTTCAGAGTAAAATATCTTAATATTTGAAAAATACTTACTGCTCTCAATTTCATATTTTTGCATATGTATTTAAATAAGTTGAATTTTTTTATTAAAATAATACTTAATCGTTTTTAAAGTAATTTAATATATTACATATATATTATACTAGCTTCTGCCCGCGGCTTCGCCCGCGTGGATGTCGGAAATTTACCCACGGGAACGTGCTAACAGGATAAAATGTATGTGCTTCCCCAGAATGCCATCTATGTCGCGGGCCCTTTGTGGCTAATTACAATAGAAAACCAATTGTGTCTCATTAGTGGTGATTAAGAGGGTACCTATATGATATCTTTACCTAAGTACCTAACTAATAAAAAAAAAAACTCAATAACAGAAAATTAAATACCTACCTACCTAAATAAACCTATTTCTGATGATAACTAATCTAAACTCAATAAATAAGCAAAATCCCTAAAAACTAATATCTATACGAATGACTAAACTTATCTAACAGTATTATCAAACTCAAACTCAAAATACACAATCAAATATACTACCTATACTTTAAAATTAAAATCTATACCTGCAACTCATATAAAAATAAACCTAAATAACTCTAAAAACTAAAAGGAATAAAAATGAACTCCACTGCGGGTGACCCAACCTACGACAAACTTAGTATTTGCGGTTGGTACAGTACAGACAGTGGTAATCGTGTATAGGGATCGAACCGCAAAATTAAGTTTGTTTTTTATTGTATATACTTTTCCGGGATAAAAAGTACCCAGTGTGGTGCCCAGGATATTAAAGAATAATTATACCAAGTTTCATCGTAATCGAACCGGTAGTTTTTGCGTGATGCCTGAACAAACAGACAGACAAAAAATTTTTTAATCACATTTTTGGGTTCGGTGTCGGTCAAGTAACACCCCCTGCCATTTATTTTTTGGATATTTTCAATGTACAGAATTTTCACTTCTACAGATTTATTATAAGTATATAGATATAGATGGGGAAAAAACAAGTGCACATCAATTTGACGGCTAAAAAGAAAAGCATTTAACATATTATAAAAAAGTTTGTAGCAAAAAGTTCTTACGCTAGTTGCGTCGCTTACATAAGTATAGTTCTAAGTTCTATATTCGGGTTTATGAAAGTAGGTACATGTTTTTGTCAGTTATATCGTGTCTTCACACTGTATAGTATACTATACAGTATGTGCACCTGGCATATACACACACACATACAGTAGACTGAAACAGATTGTGAGATTAAAAAAAGGGGGAACAGAGTCACCATGGATGTCTCACTCGCTCTGAAACGCATGTATGGTGCTCTCGCGCTCATACTCATGGTTGAGTAATTTTTGTGTTTAGGGAATGTTTGGTCATTACAATTTGTCTGATTCATTAAATATAACTTTGTAATAGTTATCTTAATAACATATATAAAAATCAGACATTTAAAAATAAGTTAAGTTCATGTATTTTTTGTAGAGCTTTAAAGCGTCTGACAAAAGTTCTGGCCCATGGAAAGCATCTGACTTTTTTTATATTACTTCAGAGTAATATTCTACAAAATATATATAAAAATCAGTCATTAAAAAATAAGTTAAGTAACTCTGATTTTTAGTTACCTTTCTCACCTGGTACCTGCGCAGGTGTCACCGAGCCAACTCTACAAACGTACAGGTATTAAAAAGTACACGAGAGACTACTTAGAACCGAAAGTTCTATGCTTTAAAAAATAAGTTGTGTCTTACCGCTCTGGGATCTTGGACCATCGTGTCACTGACTCTGGCGCCACCATCAGGGGATTTGATTTTGATAACACAAAAAATTAGTCGCTAATTATAGTCGATATTGGCGCCGATTCCCTTGTTCACAAACTAAACTAAATTTAAGTTCAGTGCATCTTTTTCTTTCTATTTCATTAAGAAAAGGACAGAAGATAAATATTATTTTAGTCCTGTCAAATTAGTCAGCGCCTGACGTAAATTGACGTATTTTAGTAGCCATGTACCTATTTAATCACGTCTAAATTTTCTATGGAGTATCTTAATTTGACAGGACTATACTAATAATTATGTATATAGGTATCTTCTGTCCTTTTCTTAACAGCTATTGGCAGTGACCTTCTCCAAAAATTGTTGGATGAATTTCGTGGCCGCGCCATTGAAACGGACACCAGTTTTGGAGGTAGAAAAACCTATATATCTTGTAAACGCAATGTACATACTCACATTTATTTTCATTCATTCCTGCAGGTCTGAATAAGCATTCCGTTACTGTTAGGCGCCGTTCTGATTCTCTTTTAAGTCATCTCCACAATCAGTAAACAGACTCTGGTGAATAGGTATTGTGTTCGGCAGTTAGAGGACAAAATTCATCCAACAATTTTTGGCGAAAGTCACTGCCTAGGTTAATAGCAGTCATTTGTTGCTCAAAAAATGACCTGGAAAGTTTTCCGGGAGTTTTCAAAATTGGTGATATTATTGATTTCGACATGCTCTTTTCAAATTTTCATTTTGGATCGCGAGCGGTAAAGATGCGAGGTAGCAAAGAGAACATTTGAAAATGGCACTTTACGAGCACGTAAAACTATCAAATAACTGTTGAATTCCAAGGTCAAACCAAAACAAACACAAGAAAACCTTTTGGATTGTTAGTGAAAGATTACGACGCTGTGAATATGCTCGTAACTTCAGCTCTCAGAACCGTCGGAGACAATGGCGAACATAGAATTACGTGTGTGTGTTATGTGCTGACGCTACTCGTCTTCATGCACACATTCACAGTGTTTTTAAACTTGTAAATATGTGAGAACCATGTATAGCTATCACATAGTTAATTTATATGTCATGGTTTCATTAATTCATTTTAACTCTTTTACCTATTGTGGTATGGTAATTTTATTTTTAGGTGCATCGTCTTCTCATATAATTATATACTTAATGTAGGTATGCAAAATATTGTAAAACATTTTAAAAGAGTAACGGTGGAGTTTCTTGCCCATTCTTCTCATACGGAAACAACCTTTTGGAAGGGGCGACTAGAATCAATTTAATTTTAATTTTATTCTTGACGTTCAAAAGTGCCTATTTTAAATAAATGATTTGACTTAGACTTTAACTATAGGTACAAGTAAAGCGTGTGTCCCTTCGTGAGAGAAAAAAAAACTGTTACTACCTACTGCAGGGCCCTAATTCACTATCGAAACCACATCAATTCCTTAGCTATTCCCGCCAATCTCGCGTTGATTTCGCGCGGTTTCGTTCATGTGTCATAGAGAATTTTATTACGACCTTGGATATGGGCCTTTTCTCACGTTCCATGTTTATTTGTATAGTTTTGGTACCTACCTTCCACAAACAAGCCACATAACCCACGCTGAGAAAGCGAATAGCTAATTTATCAACGATTTTTTCGTTCAAGAATTTTACAGACGCCAGCAGGTCAAGCTACCCGAAACTGTCAAATTTTCCTAATCAACCTTGAACCTAAAGCTTTAGCGACAATGTTGAAAATCTATTAAAGAAATTTGACAGATTGTAGTAGCTAGATGTGCGTCTGTACTAGGCACTGACTAAACAAGTACGCTGGACTAAAATATACCTACTATACGAAATGACAGTTGTTTTTTGTGCCGATTCAAAGCGCCCGACCTCCTGATACAAACAGAATAGACCAGATCATCATCTGCCTGCCTTTTCCCAACCATGTTGGGGTCGGCTTCCAGTCTAACCGGATGCAGCTGAATACCAGTATTTTACATGGAGCGACTGCCTATCTGACCTCCACAACCCAGTTACTGGGTAATACGATACCTCTTGGTAAGACTGGTTGTCAGACTTTCGGGCTTCTGACTACCCGTAACGGCTGTTAAAGATCCACGAATGACAGCCGGGACCAACGGCTTAACGTGCTTTCCGAGGCACGGAGGGGTCTCGGTATGTAAAGATGGTCACCCATCCACAGACCAACCACGGCAAGCGTAGCTTAACCTGACCGATCGACCTGTGCGGCTTTATTATTTAGCTATTATTTTTTTTAAAACGTTGCCCCACACTTGGAATTTCTCCTGTATCGTGGGTGCGTTTACAAACATTTAAACTCACATACAAAAACAGCCAAACCCGAAACAACTAGGCTACTTGTAGGTCATACAAATATTTATTCCGTGCGGGAATCGAACCCGCGACACGCAACGCAGCAGTCAATCGCTTAACCACTGCGCCAACCGTGCCGTCAAATCATTCCAACTAATGCTAGGGATTGACACTACTGACAGCTCACTCTAAGCTCACTTCACCTAACTTTTCACGGTGAGATTTTTACAGAATCGATCGGCAGGTCAAGCTACCCGGGGGAAACTCCGCATCCGCGGCAAACCGCGGCGGACCGGACGAACCTCCGGCGCGATCTCATGGTGGCATGGAATGAGCGACTATCGCAACCCAGCGCAGGGCACGCCACGATAGCGGCGGTAAGACCCCTCTTTGAGGAGTGGCTAGAGAGACGTCACGGCGTTTCTCACCTACCGCCTGACGCAGGTCCTCTCCGGACACGGATGTTTCGGGAGGTTCCTGCACATAATCAGGCGGGAGGAGACGCCCGGGTGTCACCACTGTCAGGATCGCCCATAGGACACGGTGGAGCATACGGTGGAGGTCTGCCCTGCTTGGGCAGAGCACCGCCGTGTCCTCGTAGAGTCGATCGGCAGCGGCGGCGACTTCTCGCGTCCGGCCCTGGTTCAAGCCATGGTCCGGGGTGAGAGGGAGTGGGAGGCAGTCACCTCCTTCTGCGAGGCAGTCATGCTAGCGAAGGAGGTGGCGGGGTGGGCGAGGGAACGCACTTTGCGCACCTCACGCCTCAGCCGCCGCGGGAGACGCTCCGGGCGTCGGGAGCCGCGTGACGACTCCCGGCCACCGTAGGCGCGGGCCTGCGGGCGGAGAGTAAAGGGTAGCTCTCCGTCCGATCAGGACTAGGCCCGTGCCGGACGGCGTGTACGTGTTCCACGCGCGCCTCAAAGAGATGTCAGCAAAAGAGACGGGGCCCCATAGGGCCGAAGCCTGCCAGGGTAGCGGGAACATCCGAAAGGGTTTACCGCTGCCCTGGAACATAAAGGGCTAAGGAAGGAACACGGGTGGGTTTTAGTCAGTAAGAGTCTGACACTCCCTTCTGCTCCACCCAGAGCTGGAGGAGTCATTTGATGACTTCTCATCCTCAAAAAAAAAAAAAAAAAAGGTCAAGCTACCCGAAACTGTCAAATTTTCCTAATCAACCTTGAACCTTAATGCTTTAGCGATAAAGTTGAAAATCTATTAAAGAAATTTGGCAGATTGTAGTAACTAGATGTGCGTCTGTACTAGGCACTGACTAAACAAGTATGCTGGACTAAAATATACCTACTATAGGAAATGACAGTTGTTTTTTGTGCCGATTTAAAGCGCCCGACCTCCTGATACAAACAGAATAGACACAGATCATCATCTGCCTAGCCTTTTCCCAACCATGTTGGGGTCGGCTTCCAGTCTAACCGGATGCAGCTGAATACCAGTATTTTACATGGAGCGACTGCCTATCTGACCTCCACAACCCAGTTACTGGGTAATACGATACCCCTTTGTAAGACTGGTTGTCAGACTTTCGGGTTTCTGACTACCCGTAACGACTGTCAAGGATCCCCGAATGACAGCCGGGACCAACGGCTTAACGTGCTTTCCGAGGCACGGAGGGGTCTCGGTATGTAAAGATGGTCACCCATCCACAGACCAACCGCGGCAAGCACAGAATAGACACAGATATGAATACATTATAAAACAAAATACAAGTTAACTTCGCTAAATATAAACAGTTACCTTGACCAGTATATCGAAACGTTATTGTAATTAAGTTAGCGATTAGAACTAGCTCATTACACTGTTATTAATAATTAATAACAGACTATCGTATAGATGCGTATCGTATTTAAACATAACATCACGGCCATTCCCGAAGGGTTATGCAGAGGTGTAGGGTACACCCACATTTCATCAGATATATATTGCCATCAACCTGGGAATCGAATCTAGAGCCACATGTTCAGCAGCTGCGATAACGACCACTACACCAACGAGGCATGCAGTCTTCCCATCCGGCGAGGTAATTCCCTAACAGAGTAGGTACCGCACCCTAATTGCGTAACACACGATCAATCAGAATCGGTTTCATTTTGACAGTTCAACAACATTCATTGCGTTATTTACGTGTTGAGCAGACAAATTTTTCGAACTTATGAAGCAATGGATTAGCAATTTGCTTCAAAATGATTCAGTTTCCGATTGATTGTGTGTTACGCAATGATATTCTAGTAAACAGATATGTTAGACACTTACAAAACAACAGAAAAAAGTGTTCCGCGCCGAGAGGCAGCACACATACACACTTTTCATTCATTTACATTTCACTACAAGTAAAAAGGATAGAAAAAGGATAGCTCGATAAAACCAATAAGAAAAAAAGTGACAGCTAGATGTTGTCAATTGCACGTGAATGTAAACAAACATTGTTCGGGCCACCAATCACCGCACGTTGACATCATAGACTAACAAATTAACTACGTAGAAAGTACAAACCGCGTACAGAATTTGCAGTCGGGATTTGTGCCTATGCAACGAATAAACACTATTAAAAGGTAGGTAGGTGAAAAATAAAACACGTTTTAAGAAGAAAGAAATATATATATTGTAAAAAAAATCATACACCTTCGAAAAGATTTAATTTATTTCTTTTCTGTCTCTTAGAGAGCTTTTTTATTTCGTGAGCGGAATGGAGGCGAACTGTTGTATACTTATCAATTTTAGTTTTTTTGTTTAATTTATAATTTAAATATATCAAACAAAATTATAAAGAAAAGTTATTAAAAGGGAAACTAGAACTCTGCTGTAAAGATGACTTTACTGCCTAATATTCGCATCTGTACTTTTATTCTATGTCCGGAGTGCACGCATCCTTGTCGTTCTTACGACAAAAAATGTATTTTCCATCTCTTTCTTTTTTCTAACCTCCAAATATCAGAATATTAGAAAAATAATTGAAATATATTAATAAATCGAAGTATATTGTGTACTTCTGTGTGGTATGAGATCCCTTGTGTTTTATTAACTTTGGTAACATAATTGGTACACTTTTTATATACACAAGATGGCATTTTGGATGATAATTACGTAGTAGCGCGCACCGTCTATCTTGTAGACGTGCGTGACACAGACTAAAGGCAATACGTCCCAATTAGGACGTTTTCTAGTCTTCACGATTTGCGCGCTCATAACATATCTGTTTACTAAAATATCATTGGTGTTACGCAATTAGGGTGCTGAATGTCTTTTATTTTGACAGTTCAACAACATTCATTGCGTTATTTACGTTGTTGAACTAACGAAAGTGTGTTGCACAGATAAGATAAGCCTGTCAAATTATCGTGAAAATCTATGCTGTATTTAATCTACAAGCTCAGGGGGTCTACCTACAGTTACTCCGAAGTAGTATCGGCCGAATGTTCGGCTGTTTCCTGCTACGAAGCTACTATTTGGTTCGGTCGGCTCCGATCCTACACTCCTACACTCTTTCGAATATTGACTATGGTCCCGACCCAACTGAGTCGATCCGAACTTTTTCCGCATTTTTCAATAATTTTCGGTTCTGCCATGTGTCGGTCCGATCCGAACATTCGCACTTTGCACTTCGGAGTAGGCCCCCAGGAGTCGACTAACAAAATTATGAATGCTGAAATAAGCTTTCTTGCCTCACTCATGATGTCATCATCACACAAATTCAGACTCCTGGCTGCTATTGATAAATTCCTGATGGAAAATCGCAAACCTACTACCTGCTGACCTGGGAATCGAACCTTATAGGACCTCATGAAAGAAAGAAAGAAAAAGTATTTACTGCGACTCGCTCAGGAAGATCATAAAAACTAAACTAAACACAATCAAAGCGATCTTAGCAGGTCGCTCAAAGACCCGGTACCTATAATAAATAAATGCATTGACAAAACTAGTCTATAACTGTTGAGCATGAGGTCCTGCAGTGCGATTCTGTAACCACCTCACCGTGAAAACTTAGGTGAAGTGAGCGTGGAGTGAGCTGTCATTCCAAATAATGCTAGGGATTGACACTACTGACAACTCACATCAAGCTCACTTCACTTGAGTTTTCACGGTGAGATTTTTACAGAATCGACCGGCTGGATTCGATTCCCAGTTCTTCTTTATTAAAGGTGTACCTACTGTAGATGCATCTCTATCTAACCCTTTGGGGATTAAGGAGTGATGTTATGTTATGTGTTGATCGAATAGCATGGTGGCGTGGTGGGCCAAAAGTCTGCAGTCTTAAACAATAAGTGACAGGCAGTCGCTCCATGCAAAATACTGGTATTCAGCTGAATCCGGTTAGACTGGAAGCCGACCTCAACATAGTTGGGAAAAGGCTAGGCAGATGGATGGTCGAATAGTGTGTTTTAAGACATTTAGCCAATTCAATGGCGTTTCAACAAGAAGACAATTAATTATTTTGAATATTGTTTTTAATTAATTATCTATGAAATGCGCAGGCGGAGTCGTTAAGCGATCAATAGTCGACGCGAAGGCATTGCTCAATTCAGCCTCGAACAATATATGCCGCGGGAAACTTGTAATTACAAGAAAAAATCCCATCCGTTTGTTTCTACACAGTACTTAGCGAAGTGTTCGTGAAAAAACACGTATTTTTGTTATAATCAAAATATTTATTTAGTAGGTATCCTACAAAAACTATTAAAAAATAAATAATGATTTACTAAATCGAAAACTTTTTCTGTTAAAAAATATAAACTGTCAAAAAAAAGGGGCGGGAAAAATGACGTTTCAAAAAAATGCGTTCGTGAATTTTTTTATTTTAACTGTCGCGCTCACGGAGGTTGCGTCTTGGACAATCGATTTACCGGAAGTGAGGAAGTTCTTATTCGAGAAAAATGAAAAGTATAAGAAATATAGTAAGGATCAGTATGAAGATTACTTGAATAGCGACCAGAAGTTTTATAGTAATATTGAGGGTAACAGTAAGCATCATTCTGAGGATTATAAGCATGAACATTACCCTCATGAGAACGAAAAATACGCAGACGAATATGGATACCATAAATCTTATATGGAGAAGAAAGTAAGTATTTAGCATAATAACAGCCGCATAACAGCCGCAAGGGCCGATCGATCAGGTTAAGCTATGCTTGCCGCGGTTGGTCCGTGGATGGGTGACCATCTTTACATACCAAGACCCCTCGTGCCTCGGAAAGCACGTTAAGCGATATCCGGTTAGACTAGGCAGATTCATCATCTGCCTAGCGCTAACCTTTTCCCAACTATGTTGGGGTCAACTTCCAGTCTAACCGGATATTAGCTGCTGGGAAATAGCCCTCCTCTCTGCGAGAGAAAGTGGGCCAACCCATAATCTACCATGCATTTTTTTTCATTTCATACTCATCATTAAGAACATTTTTCTTACTATAAGATCAAATCTTAAATAAGAAAAAAAAAACAGCTGCTCCCTAAATTTGTTTTGTTCGCATAACGCGATGAAATGTTAGAGAGCACAATGGTGGCCCAGTGGCAACGGCCGCGACTTACGAGCGAAGGTCGTAGGTTCGAACCCAGACAGGCACTTTACTTGGTGTAAATTATTTCATCACCACTGCTCTCAAAACACTGAAGGAAAACATCGTGAGGAAACCGACATGTCCTAGAACCAAAAATTCGAAGGCATGTGTGTGACATCTACCAACCCGCACTGGGCCATTATATTATTATTACTGGATTACAGCTTCGAAGAGAGGAGCTCTATCTATTGTCCTAGCGTTTGTTGTGTTTTATCTATTGTTGCGTTAAATAATCACATGTAACGCAACAAAACGTAGGGAACAGCAGAGGGGCAATTCTCGTAATTTTAAGAACGTTCACAGCGTTAGGTTAAACTTTCAAAATCTAGTCGGCCTTCTGATCTGTCTCAATCTGTTAAAAATACCTCTAATTTCCCCTACATTTTTGACAAGATTTTGACATTTGTTTGTCGCCGAGTATGAGACTGCGACTAGATTTTGAACGTTATAAATTACGAGAATTACCCTTCAGTTATTTTCAATCAAACATTGTATACAGGATGGATTTTTGAGACGGAACAGTATGGTCACAGGTACCATAACCGTTGTAGTTACAGGAAAACGGTCTCAGAAGACTATTTGACTTTTTGAGAAATACCTATTGATCTGCCCAGATTAAAAAAAAAACAGCAAGAAGTACTTAATTGTCACAAAAACGAAGGAACGAACGAAGTTCCTTCGCGGCCAGCGGTAGGAGTTGACTGGCAGAAATTGTCAAGTAACGAAAAGGCGTTATGCGACTTTCGCTCTCTCTCTTTATTTCTATTATACCAATACGAGTGTGTGTGCGTGCGAATATCGCGTAAGGAACTTTACGTTTTGACGGGGGTCACCCGACAGCGCACGTTTTTTTAAGCCAATCGATCCAGCTTCTTAAAGAAATAAACAAAACTGTATGGGACCAACCGGGCTTGAGTAAACTGTACTAGAAAAGTCATAAATCGCAAAAAACTTTGCCCATACATTTCGTAGGAAATGAGACTCATTAACTTACTTTTTTTGATGGTAGATAGGCCGCTGCAAATACAGTCGTTGTAAATAGGTATATTCATCCCAAACGGAATACGTTACGTGGTCCGACACGCGCTTGGTCGATATTTTTCGATAAGGACACGTTATAAACTCAAACTCAAATCATTTGTTTCAATTAAACCATATACAGGCACTTTTGAATTGTCAAAATTAAATAGTCGGTCAGTTAGTCAGAAAGTTGAAGCTAGTTGCCCATTCCAAAGCGTAGATCTCTATGGAGAAGAACGGGCAAGAAACTCCACGGACACTCTTTTAAATCAAGATATTTTTACAAAATCCTGGGTAATACAACTGACTATACAACTGAATTAAGGACTATCTTCTTTACTTTAGGTTCACAACATAATACAAGACGGAGGCTCCTACTTGGAAGGTCTTCGACGATCTCTGGAAGTCTACAGCATGTTTCTAGAAACCTGTGACCGACGGAATTCTAGCATGGTGAGCTGTACTTTCTTTATTTATATTTTAAAAGCTGTGCCCGCAATTTCGTTCGCGTGCATAATGGTTTTCACGGGATGTTTTTTTGCGCGTAATCCTGATTCTTTTCCTAAAATAAAAGTAGCTCAAGTAACTACGGGACCCCGTGGAAAGCCGTTTCGGACATTTGCCGTAACAAACAGACAGACAAAAAAAGCTTTTCTGTTATAAGTACAGTACATACATTGACGACACGGTTGGCGCAGTGACTGAGCAATCGACTGCTGCGCTGCGTATCGTGGTTTCGATTCCCGCACGGAACAAATATTTGTATTGCCTACAGGCAATTGTTGTGAGTTTAAATGTTTGTAAACGCACCAACGTACCCACGATACAAGGGTAATTCCTAGTGTGGGGCAACGTTTAAAAAGAAAAAAAAAACTTTCGAAACGGCCATCGCTCAGCATAATGCTAGACCCTATACGAGACAGAGCCATCGCTGGTTTTAAGCAACAGCCGGCGTTGACGTGATGACATCAACACCGGCGATAGATATGTATGTATAGATTATTTATTTTAAAAACATCACGACTGTAATCCTCAAAGGGTTATGCAGAGGCGTACCTATAGCACACCTACATTTCACCAGTAATGTTTTATTACAAACTAGCTGCGCTCCGCGGTTTCACCCGCATACGTTTCGATCCCGTGGAAATATCGGGATAAAAAAACTTGAGAGGTGTCAAGGGCACCCGGATGGAACGAAGTTCACAGACAGACAGAGAAACATGCGACGCCGCACAGATTAGAATAGCTTACTATAGCAAAAAGTGTCGTGACAACTTTTCGTAAGAATTTTTTCCGTCTAGCCCCCTTTCACAACGCGCGATAAGGAACTTCGTTCCAAAACTTCGTTCCAATAAAAATCTTCTATAAATCAATTTACGTTGTTGAGCAGATAATTTATTATGTAGCTCTGCGACGACGTGGCTGCGTAGCGGATAATCTACGCATCGGCTACGGCGTAGCACTCGTAGCGATTGTGTCGTGACAACTTTTCGTAAGAATTTTTTCCGTCTAGCCCCCTTTCACAACGCGCGATAAGGAACTTCGTTCCAAAAGTATCCTATGTGTTAATCCTGGTTATAAACTATCTGTGTGCCAAATTTTATTCAAATCCGTTCAGTAGTTTTTGCGTGAAAGAGTAACAAACATCCATCCAGTACTGAACGGATGTGCATGAAATTTGGCACACAGATAGTTTATAAACAGGATTAACACATAGGATACTTTTTATCCCGATATTCCCACTTATGCGGGTGAAACTGCGGGACGCAGCTAGTTTTATAAATACGAAAGTAGGTTTGTTTGTTTGTTACGCTTTCATGCCAAAACGGCTAAACGGATTTGGATGAAATTTGGCACACACATAGACCTTGACCCGGGTAAGGACATAGGCTACATTTTATCCTAGATCGCAGACGAAGACACAGCTAGTATTAGTATAATCTCAACTGAGTTTAAAACAACTTAAATAACGCCCACCATTCTAATTTTAGCAAAACTCTACGTCAAGCAACTTTCCAAACAACTCGACAACCTGGCGGCCACAATACGACCCCCCCTCGAACGGCTCCAACTCCTCATCCTTTCCATCTTCCAGTAATTTCACCACATCCATCCTGACCTACCAAAATTATGACAATTCCACCGTTCCTTTGAGACCGAAGAACTCTACGGACAGCCGAAGAAGAGGTAATATGAGGAACAGGAATAATCGAAGAATGTCTTGTGAAGAGGCTACAGAGTCGAGGGAACAAGTGAGGAGGTATGCTGATCTAGCCTTCTGGGCGACTGGAAGACTCCAGGACTTGGCTTATGCTAAGAAGTATCAGAAGGTAAGGCATATTACGGTTGTATTCCTCAAATGGGTAGACAAACTTATACAACATACATAGGTATACATATAGCAGAAAGTTGCGGTCATATTTAAGGGGAAAATTATACAGGATTATTGATAAAACATTAACAACCTCTCAGGACTCTACCTACTCGTATTAATACTAACATTATAAACAACAACTTTTGTTCTATGACTTTTTATAAAACATAATACATATTTACCAAAAACAAAACTTAAGATAACGTTGTTCTATCTAACCCGCGCTCCCCTCCGCTGAATTTTGTACTAGTCACGGCAGTTTGTTTACCTAACTGGCGCTTTCTTTTACTTCGTGTAGAGTTCGTAACAGAAAATATTAGATTTTCTGTTATTGAATATTGTTTTTTTTTAATTGGAACGAAGTTCCTTATCGCGCGTTGCGAAAGGGGGCTAGACGGAAAAAATTAAGACCAAAAGTTGGAACGACACTTTTTGCTTTATTTGTAAGCCGTGCGGCGTGCGCGTGTTTCTCTGTCTGTCTCTCTCTCTCTCTTATAGAAAGCAAGCCAGTTATTTTCGTTTCTATATTTCATTTGTTTTAGTTATATTTAATACTAGCTTCTGCCCGCGGCTTCGCCCGCGTGGATGTCGGAAATTATCCCACGGGAACGTGCTAACAGGATAAAATGTATGTGCTTCCCCAGGATGCCATCTATCTCTATGCCAAATCAGAAGTTCAGTGGTTTAGGCGTGAAAATGTAACATACAGTTTCAAGTTCAAATCCTCCCCTTAAAAACTGAATTACCCCTTTTTGTCCCGTCAGTGGTAAATTTTCGACAACTTTAAATACTTATTATTAATAGCTGTGCATTGCGGGTGACGTAACCTACGACAAACTTATTATTTGCGGTTGGAACAGTAATCGGGTCTAGGGATCGAACCGCAAAATTAAGTTTGTTTTTTATTGTATATACTTTTCGCGCATAAAAAGTACCCAGTGTGGTGCCCAGGATATTAAAGAATAATTATACCAAGTTTCATCGTAATCGAACCGGTAGTTTTTGCGTGATGCCTGAACAAACAGACAGACAGACAGACAGACAGACAGACCGACAGACAGACAGACAGACAAAAATTTTTTTAATCACATTTTTGGGTTCGGTGTCGGTCTAGTAACACCCCCTGCCATTTATTTTTTTGATATTTTCAATGTACAGAATTTTCACTTCTACAGATTTATTATAATTTAATTAATATTATTAAAACTTAAAAAAAAAAACAAAAATATTACAATTCCTTCACTAATTAATCGAAAGGAACTTCGTTCCATCCGGGTGTCCCTTGACACCGCTCAAGTTTTTTTTGTGTGAAAGTGATGAATTATAGAAGTCATAGAATAAAACTAGTTGTTTGTGATGTGAGTATATAGTCCTGAGAGGGTGTTAATGTTTTTCCAATAACCCTGTATTATATCATCAGCCATCCCATGATCCCATACAAAACGTCAATACAATCGACCCAGATGTATGAGACGGCTTATTATTTTTTCGATGTAATAATAATCCCATGAAGAAAGTTGTTCCACGCGTCTTATAGCGTTGTATGGTATGTTTAAATAAGAATACCCCCCTTATCCTGACAGACAGACGAGCAGGAGGAGAATGAGCTGATCCTCAAGTTGGCGTGGTTCCTAGACCGCCTGGCGTACCTCAGTGGCTACGAGCCGGACTACAAAGATTATAATTACTATGAACCGAGGGGAACTCAAAGTAAGGGATCCTTCATAATACTTTTTTGGAACGAAGTTCCTTAACGCGGCTTGCGGCAGGAGTTTACTGGTAGAAATCATCACGAAAAAGCGTTATATGCTCCCTCCAAGTGACTTTTTAACTCTAAAGTAGGTATTAAGAAACTAGAAAGAGATAGTTCACATGGTTTTCGAGGGTCAAGGAAGTCAATATGAAAATCCAAGATGGCGACACCTTTATGAGAACTTCTAGAACCTTATTATAGAAAAATATTGTGGGAGACTGGGTGTCTACGCTAAGCCGAAGCCTGTATTTCAGGCCACCAGGTCTCCGCCCCAAATATACAATTTTATTATGGTTTCCCGTATACTAAAACTAGACAATGTTTTCAATCTTATTTATAGGAAGGAGTTCGTGAGGAGTGTGTGGGTGTGTGAGTGTGTGGGTGAGTGAGTGTGTGGGGTATGAGTGATGAAAAAGTTGGTGCGAGTTAAACTGTTTGATGAATGCCGTAGTAGTAACTATGTGCTTGTGGTAGATAAACATAAACTTAATGCTGTGACTATTTTGGGATAGATTTTCGGTGGTATCATAGTCAAGAGCCATCCATTATTTTTTTTCTTACACAGGTGTGTTACATTATTTGAATTAATATAATCTAATTATCTAGCACTACTTGTCGTTGTGATCTTGTTGTCCTAACTGCAATCATCAACAGTCTTCTTTTTTTTCGTTGCCTGTATATATAGTATGTATGTATTTATGTATATATAATTTTAGATATGTATATATTTGTGTATCTATTTTAGTGTATTGTATACATAATATTTGCACCAACGACAGTCCCATTTATTGTCCAGGAAAATCACTGTCCATTCTAAGGTTGCCTGGAAGAGATCGCAGTAATGCGATAAGGCCGCCCATTGTATATTATGTAGTTTGATGTATTTTTTTTATGCTTTGTATTTTAGTGGTGTACAATAAAGTATATATAAATAAATAAATAAATTATCACATAAACTTAGGTCTTATTATATAACAAACTGTAAACTATTGTATGCCTAACATGGTGGAGCAGTGCAAAAGCACGTGACCAATTATCATATACATACCTGTAACCACTGTCTCACAATAAAGATCATTGACTTTGACTTTGATTATATGTACTCCACGTCATCTACATTTTGTAATGGCAAATTCAGGTTTTAAATTAGTGACCATGATAACTAAACATAAATTACGTAACTGGGTTGTGGAGGTCAGATAGGCAGTCGCTCCATGTAAAATACTGGTATTCAGCTGCATCCGGTAAGACTGGAAGCCGACCCCAACATAGTTGGGAAAAGACTAGGCAGATGATGATGATGATAACTAAACCTAAATGCTGCCCCTCTCTTCTAGGAACCCCAACAACGAGCCCCACAGCTATAACCCTGGTGCCATCATCAGACGAGCTGACGAAGGAGATGATGGACTGCCTCAAGCGGAACTCCTCAGAGCCAGGGACGGAGCGGTGCCGGTACCCCATGGAGATACCTGATCTGATGAGGCAGATGATGGGTGGTAAGATGGCTTATCCTACTAATATTATAAATGTGAAAGTTTGTATGGATGGATGGATGCATGTTTGTTACTCTTTCACGCGAAAACTACTAAACGGATTTCAGATAGGCAGTCGCTCCATGTAAAATACTTGCACTCAGCTGCATCGGGTTAGACTGGAAGCCGACCCCAACATAGTTGGGAAAAGGCTAGGCAAATGATGATCTAGTTCTTAGAAAATAATTTCAACATTTCATTCACATTCAGCAGATATCTTAATCTATTTTCCGTTACAGGTACCACCGAATCATCTCAGCCAACAGACTTCAACAGCGTAGTTCCAATGAATACACGATCAGACAGCGTGTCTGACCAATCATCAGAAATTCTTGTCACAGCTGACAATTCTCCAGCTAATTTCGTACCTACATCTCGAATTGCTAAAAGATCAACGGATTTTACTTACTACTATCCTTCAAAACCGTTACACGAGTTATCATACCCTGTACCTATTGTCAAATTGATCAAACATCGTTTGTCAAATATAAAATCGGTTGTCAAAACTATTGTCGAAAGACGCTTAGCGCATCTTGCTGAAAAGAAAGAAGAAAAACATCATTTTGATAAACGTTCCATAGATGACACTAATGTTCAAACGTCAAATTATATTAATCAGTTGCCAAATAACCCTAAATCAATTGTCAAATCTGTTGAAAAACGACCGCTGGATGTTGGTTCTTCGATAATACATTACCCTGTATCTGATGTTTCTGTTATAAATACGAAATCTTTTAGAAAGCGATCTATAGATGAACGTAGGGTAACTTCGAATCATGTTAATCGATTGTCGAATTTTAAATCAGTTGTCAAATCTGTCAAAAAAGGTCCTGTAACTAGAAAAAAGTTTGCACACTTTCTGTCATCTACAAAATTGGCGAAATGGTCGTCGAAATATCCTGCTTCAGAAATCAAATCAATGAAAAAACGTTTTACAGAAGACCCTTTTTCAAAACTAGCAAACTATTACATAAAATACAAAGTGTGGGACAACTCCAACCCAATTTACCAGAAAAAGAATTTCAATAAAAAATCTGGAGTATTCGATGTTAAAAACGATTTGAACGAACCAAAAAGGATCCACAAACGATCATTATTTAAGAAAAAAGTTATACATTTGCATGTACCCAAGCCTTTGCAAGTAGTCCGTACTTACATGCACGGCCACAGACATAATCATATCCACAGCATTCACAAGCCGAAAATCCTCACTCACTTACAGAAACTACACGATATAAAGCATAAAAAGATTGAAAAAATACACAAAATTACAAAAAGATCTTTACATTACGAACATATGTATTTGCCGCGTGATTCTACTGACCCTCAACGCGATTTAAGTTACTATATCAAGAATAAAGAAGGGACCAACTTCAACCCTGATCTGCTGCAAGCTGGGCAAGTGAGGTCGGGTTTGGAACAAGTCTTCCAGACTGGGAATATAGAGGTGGTGAGGAGATTTGGTGCTAATTATAATCCTTTGAATCCTGCTCCGTTTTATGCTGGTATATTGGCTAGTATGGCCGATGCATAAGATTTTCTAAGAAAGCGGACAATGCTCACACAATAATGACTGTCCAAATGCAGTGTTTTTGACACCTTGAGACCTTGTCCAGAAAGGGTGAATTCACCGCAAATCCACGTACGTTGTGTTCAGAAGGCGTAGAACGTGCGAGCATTTGGGGACGAATTTTGCCGCTCCATTTCCCTTCATACGTGCACTCTCTTTGAAGTTTGCGCGTAAACTGGACGTATATATATTACTCTTTGACTGGACGCCACAAGGAGTGAAGGATCTGAGTCCCTAGTATCTCGACTCGCGCCCATCACGTACGTATCACGTGCGAGTGGAGTTGTGAAGTGCGCGTATTTTAAATTGGTGCGATGCTTGTGAACGCAATGTATCGGGTGACCGGTACCTCGCCAAAGCGCCTATGAATTCGCGCGACACGATCTGCAGCGACTTCGCGCTTTCTCTACAAGGTCTTATGTCAAATACTGGTAAAAATTACAGCTTTTCATGGCAGCCGTTGTATGTCGCAACCGCATTCCTAGGAAACCAAAGCTTTAGGGCACTGAGCACATAATTGTTAAATGTGTTTGCTTTTCTCTACTATATATAGCAGTTAGACTTACAGGGATTATTAAACTACAACCTGTATACAGGGTTAAAGTAAATTAGCGAGCGAAAATTCACAGCCGTGATGGGTATCGATATATATATAATGACGATAAAACTAAGAAAAACTAACTCATACTTTCAAGTAACTACCGCTCATCATCATTATCCACAGCCCGACTTAACCCACTGAGCGTACGCTGAGCATAGGCCTCGCTTTTCATGTTCCAATCTCCATGCTCCTGTGCCTGTTCAAGTAACTTACACTCACAATTTCAAGTAACTCCCGCTCATAATTTCAAGTACCTAACTCCCGCTCATAAGTTCAAGTATCTCCCGCTCATAATTTAAAGTAACTACCGCTTATAATTTCAAGTAACTCCCACTCATAATTTCAAGTAACTCCCGCTCATAATTTCATGTAACTCCCGCTCATAATTTAAAGTAACTCCCGTTCATAATTTCAAGTAACTACCGCTCATAATTTCAGGTAATCCTCGCTCATAATTTAAAGTAACTCCCGCTCATAATTTCAAGTACATAACTCCCGCTCATAATTTCAAGTAACTCCCGTTCATAATTTCAAGTACCTAACTCCCGCTCATAATTTCAAGTAACTCCCGCTCAAAATTTCAAGTAACTACTGCTCATAATTTCAAGTAAATCCCGCTTATAATTTCAAGTAATCCTCGCTCATAATTTAAAGTAACTACCGCTCAAAATTTCAAGTAACTACTGCTCATAATTTCAAGTAAATCCCGCTTATAATTTCAAGTAATCCTCGCTAATAATTTAAAGTAACTACCGCTTATAATTTCAACTAACTCTCGCTCATAATTTCAAGTAAATCCCGCTTATAATTTCAAGTAATCCTCGCTCATAATTTAAAGTAACTACCGCTCATAATTTAATGTAACTACCGCTCATAATTTAATGTAACTACCGCTCATAATTTCAACTAACTCCCGCTCATAATTTCAAGTAACTCCCGCTCATAATTTCAAGTAACTCCCGCTTATAATTTCAAGTAATCCTCGCTCATAATTTAAAGTAACTACCGCTCATAATTTCATGTAACTCCCGCTCATAATTTCAAGTAACTCCCGCTCATAATTTCAAGTAACTCCCGCTCACAATTTCAATTAACCCTCGCTCATAATTTAAAGTAACTACCGCTCATAATTTCATGTAACTCCCGCTCATAATTTCAAGTAACTCCCGCTTATAATTTCAAGTAATCCTCGCTCATAATTTAAAGTAACTACCGCTCATAATTTCATGTAACTCCCGCTCATAATTTCAACAACTCCCGCTCATAATTTCATGTAACTACCGCTCATAATTTCAACTAACACCCGCTCATAATTTCAAGTAACTCCCGCTCATAATTTCAAGTAACTGTTGCGTCATACTGCTGAGCAAAGACCTGTCAGGCCTGTCTCCCATAACTTCCAGCTCTTTCGATGCAGGGCTAAACTGGTCGTTTGTTATCCCTAGCTCGTCGCGCCATCTTCTACGGGGTCTGCCGTGATGCCTTCTGGCTGTGTCAGGGCTCCACGTGGTGGTTATTTTGGCCCACAGCACATTGGGCATACGGTAGACGTGGCCAGCCCAGTACCACTTCAGCTTAGCGGCGTTTTGAGAAACGTCAGTAATCTGTGTTTTGGAGCGCAGTGTGGTGTTGCGAATATGACGACACGGTTGGCGCAGTGGTCGAGCAATCGACTGCTGCGCTGGTTCGATTCCCGCACGGAACAAATATTTGTATTGCCTACAGGTAGTTGTTCCGGGTGTGGCTGTTTGTGTATGTGAGTTTAAATGTTTGTAAACGCATGGTCCACGATACAGGAGTAATTCCTAGTGTGGGGCAACGTTTTTTTTTTGACACCATATTTTTAAAGACAAATTTGGTGTCAATTTGACGCCTAGAATACTGCGCTCCATTGCACGTTGGTAAACCTTGAATTTTGAGTTAGGTACTACCGCTCATAATTTCAAGTAACTACCGATCAACGACCACTGGTTGCTTAAAATGTTGAGTTTCTTTCAAAACCAATTTGACAATTTGATATTTTCAACTTTATTTAAGTTTCAATTTACTGGAAGTTTTCATCGGCTATACTATCATCATTCGCCTGCCCTATTTATTTGGGGTCTGCGCAACATGTCTTTTCTTCCATACTTCTCTATTAGCCGCCATCTCGCCAGTCATCCCCTTTCTAACCATATCATCATTCACACAGTCCATCCATCGTTTCTTTGGTCTTCCCCTACTCTTATAGCCATCGACATTCATACTCAAAACTTTCCTCACGACATTTTCCTCATTCCTCCGTAACACCATGACAACCGATTTCCACACAACTTTTCAGTTACCGGTGCCACTTATTCCTCGGTGTTATTTATTACTCGTTCAAATAGAATATAACTATTCATTCGACTATACTACGGCGCCCCTTTATCATCATCATCAGTCTACAGCAGTCCACTGTTGGACATAAGCCTCTCCTATTGCACTTGAAAAATCAGTTTAAAAAACCTTTTTGATTTGTGTAAGCTTCACAGACGTTATATATATTGATTTCTAAACGCGATCAAACAAAAGAAAAAACAGATTATCTCAGCTTCGGTAACAAAACCACCAGAGGTCATTGAATAAAATTATGAAGTTTTTTTGTCGTTTCGATATCGATACCCAGAGTTTCGCTAACTAATTTAATGTGACCCTGCATAATATATCTACATTTCCCCAGTTATGTTTTAAATGTAATAGAGGGCGAGCTTATTACTGCAAACTCAAACTCAAATCATTTATTTCAATTAAACCATTTACAGGCACTTTTGAATTGTCAAAATTAAATAGTCGCATATGCTTGCATCCTGTCTCCGCTTAGTATGTACATTAATCGAAATAAAAAGAAATTGTTTTCATATTATACTGATGTTTTATTGTAACTCTGACGGTATAGAACAAAAAATAAGATGTTATAACTTACATTATGCTATTCATAAACTTTTAACAATATTATGATAAAGATATCCGGTAAAGGAAACTCTAAAAAAGGATAAACTGAAAAAACATGCTTTAAAATTACGTGAAAAACTGTAACGTATATAATTTGGTGAATGAATGAATGAAATCACAATTATAGTTCAATTCAATCGCTCTTTTCTGTTTTTTTTAAAATGATTTTTGAGTTTCCATTCCCGAATATAATGAATAATAAAATGATTCATAAAGAAATGTTTCTTACACTAAAAAACTGTAAAATATTATTAAAACGATTGCTTTCAATTTTTAAGTCGTAACTTTAAAATGTAACCTATTTATAAACACTAACTTAGTTTTTTATTATTGTCGATATTCCAATTATTTTATCATTTCAAACTCTATCTTTTATAAAAGATAAAAAAGATCCTTGTCTCTGCTTAGCCCGTAAAAGACTAGCTTAGTTACATTTTAAAATCACAACTAAAAGTTTCGACCATGACTTAATTATTTGGTCCCAATTTGTGACGACGTTCCACGATCTTTGACTGCACACCCATCCGATTCGCGGCCGCACAGCGGTTGCTTAACCTCAGTAGAATAACAACTATGACTTTATAAACGTTATTCTTCGAAATTATTAACAAATGCGTTGATAACAAGTTGCATACCGAAACATAGTTTATTTTTTTGTTAATATTACGCCAAAACATTTATATAATAATACTTTTATAAATTGGCCCCTTTATTCTTTATTTTCTGGAGTTAAAACAATATTTTTGAAGTGAAAACTTCTTTAGGCGAACTCGGGTCAGTGACGGGTAGACTCGGCGCTGAGTCACTTAGACTCGGTTCCAGTCCTAACTTTCTTTTAACAGTCTAATACGTTTCAACTAAGATCGTGTAATATAAAGGAATGTTTAACAATACATATATATATATAAAAATATAATAAAAATACAAGAAACTATGCTACATAAATATGTACTAACAACGAAAATCTCTTACATACAATGATTTGTATGTACGTCATGACGTCTACAGCCGCAGTCGTTATGAAACGTCAAAAGAAAAAAGTCGGCCATTTTAAATTTTACGTCAAAATTCGACAAAACAAGTCATTGTATGAAAGAAAAGACAAAAATATTTTCACATCAATTTTTCGAAAAAGGCACAATTTTTAATAACTATTCCAATTATACTTAATCCAAAAAATATTATTTATGTATATACTCGCGTTAAACTTATATACAAACTGTCAAATTGGTTGCTGTCAAATTACTAACTTAAACGGACATGTCAATCAAATAAACCGTTATTTTGACAGATTACAATAAACTGCCAAAAATTATAAATGTTATCAATATTTATTTTAAAAAAAATACGCATTTTTTCGTGCATTTCTTGTAAGAAATGCACGAAAAAATGCGTATTTTTTTTACATGTTAAATAAGTAGGTACTGTAGTACCTACTTATTTTGTTTTTAACATAAATGGATTTTTACCAGTTAACAACTACGTATAAATTATTTTTCTTATGAATCAATTGTTTATCAATCAATCAATTATCAATCAATCAATTGTTTATCAATCAATCAATTATCAATCAATCAATTGTTTATCAATCAATCAATTGGATCCATCAAGCAATAATTTGACAGCTGTCAGACAGTGACATTACATATGACTCTGTGGTCGCTTCTTCCTACTGAACAGGCCTCCGAAGACGCCTTTTTTATCTTTCTTATCCTTTGTGACGCCGCTCACTGATAGCTCAGACTCGCCTGATGACCTGAGAAATAAAAATAGAATATTAAAATTATGTTTTAACTAGCAGCGGGGTTCCTTAAAAGTCCAACTTTCAGTTTTATAGCGCGCAGATTCTCTGTGACCGTAAAAATGTGTATTTACAGAATTATAAATATTTAAGAAGTTAAAATCATCTTACAACTCTCTAAGTTAGAATTGGCCTTAAATGATGATTTCATTCAATAGGGGTAAATATGAACCTGCAAATTGCAAAATACGAAAAACAAATCCTTAACAGTAGATAGGTAAAATATGCAAGGAGTATGTTACCTAGAAGCGGGTCTCTGGTCTAACGCGGGCGAGCCTCCACTGCCTGCGACAGACGCCGGCCGAGTGTTGCCTCCACTATTGCCGCCATACGCTAGGAAATGATGTACAACTTTAGTGTCATGATGACATATATGGGTATAGAATGGTAAAAGGCAGGATGAAAGTAAGTAAGTTATATTTTGTTACGATTCATAGATTAATATGCTTGGATATACAGCCGATCGATTCTGTAAAAATCTCACCGTGAAAAGTTAGGTGAAGTGAGCTTAGAGTGAGCTGTCAATAGTGTCAATCCCTAGCATTAGTTGGACTGACAGCTCACTCCACGCTCACTTCACCTGAGCTTTCATTGTGAGATGGTTACAGAATTGCACTGCTGGACGACATATCTACCTACATCTCCAGTATCAGTAATCTATACAATGCGAGGTTAGCTAAAAAACTGGAAATGTATAGCTTGATGTGTAGCCGTGTGTATCAGAAAGATGTGTTCATATTTCACCGGTTGAATGCCGCAATTAAAAAGCCGTTGTGTCTCGCGTGGATCCACGGTTTATACGAAGGGTGTGGTACAGACCGTCAAACTGACTTTCTCCATGAGACAAATTTCTTAATCGCGAAAAAATTTATCAGCCGTCCCGTATATTTTGCTCGAGTAGGTATTGAAATTTTGTAGGGAACAGTTGATAATTTTTTCGCGATTACGATGTTGGTCTCTTGGAGGAAGTTGTTCAGTTTGATTGTCTGTACACACTTAAATATTATCACATCTTTCTAATAACGCTGTATAAGCAGAGAAATAATGGTGTTTTAATTATGTTTATCTCTAAACATATTAATGAAACTGTTTAAAAAGCCGGTCTGTGACAAAAATTCAAGTTTATTATTAATTCGGTGAAACTATAGGCCGACCGCTTAACTGAGACGTTACCTGAGGTAGCTGCGAGGTGCGGGAGGGGTGATAGTTGTCACAAGTTGACGATTCACTGAGCTCTCGCATCACGTCACCACGCCCTCCCGCACCGCGCTGCTACCTCAAGCAACGTCTCAGTTAAGCGGTTGGTATATACAGGGTTATTTGTAAAACACCAAGAACCTCTTAAGAGGTCATTGTACTCATCATTATGAACAACTTTTACTATAGGACCAAACCTGAAATCGCGAAAAAATAATAATCAGCTGCTCCCTACATTTTGACGAGTTATGCGAACATAAATGTAGGGAACAGCTGATTTTTTTTTCGCGATTTCAGTTTTGGTCCCATAGTAAAAGTTCTTCATAATGATGAGTACAATGACCTCTTAAGAGGTTGCTGGTGTTTTACAAATGACCCTGTATAGTAGAAAATGTGACTTTTAGTATAACAACAAAATATAACTTTCATTACTGTAATATGTACAGACGCCAGCATATCAAGCTACTACAATCTGTCAAATTTCTTCAATAGATTTTATACTTTATCGCTAAAGCATTCATGTTCAAGGTTGGTTGGGAAAATTAGACAGTTTCGGGTAACTTGATGTACTGGCGTCTTACAATAAGAAAACCACCACCAAAAAATAAACAAAAGCACACAGAAAACCAAACACAATCAATATAAAATAAAAACAAATGAAAAACCTAAATACTACAAACATAGGAAAGCATATGACAACAAAATAATTTTCAACTTAGGTACTATGGTAGCAGATTTAATGAAAATTACCCTAAAGTTAAGGGTTTTTACCCTAAAAATATGAATTAAAATATTTTTAGTTGGAATACAAAGCATATTTAGCATAATTACATACTTAAATTATGATACAATTTATTAATTGCATAGCATAATATTAGGGCTAGCTGCACGTAATTTTCTATTCTGGACACACTGTCAAAGTCAAAATATTTATTACTCCATGGTATTCAAAGTCAAAGTATTTATTAGTGTTATTTGTTATTGATTTAATTATTTTATGTTCTTTTTAAAACTATTGGAGATCACAAGATTAAAAAAATATGTAGGTATCTATAGTTTTTTTGATAACTACGTAGCACAGATTTTTTAAATTAAGTAATAAATTATGATGAGGTTAAATTTGTGAGTTTGTATGTAGGGGGTAATTTTCGGAACGACTGATTCGATTCCGAAAATTTTTTCACCAATGGGAAGCTACAGTATTGCCGAGTGCCATCAGGCTATATTTTATAGTATTTCTTGTTAAAACAAGAAATTTCACGCGGACGAAGTTGCAGGCAGAAGCTAATGTACAGTTAGTCCAATATAGATAATTATGAATACGATTAAATATAATAGTCATACACTGCACGCGATGCAGTATGTAGAGAAGATGGCTTGCTCCTGATTGCATGTGAGAAATATAAACAATTGTTAGAAAAACGGATAATTTTGTATAAAGCATCGGTTTTGTACTGAAGGACCAATTTAAATTAAATAAAAACATAGGGACGGCCAGTTAGAATGAAGTTGCCTTCGCTTTTGCAAACTTGACGAATAAGGGAAAAGATAGACCGAAAAACGTGTCACATTTTGACCATATTATGACACTTTCGTCACGTAATAAAACGCTCAATTAGCGCTCTCATTCGCCAAGTGTGGAAAGTATAACGTGCGATATGGAACTTCCAAAAATTTGGTCCTGAAACGACCATCAAATTAGGACTATTTATGCACATATTTGTGCCCTCTTAAGTGTTAAACAAATTGGCCCTTCTGCACAGTTTTAATTACAAACTAAATTAGTACCTATTTACATTTAGGTAAAGCTAAGATACTGAAGCTAACGCCAGTATTTATAGGTATACAAGCTCAAACTACAAGACTAAACCCAGGTAGACACGGGCGATATTTTAACGCGGCGATTTTGCACTGGATTTGAGTCGAGCATTGAGAGTCCAACAGAGAGCATCTCAGCGCGTCTAATAAACCGTACTGTTGGATTTAACTCTCGACGGTAAGTACTCATATACACGAGCGATACGCGATAACGACAGAGGCAACGCCCGTCAACGTTACGAGTGATATGTTGTCGACGGTAGCCGACGATGCGTCGATGGCGAGCGGCGACGTCGACGGCTGCAGTTGACGCATGTCGCTCGAGTGTAGGCACACTAAGCAGTGCGTTGAAAACAAATTCGCGAAAAAAAATCGCCCGTGCCACGAGGGCTTCCTGCTAAAAAATATAAAATAAAGAAAAATATAAAGAATAAATCTACAGAATTTTGAAAATAATTATTACAATACGTATAATAAAGACAACAGTAGATAATTTTGTTCAGATTAAGAAAGAAAGATTTTCAGAAATTATAGATATAAATTCATATAATTTATATAAAACAGAATTTCGACATATTGTGCAGGCGCCAGCACATCGAGCTATTACAATCTGTCAAATTGCTTTAATAGATTTCAACTTTATCGCTAAAGCATTAAGGCTAATTTGACAGTTTCGGGTAGCATGACCTGCTGGCGTCTGCATTGTAAATAGAGAGAAAATACAATAATAATCTAAAAAAATAATAATGCACACAGCAGTAGCGACCCAAAGCAATAACAACAGTAATTGCCAGAAAATTTTAACAGGCAGAATACAGGAAGACAATACTTAGGAAAACTAAGCAAGGATATAGAAAACTGCTCCTAATAGCTTAAGTTTAGGATAATTACAGAGCCTAGCACGAACTTATGTATCTGCATAACTCAGGCGTTAGGAACATAGACGGGCAAAATGTCCCCATGAATTCAGTACCATAGGAATTTATTTATAACCAGTACCTGGATTTTTCCAGAATTCAGAACAATGAATGGAGATTGCTGAAATGGCTACCTTACCATAGATTTGTCAAGATTCTTGGCTAAATTCGCTCAAATGGCGCATTATAAAGATCGCTCTTAGCGATGAGACCGCCCATTGTGTCACTCTTTATAAAATTTCTATATTTATGTCTGTAATTTATATTGTGTACATAATAAAGAGTATTCTATTCTGTTTTCTGTATAAAATCGATGGCGACACGGTATCATCATTTGTCTCCCATCATCTGTTTTCCTAAGTTGGGGTCGGCTTATAGTCTAACCATATGCAGCTGACTACCAGTATTTAACATGGGGCGACTGCCTATCTGACCTCCACAACCCAGTTACTGGGTAATACGGTAAAGTTAAATTTACTATTTTCGTTTGTGTATGGGATACTAAGTTCGTACAAGGGATACTAAGCTAAGCACGCAGTATATTTTGGCAGTCGGTAAGACGAATAAAAGCACAGAAAATCCATAGGTCTATTTCACCGCGTGCGAAAATATACTAGACACGGAAGGACTGTTTAATCTGAGGTGAATCTTGCGCGGAACGCTAGACACGACTGTGCGTCAGGATAGTTTTAATGAATAGAAAGTCATGCGACTATTGCATCAGTTCGCGAGCGAATTTCGTCCCACGTCTCACGCGTGGCTCACCTCGGTTTTACCAGAGCTTAAATTACTTAGCGATGACTCTCATAATAGATCACACGCGCTCGTTCCAAAGCTAAGCTGTAATAATTATAGCCAAGTCTCAGGCCGTGTCCTACCCAAGCGATCATCGCGAGAACATACGACCTTCGCGTTCATTTTGTTTAGCAAACCCGAGCTCGTCACACCGACATAGGTCACGTCTCGATTTTACGAACAAATGAGTAATATTGAAAGTGACGATCGCGTAGTTGCGCGGCCGATCGCTTTGGTTAGGACACGAGGTAACAGTCATTAATCTTCTTGTAAGCGCCATAGCTAAATAATGGCGCCGACTCCCTTGTTCGCAAACTAAACTAAATTGAAGTTCAGTGCATCTTTTTCTTTCTATTTCATTAAGAAAAGGACAAGATAAATATTAGTTTAGTCCTGTCAAATTAGTAGCGCCTGACGTAAAATTGACGTATTTTTAGTCGCCATGTTTTTAATCACGTCTAAGCTGTCTATGGAGTATCTTAATTTGACAGGACTAAACTAATATTTATCTTCTGTCCCTTTAAATAGAAAGAAAAAGATGCACTGAACTTCAATTTAGTTTAGTTTGCGAACAAGGGAATCGGTGCCAATATATCAATACAGAGTAAATTCTTGTCTAATTATAGTAAGTTAGGAGCTAAATGTTAGTAGTGTCTACCAAGCTCCACAACCCGGCTGCTTCGGTACTTCAAGGCAGTAGTGGTACTTTTGAAAATTGTGGTCTTTTGGTACCAAGTTTATTGTTTTATTTCTATTGTAACACCTTACACATTTCTTTAAAGCTAATTTATGAAGAGATTCAATATCTTGGCACTATCTTTTGCACTGTACAGGGGATTGCTGTTTGTTTTAGTCTTATTTAAGGCGAAACCGTCAAATTAGCCCGCGAAATGCAAATCTTGCTACGTTTTTTGCAAATTCTTCATCTGCCTAGACTTTTCCCAACTATGTTGGGGTCGGCTTCCAGTCTAACCGGATGCAGCTGAATACCAGGATTTACATGGAGCGACTGAATATCTGACCTCCACAACCCATTGAGGGTAATACGATACCCCTTGGTAAGGCTGGTTGTCAGACTTTCGGGCTACTGACGACCCGTAACGACTGTCAAAGATCCACGAATGATAGCCGGGACTAACGGCTTAACGTGCTTTCCGAGGCACGGAGGGGGTCTTGGTTTGTGAAAATGGTCACCCATCCACGGACCAACCGCAACCAGCATAGCTTAACCTAATCGATCGACCCGTGCGGCTGTTATTACTTAGTCACAAGTCCCTCACGTTTTTTGCAAATTGCAGGGTTGCAATTGTTGGGGGTTTCTCGTCGTTGACGGATACCCCGGTAGTCGTTGTAGGTAGTAAGTTAAGTTACACCAAACCACATTTAAGTTCAATAGTTTATTTGTGGAAACAGTTTAAAGCGTTCGTTTAGTTATCTGAGCCGCACCTAATGTATTGTTATTAGGTAGTTATCGACCCGCACATTAGCGCGTGACGGAGTTTTAGTGACGACTGAATTGAGTGATTTGTAATTAAGGTACGCGTAGACGTACTTTTGCTGTATGAGCATTATTGGCTCGTACACGAACCATGTCTTGATTAACATACAACCTGACACTGACTTGCAAAATGCGAAAAATGTAAGAAAATTTGCATTTCGGGGGCTACCTTAGTACATGCACCTTAACAGACTCTTATAACGAATCGATTGTTACACTTCTTCTTTTCGAGTCGATGGCAAAAGTAAAAATATTTGATTATGCTATATGAGTTGGGCCTAGTAAGAAACCTTAAACCTGACATTGTGAGAAGTGCCCAAAGCAAAAAGTTATATTTTCTTTCAAATAAGGGTAAAAATAAACATCATATAAGGCCCGTTGTACACGGCACGGTTCCATTACGGTACCGCGTGCTAGCCGCACTGCAGAATAACCCTATGAGCTTGTATATGACACGGCAAACCACCGAATGACGTATATTGCGACGGCGCCGTGCCATAGCGCCGCCGTGTCTGTCATCAAACTTCCACAGTGATCCGTACAAGACTGACGACCGTGGCTACAAACGGTGAACCAACCAGTTTAAAAAAAAACCTGTGTGTACTACAGGCCTACAATAGCCTAAAAATCTTGTACTATTTGACACATAGGTGATAAAAATAAGCTATTGAAATAGACGTAATAATTCGGTCTTTCAAATAGTACCATCCAACCAAATTTTCAAAGTACCACTCAACCCACGATTCAAACATAACTGACCGGTTTCACTCGCCGAATAAAAGTGTGACGTAGTTTCAACATTCTGCCAGTTATTGTTCTGTCCAGACGGATATCCTTGCCACGACGTCGTATTCCTGTTCGCGTTGGCATCTCTCCCTTGCCAATTTCCACCAGACATTCGTTGCTGGTAACTATTTACTAAAGCCGAGACCGACTGCTTTTCTCCTTGAGCATTCGTCCTTTCAAGGTTTGAGTTTCGTTCGGGTAAGTTCGGGCCGCGATCGGGTAAGTTCGGGCCGCGATCGGGTAAGATCGGCGCGCGGTCGGTTAAGTTCGGTGCTCGATCAGGCAGTGGTGGACGGTCTGGAGGGCCGGAAAGGGGTAATGGTGGCGCTCCGATGTCCGGGGCTGGTAGGAATTAGTTGTTAAACTCGTGTTGGTGATTTTTACCCTCGTTGTTGGGTAGGGTAAATTTGGTTAATGAAGGGTAAATTTGGTAAATTTTGATGTTAATTTTTATTTAAATTAGATGTCGTTTTGTGCGAATAAAGGATGCTTTTAGCGTGAATGGGTTATTTGTGTAAACTAGTAATAATTGGTTTGAATTGTTAACTCATTAAATCAAGTACACATTTTATTTTAAAAATAAAACTGGACAGATACACAACTAAAAGGACAATAACAGAGACAACACAGTGCAAGAACATCACAAGAAGAAACACAAAAAAAATCTTTGTACCTAATCATTTAATCAAAATTACCCTTTATAAAAAGCATTTTGCTAGACCCTATTAAGAATTTTAAGTGAATAAAAGACTGTGCGTAACATTACTGACTGAAATGTTTTTTATATCTCCCTTGAACCCCATTTACAGGATGCAAGTTGCTCACTTGTGTCATACAATAAAATTGATGCAACTGTGGCGACATCTACATCGCCACATGCGAACTATATCACACTGACGTCACGCAAAATCCTGCATCGCGCAAGCAGAGTTTACCGCGCAACTAGCAATATACAACGTCCTGACATCACTCGTCGGGCAGTTGCCCACCAGACAGAACACCTGTCTGGTCGGTGGAACCTCTCTTTTCTATGGAGGATAAGTGAACTTTACACCTCACGCCTCCATACAACAAATGACTTGCACTGTTTAGACGGAGCAACTTCTATTGTTGCATCAACTTATGGTAAGCCACAGGCAAATAAATCGCACTCTGTAAATCAGCGGGGTGATTGCGTAACACACATCATCATTATCACAATTAGCCTATAATGTTCCCACTGCTGGGACACAGCCCTACTCTCTGTGAGAGGGAATGGGCCGTAATCCACCACGCGGGCCCAGTGCGGGTTGGTAAATGTCACATGTCTTCGAATTTTTGGTGCTAGGACTAGGTTTCCTCAAGATGTTTTCCTTTGGCGTTTTGACGTTTTCGGGTAAAACACATACTCGAAAAATTTATCGCAATGTCGATCATTTTGACAGTTCAGCAACGTTCATTGAGATATTTACAATGCCCTCCAAAAGTTAGTTGACATTTTTCCAATCCGTCAATAGAGATGCCACATTGCGATTAAAAATAAAAAAATCAAGTACTCCTAAGAGATCACTTGATTATTTTTTTATGATAAGTCAACGGTAGTTGAATTAGTCAATAAAAACTTTATAGCGGTTCAAACTTTTGGATCATTAGAATTTTAATTACAAAAGACAGTCCCCCAAAAACGCCCGCCCTTCACCACTTCCTAGTGCTATCGCTGGGAAGAAGAAGTGGCGCAACAAACTGTCCAGCAGCACAGCTGTCTGTTCAGTTAGAAAATACTGGATAGGTATGCAATGTGGTGTGTCCTAACTGCAGTGGAAAAATGTCAACTAGTTTTGGAGGCCACTGTGCGTAGTTGAGCAGACAATTTTTTCAAAACTATGAAGCAATGTGTTAGAAATTGTTTGCTGCACCGGACGACGTCATTACGTCGGCGCAGGCTGTCGCTGAAAACCAGCGCTGGGGCTCTGTCTTGCATAGGCTCGCAGCATAATGCTGAGCGATAGCTGTTTTACGTGGATGTGACGCATGTCAACCATTACTTATTGTTTTTTTCTTTATTTGTTTTTATGTTCTTTTTTGCGTCATGTTTACCGCAAATAACCGTATTTTCTTTCTTTCTTTCAAATTTCCCTCAAAAACCTTTTTTTTTTTTTTGGTGCGAAATCATAAATTAATGACGTCTCCCGCTGTGAGCGGAGCGAGAGGGCGTGTCAGACTTTTACTGACTTAAACCCACCCGTGTTCCTTCAGTTGCCTGTGCCAGTGGCCACGGTATCTCTTTCGAACAACCCGAGGCCCTGGCGGTCCCTCAAAACCCTCGAATAAAGTGTGTTACGCAATTAGGGTGCTTTCTCTACTAAAATAATAATTAAATCTTGAACATGAAAATTAGTAAAATTGACTATTAAAACGTAACATTTTCTGTTCTATCGATCATAATTGAATAGCTAAAGGTATTAAAAACTCACCATTCTGTTGCGACCTTATGAACTCTGAGTTGATATCGCGTCCGTTTGAGAACCGCGTTCTTCCCCACGAGCTGGACCCTGAAGACTGTTCCTGACTCCTGTTAAGAAAAAAATTGAAAAGGAGTTTATAAAACAACATGACTTCTGTATTCCCCCGAAGGCTTAGCAGGGGTGTACCTATAAAATACACAATTCCGCCTGTTATTTTTAAGCTGCATGTAGGTGGCAAGTATGTATACACTTGGCTTTATTCAAAAGCAATTGGGAGTTATATCTTCGAGCCGTTTGGGGTTGAAACACTAGGGCCATGGGGTCCGAGTGCCCACTTGGTTTTTCGAGATATCACCAAGCGGTTAGTCGACTCTTCACGTGACCAGAGAGCTGGCCTGTTTCTTGGCCAAAGAATTAGCATCGCCATACAACGTGGCAATGCCGCCAGCCTTTTGGGCACTGTTCCTGTTGACAGCGATGCGGACGAATTTTTTGATGCCCTATGATTCGGTTGCTTATTTTTTCACATGTACAGTCACGAGCACTAATATGTCAAGACTTGGCAACTTTCAATTGCGATTTTTTCGTGAAATAACTAATGCAACGTTGAAATACGGCACATTACATAAACCTATGGGTTTGCAAATGCTATGTTCGTAACAACATAAAATTTCATTAAAAAATATAGGAGTAAATCGCTTTTGAATAAAGCTGAGTGTATACATACTTTTGCTCTTGACTGTACATATGTACTATAATTTTAAATGTTAGCTTATATAATGTAAATAAAGCAATTTACTCCTTTATTTTTTAATGAAATTTTATGTTGTTACAAACATAGTATTTTCAAACCTGGTTTTGCAATGTGTCGTATTTCATTGTGGGTTTCGTTATTTCATGCAAAAATCGCTATAAATATCGTAAAGTTTCCAAGTATTGACATATTAGTGCTCGTGACTGTACAAACGCCAGCACATGAAGCTTCCCGAAACTGTCAAATTTTCCCAATCAACCTTGAACTTAATGCTTTAGCGATAAAGTTGAAATCTATTAAAGAAATTTGATAGATGGTATACAGTTCGTTTGCGTTAGTTAGTTTTTAGTTGTGATTATAATTTTGAATGTATTTATAGTATTTTTAAGTTATATTAATATTGTATTGTATGTGTTTTATATGGGCCTTGATGCCCGAAATAAATGGATAAATAAATAATTGTTTGCTGCACCGGGCGACGTCATTACGTCGGCGCCGGCTATCGCTGAAAACCAGCGCTGGGGCTCATGTCTTGCATAGGGTCGCAGCATAATGCTGAGCGATAGCCGTTATGCGTGGATGTGACGCATGTTTCCCCCAACCATTTCGTTTTTTTTTTTGTGTGTTTTATGTTCTTTTTTGCGTCATGTTTACCGCGAATTTAAAATATTTACAGGTCAAGAGCGAGCCCATTGTAAATAAAAAAAAAAATTAAAAAAGTATTTCTTTCTGCTGAGAAATGTCTGTTAAAAATAAATTTACGCATTGTATTTACCTGAGTACAACTTCCGTGGCGTCCTCTTCTTGAGGCGGCTGTCTTGGAGGCAGTGATGGCAGTACCGTTGATTCTGACATTACATAAATTTTTATTTATTAAAATAAATGTGTTGAGTAACGTATGGGAGCGCTTCTAGGAGCAAAGTGAAGAATGTTACTGATGTTAGACGAAAGTAAACTGTTGTTTGTGGTTTACCACGATTGATACGAGTAACAGTGGTATTTAAGATTACCTAATAACAAAAAGTAATGTAGTGTAATTTAAATGTCATGATCATCATCTGCCCAGCCTTTTTCCAATTCTGTTGGGGTCGGCTTCCAGTCTAACCGGATGCAGATGATAAGAAGAAAAGATGATGATAATGATGATGATAAGATGTTGAATGAATAAAATTAACGTTTGGTTGCGGAGGTCAGATAGGCAGTCGCTTTGTATAAAACACTGGTATTCAGCTGCATCCCGTTAGACTAGAAGCCGACCCCATCATAGTTTCGTTAGTTGGTATTATACATGGAGCGACTGCCTATCTGACCTCCACAATCTAGTTACTGGGCAATACGATACCCCTTGGTAAAACTGGTTGTCAAACTTTCGGGCTTCTGACGACCCGTAACGACTGTCAAAGATCTACGAATGACAGCCGGGACCAACGGCTTTACGGGTTTCCCGGCACTGAGCGGGTAAAAAGACCCAAAAAGGGGAGAAAAGAGCGAAAAAGGGTGGGGGAAAAGTTGGTAAAATATCTTACCTATAACTCTTTCTGGAGTAGTGGAGGAAACTCGCTGCGACTGCTGACTACTTCTATGTTCCTGTAGGATCTCGGCCTGCGTGCGCGGCCTGCGCTCAGGCTCGGGGGAAGATCCTGCTGATGATGAAGACTCCGCGTTTCTGAGGAGTTGGGGTTTGAGGTTACGGCTGTGGTAGTGTACCAGGGTTTGCGAATGTATATGTTGTGGTAGAATTGTTGTAGGTCAGTTTTTGTTGAAGAGACTGTAGGTATGGTTGTTATTTTTTCTATATGTTCATAGATAAGAACCACCCTATTCCCTTGGGATATCATTTAATAATAGTTTGTGTTGGTTAATAAATAAATACTATTTATTTCAACTTACTCATGTAATCGTCTCCTGATCTCGGCAGTGGGGGACTCTCCAGGTGGTACAGCGGAGTAGGGGGTCAATTGTAATTCTGGTGGTAGCTGGGCGTGGAAGGACAGCTTGGCTACCCATTCCTGATAAAGACAAAAAAAATGTAAGGTATTTTTTTTTATTGACAATGGGCTCACTCTTGACCTCAATCCAGCCCAGAGGCAGGGATGAGATCTACGGTGGAACGAGCTTGCCCAGAAGAAGTCTATTCATTCATTCAGTATTATTTTAGTTTTTTTTACTAGGAACTTGCGTTACACGTCACACACATTTTTACTTTACTTTGGTAAAGTACACACGGCTACACATCAAGCTATGCAAAACCAGTATTGGCTGACCGTTCATTGTGAGAAAATATCATACAAAGTGAGACCAAGACAAACTGGTTTTGTATAGCTTGACGTGTAGCCGTGTGTACATTGTATAACGTTTCGTTTTAACAACAACTCGCTTTTGAATATCTATCTACCCTTGTGGCTGAACAAATGACGAAAACTTAACTGTGGACAAGACGTAACAGAAGGTCAAATAATGCCAAAAACTTGTTAGAAAAGCATGAAAATTAGCGATTTTTATCAAATAATGACACTGAGATTAGAATGCGAAACTCCTAAAAAGTACGCGAATTGTCCCTCTTATAGCCAAGCAAATGTGGGATTGTATGGGCAAAAGAAACTTCAACGGGCCAAATTGCCTTTAAACCGTTTATTGCAAAACACAAAAAAATAATCAGCGCTAACACCGTCCGTCGTGAATCTCATCTAATCTCGCCATTTTTCCCTCGCACCAGTGTTGCCAACCTTTCTTTCATCATTCGTTGCGTTCCGTTTAACAATTTATTATTTAAGCTGCGTTCATACTATGATATACAATATTTTTATCCCACACAAATATCTAATAATCTTACCTTCATCAAATCCTTGGAGGAGCACGCGAACAGGTACTCTGCTCCGTCTGCACCCGCCAGCCGGAACACGTTGGCGCGCTTCGTGTAGTCACCCGCAGGCTCGCAGCGTGCCTGAGGAGATAATGTGTTTACATCAAGTTGCATAACCACAATAGTATAAGCCTATAATATTCCCACCTCTCTGGGGAGGGAGCGGGCCATAATCTACCACGCGGGCCTAGTGCGTGTTGGTACATGTCACATGTCCTTGGTTGTAGGACATACCGGTTTCCTCACGATGTATTCCTTCACGGTTTTGAGAGCTGTGGTGATAAAATAATTTACACAAAGTAAAGCGCCTGTCTAGGTTCGAACCTACGTCCTACAATTCGGAAGTCGCGGCCATTAACACTGGGCCACCAGTGGTCTTGTATCAAGTTGGCTGTATTCTCCACAACCGGTGTTAGGTAGCGGTTGGGGGACCGCCCAGGGTGCCAGACATAATTTGATGTGCGCTGAAGGCACCTCTTCGTTTCGCCTCTGAATGGGGCAAGTAGCGAGCCTGTCTCCCATGAAATCCCTCCCCCTCCCTTCGTTTCGGGGGATATAGGCGTGGTGTTCTGTAATTACTTTAAGTCACACCCGGACTTATTACTCCTTATTTATTCATGAAAATAGTCTACTTTTGGAATGTTTGTAAATATGTGAGCACCATGTATCTATCACATAGTCAATTTATATGTCATGGTTTCATTAATTCATTTTAATTCTTTTCACCTATTGTAGTATAGTAATTTTATTTTTAGGTGCATCGTCTTCACATATAATTATATGATTAATGTATGCAAAATATTTTAAAACATTTTAAAAGAGTAACGGTGGAGTTTCTTGCCATTCTTCTCCATACGAAAACTACCATTTGGAAGGGGCGACTAGAATCAATTTTATTTTAATTTTAAAGTGCAAAAGTGCCTTTTATGTGCCTATTTGAAATAAATGATTTGACTTTGACTTTGTGTACTTACGTTCAGGATAGCCACAGGCGGTGCTGCAGCCTTGGCGCTGGCGAAGTCCAGCTCGTCCCTGAAGAAGCACAGCAGCTGTCCGCACAGCACGGAGTAGTACGCCCTCCAGGAGCGGACCGTGGCGCGCTTGCCGCCGCAACCTGCTTCCTGCTTGCGTTCTAGGTAGCCTGGAAGGAAAAATTAGATTTTAATTTGGAGTAAAATTAAATAACTAATAATAAAAAATAACTACTAAGTACTTTTTGTAGTCTCTTAGGCGGCGATTCGATAATTGGACGAGAATTGAAATTTCAAGGTCGCGTCACGTTTAGGCACATTTCGTTACATGAGTGAGAAGAAAGATATCTCTCTCCCTCTGTCTCGCACACTGAAACTCCCTAATTATTATTTTTTAAGAATTTTTTTTTTCAGATTCTTTTGATTTTCAGATGTTTTTAAACGTAAAGTCACAAAAGGAAAGCCTTAAAAACTGAAAATCCATCACAAAAAAAAATGATTAGTGAAGCACCGACCCTTTAAGTATGCGAAAATATTTCCCATTTTTTTAGAGAAAAAAAAAAGCTTTGACAAAGCATAAACAGACTCTTTCTTTTTTCCTTAGTAACTCGATTCTTTCCCAGAACGAATGAAATCGATATCAATTTAAAGTAAGTAAGCTAATGGCGCCGATTCCCTTGTTCACAAACTAAACTAAATTTAAATTCAGTGCATCTTTATCTTTCTATTTCATTAAGAAAAGGACAGAAGATAAATATTAGTTTAGTCCTGTCAAATTAAGATACTCCATAGACAGTTTAGACGTGATTAAAAACATGGCGATTAAAAATACGTCAATTTACGTCAGGCGCTGACTAATTTGACAGAAAATTTGTTTGACATTTTAGTTTTTTTTTTCTGGAGTTTTTTAGTTTTGAGTGGAGTAGTTTTTTCTCATAATTAATTGTTTTTGGTAACAAGTCACATTTTTTTTTTTAATCAAAGATCCGACACAGCTCGGAAAACCATCCAGTTTTGAACCCTAGTTAACTGGACTAAATTTGTTGCTAATGAACTCTAGTATAACACGTTTCAAGATATACGTCGAGTTTTCCTGTCACCCTGTATATCGTTCGAATAAGTCCCTTACCTTCAATTTCGACGGGTGGTAATTCAGCGATGTCACCGCGGCGATGTCTTCTGAAGCTCTGAGTACGTCTGCGGGTCGTGAACGACGGAGTGCGCTTAGGAGTTTTAACCACCTGAGAAACAAACAAATTTGGTTAGTAGGTATGCACATTTTTGAGGAACACATGGGTGATAACAGCCGAGAAAATCGAAATAAATAGTACTGATCGGGAGCCTTTCTTTGTTTTGATAAAACGTTGCCCCACACTAGGAATTTCTCCTGTATCGTGGGTGCGTTTACAAACATTTAAACTCACATACACAAACAGCCAGACCCGGAACAACTACTTGTAGGCCATACAAATATTTGTTCCGTGCGGGAATCGAACTCGCGACACGCAGCGCAGCAGTCAATCGCTTAACCACTGCGCCAACCGTGCCGTCTCTATACGGTACTTTTGTATATGGTGTACAGTTAGTCTGAATACTTGTCGTACTTTAGGAAGTTTCTTTTGTCTAGATATTAGGTTGTAGCCAAGGCCAATTCTTGTAATTTAACACGTTCAAAATCTAGTCGCAGTCTCATCTCGGCGACGAAGAAACGTCAAAATCTTGTCAAAATTAGAGGTATTTTTGACAGATTGAGACTGAGATCAGACTGTGAACGTTCTTAAAATTACGAGAATTGCCCCTCAGATGGCATTCAGAATTCGTTCGATTTCAAACAATTTAAAATATATCCTACGCCAGCAGTAGATCCCATAAGGTTGTTCTACGACCTGGTGAAGAACGCGGGAATCTGCTGGATTATAGAAGCACAGGACCAGGCGATGTAGCGATGCGATTAATAGTAGTCCTATGTCCAGCAGTGGACATCTTGCGGTTGACTGACAATGATGAACTTTTGATTGTTCGTCGAATCGTTGAGCTCCTTAAGTGTTGTGTTGAGCTGCACGATTTCTGACAAATGCGTGCACTGACTAGACAGGTCCTCTCAAACTGTTTGGTTCTTTCCTCAAAAAACCATTTCAGACATCGACCTACATGGTCTTCACATGATCTGACCAAGATATGTCTGGACTTTAAAAGAGACTGTGACGTCTGAGTTTGTTTCGGCCTTTCTTCTCAGACTAGTCAGATAGGAAACGCCGACCTCATCTAGTTTTAAAATATGATTGACGTGTAATAAAAGTGTTTGTACAAACATCCTCTGCCTAGCCTTTTCCCAACTATGTTGGGGTCGGCTTCCAGTCTAACCGGATGCAGCTGAATACCAGTATTTTACATGAAGTGACTGCCCATCTGACCTCCACAACCCAGTTACTGGGTAATACTATACCCGTTGGTAAGACTGGTTGTCAGACTTTCGGGCTTCTGACTACCCGTAACGACTGTCAAAGATCCACGAATGACAGCCGGGACCAACGGCTTAACGTGCTTTCCGAGGCACGGAGGGGTCTCGGTATGTAAAGATGGTCACCCATCCACAGACCAACCGCGGCAAGCATAGCTTAACCTGACCGATCGACCTGTGCGGCTGTTATTATTTAGCCACGGGCCCCTTACAAAAATAAAATCATTTATCATTTATTTATCTATCTTATTTTATAATGTATATAAGTAGTTAATCAGCCATCTTGTTACCATGACACAAGCATTAGGTTGCTTAGCTTGGGACTAGATGGCGCTGTGTGAAATGTCCAGGGATATTTATTTATTTATTTATCATTTATCTGTGTACTCACACTCATGCTCTCAGCTCTCTTGACATGTTCGTTCTTGGGCAGTCTGTCGAACTGAGGCGCCGGCGACAATGTCTCTTCTGAAGACGCGGGCGCCATGGACGTCTGAATGCGTTCCGACTGCAAGATAGAGTTATATTAAGGTGGATGCTCCAAGGTAGCGAAGTTCAATTTTTCTTACGTTTTTTGCAATTTGCTGGTCAGTACTATGTTGTACGTTGATTAAAATATGATTCGCGGCCGTAACAAATATGTATTTACAGAATTATAATCGTTAAAGTCATCAACACAACTCTCTAAGATGAAGTAATCCTGCGGAATGACTATTTCATGAAATCTTGACATTTTAGGATTATGCTAACTTAACAAGTTGTATTACTGATTCAGCATACCTATTGTCGCGCCATTTTGGAAATGGCGGCCACGCATGACACCTATACAAGGTGTTGTTTTGCAACCTCGTCAAATTCAAGGAGGTAACTATGCTACTGATTCTCGACATGAATCAATAATAAAATAAGTAGGTATTTTTTTTTTCAAATTTTCGGAAACCTTTGTGGGACACGCATATTAAAACGCGGCCTGTCTGAGACCGCACTGTAACTGCCCTTTTACACACACATAAAAACGCGGCCGCTTTTACGATACAATAAAGCGATTCTGTTCTTTGTGTGTGTAGTGGTGTATTTTGAAATACTGGCAAACTTAAATAACTAAAACTTTACCAGGGATCGTAATTTTATTTGATTATTTATGTCTTTCCTAGCAGCCTCCTGAAATTTGACGAGGATGCAAAACAACAGCTTGTATAAATCGATATCTGACATCAATGCAAACATAAAACATAATAAGACCAAACCCCTTAAAGTATCACGTTTCCGAGATATTTACGTTCAAAGTCGATCACGTGACACAATCATCAACCCTACATAATTATTACACTGGAGTCTTGCGGTGTCGTTGGGTTCGCATTTTCGTTGTTTGCCACCGACTTCCGAAATTAAAGTTATTTTTCACTTTGTAGTGTCGTTTTTGGAAGTCGGTTTTTTTTTTCAAAAAAGTTTTTATTATTCACTTTTTAGTTGTACAGTCAACAGCAAAAGCAGATGATCAAAATCAGAAATTCAATACTAATGAACGGAGTTCGCAGCTATATGGCAGCTGTACTAGTACTAAATGTTTGGTATAATTTACAATCACATGCTTTTGAATCACTTCGACGCCACACAGTTCTGACGCGAACTCCGTTCATTAGTATTGAATTTCTGATTTTGATCATCTACTTTTGCTGTTGACTGTACTTACCCAAGATTAGAGGTACCCCAATAACAACTTTGACAGAAATGAGGGTGTACCGTGGTATACTGAACACATCTGCGTACCCCTTTAGAGCGTACAGGCGTGACGTTATGTTGTATGATTGCGTAAACAATACATACATATAGCAGCAATAGCCGTTGATTTGCTGGCATTTATTGAAGAGTTCCGTTGTCTGTCTCCGAAACTCATCATCAGATCTTGTCGAAATTTCTATGGGACCATTTGGGAAGTATACCCTTTCCAAAAAAAAATATTTTTTCAAATCGGTTGGCAAGCGACGGAGTAATGCGGGAACAAACATAAAAAAAAAAATACAAACATCCGAATTGAGAACCTAATCCTTTTTTAGAAGTCGGTTAAAAAACCAATCGATTTTCTCCTTACCTCTCTAACCATAGGCACGGGCGCGGTCTCGCGTCTCCTCTCCTCGGTGATCCTCTCCATCTCTCTCTTCCTGTATTGCTGCAGTCTCTCTGCCTCCTGTCTCTCTGCTGATATACGGCGAGCTTGCTCCTCTTCATCGCGCTGTGTTTTGAAGGCTTGTTCCACCTGAGGAGAATGATTATCATATTAGTTTTCGAATCAAGAACGTAACAACAACCTTGTGATGAGAATAAAGATCATGATGAATTTGACAGAGTTGTCAGTAGCAGGAACAGATGATTATAATTATGTAAATACATATTTGTTACGGCCGCGAATCATATTTTAATCAACGAACAACTTAGTACTGACCAGCAAATTGCAAAAAACGTAAGAAAATTTGAATTTCGCGGGCTACCTTGGAGCATCCATCTTAAGTGTCGATCACGTAGGAATATTGGGATTAAAAGTATCCTATGTGTTATTCTGATGTACAAGCTATATTACTGTAAAGTTTCATTGAAATCCGTTCAGTAATTTTTGCGTGAAAGAGTAACAAACATCCATCCATACAAAGTTTTGCGTTTATAATATTGTTACGCGCCACAATTAATGCCTGATACATGGTGACATTAGTTATCACTGGCGCCATCTATTGTGGAATGGCAGAACTAACTGGCGCCATCTATTGTGGAATGGCCGAACTAAAGTCACTGGCGCCCTCTATTATCGAGTAGAGATGTCGATCCTAGAACTTACTAGAACTATCGACATCTGGTCAGTCGGGGCCGGTATGTACTCGAACATTCTAGATGGTTCTACAATAGAAGGTTCTGGAACTATCTGCGGCACTATATAAGGCCGGGACTAGCCGCGACCAGTCAGACTTGGATCAGTGATACAGGCGAATACATCGAAAGCGATCTTCAAGTGCGACTTAAGAGCGATTGTGTTTTATAATTAGTGTGTTTGAGTTGTTGTTAGTGTTGTTTAATTAAAGTGTAACTTTTGGTAATTTTTATCGGCAGTTTTTATTGTCACGAACCCGAAGCTCGTAACAATATTACTAGGACTTACAAGAGTGATTCTCTTGAGCGCATTGAACTTGTCTCTCTGCGCGTCGATGGTCTCCTCCAGGTCTCGATGGCGGTTGATCAGTTCTTCTACTTGAGCTACGCTTTCACCATATTTGCCGTCGCGGACGAGTGGTACTCTGGAAGAAAAAGATACAATTTAAAGAACAATGAAAGGTGTATATTAAGAACAACATTGTTTCACCGCTGAATTCACAGACGAGGCGAACAGTGGTGTATATGTATAACTAGCTGCACCCCACGGTTTTACCCGCATAAGTTACGATCCCGTAAGAAAATCGGGAAGCTGACACTGTGTGGTACATGTTGACCGAGATGAAGGTAGGTCCTGTGTTCCATATGATAAGACACTGTCCTATTAGACACAGTGTCCCATAAGACACTGTAGCCCGAATGAACGTCCAACTGCACATGTCTTTTGGTTCATAGATCCTTACAACTTTATTTTGTAACTAGCTTCAGGCCGCCACTTCTTCTGCGTGGACTTAAAAGAAGTATCCTATGTGTTAATCCTGGTTATAAACTATCTGTGTGCCAAATTTCATCCAAAACCGTTCAGTAGTTTTTGCGTGAAAGAGTAACAAACATCCATCCATCCATCCATACAAATTTTCGCGTTTATAATATTAGTATGATTATTTTGTCAGTTATGTTTAATGGTAGATGTCACATGTCTTCGAATTTTTGTTTCTAGGACATGCCGGTTTCCTCACGATGTTTTCCTTCACCGTTTTGAGAGCAGTGGTGATGAAATAATTTACACAAGGACCAAGGTAAAGCACCTGCCAGGGTTCGAACCTATGACCCACAACTCGTAAGTCACGGTCGTTTCCACTGGGCCACCACAGCTGTTAGTTTTTTTTTAAACGTTGCCCCACACTAGGAGTTACTCCTGTATCGTTAGGGCGTTTACAAACCCACGACAATCGAAAAGCGTGAATCGAACCCACGACACGCAGCGCAGCAGTCGATCGCTCAGCCACTGCGCCAACTGTGTTGTCATCAGTTACTTTGAACTTGCCATTTTTTTTATTTATATATACTTTTTTTTTGCCTCGCACTAGGAATTTCTCCTGTATCGTGGGTGCGTTTACAAACATTTAAACTCACATACACAAACAGCCAGACCCGGAACAACTACCTGTAGGCGATACAAGTATTTGTTCCGTGCGGGAATCGAACCCGTGACACGCAGCGCAGCAGTCGATCGCTCAGCCACTGCGCCAACCGTGTTGTCATCAGTTTCTTTGAACTTGCCATTATTTTACATCTGTGTTTCTTTTTTCATGGTATAAAAATAGACGATCCTATACCTGTTAGTGATCCAGTTGTCCAAGGCGTCCGCATCTCGCTTGAAGACGAGCGCGTCCAGGTGCTGCGTGTAGATGCGCTCGCGGTTGCTCCACGCGCCGTCCAGCTGCGCGCGCCGGCTGCGCAGGATCGACATGCGGTCCTCGATCTCGTTGGACATGAAGTGGCCTTCCTTTACTAGTTTTTCGCCTGTTATGATGAATAAGGAGAAATTAATAACAAAAAACTTGAGAGGTGTCAAGGGACACCCGGATGGAACGAAGTTCAAAGAGAGAGAGAGAGAGAAAGACCGAGAAACACGCGCACGCCGCACGACTTACAACTATAGCAAAAAGTGTCGTTCCAACTTTTGATCTTAATTTTTTCCGAAGTTCCTTAACGCGCGTTGCGAAAGGGGGCTAGCCACTTTCGCAACGCGCGATAAGGAACTTCGTTCCAATTACGTTTGTTAATGATAAGCTAAGCAAAATCGTGCGGGTAGGGTTCCCAACCGGGCCGATTTGTAGACCCTCGTCCGGACTTTTTACCAAAACAAACAAAAAACAATTAATAAAAACATAATAAGCTACCGTAATCTATCAATCACCCGGGTCACAGGTCTAAACTTTTGGATTTAGGACTTTTTAGAAAATAATACCGTCCAAGTCCCCCGAATGGATGCGTGCTATGGATGGTCGCGAGTGGTGTAGCTGTGTGCCGCCCTCTTCGCTTCCCTACTATCGATACATCGCATAGCTCGAGCTGCGCATCTTCCTCGCGCAGCTACTTTGCGGCGCATCTTCATAGCACATCTTACTCGCACCGCTACATAGCTTCGTATCAGTGGAAACGGTCACATAGTTTCACAGCTTAGCTATTACATCCTCGCAGCATAGCTACATAGCACATCTCTGGTGAAAAACCAGTCTAACACTAAGCTATTCAGATTGTAGCGGTATCTACAACGCCACATGCGAACAACGCGTCATACTGACGTCACGCAAATCCTGCATCTCGCAAGCAGAGTTTACCGCGCAATTAGCATAGATACAATTTCCCAACATCAATCGTTGGGCAATTGCCCGCCAGACACAACACCCGTCTGGTCGGAGGATCCTCCCTTTTCTATGGAGGTTGAGTGAACTTTACACCCTGTTCCTCATGCCTCTAAACTGGTGACCCCGAGTATGAACGTCAGCGCAGCCTTCGTGCCTTCTCTTTGCTCGTTAATTGTTTTAATTACATTGATGCGATGTTATGATCCGTGACCCCGGAAAATGACCCCTGCGCTACAGTTCTTTAAGTCAGGTTGCTCTAAGATGCTATTTTATAAAATTGGTAATAAATAAATAAATATTAATGTTTAATTAAATTAAAATATATTCATAAAACTACAACGCAAAACCGTATACGTGTGTTAAATTAATGTCGCCATTAAAGCGCCACGCTGTATACAACGGCCCAACATGAATTATTGGGCAGTTGCCCACCAGACACAACACCCGTCTGGTCGGAGGATCCTCCCTTTTCTGTGGAGGTTGAGTGAACTTTACACCCTGTTCCTTATGCCTCTAAAAGATGATGACTTACCATCGCTGTAGAGGGTTTGGAAGGCATCTTCCTTCGCCTCTATCTCCACCTTGATGTCTCTGTGTCTGGCTAACAGTCGCTCTGCTCCGGACACGTCGTGTGCGAGGTCTGGAGCTGTCACGCGGGCTAGGGTTTCGTTTGTCCAGGCTCTGAGGAGGAAATAATAATAATAATAATCAGAGCGGCGCGCAATAATTGTTGACATAACCGTCCCGCATGATGAGAACCACGTGAAAGCCGAGAAAGATAAACAAATCAAGTATCTTGACTTGGCTGGCGAGGTTGTCGACATGTGGGATGTGGACTCAGCGATCATTGTGCCGATAGTCGTGACAGCCAATGGTTTAATAGCCAAGAGCCTCGACCAACACCTGAGGAGGCTCTCGTTGGGCAGCTGGATCAAGGGCTTGATTCAGAAAGCGGTACTTCTGGACACGGCTCGCATTGTCAGGAGGTTCCTCTCCCTGGAGCCCTGACCGCCGGTAGCTTGGACCCTGTTCCCGATACCGGTGGGCTACTACTTTTTATATTTTCAAATGTTTTTTTATCCTTTTGTTTATAAAAATATTTAAAAATGTATTTTGTAAGTATTTAAATGAAATAAAGGAGATAATAATATCCCTGGACATTTCACACAGCGCCATCTAGTCCCAAGCTAAGCAACCTAATGCTTGTGTTATGGTAACAAGATGGCTGATAAACTAAATATTTACATTTTTTTTTTTGTAAATACATACATATTATAGATAGTAAAACACCCAGACTCAGAATAAATACATGTAGGACTTACAAATATTTGTTCTGTGCGGGAATCGAACCCGCGACACGCGGCGCAGCAGTCCGATCGCTCAGCCACTGCGCTAACCGAGTTGTCGAAGACGAAGATAATAATTAGGTACTAATGCATTGGAGAGGGAGAGGGCTGATCTTGCTCGGAGATGGAGGCATCGGGGAGGCAACTGCCTTGGCGCCTCATACGACGAAACCCGCTTACCAATTAAGGTAGGTGGACCTTTGGGGTCGCGGCACAGAGTCGGGACTCTGTCCGCCCACCAAGTGACCCCAGGGGACACGGTGGCGCAGTAGTCACGTGCTGCCGTGCATAGCGAGGCTTAGAGGAGGCCCCTTTACAGTCTCCCCAGGGATGTGCCTCACTGGCGTTGCGCAGGGGGGCTCCGGAATTGGTCTTTTAAGAGGAACCGGGACTCCCTATGTGCGGGAGGTGATCACCGGGGTGGTTTTAGTGAGGTAGAATGCCACACTCCCCGACCTCACTCCCCGGAGGTCTGATGTGGTTTGATGTACAAATGCGTAGAGGACTGCTTCATGAGAGTCTTTCTACAGCCTGTATTGTGATGATAATGTTTACTTACAACAACTCCTGGTAGGTATCGAAGTACGCCTGCAGCTGGCCGGCCAGCTCGAGCTGGTGCGTGCACTGGTCGGCGCGCTGCACCAGCGTCTGTAGGGCTTCACTCACGTCCTCCAGCTTCGCGGTCACGTGTTCCTTAGCGTCGGGGAAGGCGGTACCCAGTCTGTGGGAGAGAGAAAAGCGAGAATTAAGAAGATGCTTTTAACTATTCGTATAACGTTTTGGAACATGGATCCACGCGAGACACATTGGCGCCGATTCCCTTGTTCGCAAACTAAACTAAAATTAAGTACAGTGCATCTTTTTCTTTTTATTTCGATAAGAAAAGGACTGAAGATAGATATTAGTTTAGTCCTGTCAAATTAGTCAGCGCCTGACGTAAATTGACGTATTTTTAGTAGCCATGTATATAATCACGTCTAATTTGTCTATGGAGTATCTTAATTTGACAGGACTAAACTAATATTTATCTTCTGTCCTTTTCTTAATGCACTGAACTTAAATTTAGTTTAGTTTGTGAACACGGGAATCGGTGCCAATGGCTTTTTAATTGTCTCTGTAATTATGGTATTCAACCGTTTAAAAGTCGATCCAGAAATCCCAAAAAAAAGATATTGATGGAGAACCACCAACACCTCCTAGGACCCCCACCCAGGACTCCTCACCTAGGACCTCTACAACATTATGGACGGCAAATAAATACTGGGTTATTTGTAAAACACCAGCAACCTCTTAAGAGGTCATTGTACTCATCATTATGAACAACTTTTACTATGGGACAAAAACTGACATCGCGAAAATAAAAATCAGCTGCTCCCTACATTTTGACGAGTTATGCGAACATAAATGTAGGGAACAGCTGATTTTTTTTTCGTGATTTCAGGTTTAATAATAAAATAACCCTGTATATGATTTTTTTAATCACGTTGCCCCACACTAGGCATTTGTCCTGTGTCGTGGGTGCGTTTACAATCATTTAAACTCACATACACAAACAGCCAGACCCGGAACAACTACTTGTAGGCCAAACAAATATTTGTTACGTGCGGGAATCGAACCCGCGATACGCAGCGCAGCAGTCAATCGTTTAACCACTGCGCCAACCGTGCCGTCATCTTTTTGGGACTGGGTTAAAAAGTTTACAAAATATTGTTAGCGATATTGGGGGTCATATCAAAAAACCGCTGGTTAACTGGCGTTGTAGCCATCAACGACTACTATTCACCATCATGGACAATCATTGCCCAACACTGGCCATTGTGTACAGTCACGAGCACCAATATTTCAACACTTGGCAAATTTCAATTGTGAATTATTCGTGAAATAATAAATGCAACGTTGAAATACGACACAAAGAGGAACTCTGAAAGTGGCACCGGTAACTGAAAAGTTGTGTGGAAATCGGTTGTCATGGTATGGGCATGTGTTACGGAGAAATGAGGAAAATGTCGTGAGGAGAGTTTTGAGTATGAATGTCGATGGCTTTAAGAGTAGGGGAAGACCAAAGAAACGATGGATGGAATGTGTAAATGTTGATATGGTTAGAAAGGGGGTGACTACCGAGATGACGAGTAATAGAGAAGTATGGAAGAAAAAGACATGTTGCGACGACCCCAAATAAATTGGGATAAGGGCAGGAGAATGATGATGATGACATTACATAAACCTATGGGTTCGAAAATGCAATGTTCGTGACAACATAAAATTTCATTCAAAAATAAAGGAGTAAATCGCTTTTGAATAAAGCTGAGTGTATACATACTTTTGTTCGTGACTGTACACGTCCATTGACCAACGGCCACTGTAACATACCTCTCAGCCTCCGCCTGCAGCTTGTCGTGCGCAGCCTTGATGGCGTCCAGGTCCGCCCGCAGCGCGTGCAGACTCCGCTTCTGCGCGTGCAGCTCGTGCAGCGAGCGCGGCGGCGCGGCCTCGCTGGCCAGCGCGGAGTCCTTCTCGCCCACCCACGCCGCCGTCTCCTCGGCCGAGCGGTCGAACTCGTGCACTTGGCGGGCGCCGGCCAGAGCCTTTACGAAGAGATAACTTTTATTTAGTACTGCATAATAAAACTGGGCCTTAGACACCGACCTATAATAAACTTGTTTAGTACTTCATAATAAAATTGGGCCTTAGACACCGACCTATAATAAACTTGTTTAGTACTTCATAATAAAATTGGGTCTTAGACACCGACCTATAATAAACTTGTTTAGTACTTCATAATAAAATTGGGCCTTAGACACCGACCTATAATAAACTTGTTTAGTACTTCATAATAAAATTGGGTCTTGGGTCGTATTACCCAGTAACTGAGTTGTGGAGGTCAGATAGGCAGTCGCTCCATGTAAAATACTGGTATTCAGCTGCATCCAGTTAGACTGGAAGCCGACCCCAGCATAGTTGGGAAAATGTTTTGGAACGAAGTATAGAGTGTTTAATGCGGTCTGTGAGTTTGACACCTAGTATACTTCGTTCCATACATTAAGCTACGCTTGCCGCGGTTGGTCCGTGGATGGGTGACCATCTTCACAAACCAAGACCCCTCCGTGCCTCGGAAAGCACGTTAAGCCGTTGGTCCCGGCTGTCATTCGTGGATCTTTGATAGTCGATACGGGTCGTCAGTAGCCCGAAAGTCTGACAACCAGTCTTACCAAGGGGTATCGTATTACCCAGTCACTGGGTTGTTGAGGTCAGATAGTCAGTCGGTCCATGTAAAATACTGGTATTCAGCTACATCCGGTTAGACTGGAAGCCGACCCCAACATAGTTGGGAAAAGGCTAGGCAGATGATGAATAAAACAATATAGCCTGCACTCACCTCCTGCCTCGCCAACGCCAGCTCCTTCAGATCGTCCCATAGTCCCTTGATGTCATCTATCCTCTGCTTCACTCTGTCAGCTTCTGGTGTGTTCTCTTCTAGAAGCACCGTGCCTGCCTCGCAAACACCTTCGATTCTACCCTCGTTGGCTGTGAAAGGAACATAATTAATTAGTTAAATGACCTATCTATCTGCATATCTACAACGTGGCGCTACAATGGCGACATTAATTTAACACACGGGTAGGGCTAGTGGCCAGTAATCATAAAAATTATAACAACATAAAAAAAATCGTAACTTGAAAACTTCCACCTGCGCCGCGCGCCGACATAGGGCTCTCTCTCTTTCCTTCAATTCGCCTTCTCTTTGCTCGTTAATTGTTTTAATTACATTGATGCGATGTTATGATCCGTGACCCCGGCAAATGACCCCTGCGCTACAGTTCTATAAGTCAGGTGGCTCTAAGATGCTATTTTATAAAATTGTTAATAAATAAATATTAATGTTTAATTAAATTAAAATATATTCATAAAACTAAAACGCAAAACCGTATACGTGTGTTAAAGTAATGTCGCCATTAAAGCGCTACGCTGTATACAACGGCCCAACATGAATTATTGGGCAGTTACCCGCCAGACACAACATCCGTTTGGTCGGAGGATGCTCCCTTTTCTATGGAGGATGAGTGAACGTTACACCCTGTTCCTCATACCTCTATAGATCAACACCATTCAGCTCAACCATTTTTACTTACCCTGTAACTGCGCTAAGAAGTTGTCGAAGGCTTGCTGCAGAGTCTCCACATGCTCAACATCCAACCCGTACTCCTCGCTGGCTGCTGTGGTCATCTGTTCGCTGATCCATTCCTGTACTTCCTCGCATTCTTGGACGAACCTGTGGGGTAGATCCGAAATGAGTGGACATGTTAAGATAAGTTAAAAAAAAATGACTAGGCTCAAAATAACAATAGATATATAGTCTGCCAAAACCCCCAACTTGGGTACCGCCACTAGCTCGATAGACGAATGTCCTGGCAAAAGTAATCATTTTGATTCTGGTAAACTATCAAGCTGTTCGGCACTTTACGGAAACGGAAAAATACAAAAATTCATATTATGCAAAAATGAATCGACAAAATCAAATTTATTGTTTGTTTTTTTTTAAGTTGTTTTTTACACTTATTAAATGAGACACGGCACCTGATGGATAGGAAAAAAACGTAATTTTGAAAGCTCCAAAATTTTACTTTCGAGTACCTCTCATAATAATATGCAGGATGGCATCGACGCGCAACCTTGTTACTATAGATTCAGTACATGATTCTGAACCTGTTCCATACATATTTAACCGCGTAGGTGTTGCATTTTACCATGAAATAGCATATTTTTTTTACCCATTAAATTGGTGTATCTCACATTTTTGCTACGACAACAGTATCAGAAATCTAGATAATTTTAAGTTGTGTTTTTGTTTGTTTATTGTGTCTCCAAGCTGGGCAAAGGCCTCTCCTTCTTCCTTCCAAACCTCCTTGTCTTGTGCGATCTCTGACCATGTTGGCCCTGCGAACGTCACCAGATCGTCACACCACCATCACCGTGGTCTACCTCGACGGCGATGTCCTCCCTCAGGCGTCCAGTGAGTGACCAGGGGGCCAAAAAGGCCACTTTAAGCAATACCTCTAAAAGCTATTCATCTGCCTAGCCTGTTCCCAACTATGTTGGGGTCGGCTTCCAGTCTAACCGGATGCAGCTGAATACCAGTATTTTACATGGAGCGACTACCTATCTGACCTCCACAACCTAGTTACTGGGTAATACGATACCCCTTGGTAAGACTGGTTGTCAGACTTTCGGGCTTTTGACTACCCGTAACGACTGTCAAAGATCCACGAATGACAGCCGGGACCACCGGCTTAACGTGCTTTCCGAGGCACGGAGGGGTCTCGGTATGTAAAGATGGTCACCCATCCACAGACCAACCGCGGCAAGCGTAGCTTAACCTGACCGAGCGACCTGTGCGGCTGTTATTATTTAGCCACGGGCCCCTCACCTCTAAAAGCTATTCATTTCCTGAATTCCCAGCAGATCATTAGCAATTTCTCTAATTTTCGTAAAATTCCATTTCATATTTGGTTTAAACATTGCCGCATGAAAAAAATAAAAACCGTAGTTTTATCGGTAAATTTTTCATTACAGTTTTTATTAATCAAATTGTTTTTTTATTTTTTATTTCTACAGTTCAAATGTTATTTCATTGTGATATGAATTGCACACAGATCATATTATGAATTGTCAGTTTGTGAACATTTTACGATTTTTAATATGATTCATATTGTTATCCTATTATGGTTCTGCCAAAGTGGCCTTTTTAGGCCCCCAGTTATATTTAAATTGATAAGTAAAATTAACCTGAGGCTGCAGTCTCGACAGTCATAGCGATCGCTTTACGATCGAATTCGGTCGCAAAGTCCCGGATTGACAGGTGTAATGTATGGAGTGACAGGACTTTGCGACCGAATTCGATCGTAAAGCGATCGCTATGACTGGTGAGACTGCTGGGGTTGAAGTGTTCTCAAACTTACTTGAAATACTTCAAGCTCTGCTGCAACCGCTGTTGTCTCTTAGCGGACAGTAGTTTCATTTCCTCGTAAGTCGTTTTGATTTCGTCTATTCTCTTTTGTAATTGTTCGCCGTCGATTGTAGAACGATCCTGAAATAAAAGGTTTTTGTTAAAAACGTAGCGACATAACGAATAAAGTGTTAACTAAGTGTTGTGACATCATGGCTCACTGGGTACAGTCAAGAGCAAAAGTATGTGTACACTCGGCTTTATTCAAAAGCGATTTACTCCTTTATTTTTTAATGAAATTTTATGTTGTTACGAACATAGCATTTTCGAACCCATAGGTTTATGTAATGTGTCGTATTTCAACGAATACATATTTGTTACGGCCGCGAATCATATTTTAACCAACGTACAACTTAGTACTGACCAGCAAATTGCAAAAAACGTAAGAAAATTTGAAATTCGCGGGCTTCCTTGGAGCATCCACCTTAACTAAGTTCTTGCGGTTTTCATCAAATTCACCCTTTGAAAAACATTTTTTAAACTAAATCTTTCTACTCACCATCAAGCCAGCCGCAGTCTTCTCCAACTTGCCGATACTGGCATCGAACCCGGTCACCTCTCTCTGCAACGCGTCCAGACGTCTGACCAGCGCGAGCGCAGAGTCCTCGTCGCGACCCACGTCTCCTGATACTAAAACTATGCGACGTTCAAGTAGCCAGGCTTCCGCTTCTGAGATTTCGGAGATTAGCTGTTGAGGAGATAAGAGAAATTAGTTAATTAAAAAAAAAACTAAATTGTCGATGGTCGACCCCCTAAGAGGTGTCAAGGGACACCCGTATGGAACGAGGCTTGCTTTCTATAAGAGAGAGAGAGAGACAAAGAAACACGCACGCCGCACGGCTTACAACTATAGCAAAGAGTGTCGTTCCAACTTTTAGTCTTAATTTTTTCCGTCTAGCCCTCTTTCGCAACGCGCGAAAAGGAACTTCGTTCCAAAAATCAGTAGGGTTCAGGATAAGGATAAAGTTTCGAATATTGTATATGTAAGATTGAATCACTTTTCGGTGCACAACCCAGTTGACAGACGACACACGGCTAATGTCAAAAGAAGGATGTGCGTCGTTTGTTTCTCACATGGCTTCTAGAACATTCTAGAAGTTGCACCCTTATCGGACGAGCGGATTGTGATGGGAGTGGTTCGAAATAGGTTCGCGTTATAGTTATATCGATGTAGTTTATATAAGAATAACTGCGCCCCGTGGTTTCACCTGCATAAGTTTCGATCTTGTGGGAATATCGGGATAAAAAGTATCCTATATGTTAATCCTGGTTATAAACCATCTGTGTGCCAAATTTCATGCAAATCCGTTTATAATAATTAGTAGGAAGGATAAAGTACAGACCTGCAGCAGCGCGCACCTGTCCCGGATGAGCGCGGCCCGGGCGGCGGCGGCGTCCAGCAGCGCTCTGTGCGCGTGCGCCAGCTCCCGCGCGCGCGCCTCCAGCGCCGCGCCCGCGAAGTGCGCGCGCCGGGCCAGCGCGCCCGCGCGCGACACCAGCGCCTTTATTATTGGCTCTCTGCGGGGCACGAAGTTTATCGTGAAATCATACTTAGACCCCTCGCCCACGGCGATTTTTGTATCGCGTTTGCATCACGACTGATAATCGTAGTGTGGGCGAGGGTAAACAGCTAGCGATGCGAACGCGTGACAGCATCGCTACTGCATCGCTACAAAAAGTCGCCGTGGGCGAGGCGACTTATAGCTGTGGCGACATCTACGTCGCCTCATGCGTACGCATCGTACCGGCGTCACGCAAAATCCTGCATCGCGCAAGTGAAGTTTACCGCGCAACTAACAAATATACAACACCCCAACATTAATTGTCGAGCAGTAGCCCACCAGACACAACACCCGTCTGGTCGGAAGATCCTACCTTTACTATAGAAGATGATACAGCATTAAATTTTGATCGTTTTAACCCTTAAAAGGGATCATTGTACTCATCATTATGAACAACTTTTACTACGGGACCAACCCTGAAATCGTGTCGCATAACTCGACATAATGTATGGATCAACTGATATTTTTTTCACGATTTCAGAGCTGGTCCCGTAGTAAAAGTTGTTCATAATGATGAATACAATGACACCTTTTAAGGATTAAAACGATCAGAATTTAACGGTGTATAATAGTACACACGGCTACACATCAAGCTATGCAAAACCAGTATTAGCTGACCGTTCATTGTGAGAAAATATCATACAAAGTGAGGCCAAGACAAACTGGTTTTGTATAGCTTGACGTGTAGCCGTGTGTACAAGCATCCGGAGTGTGACAAAAATCGAAACTAACGCCACTATATTTTCTTATTATTGGCTCTCTTGGTCGCTGATAACGATGAATGAAATCCAGCAAAAGAATTGTAATTGTACTTGTATAAAAATATACAAGTGTAATTTCGTCTTGTAAGAATGTCTTGATTTAAAAGAGTGTCCGTGGAGTTTCTTGCCCGTTCTTCTCCATAGAGATCTACGCTTTGGAATGGGCAACTAGCTTCAACTTTCTGACTAACTGACCGACTATTTAATTTTGACAATTCAAAAGTGCCTGTAAATGGTTTAATTGAAATAAATGATTTGAGTTTGAGTTTGTCTGGTTTAACATCAGACGAAATTACACTTGTATATTTTTCTGTACCTAACGGGTGTCTTTCAACTTCTTTGCTACATAGGTTTACATTTATGCTTTAATTTTTTTCACAGATGGCACATACAAGTTTTAATAACTGAGAGAGACGACCCTCTTAACACTTTTAAGGGCACTATACGGCTATAACCATCATAACAAAACTTCTCGTTTACCGCGCTGAAAGCTATTAAACTCTTTCTTGGACTCTTTCCAAGACGCGATTTGCCATATTAACGGCAGGATACTGTAAAAGGGAATTAACAATAAATAAAAACATACCTGGCTAATAACTCAGCTTCTAAAGCTAGATGTTTCTTGAGCATCGCTTGTGCCTCAGCCAGAGTCGAACCCGCTTCTTCTTGTCTCACGGCAGATTCACGTTCACGTAACCTGCATAAAAGAGTTCAAATTATATTTATTTAAATAACACAAAAAAAAAAATATAGTAAAAACTCCATTCAAAATTTGTAATTTCCAATTTATTTGATTTTAGGTAAATACCATTAACGTCCACATAAAGTTTAGTTTTCTAGTCATTCTGAAATCAACCTAATTTACGCTCAAGTAAAGTTAATATTTGTATAAGTGTAACTAAGTGTCTGCGTCGCGTTTCGTTGACTGGTGTCATGTATCCAGCCACGAAACCGGCGGTACACAACACCCTTCGGCCAGAACTCTTCCTTGAGGAACCTCTCGAGATGATGTGTCGGAACACGCACCACGAACGACTTGAAGTTAGTGTTGTGACGCGACTCCAACTTCTCGACCCTCAAAGTCCAGTTGGTCTTCACACGCATGTACCCCACGATCTCCTCAACCTTCGTGGAGTGGTGCAGTCTGGACACGTACAGCTGCGTCTTCGGGATTGCTGGACGCAGCAGCAATCGCGACGACCAGCAGTGGGAAAACTTATGTTACTGTTAGCCTGCATCATCCCTCTCAAAGGCCTCTCCCCATAACTTCCAGCTCTTTTGTTCCAGGGCTAAAGTAGATCACTGGTCGTTTGTTTTGTCCAGTTCGTTCCGCCATCTTCTACGGGGTCTGCCGCGACGCCTTCTAGCTATGTCAGGGCTTCACGTGGTGGTTATTTTGGCCCACAGCTCATTGGGCAACATATGTTAATCAGAAAAATAAAAAGTATGGTGGAGGGGGTTAGTACTGACCATCTGAACTCCTCGTCGGCATCTCGGTCCCATCTGTGCAGTAGCGCAGCATCCTCCAAGTTGTCGCGACGGATCTGCATCGGCTCCTGCAGTTGGCGGTATCTGTTGAAGAATGAAGAAAATGAGATACCTAAAAATCTGTCTTTGATGTTAAATATTTTTTATAGACAGAGCACATTGTGAAGTAAGTTCCGAATATAAATTGTAGATCATTGACAGTCGTTACGGGTAGTCACAAGACCCAAAGTCTGACAATCAGTCTTTCCATGTGTACATCTGAAGTGTGAAGGTCAAATAGGCAGTCGCTCTATGTAAAATGCTGGTTTTTAGCTGCATCCTGCTGGTTTTCAGCTGCATCCTGCTGGTTTTCAGCTGCATCCTGCTGGTTTTCAGCTGCATCCTGCTGGTTTTCAGCTGCATCCTGCTGGTTTTCAGCTGCATCCTGCTGGTTTTCAGCTGCATCCTGCTGGTTTTCAGCTGCATCCTGCTGGTTTTCAGCTGCATCCTGCTGGTTTTCAGATGCATCCTGCTGGTTTTCAACTGCATCCTGCTGGTTTTCAGCTGCATCCTGCTGGTTTTCAGCTGCATCCTGCTGGTTTTCAGCCCTAGACTGAAAGCCGACCCCAACATAGTTGGGAAAAGGCCGAGCAGATAATGATGATGTGTCATATTTATGGCCGGGTACTCTGTAACGGTGGTAGGAAGCTGTCGAAGGCTTGCTGCAGGGTTTCTTGGGGAAAGTCTAAGCATCATCATCTGCCTCATCTGCCTAGCCTTTTCCCAACTATGTTGGGGTCGGCTTCCAGTCTAACCGGATGCAGCTGAATACCAGTATTTTACATGGAGCGACTGCCTATCTGACCTCCACAACCCAGTTACTGGGTAATACGATACCCCTTGGTAAGACTGGTTGTCAGACTTTCGGGCTTCTGACTACCCGTAACGACTGTCAAAGATCCACGAATGACAACCGGGACCAACGGCTTAACGTGCTTTCCGAGGCACGGAGGGGTCTCGGTATGTAAAGATGGTCACCCATCCACAGACCAACCGCGGCAAGCGTAGCTTAACCTGACCGATCGACCTGTGCGGCTGTTATTATTTGGCTGGCCACGGGAAAGACAAAAAAAACAAGTTTTTTACCTTTTAACAGCAGCATCAGCTTTGCTCAGTATCTCCTCCGCCATGAAGTGGTCACTATCAGCGAGCTGGCGCGCGTTATCAGCCAGCTGCGTCGCGAAGTCTGCCTTGCTCGACACTTGTTGTTCGAGTCGCGAGTGGCGCTTGAGGAGGGCTGTTACCGAAGCTAGATCTTTGCCTGGAGGGGAGGTGAAAGTTATAATATTACAGGTAGAAAACTAAAAACATAAATCTTTTGATTAATAAAGATGAGTTCAAAAAGGTGACACTCCAAAATAGGATAGTTGTACACACGGCTACACGTCAAGCTACACAAAACCAGTTTGTCTTGGTCTCACTTTGTATGATATTTTCTCACAATGACCGGTCAGCCAATACTGGTTTTGCATAGCTTGATGTGTGCCCGTGTGTACGAGCATCGCCACATGAAATGTATTGTGTTAGTTTTTACCTTAACAAGCATTTGCTTATTCGCCGATTACTTACTTACATTCGCTGAATAAGCTATCGCGCCCACCACAAGTAGCCTACTTTATGTATATTATAATTTAACATTTTACCTAATAAATCGATCAATCAGTAACGGACACAGAACAGTGATTTTATTTCCTGTATACATCCCGTGTGTATTATATGTATTCAACACAATGTAAATTGTTTTTATGAATAAATTAAATGAATAAATGTGATTCGTATCCATCAATAGTCTGCATACTACATATCCCTGTACGTACAAACTGCCCGTACAATAGTGGTTCAAACTCAAACTATTTATTTCAAATATACCAATTACAGGCACTTTTGAATTGTCAAGGTCGGTCAGTCAAAAAGATGAAGCTAGTTGCCCATTCCAAAGCGTAGGTACCTATGGAGAAGAACGGGCAAGAAACTCCATGGACACTCTTTTAAATCATAATAATATTAAGTTACAAAGTATTGGTTACATCATTCATGTTCAAAATTATGCACGTGAGAACGATGCAGAACGTTAAAAGCGTCCGTAAAGAAAATATACAAAAAAAAAAACAATTCAAATATTAAATTAAATCAAGATAAGCCATGGCAGCAAAGAGTTGACCAGTCCCTACTGATGGTGCCCGTTCACGGTTCTACTGAATATATAAAGTGGAGACGTAGCTTCATCTTTCTCTCTGTCTAATCCTTCCAAATCTAGAACTCACTAGTTACACAATACAGACAGTATCAATAGATAAAGCTGCATGCAGGCAACATGCTACTTAGTTACAATTCCTACATATAATTCTTCATTTTCTCTCCAATTCAGTTTCCCTGTAATCTAGCTTTAGTTCAACCTCAACAAAAGTATACATACCATGATCTTCACTGAGCAGTTGTGCCTCTACATCATCAAGCCAGGCTGTGAAGTCGTCAAGACCTCGCAGGTACACTCTCGCCTGGTAAGCTTCCTGGAGACGTTCGCGACGTAGCTTAGCGGCGGCCTGGGAAGAAAAGAATAGTAATTTTAGTGAAAATAGATCGGAATGGGTAATGAAGGTCTGTGGCATACCTACTGTCCGCCATTTTCTTTTTTTTTGTTCAAAATGGCGGCCACCCATGAAACCTTCTTAGATCGATAGCTGACATCAATGCAAACAGAAACCCCCGTCAAGTGTCACGTTTTCGAGATATTGACGTACAAATTTGATCACGTGACATAAATGGTGGCCGTCATTTTGAAAAAAATAAACTAAATGGCGGACAGGTAGGTATGTATGCCAGGCTCCATATAACATGGTGGCCGTCATTTTGAAATAAATAAACTAAATGGCGGACAGATAGGTATGCCAGGCTCCATATATTTTTTTTAATCCCCTTTGAATGTCGCGGGCTGCCTTTGCTCATCCCCCTTAACCAAGACCGAACCACTGACCAAACTGACAAATTAACTGAACAGACAGCTGTGCTGCTGGACAGTTTGTTGCGCCACTTCTTCTTCCCAGCGATAGCACTAGGAAGTGGTGAAGGGCGGGCGTTTTGGGGGACTGTCTTTTGTAATTTTGACGTTCGAAAAGTACTGATTCTCAGCCTAATTTGAATAAATAACATTTGTTCTTTTTTTTTTAAACAATAGACAACCATTTTCGCGATAAAACGAGCAGTAATATAACTAAAAGAGTAAAAATATGAAGTTTTTCATACAGAGAAGGAACAAGTATTGACTAAAGTTGTGTTACCTGTAATTCTCTCCATTGGTACTCTAGTTCTTCGACATGCTTCGCGATCTCTTGAGCCGCGTAGTGTTTCGCCTCTGTAACAAATAATTATTATTCAATAGTTACATACTTTTTAGGGTCCCGTACCGAAACGGTGCCAATTGAACCTTATTACGACGCCTCCGCTATCCGTACGTCCGTCTGTCTGTCAGATGGCTGTATCCCATAAACAGTAATAGGTAGACAGTTAAAATTTTCACAAAGTGTGTATTTTTATGAGTGTGTAATGTATTTCAAACTGACACACGCACGTACACACGCGTATACGCACACACATACACTTACACACAAACAAGCACACACGCGCGCAAGCATTCACATATTAAATGATAAATTATTTTATTTTGTAAGTAGGTTTGTACAAACACTTTTACAATCAATCAATCAATTATATTTATTTTTTCAATCATATTTTACAACTAGATGAGGTCGGCGTTTCCTATCTGACTAGTCTGAGAAGAAAGGCCGAAACAAACTCAGACGTCACAGTCTCTTTTAAAGTCCAGACATAATCTTGGTCAGACCATATGAAGACCATGTAGATCGATGTCTGAGATGGTCTTTTGAGGAAAGAACCACACAGATTGAGAGGACCTGTCCAGTCAGTGCACGCATTTGTCAGAAATTGTGCAGCTCAACTCAAAACTTAAGGAGCTCAACGATTCGACGAACAATACCAAAGAAAGGACATTTGGGTAGGCCACATTAATTACTCAAACTGCCAGACCATTCTATTAGCTCATGCTTACTCACGACGTAGACAGTCTGAGCAACATAATTTAATGGGGGGCCTGGAGTTCTAAAATACAGGCGTAGGTTTAGTTTAGACTCCAGATCTCCCACAAATTACACACTTTGCCAAAATTTCTGTCTGACTGTACGTTGATATGTAATTTGTGGAGATAAATAAAGATTTTTTGGAACGAAGTTCTTTATCGCGCGTTGCGAAAGGGGGCTAGACGGAAAAAATTAAGACCAAAAGTTGGACCGACACTTTTTGCTATAGTTGTAAGCCGTGCGGCGTGCGCGTGTTTCTCTGTCTGTCTCTCTCTCTCTCTCTTTGAACTTCGTTCCATCCGGGTGCCCCTTGACACCTCTCAAGTTTTTATTATTTATTATTATTTCTATTGCCGCTATAACAACAAAAAACTTGAGAGGTGTCAAGGGACACCCGGATGGAACGAAGTATAACTGGCTTGCTTTCTATAAGAGAGAGAGAGAGAGATAGACAGAAACACGCGCACGCCGCACGGCTTACAACTATAGCAAAAAGTGTCGTTCCAACTTTTGGTCTTAATTTTTTCCGTCTAGCCGTCTTTCGCAACGCGCGATAAGGAACTTCGTTCCAATAATAAAAATAAAACAAAGTTAATAAAATTAAATGGGGTCTCTATACAAGAAACGTTTTCGGCGTTTTTTGCCTTGTGGTACGGAGCCCTTCGTATGCAAGTCCGACTTGCACCTGGCCGGTTTTTTCTAGAGTGGCATAGATAAATTCGACATGCTACTATTTTTAACATTCATTTAGCATTATTTATCGATATACTTTTCTTCTTACACAATCTTTGATCAATAATAGTACTAGAGATTAAGGATCAGGAACAAAAATCAGTCGCTCAAGTGGCCACGTTTGCACACACGTAAATATATAATAATATTAACAACTTCAGTTTATTATAAACCTTAATGCTTAAACATAAAGTTGAATTACCATTGCAAAATATATTTAAAATGTCGCTTGAAAACAAAATCATTCTATTTTTAAATTTTCAGTCATTTATTCTAAAATGAAACTTAAAGTCTAAGTAATAAGGTTAAAAACATACTAATTTGAAATAAGACCACAAAAGTATTTGTGGTCTTATTTTTCGGGCCGTTTTTGAAGCGCTTATCGGGAATCTAGTACTATTATTGATCGAAGTACACATTACAAGTTTTCCCACAAGTATATATATACTTCCGGCTGTAGCAACAAAAACTGATGACTTATTATTCAAATAGGACTCCGTGTAAGCCGTCGGTCTCGGCTGTCATTCGTGGATCTTTGACAGTCGTTACGGGTCGTCAGAAGCCCGAAAGTCTGACAACCAGTTTTACCGACGGATATCGTGTTACCGGGTAACTGGGTTGTGGAGGTCAGATAGGCAGTCGCTCCATGTAAAATACTGGTATTCAGCTGCATCCGGTTAGACTGGAATCCGACCCCAACATAGTTGGGAAAGAGCTAGGGAGATGAGAATAGATAGATATAACATACCTATAAGAGTCTCTCCATGGTTAGCGACGTCGTCGATGCGTCCCTTGTTGGCAGCAAGTTCAGACTCAAATGCCGAGTGCTTCTGAATCTTGCTCTGAAGGTTTGATAACTCCCTGTTGATTAAAACAAAGAAATAATTTTAATAGAACGTGTCTCGTAAAAAAATGGAGGGGCCCGTGGCTAAATAATAACAGCCGCACAGGTCGATCGGTCAGGTTAAGCTACGCTTGCCGCGGTTGGTCTGTGGATGGGTGACCATCTTTACATACCGAGACCCCTCCGTGCTTCGGAAAGCACGTTAAGCCGTTGGTCCCGGCTGTCATTCGTGGATCTTTGACAGTCGTTACGGGTAGTCAGAAGCCCGAAAGTCTGACAACCAGTCTTACCCAGGGGTATCGTATTACCCAGTAACTGGGTTGTGGAGGTCAGATAGGTAGTCGCTCCATGTAAAATACTGGTATTCAGCTGCATCAAGCCGACCCCAACATAGTTGGGAAAAGTCTAGGTAGATGATGAGTCTCGTAAAATTATTTTTTTTAAAGAAAAATCGCTTAATAACACAGGTCGGCTTAGTTCCCTTTATATATAGAAATCTCACCTATAATTCTGGTCGTTAGCGATCTGCATCTTGAGTGAGATCCATTCTCTCTCATGGTACAGATTCCTGAGGAACTGGTGCAGCTGGCGCGACTGTTCTAATGTCTCGCCGCGCTGCTTGCATGATTCCTGGGAAAGAGATTTTATTTTAATTTTATTTCAAACGGCAAACAATTACATAATAGAAAATTAAATCTCGGAGAGATGAGGCGATTTTTTAAAAGGTGGATTGGCTGTCAAGGGTATTGATGGCATAGGGAAAGAAGAATTCTTTGCTAGACTCATAATCAAGTCAGTTAGCGTATTGCAGTTCAGTACGATAACATGTTCGACCGGTCCTGTGATTCATCTAGACCAGTGGTTCCCAACCAGTGGTCCGCAGAAGCCAAAATGTGGTCCGCGAACGATTTTAAATTTAGCGGGCGGTGAGCCGTTGGTCGCCGTGCAGTGAGTGAGAAGAGCGCGGGTGGAGGGGGCGGTACGTCGGGCCGCCGTATGTAATTCCTATTAAGTTTTTAATGAAAGTTTCAGTTGGATTATTACAGTTTATTTTTATTATACCTACATAGTGGTCCCTGCTAACAAGAATAATATAAAAGTGGTCCCTGACCAAGAAAAGGTTGGGAACCCCTGATCTAGACGATTCCCGTGGCCTTCACCATGTCATCAGTCTGCGTTGTAGGTGTTTTAATGCTGAAATCAGTTAGTGTTCCAAGGTCTGCCTTACCTGAGGTAATTCTCGTAATTTTAAGAACGTTCACAGTCTGATCTCAGTCTCAATCTGTTAAAAATACCTCTAGTTTCCCTACATTTTTGACAAGTTTTTGACGTTGATTGTCGCTGAGATGAGATTGCGACTAGATTTTGAATGTTTTTAACTAGATTTTTTAATTACGGGAATTGGCCTTCAGGTAGTCTAGCCCAGGTTTCAGCACCAAAACACGTACAAGGTGGGTCATCCGCACTAACTGATTTTGGCACCAATAAAGTTTTGTGCCGACCTTTCAAGAAGTGACTTCTTATTTCTTACCTGCAGCTTATCTCTCCTGTTGAGGATGGTCTTCAGCCTCATCTCCACGTACTCCCTGTCGAAGTGCTGTTCCTCCAGCATGCTGCGCGCGAATTTTTGCAGCTCGTCCACGCGGTTCAGTTGGCTGTGCAGGAGTTTGGAGAATTCTGCGTGCTTGCGGATAAGAGTTTCCACGGCTAGAGAGGAAGAATATTTAATTAGTTTTGTTGAACGAAGTTCCTTATCGCGCGTTGCGAAAAGGGGCTAGACGGAAAAAATTAAGACCAAAAGTTGGAACGACACTTTTTGCTATAGTTGTATGTAAGCCGTGCGGCGTGCGCGTGTTTCTCTGTCTGTCTCTCTCTCTCTCTCTCTTATAGAAAGCAAGCCAGTCCATCCGTGTGTCCCTTGACACCTCTCAAGTTTTTTTAAGAGCAGAATAGGGTAAATTGTTTGTCAAAGATGTGCTGATTTACTCAAAGGAACAGTTTTTTTTTATGTTCGCTATTACTAAGATACAAGTTGAAAATAAATTAGCTGACTAAATTACATACCTAATCGATATTTATTGACCTTCCGAAAATCTTTCAACCATTTAGTTTTTTTTTTCACAATTGCGGATACGCATGAATCCTATATAAACCGATAGCTGACTTCATTACAAACAGAAAACCAAACTCCAAAACCCCAAACCTCGTAAAGTGTCAAATTTCCGAGATATTAACGTTCAAAGTTGATAACATAACCTCCATATTTTTTTAAACTTGCGTAATTGTTGCATAGATGTTTGATATATTAATACAAAAAAAAAAATGGCCTGCAGATGGGTTTGTCAGGCTCCATATAAATCTTTATACAATTCTTTCAAATGGAACTCAAAAACAATTCGACGATAAATGCTTTTTTAACCGACTTCTAAAAAAGGAGGAGGTTCTCAACTCGGATGCTTGTATTTTTTTTATGTCTGTTTGCGCCTATCTCCGTCGCTTGCCAGCCGATTTGAAAAATTCTTTTTTTGTTGGAAAGGGCATACTTCCCAAACGGTCCCATAGAAATTTCATCAAAAACGGTTCAGTAGTTTGGTTTTTAAACCAAAATTACTGGTAAAAAATTACAACTTAAAAGTGAAAAATAAAAACTTTTTTGCAAAAAAAATCAACCGACTTCCAAAAACGACACTACAAAGTGAAAAATAACTTTAATTTCGGAAGAAACAACGAAAATGTGAACCCAACGACATCTACATCCGAAATTAAAGTTATTTTTCACTTTGTAGTGTCGTTTTTGGAAGTCGGTTGATTTTTTTTGCAAGAGTTTTTATTAAATAATCTCAACACTTACCATCCAAGTTGTCTCCAAGATCATCATTGTTCAGGAATGCCTCCTTAGACGCGAGCCAATCCTCTGTCTGTCTCGCTTGTTCCTTCAGGAGTTGTAATTGATGTGCCTGAGAGAGAAAGACGTAGTTTAGTAAGCAGTTGTCAAAAACGTTACATTTTTTTTAACCCAGAGTTGCTAATTTATTGACTGTAATCAGTGCGTGTATATGAGGGGCTCGTGGCTAAATAATAACAGCCGCACAGATCGATCGGTCAGGTTAAGCTACGCTTGCCACGGTTGGTCTGTGGATGGGTGACCATCTTTACATACCGAGACCCCTCCGTGCTTCGGAAAGCACGTTAAGCCGTTGGTCCCGGCTGACATTCGTGGATCTTTGACAGTCGTTACGGGAAGTCAGAAGCCCGAAAGTCTGACAACCAGTCTCACCAAGGGGTATCGTATTACCCAGTAACTGGACTGTGGAGGTCAGATAGGCAGTCGCTCCATGTAAAATACTGGTATTCAGCTGCATCCGGTTAGACTGGAAGCCGACCCTAACATAGTTGGGAAAAGGCTAAGCAGATGAATCAGTGCGTGTATACAGGGTGTTATTGACAGCCCTCCACAAACTGATAGGGTGGCTTCAGTACATCATATTAAGATGACCGGTACATGTAATTCTTTCAGGAACATTAAGGGAATCCAAAAAACCAGATTTGTTTTATTACCTCACACGCAACGTATCGTTACCGTGGCAAACGCACGTAGCGGACGGCAGCGCAGCGAGCTTGAGCGAGGCTGTTTTCAGCTGTTTTATTTACATAAATGGAGTGTTGCATACAGAGAACGTAATTTTACATTGAAATAAAGGAATATCAGCAGAAAAACGGCATACATTTTTTTTTTCCTGAGAAAATTTCCAGTGGGATATGATTCAGAATAAGGAGCTGAATCAATCCTGTGTTTTTGTGGAGGGCTGTCAATAACACCCTGTATACCTACATGTCTACGAAAGTTTTACGTTTGCAGTTGATTTATGTATCGAGTTTTTATGGACCTAACTTTATTTATTGGTTGGAGGATTTTTGCTAGTATATATATATAAATGAATTGGCGTTTGTTAGTCTCACAAAAACTCGAGAAAGGCTGGACCGATTTGCCTAATTTTGGTTTTGAAATATTTGTTGAATTACAAGGAAAGTTTACAGTCACGAGCACTAATATGTTGGAAACTTTCAATAGCGATTTCTGGGTGAAATAACGAAAACAACCTATGGGTTCGAAAATACTATGTTCGTAGCAACATAAAATTTCATTCAGATATAAACCAGTAAATCGCTTTTGAATAAAGCCAAGTGTATACATAATTATGCTCGTGACTGTACGTCCCCGTGGGAAAGTTTCCGACCTCAACGCGGTTCAAGCGGCTAGTATAAAATATAGATGAGCTTACCTGTGTAAGATACTGCTTCCTCTTCAGCCAGGCCTGGTCGAGAGTGCTGGAGAGTACTTCCACCCTCTTCACCTTCTCGGGTACCTGTTCCACTTCCTTCTGCAGGGAGCCGATGACCTTCTGACGACCGTCGATTTCAGCCTGTAGGAGAATGTGGTTTGAGTTTAGTATGCAGTTTACACATCATTTTAATATGGTGTAGGTAATCTGCGTTCGCGATTTATTTGCCAAAAATGTAAACAAATATGAGTTTATGGAAAAAATAACTTTAATTCCTACACAATAAAGTTCAGATTACACTACAACTTCTAAGATTTTTATAACTTTTTCAATAGTGCTAATCACTCTGAAATCAACCTAATTTCTATTAGAATAAAGTTGATATTTGTTTAACTTGACATAACAACAAATTGAAACAAGTTTGAATTGACTTTAGGTAGGTTGTTCATCCGTCTCACTAGTATTATTCATTAACATCGTAATCGAGAAAAGCTGATTATTTTTACGCGATTACAATGTTGGTCCCACGGAGAAAGTGGTTTAATGTTTTGTACTACACCCTTAGATATGATACACGCTGTATAGAAGCACGTATAAAAAAAAACTTGAGAGGTGTCAAGGGACACCCGGATGGAACGAAGTTCCTTTCGATTAATTAGTGAAGGAATTGTTTTTTTTTTTTAAGTTATAATATTTTTTTTTTAATTATTAACAAATAAAAGAACACAGGCAAAAAAAACCAGCTTGCTTTCTATAAGAGAGAGAGAGAGAGAGAGAGACAGACAGAGAAACACGCGCACGCCGCACGGCTTACAACTATAGCAAAAAGTGTCGTTCTAACTTTTGGTCTTAATTTTTTCCGTCGAGCCCCTTTCGCAACGCGCGATAAGGAACTTCGTTCCAAAAATAAGAATCTCTCACCTTTTTCTCATGATGCAGCTCTAGAAGCGCCTCAGCCTCAGGCACGGTCTCCGGAGCGCCAGTTTCGTCCATCCGTTTGACGGCCTCCGACACCCACAGCTCGAGTTCCTGAAATATACATGGTCATTTTAACAATCGGTAAAACAACTAAAATAAGTGATCTCTTTTTTCGGATGGTTATTTTATGATAAATATAGGGAATGTGTATGCTACTGGAGCCATCCGCTACGACTAACCTGCCGATCGATTCTGTAAAAATCTCACCGTGAAAAGTTAGGTGAAGTGAGCTTAGAGTGAGCTGTCAATAGTGTCAATCCCTAGCATTAGTTGGAATGACAGCTCACTCCACACTCACTTCACGTAAGTTTTCATGGTGAGATGGTTGCAGAATCGCACTGCTGAACAAGTTTGCCCCCTTGTCATTATTAAAGTTAAATTAAGTAAGGTAAGGGAACACCAGATTTTTGCTTCGCGATTTCGGTTTTGGTCCCATAATAAAAGTTGTTCATAATGATGAGTACAATGACCCCCTAGAGTTATGGGATATAAAAAAAAAACACGTTGTATATTGCTATCCATTATCTGTAATGCGATTCTGTAACCATCTCACCGTGAAAACTTAGGTGAAGTGAGCGTGGAGTGAGCTGTCATTCCAATTAATGCTAGGGATTGACACTACTGACAACTCACATCAAGCTCACTTCACTTGAGTTTTCACGGTGAGATTTTTACAGAATCGACCGGCTGGTTCAGTTGATAACCAGCGTCAGGCACTAGTTGTCTGCATTTTTGCTGAACTGGGCCTTTTTGGCGCAGCCGTGAGGCACACTTTCGTGTTGGCCGAGAAGACAAGAGTGCGCGAGTCACGATCCCAAAGCTGCGCGTGGATTTTGAGTTTTAAGCTCTGGGTTATAAGGTTTAATTTTCAATGGTAGGTTAAAGTATGACTTCAATATTTTGTACGAGAAATAGTGAGTGCGTCCGTTCGCACCGGCTCGCGACGCGTAATGATTGTTAATTTCTTACATCTGACTTTACACTTTTTGTTTGATCTTTATTTTTTGTTTTTATCATGTATGTACAGTCAACAGCAAAAGTAGATGATCAAAATCAGAAATTCAATACTAATGAACGGAGTTCGCAGCTATATGGCAGCTGTACTAGTAGTAAATGTTTGGTATAATTTACAATCACATACTTTTGAATCACTTCGACGCCACACAGTTCTGACGCGAACTCCGTTCATTAGTATTGAATTTCTGATTTTGATCATCTATTTTTGCTGTTGACTGTACAGTCACGAGCAAAAGTATGTATACACTTGGCTTTATTCAAAAGCGATTTACTCCTTTAGTTTTTAATGAAATTTTATGTTGTTACGAACATTGCATTTTCGAACCCATAGGTTTATGTAATGTGTCGTATTTCAACGATGCATTCGTTGTTTCACGAAAAAATCGCAATTGAAAGTTGCCAAGTGTTGACATATTGGTGCTCGTGACTGTATCTGGTGTACTGTGTCTGGTGTCGCGGGTTCGATTCCCGCACGGAACAAATATTTGTATGACCTACATGTATTTGTTCTGGGGTGTTTTTCTATCTATAATATGTATGAATTTACAAAAAAAAAAAATGTATATAAGTAGTTTATCAGCCATCTTGTTACCATAACACAAGCATTAGGTTGCTTAGCTTGGGACTAGATGGCGCTGTGTGAAATGTCCAGGGATATTTATTTATTTTTTATTTATTTTTTACTGTGTATTTTAGTCTGTGCTAAATAAATGTATTTTCTTTCTTTCATTACTAGCAAATAACATCAAAAGAGAGGCTGATAGAAGTGAAAAAAAACAGCTTACCTTAAGACTGTCATCAAATTTATGTTCAGCAATAGCTTCATCTAACAATGCAGTTCGTTTGGCAGCCAACTCTTGTAACTGTTCCCAGCCTTCGCGCAGGGACTGAAGACTTGTTTCTATCTCTTTCGCACGTTCCGGGTATCTGTGGGGGAGAGGGGAATGGACATAGTTTTGATATTTTTGGTTTTTCACCTTTAGACGAAATAATTACGTGACTAATAGAAATATATTTAAAAAAAACTTTTCATAAGCTTCCAAACGAAAATTAATTTTAGTTACAAAACTAAAGTTTAAATGCATGAAAATAAAACTAGTTGAACGCATAATCTGTTTGAGGGTGATAGAAAAGATCGTGACGTAAACATTGTTTTTAAAAAAGCTAAATAAACATAGGAAAAATATCTTCTTTCTCACTCTATTTATTTCTGTAAACATTATATTTATGTTTCTTCTACTTACTTCTTCGTCAGAGTCTTGCCCTCTCCCTCTAGCTGCTGTATCTTGTCTCTGATGGCGCCTGCCTCGGCCGCCCTCGCTAGATGCTTGCGCTTCAACTCATGCGCAGCAGTCAGTTCTCGGCCACGTTCCGAACTACTAAAGAGTGTTGACTTCTTTGAGATGCGCTCGGCGGTGTCTTCAACGTCCCTGAGGAGAGAAAAAAAGGTATTTTTATTAAGATGTTGTTGGTGTTAATAGAAACTTTCGTATGCACAGTTCATGGAGGGAATATACAGTACAAAGTAACTAAGAAACACGACGTGTTCCAAACTTTAGGTAATTACCTACCTTTACGCACACATCCACAGAAAAAAAAAATACTGTATTATAAATAATATTTCTAATATCTACAGATGTGTATTTGGCCTGGAAAAGGGGCACATTGAGCAGCAAAATGTTCAAGGAACATGTATGAAACTAGAGTTAATAAAAGAATTTGCTAAAATCGTCCACCATACCAAGACCATAGCAGGGAGGTGCGAGTCTCCGTTACTAGGTGATGTTGTTCGAAGATGTATTTCGAACAACAGCCTTGTTTCCAAATAGATAATAAGTTTACTAACATAGGTATAAGTTATCTTTTTTTTTTTTTTACTAACCCATATGGACATTTTAGTTAAAGGTGATTCATATTTTTTGTATCTGTCGCCAAAATCATCTAAAGTTGTGCAAGGATCTTTTGGCGCGTCAAAATCGAAGTAAACGACGCCATCTTGTCGTTTTACAAAACAATTGAACTCGTAGGACTTCATCATGAGATTTGACAGCGGATTTTCTCATGAGTCTTCAGCCGGTGTTGTTGTACTAACCTGTTGAAGGAATGTATCTCCGCGGCGGCGCACAGGTTCTCCCTGTACTTGTGCAGCGCGCCCGACAGCGCGCGCCACTTGCCGAGGAACGCGTCGCGGCGCTGCGACACGGCCGCCGCCTGCTGCGTGGGGCCCTGCGGGGCACGAGGGGGTCGGTCAATGGAGAAATAGACAAGGGTGTGTTTCAACACGAATGATGATGTAGCGGTATCTACAACGCCACATGCGAACAACGCGTCATACTGACGTCACGCAAATCCTGCATCTCGCAAGCAGAGTTTACCGCGCAATTAGCATAGATACAATTTCCCAACATCAATCGTTGGGCAGTTGCCCGCCAGACACAACACCTGTCTGGTCGGAGGATCCTCCCTTTTCTATGAAGGATGAGTGATCTTTACACCCTGTTCCACATACCTCTAAACAATCAAATAATTTGTAACAATTTTATAATTTAAAAGAGTGTCCGTAGAATTTCTTGCCCGTTCTTCTCCATAGGTACCTACGCTTTGGAATGGGCAACTAGCTTCATCTTTCTGACTGACCGACCCTTTGACAGTTCAAAAGTGCCTGTAATTGGTTTAATTGAATTAAATGATTTGAGTTTGACGAATATGCAAAAAAACTGGAACTGTATTCAAGCCATCCTTGTGTTCATGAACGTCTTATGCTAGCTGAGGCTAGCTGCATAAAAAAATCTAATTAGTCCGTCAGTTAGATTATCAAAAAATATTGAACCCGTATTTTGTCAATTATATAAAAAATGATGAATATATCGCCCGCTAAAGTTCCGCGTGACGTCACGCCTTGCTACACTTTTTAGCATGGCGGGCGTGACGTCACGACCCCCTACTCCCAAATTTTGACGCCCGAGGGAAGTAGGCCATAATCCACCACGCGGGCCCAGCGCGGGTTGGTAATGTCACATATCTTCGAATTTTTAGTTCTAGGACATGTCGATTTCCTCACGATGTTTTCCTTCACCGTTTTGAGAGCAGTGGTGATGAATTTACACAAAATAAAGCGTCTGGTCAGAGTTTGAATCTACGACCTACAATTTGTGAGTCGCGGACGTCACCAAATCTCTGATGATGATGATGAACAGCATATTATCTTACCTGCTGTAATAGCTTATCAGCGAGCGCACAGATGCTCTTCACCCGCTTATCATCGACCTTCATATCGCTGTCCATGTCGTCCAGCTTCCTTAACAGCGCGGAGCAGTGCTCGTAGTCCCTGCCCAGCTCGTGCGCTTGGACCATCATCTCCTTGTCTCTGATCCAGGCTTCTATCTTGTCCAGGTGCTGGTTGAATTCCAGGATGTCTTGGGCTTCTTCTAGACCGCGTCCTAGGAGGGAAATGGGGGTAAGTTAGTTATGGTTATAATTGATTTATTTTTTTTGTTTATACAGTGTGTAACGGAAGGGGGGTATCAACCCTGAAGGAGGTGAATGTGCTCATGAAACTCAATAACTTTCCCCAAAGAACATAGGTCGAAATATGAAAAAAAAATTTGGCCCTCCCATAGTAAATCAATCAGCTGGTAGTCAGTTTTGTAAGGGAGGGCCAAATTTTTTTTTTCATATTTCGACCTATGTTCTTTGGGGAAAGTTGTTGAGTTTCATGAGCACATTCACCTCCTTCAGGGTTGATACCCCCCTTCCGTTACACGCTGTATAGATGGTTACAATTTTATTTACAAGATAACACTAAAAAAACAAAATAATATCCTAAATTAACTAAAACTATTTACAAACTAAAATATAGCATCGAAAAATTCATCCGCATCGCTGTCGACTGGTAATGTACCCAAGACACTGGCGGCATTGCCACGTTGTATGACAATGCTTAGCCTCTGGCCAAGGTAAAAGCCAGCCCTTGGGTCACGGGAAGTGTCAACTAGTATTTTCGAGATTTTTCGGTTATAATTAAGTTTTAGAGATATAGAGAATCATTTTTGATTAAGTCTTAAATCAATGACTACATGGTGGCTTTTGGAACTAAATTCCTTATCGTACTGTCATGACCAGTGATAGGAATAGGTAGTGCCTATTTGCCTAAACTTCGAAGAACAGAGACAAGAAACGGAGACTTCCTTAGGACTAAATTTTTTCCGGGACATCTGTCCCGAAATTCGATTCGACTTTTAAATACATTAAAAAATATGTTATTTGGAATAAGTAATTCGTCTATATTTACCTAAAGTTTGCGACTAGACATAACATAATAAATAACATTCACAGTCGTTACAACCATAAAATATTCTGATTTTTTTTTATTTATGTCTAGTTGAAAACTAGGTAAATATGGACGAATTACTTATTCCAAATAACATATTTTTTTAGATTTAGATGTCCCGGAAAAAATTTAGTCCTAAGGAAATCTCCGTTTCTTGTCTCTGTTCTTAGAAGTTTAGGCAAATAGGCACTACCTATTCCTATCACTGGTCATGACACATTTTCAATTTTTTTTTTCATTTGGTTACTTTCAAACGTCACTGTTTCCTGTTATATAATACATAATATACAGTGAAAGGAATATCGTGTGTCCCGCGACACGTCTCGACTTTTTTATTCGTTTTATTTTAATGGCGAATTAGGGAAAGATTAAATTCGAATAGTCATGAACTTAATTTGGAAAAAAAACCTTTTTTCTGATAACCAAACCACACAACATTAATCGATTTTTAGGGTTACGTACCTAAAAAGAAAAAAACGAAACCCTTATAAGATCACTTCGTTGTTAGCACTTACATATAATCGGTAAGATTCATTTACGAACTGATAAAACACTTTTCTTGTTTAATAACATCACTGTTGTCATTATTGCTACAAAACAACCTTATTATATATTTTTGCCGAATAAAAACATGTCTGTTTTATGAAAAAAATGGCATTTTCCTTCATTCCTCTTACCTCTCTGCTCCGTGGCAGTCTCGAGCCGCTGCCAGTCAGCCTGCAGCTGCTGCAGCTGCTTGTCCACGTCTGCGTCAGGACTGAGCTGCGTGGCTAACTCCTGCACTTCTTGCAGACGAGCTCTGTTGGCTGCCAGCTCGGCGGTGAAGGCCTGGTGCTTTTGGAGCTTCTTGATTTTGTCTTCGAGGTTTGTTACTTCGCCTGGGGAGAGGTGATGGTTATTAATTGAGGCATGCAAAACACATTTGATATTAATCTCTATACCTCTTCTTTTTAAAGTAGGATAATTATAAAATGATGTAGTGTGTTTGACTACTATGAATTACAATAATGTTTTAATGTTTTTGTTTTTATGGTGTTTTAATTTTTTTCATTGATTTTCGAGGGGAAACAATACATTCTGAATTTAGTCTAATATTTTACTACTAAAGCGCACCAACGTACAGTGGCGCCGATTCCCTTGTTCACAAACTAAACTAAATTTAAGTTCAGTGCATCTTTTTCTTTCTATTTCTATAATAACAGAAGATATTAATATTAGTTTAGTCCTGTCAAACTAGTCAGCGCCTGACGTAAAATGACGTATTTTTAGTAGCCATGTTTTTAATCACTTCTAAACTGTCTGTGTAGTATCTTAATTTGACAGGACTAGACTAATATTTATCTTCTGTCCTTTTCTTAATAAAATAGAAAGAAAAAGATGCACTGAACTTAAATTTAGTTTAGTTTGTGAATAAGGGAATCGGCGCCATTGTCTGTTTTAAGCGAAAAATATTTAAAACACGTTTGCTCTTGAAAAAAAAACATAAAAAACAACATAAAAAATAAAAACTAAGGGTGTGTAAATAAATCAAAACGCAAGGTTCTAAATCGGAGACAGCAAGTCAAAAGCGATGAGTATTATAATAGGTAAATGTCACGCCCTTTATGCCTGGAGGCTTTTATTTAGGTAGTAAGTTTTTATTTACATTTTAATTAATTATTTTTCAGCTTATAGTGCGCGCATAGCGTATAGTTAACGCATAGCGCGTAGCGTATAGTTTTTATTATATTTGTTGGTATATTGGCGTGGCTAGCTGACATATTACAAGTAATTTAATTTTATGTTACGTGCCTTGTAATGTTAATTACTTAACGCCTAGTATTGTCTACAATCAAGTATCAAGTATTTTCTAACTGAACAGACAGCTGTGCTGCTGGACAGTTTGTTGCGCCACTTCTTCTTCCCAGCGATAGCACTAGGAAGTGGTGAAGGGCGGGCGTTTTTGGGGGACTGTCTTTTGTAATTTTGACGTTCGAAAAGTGCTGATTCTCAGCCTAATTTGAATAAATGACTTATGATTTTGACAAACTCACCTTGTTGATGTTCAGCAGCTAACTTGGCCAATTTGTCGGCGACCCAGCCTCTAGCTTCCGCGGCGTCGCGAGCGAACTGAGCGCGCGCTCGCGAGCGGACCAGGGCGGTGCGACGAGCGGCCGCTTCCGCGTATAACTAGATGGAAAGAGGAATTGGTAATAATAATATCCCTGGACATTTCACACAGCGCCATCTAGTCCCAAGCTAAGCAACCTAATGCTTGTATTATGGTAACAAGATGGCTGATAAACTACTTAAATACATTTTTTTTTTTGTAAATACATACATATTATAGATAGAAAAACACCCAGACTCGGAACAAATACATGTAGGACTTACAAATATTTGTTCTATGCGGGAATCGAACCCGCGACACGCAGCGCAGCAGTCCGATCGCTCAGCCACTGCGATCGGACTGCTGCGCTGCGTGTCGGCGTGTTGTTGGTATTAGTATACAATGTTTAACTCTTCCTCTTCGTGTCTCTGACCCGTCTCCGGACACAAGTGGGAAGATGTAAGTCGAACCTGGTGAAGTGGGGCTACCTTGACGGAACGGCAGTAGGGTGTGATTGTGGAGCTATGTCACAAACCATGCTCCATCTCCTATCCTGTGTCCCAAAACATGCAGTCAAAGTGACGTCTGCGCTGCCACCGACAACGCCGTGGATGTGGCAGTTTTGGTAAAACAGCATTTAATAATAATAACTTCGATCAATAATTTTATTTTTATTTTATTTTATTTCTTAAGAAAACTTACAGCTAAGATACAGATAGTTGACAGTTAGTGAAAGAAGGCCAATTAAAAGTTTTCAGTGACAATATTAGGGTAGTACAAGAAACAATAGACAGGCAAGCGAAAGCAAGAATAAGTAAGCACTCGGAGAGAATCAAGAAAAGACTGAACAGGTTTTAGAGATCTTCAAAGAAGTTTTTACACAGAATTTTTTTTAGTTTAGGAACGCTGGTGGAGAACAAATCAAGATCATCAACACTCTGACACAACGAGTTGTATGCCCTGCTAGTTCTTATCATATAAGAGTTTTGTCGATATATAAGGTGCTATAAAAATATCTGCCACGGCTGCAGTGGGAGATAGTATTGTGTTTATAGATTACAATAGTAAAGATAAATTATTGATTATTCGTCATATTTTTTTTCATACAAAAAAAATGTACGTATAAATTTGAATTGATTTATTAGTATAAAACCATCCCGTAGACTTGTAAGCTGTTACCGCACCGCACTGAATTCAATTAAAAAACGCCGGCGACGTTCATTCATACACTGTTGCCATTCTTATCAAACAATGCCGCCGTGCGCGGCGGCCACTCGGTCGTGAATTAACTGCTCCGGGGTACGAAAGTTCTTCACTATTGTAATCTATAAACACAATACTACCTCCCATTAAAGCCGTGGCAGATATTTTTATAGCACCTTATATGCACCGCACAGAGGGAACATACAGAGGTTGATGATTCCTTAAAGTAAAAGATGGAACGCGTAGCCCAATTTTGCTCATAAGTTCAGAACAGTCGGTTGAACCATTTGCTAAATTGAATAAGAATACCATGTCGGCAATTTTTCTCCGCTCATAGTTAGTACTAGATTAAGGATCAGGAACAAAAATCAGTCGCTCAAGTGGCCACGTTTGCACACACGTAAACATCTACATTTCTTAGAAAAAAAGTTTAATAATATTAACAACTTCAGTTTATTATAAACCTTAATGCTTAAACATATAGTTTAATTACCATTGCAAAATAATATTTAAAATTTCGCTTGAAAATAAAATCGTTCTATTTTTTATTTTTTTTTTTAAATTTTCGGCCTTTTGTTCTAAAATGAAACTTAAAGTCTAAGTAATAAGGTTAAAAACATACTAATTTGAAATAAGACCACGCAAAAACTACTGAGTTTTTGCGTGAAAGAGTAACAAACATCCATCCATCCATACAAACTTTCACGTTTAGGTTCAATGTAATGTTGAGATGGATGTGTGGAGTGACGAGAATGGATAAAGTAAGAAATGAGTATATAAGAGGAAGTTTGAAAGTGGCGCCAGTGACAGAAAAGTTGAAAGGAAATCGCTTGGCTTGGTATGGGCATGTGATGAGAAGGGACGAAACGCATGTGACTAAAAGAGTGATGAATATACATGTTGATGGATGAACAGGGAAAGGAAGGCCGAAGAAAAGATGGATGGATTGTGTGGGGAATGATATGAAAGAGAAGGGAGTGAATGATAGCGTGACGGCTGACAGAGGAGAATGGAAGAAGAAAACGGGTTGCGCCGACCACAAGTAACATGGGATAAGGGCAGGAAGATGATGATGTTTTAGTAGGCTTTTTATTACCTTCTTTCGTCTTTCGTTGATATGTTGCAACTCATCAGCGATGCGTTGGCTCTCGACGTGGTTCTGTTGTAGCAGCTTGTCGCCGTGGCTGTTCAGGGTCGCTAGCTTCTCGTCCTAGTAGAAAAAAACATAAAAGTTACATATTTTAAAAACACTATTAAGCTTTTTTTTGACTTGCACGTGTCGGTAAGGCGTGCGCAATCTTTGTCCGCTTTCAAAATCATGATAAAAAAACACTTCCTCTCTCCTTAAACATCATCATTATTATATTATTATTTATTACTAGCTTCTGCCCGCGGCTTCGCCCGCGTGGATGTCGGAAATTATCCCACGGGAACGTGCTAACAGGATAAAATGTATGTGCTTCCCCAGAATGCCATCTATCTCGCGGGCCCTTTGTGGCTAATTACAATAGAAAACCAATTGTGTCTCATTAGTGGTGATTAAGAGGGTACCTATATGATATCTTTACCTAAGAACCTACCTAATTAAAAAAAAATTACTCAATAACAGAAAATTAAATACCTACCTAAATAAACCTATTTCTGATGATAACTAATCTAAACTCAATAAATAAGCAAAATCCCTAAAAACTAATATCTATACGAATGACTAATCCTACCTAACAGTATTATAAAATAACCTACGGTCACATCGTACACTATCAAATATACTACATATACTTTAAAATTAAAATCTATACCTACGACTTATATAAAAATAAACCTAAATAACTCTAAAAACTAAAAGGAATAAAAATGAACTCTATTGCATGACTTAACCTACGACAAACTTATTATTTGCGGTTGGTACAGTATCGGGTCTAGGGATCGAACCGCAAAATTAAGTTTGTTTTTTATTGTATGTACTTTTCCGGGATAAAAAGTACCCAGTGTGGTGCCCAGGATATTAAAGAATAATTATACCAAGTTTCATCGAAATCGTACCGGTAGTTTTTGCGTGATGCCTGAACAAACAGACAGACAGACAAAAATTTTTTTAATCACATTTTTGGGTTCGGTTTCGATGTAGTAACACCTATTTATTTGCTATTTATTTTTTTGATATTTTCAATGTACAGAATTTTCACTTCTACAGATTTATTATAAGTATATAGATTATTGTTTTCTTTGCTCTTGTTTCATGTTTATTATTATATGTATATATTTATTTAGGTGAGTAAAATTTAAAAATAAATACTTTATGTATCATATTATTAGTATATGTAAATGGTACACCACAGACTACCTACTATATTTGTCTCTCCTTAATTTTTAATCCATCCAAAGGTTGTCTTTAAAAGATCGCTCTTAGCGATAAGACCGCCCATTGTGTCACCCTATATAAAATGTTTTATATTTATGTTCTGTAATTTGTATGGTGTACAATAAAGAGTATTCTATTCTATTCTTTTTTTTAAACAAAATGGTTTTTTTTTTTTTGACTATGGCATCTCGTAGTTGACCTTGAGAGGTCGTGACTACTTAACCGGACTATCCTGTGGTTGCCTTAAGAAAACTTAAAGCCTCCAGCCAGGGCTTATTACTAAAAATTTAAGTGACTACACGCTAAGGGCACCCCCTGTGGGGAACGAACCTTGGCTTAGGGTGTCACTGAGAGAGGGCAGCAAAAGGGATTCGGCTGGATCGAATATTTATGATTAGTGCTTTGATGAGCACGGCGTTTCCTAGGACTATCTCTGAGAAGAAAGGCCGAAACAAACTCAGAGGTCACAGTCATGAATTTACATTTACATTTGGCACAGCTACCGCGCGAGCTGGCACTTCACTTAAGAAGGATCGGGCAAACAAAATGGTGTAATAACCGCAGTTGTATTCAAAGAATTATCGATAAGGAGCCTACAAGATTTAATATGTATCGAAAGATCATCGATAAGACAACTGCGCTTCCTTCCGTAAAAACGTGAGGCACGTGAATGCCAGGATTTTGTAATAATATCTTGATTTAAAAGAGTGTCCGTGGAGTTTCTTGCCCGTTCTTGTCCATAGAGATCTACGTTTTGGAATGGGCCACTAGCTTCAACTTTCTGATTAACTGACCGACTATTTAATTTTGACAATTCAATAGTGCCTGCCAATGGTTTGCTTCATAAGTTCGAAACATTTGTCTACTCAACACGTAAATAACGCAATGAATGTTGTTGAACTGTCAAAATGAAACCGATTCCTAAATCTTTGTTATCTGTCATCATCGTCATCAGCCTACAGCAGTCCACTGCTGGACATAGGCCTCTCCTATTGTACGCCATTCAACTTGATTTTCGGCAACTCTCATCCAGCTGCTACCAGCCATCCTGCGAATATCGTCGCTCCACCTAGCCTAAGGGCGTCCCACCTTACGTTTACCGATTCGCGGTCTCCAGTCAAGAACTCTTCTACCCCGACTTTTGATTCTATAGTGTTGTTATAACGTTATCAACATAACAATTTACCTGTGTAGCGAGCAGTTTCTCGAAGGCCTCATGTTTCTTGAGCGCGTTCTCCACCTCTTCGACGCTGCTCGTCTGAGATATTTCTGTACCTGCACGACAAAATTACTTGTTAGTTAAGGAATATAGTTAATTACCACCCACATAAGTTTCGATCCCGTGGGAATATCGGAATAAAAAGTATCCTATGTGTTAATCCTGGTTACAAACCATCTGTGTGCCAAATTTCATCCAAATTTTTATTTCTTTCTTATTTGCAAAAAAAAAACTTGAGAGGTGTCAAGGGACACCCGGATGGAACGAAGTTCAAAGAGAGAGAGAGAGAGACAGACAGAAAAACACGCGCACGCTGCACGGCTCAACTATAGCAAAAAGTGTCGTTCCAACGTTTGGTCTTAATTTTTTTCCGTCTAGCCTTTCGCAACGCGCGATAAGGAACTTCGTTCCAATAGTTAGGCAAACGTCATCTAAAACTGTTCCAAATTTCATGTTGATAGCATTAAGTAGTTCTTGATATCCAGCTGTGACAGACAGACAAAGTCGCACCATCTTTTATTTTTATTTTATTGCAATTTTCATTGTATTTTTAAAGGTTCCTTTATACCATTTTAGTGCGGAACCCTAAAAACAACACTCCATGCTCTAAAATAGTGAACTCAGCATGCACATTACTACATTGCTATTACAGGCAAATGATACATTCCCCCTGTCTACAAGGTGTTGTTTTGCAACCTCGTCAAATTCAAGGAGGTAACTATGCTACTGATTCTCGACATGAATCAATAATAAAATAAGTAGGTATTTTTATTTTTTCAAATTTTCGGAAACGTTTGTGGGACACGCATATTAAAACGCGGCCTGTGTGAGACCGCACTGTAACTGCCCTTTTACACACACATAAAAACGCGGCCGCTTTTACGCGATTATACAATAACGCGATTCTGTTCTTTGAAAGTGGTGTATTTTGAAATACTGTCAAACTTAAATAACTAAAAAAAAGTATGTATTCATTATTTACCAGGGATCGTAATTTTATTTGATTATTTATGTCTTTCCTAGCAGCCTCCTGAAATTTGACGAGGATGCAAAACAACAACTTGTATACGCGTCCGCATCTAAATACTTATCTTCGGATCGACTATCGGCTAGTTTATCGCGCACAATAGGCTATTTTCTTTAAAAAAATCTAATTAGTCCGTCAGTTAGATTATCAAAGAATATTGAAACCGTATTTTTTCTTTTGTCAATTAGATTAAAAACGATGAAAATATCGCCCGTTAAAGTTCCGCGTGACGTCACTTGCTTGCGACACTTTTGCAGGCAAGTGACGTCACGACACCCCCACTCCCAAATTTTGACGCGCTTTATCTTTGTCATTTTTTGTTTGATTGACAAAAGAAAAAATACGTGTCCATTATTTTTTGATAATCTAACTGACGGACTAAATATATAATTATTATTTTTTTACCCAGTCAACTACCCTATACACTTGCCACCTATTATGGAAATTCATACATGTGGCTTACGACAAAACTGCACCCTAATTGCGTAACACACGATCAATCGTAATCTGAATCATTTTGAAGCAAATTGCTAATCCATTGCTTCGAAAGTTCGAAAAATTTGTCTGCTCAACACGTAAATAACGCAATGAATGTTGTTAAACTGTCAAAATGATTAAGATTCCGATTGATTGTGTGTTACGCAATTAGGGTGCTGGTTAGATTTGTTGACATCTCTGATTATTCTACTTTGGTACGTACTTAGGGCGGCTTCCTGTGCTGCACATAGGTCGTGCAACAGCTTGGCGTCCCTCAAGAAGCAGTGCAGGTCGATGAGTTGGTCGAGCGCCACCTGCCGCGCTGCCCACGCGCCGTGGAGGCGGTTGCGTTCTTCTAATAGGGCTTCGCATTTTTCTTCTACTTCCTGTGTTAGAAAAATGGTTAGGTTAGTTTATTAATATCAAATTAATGAAAAAAGAAGTTGAATTAGATTGGCTCATGTTTAACTTACCAACAGATATAGTAACATATAACAGACAAAAATAGTAAATGATCACCAAAATTAAACCCGCATTTTAATGTAAACTTATAACCAATGTTTTAACATCTCGCTGTCCTATTTAAGCAAAATGACTCCAAATAAATCAGTTCGGTTCTCGATAGCCTATAAAAAATAATCTCTTTTTTTTCCATATTTTTTTTGTTTTCTATACAATCTAGTCAGCCAGAGACATAACTTAATATGGCATCATAATACTTAATTTGGTAATAAACCTAAATTTTATGGCAATCATAGTGGTTTATTTAGGCAGAAATAGCGCATTAATTTGCTCGCTAAGATTTAGTGATCATTTACTACATTTGGTGTTCGAATACAATTTGAAGTGCAAGAACTAAGGGTATCAAAGCATTTTATGGCGGTCATTATATTTAACCCCAATTAAATTGTCAACTTTTTGGAGGATACCTCCGAGGTGAGGCTTCTCAAAAAGTCTGTGGAGATCTCAATAATATACCAGAATTTAGTATTATTTAAAAACCGTAGTAATTACATCACAGTATAAACGACATGACAGTTAATATGCTTGTCTTCATCTGCTTTACAGAATGCTGTTTTGAATCTCTTACAAAACAAAATATACTCACAGCCGCATTAGGATGCTGCGTGGCCAGCTCCCGTCCCATCTGCAGCGCGTCCCTGAACGACGAGTCGCGCGCGTCCAGCTCGGCGCGCACGGCGTCGTGCTCGGCGCGCGCCGACTGCGCGCTCACCGCGTCGCGCACGCGCAGTGCACGCGACATGGACGTGCGCAGGGCCACCGACCAGGACGTTAGGTCGCGGACCTGTGGAGGTGAAGAATATTAATAAATTTTGTTATGTTAATTCACCTTGCGTTAGACGACAAGTTAAAATGAAACGCAATGTTATAATTACAGTCAAGTGTATACGGTAGTCATAAACAGCAAATAATGTTCCCACGGCTGGGCCACAGGCCTCCTCTCTGTGACAGTGGGCCGTAATCTACCAACCGGGCCCAATGCTTTATGGTTGATAAATCTCACATAACTTCAAATGATTGGTTCAAGGACATGCCGGTTTTTCACGACGTTTTTCTTTACCATTCGTCAGTATCTTTGGCGATGAAAATCTAGCATAATTTCGCTAATTTTCTTACCGCATGTTACCTAGTAACTGGGTTGTGGAGGCCAGATAGGCAGTTGCTCCATGTAATAAATAATAAAAGTATATTTTGGAACAATAATACAAGAATAAGTACAACAAGTAAAACGATGATAGCTGCAAAAGTATAAACTGTAGCGCAGCTAACAACGCCCTTCTCCAGATGCAGAATAATAATAATAATATAATAATATCCCTGGACATTTCACACAGCGCCATCTAGTCCCAAGCTAAGCAACCTAATGCTTGTGTTATGGTAACAAAATGGCTGATAAACTACTTATATACATTTTTTTTTTGTTGTAAATACATACATATTATAGATAGAAAAACACCCAGACTCGGAACAAATACATGTAGGACTTACAAATATTTGTTGGAATGAAAGAATGGAATGATGTTCCATTAATATATTGGTATTCAGCTGGTTCCGATTAAACTGGAAGCCGTCCCCAAAATAGTTGGGAAAACTAGGCAAATAATGATGCTAAGTGAACTTACTTGTGTCAAGAACTGGTGTAGCTGCAGATACTGCTGCAGTGTATGCCTCCTCTCGTCAGAGGCCTGTTTCAACATGGCCCACGCTTCCTCTAGAGCCTTCTGCTGCAGTTCTATCTGCTGCACGTTGCCGCCAGGGTACAGCTTCTGGAGACGGTTGCCTTCTTCTTGGAGGACCTGTGGGGAAAAATTGGGTGTTAATAAAAAATTGTATAATTTTTTTTTGTGATTTTAGGTCTTTCGGGCTTTGCATAAATGTGTAAATGTTTAGGAAGACGCGAGTGGTAGTGATTATATCAAACGTCGTAATTTGACAAAGTAATGTAAGTCCAAATCCAGTCCAAGTACCAGTCAAAGCCCAGTCCAAGCCCAGTCCAAGCCCAGTCCAAGCCCAGTCCAAGCCCAGTCCAAGCCCAGTCCAAGCCCAGTCCAAGCCCAGTCCAAGCCCAGTCCAAGCCCAGTCCAAGCCCAGTCCAAGTCCAGTCCAAGTCCAGTCCAAGTCCAGTCCAAGTCCAGTCCAAGTCCAGTCCAAGTCCAGTCCAAGTCCAGTCCAAGTCCAGTCCAAGTCCAGTCCAAGCCCAGTCCAAGCCCAGTCCAAGCCCAGTCCAAGACCAGTCCAAGCCCAGTCCAAGCCCAGTCCAAGTCCAGTCCAAGTCCACTCCAAGTCCAGTCCAAGTCCAGACCAAGTCCAGTCCAAGTCCAGTCCAAGTCCAGTCCAAGTCCAGTCCAAGTCCAGTCCAAGTCCAGTCCAAGTCCAGTCCAAGTCCAGTCCAAGTCCAGTCCAAGTCCAGTCCAAGTCCAGTCCAAGTCCAGTCCAAGTCCAGTCCAAGTCCAGTCCAAGTCCAGTCCAAGTCCAGTCCAAGTCCAGTCCAAGTCCAGTCCAAGTCCAGTCCAAGTCCAGTCCAAGTCCAGTCCAAGTCCAGTCCAAGTCCAGTCCAAGTCCAGTCCAAGTCCAGTCCAAGTCCAGTCCAAGTCCAGTCCAAGTCCAGTCCAAGTCCAGTCCAAGTCCAGTCCAAGTCCAGTCCAAGTCCAGTCCAAGTCCAGTCCAAGTCCAGTCCAAGTCCAGTCCAAGTCCAGTCCAAGTCCAGTCCAAGTCCAGTCCAAGTCCAGTCCAAGTCCAGTCCAAGTCCAGTCCAAGTCCAGTCCAAGTCCAGTCCAAGTCCAGTCCAAGTCCAGTCCAAGTCCAGTCCAAGTCCAGTCCAAGTCCAGTCCAAGTCCAGTCCAAGTCCAGTCCAAGTCCAGTCCAAGTCCAGTCCAAGTCCAGTCCAAGTCCAGTCCAAGTCCAGTCCAAGTCCAGTCCAAGTCCAGTCCAAGTCCAGTCCAAGTCCAGTCCAAGTCCAGTCCAAGTCCAGTCCAAGTCCAGTCCAAGTCCAGTCCAAGTCCAGTCCAAGTCCAGTCCAAGTCCAGTCCTTGTCCAGTCCAAGTCCAGTCCAAGTCCAGTCCAAGTCCAGTCCAAGTCCAGTCCAAGTCCAGTCCAAGTCCAGTCCAAGTCCAGTCCAAGTCCAGTCCAAGTCCAGTCCAAGTCCAGTCCAAGTCCAGTCCAAGTCCAGTCCAAGTCCAGTCCAAGTCCAGTCCAAGTCCAGTCCAAGTCCAGTCCAAGTCCAGTCCAAGTCCAGTCCAAGTCCAGTCCAAGTCCAGTCCAAGTCCAGTCCAAGTCCAAGTCCAGTCCAAGTCCAGTCCAAGTCCAGTCCAAGTCCAGTCCAAGTCCAGTCCAAGTCCAGTCCAAGTCCAGTCCAAGTCCAGTCCAAGTCCAGTCCAAGTCCAGTCCAAGTCCAGTCCAAGTCCAGTCCAAGTCCAGTCCAAGTCCAGTCCAAGTCCAGTCCAAGTCCAGTCCAAGTCCAGTCCAAGTCCAGTCCAAGTCCAGTCCAAGTCCAGTCCAAGTCCAGTCCAAGTCCAGTCCAAGTCCAGTCCAAGTCCAGTCCAAGTCCAGTCCAAGTCCAGTCCAAGTCCAGTCCAAGTCCAGTCCAAGTCCAGTCCAAGTCCAGTCCAAGTCCAGTCCAAGTCCAGTCCAAGTCCAGTCCAAGTCCAGTCCAAGTCCAGTCCAAGTCCAGTCCAAGTCCAGTCCAAGTCCAGTCCAAGTCCAGTCCAAGTCCAGTCCAAGTCCAGTCCAAGTCCAGTCCAAGTCCAGTCCAAGTCCAGTCCAAGTCCAGTCCAAGTCCAGTCCAAGTCCAGTCCAAGTCCAGTCCAAGTCCAGTCCAAGTCCAGTCCAAGTCCAGTCCAAGTCCAGTCCAAGTCCAGTCCAAGTCCAGTCCAAGTCCAGTCCAAGTCCAGTCCAAGTCCAGTCCAAGTCCAGTCCAAGTCCAGTCCAAGTCCAGTCCAAGTCCAGTCCAAGTCCAGTCCAAGTCCAGTCCAAGTCCAGTCCAAGTCCAGTCCAAGTCCAGTCCAAGTCCAGTCCAAGTCCAGTCCAAGTCCAGTCCAAGTCCAGTCCAAGTCCAGTCCAAGTCCAGTCCAAGTCCAGTCCAAGTCCAGTCCAAGTCCAGTCCAAGTCCAGTCCAAGTCCAGTCCAAGTCCAGTCCAAGTCCAGTCCAAGTCCAGTCCAAGTCCAGTCCAAGTCCAGTCCAAGTCCAGTCCAAGTCCAGTCCAAGTCCAGTCCAAGTCCAGTCCAAGTCCAGTCCAAGTCCAGTCCAAGTCCAGTCCAAGTCCAGTCCAAGTCCAGTCCAAGTCCAGTCCAAGTCCAGTCCAAGTCCAGTCCAAGTCCAGTACAGTCCAGTAAAAATAAGTCCAGTCGCTCCCGAGCTGAGCTGACTGGACTTAGTTTTGTGAAAAACCTTTGATCCTTACACTTGTTTGCTTGGACAGAGTTTTTAGATAATGTTCTTTTATATTTTGAGTCTTACGCAAAACGCATTAAAGTTGTTTGTTACATTTTTGCCGTTTCGTCGAAATCTCACCTGCATCTGAGCATCGATAGCCAGCAAGTCGTTCTGCATGGTATCGTGCGCCCGCAAGGCCGCCGTGGCGGCGCGCAGGTCGCGCGGCGGCGGCGGCGCGTGCAGCGCGGCGCGCGCGTCGTGCGCTCGCGAGGCCAGCTCGCCCACGTCGCGGTGGAAGCGGTGGATCTCGCCGGCCGCGTGCAAGCGGGACGCGCGGGACTCCATCTGCTCTACTAGGCGTTGCCACCATTCACTGTAGGGAGGTAATAACAATTAAGATATCGGTATATAGATGTACTGTTAGGACGTATGTATCTAGAGATTATTTTAGTCTAGCTAACAGTCTGTTCACACCCTAGATCATGCCCTGCCGATCGATTCTGTAAAAATCTCACCGTGAAAATTTAAGTGAAGTGAGCTTAGAGTGAGCTGTCAATAGTGTCAATTCCTTAGCATTAATAGATATGACCGCTCACTCCACGCTCACTTCACCTAAGTTTTCACGGTGAGATGGTTACAGAATCGCACTGCTGTATGGTTTATTTATTTTTATTTTATTTTCTTTATTTTCGGAAGGCTTACAGACTAATAACATTATAAAAACAGTAATATATTACTAAATTGCTAATTACAAGCCTCCACAGATAAATACAAAAAAATAATATTACTCCTTCATCGTCCAAGAGCAGATCCCTCCAACCCCAGATAATTCTATCGGAGGAGTAGACGCACCTGATTGCACATGAACTGTTGTTCTGGACAACAAACAGTTCATGTGCAATCAGGTGCGTCCTATACAAAAAATGGCTTTGCTAAGAGCTTTCTCACTGTATTTGCTTTGGTGCAGAAAAGGTCAATGCCTTCTTCACAACAAATCTCATTAAAACTGCAACTGGCTCTCAGAAAATATGCATTACGCCTATAATTAGTGTTTGCATAAGGTATATGTAGAAGTGGTCGTTTGTCATGACGAATCGTTATTTTATTTTGGACAAGTTCTATTTTCAAGTACCAGTTGTTTTTCACGGTTCTTGAGCAATTTAAAAATAATAAGCCACTTTAAAAATAATATCACGATTTTTTCAACGCCAGATAATTTTTCCGAGGAATAATTTTGAATTTATGACAGTATTTCCCGGGTTAGATTCCCGCACGGAACAAATATTTATATTGCCTACAGGTAGTTGTTCCGGGTGGCTGTTTGTGTATGTGAGTTTAAATGTTTGTAAACGCACCACACACACGAGTAATTCCTAGTACGGCACGCTTTTTTTTTTTTTTTTTAATTTACTCACCCTAAAGCTTCTTGTCTCTTCTCGATGTCTCCAATGTAAGGACTCTCAGTAGCCAACAGTTTCTTAGCCAGTTCCTCACATTGGTTGAAACGTTCAGCGCCGCTTTCGACGCGGTGACGTAGCTCGTCGAATTTTGAGCGGAGGATCTGTGTCAAAAGAATAATGGATCAGAATTCAGAATGATTCTATTGATACGAGTCAGTGGAAACAAATTTATAAAGAATATGAAGAGTTCCAGATCTGTCAGTGGCAGTAAGTCAGTTCATACTTCCAACATTTCTGGCTTAGAAATGGCAAAGGGCTTTGCAGGTCCGCCAATTAGTTGTTTTTTTTTTTTTAAATCCCCAGAAAAAATAAAACTCAAAGTGGGCGGTGACTAAATATGGTTGAGTAACTATGTATTAAAACTTTTGACTAATTAGGCAATTACAAAAAAAAAAAATAGTTTCTGATAGTTAGAACATTGAATAAATCTTTGTTATTTGAGCTGTTTTTTGGTAATTATTTGAGAATGTATAAAATAGCTTAATCCTACATTTTCTGTATGTGATGTATCCTTGATGTATCCTTGGAGTGCACCGACCGCCTTCAGCTCTTGGGAGTTGAAATTTCCTCAAACTTAAACTTTGGGCGGTTCATTGAGTCCAAAGCCAAGATGGCTGCTAGGAAACTTGGCGTTCTTGCAAAGGTCCGGCAGTACTTCACACCGGGACAGCTTCTAATGTTGTGCAAAGCGCAGGTCCGATCGTGTGTGGAGTACTGCAGCCACATATGGGCTGGTGCTGCAAAATGCCATCTAGCAGCTTTGGACTCAGTGGAGAGGCGTGCGAAGAGGCTAATTGGTGATCCAGATTTGGTTAAGACCAATCTACAAAGCCTGGAGCACAGGCGTAAGGTAGCCAGCCTTTCGGTATTCTACAGGATGCATTCTGGAGAGTGTGCGCGGGAATTACATGATTTAATTCCGCCGTCACCGTTCTATCATCGGACAACCCGTCGTACGGCGAGTATCCACCCTTACGTTGTTGACACCGCCGCGATCCGGACGAAGCGTTTTGCCTCGTCGTTTATACCGCGTACATTAAAGGACTGGAACAATTTGCCTGCAGCGGTCTTCCCGTCCGATTATAATTTGGGTGTTTTCAAGGCTAGAGTAAATAGGCTCATAATAAATTAATGCGCTTACCATCAACGATTGCATCTCTGTTTACCATCAGGCGGGATCGCAGTCAAGCGCTAGTTTATAACATAAAAAAAAAAAAAAATCTGCTGTATACATAACTTACCAGTAGATGTTCATAATCCTGTCCGTAGTCTTCGCTGGACGCAGCAGCATACTGTTCCTGAATCCAGCTCTCTAATTCAGCACTCTCGGCTAGGTATTCATGTCTGTGGAAAGCGTTTTTGTTTGTCATGTTTTGAGAGTGTAAAAAAAGATTGAAAGATTTATTTGCTAAAAGATTAAAAGATTTAATTTCGACTACAATTATTGTCGTTGGGGAGAAAATGCGCAAAAATATAGACGATAATTATATTCTAGGTAAAGCGATAAATACAATATTTTTTCTTTGCGCCAAAAATACGTTTTTTTTTTTTGTCTTTCTCGGGCAATATCCACAGAAAGGGAAAATAAAGACGATAATTATAATTTATAAACGAAAAGAAAAAGGATAGTAATTTCTTTTTCGCGTAAAGAAAGTTCTGTGCAATATAGGACATTATTAAATTATGCTATATTCACATTTCATTGCCAATGCACTCGCACATATTCTTACGTCGTACCTACGCGTGCTTTTAGATCGAGAAATACACGTACCTTTAAATATACTATTTTGAATATCTATTAGTATATTTTTTGACATTCATTTAATTAACATCGGTGGATAATAATATTATATATATAGCTGTAGTTACTTCTGATATTTTATTGGAATTGGTGTATTTTTGACTTCTTTAAATTATTTAATCTTAATTACTATGTGATAGTTATTCTATGCCTAAGCGGCGGGTCATAACTGATCCTATTTTAACGTATTAAGAACATTGTATGTATGGGACTCGCGTATCTACATACTTACGCCACATGCAAACATTCACCGCACCAACAGACGACATGCCGGGCCTCGGAAGCAAATACGTACTGACGAGATGCGCCAGCGCCGGTAATATTTATAGTATGCGTTTTTAGGCGACGGCGCTATACGTCGCGCACGCGTCAGAGCGAGAGAGCGATATGCAAGTTCATCGTGGATCAATTTCGTAGACAGTTTTAAGTTTTTGTAAATCAGTGTCTTCCTATTGGTCCATTAAATTTTGTTATGTAGGTGAGCCTAGCAATGAATTGTCTAACTAAAAATGCAATGTAAGGAAGGATATTTTCCAAAATAAACAAGCAATTATTCCCTGCAACATACGTGTTTAATTTCGCTCCCTACTGACCCCAACTATATTGTTAACCTGCCTATGATCCACAATAAAGAATATGAATATGAAACATTTGGCTAAGTCTAACGACTATGGGATACATCAAACATCGACTGCAAACAGCACTCTGCGTAACACACAATCTCAATGTGAATCATTTTGAAGCATATTGTTAATCCATTGCTACATAAGTTAAAAAAAACTTTTTTGCAAAAAACCATCAACCGACTTCCAAAAACGACACTACAAAGTGAAAAATAACTTTAATTTCGGAAGTCGGTGTCGTTGGGTCGCATTTTCGTTGCTTGCCACCGACTTCCGAAATTAAAGTTACTTTTCACTTTGTAGTGTCGTTTTTGGAAGTCGGTTGATGTTTTTTTGCAAAAAGTTTTTATTTTTCACTTTTAAGTTGTAATTTTTCCCAGTAATTTTGGTTTAAAAACCAAACTACTGAACCGTTTTTGATGAAATTTCTATGGGACCATTTGGGGAGTATAACCCTTTCCAACAAAAGAAGAATTTTTCAAATCGGTTGGCAAGCGACCGAGTTATGCGCGAACAAACATAAAAAAAAACATCCGAATTGAGAACCTCCTCCTTTTTTAGAAGTCGGTTAAAAAATATGTTTGCCCAACAACGTAGATAACGCAATGAATGTTGTTGAACTGTCACAATGAAATCCATTGCTACTAATGGTGTGTTACGCCGTCACCCCAGTGTAGCAGTACACACCTGCAGACGCTCTCCACCAGCGCCTTCTGCCGCAGCGCCGCCAGCCGCTGCAGGCGCGCCAGGCTGTCGGCCAGCAGCGCGTGGCGCGCCAGCAGGGCCTCGCCCTCGGGGTGCCCGCCGTTGGCCATGGACGTGGCCACGTGGCCCATCTCGGCTATTATGGCCGCGTACGTGTCCAGTTCCAGTTCTACGGCCTGTTGGGAGAAAAGGGTAGTTAAATAATAATAATAATATCCCTGGACATTTCACACAGCGCCATCTAGTCCCAAGCTAAGCAACCTAATGCTTGTGTTATGGTAACAAGATGGCTGATAAACTACTTATATACATTTTTTTTTTTTGTAGATACATACATATTATAGATAGAAAAACACCCAGACTCGGAACAAATACATGTAGGTCATACAAATATTTGTTCCGTGCGGGAATCGAACCCGCGACACGCAGCGCAGCAGTCAATCGCTTAACCACTGCGCCAACCGTGTCGTCACGTTAGGTAGATAACGTCCTTTTATTATACTTAATTTCATGGATGAAATCCACGAATATCTAAAAGTTTCTACCATCAAAGAGGAAATCAAAATTATGACAAAAGCTTACAGAGAGAGATAATAAATCACGGAAACAGCCTTGCTCAGGCTCTAAGTGAATCGCTGCCAACAAGACGTCTTAGAAGACTGCACACTTGGGATAACATACTTTGAGTAAAGCAATATCCAAAGGCAGCCTAACAATGAGAGGAAAGTTTTTACTCAGTAAAAGATTTTTTGAAGAAAAGCTCATGCTGCTACAATTTTTTTAAGGATGCATAAATTTATTTCATGTTTCATTTTAATCTATTTTGACATCAAATTTATTTATTTTATCTATTAATAATACATATGTACATGAGAAAAAAAAAATTAAGCAAAAGAATCATAGGGCATCAAAAAATTCGTCCGCATCGCTGTCAACAGGAACAGTGCCCAAAAGGCTGGCAATTTTGACATTGTAATATAATCAATAATGTAAACTTAAATTTATTTGTTTAATCAATTTTCATTAATTCATGTATTTATAAATTTTATTCCTTAATATTTGCATACCTGTAAGTTAGGTGAAATATGTCTTGGTCTAACTATCACTAACAACTCATGTACCATATTTATAGCAAATAAATGATTGATTGATTGATTGATTGAGGGCAAGCCTAACATGTCAAACACATTCATAAACACCTGCTTATAGTTCAAGAACCGATCGCATGGTTGGAAATAAATATGAAAAAAAAAAATTAAACTTAATTGATTATTTTCCAGTTTCGGAAAGGCTTGTGAATCTTTTTAAAATCTCATCACCATTTCATCAACATTATGATTTTCAAATCTGAAGTGAAGACATTCGATTGGCTGTTGTATTTTCACATATATAGTATCACATAGTAGTCAAATAATCACAGCAGTTATCAACAGATTTACCCATCAGAGACTTGATTAAGCTTTAAGAGGGTGCACACAGGTCCACTAGCGCCACTCCTTTAAAAAAATATTATCTCGTGACTGAGAAGGAATTATGAAAATCTGTTCAATCAGCGACCTCGGTAAATGTGTCTAGAGTTTTCTAATACCTTTTATAAAATTTCATATTGAGACACGAAGCAACAAAATTCGATCTAAAGAAAAGCGGCCACATTCCTATATGTCGTATTTAGTTGCTTCGTGTCTCAATATGAAACTTAATAAAAGGTATTAGAAAATTCTAGACACACTTACCGAGGTCGCTGATTGAGCAGATTTTCATAATTCCTTCTCAGTCACGAGATAATATTTTTTTAAAGGAGTGGCGCTAGTGGACCGTTGTACAGGCTCTTAAGAAATCTAACATTTAACTGGTCCGTTGATCTCGTGGTCGTAAGCGCGACTGGTGAGCTTCACGCTCATCAGTTGCGCTTACGACCACGAGTCCTGGCTTCATTTTTTTCATTGGGATTTTTTTAGCAACATCTTGGAGTTTGGAATGCATTTCAAGTAATAAAATAAAATAAAGTCCCAATCAAACGATCTTAATACAGTTAAGACTTTTGTAACCACTTTTGAAATCCAAAATTAATTAAAAGACACTAAAACATAATTCAAATCACCCCTTACCTTATGCCTTGTCAACAAATGCGTAGCCCGATGTCTGTCCTTGGCCAGGTCAGCGTGCGCCAGCGCAGCCGCTTTATCATTCAGCCACGCGTCCACCTCCAGCGCGTCGTGCATAAACTGCTGCGCTTTAAGCGCTGCCTCCAGCCGCGCGCCGCGGCTTTCAGCGGCTTCCGAGACCGATGTGTAGCCAGCTTCGAGTTCTGCGCATAGGGCTTCGATCTGGGGAATGAGGAGAAAGATTAATATTTTTTTCTTTGGTATGAATAGGGTAGTTTCCTTGGTAAAAAATTATTATTATATTTAGTCCGTCAGTTAGATTATCGAAAAATAATGGACACGTATTTTTTCTTTTGTCAATCAAACAAAAAATGACAAAGGTAAAGCACGTCAAAATTTGGGAGTGGTCGTGACGTCACGCCATGCTTAAAAGTGTAGCAAGGCGTGACGTCACGCGGAACTTTAACGGGCGATATCTTCATCATTTTTTATATAATTGACAAAAGAAAAAATACGGGTCCAATATTTTATGATAATCTAACTGACGGACTAATTAGATTTTTTTTAGGAAACTAGCCTATTATTCCTTCTTAAAGGATTGGCCCACAATCCCAGTAGACCGGGAGAGGTGGACAGAGGGAAGAGGGCCTTCCCTCTTTCCACTTTTCCCTGTAATTAATAAGCCTGTGTTTTCCACACAGGCTTATAATAATAATAAATCATGTTGAGAACTTCGTGAAAACCGAGAAAAATATTCAAGTGTCTTGACTTGACTCACGAAGTTGTCGACATGGTGTTGGACTCAGCGATCATTGTACCGATAGTCGTGACAGCCAATGGGTTCATAGCCAAGAGCCTCGACCAACACCTGAGGAGGCTCTCGTTGGGCAGCTGGATCAAGGGCTTGATTCAGAAAGCGGTACTTCTGGACACGGCTCGCATTGTTAGGAGGTTCCTCTCTCTGGGAGCCCTGACCACCGGTAGCTTGGACCCTGTTCCCGATACCGGTGGGCTACTATTTTTTATATTTTTAAATTCTTTTAATTTTTTTTTATATTCTAATATTAAAAAATATAATAATAATAATAAAATAATAACAAAAACGTTTATTTTCTCCACCACACAATGAAACGTTAGTACAATACATAATTGTGTATACAAAAATACATTAATGTTGTGAAGACTGGAGCCTGTACTAGGTATACCTGTGTTACAGGTCTCCAGGCCTCCATACTACACGGGCAAGTCACACAAGACGTTTGTATCACGTCTACTAATATAATTTATATGTATTTAATGAAATACAGGATAAATCATGTCGTCTGTCTATAACGTATTACCAAGAAGTAAATATACCAGGGTTTAACTGTATTTATCACATTCTATCTCTTACCTTCTCCAGCCGCACAGGTCGATCGGTCAGGTTAAGCTACGCTTGCCACGGTTGGTCTGTGGATGGGTGACCATCTTTACATACCGAGACCCCTCCGTGCCTCGGAAAGCACGTTAAGCCGTTGGTCCCGGCTGTCATTCGTGGATCTTTGACAGTCGTTACGGGTAGTCAGAAGCCCGAAAGTCTGACAACCAGTCTTACCAAGGGGTATCGTATTACCCAGTAACTGGGTTGTGGAGGTCAGATAGGCAGTCGCTCCATGTAAAATACTGGTATTCAGCTGCATCCGGTTAGACTGGAAGCCGACCCCAACATACTTGGGAAAAGGCTAGGCAGATGATGATATCTCTTACCTTCTCCCTCTGAGGATGTCCATCTTCGACCAAAGAGTTTCCATGTGCGATCACTCGTTCAATCAACGGCCTCCTTCCCACTAGTTCAGCCCTGAGCTTGCCATGTTTCTTCTGCGCTGACTGGGCTGCGTGAAGGTCAGTTGGCATGACCTCTGATGCTGCAGCGGCAGCACGTTCGGAGAGCCAGTCGAGCTCGCCAGCTACTTCTGCTGCAAATTTGTGGAGTCTGTAAGAGAAAAAAAAGAGTTCAGAATTATTATATCAGTATTAATTGTGCTTTTCTTTCATTTTAAAATTGTTATTGACACATTTTATCATATTCAGTAAGTAATTAAAAGTAAGATTGGTAAGTTCGTTTATTATTAGTTATACATATTGTTACGAGCTTCGGGTTCGTGACAATTAAAAACTGCCGATATAAATTACCAAAAATTACACTTTAATTAAACAACACTAATAACAGCTCAAACACACACTAATTATAAAACACAATTGCTCTTAAGTCGCACTTGAAGATCGCTTTCGATGTATTCGCATGTATCGCTGATCCAAGTCTGATTGGTTGTTCCAGAACCTTCTATTGTAGAAACATCTAGAAGGTTTGAGTACATACTGGCCCCGACTGACCCGATGTCGAAATTTCTAGAAGGATCTATTAGTTCTGCTACTTGATACTAGATGGCGCTAGTGGTAAATTAGTTCTGCTGCTCGATACTAGATAGCGCTAGTGGTAACTAATGTCACCATGTACCAGGCATTAGTTGTCCCACGCAACAATATATAGATCTGACTAAGATTACATCTGGACTTAAAGAGACTGTGACCTCCGAGTTTCGGCCTTTCTTCTCAGACTAGTCAGATAGGAAACGCCAACCTCATCTAATTTAAAAAATATGATTGACGCGTTTAAGTTTTTGTACAAACCTACTTACAAAAATAGATTTATTTGGTACCAATTACAATTTACAAGCTAACACTAAAATAACAAAATTATATCCTAAATTTACTAAAACTATTTATTAATATTAAAAAATATATCAATTCATCATCATCTGATGATATTAGATATATATATATTTTTTTTTAAATAATATCCCTAATAATATAATATCCCTGGACATTTCACACAGCGCCATCTAGTCCCAAGCTAAGCAACCTAATGCTTGTGTTATGGTAACAAGATGGCTGATAAACTACTTATATACTTTTTTTTTTTTTTTTAATTACGGCACGGTTGGCGGTTCAAGAAGATGTAGATAAAAAAAAGTAACTTACTGTAGACTACTCTCCAATGCCTGCCTTCTCTTAGCTGCAGGAGGCTGCAGTGCCCTCACAGCCTGCAGTAATGCTGCAGAGTCTCTCTCAATGGCGGCTGCGTCGAAGTGACCTCCTGAGACCAAGTCAGCTCCCTGGTCTGAGAGGGACGTCGCTTTTGTCTCCCAGAGTGATAGTTCTTGTTCTAATGCCTGGAGGGAAGGAAATGGGATTATTATGTAGTCTTTATGAATAGTAAGAAAATAATATAGTATTCTAATTCATCTATGTCGGACGATTTTTAGGGTTCCGTAGCCAAATGGCAAAAAACGGAACCCTTATGGATTCGTCATGTCTGTCTGTCTGTCTGTCCGTCCATATGTCACAGCCACTTTTTTCCGAAACTATAAGAACTATACTGTTGAAGCTTGGTAAGTAGATGTAATCTGTAAACCGCATTAAGATTTTCACACAAAAATAGAGAAAACAATAAATTTTGGGGGTTCCCCATACTTAGGAACTGAAACTCAATTTTTTTTTTTTCATTAAACCCATACTTGTGGGGTATCTATGGATAGGTCTTCAAAAATGATATTGAGGTTTCTAATATCATTTTTGCGCGAGAGACACTTCCAAAGTAGTAAAATGTGTTCCTGTAACTTCTAAAATAAGAGAATGATAAAACTATAAAAAAATATATGGTGTACATTACCATGTAAACTTCCACCGAAAATTGGTTTGAACGAGAGTTTTTTTTAATACGTCATAAATCGTCGTAAACCGGAATTTACCTATCATTCAATCAACTCAGCGGAACCCTTCATGGGCGAGTCCGACTCGCACTTGTTTTCAGATACGTAGTATATCTTGGGCATTTTTTGTGCACAAACTGCAACTTTTTTTGAAGCTACCAATAAATTGTTTGATTCCAGTTTAACAGGTGAAAAATGTCTACATTTTTATATAGAGCTTGTTTTTTAAGATAATTATCAAATCGTATAAGACAACTTTTACAGCCGAACTTCGAATTCCATTTCTTCGCTTATTTTTCCCATTTTTTTAAGACGCTTACTATTTTTGTGATCTTATTACTTTGTATACGGTACCTAGTATTGTATACAATCAAGTATGTTCTAACTGAACAGACAGCTGTGCTGCTGGACAGTTTGTTGCGCCACTTCTTCCCAGCGATAGCACTAGGAAGTGGTGAAGGGCGGGCGTTTTTGGGGGACTGTCTTTTGTAATTTTCACGTTCGAAAAGTGCTGATTCTCAGCCTAATTTGAATAAATGACTTTTGATTTTATATCGGTCATTGTAATTAACAGGATGTTTTAATAAAGAAAACTTAAGAGATTGCTCACATGATTTAAAAATCTCATAAAATCGTTAGGGTACTTACTTGATGTTGATTCAGCAGTCTCTTGCAGCTTCTCAGGTCTGTACCGATCTCTTCACTCTTGAGCTGTCTCTCCAAGTCAATAAGACGCGCCTTTGCGTCTTCAACAGATCTGTGGAGAAACAAAAATGACTAAGTTATTACAGAGAGAAATAATTTATGTAGGAATTGCGTTTGTGATGTGCCTTTATCATATTATTGGAATACATCAGTGCGATTCTGTAACCATCTCACCGTGTAAACTTAGGTGAAGTGAGCGTGGAGTGAGCTGTCATTCCAAATAATGCTAGGGATTGACACTACTGACAACTCACATCAAGCTCACTTCACTTGAGTTTTCACGGTGAGATTTATACAGAATCGATCGGCTGGTCTATTTCATTGGCATGAAGATAGCAAGGGAAGTATTTTTGCGTCTTATTTAAAATATCGAGGCAGTTTTAGCATTTCGAAGACTAACGCAAAGTTTTTAATTCAATATTGGCAACACGAGTGTCGATCCGAAAGGCAATTTCTGTATTAAGAACTTCTACGTCAGTCGGAATTAAGTTCAAAATGAAAAAAAAAAACAACCGACTTCCAAAAACGACACTACAAAGTGAAAAATAACTTTAATTTCGGAAGTCGGTGTCGTTGGGTTCGCATTTTCGTTGTTTGCCACCGACTTCCACTTCCGAAATTTATTTTTCACTTTGTAGGGTCGTTTTTGGAAGTCGGTTGTTCATCCAAATTGAGAACCTCCCCCTTTTTTAGAAGTCGGTAAAAAAAAGGCTTGAAAGTTTAAGCTTCGGCTGAAGTAGTTAGCAGTCAAGTTTTTTTTTCTAGATTATTTTGAGACTAAGATCAGGAGACAATATCTGGTTCCGGTATAGGTTCCTGTAAAGTGCAACCACCAGTCTAACTGCGTGTTACCCAGTAACTGGATTGTGGAGGTCAGTTAGGCAGTCGCTCCATGTAAAATACTGGTATTCAGCTGCATCCGGTTAGACTGGAAGCCGACCCCAACATAGTTCAGAAAAGGGTTAAGGTAGATGATGATGGCTTGATAGGTTACGTTCATCATTTCAGACGTCCACCGCTGGACATAGGCCCTCCCCCAAGCACCTCCACTTCGACCGGTTCTGTGCTTCTCGCATCCAACGGGTTCCTGCGGCCTTCACAAGGTCGTCGGTCCACCTTGTGGGACGCCTTCCAACGCTACATCTTCCGGTACGCGGTCGCCACTCCAGACCCTTTCGGCCCCATCGGCCCCATCGGCCATCTGTTCTTTTTTTTTTATTGACAATGGGCTCACTCTTGACCTCAATCCAGCCCAGAGGCAGGGATGAGATCTACGGTAGAACGAGCTTGCCCAGAAGAAGCCTATTCACTCTCGCCTTGAAGAGATTCGGGTTGTATGAACTCGGGAATGCAGACGCAGGCAGACGATTCCACTCCTTAGCTGTGCGCATCAGAAAAGATGACGAGAAGCGCTTAGTGCGTATATATGGTATATTAACCAAATAGGGGTGGTATCCCGCAGTGCGTCTGCGAGCAATGTGCCCTGCCCACTGGCACAAGTTTACGGTTTTGGTAACACTTTTGGTTACGTTAATCTACAGTTATATGAGAAGACCATACCTTCTATGTTTCCTCTGCTGAGCAGCCTGTCGTAACTTGCTGCCCTTGTCTCTGGAGGCAGCGACCAGCTCCTCCCAGGCGGTCTGTAGACCTGACAGGTGTTCTGACACCTCGGCCGCACGAGACGGGTCTGACTTCTGGAGGGATTGTCCGATCTGAGGGGAGAAATTGGGAAGTTTGTATTACATGCGATGATTGAACTGTTATTCTTCAAAGCTGTACATAATCAAGGAGAAACTTGACTCTTATAAATTAGAGGCAAACATATCGTGAATCAAGAAACTAGATGACACAAGCTGAACTTCTTCAAAATGTAAAAGGTAGAAAAGAAAAGGAAAAAGGAAATACAGTCCAAGTCCAGTCCAAGTCCAGTCCAAGTCCAGTCAAAGTCCAGTCCAAGTCCAGTCCAAGTCCAGTCCAAGTCCAGTCCAAGTCCAGTCCAAGTCCAGTCCAAGTCCAGTCCAAGTCCAGTCCAAGTCCAGTCCAAGTCCAGTCCAAGTCCAGTCCAAGTCCAGTCCAAGTCCAGTCCAAGTCCAGTCCAAGTCCAGTCCAAGTCCAGTCCAAGTCCAGTCCAAGTCCAGTCCAAGTCCAGTCCAAGTCCAGTCCAAGTCCAGTCCAAGTCCAGTCCAAGTCCAGTCCAAGTCCAGTCCAAGTCCAGTCCAAGTCCAGTCCAAGTCCAGTCCAAGTCCAGTCCAAGTCCAGTCCAAGTCCAGTCCAAGTCCAGTCCAAGTCCAGTCCAAGTCCAGTCCAAGTCCAGTCCAAGTCCAGTCCAAGTCCAGTCCAAGTCCAGTCCAAGTCCAGTCCAAGTCCAGTCCAAGTCCAGTCCAAGTCCAGTCCAAGTCCAGTCCAAGTCCAGTCCAAGTCCAGTCCAAGTCCAGTCCAAGTCCAGTCCAAGTCCAGTCCAAGTCCAGTCCAAGTCCAGTCCAAGTCCAGTCCAAGTCCAGTCCAAGTCCAGTCCAAGTCCAGTCCAAGTCCAGTCCAAGTCCAGTCCAAGTCCAGTCCAAGTCCAGTCCAAGTCCAGTCCAAGTCCAGTCCAAGTCCAGTCCAAGTCCAGTCCAAGTCCAGTCCAAGTCCAGTCCAAGTCCAGTCCAAGTCCAGTCCAAGTCCAGTCCAAGTCCAGTCCAAGTCCAGTCCAAGTCCAGTCCAAGTCCAGTCCAAGTCCAGTCCAAGTCCAGTCCAAGTCCAGTCCACGTCCAGTCCACGTCCAGTCCAAGTCCAGTCCAAGTCCAGTCCAAGTCCAGTCCAAGTCCAGTCCAAGTCCAGTCCAAGTCCAGTCCAAGTCCAGTCCAAGTCCAGTCCAAGTCCAGTCCAAGTCCAGTCCAAGTCCAGTCCAAGTCCAGTCCAAGTCCAGTCCAAGTCCAGTCCAAGTCCAGTCCAAGTCCAGTCCAAGTCCAGTCCAAGTCCAGTCCAAGTCCAGTCCAAGTCCAGTCCAAGTCCAGTCCAAGTCCAGTCCAAGTCCAGTCCAAGTCCAGTCCAAGTCCAGTCCAAGTCCAGTCCAAGTCCAGTCCAAGTCCAGTCCAAGTCCAGTCCAAGTCCAGTCCAAGTCCAGTCCAAGTCCAGTCCAAGTCCAGTCCAAGTCCAGTCCAAGTCCAGTCCAAGTCCAGTCCAAGTCCAGTCCAAGTCCAGTCCAAGTCCAGTCCAAGTCCAGTCCAAGTCCAGTCCAAGTCCAGTCCAAGTCCAGTCCAAGTCCAGTCCAAGTCCAGTCCAAGTCCAGTCCAAGTCCAGTCCAAGTCCAGTCCAAGTCCAGTCCAAGTCCAGTCCAAGTCCAGTCCAAGTCCAGTCCAAGTCCAGTCCAAGTCCAGTCCAAGTCCAGTCCAAGTCCAGTCCAAGTCCAGTCCAAGTCCAGTCCAAGTCCAGTCCAAGTCCAGTCCAAGTCCAGTCCAAGTCCAGTCCAAGTCCAGTCCAAGTCCAGTCCAAGTCCAGTCCAAGTCCAGTCCAAGTCCAGTCCAAGTCCAGTCCAAGTCCAGTCCAAGTCCAGTCCAAGTCCAGTCCAAGTCCAGTCCAAGTCCAGTCCAAGTCCAGTCCAAGTCCAGTCCAAGTCCAGTCCAAGTCCAGTCCAAGTCCAGTCCAAGTCCAGTCCAAGTCCAGTCCAAGTCCAGTCCAAGTCCAGTCCAAGTCCAGTCCAAGTCCAGTCCAAGTCCAGTCCAAGTCCAGTCCAAGTCCAGTCCAAGTCCAGTCCAAGTCCAGTCCAAGTCCAGTCCAAGTCCAGTCCAAGTCCAGTCCAAGTCCAGTCCAAGTCCAGTCCAAGTCCAGTCCAAGTCCAGTCCAAGTCCAGTCCAAGTCCAGTCCAAGTCCAGTCCAAGTCCAGTCCAAGTCCAGTCCAAGTCCAGTCCAAGTCCAGTCCAAGTCCAGTCCAAGTCCAGTCCAAGTCCAGTCCAAGTCCAGTCCAAGTCCAGTCCAAGTCCAGTCCAAGTCCAGTCCAAGTCCAGTCCAAGTCCAGTCCAAGTCCAGTCCAAGTCCAGTCCAAGTCCAGTCCAAGTCCAGTCCAAGTCCAGTCCAAGTCCAGTCCAAGTCCAGTCCAAGTCCAGTCCAAGTCCAGTCCAAGTCCAGTCCAAGTCCAGTCCAAGTCCAGTCCAAGTCCAGTCCAAGTCCAGTCCAAGTCCAGTCCAAGTCCAGTCCAAGTCCAGTCCAAGTCCAGTCCAAGTCCAGTCCAAGTCCAGTCCAAGTCCAGTCCAAGTCCAGTCCAAGTCCAGTCCAAGTCCAGTCCAAGTCCAGTCCAAGTCCAGTCCAAGTCCAGTCCAAGTCCAGTCCAAGTCCAGTCCAAGTCCAGTCCAAGTCCAGTCCAAGTCCAGTCCAAGTCCAGTCCAAGTCCAGTCCAAGTCCAGTCCAAGTCCAGTCCAAGTCCAGTCCAAGTCCAGTCCAAGTCCAGTCCAAGTCCAGTCCAAGTCCAGTCCAAGTCCAGTCCAAGTCCAGTCCAAGTCCAGTCCAAGTCCAGTCCAAGTCCAGTCCAAGTCCAGTCCAAGTCCAGTCCAAGTTTAGTCGAATAAGACGGCCGGTGGTTCAACTACTATGCAACACTATTTGACAGCTATCCCGATATGCAATTGCCTGTCCGAAAAATTTAATTTGACATTTATTTTGACGGAACGACTACTTTCGGTAGGGCCCGTAGCTGCGTTGACAGACCTCAGACACCGAGGCCAGCATCACTAAAAACATAAAATCTGCATACTTACACTTTCGACGTTTCTCAATTGCTTCTCGTTAGCTTGTAGCTCTCTTTCGAAAGCTTCATGCTTCTGTAGTTTGCGCTCCAAGTTGGCTAGGTCCCTGTTGAATGGAATGAAATATAAGTACGGTTAGAACGTAATAAGAACATAAATGGTTATAGGGCTAATTTTTCAATCATCTGATAACTTTATTCGAGGAATTATTTTTGAGTTATTTCATACAAAAACTTAAGAACGTAAATTGTTACAGGGCAAATTTTTCAATCATCTGATAACTTTATTCGAGGAATTATTTTGAAATTTTGACAGTTATTTCATACAAAAACTGTCAAACGTCAATATTATTCATCGAATAGAAGTTATCTGGCGATGGAATTATCGGCCCTTATGGAGATAAATATGTAAACTAATAATTTAAAGAGAAAAGATTTAATCGTTTTGTATGTTTGTTTGTTACGCTTTCACGCTTAAGCGGCTGAACGGATTTGGATGAAATTTGACACAAGGGTAGAGCATGATCTAGATTAGGACGTAGGATACCTTTTATTCCGATATTCCCACGGAATCGAGGCCTATGCGAGAGAAACCGCTGCGCGCAGCTAGCTTTTAATAAATTACTGTATCTCGATATTGCTCAAGTATTTACATGTATAATTGTATAAGCTTTGAAACTTGAAAAAAACGTAATATTGGTTTATCCGTTTGGAAGACGGACAGAACGAAATGTGCTTAACATATGCATAAAACCACCCTTCTTGCGACCGGGATTAAAATATCTTTAAAATACGATGTAAAACTGACCTGTAGCTCTGGTCCTTAGCAGTCCTGGTCTTGTCCTGAATCCAGTTCTGTAGCTCCTCAGTTGCGGCGACAAACTAAAATAAAAACCATTTGTCAAAAAGTTGGTTTCTTTAAAAAAAATCAACTGGTATGAAAAAGTAGTCTGTACTACTTTTAAGTTAGACTCAAAGTAACAGGTATTTTTTTTATATTGATGAACACTTTCACCCCTAAAATGATGCCTTTGGGATTTCCTTTCAACGTTTCTCAAGGAATCAAAGTTGTCGATATTGCTCACAGAATAAGCAAGCTGAAGTGGCAATGGGCCGGCCATATAGCCCTAGAACAGATGACTGTTGGGGTAGACGTGTTCTTGGGTGGAGACCGCGAATCGGTGAACGTAAGGTGGGACGCCCTCAGGCTAGGTGGAGCGACGATTTTCGCAGGATGGCTGGTAGCAGCTGGATGAGAGTTGCCGAAAATCGAGTTGAATGGCGTGCAATACGAGAGGCCTATGTCCAGCAGTCGACTGGTAGGCTGGTGATAATAATAAATAATAATAATATCCCTGGACATTTCACACAGCGCCATCTAGTCCCAAGCTAAGCAACCTAATGCTTGCGTAACAAGATGGCTGATAAACTACTGATACTACTGACTGTGATGATGATGATGTTTCTCAGTAAAGAAGATAATATCGTTATTCCTTACCTGTTGATGCGCTAAGCTAGCCAACAACGCCCGACGTCGCTCAGCGGCCGCGTGACGCACGCCGTCGCGACGTTGTAGTACTGCCGCGCGACGGGCTGCGATGCTAAGGAATTAATACATTTATTAGTAAGTCACATGAGGGGCCCGTGGCTAAATAATAACAGCCGCACAGGTCGATCGGTCAGGTTAAGCTACGTTTGCCGCGGTTGGTCTGTGGATGGGTGACCATCTTTACATACTGAGACCCGTAGGGGCGCGAGTGCAAGTGCCTACCCATAATGGATGGATGTGTTTATTCTAGAGTGCCAGGTATTTATTATTTTAGGTCAAAATAAAACCATTTTATATTATCTTTGGTTAGACGTACTCAGCGTTATGGTAAAATTTGTCAATCTATTTTAATTGGACCCTGTATATTTTTTTACTAGCCTCCACTTTCTCCCATTCTAGAGCAAAGCCCAAGTCTTTACATCTTTCGCGAGCCCCCGCGTATTCCTTCCAGTTTTAACAGAACCTATCCAGCTCGCCCCGACATCTGTTTTTTTTTTTTCAATCATCATCAAATGACCCCTCCCGCTCTGGGTGGGGCGGAAGGGAGTGTCAGACTCTTACTGACTAAAACCCACCCGTGTTCCTTCCTTAGCCCTTTATGTTCCAGGGCAGCGGTAACCCTTTCGGACGATCCCGCTATCTCCTACATGGTCAAGTTATAATATTATGTAGTAATAATACTAACTGTTCGGCAGCATAATGCGGTATCTTCTCCAGCGCCTCGGCTCTCTGCACGAAGGCGGCCAGGCGCTCGTCCTGTGCTGCCAAACGAGCTTCCAATTCCTCGTGACGCTTGACTAGAGCTTCAGCTTCGTCGACTGACGACTGTGGGAAGAATAACAGAGAATTAGTTTCATTTTAATATTATGCTTAGGCCCGCTTCCATCGCAAAACATTAAAAAAAAATCAACCGAATTCCAAAAACGACACTACAAAGTGAAAAATAACTTTAATTTCGGAAGTCGGTGTCGTTGGGCTCGCATTTTCGTTGTTTGCCACCGACTTCCGAAATTAAAGTTATTTTTCACTTTGTAGTGTCGTTTTAAGAAGTCGGTTGATTTTTTTTTTGTAAAAAAGTTTTTTATTTTTCACTTTTAAGTTGTAATTTTTAGCAGTAATTTTGGTTTAAAAACCAAACTACTGGACCGTTTTTGATGAATTTTCTATGGGACCATTTGGGAAGTATACCCTTTCCAACAAAAAAAGAATTTTTCAAATCGGTTGGCAAGCGACGGAGTTATGCGCGAACAAACATTAAAAAAAAAAATACATACATCCGAATTGAGAACCTCCTTTTTTAGAAGTCGGTTAAAAACAAGAATTTAAAACAAGTCGTTGTATTTCTGTGAATCGTTTGAAGTCGATCGTCTAAGCCCAGTCATTTGACAGGACATAAGAAATGTCAAAAATTATGCATTATCAACCTATAATGTTCCCACTGCTGGGACACAGGCCTCCTCTCTGTGAGAGGGAGTGGGCCGTAATCCACCACGCGGGCCCAGTGCGGGTTGGTAGATGTCACATGTCTTCGAATTTTTCGGTTCGAGGACATGCCGGTTTCCTCACGATGTTTTCCTTCACCGTTTTGAGAGCAGTGATGATGAAATAATTTACACAAAGTAAAGCGCCTGTCTGGGTTCGAACTTACGACCTACAACTCGTAAGTCGCGACTAATGATGACAGGTCCCTGTTTTCCCGCCCGATTCCTTCCGAAAACGGTTGCGTTGGTCAACAGTGGGTCGGTAATATAATAATAATAATAATATCCCTGGACATATCACACAGCGCCATCTAGTCCCAAGCTAAGCAACCTAATGCTTGTGTTATGGTAACAAGATGGCTGATGATAAACTAGAAGAACTGGCTTATATAGAAGCTGTGGTATGATGCTACTCTGCTTACCCCAATAACAGTAAATATATACTGCATTCGCGATTTTTTTAACAAAAATGTAAATAAATATGAGTTTATGGAAAAATAACTTTAATTCCTACACAATAAAGTTCAGTTTACGCTACAACTTCAAACATTTTTATAACTTTTTAAATAGTGCTAGTCACTCTGAAATCAACTTAATTGCTGTTAAAATAAAGTTGATATTTGTTCAACTTGAAATAACATCAATATGAAACAAGTTTGAATACACTTTAAATAGATTGTTCTACTAAACTCACCCCAAATTGCTTGTACTCGAGATAAGCCTCATGTGCTCCACTGGACGCGTCGATTTGATCACACTCGCGGTTGAAGCTCTGCAGTTGAACCAACTGCTTCAAATAGGCATCCTTGTCTTGCCATTCTGTTGAAAAAATCATAAAATATTAGTATAAAGCAAAGGCCTACAGAAGCCCCGAAAACCTAAAAAAAAACAGAAATCGTCTTCTCCAAACTTTTTTTATTAAAATACCTTTGAAGATTGTTTACAACTTAGGCAAAATCCTACTATACAGGGTTATTTGTAAAACACCAGCAACCTCTTAAGAGGTCATTGTACTCATCATTATGAACAACTTTTACTATGGGACAAACCTGAAATCGCGAAAAAAAAATCTGCTGATCCCTACAATTGTGTTCGCATAACTCGTCAAAATGTAGGGAGCAGCTCCTTTTCTTTTATTTTAAGAGAATGATAAAACTAAAAAACTCGGTGCGCGAGTCCGACTCGCACTTGACCGGTATTTACAATTAAAAACAACACTGATTATTTTAGGCACTAAAATCAATATAAAACGGCGCAGATAACAATCCCAATTGTGTGATCGATCAATTTACAAAATTGATCGATCACACTGGGGGATTGTTGTAATGATGGAAGTCATGCGTGTATTTGTAGCAGTTAGGGCACCTCCATACAATTTGGCACAATCGACGCGCCCGCATTTCGGACGCGGGATTCAGATCTGAATACTGCACTGTACCTTTAGCGACAGCCTTGTGATCGTTTTCCAAACTCTTGATCTTATCAGCGACGTCTGTGAGCGACGGGTTGTTGGCGAGCAGCTGCTTGCCCAGTGCTATGACTTCTTTGTACCTGGGGGGCAGAGAGAATATCATTAATTAGTCATTCAATGAAAAAATCGTGGTAACAACAATCAGGAAAACTTGAGGAAACCGGTATATACAGCGTGGCGCTTTAATGGCGACATTAATTTAACACACGTATACGGTTTCGCGTTTTAGTTTTATGAATATATTTTAATTTAATTAAACATTAATATTTATTTATTTATTAACAATTTTCTAAAATAGCATCTTAGAGCAACCTGACTTAAAGAACTGTAGCGCAGGGGTCATTTGCCGGGGTCACGGATCATAACATCGCGTCAATGTAATTAAAACAAATAACGTACAAAGAGAAGGCGAATTGAAGGAAAGAGAGAGAGCCCTATGTCGGCGTGGGGCGCAGGTGGAAGTTTTCAAGTTACGATTTTTTTTGTGTTTTATAATTTTTATGATTACTGGCCACTAGCCCTACCCGTGTGTTATATTAATGTCGCCATTGTAGCGCCACGTTGTATACAAGGTGATTTTTTAAAGTCCAGCCAAATTTAAGGATGTGGTACAGACCATCAAACTGAACAACTTTCTCCATGGGACAAATAGCGTAATCGGGAAAATTTTATCAACTGTCCCATAGAAAACTTCAATACCTACTCGACCTAAATGTATGGGACGGCTGAATTTTTATTCGCGATTACGATGTTGGTCCCACGGAGAAAGTTGTTCAGTTTGATGGTCTGTACCACATCCTTAAATTTGGCTGGTCTTTAAAAAATCACCTTGTACATATATATATATATATTTTTTTACAACTGCTAAAAAGATATGAAAATCTTTTAACGAATATTTAAAGAATCTGTATATATCTAAGATGTACGAGTATACTTACTCGTCATCATGCGCCTTGATGTCGTCCATCAGCTCTTGGTGCTGTTTGTGTAGCGCCTCCGCCGTCGCCACGTCCTTGGCGCTGGCTTCCTGAGCCAATTGCTCACGGACTTTCTGGTGATAAGAGAGAACGGATTAGTATGGAGTTTAGTAAAGTGGGTAGGGAATTTGGTGAAATGGGAAAACAGTTGGTAAGTCGCGAATTTGGTCAAATGGGTAGGGAATCTGGTGAAATGGGTAGGGAGTTTGGTGAAATGGTTAGGGAATTTGGTGAAATGAGTAGGGAATCTGGTGAATTGGGTAGGGAGTTTGGTGAATTGGGTAGGGAATCTGGTGAAATGGTGAAGGAATTTGGTCAAATGGTTAGGGAATTTGGTGAAATAGGTAGAGAATTTGGTGAAATGAGTAGGGAATTTGGTGAATTAGGTAGAGAATCTGGTGAAATGGTGAAGGAATTTGGTCAAATGGTTAGGGAATTTGGTGAAATAGGTAGAGAATTTGGTGAAATGAGTAGGGAATTTGGTGAAATGGGTAGGGAGTTTGGTGAAATGCTCTTGATCTGGTTATAATCGAGAGTCTTTGGCAACTAAATCTTCTATTAATCAAGATATGTGTATTTCTCTAAATCATAAAAATACAGTAAGTATCTGAAATTCACATTTTTTTTCTGTAGAATCCAGAAAGAAAGATGGATTCCCTTTCGTCTATCTTAAGCCACCGGCACAATAGTGTGTTGTGTTGTGGCGTCACGCGGAATGCACCAATCAAACGTATCTGTCCAGGACGACGTCAAATGAGTCACACAATGAGTTTTGATTGGCTAAAACTGCGTCAGAATGCGACACAACACAGTAATGTAAATCCGGCCTTACTTAGATTCAGTGTGTAAATTTGGCACCACTTCTGCCAACGATAACTCATAACTGCAAAAGCATTTGTGAAATTCGTTTTATTGAAATAAACCTGTGTTTGACTCTCTCTGGAGTCTTACAGCCGACACTTGCCATCTCTCTCCCTCTAACTTTCTCTCTGTCTCACCTGCATCCAGTGCGTCAGCGTGGTGGAACTCCTGCCAAAGATCTGGTGTCCCACAGCCGACTCCAGCCGACTCCTCCTCTCTGCGGCTTGCGCTTGACATCTCTCCCACATTTGCTGGATCTCCTTCTGGCGACCTTCGACGTTTCCTCGTTCGTTGGGGTATTGGGATTTGACTCTGGAGGAAGATAGTTTAAATATTAGTTTAGCTTGAAATATAAAGATTTATCGTGTAGAAATTCTATTCTAGGCTTTAAATTTTACTTTTTTCTGCAAATAAAACAATAGCTAGCTAATGCCCATTTTCACTAACACAAAGAAACACCTAATGCACGCCTAAATATCATAGCATAGCAGTGCGATTCTGTAACCATCTCACCGTGAAAACTTAGGTGAAGTGAGCTGACATTCCAACTAATGCTAGGGATTGACACTATTCAGCTCACTCTAAGCTCATTTCACCTAACTTTTCACGGTGAGATTTTTACAGAATCGATCGGCTGTTCATTTATACAGTGACAGTGTTCATTTATAGAGGCACTAGCTGCGCCCCGCGATTTCACACGCATAAGTTTCGATCCCGTGGGAATATCGGGATAAAAAGTATCCTATGTGTTAATCCCGGTTAGAAACCATCTGTGTGCCAAATTTCATTCAAATCCGTTCAGTATTTTTTGCGTGAAAGAGTAACAAACATCCATCCATCCGTCCATACAAACTTTTACGTTTATAATATTAGTAGGATTTATTTTGATGTCACCTAGTGTTTGTGAAAACGAGCATTTAAACTCATTTTACAGAAGTAAATATTGTTAGGTTGTATAACTTTTTTGTAAATAACAACCAACTGCATTAATCAATCCGTCAGTTAACTGCGTCTGTTGTCGAAGGACCTTTGCTTAATTGGACATAGTTTAGCAGAAAGGACTCAACCCACAAAAAGTAATTTTTGAGTTATCGAGGTTTTAAGTTTAGGTGTGTAATGTGTGTATTGCTGCAATGATGTTGTATATGGAATATTTTGAAATATTGTCACTTATGGGCAAACATACCAATATTTTTATGAGTCAAGTTGTATACGTACAGACGCCAATACATCAAGCTACTTACTACAATCTGTCAAATTTCTTTAATAGATTTTCAACTTTATCTCTAAAGCATTACGGTTCAAGGTTGATTGGGAAAATTTTACAGTTTCGGATAGTTTGATGTGCTGGACCCTGTAAATAGACTAAGGCAATTTTCGAGTTATTGGAAAGAATGTGGGTTGAGTCCTTTCTGCTTAACTACGTTCAATTCCATGGCAGATTCTAGGTTTATTTAAACTAAAATAAGTTGTTTTTTAGGGTACCGTACTCCGTACCAAAAACGGAACCCTTATAGGATCACTTCGTAGTCCGTATGTCTGTCCGTCCGTCCGTCTGTCTGTCAAGATCCTTTTTCTCAGGAACGCGTGGAGGTATCAAGTTGAAATTAATATCAAATACTCAGGTCTGTGGTCCCTTGCAGCAGTGAAAACATCAAACTTCTAAGTCGACGCGATCAAAAGATACGGCCTTTTATGCTCCGTTTTTGCCACATATTTTGACACTCGCAAGGGAATCAAAACCTATAGGGTACTTCCCGTTGACCTAGAATCATGAAATTTGGCAAGAAGCTATGTCATGTAGCATATGTAAAGAAAAAAAAAAATGGAAAACCGTAAATTTGTAGTTACATACCTACAAATTTCTACGGAACCCTCGGTGCGCGAGGCCGACCTGCACTTGTTCGGTTTTTTTAGGGAAAAGCCTGTGGTTTTGAAACTACACTACAAAACTTATCTTAAACATATAACTAGCTATTCTATACCTTATTATATCAAAGTATTCTTACATTTCACTTTCATATCGTTCGATTAGGCTGCATGTAATGATAAAATAAATGTATTAAGAATCATTTCAAAACTATTATTTTTTAATTGATAATTAAATATTTTGCCAAATCTCAGGTATGCCGTAGTGATTTTTTAACCGACTTCAAAAAAAAAGGATGTTCTCAATTTGGTCTTCAATTTATATTTTATATTTTTAGATATTGACGTGAACAACCAATCGCAAATGAGGCCTGATTTACACGGATCGATTTAATTGTCTTTGGCATACCATAAAACAACAATACAAGTTGCTGCTAGTTTTTATTGTATCTCTCCCACCAATTAATGGTTCATTAACTGACTAGAACAGATTCTTGTCAATTAGAATAAAAGAATAGAAAGTAAAGAACTAGAGAAGAGAAGAGAGATACGCTATGTGTAAAAGCCCCTATAAATAAATAAATAAAGAAAAAAAAAAAACAAAAAAAAAAGAGAGTAGATGTATAACAAAAGTTTATGGGCCATTAACTGGAGTTAATGTACCATTAACTTTTATATCTACTTCAGTACAATGGCCTTAAAGACAATACTTACGAGTCCGCCAACAAGCTGATAGTGTTGACCTTCTCCCGCACAGGTTCCAGCTCCCTCTCCAACTGGGCGTGTCTCCTCTGCAACGCCCTGACGGTTCGAAGGTCTGAGGCTGGGGCGGAACTAGCCGCTAACTGGTTCTCTTTCTCAGCCATCCAGTCTAGAGCTTCGTCGCAGGTTCGGCTGAAGAGTTCCACACTGTGGGATAAGAATTGTTTGTTAATTTTACCATATAAAAAGAAATTAAAAACAGGTTGTACAGTCAACCGCAGATCTGTGCTACATTTGCACTGCAAAAATCGCCCTTACTGCTAAACACATAAGAGCGTTGTCTGTGAATCTTGCCCTAAAAAACACACCTAAAAAGGTTACAAAGATTTGAATTGAAGTTCTATGTTAGACAACCTTATGTCAAATTGACATCATGACCTGGTTTCCGTAAAATACAACTTACTTAAAATATTATTATCACTGCCCCATCCTACCAGTTGACTAAACCCCCGATCACCACCACTCAACTCCTCAAAAATCCAGGGTTATTTACCTCGAAGCACCTTCCAAGCTCTTCTCCTTCTGCTGCTTCAAACGCAGCAGCCTATCCCACTGTTGACGCAGCTGTTGCCGCCGGGCGGTTGCCTTAGCAGCCTGGCTGTGCTTAGCAGCCACCAGCTCTTCGGCTGCAGCGTCGATGTGTTCCAGGCGTTTTGAGGCGGCTGATAAGTCGGTGACGAATTTCTGCGGGGAGAAAATCTTTGGTAATAGATAACAAGAAACTGCAAAAAAAATCTGGTCGTGTCGAATAAGAATACCATAATCAGCCATAATCATTTCACTCCTGGAACCGGCGGCCAGCACTCAGTGAGAGGGAGCGGGCCGTTATCTACCACGCAGGCCCAGTGCGGGTTGGTAGATGTCACACATGTCTTCGAATTTTTGGTTCTAGGACATGCCGGTTTCCTCACGATGTTTTCCTTCACCGTTTCGAGAGCATCATCATCTGCCTAGCCTTTTCCCAACTATGTTGGGGTCGGCTTCCAGTCTAACCCGAAGCAGCTGAATACCAGTATTTTACATGGAGCGTCTGCCTATCTGTCCTCCACAACCCAGTTACTGGGTAATACGATACCCCTTGGTAAGACTGGTTGTCAGACTTTCGGGCTTCTGATCACCCGTCACGACTGTCAAAGATCCACGAATGACAGCCGGGACCAACGGCTTAACGTGCTTTCCGAGGCACGGAGGGGTCTCGGTATGTAAAGATGGTCACCCATCCACAGACCAACCGCGGCAAGCGTAGCTTAACCTGACCGATCGACCTGTGCGGCTGTTATTATTTAGCCACGGGCCCCTCATTCCACGGGCCATGGTGATGAAATAATATACACTAAGTAAAGCGCCTGTCTGGGTTCGAACCTACGACCTACAACTCGTAAGTTGTGGCCGTTACCACTGAGCCACCACTGCTCACCGCCTTGCTGATTGGCTAATATTTTTACCACGGCATGAACTAATCTAACACAGTTCGTTTTGATACTACAGTCACGAGCACCAATATGTCAACACACAGCAACTTTCAATTGCGATTTTTTCGTGAAATAACGAATGCAACGTTGAAATACGACACATTACATAAACCTATGGGTTCGAAAATGATATGTTCGTAACAACACAAAATTTCATCCAAAAATAAAGGAGTAAATCGCTTTTGAATAAAGCCGAGTGTATACATACTTTTGCTCGTGACTGTACATTAAAAACCTTAGAACTTTACCTCATATTTCCTCTTAGCATTCTCAACGCTATCGTCAGCATCATCAGATCGCAGCATCTTCTCCTTATCCTTAATCCACTTGTCGAAGTCATCGCATTCGGCGAAGAAGCTGTACAGTTTGATGGCGTCTTCGAGTTGAGCGCGACGCGCAGCCGAGAGGGTTAGGAGTTCATCTGCGTAAAGATAGAAAAAGGTTTTAAACTTGAATTCAGAATCTTAAGATTGTTAACAAGTTTTGGAAAAACCAACTCAATTTTAAACAACATAAAGTTCGAATTCCAATGCAACTAAATATTTTCAGCACCTTCATTGTTACATATAATCAGTCAAAATGGATGAATTCCATTTACTATATATTAAAGTTAACTTTAGAACTTGAAATCACGTCTGGTTTCTCAAAAGTTGTGAGAGTTTTATATTTCTGCTCGCTCTCCTGGCGGCTGGCTAGTTAATGATTCATTAACCTTTGGGAAATACTGTTATTTGTCTTTAACGTACCTATAAGCCTTGACGGGGATCGTCAGTCAGCTAATGGTCCATTAACTGACTCTTACTAGTGTGACTGTTAGCTACTATAACTCGCATGGGTACTAAAGAGATCATCTTGAGAGTTAATGGTCCATTTACTCACAAGAATGCCGCCCAACTCCCTAACTTTTACTTATGCGCCACAAACAAACACAGACGCGGATCTTCCATTAGTTAATGGGCCATTAACTGAAGATCCACGAGTTAATGACCCATTAACTTTTACATTTTCAACACACACGAAAAATGTTCAGTACATTTTCAACACTCACGCGGAAAATGTTGCCAGCTATAAAAAAAAAACTCACCATAATCCTTCTGAATCTCAGACATTCTAGTCTCAACGCTGGCAGTCCTCTGCTGCGGCAGGGTCGTCCGGCTGGCTCTCCTGGCTGCTTGGCTCGGCTTGTTCCGTTTGACGGGGACCACCTGTTTGACGAGGACAGTCTTCTTCACGCGCTGGACTGTACGGACTTTCTCGGGGCGACGGACTTGGACCTAGGAAGGAGCAAGAGTTTATTGAAGACCTCAGAATGATGAAATGAATACCTACAGCGATGCGGACGAATTTTTCACCCTATGATTCTTTTGCATATTTTTTCACGTGTACATATTATTATTTTAAATTTTAGCGTATATAAGGTCCCATCAAAATAGGTGGACAAACTTTTAGAAATCATTCAGACCACCAAAATAAGGACAATGGTAAAAAAATATATATAAGAAAAATGCATTAGATACTTACAATTAAAATAATCAGCTAACAAAAATACATTTATAAATGTTGGTTACCCAATGCATAAACACATCCCTCCATTGTCTTTAAAACTGTGATGCGAGCATGCGCGCAGCGGGGCGCGAGTGCAAGTACCTAGTTCCTAGTTCGCTCAGTGTCAGGTATTTATTATTTTAGGTCAAAATAAAATCATTTTAATCAGCGTTTTTTGACAGATGGAACTAGTGATTGTAGCAACACACAATACATTGATTGATACACGTACGGTATTATAATGTCTGTAAGAAGCCATAAATAAGATAAGGCAGTTTATATATTTATTTTATTACGCATTTTAAAGTTAACTTTTACGTAATCTGGAATATGTACGTTCTGAGACAGCTGTCAAAAAACGGTTAACCTAATAGACAGGGTACAAAGTGATTGTGTTTGACAATTTTTTTTTAAATAACTGTTACGTTGCATCATACTGTAAGAAGCTGGTAAAAAAGGGAACTAATTTTTTGAGCTGTTATTTAAATATTCGAGATGTTATTATGATCAGTTGAAAAACCTATTGAGCAGTTATTTAATTTAATGGCGGTTGGTTAATTATTGCGACAGTAAAACATGGACAGTAATAAAAAATCAATTAGTCGGTTAGTAACACGCATATACCTTGTTTACATCGAAACAGTTAGGTTAGGTTAGAACTGTGACCACACAACGCCAGAAACATATTTTTGAATACAAAACCAAACATTTTAAATATATGCCCACACGTAACCGCTCGTTCAATAATTTTTACCGCCCATGTAATTATTTTCCTGCTCAATTATATATTCACTGATCCATTTCATTATTTTTTATTACTCATTTTTGTTTACTTTGTGCTTAGTTTTAACTGCTGAACTAGTTATTAAACGTGCCATTTATAATTTTTAACTTACCAACAACAACAACAACTGCCTCTTTAAATCAGAGCCTAAAAAATAATACTCACAGGCACAACTCTAGGCTCAATCTCCCGCACATAGTTCGCGGGAACGAACCCGTCAGTCCTGTCAGCTTTGCGCACTGACCACCAGTCAGGGTTGGTCTTGTTGATCAGGAACATCACCTCGCCCTTCTGCATGGAGATACCCTGGCCGGTGAAGGCGTACAGAGCTTTTACCTGTGGGGAAAAAGGCGATTTTAGTTTGTTTATTTTATGAGTTTGGTATGTTTCGAATATTAAAAAAAAACCGGCCAAGTGCGAGTCGGACTCGCGCACTCGAGGGTTCCGTACAAATTTGTAGGTATAAAACTACAAATTTACGGTTTTCGAATTTTTTCCTTTACTTGTGCTATATGACATTGCTTCTTGCCAAATTTCATGATTCTAAGTCAACGGGAAGTACTCTATAGGTTTTGATTTCCTTGCGAGTGTCAAAATATACGGCAAAAACGGTAATCTTTTGATCGCGTCGACTTAGAAGTTTGATTTTTTCACTGCTGCAAAGGGACCACAGACCTGAGTATTTGATATTAATTTGAACTGACAGACAAACGGACGGACAGACAGACGGACAACGAAGTGATCCTATATGGGTTCCGTTTTTGGTACGGAATACGGAACCCCAACGGCCATTACGACAACAAAGTTCAAAACGTTCACACTGAGAAGTGCAAAACAAACGCCGGTGAGCGGGCACCTCTCCGTCGCCTTATAGTAACTTACAACACACACTTTACCAATTCAGATATTTTTACATTTTCTCCTGCAAAATTTAAAAAAATGGCTATAGCTTTGCTTACCGACAACCTTTCATAACTTGCTTTTATTTTTTTCTTTTAATTCTAAAATTCATATGTGTCCGTCCGTCCTTACCTCTTTTAGATATTTGTTAATTAATAATAATATAATATCCCTGGACATTTCACACAGCGCCATCTAGTCCCAAGCTAAGCAACCTAATGCTTGTGTTATGGTAACAAGATGGCTGATAAACTACTTATATACATTTTTTTTTTTTTTGTAAATACATACATATTATAGATAGAAAAACACCCAGACTCGGAACAAATACATGTAGGTCATACAAATATTTGTTCCGTGCGGGAATCGAACCCGCGACACGCAGTGCAGCAGTCAATCGCTTAACCACTGCGCCAACCGTGCCGTCGTAATTGAATCCGTGGACAATAGTGTGGGTTATATGTTTATTAAATAAATCTAATTAGCTCCGATGTACAAATTGTAACGTGTAACTGTTTTTTGTCCCTAAAGAAATAAAATAAAATGGCGTTTCTGCTTACTTGTGGCACGCTCCTCTCCTCAGTAACAGTTCTATGCTCGAGTCTCTCCACAGGCTCCTCCTCCCAAACCTCTGTGGGCACCAGTCGGGACTCGTTCACCCATTCTTCTTCTTCAATGGCTGGGGTCGATTCTACTTCGGTTGGGAGCTGGTGGGAGAAATTGGTGAATTAGTTTTGATTCATGGTTATAGTATTATAATATAGCCAATATATAATGGCGGATCGAGCATTTCTGGATAAATGAAGGCATTGAATGGGTGTAGTCTAGTTTGTAACTGATGACGGCGAACTATGTGTATATTTTAGTATTGTTTTCAAGTGAGAACGATGAATTATACGAGATGGTTGGTTAATCGAGGGACATTTTTTTTGTATATACAGGGTGTTAAAGAAATTACGTGCCATAGCTTAGGGGTAGGTTCAGTATCGATAAAGGAACCCAGGAAAAATTAAAACATAAAAAATTAATGCAAGATCAACATAATTTAGTATCTATCTACTTAAAAGGTATTTTATTTTTATTTTTTACGGGTTCCTTTGTCGATACTGAACTCATCCTGAAGCTATGGCACGCAATTTCTTTAACATCCTGTATATTCATGGGTTTACTTATCGAGGATGTTTCGAGGTCAAACGATTTTTTGATGAGCTGTTTTTGTACTGCGGTGATTTTATGGACTTTACTCAAAGTTTTGGTGTATCCTGAAAGCCATCGGACTCTAGATTAACCATTACTTATTCTTGAGTAGGCATGTGTAAGTAATGCGAGTGATGCATCACGCGTAATATCACCCGAGCGCGTACTGTAACATCACACATTATTCGACTAAAATAAGCATCACACCATCACACTAAACATTACGCGCGCGGTAGCAGCGCAGTAGCTCGCGACATGACTCGCAGACTCGCTCGAACCGAGCTCTCCCGAACGCATCGCATCGGCAATGTTCGGTTTATATCGGAAGTCCGGAACTAGGCGCGTGCGATTTCGTATTTCGCTCGTTCAGGTGACTTAGTATGTTATTTAGAACTCTATTTTTATTATAAAGGGTTTATATTTCCTTGACACCATGTCCTATTACACTAGAACATTGCATTACATTAGAACGCGCGATGGTGTGCTATCGCATGGCGCGACATCCTATCATCACGCGTGATGTTTGAAGTGATGGTGTAATGTAATATTACTCGGCACGAAATGTAATGACATATCACGTCACTTCGTGGTGCACTGTTTTGCACATGTCTACTTGAGATATATGATTCTTTGAGGAACCGCGTCAAGTTTCGGTGTATCTCGAAAGTTTTCGTGATCAACCGGAGCCCATTTTTTTTGACATACCTGTAAGCTAGTGATTCCGGCAGCATTGAGCCGAGCCGCATGCGCGCTCAGGGTGTCCAGCTCGGCGCGGTAGGCGCGCACCTCCTCGTGCGTGGCGCGGTGGCGGGCCAGCAGCGCGCCGGCGGAGGGCGCGTCGCGGCCGCAGTCGTCGGTGGCCACCAGGGGGCGCTTCTCCTTCATCCAGGACTCGGATTCGTTTGCGTCGCCGTAGAACTGGTCAAAGAAAGATGGGGTTTAAAATGACGACACGGCACGGCACGGTTGGCGCAGTGGCTGAGCGATCGACTGCTGCGCTGCGTGTCGCGAGTTCAATTCCCGCACGGAACAAATATTTGTATTGCCTGTAGTTGTTCCGGGTCTGGCTGTTTGTGTATGTGAGTTTAAATGTTTGTAAACGCACCCGCGATACGGGAGAAATTCCTAGTGAGGGGCAACGTTTAAAAAAAAACAAATAGGGTAGAATTTTTTTGGAACGCAGTTCCTTATCGCGCGTTGCGAAAGGGGGCTAGACGGAAAAAATTAAGACCAAAAGTGGTAACGACACTTTTTGCTATAGTTGTAAGCCGTGCGGCGTGCGCGTGTTTCTCTGTTTCGCTCTCTTTGAGCTTCGTTCCATCCGGGTGTCCCTTGACACCTCTCAAGTTTTTTTTTTTTGGATTTGTTGTGGCACTTTTTCCTACTAAGTCAATGACCTCTCAGTGTGTATACACACGAGAGATACACGTCGATGACAGAGGCAACTGTAACCGTCGACGCGTGTCGGTGACAGCCACTCGTGTATTTGACCTGTACTCCAAGACACATTGTTCCGTTATCACAATACAACAGAGAACAGAAACTGAACTGAACTTTAAAAGAGACTGACGTCTGAGTTTGTTTCGGCCTTTCTTCTCAGACTAGTCAGATAGGAAACGCCGACCTCATCTAGTTTTAAAATATGATTGACGTGTAAAGTGTTTGTACAAACCTACTTACAAAATAAAATAATTTATCATTTAACACAATAAAGTACAGACCAAGCAAGAAATTAAACCCATTCCCCAAGGCAGAACTCCATATCTACCTGATGAGCTTCAGCAGCATCAGCCAGCTGCTTCTCCCTGGCTGCAGCTAACTCTCTCAGGATCTGCCACTGCTTGTTAAGAGATGTGAGGCGACGCTCGATCTCAGCTGATTTCGGGTGTTTCGCGTCGATTAAGCTGTAAAAAAAGGAACATGTTTTGGCTTATCTTTTTGTATATTTTTTGTTGTACACACGGCTACACATCAAGCTATGCAAAACCAGTATTAGCTGACCGTTCATTGTGAGAAAATATCATACAAAGTGAGGCCAAGACAAACTGGTTTTGTATAGCTTGACGTGTAGCCGTGTGTACTACAGACTACAGTAGAAAATATAATGTGGGATTTTTCGTTAATTTTAGATCGTTTTAAGAAATAATTAAAAATTTAAACTATAAGAGAGAGACTTATCCCGCCCTGGGACAGGACGGGCTTGTAGTATAAATTCAAATGTCGTTTCTTTCAGCATTTACCCGCCGATCGAGTCTGTAAAAATTTCACCGTGAAAAGTCAGGTGAAGTGAGCTTACAGTGAGCTGTCAATAGTGTCAATCCCTAGCATTAGTTGGAATGACAGCTCACTCCACGCTCACTTCACCTAAATGTTCACGGTGAGATGGTTACAGAATTGCACTGCTGTACAGTCACAAGCACCAATATGTCAACACTTGGCAACTTTTAATTCCGATTTTTTCGTGAAATAACGATTGCAACGTTGAAATACGACACATTACATAAACCTATGGGTTCGAAAATGCTATGTTTGTAACAACATAAATTTCCTTTAAAAAGTAAAGGAGTAAATCGCTTTTTAATAAAGTCGAGTGTATACTCGACTCGTATAGTCGACTGTACATATACAGGATTAATTGTAAAATACTAAGAAAGAAAATACATTTATTTGGCACAAACTAAAAGACACACAATACACCAGCAGGCCAATTCTCGTAATTTAAAACGTTCAAAATCTAGTCGCAGTCTCATCTCGGCGACAAAAATATGTCAAAAACTTGTCAAAATGTAGGGAAATTAGACGTATTTTTGACAGATTGAGACTGAGATCAGACTGTGAACGTTCTTAAAATTACGAGAATTGCCCCTCAGATAAATACATCAGACAAAACAAACAATAAAAAAAATAAGAGATTAGATAAAAAGTGTGAAGTCCAATGTAAGAAGATCGCAGGAAAGTGTGCCTCACGGCTGCGCCAAAAAGGCCCAGTTCAGCAAAAATTCCAGACAACTAGTGCCTGACGCTGGTTTTTAACTGGACCTGATGTGTGAGGTGACAGATGCAAATCAGCTTTATACTAACAACCTTGCAGGACTGTATAATATACTCCAGATGCCTCTCTACTCTGTTATAGTCATAAACGACTCAAAGTGGAAGAAAATAGACAAAACCAAAATTTTTTAGAATCAAAAAGCATACATCATAGATAATTGTTTGATATTTTTTTCCTTCTAATTTTATAATTTGTTTTCATAAATTAATTTCTCTATTTTTATCGTGTTTACACCTAGTTATATGTGCATGCTGTGGTCTTCTGTACTTGAAGGAGCACACGTAAAATAACCTTTTTATTATTGTAATTTTCTATTGTATATGTGTATCCTTTGTTGGAGATCCTCAATAAATAAATAAACAAAATAAATAAATAAATAATAATTATTATTATTATTTATTTATTTAAAAAATAAATTTGATAAATAAATAATAATAATTATTATTATTATTTATTTATTTATCCTCACACTGGAACGCCATACGGCAATTACACCAACGGAGCAAAAAATCACTTTATGTGCTGCATTCAATCCATCCTGTGCGCGGTGGACATCGAACGAGTGGCGATATGGTTCGGGCATGCTCACGCAGCGTGCAATAATGATAGAATACCTCTGTCCCTTAGCCCGATGTCTCTGCGACACGTGGTCCCTGGCCCGCAGCTCGTGTAGCAACGCGGTGTGCTTCTGTTTCAACGCAAGCACGGCGCGAAGCTCCTTGGCGGCCACGTCGGTGCGGCATATACGTTGTTTTTCGGTTACCCAGCCTGTAAGAGAGAATTGTGGTTACTTATTTGAAAGACAGAAAGAAAACAAGGGACACCCGGATGGAACGAAGTTCAAAGAGAGAGACAGACAGAGAAACACGCGCACGCCCCTCGGCTTACAACTACCTATAGCAAAAAGTGTCGTTCCAACTTTTGGTCTTAATTTTTTCCGTCTAGCCTCCTTTCGCAACGCGCGATAAGGAACTTCGTTCCAAAACTTGAGAGGTGTCAAGGGACACCCGGATGGAACAAAGTATAACTGGCTTGCTTTCTATAAGAGAGAGAGAGAGAGAGAGAGAGAGACAGAGACACGCGCTCGCCACACAGCTTACAACTATAGCAAAAAGTGTCGTTCCAACTTTTGGTCTTAATTTTTTCCGTCTAGCCCCCTTTCGCAACGCGCGATAAGGAACTTCTTTCCAAAACCATTTATTTGCGGCAAACATGACGCATAAAAAAGGACATAAACACACTCAAAAAAAATATCAAGTTGGGGGTAAACATTCGTCACATTCACGCTAAACGGCCATCGCTCAGCATAATAAATAAATATATTATTATAAAAAAAAAATTAAAAAAAATATATACAGTATGTAACGGAAGGGGGGTATCAACCCTGAAGGAGGTGAATGTGCTCATCATAGTAAATCAATCAGCTGGTAGTCAGTTTTGTAAGGGAGGGCCAAATTTTTTTTTCATATTTCGACCTATGTTCTTTGGGGAAAGTTGTTGAGTTTCATGAGCACATTCACCTCCTTCAGGGTTGATACCCCCCTTCCGTTACACGCTGTATATTATTTTATTATATTATTTATTCAGCTGCATCCGGTTAGACTGGAAGCCGACCCCAACATAGTTGGGAGAAGGCTAGGCAGATGACAGTTAACCGCATTTAGGAAAAGATACGAGTATACATCTTCTATTTCGTGTCGTTGGCACGACTGTATTCCAGATTTTGATGGCCGAAAACTTTGCCCAGTATACTTCTGTATTCTTGGTATTATTACAGGTTTATGAATGAAAGTTCTATTAGAATACTTTACCTTCTTCCTCATCATGATCTTCTAGGAACTGGAACAGGTTCCTCGCGTCTTCCAGTCTCGCCTTGCGGTCCTTAGCGGCGGCTACCAGACTGGAAACAAAACATTTATTGTGAATAAATATTAAATATGCTTATGTGTAGATTTTTTGCGTTACTCAAACTCAAACTATTTATTTCAAATAAACCAGTTACAGGCACTTTTGAATTGTCAAGGTCGGTCAGTCAAAAAGATGAAGCTAGTTGCCCATTCCAAAGCGTAGGTACCTATGGAGAAGAACGGGCAAGAAACTCCATGGACACTCTTTTAAATCATAATAATATTGTTACAAAGTATTGGTTACATCATTCATGTTCAAAATTATGCACGTGAGAACGATGCAGAACGTTAAAAGCGTCCGTAATGAAAATATAAAAAAAAAAACAATTCAAATATTAAATTAAATCAAGATAAGCCATGGCAGCAAAGAGTTGACCAGTCCGTACTGACGGCGCCCGTTCACGAACATGACGCATAGATTAGCACCATTCAGCTCAACTACTACTACTGCGTTGTCAACTTTGGCGGCACGGTTGGCGCAGTGGATAAGCGATTGACTGCTGCGCTGCGTATCGCGGGTTCGATTCCCGCACGGAAAAAATATTTGTATGATCTACAAGTAGTTGTTCCGGGTCTGGCTGTATGTGTATGTGAGTTTAAATGTTTGTAAACGCACCCACGATACAGGAGAAATTCCTAGTGTGGAGCAACGTCTAAAAAAAAAAAAACCTGTTGCTTCAGTTCCTCCCTCTCCCAATCTTCAGATGCTCTCGTCTACCTCAACGACCAACTAACCAGTTCTTTTGAAAGAAAGAAAGAAAGAAAGTCGGTCAGTCAAGAAAGACTTGGCTAGTCAAAAAACAACCCTAACTGCACTACATACCTATCATAATCCTATCACCGCTACGTTAACGCTTGAAGTCTTGACCAGCTAAATTTTACCTCTGCTATAGAAAAATCAACCTTAATTGGACAACATACCTATGATAATCCAATAACAACTACGTCAATGTTTGAAGTCGTGACCAACTAGATTTACCTTTTGCTATAGAAAAATGAACCTTAACACCCTCACTTCAAGTAGTCAAAATAGCCCTTATTTCCAACTACATACCTATCATAATCGTGCGACAGCTGGTTCAGCTGTGTGGTCAACTGTTGTTTGGGTCCCTCCCCGCCCTCGGCGCTGGCTCCGTGCCGCACCAGTCTCCGGATGCTCTCGTCCAGGGCTCCGAGCTGCAACTCCTGGAGGGCGTGCGCTTGGAGCAGGCGTTCTACGTCTACGAGATGGCGTCCCACTTCTTCGGATTGGAATTGGGCCTGTGGGAAAGAAAGAGGAATATTAATGAATCGTTTATCTGACTAATATTACAATAGGATATTTTCTAAAAAAAAATCTAATTAGTCCGTCAGTTAGATTATCAAAAAATATTGGACCCGTATTTTTTCTTTTGTCAATTATATAAAAAATGATGAAGATATCGCCCGTTAAAGTTCCGCGTGACGTCACTTGCTTGCGACACTTTTGCAAGCAAGTGACGTCACGACCCACTCCCAAATTTTGACGCGCTTTTGTCATTTTTTGTTTGATTGTCAAAAGAAAAAATACGTGTCCATTATTTTTCGATGATTTAACTGACGGACTAATTATAATAATTATTATTTTACCCAGGCAACTACCCTATTGTGAAAGTTTGTATGTTTGCATGTTTGTTACTCAAGCATGCAAAAACTACTGAACGGATTTGGATGAAATTTGGCACACAGATAGTTTATAACCTTGATTAACACATAGGATACTTCTTTTAAGTCCACGCAGACGAAGTCGCGGCCTGAAGCTAGTTACAAAATAAAATTGTAAGGATCTATGAACCAAAAGACATTTGCAGTTGAACGTTCATCGGCCTACAGTGTCTTATGGGACACTGTGTCTAATAGGACAGTGTCTTATGGAACACAGGACCTACCTTCATCTCAGTCAACGTGTGCCACACAGTGTCAGCTTCCCTCAACAGTGCCTTGTTGGACACAGAGCATTGTTGGACACAGTGCAGTGCCTTGTTGGACACAATAAAATGATGGACACAGTACCTTGTTGGACACAGCACCGTGTTGAACACAGTACCGTGTTGGACACAGTTCTTTGTTGGACACAGTTCCTTTTTGGACACAGTTCCTTATTGGACACAGTTGCTTGTTAAACACAAGACATACCTTCATCTCAGTCAACGTGTGCCCGACAGTGTCAGCTTCCCTCAGCAGCGCCATCAGATGCGCCAGCTTGCCGAGCGAGCTTCTGTGTCGCTCCAGCAGCTCGAGCAGCTCGTTCCAGCGCGTCAGCACGGCTTGCTCCGTGCGCGACACAGCTTCGGCGCCGTGGTACTTCTCGCGGACTAGTTCCGCTGCCATTGCTGAAAGATCTTCGAAACGTTCGGTTCTGGAAAAGAAGGTTCAGTTAGAAAAGTAAATAATGGATTATTTTTACTTGAAAGTGGTTGGCTGGCTTGTTCTTGTTTTTAATCTTAATAAAACTTAAAGTACAGTTTTTTACCTCTGATTTTGCATCGCTGTCAAAATCGTAGTGAACTTTATTTTCGATGCATTAATTATAGTTACATTGGGGGAGCCCTGGTTGCCCAGTGGTAACGGCTGTGACTTACGAGTCAAGGTCGTGGGTTCGAACCCAGCCAGGCGCTTTACTTTGTGTAAATAATTTCATCACCACTGCTCTCAAAACGGTGAATTGAATTGAATTGAATTTATTTATTTGTAAGAATGTAGTTTTACATAGTATGGTGGTAACATTTTTGTTAAGTTCTATACATTCTACCATAACATATGGTGTACAAATATTAAAATGTCGTTTTATATAACTAAGTAGGAATTAATTATAAGATTTAATGATTAAAATATGTCCAATATGAATTATTATAATAATTTAAAATCAATGTCAAAATTAAGTACATGTCATCTTGAATTTTTACAATATTCAATATATTCACCAATGTCATAAAAACAATTATCCAGTAACCAACTTGTCAGCTTTTTCTTAAACATGGGGATAGGTAGTTCCTTAAATGAGTTTGGTAACTTGTTATACACCTGAATAGCATTAATATATACATTCCTCCTAAATAATTGTAATCTACATTGAGGTACATTTAGTTCATGTTTGTATTTATTTCGAGCAGAAGCCTTTTTGTGGCTCACTTCTGATTGCATACGAAAATACTGCGGATTTTGCTTTACTAGCATGCATAGTTCCTTGATGTACATGCAGGGTAACGGTAGAATGTGAAGTTTTTTAAATAAAGGTTTGCAGCTGTCCAAAAACCAGACGCCAGATATTGCCCTAACACACTTCTTTTGTACTCGAAATGCTCTTAGGACTTCAACTGAATTGCCCCATAGTATCAGACCATATGACAGCACAGACGCTACGTATCCGTAATATGCCGTGACTGCTGCGGCTACTGACACTGTTGATCGAAGACGTTTTATTGCGTATACGAATTTGTCTAGCTTATCGCATACGTAATTGATGTGTGATTTCCAATTGCAGTTTTGATCCACTATTATACCCAGGAATTTTGTGTTTACTACTTGTTCTAAGATAGTGTCATCATATTTTATACTAAGACTCTGATAATTTGATTTATAATTTTGAAATTGAATTATTTTTGTTTTATTTATATTGATTTTTAAATTGTTGTTATTAAGCCAAGTTATAATGTCTTTGATTGCTTCATTAATTTCCTGTTCCAACTTATTTTTGTCCTTACATTTTATTATTAGTGTTGTATCGTCAGCAAATAAGATTGTTTCGTGATGTGTTGCATTGGGAAGGTCATTGATATATAGCAGAAATAAAAACGCTCCTATCACGCTGCCTTGAGGTACTCCCACTGCGTTTGTTTTATAGTTAGATTTATATTCTACTTTGTTTCCATCAACAACTTTTGATATTTGCACACATTGACGCCTATCACTTAGGTACGATTTAAGCCAGTCATTGGCTTGGCCCCTCATGCCATATTTATCTAATTTGCTTAGTAATAGCGTATGATCCACGAAGTCAAAGGCTTTACTCATGTCTAAAAAAATTGCTACTACAGGTATGTTGTCATTCATTGCCTCAGTTATTAATTTTATTAAATTAAAACAAGCTAAAGACGTGGTGCTATTTTTCCTGAATCCAAACTGCTCCCGCCTTAGCAAATTATACTTATCCACATAGTCGTATAGCCTTTTTAACATTATCTTCTCCACTATTTTCGATATTATAGGAATTAATGTTATAGGTCTATAGTTCGCCATGTCAGATTTATCACCATTCTTGAATATTGGTTTGACTATTGAGTTCTTTAATGCGCTTGGGAATATGCCTTCTATGAACGATCTATTAATTAAGTAGCTCAAAGGTTTGCATAAGTGATTAGCACTAGCTTTTATAATTTTGGTACTTATTTCGTCAAAACCGACAGACGCCGTATTTTTTAGGTTTTGGATTACCCTGAATACTTCTACTGCATCAGTAGGATTCAAGAATATTGTATTATTCTGATTAATGTCCATTGTTCTATTTATCGCGTCAATATTACATGTAAATTCATTATTATTTGTCAATTGGATATAGTATTCGTTAAACATGTCACAAGGTGAAGGAACACAATAGTATATTTATAATTGAATTATTGAACTTTTAGGGATATGGGGAACAGGGTGTAAAGTTCACTCATCCTCTATAGAAAAGGGAGGATCCTCCGACCAGACGGGTGTTGTGTCTGGCGGGCAATTGCCCAACGATTGATGTTGGGAAATTGTATCTATGCTTATTGCGCGGTAAACTCTGCTTGCGAGATGCAGGATTTGCGTGACGTCAGTATGACGCGTTGTTCGCATGTGGCGTTGTAGATACCGCTACAAACTGAATTTTAATTTAATGAATCGATTCTTTTGTCACATCACTATTTTAATTTAGTTAAAAAGTGGTATCACATAAACTGTCATTTTACTGCAGCTAATTAAAAGTCCGACTTTAAAACAAAAAAATCGAAGAAATGTGACATCTATCAACCCGCACTGGGCCCGCGTGGTGGATTACGACCCACTCCCCCTCACAAAGAGGCCTATGTCCCAGCAGTGGGAACATAGTAATTATGCTATGCTTCATAACTACTCAACTAGTTGGTATATCACAAACATACCTGGCCAGGATATCAGCGGAGATAGCCTCATGCTTCTTGACTGTAGCGTCTACTTGTGCCAGGTTGGAGCCGTAGCGAGGGTCTGACAGCACCTGGATCATCTCCTTCAAGTAGCCTTTACGGAGCACGGACTGTGGGGGAGAAATAGCGAATTAGTTATGAAATCAAATTGTTTATTCTGTAAATAAAGTATCGGAAACAGTTTTTATACGTCATATTCGACATTTCGTATGTGACTAAGATTAAGATTATTATAAGAAAAGTTATAAACTATCTACTGTTTTATGGCGGATTTTCTGTTAAACTTCATGAAAACAGCTCCTTGATCACATCTGAGGGGCCATTCTCGTAATTTTAAGAACGTTCACAGTCTGATCTCAGTCTCAATCTGTCAAAAAATACATAAAATTTCCCTAGTACATTTTGACAAGTTTTTGACATTTGTTTGTCGCCGAGATGAGACTGCGACTAGATTTTGAACGTTTTAAATTACGAGAATTGGCCTTCAGATGGTAACAACCCAAAAGACTTGCCACAAGATTCTAACGTCAAAATTGGAATAAAATTATTATTCGTTTACCATGAGTTAAAAACAAGTTAATAAATAAAGAAATACTCTAGCTAGATGATCGCATATTTCTGTTACACGCTGTATACATAGTGGCACCATCGCCGTGTAAATTGTAACCATGAATTCAGCACATGATTTTATACCCCCTAGCGTAGACATTTTTCATCGGTTATAAAAAACAAATTTGCCGTTTCATAGAAAGTGCAATACCTACGCGGTCAAAATGTATGGAACAGTTATTATTCACAGAGGTCACAGTTTTAACTTAACCATTTTTTTTTTAAATTAACCTCGTCTATCTAGTTTGCAGCAAGCCGGAGACATAACTTAATATGGCATCATAATACTTTATTTAGTGGTTTATTTAGGCAGAAATAGCGCATTAATTTACTCGCTAAGATTTAGTGATCATTTACTACATTTGGTGTTCGAATACAATTTGAAGTGCAAGAATTAAGGGTATCAAAGCATTTTATGGTGGTCATTATATTTAACCTCTTTTTTTATCTTACTTGAATAAAATTATAAAAACTTCTCTCGCCTAATACCTATGTGTTATAAATAAAAGTAACTTACCTTAGTATTAAACTTGTAGTTGAGCTGTTCCAATCTCTGCTGTCTCAACAACTCTGTTCTTAACGCGATCTCACGCGCATGCTCCGCCTGTTAACATAAAATACACATTTTAGAATTTTTTACTTATTACGGTGTCAGTATTACCTTCAAGCATTGAATTATACAGGGTTATTTGTAAAACACCAACAACCTCTTAAGAGGTCATTGTACTCATCATTATGAACAACTTTTACTATAGGACCAAACCTGAAATCGCGAAAAAAAAATCATCTGCTCCCTACATTTTGACGAGTTATGCGAACATAAATGTAGGGTACAGCTGATTTTTTTGCGCGTTTTCAGTTTTGGTCCCATAGTAAATGTTGTTCATAATGATGAGTACAATGACCTCTTAAGAGGTTGCTGGTGTTTTATAAATAACCCTGTATACACAACGCCGTAAAAAAAGTTCTTAAGAGGGATGCGGTATGCAAGCCAGCGAAATTCAAATTTACTTGCTTTTTTGCAATTGACAAGTCAGTGTCAGGTTTTATGTTGATTAAAATATGATTCGCGAGCGTAACAAACATGACTTTACAGAATTATAATCATTAGAATCAGTAATACAACTCCTTGAGTTAGAATTGGCCTCAAATGTGTGCATGAGTTCGTGAATTAGTCATTCTATAGGATAGTATGAACTTAGGAGATGTATTGATGATTTTTATGATTATAATTCTATAAATAAATATTTTTTACAGCCGCAAATCATGTTTAACTCTACCAGCACGGGCCTCCCAACTCTGGGCCCGCGTGGTGGACGGTCCACCCCCTCTCACAATCCCAGCAGTAAAAACATTAAAGGTTGGTAATATTACCTGTTCCAGCTGCTGCCATGCCCGCTCCAGGTCCTGAGGCAGCTGACCTTCAAGCGGCACCCACGCTTCTCCTGTCAGGCTCTTCTGCATGGTGTTGATGTGGAAGTATAGAGCTTCGATCTCTGAACGCTCCTTGTATCTAGAGGGGGGTGAAGATACGAGTGTTATTGGTGTATTTTGTAACATTGAACTATCACACTATACCAGACTATCACAATAATAATATAATATAATATCCCTGGACATTTCACACAGCGCCATCTAGTCCCGAGCTAAGCAACCTAATGCTTGTGTTATGGTAACAAGATGGCTGATAAACTACTTATATACATTTTTTTTTTTTTTGTAAATACATACATATTATAGATAGAAAAACACCCAGACTCGGAACAAATACATGGAGGTCATACAAATATTTGTTCCGTGCGGGAATCGAACCCGCGACACGCAGCGCAGCAGTCAATCGCTTAACCACTGCGCCAACCGTGCCGTCAAACACAATACAATACATCCTTAACTACCACATAATATTCAACTGTCACATCACATCCCTGACTATCACTCTCTAACCCAACTATCACACTACATTCCAACTATCAATCAACATCATAACTATTTTATTTTATTACTTATAGGAAAACTTACAGCTAATACATTTTAATATCTAGTACAATGTGTAAACGATGGCCAATTACAAGCTTCCACTGACGATCAATGTGAGTAACATTAACAAATACGCGAAAACAGCGATGTAAGAGAAACGCACATGAATTATCCAAACTCAAAAGGTACAATAACAAAAGAAGAGAAAAAAAAATGGTTATACAACGAAGAAACAATTATTCAAACTTTGCTTTAACCTATCACCTTCATTCTTAACTATCACACTACATCCTACTATCATACTACAACAAACTATCACACGATATTCAACTATCACATTGCAGCCCAATTTTACCCTACTATCACACTACATCTCTAATTATCACACTACATCTTAACTATCACATTACATCTTAATGATTGCATTACATCTCAAATTATCACACTACATTTTAACTATCACTTGAGTTTTTACGGTGACATTTTTACAGAATCGACCGGCTATTCTGTTAGAAAGACATCAACAATCGTTGTATGCCATCTAAAGAGTTGGGGGCCTTTTAACTCCTGAATCTTGAGGAATATTTTTTTTATATTCGAGGAGTAGAATTAACAGTTACACAAAAAATGTCATATCTCAAGTATAAACTAACATTCCAATACATCCAGCTAACATTCCAATTTTACCCAACTATCACACTATATCTTAATATCACATTACGTCCTACTATCACAATACATCCCAAACTATCATACTACATCCCGACTATCCCAGTATATCTTTAACTATAAATCTACGTCCAACTATCACATTGCATCTCTAACTATCATACCACATCCCGACTATCACAGTATATCTTTAACTATAAATCTACGTCCAACTATCACATTGCATCTCTAACTATCATACTACATCCCGACTATCACAGTATATCTTTAACTATAAATCTACGTCCAACTATCACATTGCATCTCTAACTATCATACTACATCCCGACTATAACATTTACACCTTTTCACTTACTTGGGTGGTTTCTCCACAGTTCTGTACTGTTTGAAAGACAGCAACAATCGTTGTATGCCATCTAAAGAGTTGGGAAACTCTCTGCCGTTTAGCTCCTGGATCTTGAGGAGTATCCACTCGAGGAGTACGCTGAACAGCTTGCTGTACTCTCCTTTACGGTCGTCGCAATCCATCATTTGGCCGATAATCTGGAGGAATTAAAATGGAAATATTACTGTATGTTGGTAAATACATTTTCTATTCGGTTTTATTTAAGAATGTCTTGAAAGCTTGCATATCTTTCGATTTTTTTAAAGACATTGGCGCCGATTACCTTGTTCACAAACTAAACTAAATTTAAGTTCAGTGCATCTTTTTCTTTCTATTTCATTACGAAAAGGACTGAAGATAAATGTTAATTTAGTCCTGTCAAATTTAGATACTCCTCAACAAGTTTAGACGTGATTAAAAACATGGCTACTAAAAATAAGTCAATTTACGTCAGGCGCTGACTAATTTGATAGGACTAAACTAATATTTATCTTCTGTCCTTTTCTTAATGAAATAGAAAGAAAAAGATGCACTGAACTTAAATTTAGTTTACTTTGAGAATAATGGAATCGGCGCCAATTTCGGCGTATTTATTTAAATAAAAAACTAATATTATGGCCTCTATTTAAATTATTAGGAATTTTGATAAACAAACTATTTCTTTGTAGGATTGGATCCTTATACCAACACGCGGTATACAGGCTTGAGTTGCAAAATATAGTAGCTAAATGTTTGAGTTCCATTTCTGTCCAAACTATGTTACTTTTCCATATTTTCAATCATCAAAAAAAAAGTATTTGTGCTACGTACTAAAAAAACGATGTCTCCTGCTTTCCTATATACAATTTATTTCTCAACTGTCGAAAATCACCCTTAGAATTAATATACAGAAATGGATATGATATACATGATGTTTTGTAGAAGGACCGACACAACTTTTTAATTACACTTAAGACAGGTGTTATGGGTTAAAACTAGGATAATATGAAATTTCCTATCCCTATGAAAATTGTCAGAAGCACCCTGTATATTATTTCTTTGTTTAGTTTAGCGGCGGTCCACATTACTATGACATTAGTGCATTTTGGTTTTAATTTATTTATTGTGTTAAATACTTTTTTCAATTCTTTTTTTTTTAACCGTTGCCCCACACTAGGAATTACTCCTGTATCGTGGATGCGTTTACAAACATTTAAACCCAGACCCGGAACAACTATCTGTAAGACAAATAATTGTTTCGTGCGGGAATCGAGCTCGCGACACGCAGCGCAGCAGTCGATCGCTCAGCCACTGCGCCAAGCGTGTCGTCAAATCTTTATTTTGTAGTTATAATAATAACAATAATAATATCCCTGGACATTTCACACAGCGCCATCTAGTCCCAAGCTAAGCAACCTAATGCTTGTGTTATGATAACCAGATGACTGATAAACTATGTTATGTTGTTCAATGTTCAATTCTGATACTTACGTTAGCGATCCTGCGCCCGCTCTTCTGTTCATTCTTCATCCTCGCGAAGGTGTGATAGTACGAAGCCACGTACGTCATCACTGACTTCTCATCAGGGCGGCTGGTGTCGACATCTGGTAAAGAAATGAGGTATTAATGAATGAGCAATTTGTTTTTTTAACCGACTTCTAAAAAAGGAGGAGGTTCTCAATTCGGATGTTTGTATTTTTTTTTTAATGTTTGTTCGCGCATAACTACGTCGCTTGCCAACCGATTTGAAAAATTCTTTTTTTGTTGGAAAGGGTATAACTTCCCAAATGGTTCAATAGAAATTTCATCAAAAACGGTTCAGTAGTTTGGTTTTTAAACCAAAATTACTGGTGAAAATTACAACTTAAAAGTGAAAAATAAAAACTTTTTTGCAAAAAAAATCAACCGACTTCCAAAAACGACACTACAAAGTGAAAAATAACTTTAATTTCGGAAGTCGGTGGCAAACAACGAAGATGTGAACCCAACGACACCGACTTCCGAAATTAAAGTTATTTTTCACTTTGTAGTGTCGTTTTTGGAAGTCGTTTGATTTTTTTTGCAAAAAAGTTTTTTTTAATAAGTAATAAGTACACCAAATATGAAATGAAATTTCACGAAAATTAGAGGAATTGCTAATGATCTGCTGGGAATTCAGGAAATGAATAGCTTTTAGAGGTATTGTTTAAAGTGGCCTTTGTTAGGCCCCCTGTAGTGGACCATTTGATAGGTACTTTATTCCATTCAAACTATGCAGGTTAGGGCAATCAATTAGAATTGAGACGTAGACTAATATCTCTCGATATTCAAGGTTAAGCAACGCTTGCCGACGTCGGTCCGTAGATGGGTTACTGGTCACGGTTACCATCGATAACATACCCCTCAATGCCCCGGAAAGCACGTTAAGCAATTAGTCCCGGCTGACATTTGTAGATATTTGACAGTCGTTATGGGTAGTCAGTAGCCCGAAAGTTTGACAACCGGTCTTAAAAAAAAGAGGTATTGTGTTACCCAGTAACTGGGTTCTGGAGGTCAGTCGCTCCATGTACATTGCTGGTATTCAACTGCATCCGGTTAGACAGGTAGTCGTCCCCAATACAGTTGGAAAAGGCTAAAACTTTTAAAACTGTCCTTACCTTCAGCATCCAGCAGGCGTGGTATGCCGAGGTGCTTCTCCGCCACATCGAAGGCATGGTTGAGGGTCTCCACATGCTCGGTCACCGGCAGCTCCGACCAACGGAACAGGTCTGGTCTGGAAGCAAAGTTAGGTGATTAGAAAAATAGTTCATCTATATACTTTTTCCTGACTTGAGGGCCTAAACAAATGATAATCGCTTTCAAAGCGTTTCTACAATGACTATCAACAGGATAGGCTAGTTTCCTAAAAAAATCTAATTAGTCCGTCAGTTCAAATTACTAATCAACAGCCACCACGTCTGCAGTATTTCGCTAGCTAATTGAATTTGAACTTGCATACAGGGTGTACCAGTAAGGTGTAGTAAAAAAATATATCAGAAAGTTGACGCGAGGTGGGACTCTACGTCCTACCTCGCGTCAACTTACCAACTTTGCGCCGGTTACCAAACTACCATAGTACAGTTTGGTAAAGAAAATTGTCATTTAGCGCAAGGTACTCTCGCGTAGACTTACCTATGCGCGTGTATAAGGGCGTTGAACCCAAGACCAGATCTCCAGGAGTCGGTAAAGTTGTGTATATGTACTCCATGGTAGCCAGAAGTCTTTCGTTGACACCACAGCAGTAAGGCGTCTTTAGCAGATTTCTTCTCCGATGATTCGTTTTCTTCGTCCTGGGAAAGAGAGAGGGAGAAATGAATTCTTCTGAATTTGCTATAGTATTGCATAATCATCCGATAACGTTCCCACTGTTGGGACACAGGCCTCCTCTCGGTGAGAGGGAGTGGGCCGTAATCCACCACACGGGCCCAATGCGGGTGTGCGGATGCCACATGTCTGCAACCATTAAGCTGCACAAAATTGATAATGACTGAATGTGTGACATTCCACATACAGAGTGGAAAATGAATTCAAATAGCAATCATGGAATATTAACCACTGAAGACATCTTGATCATACAGTGTAACAGGGACATCGACGCTCAACCTGAAGGGCAATTCTCGTTATTTCAAGACCGTTCACAGTCTGAGGGGCAATTCTCGTAATTTTAAGACCGTTCACAGTCTGATCTCAGTCTCAATCTGTCAAAAAATACTTCTAATTTCCCTACATTTTGACAAGTTTTTGAAATTTGTTCATCGCTGAGACGAGACTGCGACTAGATTTTGAACGTTTTACGAAACCAATTTCCTTCTGTTACGATGGATTCAGTACAGGATTCTGAATCCCTGGGCGTTGAAATTTTCGTAGGATATCATAAAAGAAAATCTGTTGTTAAATAAAAAGTGCAATACCTACGCGGTAAAAAATATCCTGTACTGAATTGATGGTAACGCGTCGATGTCACTGCCATCCTGGGGGTCTACTCCGAAGTGCAAAGTGCGAATGTTCGGATCGGACCGACACATGGCCGAACCGAATATTATTGAAAAATGCGAAAAAAGTTCGGATCGGCTCAGCTGGGTCGGGACCATAGTCAATATTCGAAAGAGTGTAGGAGTGTAGGATCGGAACCGACCGAACCAAATAGTAACTTCGTAGCAGGAACCGGCCGAACATTCGGCCGATACTACTTCGCAGTAGACCCGCTGTATATTCTATCGTTGGGCGTCATAAAAATACAAGTTGGAAAATTTTGTGCAAGATTTAGAAAATTTATTTTTTATAAATAAAAGTTATAAAGCAATTTTATTTCTACCCTCATTAATTTAAAACACATTAGATACAACTTACTAAAGTATTATCACCTCTGATAAGTAATAAAATAGTTGTACTCACAACATCAATTTCAATCTCCTGGATCTGGAACCTCAAGATGATGGTCCAGATGAGACCCAGGATCAGACGAGGGTTGCCGTCCACTATGTCTTCTGCACCTATTGACTCCAGGCGCACCTGCGAAGAGAATGGAGAGGAATTAGAGATGTTTGGATTAATAATTAGATGAGCGACATTATGCCAATTTCACTGAACCTTTAAAACCCCAGCTCACACACAGACACAAGAAATTATTAATTTATATAACACACGTAAGCTAAAATTCCATATTTTACGAATCTAAGAAGGTCTATCTAAGATAAGATAACATTTATTTGTCAAAAAACACGTGTAGGTGAGATGGAAAAAGAGAAAAAAGAAGTCTCAACATGTTTTGCCTAGAAAGGCGTACAAATACAATCGAAATAAATTATTCGTATTAAAAAAAAGTAGACAATATTGACAAATTCATAACAAGCGATACAATTTATCGTTTGTTTATTTATGAAACTTTTTTTATATTATGGTTCAAAGGTGTTTTTTTTTATATCTCAAGGTTAAATGAGACCATATCAAAGAATCAACTGGCATATGAATTATTTTTCAATTATCTTTTTTTTTTGTAAATAATTCGACAAAGTCACGATTATTAATGTAATTAAATACTCTTACGTGAAATATGACAACGTCGCATTTTCTTAGCTTTAAATATGAATGATTGGTTTGAATGAAAATGAATTACTCGTATTTATCAATGAAACTTAGATACACACAAATCTTATATCTTCGAAACTATGAACCGAAAAAATTATCAAAGGCAACATTTGTAAAAAATAATAAAACAAAATTAATTATAATAGGTATATAAGTACATCATAACATTACTTGAGGTTGCATGTATTATGTATGTAAGGAAGTCTTGCAAGTGCCGTGTTTTACGCGGGCTTCGAATGTTACGCATACTATGTACAGGAAGGTACATACATGTGTAGCGGTATCTACTACGCCACATGCGAACAACGCGTCATACTGACGTCACGCAAATCCTGCATCTCGCAAGCAGAGTTTACCGCGCAATTGGCATACATACAAACTCCTCGACATCAGTCGTAGGTCAGTTGCCCGCCAGACACAACACCCGTCTGGTCGGAGGATCCTCCCTTTTCTATGGAGGATGAGTGAACTTTACACCCTGTTCCTCATACCTCTATACTCCTCCTAAACTCCTCCTACTCCTCTATACATGGACGTAATGGTATTTTGCTTTGACTGCCCCGTTGGGCTCGTGGTTGCAAGCGCGACTGCTGATCGTGAGGACCCGGGTTCGATTCTCAGGTTGGTCAAAAGTGTTATTGGATTATTCAATAAGGAATTACTTAGTATCAGCCCTGAGTTTTGAAGTTGGTGGTGTGTTACCCCCGTGCCTCGGAAAGCACGTAAAGCCGTTGGTCCTGCGCCTGATCTCTCCCCGGTCGTGTCGAATTGCCGTCCCATCGGACTATGAGAGTAAAGGAACAGAGAGTGCACCTGTGTTTGCGCACACACTTGTGCACTATAATATCTCCTGCGTACCTGGCTAATCTCCTTTGAGATAGGCTACCGTGACCGCAATAGGTCAGGAGGCTATTATTATTAATACTATGTACAAGCAAGTACTATCGCCAAAACCTATATCTGACCATTTTGATAACAAAATCCCGTGCAGATGATGACCACAGCTGCGTCCGTAAGTAAAACAAAAGAGGATCCTTTTTAGGTCGACTAATAATATGCGCTGCAAGCAGGAATAGTCCTTACGGTGGTCAGATGTACATACATAGACGTAATAGTTTGCTTTGTCTAGCCACAATATCAATCTGACTAGCCTTTTGCCAACTATGAGGCATGGTTTCGCAGTTAACAGCTGATTCACAATAAAATTTCCCGGCCATGAATATAAGTAGCAATACATCGGAATTGTTGTAATGTTTATCTTTTGATAAGATAGAAGCGTGGTGTAGCTATTGATAACGTATGAAATATATTGTCTTTTTTGCATTTAATTCATTTAATATTATAATTTCGCGGTCCAGTTGGAAGTGGTTGGAGTATAGAGGCATGAGGAACAAGGTGTAAAGTTCACTCATCCTCCATAGAAAAGGGAGGATCCTCCGACCAGACGGGTGTTGTGTCTGGCGGGCAATTGCCCAACGATTGATGTTGGGAAATTGTATCTATGCTAATTGCGCGGTAAACTCTGCTTGCGAGATGCAGGATTTGCGTGACGTCAGTATGACGCGTTGTTCGCATGTGGCGTTGTAGATACCGCTACAAGTCTATTAACCGTCTCCGGACACAAAGTGGAAGATGTAAGTCCAACCTGGTAATGTGGGTCCACCTTGACGGAACGGCTGTAGGGTGTGATTGTGGAGCTATGTGGTAAACCATGCTCCACCTCCTATCCTGCCCTCTGTGTCCCAACACATGCAGTCAAAGCAAAGTGACCTCTCCGCTGCCACCAACAACGCCGTGGATGTGGCAGTTTTGGAAAAGCAAGATTTCAAAAACAGTCGTGCCAGCGACATCACAGATTACTAAATAGTTAGCGACATGAAGAAGAATATTACAATTCGTTTCCGTCACAATATTACGCGCAGATTCGAGATACCTGGGGCTGCAGTCTCGACATTCATAGCGATCGCTTTACGACCGAATTCGGTCGCAAAGTCCCGGATTGACAGGTGTAATGTATGGAGTGACAGGACTTTGCGATCGAATTCGGTCGTAAAGCGATCGCTTTGAATGTACCTGAGCATAAAGTTATTATAAAAAAAAACTTTTTTGCAAAAAAAAAAACAACCGACTTCCAAAAACGACACTACAAAGTGAAAAATAACTTTAATTTCGGAAGTCGGTGTCGTTGGGTTCGCATTTTCGTTGTTTGCAACCGACTTCCGAAATTAAAGTTATTTTTCCCTTTCCAACAAGATTTTTTCAAATCGGTTGGCAAGCGACGGAGCCATGCGCGAAAAACATTAAAAAAAAATACAAGCATCCGAATTGAGAACCTCCTCCTTTTTTAGAAGTCGGTTAATAAAATAAGGGACCTCTCACCTTAGTATGCAAGAAGCTCAAACTCTTGTTAACGTTCTCAATCTTGTGGACCCGCATGCGTCCATTGTTGGCGCGGGGGAGCCGCTCCCCACTGATGATCTCCAGCAGTTTGAGGAGCCTCCGCCCGTCTGCGAGGTCCACGAACAGGTCCTCGACCTCCATTCGCGCCTGAAAAGAAAGATGAGAGATAAGGTTAACGAATCCTACTAATATTAAGTATAAAAGTGAAAGTTTGTATGGATGGATGGATGTTTGTTCCTCTTTCACGCAAAAACTATTGAACGGATTTGGATGAAATTTGGCACACAGATGGTTTATAACCAGGATTAACATATAGGATACTTTTTATCCGGATATTTCCACGGGATCGAAACTTATGCGGGTGAAACCGCGGGCGCAGCTAGTAAATAATATAGGAAAGAAATCGATGAATAATCAGCCTATAATGTGCCCACTGCTGGGACACAGGCCTCCTCTCTGTGAGAGGGAGTGGGCCGTAACGCCTGTTTGATGGTTTCAAAGTCAAATCATTTATTTCAAATAGGCACATTAAAGGCACTTTTGAACGTTAAAATTAAAATTAAAATAAAATTGATTCTAGTCGCCCCTTCCAAAAGGTAGTTTTCGTATGGAGAAGAATGGGCAAGAAACTCCACCGTTACTCTTTTAAAAAAATGTTTTACAATACTTTGCATACATTAATTATATAATTATATGTGAAGACGATGCACCTAAAAATAAAATTACTATACCACAATAGGTAAAAGAATTAAAATGAATTTATGAAACCATGACATATAAATTGACTAGGTGATAGATACATGGTGCTCACATATTTACAAACATTCCAAAAGTAGACTATTTTCATAAATAAATAAGGAGTAATAAGTCCGGGTGTGACTTTAAGTAATTACAGAATGTAAATTTAATGTCAAAGAGAATAAAAAAAAAATATAATAAATTATACAATTACATTAGCAACCAGTTTGATTTTGTCTAGACTCTAGAGATTGTCCTATGGAGCAGGACCAGCATGTTTCCAAGCATTCTTATCTTGGATATAATCCTCTAATTTGTAATATCCTTGCTTACAAAGTGTAATTTTAATATAAGTTTTAAATTTTCTTTCATTTAATTGCAATATTTCACAAGGTATTTTGTTGTAACATTTAACACAGTACCCCATAAAAGATGTATGTACTTTAGACAATCTGAAAAAAGGTTGATCTAATTTATCTTTATTTCTAGTATTAAAATTATGTCTATCACTTATTTTATTAAAAAGATGTTGATTTTTTCTTACATACATAATATTTTCATAAATGAATTGGCAAGGTACCGTCATAATATTAACCCTTTTAAATAGTTCCCTAAGAGATTCGCGGCGACGTAGATTGTAAATGGCTCTGACAGCTCTCTTTTGCAAAATAAAAATGGATTCAATGTCAGCAGCCCGACCCCACAGTAAAATGCCATATGACATAATACTGTGGAAGTAACTAAAATAGACCAACCGCGCGGTTTCTTCATCTGTTAGCTGTCTTATCTTTCTAACAGCATATGCGGCCGAGCTTAGCCGCCCCGCAATAGATGTTATATGAGGTCCCCATTGTAATTTCTCGTCTAGCGTGATTCCCAGGAAAACTGTTTGATTAACAAATTCTAGTTTTTGGCCATTCAATATGATGTCACATTCGCTACTTCTAACATTAGGTAATTTAAATCTAATGCATTTGGTTTTTTTTTCATTAAGTACTAAATTATTTACCGTAAACCAATCTTGGACCTGAAGAATAGAGTTATTCACGTCGTCAAGATTTTCTGACCGTCGGTCTATTTTAAATATCAGTGATGTGTCATCTGCAAATAACACCATCTTCGGTTGATTTTAAAGTAATTGGGGTAAATCATTAATATAAACTAAAAAGAGGAATGGACCCAATATCGAACCTTGAGGAACGCCCATTGTCATTTCAGACCCCAATGAGTTTACGCCATTTACTTGGACTTTAACCTTTCTATCTTTCAGGTATGATCTTAACAAGTCAAGTGCTGTTTTCCTAATTCCATAGTGCTCGAGTTTCATCAGAAGTGTTTCATGGTTAACGCAATCGAACGCTTTAGAGAGGTCGCAAAAGATTCCAATAGCATCTTGTGCTTCTTCCCAGGCGTTAAAAATGTTCTTCATTAGGGTAACACCGGCGTCAGTGGTACAACGCCCTTTGGTGAAGCCGTACTGGTGTTCATGAAAGATGTAATTTTTATTAAAGTGACGTAACATTTGATTGGGCATCAACTTTTCAAACACCTTACTGAGAACTGGCAGAATTGACACAGGTCTATAATTGTTTGGTTCTTTACTATCACCGGATTTGATGATGATGATGATTTGGTTTCATTATTTATCAGATTTAAATAATTAGGGGTTTCTTTTTTTATTATTTTTTGGAACGAAGTTCCTTATCGCGCGTTGCGAAAGGGGGCTAGACGGAAAAAATTAAGACCAAAAGTTGTAACGACACTTTTTGCTATAGTTGTAAGCCGTTCGGCGTGCGCGTGTTTCTCTGTCTGTCTCTCTCTCTTATAGAAAGCAAGCCAGTTATACTTCGTTCCATCCGGGTGTCCCTTGACACCTATCAAGTTTTTTTTTTATAATGGGTTTTAGCTAAGTAATAACAGCCGCGACAGCGCTAGCCTTTTCCCAACTATGTTAGGGTCGGCTTCCAGTCTAACCGGATGCAGCTGAATATCAGTATTTTACATGGAGCGACTGCCTATCTGACCTCCACAACCCAGTTACTGGGTAATAGGATACCTCTAGGTAAGACTAGTTGTCAGGTTTTCGTGCTTTTGACTACCCGTAACGACTGTCAAAACTCCAAGAATGACAGCCGGGACCAACGACTTAACGTTCTTTCCATGTAAACTTTCACCGAAAATTGGTTTGAACGAGATCTAGTAAGTAGTTTTTTTTAATACGTCATAAATCGCAAACCGCAATTTACCTTTCATTCAATCAACTCATGATTGATTTTTATAGATAATGGTGCGGAACCCTTCGTGCGCGAGTCCGACTCGCACTTGGCCGCTTTTTTATTATATACTATGATAGAAAGAGTCACAGAGAGAGAGGGAAAGATAGTTTTCACGGTTTTCGAGGGCGCTGAAGCCAATAGCAAGGTCAAAATGAAAATCTAAGATGGCTGCTGCGAAAATGTTTATTTTTCATCACGGGTGTCGTTTTCTTGGTTTTCAAGGGTGCTGAAGCCGATAGTGAGGAAAGTTTTGAAATTTTTAAAGACGCCATCTTGAATTTTCATTTTTACTGCGTTCCTGCTGGGCCCGCCCCCACACGTTTTTTTTTTCCTGACTAGCTAAGTGACTAGTACTAGGTAGGTAGTAACTTGTTTTTTTTTGTGTGTTTTTGTCCTTTTTTTTATGCGTCATGTTTGCCGCAAATAAATGCTTTTTCTTTCTTTCTTTCTTTCTTAAGCTTTAATTTAATCACCACTAAACCTAACGGTTATCAAGTGTTATATCTCCGCAAATTGAAACCTGTATTTTTGATAGATCAAAAAGAAATAACACTTGGAATTGATATGTTGATTAAAATTGACCAAATATAGACCTCTCCAATCACAGACCGCCGTCGAAGACAGAGCATCGGCATTCGACATTATAATCAAATAAATCAATTGTATCGGCGTCAATTTAGATAAACACAAATAAATAATAGTTTTAACCTACGACATCACACACTCGAATGATGTCATTGTAATACGAGTATATTCATTAGATATTTGATTAATTAAATGATTTGATCGTTGCTGTGGTCATCGTTCGTCGAGCCCTTTACCAACATGTTGGGGTCGGCTTCCAGTCTAACCGGATGCAGCTGAATACCAGAAGGACAATTCTCGTAATTTAAAACGTTCAAAATCTAGTCGCAGTCTCATCTCGGCGACAAACAAATGTCAGAAACTTGTCAAAATGTAGGGAAATTAGAGGTATTTTTGACAGATTGAGAGATTGAGACTGAGATCAGACTGTGAACGTTATTAAAATTACGAGAATTGCCCCTCAGACTGTGAACGGCCTTGAAATTACGAGAATTGCCCCTCAGGTTACTTTCAATCACATCTGAATCATCGAAATCTGAACTATTTTGAAGGATATGGCCAATCCACTGCGTCGTATGTTCAAAAAATTTGTCTACTCAACAACGTAAATAACGCAATGAATGTTGTTGAACTGTCATAATGAAACCCATTCCTATTGTTAGTGTGCTATTAGTGAGTATTTTACATGGAGCGACTGCCTATCTGACCTAACTGGGTAACGCAATACCCCTTGGTTAGACTGGTTGTCAGCTTTCGGATTTCTGACTACCCGTAACGACTGTCAAAGATCCACGAATGACAGCCGGGACCAACGGCTTAACGTGCTTTCCGAGGCACGGAGGGGTCTTGGTATGTTATGAAAGGTCACCCATCCACGGACAGACCTCGGCAACCTTCGATCGATCCGTGCGGCTGTTATTATTCTAGTAAATCAATTGTATCGGCGTTAATTGAGATAACACTAATAAATAATAGTTCTAACCTTCGACATCACAAATTCAAATGATGTCATTGTTAGATATTCATTATAATTAATAATTTGACTAATGAAATGATTTGATTGTTCATTGACAGACATCAGAAGGCCAGTCCCCGTAATTAAACACGTTAATTTAGTCGCAATCTCATTCAGCGACAATCAATGTCAAAAATGTAGGGAAATTAGAGGTATTTTTAACAGATTGAGACTGAGATCCGCGGGGTAACTGCGTAACACGCTATCAGTATTGACAAGTATTCTATTATTTTAATTATTGTGAATGTGAAGACTATACTTATGGGTCATTTAATTTTTTATTTTTCTCACTGTTCTGTTAGTTTTTATCACGGTCTGGCAGTTTGAGTAATTAATGTGGCCGTTCCATCGTCGAATCGTTGAGCTCCTTAAGTTTTCAGTTGAGCTGCACGATTTCTGACAAATGCGTGCACTGACTGGACAGGTCCTCTGAATCTGTGTGGTTCTTTCCTCAAAAGACCATCTCAGACATCGATCTACATGGTCTTCATAGACTTCATCTAGTTTTAAAATATGATTGACGTGTAAAAGTGTTTGTACAAACCTATTTACGAAATAAAATCATTTATCAATGGATTAGCAATATCCTTCAAAATGATTATGGGAAAAGCTGTCAAAAATCCAAAATTTATTCGCAGGATAAGACATATTTACTAGGAGTTAAAGTTTGATTGAATTCACCCCTAGGTGGTTTAGGTTCCCGGAGGACACGGTGGAGCATACGGTGGAGGTCTGCCCGGCTTGGGTGGATCACCGCCGCGCGCCGTGTCCTCGTGGCGGCTATCAGCGGCGGCGATCTCTCGCGTCCGGCCCTGCAGTGCGATTCTGTAACCATCTCGCCGTGAAAACTCAGGTGAAGTGAGCGTGGAGTGAGCTGTCATTCCAACTAATGCTAGGGATTGACACTATTGACAGCTCACTCTAAGCTCACTTCAACTAACTTTTCACGGTGAGATTTTTACAGAATCGATTGGCTGGTCCAGGCCATGGTACGGAGCGAGAGTGAATGAGAGGCCGTTACTTCCTTCTGCGAAGCAGTAATGCTCGCAAAAGAGGAGGCGGAGCGCGTGAGGGAGAAGCAATATCTGCGCCCTCACGCCCCTAGTCGCCGCAGGAGACGCTCTGGACGGGAGACAAAAGCCGAGTCCCGGCCACCGTAGGCGCGGGCTTGCGGGCGGCGAGCAATGGACAGCTCGCCGCCCGGTAAGGACCAGCCGGTCGATTCTGTAAAAATCTCACCGTGAAAACTCAAGTGAAGTGAGCTTGATGTGAGTTGTCAGTAGTGTCAATCCCTAGCATTATTTGGAATGACAGCTCACTCCACGCTCTCTTCACCTAAGTTTTCACGGTGAGATGGTTATAGAATCGCACTGCAGGCCCGGGTCGACGGCGCGTTGTGTTCCACGCGCGCCTCAAAGAGATGTCAGCACGAACTAACGGGGTCCGCTAGGGCCGATGCCTGCCAGGGCCGCGGGTTGTTCGAAAGAGATACCGTGGCCCCTGGCACAGGCAACTGAAGGAACACGGGTGGGTTTTAGTCAGTAAAAGTCTGACACGCCCTTCCGCTCAGCCCAGAGCGGGAGAGGTCATTTGATGGGATTTCCCACCCAGAAAAAAAACTTGAGAGGTGTCAAGGGACACCCGGATGGAACGAAGTATAACTGGCTTGCTTTCTATAAGAGAGAGAGAGAGAGAGAGAGAGAGAGAAACACGCGCACGCCGCACGGCTTACAACTACCTATACTTAGCAAAAAGTGTCGTTCCAACTTTTGGTCTTAATTTTTTCCGTCTAGCCTCCTTTCGCAACGCGCGATAAGGAACTTCGTTCCAAAAACAAAGGTGGTTTAGGTTATGAATGTGTGTACCTGTAGAGTACAGAATATTTCTTTACATCACAAAGTCAAAGTCTGTTGTTGTCGATAAATAAATAGGACATAACGTGGGTGTACAAAACATAATTGCAATAATAACAGTAAAACTAATAAATTAAATTACAAATAACTCGTGTGAGAAATAAACGCAATCACAGATGACGAATCATTGACACATTTGTTTTAATAGAATATTGTGTCATGCACTTGTACATGTTTACGTCATGTAATTAATTAATTATCTATATAAATAAATTAAAGTGTCCGTTTCATCATCTGGCTAGAATTTTCCCAACTATGTTGGGGTCGGATTCCAGTCCGGATGCAGTTGAATACCAGTATTTTACGTTAGGGTAGACGTGTTCTTGAGTGGAGACCGCGAATCGTAAACGTAAGGTGGGACGCCCCCAGGCTAGGTGGAGCGACGATCTTCGCAGGATGGCTGGTAGCAGCTGGATGAGAGTTGCCGAAAATCGAGTTGAATGGCGTGCAATAGGAGAGGCCTATGTCCAGCAGTGGACTGCTGTAGGCTGATGATGATGATGACATAGGAGCGACTGCCTATCTGACCTCCACAACCCAGTTACTGGGTAATACGATACCCCTTGGTAAAACTGGTTATCAGACTTTCGGGCTAATGACTTCCCGTAACGACTGTCAAAGATCTACGAATGACAGCCGGGACCAACGGCTTAACGTGCTTTCCGAGGCACGGAGAGGTCTCGGTATGTTATGGATGGTCACCTATCCACGGAACGACCTTGACAAATGTTTCTGAACCTTGAAGGTCGACCCGTGCGGCTGTTATTATTTAGCCACGAGCCCCTCGAGTTTATTTATGTATGAATCATTGAAACATTCGTTATAATAGATAATTGTGTCGTGCATGTAGGAGCTTGTGGCTAAGTAATAACAGCCGCACAAGTCGATCGATCAGGTTAAGCTACGCTCGCCGCGGTTGGTCCGTGGATGGGTGACCATCTTCACATACCAAGACCCCTCCGTGCCTCGGAAAGCACGTTAAGCCGTTGGTCCCGGCTGTCATTCGTGGATCTTTGACAGTCGTAACGGATCGTCAGAAGCCCGAAAGTCTGACTACCAGTCTTACCAAGGGGTATCGTATTACCCAGTCACTGGGTTGTGGAGGTCAGATAGGCAGTCGCTCCATGTAAAATACTGGTATTCAGCTGCATCCGGTTAGACTGGAAGCCGACACCAACATAGTTGAGAAAAGGCAGGCAGATAAATGATAAATGATTTTATTTTGTAAGTAGGTTTGTACAAACACTTTTACAGATGATGATGTCATGCGTGTATATTTTATTGTGTGTTAAGTTTATTATTTAGTATGTACTTATAGTTAGTCACGTTTCTGTTAAGAGGACACGTATGTACAGACACCAGCACATCAACCTACTACAATCTGTCAAATTTATTTAATGGATTTTCAACTTTATCGCTAAAGTATTAAGGTTCAAGGTTGATTGGGAAAATTTGACAGTTTCGGGTAGTTTGACCTGCTGGCGTCTGTACTTAGTTTTATTTAAGTGCTTATTATTTCCTTCACTATAATACCTAAAATAAAATTACGACATGTTCGCTGTTCGCCCAAAATGTAAACAAATATGAGTTTATAGAAAAATAACTTTAATTCCTACAAAATAAAGATCAGTTTACGCTACAACTTCAAACATTTTTATAACTTTTTCCATAGTGCTAGTCACTTTGAAATCAACTTAATTAACTTAAGAATAAAGTTGATATTTGTTTAACTTGAAATAACGTCAATTTGCAACAAATCAAATTTTAATATAGTTTGGTTTACTATAATGTCTAAAGTCAATTCAAATTGGTTTCAAATTGGTGTTATTTCAAGTTAAACAAATATCAACTTTATTTCTATGCTAACTAAGTTGATTTCAGAGTGACTAGCACTATTGAAAAAGTTATAAAAACGTTTGAAGATGTAGCGTAAACTGAACTTTATTGTGTAGGAATTAAAGTTATTTTTCCATAAACTCATATTTGTTTACATTTTTGGCAAATATAATATCGTGAATGCAGATTAGCTTCACTGTATAATGTCAAGTTAGTTTTTTAACTGCGCCGTTGGTCTCGTGGTCGCGAGCGCGACTGCTGAGCGTGGGGTCCTGAGATCGATTCCCGGGTCGGGGAAAGTGCTATTGAGTTTTTCCATAAGGAATTTCTTAGTAACAGCCCAGAGTTTGGCAGTTGGCGATGTGATACCCCCGTGTCTCGGAAAGCACGTAAAGCCGTTGGTCCTGCGCCTGATCTCTCTCCGGTCGTGTCGGATTGCCGTCCCATCGGACTATGAGAGTGAGAGAAGAAAGAGTGCACCTGTTTCTGCGCACACACCTGTGCATTATAATATCTCCATCGCCGAAGGTCTTCGTTAAGATAGGCCGCCGAAGCCAAATTTGGTCGAAGCTACCGTTTTCGTGAAGACGGAGACGGGAGGCGAGAGTTCGTTTAGGGAGTAGACCTCTGGGATTCGGTGGTTTCCTCCTGCGAAACAGTCGTCTCGCAGAAGGAGGCTGCGGAACGGGAGAGGGAGATCTCGTCTCACGACGTCTGTCGCCCCCCCATACATCAGGACCCGAGGTGGCGGCGCGTAGTGTTCCACGCGCGCCCCTCTTAGATGTCGTGGGGAGTCAAACACCTCACTCCCCCCCTGACTCGAGAAGGCCCGCTGTGGCCGGCACCAGTCGGGGTTTATGGAAATTGGAAGGATCGTACGTTCCGGCGACCCCCGGCGTAAGTGAGATTGGACACTGGGGTGGTTTTTCGTTAATAAGAGTCTGACAGACCCTTCCCCAGGGCGGAGGATATCCATGAGGATTTACCACCCCGGAAAAAAAGGGAGTAAACCTCTAGGGTTATGTTGTTCTATTCTTATCCGAAAATATAAGTTTCCCCTACCTTCTGCAGGAACGAATTGATCCATTTCGTGAAGGTCTTCTTCTGGATGTGCAGCCGTTCCTCCTGCAGCGCCTTGATGCGGCCCTGCTCGAACTTCAGGGCGTCTTCCCTCTGGGTCATGTTCGTTCGCTGCTGCACTGCCGCCGCGTAGCCTCCCGGCTCATACTGTTGCCCTGGTAAGTGAGAAAACGTATGTTGAGTATTGAGGAATACGTGGGAAGAAAATGTCCATAAAAAAACCTTTTGGGAACTTAAAAAAAAAAAAAAAATAGGTGGCAAGAACTCTGTGGAATCTTCTCCGTGGAAACTTCGAGAAGTGAGCTGTCAATAGTATGAATGCCTTTTTAAGAAATCCGTTTTTTGAAGTGAAAACTTCGTTAGCGGCGTTGTGCACTTTTGTTGTGATGGGTAAAAAATGTTAAACTCGCGTCAGGACACGTGACCTGATCGAAAATTCATAAGACGGAGCTCGCGTCAGGAGACGTGACCTGATCGAAAATTCGTAAGACGGAGGAGAGTAGACCGCATTCCAAAATATCAAAAATGCACAACGTTAATATTTAAGTTTTCACTTCTGCCGGCACTCCCGGAGTGCAACCCGTTTTTTTTAATTCCTATAGGTCCTTGCTCTTGACCTCGATCACGTCTGATGGAAAGCGATGGATGAGGTCTATGATGGAACGAGCGTGCCCAGAAGATGTTTGTTCACTCTTACCTTCCCTTCTTCTTACTCTTCCTGTATTAGTTACTATACTCTTTGACTCTTACTTAGAAGGCTGACGTGTTAAATGTGGAAGGGGCGAACACAGATTAAAAACGACTCTTTTGGAAAAGTTGTAATTAATTCTAGCATTCTTTAGTCGAATAGCTGCACAAATGGCCGTATATTTAGCCTGAGAACCGCCAGAGGACATAATAATTCGTGGTCTTGGCCTTGGCAAAAAAAAAACAATTTCAAACATCACATGACATGAATTATTCTAAAGCTTACCATATTTTCTGGAAGGCTGATAATCCTGATAGGAATAAACACTGACGTTACTCAGTTGCCGCTGCATTTTTGTGACGCGGCAACACTCAGCACAAAGTTCTCATTAGGTTGGTAACACTGTTCGCCACAGATTAACTACACTTTACACTTTTTATTTCTTTTTCTATTGGTGCTTGACCTGAGATAGATTTGTTTTTGTTAATTATTTTGGATAAATAATTGGATACTTTTGGCCGTTTTCTTTTTAATAGATTCGTGATTTAATGCTATCCTAGTAATAATTATAAACGCGAAAGTTTGTAAGGATGGATGGATGGATGTTTGTTACTCTTTCACGCAAAATCTACTGAACGGATTTGGATTAAATTTCGCACACAGATGGTTTATAATCAGGATTAATACATAGGATACTTTTTAACCCGATATTCCCACGGGATCGAAACTTATGCGGGTGAAACCGCGGGGCGCAGTTAGTCGTCAATAAAGAGATTTGATAAAAGTGATGAAATGCATTACATGTTTATTGAAATGTCAGCTTCTGCTGGACAGTTTGTTGCGCCACTTCTTCTTCCCAGCGAAAGCACTAGGAAGTGGTGAAGGGCGGGCGTGCCGGGGGACTGTCTAATGTCATTTTGACGTTTAAAAAGTGCTGATTCTCAGCCTAGTATGGATAAATGACTTTTGATATCTGCCTGTATGCACGCCTGCATGTACGGCTTACCTTTTTAAGCGAATAAAAATGTGGTGGATGTTTTTTCTCTTACAAAAACAAAATGATGTCCGCCATCTCAATACAAATGGAGATCGTCTTTATCTCTATACTAATATTATAAAGAGGTATTTGTTTGTTTGCATGTAGGGGGTAATCTCCGGAACAAATAATCCAATTCTACATTTTTTTTTACTGGTAAAAAGCTACATTATTTCTGAATGCTATATATAGACTATAAATTATATTTATAGCGTACATATTAGCCGAGCTATCACAATTTTTATCGGAAAGAAATACCTCTTAAACCAGAATTATTTGCACGCTGCCTAAACAGTTCTTCAGGAAGGTTATAATTATTAGCTATATAACATCACGCTACGACCCTTTAGGAGTAGCGCAAAAAGAAAAAAAAATTGGAAATACGCCAAGGGAAAAGAAGTGAGAGCGCGGGCGGGCGGTCTGCGGCTGCAGTGCGATTCTGTAACTATCTCACCGTGAAAACTTAGATGAAGTGAGCGTGGAGTGAGCTATCATTCCAACTAATGCTAAGGGATTGACACTATTGACAGCTCACTCAAAGCTCACTTCACTTAACTTTTCACGGTGAGATTTTTACAGAATCCATCGGCTGCTTATTGCACACACATTTCAAAAGTTTTTATAGCAATTTTAATCGAGGGCCGTGCATTTTCTAAATTAGACGATTTCGTATAACTTGCAACACAAAACAAAGATGTCGTTAGCCGCTGCAGTCATTGACAGTAGGTACATTAATTGACATAACCAATGATTTCCGCTCGCGATCGCCACGCTAAGTTAAGGATGTCGGAGTGACTGCATTATGACTGTTTGTACTCGTACCAGCGATAGCGTCAACTACTGATTAAGAACTGCTTAACGTCATCATTTGCATGATAATACAGGGTGGCAGGGACATCGACGCGCAAACTGTAACCATGGATTCAGCACATGAGTTTAGACACCATAGCGTCGAAATTTTTCGTCGGTTATTAAAAAAAAGTATTGCTGTTCCATACATTTTGACCACGTTATTGCAATTTTCTATGCAACAGAAGATTTTTTCACACCACATAACATACACAAACAGCCACAACATAATAAGACATAATCAGCGTAAAATGTTCCCACTGCCAAAACCATTATAAATTCTTATGTCTATGGCCGAGACACAGGCCTCCTCCTCTCAGTGAGAGGAAATGGGCCGTAATCTACCACGCGGGCCCAGTGCGGGTCGGTGGGTTTTTTCTTGGTTTTTTCTCGCGTGTGCCGTATCCCGTAAGAATTTCGGAAGAGCCTTATTGAAGGATTAAGGATTGTTGATGTTCAAAATTTCCGCTTTCTTGGTCCAAGGGTTTAATTAGGCTAGGTAAGTCAGTCAGTGAGGGAGACTTATCTTGCTGTCCTTGTTCCATGTTACTTGAGGTCGCAGCAAGACGTTATCCATCGTTATCTTCCATTCTCCCCTGTCAACCGTCACTCTATCATTCACCTTTCGCATTCATATCATTCCTCACACAATCCTTTAATCTTTTCTCTTGTCCAGCATGAGATCACTTTACCTCTTAAATAGCTCCAAATGCTGGTCAAACCTAACAATAGCGCGGTAGCCCCGCTTAGTGTTGTGCGCGAGCGCATGACCGTGAACCACTGTAACGGTGTGGGTCGCGTGCCATTGACCACTACATCACATAGCATTACGCTAATTACCACATACGTAGTCAGCAGAGGTAACATGGATCAGGAAATGTACTACAGGGGTAATTAAATACATTACTTATATGTGGAGTTGAGGGGCTCGTGGCTAAGTAATAACAGCCGCACGGGTCGATCGATCAGGTTAAGCTACGCTTGCCGCGGTTGGTCCGTGGATGGGTGACCATTTTCACAAACCAAGACCCCTCCGTGCTTCGGAAAGCACGTTAAGCCGTTGGTCCCGGCTGTCATTCGTGGATCTTTGACAGTCGTTACGGGTAGTCAGAAGCCCGAAAGTCTGACAACCAGTCTTACCAAGGGGTATCGTATTACCCAGTAACTGGGTTGTGGAGGTCAGATAGGCAGACGTCACATCGATTTTTTTTTAGTTTTATCATTCTCTTATTTTAGAAGTTACAGGGGGGGGGGACACATTTTACCACTTTGGAAGTTATTCAGCGCGCAAACTATTCAGTTTAGAAAAAAGTGATCTTAGAAACCTCAATATCATTTTTGAAGACCTATCCATAGATACCCCATACGTATGGGTTTGATGAAAAAAAAATGTCGAGTTTCAGTTCTAAGTATGGGGGGCTTCCAATACTCAGAACTGAAACTCGAAATTTTTTGTTTTTTTTTTCTGTTTTTGTGTGAAAATCTTAATGCGGTTCACAGAATACATCTACTTACCAAGTTTCAACAGTATAGTTCTTATAGTTTCGGAAAAAAGTGGCTGTGACATATGGACGGACAGACAGACAGACAGACATGACGAATCCATAAGGGTTCCGTGCCATTTGGCTACGGAACCCTAAAAAGCAGTGCAGTTCAACTTCTGCACTGCTTTAAGAACTGGTGATAAGCCGCCTGAATTCATGGTTGAAGTTTGCACGTCAATGTGAGAGTCCACACTGTAGAGCAGCGCTCTTCACATCATGCAACCCTAAATTCGATACATAGATAATCAGTTAGTTTTAGTAAATAATGAACTACACAAAACTTATAGGCATAAAAAGTATTAAGGCTATATGGCTTAAGACGTCTTGTCAAAATACCGTATTAAGAACTCTGTGGTACGAAGTAGGTTTTAAATGATCGTGTTGTTTTTTTTTTTTTAATTTGGATATCGCACCGGCACGCGCGGTTTCGGTTCGTTGTCGGTCGCATGGTCAGTGCCCACGCGATACGGCTCGCCTGTTATGTATAAATACGTTTAGTTTTATTAGTGCCCGCTTTATCGCGAAAATAATGTGTTCTTTTTTTTTTTTCTTTAATGTTGTTCAATTTTGTATTTGTCGATGGTTTTGTCAGTTTGCTTAGGTGGTTAGATCTTGGTTGGGTGACGTAAGGGGTTGGTAAAAGTTGCTGTTCTAAAGAAATCTGACTGAAAACGAAAACGCAGTCTAAACCATTCTATATAAACAGGAGTTTTGAGGAATTAATAAAAAAATAAAAAAATACTGAACCCCGGTCCACCTCACCTACCATGAAATATTTTTGTCACGTTTACTTTTCAAGAATTAAAAAAAAACTGGTTCTGCTTTGGTCTTGGATTTCAGTGTGTAATCAGGAAAATTATAAATAATTAACACTCGGAGGGAGTTATTTTGTAATTTTCCAAACTTTATCATTCTTGACTGCTTCAAAAGAATAGCTGAACTGGGCACACTATACATCAACGTTAAACGTTCCTAACTCAAAAAAGCCCGCGAACAAATCTAACCTATTCTACTTACACAGCAGAACGGCATTTTTTACACGCAACATGCAAATAAACGATACTTTACAGTTACTAATAAGGTTGCCAACTCCATAGCTCACTATGAAATATAGTATTGCTTATAAAAATATAGTACCTAACTAGATATCGAAAAAAATAAGGAACGGGCTATGCTTGGCTCACTGATAAGCAAGCTGAAGTGGCAATGGGCTGGCCATATTAGTCGTAGAACCGTGGATCGTTGGGGCAGACGTGTTCTTGAGTGGAGACCGCGAATCGGTAAACGTAAGGTGGGACGCCCTCAGGCTAGGTGGAGCGACGATCTTCGCGGGATGGCTGGTAGCAGCTGGATGAGAGTTGTCGAAAATCGAGTTGAATGGCGTGCAGCATGGACTGGCAGGCTGATGATGATCGAAAAAAAAATTGTAGTTATTTGTGTTTCAAAAATATTAGATTTTTTTTTTTAATGCATTTTTTTCTTTGTGCCTATGTTAATAGGTTTTATTTTCTTTAATGCCACATAACTATTAATCTTTAATGATCTCATAACAATTTTTAAAATTGTTGCTGTCTGTCTGTTTGTTCGGGCTAATCTCCGAAACGGCTGTACCGATTTTTACGCGACTTTCACTGGCAGACAGCTGATGTTGTAAAGAATAACTGTTCTAAGGCTACTTTTATTTTAGATTGAGCCAAAGAAAATTACATCTTATATCAAGACTCAATTTTAAAATGCAAAAAGTAATGCTAAGGTCAACACGATTTTCATAATAATAATAGTTAGGTTTAAACGGGCCTCTGCGAGTTGGCTTCGGCCCCTCGTACGCCTTCAAAAGGTCCGGGACCCCAGGTCCCCAGGGTCCCGAGAAATATCAAAAGACGTAAAAATAATAGGTAGCTTTAAAAAAATTTTTTTTGTTCATTGTATTATGCTTAATTGGGGTGTATGAGTTCTAGCGTTAATTATGTTACATATTATTTATTACAGTTTTTTTTATTGTATACAATCAAGTATTTTCTAACTGAACAGACAGCTGTGCTGCTGGGGAGTTTGTTGCGCCACTTCTTCTTCCCAGCGAAAGTACTAGGAAGTGGTGAAGGGTGACTTTGCGGGACTGTCTTTTGTAATTTTGCCGTTCGAAAAGTGCCGATTCTCAGCTTAATTTGAACCAATTACTTTTGATTGATTTTGATTTTGAGTTGGCAACCCTAGTTACCAATCTCTCATACTTCATTTTATTACATTTCCAAGTTGCAATAGTTGCGTTATCGGAGCAGCAGGTCAACGACCGCGCTGACAGCAAATATAAATTATGTGGAACGGACGACCTGCCGATACTATTGTTGTCCTGATAATGCAGTTTTTTGCATCAATGGGATACAATGATATGAGGTTTATAAACGTTTGAAGGCTACAGGGTGGCAGGGACATCGATGCGCATACTGTCACCAGGAATTCGGCACATCATCATCTTCCTGTCCTTATCCCATGTTACTTGTGGTCGGCGCAACACGTTTTCTTCTTCCATTCTCCTCTGTCAACCGTCACGCTATCATTCACTCCCTTCTCTTTCATATCATTCCTCACACAAATCATCCATCTTTTCTTCGGCCTTCCTCTCCCTCTCCATCCATCAACATGTATATTCATCACTCTTTTAGTCACATGCGTTTCGTCCCTTCTCATCACATGCCCATACGAAGTCAAACGATTTCCTTCCAACTTTTCTGTCACTGGCGCCACTTTCAAACTTCCTCTTATATACTCATTTCTTACTTTATCCATTCTCGTCACTCCACACATCCATCTCAACTATCTCATCTCCGCTGCATGCAATCTATTTTCAATTCAGCACATGATCCTAGATATTTTCTTTTCATAACTTATTCGCCGGTTATAAAAAAAAAATCTGCTTTTTCATAGAGAAGTGCACTCTACGTGGTCAACATTTATGGAACAGTAGTGCGATTCTGTAACCATCTCACCGTGAAAACTTAGGTGAAGTGAGCGTGGAGTGAGCTGTCATTCCAAATAGGTAATGCTAGGGATTGACACTACTGACAACTCACATCAAGCTGTCACGGATCGGACCGACACATGGCAGAACCGAATATTAGTTAGTTACGTTAGTTTAGTTACTATTTGGTTCGGTCTTTTTTATGGGTCATGTTTTCTTTCTTTCGTCAGAAACCCGGAAGTCTGACAACTAGTCTTACCAAAAGGTATCGTATTACTCAGTAACTGGGTTGTGGTGGTCAGATAAGCAGTCGCTCCATGCAACGTAAATGTACAGTCACGAGCAAAAGTAAGTATACACTCGGCTTTATTCAAAAGCAATTCACTCCTTTATTTTTTAATGAAATTTTATGTTGTTACGAACATAGCATTTTCTTACCCATAGGTTTATGTAATGTGTCGTATTTCAAAGTTGCATTCGTTATTTCACGAAAAAATCGCAATTGAAAGTTGCCAAGTGTTGACATATTGGTGCTCGTGACTGTATGTAAATTCAAATTTTATTTGTTTCAAATTGACGTTATTTCAAGTTAAACAAATATCAACTTTATTTTAATGGTGATTAAGTTGATTTCAGAGTGACTAGCACCATTAAAAAGTTATAAAAATGTTTGACCTTGTAACTTTAGTTTTTTTCCATAAACTCATATTAGTTTACATTTTTGGGAAATATGTCGCGTCGCGATTCAAAAATAGTTGAGAAAAGGCTAGGCAGATTCATTTAGATTCTTTTTGTTTCAAAAGTTTAAATATGGAAGTTTTCGCACCCGCGCAAACTGTAAACCATGCATTCAGCACAATATGCTTGTAGAACCCCTAGCCCCCCTACATAGGCCAAAACAACCTTAAAAAAAAAATGTTTCTTAAATTTTTTATACAGTTCGTTTTTACCTTTCGCATTAACAATATTCGTGAAGTATTCCACATTCTTATCAGTTTCAAGTAAATAATGATAAGGAATGGCGGCCGCTCCTCGAAGATACCTTCAGTAAACATAGCATACATATTGAATGGGTTTCTATCTTTGAGTGTACTTCGTGAGTTGAAGAGAATTTCCTCGTTCTTATTCGATGAGGTTTATAAGGAAAACCGAAGTTATACTAACTGCTAAGTAACCTTTCTATCAAATTCTCTATAAACACAGTGTTTTCATCTAACCCCCGAAACTGCACGCCCCCAATTTTCGTGGCCGAAGTTTCGAATTATAAAGTCCTAGTTTCAAAGAAAATTGCTTGTGATCTTTAGATAGTATGCAAGGTCATCATCATCTGCCCGCCTTCTCCTATGTTGGGGTCGGCTTCCAGTTTAACCGGATGCAGCTGAATACCAGTATTTTACATGGAGCGAATCCCTATCTGACATTCACAAACCAGTGACTAGGTAATACCATACCCCTTGATAAGACTGGTTATTAGAATTTAGGCTTCTGACAACCCGTAAAGACTGTCAAAGATCCACGAATGACAGCTGGGACCAACGGCTTAACGTGCTTTCTGAGGCACGGGACCGAAGGTATAGTAACTGCTTTTAGGATTATGCTAACTTAACAAGTTGTACTACTGATTCTAATTGTAATCGACGCGATATGCCTCTGCGTGTGTTTTGTTTCATGTATGTGTGTGTGTGAGCGGGAAAGGAGCGCGCGGCGCGCGCGCGACGCAGTGTAGCCAACATCAGTGGAACATGCTAGTACAAATTCGAGCCCGATGCAAGCCGCACGCTCCTCTGTCGCAATTTTTCTTAGTTTTTTGTAACCATTTTAAAACTTTAAGTAAACGGCCATTAAATAATTACTGCGTTTGATTCATTGGTCCTTCAGCCGGATCAGTAAATAATCAATGTACCATACGCCGCCGCAGAACAAAATGGTTAACACGCGTAGTACCGCAAAGAAACTACAGCGGAAGGATGAAGAGCAATCATCGACCAAAGTGGATGATGGAAAGTCGAAGGTGATCGATTCTTCAAAAGTACCAGAGACATCAGTTGAAGGTGTGAAAGTAGAAGAAAAATGCGAACACGTGTCTCAGAAATCGAAACATTCGAGAACAAGGACGTCATCATCGTCGGTAGTTGCACAAAGAAAAAAGCTCGAACTGGACGCGGCGAAGCAGAAAGCTCGAATTCAAATGGAACTCATAGATAAGAAGTTAGCTGCTGATATAGCGGCCCTTGACGAAAAATACAGTCCACCAGCGTCGGAATCACAAGGTGATGGCAGGGACATAGAGGAGTGGTTGGAGCGCAGCCAACATGAATTGGAGAAACAGAGGGTTAACGCACAAGGAGCATCCACTGACCCGCTGTTCCCGCTGCTGCCGGAGGGCGGCGGCACTAATGGTGCAGTTCAGCAGTTAGCCAGCGCACTCAAGGAGTTAGTCACCACTTCCGTACCCACTAGCCACAATGAAAACCTACTCAGCCGCATCAGCACACCACGGGAACTTCCTTCGTTCTTTGGTGACCCTATGGAGTGGCTGTTCTTCAAAACTGCATACCAGGAGTCGACAAACATGTGCAACTTTAGTGAGAGGGAGAACTTATGGCGTCTGAGAAAATGTCTCCGCGGTCCCGCTAAAGAAGCAGTGTCAGCTCTGTTAATTAGTTCTACATCGCCTGAAATAGTCATGTCAACATTAGAACTACAGTTTGGAAACTCGGACATTATTATATCAAGAATCCTACACGACGTTAAAAAGTTAAATCCACTACCGCAAGATTATCATAAAGACATAGTACCTTTTAGTGTGAAAATAAAAAACTTTGTTGCTTCGGTCCGACAACTCAATCGACAGGAGTACTTACAAGGTGTTGATGTTGTTAACATGGTGCTAACTAAGTTGCCTACCGTGCTGCTATCAAAGTGGCCAGACTATAGTTATCCATTGATAAGAGAGCAACAAAAGTGCAGGCTAGACATACTAAGTGACTTTTTGAGCGAAGAAGCTATTAAGATAGCTACGTGTAGTGCCGGTATGATGAACATTCGATGGGACAGTAAACGTAAATATCATGATAACGATCAAACTGTGTTGTTGCAAACTGAAAAACATGAACAAAGTGCTAGTGATAACAAATGCCGCTTCTGCCGTACATCAAAACACGATTTGACAGACTGTAAAAAGTTCAAAAGATCCTTACGTAAGGATCGGTGGTCGTATGTGAAACGCTCCGGGTTATGTTACAAGTGCCTGTTATCAAAACACGATAGGCAAACGTGTCCGGCCGCCGCGTGTGGCGTCGACGGGTGCGCGGAACCCCACCACCGCCTTCTACATTTTGTGCCTAGTTCGCGGCAAAATAATAACAACGTAACAGTGGCGCCGCAACCAGAGCAACCCAGTGCGACAACTGAGACTGAAACCAGTGAAACCGTTACTCATGTTAATTTGAACAATAATAAGTGGTCAGTGTTATTAAAGGTAGTGCCGATAAACATTCACGGACCCAACGGTGTGTTCAGCACGAGCGCGTTACTTGATGACGGCTCGACAGTGTCAATGATAAGCGCTTCATTAGCATCGCGCGCCGGAGTGAGCGGCCATAAGCAGGCAATGCGAGTGCGTGGTGCATGGGAAAACACTGAACTATTGTGCGACACAGAACTAATGGACTTGGCTGTGTCAAATAAACTCGGTGAAAAATATAACCTTAGTGCACGTAGTGTCAACGAACTTAATTTACCTAAACAAAACTTAACGTCAGTGAAATGTGAGAACTATGATCACTTACGCAACCTTAAAGACGTCCTAAGTATTGGTCAAGTCAAACCGGAAGTGCTAATTGGGCAGGATAATTGTCATTTAATCTTACCTTTGGAGACAGTGGTAGGCAGACGAAACGAGCCATGCGCCACCCGTACGGTCATGGGTTGGTGCCTCCACGGCGTAGTGCCACGTAAATATTCACCAGCGCGCATACACCATTCCTCGTTCTTCATTACTGAAGACAATGATACAGAGAATACCTCTGTCGACCGCAACCTTCACGATCTAAATGAGGATGTTCGAAGTTATTTCTCCGTTGAATCTATGGGAGTTTCTTCTGCTAAACCACGGCAGAACGCTGAAGAACAGCGTGCCTGGAACCATCTGGAACAAACATCTACACTAATCAAAGGCAGGTGGCACGTGAGCTTACCATGGAAAGACAACAACTGTACGCTTCCTGACTCGTACCATAATGCGATGTCACGACTAAGAGGCGTCGAGAGGAAGATGAGGTCCAGCGCAGGCTATGCTTCGCGGTACGAGGAACGTATCGAACATCTCATTTCCAACGACTACGCTACTGAAATAAATAACAAAACTATTACATCTGATCCCTCAAGAAAAATATGGTACTTACCTCACTTCGGGGTCGATAACCCCAACAAGCAAAAGCTAAGATTGGTGTTTGACGCTGCCGCCGCAACAAATGGAGTATGTTTGAACGACTACATCTTGAAAGGACCCGACTTACTTATTTCGTTATACGGAACCATGCTAAGATTTCGAGAAAACAAAATCGCTGTAACTGGTGACATCAGAGATATGTTTCTTAGAATAAAAATTATACAAGAAGACAGAGATGCATTACGATTCTTGTGGAGAGAATCACCGGACAAACCAGTAAAAACATATGCAATGAGTTCGCTTATATTTGGTGCTAACTGCTCACCCTTCATAGCGCAATTTATCAAAAATAAGAATGCCGAACAGTTTAAGTCGTCTATGCCGGGCGCTGTGCAAGCTATTTGTAAACAACATTATATGGACGATTATATCGACAGTGTAGAAGACGAAGAAACGGCAATCAAACTTGTGAATGACGTCACACACATCCATAAACAAGGAGGCTTTGATATAAGAAATTGGACGTGCAACAGCCAAGCCGTGTTAAATACATTGCCACAAGAAAGCCTACGTTCGACGGACGTGACATTCAAGGTCGGACAAACAGAATACGACGGTGAACGTACACTAGGATTAATCTGGAATCCAAAAGACGACACATTAAGATTCGACGTGTCATTCAAACGTATCCCGACTGTGATTATCACCGGGCTAAAAAGGCCTACGAAACGAGAAATGTTAAGCGTTGTGATGTCAATATTTGATGTTTACGGTTTTCTATCGCCGTTTACAATTAACGGAAAAATCATTTTGCAAGAGACATGGCAACTTAATATCAGCTGGGATGATCCCGTCAGCGACGAAATCTACGCAAAATGGCAAAAATGGATTTGTTTACTAAAATCACTGCGTGATGTAAGATTGCCGAGACACTATTCAGCAGCTACAACTGGAGTGAGCGAGACAGAAAATCAAACCAGCGTGCAGCTATCGTCGCACCTTGAGTCTACGAGTGCTACGCTTACAGCCGAGTACAGCGCTACGAGTGCTACGCGGGGTACGTCGCACGCGCCTTGTAACAGCGACGATAGAAAGACTATCACGCTATGTGGTTATAGGCACCTGCAGATGCATATATTTTGCGACGCTTCAACAAAGGCTTTCTGCGCCGTTGCGTATTGGAGATGGATTGACGATGAGTTAAACGTGCGCGTGGCATTCATCGCTAGTAAATGTCGAGTTGTGGGGAGCAAACCAATTACTGTTCCACGTTTAGAACTGCAGGCTGCAGTGTTAGCAGCTAGACTGGCGGACTCGATTAATAAAGAGCATAAGATGAAGGCTGAGCGACGAGTATTTTGGAGCGACTCAACAACAGTGCTTCATTGGATAAATAACGATGCCCGTAATTATAAAACATTTGTGGCAAATCGTTTGGGGGAAATTGACGACCTAACAGAAAAACGTGAATGGCGATACGTACCCACAAAAATAAATGTCGCCGACATCGCTACAAGAGAAAGCTATGACTGCTCTGTTTTACAAAACGAATGGATGTATGGACCTGCCTTTTTACACAGAGACTGTGACCATTGGCCGCAAAATATTACACAACCTGAAAAAGAAGATTTACCACCTCTGGAATGTTTAACTTTCATAGTTCAAAATGAAATTGCATACTTACCGGTGCCTGAGCCTACGCGTTTTTCATCATGGCTACGCTTACGTAGATCAACATCAAGAGTACTTACCTTTGTTGATATGGCATTGAAGGTTATAAATAAATTAGAGCATCAAGACGACGTCATGGATAGAGCTGAGCGCCTGCTACTTACTTACTCACAAGCCCAGTCGTTCAGTGAAGAGATCGCCCTGCTGAAAGGTTTGAAATCAATACCTACCACTAGTAAACTACTTACCTTGTCACCTTACCTTGATCAACATGGAGTCCTGCGGGCTGGAGGGAGAATCGATGCTGCTGAAGATGTGCTACCTGAAATGAAAAGACCTGCAATATTAGATGGAAAAAATTACATAGCTCGGTTGATTATACGACAGTACCACGTCAACGCCGCCCATGGAAATCAAGAGACCGTTGTCAATGAAATGAAACAAAAATACTGGGTAATCAGATTGCGACCAACGGTTAAAAATGTGGTATCAAAATGTATGCTGTGCAGATTAAGGAAATGTAAACCAGAAATACCAAGACTTGGAGACTTACCTCAAGCAAGGGTGGCTCACCATCAACGTCCATTTACCTACTGTGGGGTAGACTTGTTCGGGCCAATGGAGGTCACTATTGGTAGACGTCACGAACAAAGATATGGAGTGCTGTTCACTTGCCTCACAGTGAGAGCCATTCATATAGAAACTGTTGCCACACTGACGACTGACTCCTTCATTATGGCCCTTCGACGCATGGCCGCGAGACGCGGATGGCCCCGTCACATATATTCTGACAACGGGACTAACCTTAGAGGAGCTCACGCTGAACTGAAGAGGTCAGTTACGGAATTGGATGAAGAGATAATGAAGAACGAGGCTGAGAACCACGGCACCAAATGGTCGTTCATACCACCGGCAAGCCCTCACTGGGGTGGGGCATGGGAACGGCTCATCCGTAGTGTGAAGACGTCGATGAAAATAGTACTTAAAGAAAGAGCTCCACGGGAAGAGGCCTTTAACACTCTATTAAGTGAAGTCGAAAACATAGTAAACAGTAGACCCCTGACTCACGTGTCAGTGGAACCTGGCAGCATGGAAACCTTGACACCAAACCATTTTTTGCTTGGGACATCTTTGAACTCACCGCAACTCGGCAAATTTGATGATTCCTGCTTATCCCTAAGAAAACAATGGCGAATATCCCAGCGATTAGCGGACATGTTCTGGAACAGATGGGTTAGAGAGGTGCTACCTGACCTTATACCTCGGAAGAAGTGGAACAAAGACCAAAAACCGCTGCAAGTGGGAGATCTGGTATTTGTGGTGGACCCAAACGGCCCTAGAAACTTGTGGCCAAAGGGCTTGATTAGAGAGGTGTGCCCCGGTAGAGATGGACGCGTCAGAGTAGTCAAAATTGAAACAAAGTCTGGAATGGTGACGCGGTCTGCCTCACGTGTCGCTCGGGTGCTTCTGACTGATGAGTGCTGTTAGCAGCACTGGGGTGGGGGATGTAATCGACGCGATATGCCTCTGCGTGTGTTTTGTTTCATGTATGTGTGTGTGTGAGCGGGAAAGGAGCGCGCGGCGCGCGCGCGACGCAGTGTAGCCAACATCAGTGGAACATGCTAGTACAAATTCGAGCCTTAAGCAAGCCGCACGCTCCTCTGTCGCAATTTTTCTTAGTTTTTTGTAACCATTTTAAAACTTTAAGTAAACGGCCATTAAATAATTACTGCGTTTGATTCACTAATGATTATAATTCTGTAAATACATATTTGTTACGGCCGCGAATCATATTTTAATCAACGTACAACTTAGTACTGACCAGAAAATTGCAAAAAACGTAAGAAAATTTGAATTTCGCGGGCTACCTTGGAGCATCCACCTTAATAAAACAATGCAGTTCTCGCATTGATTCACATAACTTTCTCTACGTTTACATAAATACATGTATGTATTGCTAACGTATTCCGACAACGTAGCACTTTAACAAGGCTATCTCGACTTTCCTACGCTTACTAAGTGTTTGGCGCTAGTCGCATTAGCACATTAGTGTTAAATTTACATTAGGTGACAAAAATAGTTGATAAATTTGCAATAGAAGCTGGGAATTTGTCGAAATTGTCGACATTAGGAGCCAACGCCATCCATCCGCCATCCAAGCATGTGGTATCCCCACATGCTTCCCAATTAAAAAAAACGTGGCTCAGTTTTTTTTTACATTTTGGTGACATGTTTTTCTTGTCTATGGTGACCAGACAAGATAAACAATCTGTGTAAAGTCATATTTATAACGACCGTTTTAATAAGCTGTGGGCCAGAGTAACCACTACGTCACGTAGTGGTTACTCTGGCCCACAGCTTATTAGTCTACTAGGGCTCCACGTAGTCTACGTGGAGCCCTGACAAAGCTAGAAGGCGTCGCGGCGGACCCCGTAGAAGATGGCGGGACAAGCTGGACAAAACAAACGAAAAGGCGTCTGCTTTAGCCCTGGCTCGAAAGAGCTGGAAGTCATGGGGAGAGGCCTTTACCCAACAGTGGGATAATGCAGGCTAATAGTAACAGTAACAACAAACTTATAACTTGGCACTGACCTGCAAATTGCAAAAAGCGTAAGTAAATTTGAATTACGCGGTCTATCTTGGCACATCATGAAATTCGGCACACGGATAGAGCATGACCTGAGGGGCAATTCTCATAATTTTAAGACCGTTCACAGTCTGATCTCAGTCTCGATCTGTCAAAGAAAGAAAGTGCATTGTTTTTGCATTTTGCAAAAAAAATACTTCTAATTTCCTTACATTTTGACAAGTTTTTGACATTTGTTTGTCGCTGAGATGAGACTGCGACTAGATTTTGAACGTTTTAAATTACGAGAATTGGCCTTCAGGGCTAGGTCACAGTATACTTTTTACTCCAGTAGTACCTGAACGAAGTCGCGGACAAATGCCAGTAATTTATTTATGAAGTGAAAACATCTTTAGCGGCGTTGTGCAGTTTTGTTGTGGTGGGTAAAAAATGTTAAACTCGCGTCAGGACACGTGACCTGATCGAAAATTCGTAAGACGGAGCTCGCGTCAGGACACGTGACCTGATTGAAAATTCGTAAGACGGAGAGAGAGTAGACCGCATTCCAAAATATCCAAAATGCACAACGTTAATATTCAAGTTTTCACTTCTGCCGGCACTCCCGGAGTGCAACCCGTTTTTTATTTTTTATAAGTGACATTTCGCAGTTCGACCTATGAGGTGGTCGTCTGCTTAACCGGGTTTGCCTGTGGATACCTCAATAAATTAAGGTCTCCAGCCAGGGCTCAAAAAACTTAAAAACTGAGCGACCAAACAGACGCTAAGAAATAAGGGCACGCCCTGTGTGGTGCGAACTTTGGCTTAGGGCGACGCTGGGAGAGGGCTGCGGAACAGGCTGGATCTGCACCCTAATTGCGTAACACACGATCAATCGGAATCGGTTTCATTTTGACAGTTCAACAACATTCATTGCGTAATGTACGTGTTGAGCAGACAAATTTTTCGAACTTATGAAGCAATGGATTAGCAATTAGCTTCAAAATGATTCTGATTCCGATTGATTGTGTGTTACGCAATTAGGGTGCGGAATTATACAAATGCTAAACTTCATGAGTCTAGTTTTAAGAAGTGTTTGCGTAGTAAGTTCTGGGAAAAACTACAACATGACGAATAATTTGAGTTATTTCTTTTAGTCATCGCTCAATGATGTTGGTTACGTCATCATAGCAAAGGTCATTTCCTCAATGAGGTTCGTAGTTTGAATAGTTGATAGCCTATCGTTATTTTGTTGCTAGCCATAGAGGCATAGAGCGATATGTTTATCTTTTCCTGTCATGGCGGCCGTCCTTGTAACAGGTTGAAAATTGGCCCTCAAATTGTCAAAAATTTACATATATATCAGGGTCCTTATTCATTATGGCCACGTCACAATGATTCCTTACTTCGAAAAAAATTAACGCGAAGTTGTTTATGAACGGCGTGGTTTGAACTGTCAAAATACCACGCTTGCCAACAGCACGTGGTTTGCACGTGGTAAGATTACGCGGGAAATAATTATTACCATACAGAATTGGGGCCCTGGTTCTGACGTTCTCCCGCGCAACACACGCTAACTTTTGACCCACAATTTTAACAGAGAGCAGCCGATCTATTTTGTAAAAATCTAACCATGAAAACGTAGGTGAAATAAGTTGTCAATAGAGTCAATCCCTAACATCAGGTGGAATGACAGCTCACCAAAATTTTCACGGTGAGATTTTTACAGAACAGACCGCCAAGACTCAGGACCATAGATAATAATCATCTTGTTGTAATCTAACTAGCCTGTATTGTCGCACTGCGCGGGATCGTCCGAAAGGGTTACCGCTGCCCTGGAACATAAAGGGCTAAGGAAGGAACACGGGTGGGTTTTAGTCAGTAAGAGTCTGACACTCCCTTCTGCTCCACCCAGAGCGGGAGAGGTCATTTAGGGCAAAGGCCTCCCTCTCCCTTTTGCACACAATTCTGTCTTCTGCGAGTGCCGGCCAGTCCCTACGGTAGGAGTCAAGCCCGTCCCGCCATCTTCGTCTCGGCCTGCCGCGATGGCGTCGTGCGTTTAGTGGGACCAAATCGCTGGTTCTCTTAGCCCAATTGTCATCTGACATGCGGCAGACTTGTCCGACCCAGTCCCATTTAAGTTTAGCGGCTTTCAATCATCTTATTCAGTTATTCTAATGTAACGTATTTTTTATTTCCGTTGTGAACTCGGCAGATAATTACTATTTAAAGTTTTTTTCTCTAATAGCCAATAATTACCGCTTGCGGCTCTTTTTAAATTACTTGGTGTAGTGATGAGTAATGTCGAGACTGCAGCCCCTGCTACGAATAATATTCGGTTCGGCCATGTGTCGGTCGATCCGAACATTCGGCCGATACGATACATTTACCACGTCGGAGTAGACCCCGTGGGCTGTCCAAAAGCGCGCTGGGTTGACGATATCGTCAAGGTCGCGGGACACACCTCGATGAGAGACGCATAGAATCGGGAAGTATGGCAGAAGAAAGGGAATTATACCTAGCACTTAGCAGTAGGTGATTCCGGGTTGAAACGATAATGACGATGAGTGATGACTTGATGAGATATTATCTATACCTATTATAACGCTGAAGAGTTTGTTTCTATGTTTGAACGCGCTAAATGTAACACGCACCCCAATTGCGTAACACACGATCAATCGGAATCAGTTTCATTTTGACAGTTCAACAACATTCATTGCATTATTTACGTGTTGAGCAGACAAATTTTTCGAACTTATGAAGCAGTGGATTAGCGATTTGCTTCAAAATTATTCAGATTACGATTGATCGTGTGTTACGCAATTAGGGTGAGGGTCGGATTTGAAAAAATATGTTTTCATTTGATAGCCCAATTCTTAAGGAAAATTTTACGCTATTTATTGGAACGAAGTTCCTTATCGCGCGTTGCGAAAGAGGGCTAGACGGAAAAAATTAAGACCAAAAGTTGTAACGACACTAATTGTTGCTATAGTTGTAAGCCGTGCGGCGTGGGCGTGTTTCTCTGTCTGTCTCTCTCTCTCTCTTACAGAAAGCAAGCCAGTTATTTTCGTTTCATCTTTCGTTTATTTTTATTTTTTTTGTTAATAATAAAATAAAAAACATTACCTATAACTTGCCTATACTTAACTTAAAAAAAAAAAATACAATTCCTTCACTAATTCATCGAAGAATGAAACTAAAGACGTGGCTTCGGCCTTACTTATTTTTGAACAAGAAGGATGTAACTGAAGACGTGGCTTTGGCCCTTTGGCCTTACTTTTAGTCAAGAAGGACAATAAAGACTGAAGACGAGGCGGTATGGTCCAAGACCTTAGCCTGCCCAAGAAGGGCGAAGGAACAAAAAAAAAAAAAAAAAACTAATTCATCGAAAGGAACTTCGTTCCATCCGGGTGTCTTTTGACACCTCTCAAGTTTTTATCACGCTACGACCCTTACAGGTCGAGCAAAACGAAAAAAAATCAGAAAGAACGAAGTAATAGTGCAGGAGTGCGACGCGACTAGGGTTACCAGATGGAAAATTAAAAAGTCCTGACAAAAAGTCTGATTTCCATAGAAAAGTCCTGAGATTTTGTCGCAAACGTAATTTAAAACTCTGTGGAAAAATCAGTTATTGGTTTTGTGCACATAAGTTGATTCCAACTCTAAAAATATGTTGATGTTAATTACGTTGATTTGTGAATACCTATGCCTATCCAAAGAAGAAACAATTATATATTTTTCTATGTTGTTTCTTTCTAATTAAAAAAAAAATAAAAATCTATATGTATTTTATTGAAAATCTAAAAATCCTGAAATTTCCAAAATCCGCCCGCAATCCTGTTAGCAGCCTAAAAATCCTGAAATCTCAGGACAAATCCTGAGATATGGTAACCCTAGACGCGACGCGGTGGATCGGGGGAACAGGAAACACGTGTCGTGGAAGAGTCGGAGGCAGGAGCTGGTTATATTAGAATTTTGATTAGGAGCTGGTTATATTGGTATAGAATTCGCTTATCTCCTCTGGGGATTATATTCCGGCAAACAAAATGATAAAGAAGATAATAATTAATCTGTATTACGTAAACACGGAGAAAATTTATCACTTGCGCGCGCAAAAATGATAAGACACTTCCGTTTACAATCTTTTGTTATTTTTTCATGACTTGGCGCCAGAAAGTGTGAAATAAGGATTAACGAAAACGATGCGTTAGACTCGGGTAATTTAATAAACTTTGTAAGTTAGGTTATTTACTAAAAATCTATTCCCGGTTTCCATCTTTGCTTGATCCCAAGACAATTTATTTTCCTTTTTCAAAATATGGCTGTCATGGAATTAGTAAGTACTGTATGTATAGATAGTACAACTTAGGTCCTTGAGGCCTGTATAACGATCGGGCACAGAGTAAAATAAAATATATCCCATAACCTTAACTTTGACCTTTACCAAGCGCGACTCTATGACGCCATTCTTGAAACTAGGGTGGCAGAACCACCCGGTTTCCCTTTCTCAAAGTCGTTCAACCGTAAAATATTTAATAATAATTCCAAATTAGGTTACAATAGTTCCAAGAATGGCTTACAATAGCCGCGATTATGTTTCAAGGTCGCGCCGTGTTCGGATTTAAAATTCGACGCCATATTGTAAGATTATCGCAGAAGGTTTGCTTATAAATGTTTTATTAAAATATACATTAAGTATTATGTTATTTTTTCTTCTTTTGTATAGTTATTGGAATTTTATAGTTTTAAATGGAAATATTAATGTATTTATAGCCACTAAACTACTACCTACCCGTGACTTAAGTGCGCGTTTAGGTCACACGAGCTTTAAAATAGTATACGATACTTGTGACTATAACAGTTACCTAAGTACTTCAAATAATCAATGAAAAGGTTTTTATCCTGTTGAAGTTTAGGTATTCCAAGATTTAAGACTTAAGAAACGATGAAAGGATTCACATTGTGACTACTTTATAGCTATGTTTGACTAAAGAGGACAGCACAGGCGTAAGGTAGCCAGCCTTTCGGTATTCTACAGGATGCATTTTGGAGAGTGTGCGCGGGAATTACATGATTTAATTCCGCCGTCACCGTTCTATCATCGGACAACCCGTCGTACGGCGAGTATCCACCCTTACGTTGTTGACACCGCCGCGATCCGGACGAAGCGTTTTGCCTCGTCGTTTATACCGCGTACATCAAAGGACTGGAACAGTTTGCCTGCAGCGGTCATCCCGTCCGATTATAATTTGGGTGTTTTCAAGGCTAGAGTGAATAGGCTCATAATAAATTAGTGCGCTTACCATCAACGATTGCATCTCTGCTTTCCATCAGGCGGGATCGTCGTAGTCAAGCGCTAGTTTATAACATAAAAAAAAAGAATTTGAGATAATAACAAACTGAATGTCATACTAAATAAAGTTCAAATTCCATCAACGAAAAACTTATTTCGACCTTTTTATTCCAAATGGTTACTCAAAAATCAACTTGGAATGCATTTAACTAAAGTAGATAACTAATTAAGTGGCGTTGGAATGTCAATTATCTGAGATTATGACACTGCTATAGTCATCATCATCTGCCTAGCCTTTTCCCAACTATGTTGGGGTCGGCTTCCAGTCTAACCGGATGCAGCTGAATACCAGTATTTTACATGGAGCGACTGCCTATCTGACCTCCACAACCCAGTTAATGGGCAGGAAGATGAAGTGTCAAGAGATAATGTTAATGAGAGTTGAAGACTTGCATAAGCATAATGCCTACAGCTGGGAGTGCTGGGACACAGACCTCTCCGTGAGAGGGAGTGGGCCGTAATCCACCACGCGGGCCCATTGCGGGTTGGTAGATGTCACATATCATCGTCTTGAAGAATTGATCTACTGTTATTTTTGGCATGGTAACTCCATTGTCGTTAGACAGCGAGTGTTTTTAAAAATGGCGGACTCATAGCATTAAACTCGTTTTTATGGTGTTTTTTTTTTCAAACTACGTATTTGCATGGCGCGAATAAGCTGTAGACGAAATAATATTACCATGTGAAGATAAAAGATATATTAGAGTATTTGTTTTTTTCTGCATTAGTATTCGATTACTGTCAAAGGTTATTTTTGGGAATGCTGTCATTATAAGTGCTCGTAAATTGTGCGAGGTGCACATTTGTTTGCTGGGGTTGGTGGGGAATGAAAGCCTTCTTGATTCTGATAGTTCTTCTTTATTTTCCTTTTCTTCCTGTTTCTTCATTTGTAGCTGCTTGCCGACTGTGTCGAGCCCGAAATCCGACGCGTAATTTATATGATTTTGGCTAAGAAAAAGTAGGGCCTGTGATTGGTCAACCAATCAGAACATCGAAATTTTAGCCAATAAAAGTGAAGTCGGAATCGGCACAGTAGCTTAAGTACCGCGAAACTTTACCGTAAAGAGAGCCGCGTGACAATTTTCGCGTTTTTCGCTATAATTTTAAATGACAACATATGACAAATTATATATTTTTGGATTCTACATACTATAAACTATCTAGGAAAAATATAAAACAGTAGAAAACAAGACATAAAATTTTCGATAATCTAATAGCGCTTACCCTAAGTAGGTGCCTATATCTATAAACTATAAAGTCCGTAACAAAACAGTGAGATATAATTACTTATGATTCTAATGTATTATCACTATCACTATTATATATTATATACTCGTTCGATCGAGTTCACTGCTATCACTGTTATCACTACTATTTACACTGTTATTGTCTATTGTCCCGCACATCACTCCCGCCGTGCGACCGCGTCGCATCACGTTCCGGTGCGGGCACGTCGTCCGTAGGCAGGGGCAGGATGACCAGTTTCCTTACTGGCCGGCGCAGGACACCTCCCTTCGTCTGCACGTCCACCGTCCGCACGATGTTGTCGGGGCCTGGATACGTCGCGATGACACGCCCGCGTATCCACACGTTGCGAGGCAGGTTCGGGTCGACGATCTGCACGAGGTCGTTTTCCTTGACTGGGAGACCTCGTCCATGGGGCTCCCGCCGGTGTTGGAGCTCGGGAAGGTACTCCTTCACCCAGCGGAGCCAGAAGATGTCAGCGAGCCTCTGTGCAGCTCGCCAGCTGGACCGGGAGATGGTGTCTTGCTTGGTGAATGTGCCCGGCTGTGGCACGCGCCCAGGACCCCCCAATAGGAAGTGATTGGGGGTTAGAGCCTCTGGATCATCTGCGCTGACGGAGACGTGTGTCAGCGGGCGACTGTTCACGGTGTACTCTACTTCAACCAATAGAGTGGTGAGGACTTCTTCGGTGGGGTGGCGCTCGTGCAGGGTTGCTGAGAGTGCGGTTTTCACGGAGCGTACCATACGCTCCCAAGCGCCACCCATAAATGGAGCTCCCGGCGGTATGTAACGCCAGGCGATGGTTCTCTTCGCTGCCTCTTCCGCTGTCGCCTCGTCGATAGATTGTCGAAGTTCTTTGTCGGCAGCTTTAAGATTGGTGCCGTTGTCTGACCAGATTTCAGTCGGGCAACCGCGTCGCGCAATCATTCGTCTGACCGCCATCACTGCGGAGTCAGCGGTGAGCGAGCCGGCGACTTCTAAGTGGATAGCCCGCGTCGTGAGACACGTGAAGATGGCCACGTATCTCTTCTGTCTGGTTCGTCCGACGGTCACGGAGAGGGGCCCAAAGTAGTCGATCCCGGTGAAGGTGAAGGGTCGCTTGTGATGAGCTAAGCGACAAGCTGGCAGGTCTCCTGTTCTGGGATATGGCGGTGCCTGAGTCTTCATGCGGCAGAAGAGGCATCGTCGTAGAATGGCACGTGTGATTGGACGCAACCTTAACACCCAGTACTGCTGACGACACTCGTTGACTGTGGCCTCCACGCCGGTGTGATGGAGCTGCCGGTGTATGGCCTGTATCCACAACTTCACTGTGGGATGATCTCCGTCGACCACTAGTGGGTTCTTGACATCTTCTTCGACGTCCTTGACCGCTCGGATACGGCTCCGAAGTCGGAGTGAGCCGTTGATGGATTCGACGCTGAGTTGATGGAGACGACTTTCCTTGGCGATTGGTTTTCCGCTGTTCAAATTTTCTATGTCTTCTGCGAAGGCTTCTTCTTGTGAGGACTGCATCAGTAGCTCCTCTGCTTTCTTCAGGAGTTCGGCTGTGACTGGAAGAAATTTCTTTGCGGATTTCTTCACCGGTGTGGGTCCCTGCGGTTTCGCTGTCGTTGGTTTGCTCTTTCTCCAGGTAGGATCCGCTTCCTTGTTCTTCTTTGTTCTTCTGTAATTGACCTTCTGCGTATTGGGTTTGCAGAGGTCGATGAACTGCAGAACGCGTGCTGTCGCGTATCGTAGCCTGTCCCAGTTGGAGAAGTTTGCTGGATTGGGGAGTCCCTCTGCGAGTTTTCGTTTCTTCCTGTCGTTTACATGATGCGTCCGCTCTTCGCCGGATTGTCCTTCCGTGACTGCGCCTGCATTTTCTGTAGGCCAGGAGTCTTCTGTTTGGTACAAGAAGTCTGGACCCCTGAACCATCTGTGGTTTCTATCGAAGGTAGCCGGCACGTCACGCGTGGCATCGTCCGCCACGTTCAACTTCGTTGGCACCCAGCGCCAATCGTTCACTTTGGTGCTTTCTTCTATGGCAGCTAGACGGTGAGCCACGTATGGTTTGTAAGATCGTGACCCCGTCTTGATCCAGGTTAGTACTGTTCTGCTGTCTGTCCAGAACACTTTTCTATCAGGCTTCCGTTCGTGTTCTTCCGTCACCGTCTCGGCGAGTCTGACTCCCATCACGGCCGCTTGCAGCTCCAGCCTTGGGATTGACGTCAGTTTTAATGGCGCCACTTTGGCTTTAGCTATGGTGAGGGACAAAGTCACCTCGCCGTCAGCTGATATCGCCCTCCAATACAGGACCGCCGAATACGCAGACTCGCTGGCGTCACTGAAGATGTGGAGTTCCAGGGAGGCGGCGTCGCTGTAGTTGAGGTACCGTCGCGGTATTGCAACTTCGCGGAGGCTCTTCAGATGATCCATCCACGTTCCCCACTGTTCCGCTAAGTCCTCGTCGATGTGGTCGTCCCAGGCTGTTCCTCGACGCCATACTTCTTGCAGAAGCTGTTTCGCTTTGATGGTGACCGGTGAGGCGAACCCGAGTGGGTCGAAGAGCGACATCACAATCCTCAACGCTTCTCTCTTCGTCGGTCGAGTTCCTTCTATAAGTGTCGAAGGTATCCTCGCTAGGTTGAGGTTGAATGAGAGCTCGTCTGTTTCAGTCTTCCATACGATGCCTAGAACTCGTTCTGTCTTTTCTTCCGCCTTGTAGAGTTCCATATCTTCTGGTTGTTTGTCTTCCCCTAATGACTCTAGGAGCGACTTCGAATTCGATTTCCATTGTTTTAGCTCGAAGCCAGCTTTCTTGTGCACTTCTCGCACGCCTTTAGTGATCTGTTCGGCTTCCTCGAGGTTACGGAAGCTGTCGAGGTAGTCGTCGACGTAATGCTTTCCTATTATGGCCGCTGCTGCTTCAGGATGAGTCTTCTCGTGTTCTTTGGCGTTCAGGTTCTTCACATAGATCGCCGTCGATGGTGAGCTAGATGCCCCGAAGATGAGTGAAGTCATCCTGTATTCCTCCGGAGGTTGGTTGTCTCGTCTATCTCCCCGCCACAAATATCGCAGTGCGTCTCGGTCTTCAGGTTGTAGTTTGACCTGCATGAACATCTCCTTGATGTCTCCGGTGACTGCGATGGAGTGCTGTCGGAAGCGCATGATGACGCCTGGCAGCGATTGTAGTAGGTCGGGACCTTTGAGCAACATGTCGTTGAGTGCCACTCCTTTGGTCTTAGCTGCGGCGTCATGCACAACCCGTAATTTGTCTGGTTTCATGGGGTTGATGACGGCAAAGTGTGGTAGGTACCACGTCCTATCTGGAGTCTTCTGTGGCGGCGCAGGCTCTGCGTAACCTTTCACTATTAGGGCGTCCATCTGCTCGACGTATTTCTTCTTGAGTTCGGGATCACGATCTATCTTCTTTTCTATATTGAAGAGCCTCTTCAGGGAGTTTTCGTAGTTGTCTGGGAACTTCACGTCTTCTTTTTTCCAGAGAAGGCCGGTCTGGTATCTGGTGTCTTCTATCTTTTTGGTCTTCTGTTCCAGAATTCTGAGTGCCTTCTCTTCTGGGTCGGTCTTTGGTCTCTTCGGGTTAATGCATAAGGCGTCCATCTCGAAGTACTTTTTGACCATTTCTTCTAGGTCCTCGTCGGCTTCTTTCATGTGCGATACAAAGTCGATCTTCTGCCCGAGGGACTTAGTCTGGCTCCCGTGGAGAACCCATCCCAGCGGCGTGAGAGATGCCACCGGGTAATTCTTGTCCCCTTTTCTGGTTTCCTCGGTGAGCAGGAGATGCCAGTTGTCTTGGCCGATGAGGATTTGTGGTCTTGCGTTGGAGTACGAGAGTTGTCCCTTGATGTCCGCCAGGTGCGGGCACCCTTCCACTAGTTCCCGTGGAACCTGTTGAGATGAGACGTGTAGATTCTTGACTGTTCTGGCTTGGATTCGCTCTTCTTTGTTGTTGATCCCTTTCAAGCCGATGGTCACTCTTCTCGATGCCGATTCTGCAGTCTTCAGTTCGTTGATGGTTTCTATTTTCAGTGGGTCTACAGGTCCTGTTGCTCCTATGCGCGTCGCAATGTTGTCGTCGACGAGCGTTACTGTTGACCCGTCGTCCATCAGTGCGAATGTGTTGACTGCTCCTTTCGGTCCCTTCACCTGGACCGGGAGGATCTTCAAGTAAGACTGCTTCTTCACGGTCCATGTTGAATTGATGACCTCTGGTGTCTCTTCCTTTTCTGATTTCTCTGCCTTCTCTGCCTGTTCTGTCTTCTTGTCATAGTGCAGCATCTTGTGGTGCGAGTATTTGCAGTCGTTGACACCGCAAGGCTTCGGTTTGCAGTTGTGAGTTTTGCTTCTATAACGTAGGCATCTGAAGCAGAGGCGTTTGGACTTTGCAGTATCCCATCTTGAGTTTGCTTCCATTTTCTTGAACTTCTCACATTCGGTTGGGTTAGTGTGAGTTGTTTCTTCGCACACGAAGCACTTCGGTGTGTTCCCCTTTTCAGTCACGTTGTTGACCCGCTGCGACTTCTTCTGTTGTGTGGTGTTCGGTGAGGAGGCCACCTGTTCAGGCAGCGCGTAGGGTGCACACAGCTCGGCTTCTCTCTTGAAGAACCTTTCTATCTTGATGAGGCAGGGGTCTTCTGGTTGCTGTGTGGCCGAGAAGTCGTAGTATCTATACCGGAGCGTAGGTGTCAACTTCTCGATCAACGTCTTCGCTAGTTCAGGGTTGTACATATAATTGAAACAACCCAACGTCTTCAGTGTTGCTACGACGTTGGAGATCTTCGTGGCGAATATACAGATGTCTCTTGGTGACTCGGAGAGTCGTGGCAGGGTTCGAAGCGTTTCCATTTCCATCATGGCGATCGACTCCGGTCTCCCAAATCTGGATTCCAAAGTCTTCATGATCTCTGTGGGGTGCGCATTTGTGATCAGCAACCCTTCTACGGCTTCTTTGGCCTTGCCCTTCAAATTTCTTCTAAGTCTGTTCGCATTCTCGACGGTGCTGAACGATGATTCTGTTTCGTAGTAGGCCGCGCGGAAGGGTAGCCACTCCTGGTGTGACCCGCTGAAGAATGGTAGGTCGATAAACTTGGGTCGCTGGGCGGCGCTGACAGCCCTAGTGATGGCTTCAGCAAGGAGGGCTAGGTCCCCTTGACCTCCCGCCGGTGCTTGACGAATTTCTTCTGTCTTCGGTGGCTCGGTGTGGACGATCATCGGCTCCGCTGGAGGTTGGTGAGGCTCGTTGGCGATGGCCAAGACGGGACGAGTCACCTGGTTCTCCAACCAGTTGTCCACCCTTGCGTTGACTTCGGAGTAGAGGGAGACGTCATCTTCTTCAACTTCTTCCTCTTCTTCATCTTCGGTGTCCCCATTTTCTAGCGCGGCCAGACGTGCTGCAGCTAGTTCCACTCGGAGACGGAGCAAATCTTCCTTTGCTTTGGCGATTTTCTGCTGTTTCGACTTGCTATGTGTCGATCCCCCCCCTCCCCCCTTCTTGCTAGGCGGGGAGAGGTGCTGTGGGCCGGTTGGTTTCGACGTACCGGCGTTCTTGATGACTCGCTTCACTGTTGAGGTATCTGTTTCTGGGCGAGCATCTCTGGAGGCGACAGCGGCGGGCGGCTTCATCAGCTGTTTTGATTTCGCACCTGCAGTGAGCGTCGTCGCGACGGAGGGGGCGACGGAGGGTGCGGCGACGCTGGCGGGGAGCGTGGCTGAAGGCGCGTTGTCGGCCGAGGCGGAGGTCGCGGCGGTCGAAGCGGTGGTGGCGGAAGTCACGGTGGTTGGATCAGTCGTCGCGGAGGTGCTGGTCTGTTCGGAGCTCCCCGTGACAGTCGTCCCTGTCTGTGTCGATTCCGACGTGGCTTCCGTGCTGGTACCGGTCGCAGAGGTCTCTGGAGTGGCCTCTGATGATGACGGCTTCTGTTCGCTTGGCTGCTTGCGTCCTCTTCCTTCGGAGCGTGTGACGGGCATGGTGACAGCTGATCTTGGGGTCGATAACCTGGGTACGATTCTTCTATATCAGCTGACCTCGAAAGGGCGCTATGTCAGCTGATCTGGGGTCAGTGACGTTGACCGGAACACGAATCTTCTATATCAGCTGTCTTGATGACCGATGACCTTGAATCTTCACTGTCGCGCTATAATCTTGAAGCACTATACCCCACAATAATCCGGCGCTCGAAGGACCATTAAATGTGCGAGGTGCACATTTGTTTGCTGGGGTTGGTGGGGAATGAAAGCCTTCTTGATTCTGATAGTTCTTCTTTATTTTCCTTTTCTTCCTGTTTCTTCATTTGTAGCTGCTTGCCGACTGTGTCGAGCCCGAAATCCGACGCGTAATTTATATGATTTTGGCTAAGAAAAAGTAGGGCCTGTGATTGGTCAACCAATCAGAACATCGAAATTTTAGCCAATAAAAGTGAAGTCGGAATCGGCACAGTAGCTTAAGTACCGCGAAACTTTACCGTAAAGAGAGCCGCGTGACAATTTTCGCGTTTTTCGCTATAATTTTAAATGACAACATATGACAAATTATATATTTTTGGATTCTACATACTATAAACTATCTAGGAAAAATATAAAACAGTAGAAAACAAGACATAAAATTTTCGATAATCTAATAGCGCTTACCCTAAGTAGGTGCCTATATCTATAAACTATAAAGTCCGTAACAAAACAGTGAGATATAATTACTTATGATTCTAATGTATTATCACTATCACTATTATATATTATATACTCGTTCGATCGAGTTCACTGCTATCACTGTTATCACTACTATTTACACTGTTATTGTCTATTGTCCCGCACATAAATGTCAGTTGGACCACACATGTGTTCACAAATCGTTGTAGAACATTGCTGGTGTAATATTACTACCTAATTCTTTAAAGGTTATATCCATACTAATCCATAATTAACCTACATAATATCTTAATTGCCTAACAAATTAGGAAAATAACACAACAATCAAGTTGACGCAGTGGTTAAGATTGACTGCTGCGCTGCGTGTCGCGGGTTCGATTCCCGCACGGAACAAACATTTTGTATGACCTACAAGTAGTTGTTCCAGGTCTGGCTGTTTGTGTATGTGAGTTTAAAATTTTAAATGTTTGTAAACGCACCCGCAATACACAGGAGAAATTCCTAGTGTGGGGCAACGTTTCTTAAAAAAAATCAAATCAAATTGAAAGTAATTTATTCAAAATTAGGCTGAAAATCAGCACTTTTCGAACGTCAAAATTACATAAGACAGTCCCCCCAAAACGCCCGCCCTTCACCACTTCCTAGTGCTATCGCTGGGAAGAAGAGGCGCAACAAACTCCCCAGCAAACCACGAGTGCCATACTTACACTTGGTAAATGGGTAACTGCTCACATTAAGCGCATGTCACTCGTGCAATATTGTGCTATATAGTATATACCAAGCACATACTAATTCCATAGTTTGCAAAAAAAAAACTCCATTGAACCTGACGTTACTACTAAATTCAAAAACAGAACATCTTGTATTCTTTTTAATCTGCGCAAACAATGCAATTTTACGCCACTTACTGGCGGGAACTCTGTCTAACCGTAGACAAAACATTGTTTTTTTTATTTATAATCTGGGAATCGAGAACTTTATAGTGTTGCGATAACAGTCGATTTTTCCCACGATAGTTAACTTCCAGTTGATTTAATAGGTCACTTCGGAGTACAGAGTACTGTTAATAAGCGTAGATAGATTGCTGAATCATTTAGTTTGGTAGCGTTAAATATAATTATTTTTGCCATATTTTGTACGTTATGCTATTACAGCAGAGGATTTTGTAGTTGAAAAATTTTGCAAGTAGGTAGTAATATTTTAAATGTCAAAATGACTTTCTGTTTGTCACTTTTTCACGCCTTTTGGATTTCGGGGAAGAAGCTAATATGTAAAATTTATGTAAATACAATAAATACAAAATCAACGGGTTGCACTTCGGGAGTGCCGGCAGAAGTGAAAACTTGAATATTAACGTTGTGCATTTTTGATATTTTGGAATGCGGTCTACTCCCCCTCTGTCTTACGAATTTTCGATCGGTCACGTGTCCTGACGCGAGCTCCGTCTTAAGAATTTTCGATCAGGTCACGTGTCATGACGCGAGTTCAACATTTTTTACCCATCACAAAAAAAGTGCACAACGCCGCTAAAGAAGTTTTCACTTCAAAAACATGTTTATTGTACGGAGACCACCTTTAGTTTTTTAATTTATTTTTATTATTTGCTGTTATAGCGGCAATACACACTGTGTTTCAACTGTCTACCTATTACGGTTCATGTGATATAGCCCGCTTAGTAATAGGGTTCCGTTGGTACCCTTGGGTACGGGAACCCTAAAAACTAAGTTACCTATACTGCGTTTGCGATTTGTTTGCCAAACATGGAAACACATATGAGTTATTGGAAAAATAACTTTCTTCAGTTCAACGCTACAACTTCAAACATTTTTATAACTTTTTCAATATTACTAGTCACTCTGAAATCAACTTAATTTTCACTCTACTAAACTTAATATTTGTTTAATTTGAAATAACATCATTTGGAAACATGAATTTGAATAGACCCTAAACTATTACGTTAACTAATAAGTATGGCCTACGTGATTTGTTTAAAACTTTAAATACAATCTATAGTGCCTCAGCGTTTAGTCAAATGTGTATTAATTATGTATAATGTCGACAATGTTATCAACCAAAGGTTTAATTCACACTTCTCTTCAAGTACGTATGGGAAAAGGGGAATACCTATATTCTTTTCCGCATAGAATGAGTTTTAGTTGACAAGCCGACATTTTGCAAATCGTAGTGATGGGCATCACCCCATCGTGATGGTTTTTTCGTAGTGATGGGACTAGTAAATAGTGGTCAATGTAAATATCGATTAACTTTATTGTGCATGCTGTGGTGTCTTTTAAAAGTAACTCGTAATTTTAAAAACGTTCACAGTCTTATCTCAGTCTCAATCTGTCAAAAATACGTCTAATTTCCCTACATTTTGACAAGTTTTAGACATTTGTTTGTCGCCGAGATGAGACTGCGACTAGATTTTGAACGTTTTAAATTACGAGTATTGGCCTTGTTATGTTGCCTTTTATTTATGTGTGCGTTTTTACATCTATTGTTGGTGATCCTAAATCAATAAATAAATAACATAAACATGAAATAGCAAACGAATATTAATGGTTTTTTTTTAAGTTGCAGTCCATTATATCTCAGGGCCAGGACACGTTATTAAATTCATAGCCTATTACAAAAAATAAGGTGATGAATCGATGTGTCTGTACTATGTTTGTCTAGTAAATAATTATAAAACAGCACGTGACTACTGAGTGCTATTAGTTTATGTGGACAATGTTATCAACAGAAGGTTTAATTCACAATTACTCTGCTTTACAATTACGTATGGGGTAAGGGGAATCACTATTATTTTTTTCGCGTAGAATGAGTCTTGAATTCTTTCTTTTTTTTTCTTAATCGACAAAGGTTTACATTTTGCAAATCGTAGTGATGGGCTTCCTGAAGTCAATGTAAATATCGATAAACGTGAAATAGCAAACTTGTCTTCATTTTGTTTTTCTTGAATATCGTTTTTTTTTTTATAAGTGCTTTTAATCTCAGGACACATTCATCAATCTATATATAGCCTATTTAAAAATATAAGATGACGAATTGATGTGTGCGCAGTAAATAATTATAAACAACAAAACTATGCTTATTGATGTAATTGGTATGTAAGTGGAAACAATAATTGAATGCTCAAACAAAAACGTCAAACGAACTTTTTTTTCTGTATTGACATAGCCCTTAAGAAATGTATTTAATTATTTGACTTATATTCTAAAATACATTACTGATTGTTTTGTATTAAGTACGAGTGTATTATAAAATAGTGCTATTTTTTAGTATCTGAATTTTATCATTGGAACTATTTAACTTTTACTATATATAATATTGTTATTCAGAACGTTAATATATTATACTAATTTTATGTTGATGCATGTCCCCATTTAAATCTACTAAGCACGAATTTGTTTGTGAAGATTAAATAAATAAGTACCAGTAAGGTAGATCAAGGAGAACGTTAGATCACATTTTATGTCAACACCACTGTATCTGTACTATACTGTTCAAAATCTAGTCGCAGTCTCATCTCAGCGACAAACAAATGTCAAAAACTTGTCAAAATGTATTGACTAATTTTTTGACAGATTGAGACTGAGATCAGACTGTGAACGGTCTTAAAATTACGAGAATTACCCCTCAGACTGTGAACGTTCTTAAAATTACGAGAATTGCCCCTCTGATCAGCAAATAAATTATTTTATTGATTATTGAACACACCCGGAGAGATGGGCAAAGATCGTCATTCACTATGGACGATATTATGGATATGGACGCCTGAGGGAGAACATCGCCGTCGAGGTAGACGAGGAATGTGGCGTGACGATCTGATATTTTTTGCAGGGCTAGAGATCGTAACAAGGCAGGATGGTTTGGAAGCAGAAAGTGGGCTTTGCACAATAATCAGCGACCATACAATAATTATGGGATACAATATAGGAAAATAAAAAATTCTGAAAATTCTGTGACAATAAATCCAAAATATATATCCTACTAATATTATAAACGTGAAAGTTTGTATGGATGGATGGATGTTTGTTACTCTTTCACGCAAAAACTACTGAACGGATTTGGATGAAATTTGGCACACAGATGGTTTATAATCGGGATTAACATATAGGATACTTTTGTCCCGATATTCCCATGGGATCGAAACTTATGCGGGTGAAACCGCGGGGCGCAGCTAGTACATATATAATATGAAATTCACATTACCCGACGTAGAATCAAAACGAGGTACCGCTCGCGAACACTCTACCATAGTAAACTCTACAGACAGCGGAAGCCATAGAATGTGGCTAATGGTCTTAAAATGGCGATACATACCTACTTGTAGTCGCGCAGCGATCATGATGTCCAGCAAGAAATGCTGATGCATGCATGCAATGTAGCTGACCGAGATACTGGACGATCTGCTTACTAAACGAGGTGTTTTAGGTTTTGCTTGATTTTAAGATATAGAGGATTATTATGTACAGTCAACAGCAAAAGTAGATGATCAAAATCAGAAATTCAATACTAATTAACGGAGTTCGCAGCTACATGGCAGCTGTACTAGTAGTAAATGTTTGGTATAATTTACAATCACATACTTTTGAATCACTTCGACGCCACACAGTTCTGACGCAAACTCCGTTCATTAGTATTGAATTTCTGATTTTGATCATCTACTTTTGCTGTTGACTGTACTCACTGGTAGATTTTGAACGTTTTAAATTACGTGGTTGACCATCGATGTCACCCTGTATGTAGAGCCAAATGGATCGCCTTTTGAGCAGGAATGAAGGTTTAATTTTCGACGTATTTAAAAATTCATTGTTTTACCGAAATTGTGCTTGGGTCACACAGTCACACACAAATGAAATCCAGCTATTTATTAAACTATGTAACTACTTTCAAAATCAATCCAATAGCCGTCAGGGGCGTAACTATACCCTTTGGGGCCCGTGGCAAATTCATGAGGTAGGACCCTCACTCAATGTAAAGAAGCTCAACGTAATATTTTTTTTTTACTGGCAGTTCACCCTCGACGATTTCGTAAAATTTCCCCTACAAAATTTAATACCTGACTGCTTCGTTAGTCTAGTGGTCGATAAATGTTTGCATTTCTCTACTTATGTTAGGATCCTCCTGTGCTCATGGCCCTCTCTGGCCGGGGGCCCCCTCCGACTGGGGGCCCGTGACATTTTGCCCGTCCTGCGACCCTATTGTTGCGCTACTGAGCTGTACGCCAGATTTTCAGAACGTTAGGCAACTAATTCAGCTCTATTGGTGTAAGAGCTTTTTTTTGCTCTTCAATTTTTGTTCTCTTTACCCAATAAGTTTGTGAAGACCTTGACACCTTCAAATGTCCTCAAAGAGTCATTAGTCTGAGAATTCTAATTGTTTGTTCATCCTTTGTTGGTTGATAAGTAGTGAGAATTATGAATTCAGACGCAGTAACGAGTATGCAGTTTTATTTCATAGCAACAAATCTTGAGCAACGTTTTTTGTCATTCTCGTTCTGGGTACATAAATAATATTTATTTAATTTATAAATATCGTGGTATCGTGATAAAAACTTTTTTATTCTAATGTATAAGCTATATTACTGTAAAGTTTCATCAAAATCCATTGAAACGTAACAAACGTATATTCTTTCTATCCATCAGTTGTCATTTTATAAGTGCAATAATCCCGCATAAAAGAAAATAGACGAATACAAAAATTCATATTTGTAAAATATATGAAACGAGGACTTAAAGATATTTTTCTAGTTTCTTTACCCTAGTTAAACCAGGTGATCGTGTATGCAAAGTTTTAAAAGGGCACTTTAACAACGCCAGGTGATTCTAAGAAACTTATCAAGAGGGTGTCGTAAAGGGGACGCGTCTTTGTGAATAATGTGAATTATATCGAAGGGTCAACCCCTTCTATAAGTATTCGTAAGTATTTATATTATTATTATACCCAGGATTTTGTAAAAATATCTTGATTTAAAAGAGTGTCCGTGGAGTGTCTTGCCCGTTCTTCTCCATAGAGATCTACGCTTTGGAATGGGCAACTAGCTTCAACTTTCCGACTAACTGACCGACTATTTAATTTTGACAATTCAAAAGTGCCTGTAAATGGTTTAATTGAAATAAATGATTTGAGTTTGAGTTTGATTGGGCTATCAAATGCAAATTAATATTTCCAAGCTGACTGGTAGTTTCAGAGATTATCGCGTTCAAATAAACAAAAAACAAACTCTTCGGCTTTACTATCCTTCTAATATTATTTGACGGCACGGTTGACTGCTGCGCTGCGTGTCGCGGGTTCGTTTCCCACACGGAACAAATATTTGTATGATCTACATGTATTTGTTCCGAGTCTGGGTGTTTTTCTATCTATAATATGTATGTATTTACAAAAAAAAAATGTATATAAGTAGTTTATCAGCCATCTTGTTACCATAACACAAGCATTAGGTTGCTTAGCTTGGGACTAGATGGCGCTGTGTGAAATGTCCAGGGATATTTATTTATTTATTACAAATGCGAAAGTTTGTGAGGATGGATGGATGGATGTATGGATGTTTGTTACTCTTTCACGCAAAAACTACAGAACGGATTTTGATTAAACTTTACAGTAATATAGCTTATACATCAGAATAACACATAGGATACTTTTTATCCCGATATTCCCACAAGATCGACACTTATGCGTGTGAAACTGCGGGGCGCTACTAGTATTAGTATAGACTGGGAGTCACCAAAACATTATACAGGAAAACGCAATCAAAGACTGCTTTAATTAAACTTACTTCAAGTTCAATATGAAATGCATTTAGCAGAACATCAAACAGCTATAACTCACAGCTGGAGCTCAAAATAAATTGAGTGCAAACATCTTAAATCTTAATTCCCGCCCAAATCCTGCTAATATTATAAACGTGAAAGTTTGTATGTTTGGATGTTTGTTACTTTTTCACGCAAAAACTACAGAACGGATTTGGATGAAATTTGGCACAAAGATGGCTTATAACCAGGATTAACATATAGGATACTTTTTATTCCGATATTCCCACGTGATCGAAACTTACGAGGATGAAACCGCGGGGCGCAGCTAGTTTAAGTACGAATGCTATTAATAATGTACTAAAAGAGGCCATGCTTGCAAGTCCTGCTGCGATTGGCATATGTACGTAGTGTATCTATTTAGTAAATCAAAATCAATACTCATGTATTAAAATTAGGCTGAGAATCAGCACTTTTCGAACGTCAAAATTGCATAAGACAGTCCCCCAAAAACGCCCGCCCTTCACCACTTCCTAGTGCTATCGCTGGGAAGAAGAAGTGGCGCAACAAACTGTCCAGCAGCACAGCTGTCTGTTCAGTTAGAAAAACTTGCTTCTATACAATAGAATGCAGAGTAATCAACATTACGAGACACAGAACATTAAATTAAATTATTTGCCATATGTCAGCTAGCCACGCCAATATATCTCATGCACATCGGCACTTTCGGCAGTGACAGTGAGGTAGCTGTCACTAATGTCAGCTGTCAAATCACGACGAATGGCGGGAAACAGTTCAAAATGAAGCGTGCCTACTCGAGAAGCTTGGTGTAGTGATGAGCCAGTCAAATCCATTAATCAAATCAAATCAGTCTTTATTTGTGAACATAAGTACAAAAAGGTGTTATTTATACATTTTAGCTGATCTGTATGTTCGGCCAATAATCGGCATACAAATATAATATTAGTAAGCAGGTTATTTTTACTATCATAATTAATAAAGTCTAGGATAAAAGAAATGAAGCAATTGAAAAATGTCATGAGCCGCATAAAATAAAGTAAGTAATTGAATTATATTATTAATTATTAAGAATGTCAAAGAAAATTAAATTTAGTAATAATTTGTCATTTAAAAAGTCTTCAATCGAGTAATACGTCTTTTCAACTAGAAACAGGAACAACTTTTTTTTTTAAATGGCTGACATTAGTCTGTCAATTCTTTTCCTAACTATGTTGGGGTTGACTTCCAGTCTAACCGGATGCCAGTATTTTACATGGAGCGACTGCCTATCTGACGTCCACAACCCAGTTACTGGGTAACACGATACCCCTTAGGAAGATTGGTTGTCAGACTTTCGGGCTTGTGACTACCCGTAACGACTGTAAATTATCTACAATATGACAGCCGGGACTAACGGCTTAACGTGGTTTCCGAGGCACGGTCTTGGTATGTGAAAATGGTCACACATCCACGGACCAACCGCGGCAAGTGTAGCTTAACCTGATCGATCGACCCGTACGGCTGTTATTGTTACTTAGCCACAAGCCCCTCCAACTTCTACTTACATAAATAAAAAATTCAATTCATTTACTAATAGAAAAATTCCTTGTTAGGTAATCCTTCTGCAGTCTGCACCTACATGACAAATTGTCTACGTGATCTCTTGTAAGTAATTCTATATTAGCACCTATTTTTAGTACGTAGATAAGTGCATGACGTCACCCAGTGAGTTGGACAACATAATATATCTATGTGAAGGTATTTCTTATCTGCAAGATAAAATGCTACTTAATTTGTTACATGTGTTGAAATATTACTTAGGAAGACCGTGAAATAGGATTAAAAATGCTACTTGAAGAATATAGTTAATTAATACTACAGAATACTGGCATTCACCTGCATCCGGTTAGACTGGAAGCCGACCCCAACATAGCTGGGAAAAAGCTAGGCAGATGATGACTTGAACAATATACTTAGTTGTTTTTTTTTTAAATAAGACTTTACACTCATTAAATAATCTAATCATAGTGTGAACAAAATAATCAAAAACTAAAAGTATTTTTTGAAGTGAAAACTTCTTTAGCGGCGTTATGCACTTTTTTGTGATGGGTAATTAAAAATGTTACTGACTTTCGGGCTACTGACGACCCGAAACGACTGTCAAAGATCCACGAATGACAGCCGGGACCAACGGCTTAACGTGCTTTTCAAAGTACAAAGGGATCTTGGTATGTGAAGATGGTCACCCATCCACGGACCAACCGCGGCAAGCGTAGCTAGACCGGATCGATCGACCCGTGGGACTGATGTTACTTAGCCACAAGCCCCTCAGCCACCCCATTAGCCACAAGTCAGCTACTCTGGTATAGGTATTTTAATGAAAAATATCAAATCTTTTGACTCTTGAATTCACAAATTCCCCTCAAACCTCGCAGCAGAAGAAATAAACACGTCTTTATACAACATGTCCCGGAATTAACGCACATCACCAGACACCCCAATTAGAATATTATGTTATAATCATAATATATACACTGAATTTTTATTATTATGTAAAAAACATTGTTTTTTTAATAAATTAGTTATGCTGATTGTGGGAGAAAATTATGGTCACATTACAAATCTACGCATGCACAGTTGCACACAGTCGCACTGGTATAAGGGTCTAGCTTAGTGGGTATTTCATCCATTTTGGTTTGTTTTGACTGTACAGTGGAAGTGTGACAGTAATTTATGTAGTTTAAATTATTTTTGGGATAAAATATTACCTATATTAAAAATTACAGAAATCGATTCAGTGAACGATTCTGAACAAACTACTTTCATAATGTGCAACACATTGTATATAAGTTTGACCGTACATTTCTTTAAATTATACTTGGCCCATAGCCCGGTTAACACCAAGGCAGTTTTTTCATTATTTTTAGTGTTGCATACCCAAAGGGTGCCGAACGGGGCCCTATTAGGTACTAAAGATCCGCTGTCCGCTGTCCGTCCGGCTTTCACAGGGCTGTCTTTTGAACGGTGATAGGTAGATTAGGTAGACCCTTGAAATTTTCATAAATTGTACTTCTTCTTTTTAGGGTGATGGCAAAAATATCAATAATTTATTCTATTTTTTTAAATTTACTATGGCCTATGGCCGCTGTAACAACAAAAAACTTTAAGAGGTGTCAAGGGACACCCGGATGGAACGAAGTTCAAAGAGAGAGAGAGAGACAGACAGAGAAACACGCGCACGCCGCACGGCTTACAACTATAGCAAAAAGTGTCGTTCCAACTTTTGGTCTTAATTTTTTCCGTCTAGCCTCCTTTCGCAACGCGCGATAAGGAACTTCGTTCCAATAATAAAAATTAAAAGGGTCCCCCATACAAAAACCGTGATTTTTTCAAGTTTTTTTTCCAGAAATATGCATGCGTAAATACTCATCCCAACCCTTCACTATGCGTACGAAACGCATTGGCCGATTTTTTTTTTTCTTTTAACCAACTCGCGGACCACAAACAGCTGCACAATACTTTTTAATTTTATTTCTCTATGGTCCACGTGCCTGAAGTGTTTTGTTTTGATAAGCGACACCCTTGAAACTTGAGCTGTGCTTTTATTGAGAGCTGTAGCGATTAGAAGTCGTGTTGTACGTGATTAAACCTTCAATAATTGTTTTATGGGTTGACCTTGAGGGCCGGTTATGTGGGTAATTGATTCGTTTTGTTGGGGCATGTTGCTATTCCACTACATAAACCCCAACACTTGCAGCTGTAACCTGTGGGGTAATTGAGTACCTAACACACTAACAGTAGCAATCGATTTTGACAGTTCAACAACATTCATTGTGAATTGGCGACATGGTTAGCGCAGTGGCTGAGCGATCGAATGCTGCGCTGCGTGTCGCGGGTTTCATTCCCGCACGGAGCAAATATTTGTATTGCCTGCAGATAGTTGTTCCGGGTCTGGCTGTGTGTATGTGAGTTTAAATGTTTGTAAACGCACCCACGATACAGGAGTAATTCCAGGTGTGGGACAATGTTTAAAAAAAAACACTATCTGAATATGTAATTTTGAAGGATATTGCTAATCCATTGCTTCATATGTTCGAGAAAGTGTGAAAGTGTGTGGTCTGCTCAACAGCGTAACGCAATGAATGTTGTTGAACTGTCAAAATGAAAATGTTACGCAATTACCCCGCAGGAGACATAAATTATCAGGAAATCTCAAAAACCGTTTCCCAAAGGATGGGGCGACATTGAAATCCCGGTTGATACAGCTGCAAAGTCTAAATTTGGCACCTCCTCTGACAACGCCCTGATTCCCGCCTTTTCGACCGCATGTGGCAAAAAGGGACTTCTTTTGTTTTTGATATGTTTTTTTTTCTAGTTTTACGGGTTTCTGGACGGTTTTTTATGGAGCCAGACAGTAAGGTAGGGTCTAATGGACCTTCCGAGAAAAAAAGGTTCGCAAACTGAGGCGGGCGGAGTAAAAAACTAATTGCATATTGATCGTGAGAAAAAAAGTCCTTGTTTTTAATCATAAAACCTACGAGTTTTCGAAGTTACTGGCGCCGATTCCCTTGTTCACAAACTAAACTAAATTTTATTCTTTCTATTTCATTAAGAAAAGGACAG